>CM066734.1:5305000-6631250 GCA_033961575.1 Aselliscus stoliczkanus
ATGTTTCTAATCTCAAATAGTCATTGGACAAAATTATATTTTGATGATTAAAAAGCATCTATGAGTGACTGAATTGGGCCACTATTACCCCTTTCCTGCCAATTCACTGCCTTGCGGAATATAATTTATGAAGCAGCTGACGGAAGATGGCACTGATTTGAAGACTCATCTTGGATGATGGAATCAGGGAAAAAAAAAAAGCTGTTAGTTTCATATGCTATTTAAAATTAGAGCGCAATATCTATCACATTTTCTTCAGTGATGTCTGACCCTTTATTCTTTTGAAAATTGTCTTTTAATTATTCATTGAAATTTTTAAACCCCATTAACCAGTAAAATAGGTGATTTCCATGCGGTGAGTATCTTATCTTCCATATAGTAGGGGTTTTATACTTTTTCTGAAGAGCCACCTGTGTTTCTCTCTGACTAGCTGAAAGGCGTGGTTTTTCTGGAGTGCCCACTGCGATCGTCCATCTTTCCTTCTCTTTTGGAAACTCTGTCTGCCATTCATTCTTCTTTGAAGCTGCCAGTTTCTTTCTGACCATTAGGTTTCTCTCCTCAAGTGTGTTTACAGAGCACACTTCAGCCTCTTTTGTTCTTTTTTGCCTGTAGACAATAAGCATAGAGACCCTTATTTATTTCGAGGTAGTAACTGAAAAATCAATATGGGAGCTATTAACATTTTAAAGTCAATTTAATGATCCCATCTCCTAGTTTTCTTATTTGAGCTGAGCTACTCCCATTACATATATTCTGTCACATCATCAGGACTCCACCTTCTGTTTACAGTAAAGCCGGCTAGTCTTCACTTCCCGTCCATTGTAGACGTTCATGGTCCAGCTCTTCAACATTTTTTAATCACACTTTTAATTATCTCCCTTGTTTTTTCATGTACTCTGTACTGAATTGTGTCCCCTCCTTCCCCCCAAATTCATATGTTGATGCACTCACCCCCCAGTGTGGTGGTATTTGGAGATGGGATCTCTGGGAGGTGATTGGGTTTTGATGTGGGTGGGGCCACCATGATGGGGTTAGCACCCTTAGAAGAAGAGACACCAAAGAACTTGCTGTCCCTAGTTCTTTGAGCACATAGTGAGAAGGTGGCAGCTTTGCAATCCAGGAAGTGTCCTTACCAGAATCTGTTACCTGGAAAAAATTCTATCCTAGATCAATTCAACTGCCTACCTTTTTTCTACGTAGATCCACACTTCTTTGAACTGTTGAGCTGATCTTGAAATTTCCCAATGCCTGGTGACAGAACCTATTTTTGCTCCTTTTAGCACCGCCTCACAGCACAGTTCTGTTTGCCATCAGGGATGCACTTTAGCCAGCATGAGTGTAATTTATCACTTAATAAAATTATCAAAACACAGATCTTAAAATAGAAAGGTTTCCAGGAACGTCTCTTTGGGGAGTGATTGCTGTCCAGCGCACACAGAGCACAATTGGAGATTGCCATGGTACTTAGTGTAGGTGAGCATCTGCCCCTGGGTCTACTCATCTTCTGGCTTATAAAAACGACTGGGCCCTGAGGCACACAGGATGGGGAGAGGGGCACAGAGGGGCACTTGCCGTGCTGGCAGCCCTGATGGGGGGGAGCGGGGGAGGCGGGGTGCATACCCAGTGAGAACATCCCCAAAAGCCACCTTAAGGCACTGATGCCCAGCATCTGTTTGCTAACGTGGATTTATCACTCTGCGAGCCCATGTCCAGTTTATTCAATTTCACTTCTATAATGACCATGAACTCTTTAGGGCAGCTAAAGACATTTCCCGATGAATGTAAGAAGCTTAGAGTGGGAAATGATGATAAGATATGCAACAGTGTTCTTTGAATCACCAGACGAAATAAATTGGACATGATATGATAGATCTTTGTTTTTTCCATAGACTTACTCTGGCTCCTTAGAGAGGAATTCCATCATTTCTGTTACGGTCAGCTCTTTAATCAGCTATTTGAATTATTTGATGAACAGCTCTAGTGACTATCTTGGGGCCTGGAATTTTTATGAATAACTTAGGGTGCTTTTCTATGTAATAAAAGAAGTCAGAATATTTCATCTAAGCATATTTTCATGCTAAAACCTGTATTCTAAGTGTCATAAAGTGGTGTGCTTAATTGGTATCTTTTGAGAATTCCTTTCAGTTTCACTTTTATATTTCAGTCGGATAATACTGATGAAAGCACGTTGAGGGTGAAGCATAATACTAATTTCCACTAAGATCCATCACCCTTTTCAAGTGCATAATGCTATTTTAAAATTAAAATACAGTCATCTAGTGTTTTAATTATGTTCTAATTTACATAATCATCAATAGGGCCGGCCGAGTGGCGCGGTGGTTAAGCGCTGGCTTGGGAAGCCAGCGGCCCTGGTTCGGGTCCCACATATGAGGGCCAGTGACACTGCCCTCAAAAAAAAAAAAAAAACTTTACCTAAATAATCATCAATAAATGCAAACTAGCTTTTATAGATAGCTTATTATTACAGCTGCAGTTCTAAATGATTTACATATGATAATTGATTTGGTTTTCACAAAAACTGTATAAGGTAGGTGCAGTTAATATTGCCGCTTTACAGATGAGGAAACCTAGGTCCAGAGAAGTTTAGAAACACACCCAAGTCTACAGGTAGCAGAGCTGAGCTGTGAACCGCTGGCCCAGGGCCCATATACTTGAGCACTATGAATATGACCTCTCGAAAATTTATAATACAGGTTAGGACTCTTTAGTGTTGCTGGTCAGCTATGTGGGAATATAGAGGAACATCTGAAAAATATCCATGTCATTACTAAAAAGAGCAATTTGCACTGAAATCCAGTGATGTTGAACCCTATCGATGATGCTCAATTGAAGGTGATGGTGCACATGGCCTTATGGTTTTCTGAGGCAGCAAGGAACAACAATGCGTTTGCTTGCAATACGGAATGGGGCTCTTGATTAAGGAAGGACAGAAAGGAGCCTGAAAAGCTACACATTCAGGCCCCATCTTCAGAGTAACACTCCCTCCGCACGTGCCGTAGGGAGAAGTGGACACTTGCCCAGCATGCAGCATCGCCCGGTAGGAACCTAGTTCTCTTCTGTTGCCTCCAAAAACATGGGTTCACCAACCTCTCCTACGAAGCATTGTAATTTTATGCCCCAGTCCACCTCTGTTTCACTGCGTTTATTCTTGCTGCTGTTAATTGACCTTATCTTTGCATGTTTCACATTCCAAGTCTCCAAGAGAGAGTATTTGTTTTGGTTGAATTGTCATCATCCTGTATGAGGGAATTTCTCAGGCATAGAATCCTGTGGCAGTCCCCTATGGATGGCGGCCTTAGGGTACAACAGCCATCCCTGCTCCAAACAGCTGTGCCCACCTATGCAGACAAAACCCCTCGGCCAGCTCCCTCAGCGGGGAACTAAGGACATGTAGACATTCAACACATTGTGTCCAAATCGTACCTCCATGTATTTCCCCCTGAGTTATGTAAATACCAGTCAGCCTAAAAGCTTTCCTCAATTAAGCTTGAGTCCATAAAGTTTTTATTTAGAATTAATGAAAGTATGTTCTCTAAACACACAATTCAGGTAAAATGATTAGCTATGCATCAGATTTGAAGCAATATGATACAATATGCATACATTTAAATATATATGGCCTTGGGCCGGCCGAGTGGCATATCGGTTAAGAGCTGGTTTGGGATGCCAGCGGCCCCTGTTCAGATCCTACATATGAGGGCCAGTGACACTGCCCTCTACAGCTAACAACAGCTCCACCTGGAGCTGGGCTGTGCGAGCCCCGGCAACAGTGTAGGCTGCAGCCCCTGCTGCAGTGGGCTGCCATAGGCTACAGTGAGCGGCTGGCAGCCAGCGTGAGCAGCCGTCCAGAGGCCAGTGACCCATCTGCCTCACCCGGGAAGAGCGCAATGATGATACCAACATGGGACAGTGAAGCAATGTCCTCCACAACTAGACTGAAGAACAAAAGGACAGCAACTTGTCTGTTCCCTTTCCCTGATTCCCCAATGCTGTTCCCCTCCCCCAATTCCCCAATAAAATCCATATATATATATATATATATATATATATATATATCTCCAACTTCCTAATCCTTCTACTTCTTTTCATACAGAAATTTAAGAATTGAGGGCAGATGTGTCTTTTGTTGAAGAACTAGAAGGTTAATATGGAAGTGAATTCCTTCAAATAAGACTTCTAGTTCCACTGCAATTGGTTTCTTTTTATTTGATTATTAATACAAAAAGCAATTACTCTGTAATTTCTAGGGCATGATGTGCCTTTCAAACTTTAAAGATTGTTGGCCCAAGTAAGAAGATATTAACCTGAAAGGGATTTGGTCCCTGTGGCCAGGTATGTGACCCTCTGTGTCTGTTATTACCATGCCTCAGTGGTCACACCTGCCTGATGGATTACTCACCTACGCCTCCCCATCAGGCAGGTTTTTATGCCCTGTATTCTCATGACTGTTTAATATGGCAGACGTCTGCTCTGATCTTCAGATAGCAAGGAAAATGATGTGTTGGGAAAAAGAGAGGAACCCCCAGTGCGAATAAAAGTGAACTGAGCTTTCTCAGAAAACAGAGACACCCGTGTCAGAATACTTTTAAAACTTTCTTCCTTTTGTTACAGTTTGATCTGTTGATGAAAGAACATGTTTTCTTCATTGATTTATTTCTTCTTTGATCTTTACTTGAGAGTTAAACTTCAAGCTCAATATGCTACTCTTCTTTTTTGTTGCAAATAATTTTATTTTATATTTGTCATTAAAAAAATGTCTCTAGCACATTTTACCTTGTGTGAATGCAAAACTTTATTGTGTGTGTGTGTGTGTGTGTGTGTGTGTGTGTGTGTGTGTGTGTGTGTTTCCCCTGCTGATCTCTGGAAATATATTGTGAATTGTCTATTAGACTAAATTTGGTTCCAAATACCAGAGACACAGCTCTGTGCTACTCATTAGTGAAAATGTTTTTAAGCCCATGGTGGCAGGTAAAGGAGAAGCTCATAAAATATTCATAAAAAGTAGGATATTGGATTAGGAGTGGGGAATTTAGAATAAAATTGCACCACAACCTGAGGTGAGTCACTTAACCCCTGAACCCTCAATTTCTTCATCGGCAAAAGGGTTCTACTAGTATTTGTCCTTAGAATTGGCTGTGAATTTGAAATATTAAGACCAACTGTTCGGTATGTGGTGCCATTTCTAGGCCATTTGAAAATACTGTTATTTTTTTCGATGAATATGATTCCCTAAGAAATAGAAACTCTATGAACTAAATAATACATTGTTAGGGGAGAAGTAGACTGATAATACAGCTACCATACAGATAATTCATCTTTAACTTATCCACAATACCATAGAAAATCAGTCTTAGGTGCCCCAGAGGTTTCATGTTGTCAGGGGTCCCAGAGCTGTCATGGGGGAAGGAGGAAGTCAGTGTAATTTGATGTTTTCTGCCTCTGTTTCCATGAAAGAAGTGTAACTTTCTCTTTTACATATTTTTGGTGCATCTCCAAATGATTTCACAGTAATTTGCCAAAAGATGTTCGAAGATCACAGGTCATAGTCAACATCCTTATATACAGATAAAATAGTTGCTCTCCAAATGCATCCCTGAATCATGCAAATGACCAAAGAGCTGTAGAGTCCAAAAGAAAAAGGTTCAGATGTTATGGCAGTGTTTTCAACCCTGGCTGCATGTTGTGTCACCTTGAAGGATTTAAAAATCTTGATGTCCAGGTGGCTCCCCACACCAATTATTTCAAGTCTCCACAGGTAATTCCGACATGCAGCCAAAGTTGGAAACCACTGGCTTGGCGGGACGGAGAGGTGACTTTGACTTAAGTTGGTAGGACTGTGTTGATGGAGAAAGTAGGCTCTGAGTAGGATGTGACAGATGGGCTGAATCTTGATGGGAAAACAAAATGTAGGCATTTTAGGTGATATAATAACATTTCGGAGAATAGAGATGAGTGAATAGGTGAATGGGGGGGGGAAGAGAGAATCAGAAAAGTGTAGCATATGGCATTAAGAATCAAAAATAACTTCATATGTCAAATTATGATAAATTCCATCATTTACTACCTGTGAAAATGTGGCCAAGTTATTTAATCTCTGAATCTCTGTTTCTTCATCTGCAAAATGGAAAACAAAAGGGCCCACTGATGAGGTTTTAGTAAAGGCTAAATGAGAAAATTCACGTAAAGCACTTCTGTCGATATCCAGTTATAGAACACTCTCAATATCTATTGACCGATACCCTCACCATTATTACCAGGGGTATCATTGAAAGTTAAGGACTGTCCCTAGATGGAATTAAGGAGCTTGGTGGGGCCCCGGATGTAGGAGGCCTTGAATGCCAGGATAAGCAGACTTTTCCTTTTTTTTTTTCAAAGAGACTGAAAGAGCATGTTTCATGTGTGTCGTGGTGATGTGCAGCAGTGATGGAAGAGGGTGTGTGGCAGGGGCTGGGGCCAGTAAGGGGCGGTATACAGGCATGAGGTTCCTCATGGAACTTATGAGAGAACTGTGTAAAAGGGCTATCGTTTAGGAAAATTAGAGAATAGGCATTGATTTGATTTCTGTGGCGGCAGGGAAACCTGAAAGAGAGAAAAAAAGTCCAAGTGATTTTCAGATTGTGGCAGAGGCACCAATACCTAGTTTTGAAGAAAAGCTGAGTTCCCTGTAGACCTTTTATGTCTGAGGTTAGGGCAGAACCATTAGAAAGAGGGAGAGCAGAGAGCTGAACATGTAATAACGCTGTCAGGAGAGGGCTCCGATGTGATGATAGAGGGTGATGGTGACTCATGTAGGAGCCATGGGTGATGGTGTGAGAGGCCCTGAGCTCCCAAAGGAGGATGCAAAGTCAGAGGAGCAGAGAGCAAAACAGGCAGTTTGCCTTTGCACCCCATTTCCCATCCCCCCGTTTCTTTTCCCACTACCCATTCTTCTGTTTCCAGTCTTACTTTCCCCGAAACCTATTGTTTCAGTCACACGGGGCGTCACATGCTCAAGATTTCCCATACTGTTTCCACAGACTAGATGTTCTTTCACTCTCCTGGGCCACGCCTCTGCTTTCTTCAAACTAGAGGTATTTTGTTCCCCCTCCACTTAATGGCCCTCTCCACTCTCCTAGTCATTTCCTTCTTTTGCTTTCTATTAGCACCTTGCATGCATATAGTTTCACAATAACATATGTTGAATTGTGATTTTTATGTTTTTTATTTTTATTTTTGTCTCTCTGATGAGATAGTGAGTTCCCATCACGTGTTATTTGATTTGCAATTAGAGGTGAGTGATAAACTCTTGCTGAATAGCTGAGTACATATTTCTCTTGTGTCTACTTGAATACTCACGTATATGCTCTAGACCTCTCGGGAACATCTGGAGATGCACAGAAGTGTCAGGTTGTATGATGAAGACTGGTGGGGGCTGCCGTGCCTGATATCTAAGCCCCAAGAATGCCAAATATGCTAAAATATATGTGGGCCACTGTTGACGGTGAACAGCAGTTCTTCCCGAATGCCAAAAGGGCCACCATTGAAAACATCCATTGAAGCAAACACTCATTTATTATATATTCATGTCTTCCATATAGATATTTTACATCTATTGTATATTATCTAAACACTGTTATACAGAAAGCAGCTGGACTATAGAAGCAGATGAGGAATTCCTAGCTGACAGTATCATGATACAGCACTACATAAGGGGAAGAAAAACAGATAGATGACCTTGGTGGGAAAGGGAATTCCACATGAATTGAGTTCAGCTTTGATACTGTTGCTTATTAAATAAAACCAGTATGCTCCTTCTTCCTCTAAAATGTAAATGACACCATTTGATCAAACATTGGAAAACATTGTTCTACAGATTTCAAAATAATTGGCTACTTCTTTAGATTCGTCAGCTGCAGGAGGAGGTGGCCCACATGGATTTTGATGTCCTCAGATAGTGATCGGTCCGCAGAAGTGTTTACCGAAAAGTGTTTTGATCCCTTCTGAAATAGAATTATTTAATATATTTTTGCTATAGCAAACTTGAATCCGTGTTAGCTGCTCCACAACACAAATTGTTTTTTTCATTCTGACACAAATGGTGATAAAGATACAGACATGTTTCCAAATCTATTAAAGGTACGATAACCGTGAAGCATAACCTTTATATCTCAATTTTAGTCCTTCCCTCAAAACACCAGAAATTACACCGCTTCAGAAAATGCCCATTTATTATTTGTTTTTATGAATGTAGTGATTAGCAGGATTTATGATTCCAACATCATGCTTAAGAAATAGTTTTGAACAGACGCATGAGTATAATATTTTTAGTTTCTGCAACAAAATAAAAAAAAGAATTATCAGTAGGCTGTCATATGAAAATTTACCACACGGTGGCACCAGAGTATGTAAAGTAAGTGCATTTAGCTCTCCCGAAAAGGATGAGGGAGTTGTGTCCTTTTTAAAAAGTCTTTAGAATGTCAGGCATTCTATGCTGAGAGAATGGTATGAAAAAAAGAAAAATGCACAGAACAGAGAATGTACTTTAAATCGTGGTCCGCAATGTCAACTCTTCCTGGCTAATGCTGATACCACATTTAATCAATAGCAGCGATCATGAATATATGAAGTCATTATTTTACTTATCAATATGAAAATTATTGGTAAATGGTTACTATCCGTCGTATTTCTTAGGATGTGGGATTGAAGAAACTAATCTCAGTAGATATGAAGATTAGGTAGATAACCATTATCTTAGGCATTTTACACATTAATTTGTACTGTAAAACTCTCCCACCTCCCCACTTACTGCATCTATGAACCAGACCAATTAAAACTGGACTCAACATTGATCTTTCCATATGTTGGTTGGCACTTCTTCATCAGCAAGGAGTTTACAGTTCTGATGTTTCTGTAAACCCCCTGTTTGCAAACCTTCTGCTTATTTTCAAATAAGGCAGCAATGCTAAAATCCCGAGCCAATAAGACTTAATTTTTAAGAACCAGATGCTCAACTAAATAAAGATACAGCATCTTGGAGATATGTGGATTAATGAATGCCATTGTGAGTAATACAGTGCTTTGAAGAAAAGTGTTTAAAACACTTAAGTTTGCATTTCAAAAATAATATTGAAATACTATTTTTAATGGCAATATCATAACAAAGTATTTTAATTTTCATTTTAACGGTGGGAAAATGACCAAGATCTCATTTCTGCTCTATAGCAACACATTAAGGAAACACACACACACACACACACACACACACACACACACTTCTCAGTTTCTTTTTTTTTTTTCTTTTTTTTTTTTTAGCTAAGCCATCCTGCCACCTGTTGGCAGCTCAGCTGGGGCCTGGAATCGAACTGGTGACTCTGTTGCTCAGAACTCACACTCTTGAGCAAGCTCTTAACCAACTGAGCCACTCGGCCAGCCCTCACACTTCTCCATTTCTACTAATTAAGAGTATAGTGACTTGAAATTCATTATAAGCTTAAAGATAGGTGATGATAATGCAATCTGAGCCCACACGCAAGTCTCCCATCGCTTTCACTGGGGAAGCTGAGAGGTGGAATGAAATCTGAGTTCTAGTGCTATAACCCTGATACTACGTTTATATTTTCCCCATGTTTTCTCATGTTTAAAAAAAGTAAGTATGAGCTATTTCACAAGGAAATCTAGAAGAGATATAGACATTTCCCATCTCCTAAGAAGCCACACTTGTTTTCCCCAGCTCTGTGGACAAAACCTCATTTTATTCCTCAGAGCCTGTTATGTAGATTTTGTACATAATTTTTTTTTAAACAGCATAATCTGAAACCGATGCAGGTAAACCACCCCTCTAAGCATGCATAACTTTGAGTGCCACATTGTTCACATAAATTTCAATTTCTTCTTCCCCGAAACAGCCCTGGCCATGGTCTCCCTGCTGGCAGCTCTTCCCTCTTCTACGAGGGAACATACAGGCCTATTTTAGCCATTTCTGCTCTGCTTTATGTAATCTTCTAGAATCTGTTTTCCTGTGCGTGAGTCATGTATCACTTTGATGAACCATTTTCACAAACCTTCAATCCTACTGTTTTTCTTTTCTTAGCAATGTGTCTTAGCTGTCTTACTCCTAGAATAGAATACAAATGGGTGATTTACATGGTGGCCTTCTTTCATTCCATTACTCATTGTTCTTGCTGCCTTTACCATTGGATAGTTTTCTGATTAATACAGTGTTAGGTACCCACGAGCCACTTATTGAATACTTGATTAATTAAGGAATGCACCACTGGACAGGCTGTTGAATTAAAGGTTTTGAGCAAAGAGCAATTGTCACAACTACGTGTCTTGACTCCTTATTTTGCTTACAGAAGTCCCAAAGACAGGGGTTTTTGAGTATATTTATTTTATGTATATTTATTTATGTTTACTCAATGCCTAGCAGAGTTTGTTACCCATAGTTTGTGTCATGATGCTGTCTTTACAATTTCTGTTTCTGTAACTAGAGTTTGTGGTTCTACCATTTATTAACTTCATTATCCATTTTTTTTAAAGCTGAGCCACCCTACTACCTGTTGGCAGCTCAGAGGCCACTCAGCTCGGGCTGGGCATCAAACTGCTGTTGCTCAGAGCTCAGCTTGCACTCTTGCGTGAGCTCTTAACCAACTGAGCCACTTGGCCAGCCCATTATCCATTCTTAAAGCTCAATTCCCACTGTAAAATGTAGAGAGTAATACTACCCAGCTTGTAGATTTCTTGTGACAATTAAATGAGAGAACACAACAAAAACATTTAGCATAATTTTCCTGCATTTGATTTCTGCTTAATAAATCACCCCTTAAAATTTAACGGTGCAAAATGGAAACTCTTTTATTATGCTCACAAATTCAGATGGAGAACATTGAATTCTGGGGCTTCAGCTTCAAAGACTCAAAGAGCTTGGGATGCATCAAATGCTGGAATCACATGGAGGGCTCTTTACTTACACACCTGATTGTAATGACTTGATGAGCAGGTCCCCTGTGGCTGCTTACGTGTAGCCTCTCTTTGTGGCCCAAAGCAGTCTCCTAAGAGCCAATGTCTGAAAGCAAGTGCTCCTAGAGAACCAAGTGGAAGATGCAGTTTTTTGACCTAGCTTCAAATGTCCTACAAAGTCAGTTTTTAATCTGCTTTTAGTTACAAACTGGTCACTAAGTCCAACTTAGATCCCAAGGAAAGAATTAGATTCTACCTAGGAATGGGCAGCAGAGCTTTTTGTTCAATGCAATCTGTCTATATAATGCTTGGCATATGCTAAGTGATCCAAAACATTTTGCCCTTATTTTGAAGGGGACAAAAATCATTATAATGTATAGTTATGAGTGCCTTTGTAGGATTAGCAATGGGCTCTGAATGTAGCAAGCAGTCTGAGTTCAGCACCTGGGACAGCGACCCACATAGTTGGCTCTCAGTCATGATTAGTTGAATAAATACATAGAAATGATTTGGTGACTGAGCTGGTTCTAGCCCCTGATCACACTTTTGGGTTCTTGATCTCTATTACTGCCTGATACCTTTTCCTGGAATGAGCCACGAAGGTTTGGCCCCTGAGATGACTGGACCTTGTAGATCCATGGTTCTCATAGAGTGTGACAGTGAACAGTTCCCAGATCAGGCTGTGAGTCCTCCCTTCTCATGGCACCACAGTGATATGCACCAGCCCCTTGGGGCTGGGGAGGGCAGATGTCCTTGTTGAGGCAAATTTTAATACATACGAGTAGGTGTGGCAACTCCATCTTGGTCTCCTTTGCTGGTTCCCCACGTTCTCAGCTACTAAGCAGAGTGCCCCAGGACTCAGCCCTTGCACCTCTATTCTTCTTTACCTAAACTCCCTGCCTTAGTCAACTCAGTTAGGCCATGGCCTTAAAAAAACACCTATCTATCTAACCATCCATCCATCCATCCATCCATCCATCCATCCATCCATCCATCCAAAACTTTCACGTACACATCACTTCTGGTCTTCAAGCCACATACGCTACATCTCCACTTGGCTGTCTAATAACAATTGCAAACTTAACAGGCCCAAATCTGATTTTCTGACATCCATTACCCTTTGGACCTGCCACCCTGCATCCAGCAACCTCCTTCTTCTTGAGTCTGCCCCATCCTTTCAGGTACTCAGGTTAAAACCATCTAATCAGGGCCGGCCGAGTGGCGCATTGGTTAAGCGCTGGTTTTGGGATGCCAGCGGCCCCGGTTCGGATCCCACATGGGGGCCAGTGACACTGCCCTCTACAGCTAACAACAGCTCCACCTGGAGTTGGGCTGTGCGAGCCCCGGTGATGGTGTAGGCTGCAGCCCCTGCTGCAGTGGGCTGCCACAGGCTACAGTGAGTGGCCCGCAGCCAGCGTGAGCTGCCAATAGCCGCGGTGAGCGACATCCAGAGGCCAGCGACCGATCTGCCTCATCCGGGAAGAGCGCAATGACGATACCAACAGTGAAGCAACATCCTCCGCAACTAAACTGAAGAACAAAAAGACAGCAACTTGTCTGTTCCCCTTCCCCGATTCCCCAACGCTGTTCCCCTCCGCCTATTCCCCAATAAAATCTTTAAAAAAAACCAAAAAAAAAACAAACCATCTAATCATTTCTGTCTACTCTCTTTCTCCTGCTGCCTATTGGAAGGGCATTCTCTTAGCACCCACTTTGAAATATCTTGTCACCATTTCTCACATCCATGATTGTGACCCTGATCCGTCCCATTACCACCTCCCTTCTGCTTTATATTCTCATCACCTCCTCACTGGTCTCAGTGCACGTGCGTTTGCCTTCCTCCAAGGCTATTTTCAACAAATCAGTCAGAATAATTGTTCTTTTAAAAATATAAACTGGTTCATGTTACTTCTTTGTTCAGAACCCTCCTATTTTACTCAGTGGCTTCCTATCTTAGACTTTTCTAGTTTTCTCCCCTGTTCTCTTCGTATCTATACTGTCCTCCTTGTTAACATGTTCCTGCCTCAGGGTCTTTGCAAGTGCTGTTCTGTTATCCTGTATTTCCCGTTCCAGATAACCAGCAGACCGGCTCGCTCATCTTCAGGCCATTGTACAAATGTCACCTTTTAAATGAGGTCTTCCTGACCATCCTGTTGAAATCACAACCACTCCAGCTGCCCCCACAATGCCTCTCTGCTTTATTTTCTCTCACAGAGGTTATCTACCATCAGCCATACTATGTATTCACATATTTTGTTGGTTCTCCATTCCTTCACTAGAAAGTGCTGTGAGGGCAGGGATATTTCTTGCTTTATTTTCCTTATTTTCTCCCAGCTCCTAGCACAATGCCTTCAGGAAATATTTGTGGAATCAATGAATACATTACTAATATATACAATATTACAATATATTTATAGTCAATGAAATAAACTCATAATTACCATCTCTAAGATATTTATCAGGAATAAAAACCCATGAAAACACTGAATATGCATTTTTTGCATAGGCTGGGTTTTCCAAGTATCCTAATTTGTCTCATGTTACTTTGCCTCCCAAAGAGCCTCAGCAGGCTGCAGGCCCCTTCTAACTGCTTTGTGTGTCTCAGTACAGTGATCTTGTAAAATAACTTATACATTAAGAGTCACTTTAGCTCCTGGACAATCTGGCTGAACTGGTGTTTTCATTTTGAATATATTACCATTCAAAGAATTCCCTGTATCATTTTGGAGGATAGCACTATGTCTTCTTAAAATACTATTTTATAAGTTACTTTTTAAAAACAAATACAGAAAAGCTTAGTGATTTCAACTACAAGACAAATGCAGACCAAATCAAGCCAAAGTTTGAGCCAACTATTACCAACTGATAAATGTTCTGGTCTTACAAGTACGTTTAGTGCAGAAGTGTTATATACGGCCAAGTACAAATTGAATCTCACGTGTAAACATAAGATCAAGAATATAATTTTGGCCGGCCGAGTGGCTCGGTTGGTTGAGTTGGCTTAGAGCATGTGCTCTGAGCAACAGGGCTGCCGGTTTAATTCCCACATGGGCATGAACACTGCGCCGTAGCTGAGCTGTCGATGAACTGCCAACAGATGGCAGGATGGCTCAGCTGGTATAACAACAAGATTGCCTGTTCATTGGTGGGCTATGCCCACCCGCAACTAAAGATTGAACTTGGCACCTTGAGCTGAGCTGGTGCCTGGGTGGCTCAGTAGATAGGGTGTGTGCTCTTAACAACAAGGCTGCTGGTTTGACTCTCACACGGGATGGTGGCTATGCCCATCCACAGGCTAAGACTGAACACAGCACCTTGAGCTTAGAGGCCATGAGCTGCTGACAGGAAGCCAGATGGCGACTGGCACCCTCCACAAGGAAGATTGAACTTGGCTGGTCCCCTCCCCCAATTTCCCAACACTGTTTCCCTTTCCTAATTCCCCAATAAAATCTTAAAAAAAGAGAATATAATTTGTCTTCTGAATCTAGGCTGGAAACGATGTAAATTATGTGCATTTTAAACTTTAGGTGTATAGATTGGCCAATTGCTCCATTTTTTCAAAGCTTACATGAAAACTAGTTAAATAATACTGAGCTCCCCAACAAATGAGCTATTCTATCTCTCATTTCTAGTAACAGGCAGAGAAAAGGTGGGAAAAAATATGTTTCACTTCAAAGGTGAACTGTTTTTGCTATATTTCAGACATATATTTGGCTCTCTCACTCTTGCTTGACTTTTAAATCAGTTGTCAATGTTGTGATATATAATTTGAAAAAAGCTGACTTTAAATTTGAGTTGTTTGACATGACTGGTTAAACTAATTAAGAATATTGAGAATTAAGTAAACATTTATGAGCTGGTTTATTTATAATCATAAAGCTTGCATTATAGCATTCCACGTGCAGATATAGTCATACAACATAACTAATTTTCTGTGTTCCTGAAGAGGTTGGGTGAATGTAAGAAAAAGCAAGCCTAGTTTGGAAGGGATTATGCCCTGTAGGCAGCTGATGGGCTCATAGCAGAATACCTAATGCAGCGAGACTCCCACACCATCTAAACTAGGATTCAGATTGTCTAAAAAACTCTCAGAGAAGCAATGGGGGGTGGGGGGGTGGTGAATGGGTTACCAGGGAACTGTGAGAGCACCTGGGAGGTGACTGACAATAAGCAAAGACAAAGCCAGGCATGGGTGGGGGGCTGCACTTAGGGACACAGCTTGGTTACCTTAGGAGGCAGTGAGCTCAGAGAGTTGGCCGGCCCCTGAATTCATTCAATGCCAGTGTCTGGGACTAGAAGAAGAAGAAACAAAAACTGATACACCTGTTTTACTCAACGTATTTTAAAATATTGTTGGCACATTGCCTTCTGATTTCTTACACAAAGGTGGTGAGAGGCATTGAGTCATTCCCCAGAGAACAGCCCACATCTTTGTCTGGCATCGGGGGAGCCCAGTTGGGGACATTGCTCCCCCATGAGAAAGAGTAAAGCGGGATCTCAGGGCCCTTCCTTGAGCATAATCCTTGGCATTCTCAGAACCATTTTGAAAACACAGCCCTTTGAAGAGTCTGGGATAAGTATTAATAAGTTTCAGGAGAATCCAAGTTGATGTTTTCATACGACACTGTTTGTCCCCGGGAGCTGGTCAGGCTACAGAGATGCACCTAACCCTAACAGCACAATGACAATGTCTGCCTCATGAGATTATGCAAGAGGATCAAATGGCTAGCCACGTCTGGCATTTGCTAGTTGCTCAACACAAGTTGATTGATTGAATGAATATTTAGAAATAACAGAATAGTACGGGCATGCCCCAGTACAAACCCCACTTCTTTGGAATGCAGAGTTTGTATTCTAGGCATAGAGTGGGAAGTCTAGCTCTGGGACTGGTTCTGTGATTTTGATCAAGTCACTTCCCATCTCCATGGTTACCGTTCATCATGGGAGTATGAAATGGAAGCTTTGTTGTGATCCTATTGGGCAGTAAGTTTGCCAGGGTGCAATGTGTTAGGAGAACTACAGAACGCTTGATACTTAGTCCTCTTTGCGCTCTTTCTTTAGGTGCCAAGTGCCCTTTTCCTTAAAATTCACGTGCTCAGTGACTTTCTGTCCCTGTTTCCTCCAAATTCAATATTATTTTATTTATGTTAACATATTCATATGTATTCATATTTAACAGCAATACACATTTGCCCCATTCTTTCTTGATCTTTCTTTCTTTCTTTCTTTCTTTTTTTTTGAGGGCAATGTCACTGGCCCTCATATGTGGGACCCGAACCGGGGCCGCTGGTGTCCCAAGCCAGTGCTTAACCACTGTGCCACTCGGCCGGCCCTTAATCTTACTTTTTTAAACAGCTTTGTCGAGATATCATTTACATACCATGAAACTCACATGATAAGTGTGCAAGTCAGTGATTTTAGTCAACGTACAGAATTGTGCAAACTTCATCAAAATCCAGTTTTAAAATATTTCCACTTTTCCCCAAAAGTTCCCGTGTGCCTATTTGGAGTTAATTCCCATTTCCACTCAGCAATATACATTGAAGCACATATAACATCTTTTCTAGATAATTATATCTCTCTTGTTTTTAAACAATTCCAGATATTAAAGAGGAAATATTGATGAATAAATGATCATTAACCAAAGAGGCTGAAATCAGATGGCATAGTGACTACTTACTCTTTTTAAATGTGTCCACGGTACTATAGCCGTAAGTGTCTAACATCTGACTTTTCCTGATGAGGTTTAATAGGTACCTCTAGCTCTCTGCCTGAGAGATGGTGTTGTGCTGTGGAGGAAGTCACCTGCATGGTAGCAATGCCTGTGTGGATTGCTCAAAAGTCATCATGTCCATGTCAAATGAAAGTAGGTGGGTTTTAGCCCTCCTATGTCATTTACTGACTGTGTGACATTGATTCAGCTAGGTGAGGACACTGAGCTTGTTTTCTCATTGGTAAAAATGGGAGCAATACTTATTTTTCTTTTACTGATTCATGGAGTCGTTATAACAATGAAGGAAATGTCTATGAAAACACCTTGTAAATAAAAAAATCCTAGCTTAGTTTTTCTCCCTCATGATCAATAAAGTGAGAGCAACTGTGTCACAGTGAATTCATTTTACCAAAGCTCTAAAATTGTGTTAATGACTAAATAAAAAAAGTATTTATTATCTGATTTTATAGATTCGGTGGCTCATGAGGTACATGGGCTGAAAGTAATTAGTAGCCATTTGAATTATACTTGTGCATCACAAGTATAGAAATCTTAATATTAGTAGTGCATGTTGAGACTTACTGAAATTTTAATAAAACTTTATCTTGAAGTCCCAGAAATGTTTGACTCTTCCTGATGAAATTGGCCGAGAGCTTTCATGTTTCCACTGGAGGAAGAATTTTAAGTTGCTGGGGGCACTCGGTGGGATGCCTCCTACATAATGCTATCCTAGTTTCACTCTCCGGCAAGGTTAAAAGCCCAGAACTCTCTTGTCTTATCAGGTAGGAAAGCAAGCTGTTAAAATTGTGTTTGAGTGAAAAGAAAAGGATAACGGAATTTGTGAAATTCTTCAAATGCTACTTCTCAAGACTCTTTTCTGTCACATTTCCCTGCTTTTGATCGGAGCCCGTTACTCTCAAAGCTATCTGAGCTTTCTACGGCCCAGCGTTCTCATCATGGGTATGGCAAAGACTATGCTTTACAGGCATACATTGCACAGCTTGAAGGATTGAACCATTGGGATTTTAAGTTCCATTTAAGTATCCTTTCCAGTTGGGACGCCATATTTAGTGAGCCGGTCAGCAGGCTTCATGTTGTTCGGAAAGGATATGTCCATTTGAAAGAGCTGAATTTGAAAGTATGTGGGCACATCAGTAACAGTTTTCACACACAGTTTCACCGCAATCACTGCCTCAGTTATTCTGTCATTAAAACCAAATCAGGGAGGAAGAACTGATAATAAATAACTAAATTTACCCCCTTGTTTTTCCATGGTCTTGGTATGAATAACTTCCGTATTTTTCTTCTCTGGAGTTTCTTATTCTCTATTTGGGTAAATACTCATTTGCATGTTTTTATTTTGACTTTGGCTTGGTTTTATTGATTTAAAAAATTTTAATTGACAAGTACAATATAAATGGTTTCCCATCACGCTGAAAATTCAAACCTCTGTGCCCTGGCTTACACATCTCTGGCCTCTCCCTCTGGGCTGCTACTCTGATCTCAGTTTGAGCCATTCCTTTGAACCATTCATTGTGACCTCAATGACTTTTTTCTTCTTGTTTGGAAAGCCTCAGCACTAGCGGTCTCCTCTCGCTGGAATGTCCATCACTGTAATTGTGCGAGCGGACACTGCAGGTTTAGTTCCCCAGGGCACAGAGTCTGAGGCAGAGATTAGGATGCTTTTTGGAGTAGCACTGTGTAAAGGAGGAAAGCGAGATTCGGTACAGAGAGGCGCTGAGCTTTCGCACAGCCTCAGGGGCCCCACCGGGAACTTGGCGGCCCAGGCTGGCCCCTCGGAGCCGTCTGCATTGGGCCAAGGAAGCCAGGACCTCATTCCTCACCTTTAACAGGTACTGAGTGAAGCTGGTCCTGCAAAGGGTGTGATGTTGGGGAAGGCTGCTGTCTCCAGGGAGGAAAATTTCCAGAGAAGGCTAACCACTGTTTAAGGACAAACAGTCTTTCCAGCCCCCAACACTCTGCCTGGCAATCAGATAAGATAAATGGTTGGAGGTTATGACCAGGTCTTACATAGTGAGCAGGCCCCTCATTTTTTTTTCTCCCAGTAGCAATATATGATTCTAAGCCCTTTTGAATAGTACTTTTAGTTTATTTTTAAGTTACAGAAGTAATGTTTGCAAAATGCATACATACATACATACATACATACATACATACATATAGATAGATGTCCAAACCACTGAAAAACATAAAAAAACCCAGCAAAAGTATCCATCATTCCCCTACTTTTATTTCATTGAATATAAACTGTTAGCATTTTGGGTTATACCTTTTCAAATGTGAGAGGGAATGTGTGTAAGGTACAGTCATGCTCTTGCCCACTATTCTGCAAATTACTATAGTTCTCCTCATCTAGATCCCATACAAATTTTGTTAGACATATACTTATTTCAATTTTTGATGCTAATTTCGATTGTATTGTTTTGAATTTCAAATTCCACGTGTTTGTTGCTGTTATGTAGGAAAGTGATTGAACTTGGGTGTGACAGGCTTGTGTCCTCCAACCTGGCTGTAATTGCTTTGGTCTACATATTGTAAAAGTCACATCTGTAAATATAATTAAATTGTTCACATTGTCTAAACATTAATAGATACTATATATAAGTTAGTACTCATTTAACACATTTAACTATTCTTCATGGGATGAATCATATCAAAATTGTATTTCCATTTATCTTGACTAATCAAGATTTGAAGATTTTTTTTCCTTCCTATCTTCCCGCATATATATGTATACCCATGTAGATTTTTATGTACATAAGTAATTATTTCTTCAAGTTAAATATAATATTTAATAAACTTCTTTTATGGTACCTACTTCATTTTAGGTAAAGAACAGAGAGAGAGAACCACATAATCTATTATGGCTTGAAATAAATAAAAAAATGTCTCATAATTTAAGTGTACATTTCATATTAATGGGGAAAAGGTGTTTTTTAGTTTTTCATTTTATTTATATCTTTGTAAATTTACCTTTTCTTAAGTATAGTGTTCTATGTCTAAGTCTTAACTTTATTTTTTAAAAGCCCTCAAGGTTAGTTTATTTATTTATTTTTTAATTTTTAGAACTTTTTTAGCTGTTGGCAGCTCAGCGGCAGCTCAGCTCAGGCTGGGGCATTGAACTGCTGTTGCTCAGAGCTCAGCTCGCACTCTTGAGCGAGCTCTTAACCAGCTGAGCCACTCAGCAGGCCCAAAACCTGGTATATTTAAAGATCATATTTATTTATTTTATTTTATTTTTTAAAAAACCCTCAAGGTTAGTGTTGAAAGATGTTCTTTGCCTTTCTGAAAAGGAGTAAGAATGATCTTCCACGTGTAGAATTCATTCATCACTCTCAGAATAGGGAACTGCAAGTCTTTCCTGTCTAAACCAGGTTGCCCACTGATCAATTACAGCCTGAACAAGCATCCGAATTTCCCTGGGAATAGTGAGTTCCTCGTTATATTCAAGTCAGAGAGTCTGGTTGGAATGTGTCCTTCTTCCCAGATTGTAACTCCACTTACATTGCTGGGATTTCTGGAGGTCGTGGGCTATTTGCCACTCAGTGACACAGTAATAACAAGTTCCTTAGCACAGGCATGCAGAAACACCGCCTTTTATTGTTCACGTTTCTATGGTGATTATTGTTTTTGCTTTTCAAACTTCTCCTTTCAAAAGCTTTCAAGATAGTATCTACCATCCAGCTCAGGGGTCAGCAGACCTTTTCTTTAAAGGGCAAGAAGTTAAGTATTTTAGGCTGTATGGACCACATGATCTCTGCTACAAGTACTCAAGTGTGACTTTGTAGTGGGAAAGCAGCCATAGATGATGATGATGATGATGATGATGATGATGATGATCATGATCATGATCATGATGATAATGATAAAATGGGCATGACTGTGTTCCAATAAAACGTTATTTTCACAAAAAAGGTAGTGGGTCATATTTGGCTCACAGGCCTTAATTGGATGACCCGCTCTAGCTCACTGTCATTCATCGCTGACCAGTCTAGGATGACATGAGGAGCTGGTACCAGAATGGCAGTTTACACTGTGCTTCCTTCATCGAGGAAGGCTTGCTATAAAACGCATGTTAGTTGAACTCAATATTGCTTAGTGCCAATGGAGCTGGCTTATATATTCTGTTACAAGCTCCTTATTTCACCAAGGACCTGGAAAAATGTCCTGTCCAACATGTACAGTTTAAAACCGTTATTGTGGATATATTTCCAGCAGGTCCAGTCTTCAGACAATACCAGGCATGAAATTTTAAGTGTGTCAAATTAGGAGATGATGTTCATTTTCTGCCCTTATCTATCTGTGGTAGAATTTTCACCTTCTCAAATCTGAAAGAGTGGGTGCTTTTCTGCCCTGTATTATGTCTCTCACATTAAGCACTTCAGCTTAAAATGATTATACACACTGGCCATTCAGTTTCGAATTTGTATCTTGAATTTTTTTTTAACCTGGCAAATGACAGTTTAAAATTAACTAAATGGCTTACAGGTCTGATCTGTCACCATCTTAAATGTTTTGTTTTACCAGTTGAGATTCGTGAATAATTTGCAGGATGGTGTGACAATTTACTGGCATAAACAAATTTTCTTATGGCACACATTGCATCCTTAGTCACATTTTGAATGAACTTATCAATATTCCAAACGTGTAGGTTTTCTCCCTTGAGTAATACACCACCTTTCCCTTTGCCCACCAATCACTCTGGATAGGTTGCAAGTCTTGGCTTCATGTGGATATTTAGAGATGTGCAAGAAAGTATCTCAGAAGATAAAGTGTGGATTGGTAGAACAGTATATTCCTCCCTTCATTACTCATTTATTGGCCCATTATTCAGTGTTCAGGAGTTTTGCTTAAAACACCTAAAGATAACAATTCAGTTTGATAGGACTTCATAAATTTGCTTTATAATTTAGATTTAGGTTTTCATGGCTTTTATCCATTTAGTCACATACAAGCAGGGCTATTTGATCATATTCTATTTCCTGGCTTCAATGTTTCAACCATCTCCAGGGCAGAAATGAAAGATTATGACTGTGTTACATCTCTACAGCTCTTTCATTTATACCCCAACCCTAGCTTACTTTCATGTCTGCAATAAAGATTTTGATCCAAGTTGGATTTATGAGAACATTCTTTTTTTTCCGATTGACCTATGGTATGACTGAATTTTGCAATGAAGACTTATCAGGCTGTTATACACCATTGCAACTGGGCACCTTAAAATTAGATGGAGGAAGCAGCATATGTCCCTAGATAAAAAGTGGGTTTTACCTCATTTCATATTTTTTGAGCATAGAAGCTACTTTAAAAGTTTGCAAGTCTTTAAAGCATTAGCTCCAGAAATTTTAAATGTGCTAAGGTTAGAAAGTGCAGAGAAAAATATAGAACATGAAGGAAATTTTGATGCACTGTTACATTAAGGAAAGAAGGTGGCAGTTCTGGGACATACTTGAAAGAAACCAAAAAAACTTGATTTTCTTGTGTACACTTTCCTATTGACTGGTTGTGAGATGAGATGGATACATCATGATCTTCCTCATGTCCCAAGGTGTCTACAGACTTCTGATCATAATTTGTAGCCAATTAGTGTTACCACTTTGAATGGACATAATTGTGATCAAAGTCCAAGCCACAATGTTTTATTTAGATCATCTAAAATAGGCAGATGTGCAAAGTGTATAAGATAGTTTGGAATGGAAAATAGCCTACAGACTTCCCATGACTCTCCGGAAATATGGTATGCATAGTGACCAAAGAAAGTAGGGTGCTTGGGGTTGAATGTTGTCTCACCCGCTGCTAATTGAGCGACCTTGGGAAAAGCTGCTTCTTCTCTCTGTGCACAAACCTCTTCATCTGTGCACTGAAGAATGCTAACCTCCTAGCTTTTCTGTAAGGATTAAATATTTAATATATGTGAAGTATATGGAACAGTTCCTGAATACAGCAGGCACATAATAAATAGCTGTGAAGTAAGTTTTCTGTGCCAGAGCCTGAGGATGCTACTTTTGGACTATGTATCTCAGTAGAGTGAAGAGTAGAAACTTTTCTGAGTTATTTGTCACCGTCCGTACACTGTAAATGACTCTGGGTAAATAAGATCATGTATAAAAGAGCCCATAATCTAATAAGTATTATATTATGGTGGATAATAACATACTACAGTGATGCTAAGTGGTAGACTGCCCTGTGTGACATTCTTCTACAATTCTACATTCTAGTAACACAGACATTTGGCTGACTATTGCACTTGGGAAAGTTGGGTTTGTCTGGGCAGCTGTGACTTAAAAGTAGAACGGGTTCCATCTAGTGAAACACCTTGCCTAAATATTGCTTGGAGTACTTTGTGTTCTGTAGCAATGTGACACAAAGTGATATCAATGCACACAGTTGCTGGTTTGATTTTATTGCATTTAGTTCGGTGCTTGGTAGACATATGTTATCTAAGGTCCACTTGGCACCATATAATAGTAGCACTGGTACAAGGGAGTTTTTGTATACAAGCAGCATTATTGTACTTTTTATTTAAATGTGTAGATTTGCCCAATAGCCACATTGTCACTTCCATTTATGAAAATATATTACCTTAAAAAACACAATCACAAAATCTCTCCCCAAGGTCCCATAGAATTCTCTGCATTTAAAAATCTTACATTTGGACATTTTCTTCCAGTAATGTAAAACAAAAATTACAGTTTCTCATGAGCAGTGCACATTTGCACAACTTTACAGGAATTCTAATTTTTAAATTTGAAAAATTTGTGATAGTGGAAAATATTAATAACTATTTTCATTCATCCTTACTTTAAAAGAAATCACCTAAAAGAGGCTTAAAACTTTCTTTTTAAGGCCTCTGTTCTCTTTCTTCCTTCCCACAGTCATACAATTTTGTTATTTCTTTAACATCACTGACAAAAAAGATTCCAAAAGATAAATGTGGTAAATAGGCTATTTAATAGTTAACAATTGAAATATAGTTAATTTTAACTGGAAAATGATTTAATTCTTAAGTATGTGGCATACAGTTTGGTCTACAATGGTTGATTCATTTAGAAAACCCAGAATGTTTCTTTTTTTTCTTCTGTAAAAATAATGTTTTTTTATTTACTTATAGTATGAACTAAAGTTGAAAACATTATTCATATCATAGAGTAAATAGCTAATTTTTAAAGATTACTTAGGGGGGTTCTGTATTAAATTTTGTTCTATGTAGACTTTAGAATTTTATGTTTATTAGGTTAGGTCATTGACTGACGTACTTTGTTTATAAAATGGTAAATCATTTTATGTCATTTTCAGCAGGATAGCTATGTATGTGCCTTCTGGTATTCATATCATGTCTGATGGACTTGTATAGAAATTTCTTCATAAGAATTCAACAAATCTAATTCTCACAATTTGATCGTTGTAATATTTCACTCACCCTTTCTGTCCACGTCCTACGCAAGATTGCAGAGAGATTGCTAATAATCCATGTTTGCTTTTAAACAACTCTCGAAAATATAGGATGACATAGGGATGACAAAGTAGGAGTGCGTGTTTGATATTGGTTTATGTATTTTAAGATTGTCGTCATCTTTGCTGCTCTTGGTGATCCCAGCACCAGAAAGGGTCCGACATCCTCTGCCTCAAGCAACAATGGACAGAAATATTCGTACTTTTAATTGTAAGACTCAGGTGCTTTAAAGGGAAATGCATGAGGTGAATTTTATAATCTTATTTAAAAATATCAATGGTCCAACTCTGGAACTCTGAGGGTAGCATTTATACCAGTGAGAGAGAATTGGTGATGAGTGGTGGTAACACAGACGTCAGGGTATCAGATCAGACTGGCTTGCAGGGAACTAACAAGCTTTACTAATCGTTTCAGGGAGCCAGATATTCATGAGGCAGGGCAGATGGGGAGCATCCCAGGCCTTCCGTTCGGTCCTCAGGTTACACCTTGCCATCCGGTGTGCTCTGGTTAAGGTGGTATTTGAGCCTCTGTGTCATATTTATGGCTACATAAATGACACAAAAGAGGGCCATTTTACTCTGACTCATTGCCATTTTATTTCCAGATGGTTGTATAGCTTATGTGACATTTTCCAGGGAGCCATGTGCTATAAATTTATAGATTCTGGGTTGTTTTCATACAAACAATCCTAGACAAATCAAGTATTTTCTGTTCAAACATTTTCATGGATGAGGACCCTCCTGGGAGAGAATACCATTAGTTTGTGTACCAGGAGAACTGTCATTGTGTTTACAAGATTGGGCTAGACTAGCTTCAGTGTTTCCCAGAGTGACTTACCCATCTCCCTCCTCCCAGCAGGAGCAGTTCTGGAAGAAGATGGGTTCAACTGCAGGGCAGAGAAGAACCTGGAAGAAAAGTTCATGCAGTTTAATGCTCGGCTCTGGAGATACCAGGTAAGTTTGGAGGAATCTCAGAGCTCATGACTTATGAGTGTCAGGGCACAGCTAAGCAAGATGGTAAGTGTCTCAGAATATCACAGTTGTGGATTATCAGTGTTTGAGTGAGGTGTCCTGAGGATGACCCTGCATCACCGCGATATCATCGACTTTTGCACATTCAGGCGAGGCGTGTGGAGGAAAGGTTTATAGATTTACTGTGTCTATAAGAAAGGTGTGGAAATAGCAGAGAGAGGGAGGGGAGGGGAGAAGGAGAGAGGGAAATAGGGAAGAGAAGGGGCAGGGAGGAGAGAGAGAGAGAGAGAGAGGGAGAGAGAATACAATGTGATTTAATTTTATATTGTGAAGATCTGTATTACTTTGAATTGGCAAGATAAATTCTTATGGTGAAAGAAAAAAAGGTAAGCCAAATTCCATTCAGTTGTAGAACAACCAAAATTATATTTTTGGAAAGACTGAATTTATGACAGTGGAATTTTCAAACACACTCTATTACCTTTGCCAAAGAGCAAAGAAATAATAGAGGGGGATTGTTTAAGAAAACACCTCTGCCCTTATTAGTTGTGTGGATTGTGTTACTTAATCTCATGGACTTTCAGCTTCTCTATTTGTAAAGGAGGTATCACTATGCCTATTTATACAGTTACTGCAAAGAGCAAATGAGATATAAATGAAAGCACCTATTGTGTGGCCTGGTACATGCTTGGAAAAGCATAATCAGAAGCAATGGCATTGATATGATGGTGCTCCTTATCATTTTGAAATTTGTTTAGCTTCTGCTTCCCCACTAAGGCAACTCTTCTGTGATCCTTTGGGATTTGAAGTCACCATTTTTGTTCTTCTTTTCTGGAATCCAAACATTGTTTGTGGCTACCCAGTGTTCAAGTGTTATTAGAAGTAGGAGTTATAGCTCCAAATGACTGAAAAATATATTAGGCACTCCCAAGTCCCTTTGTATCAGTATAGTGATAGGTATTATCAATCAATGAATCTTTATAGATGCTGCTCTGAAATAAGCCTTGCATTTCTAGTAGTCCTTTATAGCATCCATCTTTCTTTTTTTTAACACTGATGTTTAATTACTTGAATTTATAATGGAATGTTTGTTGTCCCATTGCAATTTATATGTGAGGACAAGGCAAACACATTTGTGATATTTCATTTATTATTCATTTTATTTTTACCACATCAGTGGAAGTGTTGATATTATGGGCACATATGCATTTTTAAGAAGCTCTGCTCTCTGCAGAAGTCATAGGTAATACCAGCAAGTTATTGGGAGTGCTTGTTTTCTTCCAAGGTCAGAAACGTGCAGGAACAAAAGATGCCAACATTTCCTCAGGATGTTTTTTTAAGCACCAACCAGATGTCAACTAGTGTCTTCATGTTCAAAAGAAGTCCACTGAGGTCTGCAAATTCATTTGGGTCTGAATGCTGAAATGATAGGCATGAAACTAATTAGAGACCAAAGGTTACCCTGTCTCCTTTGGATGGAGCACATTTGAGGAGTTCCATGACAAGGGAGCTGGAGGGGATAGTATGGGTGAGCTTATCATTCTTGAAGCAAGAATAAATCCAAAACAAAGTGCATTTCTGAGTGTAGTTTTGTTTTTCAAATTTTAAAAGAGACTCTGAAGGAAGAAGAGAAAGTTAAACATATTCTAAATAGAACTTTTCAAATGATCATTTCAGCAAATATTAGTAAAGGAATAAATCTACTAGTAGGGTTAATGTTTCAAAATAATGAACTTGGACTTCACGATCCACATTAGCATACAGATTATTTGGTATTTATGATTGTAAAAAAGAAACATGCAGTTGAGAAAATGATGATCTAGAGAAGCAGCCCTACATTTGCGTAGCTTGGGATTTGTCGTAGAGCAAACTGGAAATTGTGACAGTTGAAATTATGTGTTTGCTTCCCTTGAATTCACTGACATGAGATTGAAAATATCTAAATGCAAATGAGACATGGTTTTTATTTCAGTTCCGTAATTAACTAGTTCTTTAAACTTGGGCTCTCATTTTCTTTCCTGAACCTGTGTTTTCCCCTAGGTAAAACGAAGGTCCACTATTAAATGATCTCTCATTTCCTTTGTTGTTCTAACATCTTCTGAGATTGCTTCCTCGTTTTTGGCTAACTTAACTTCTGACTTTGGCGTCACTTATCATAAATGAATGATGGTTTTATCTTTCATTTGCTATGCTTTGAGACCATACTCTGTGGCATTGTGGGCTGAAATGAGATCCATTTGGAAAAATCCACCAAAATAGAAATTATTTAACTAGCAAAAAAAAAAAAAAAAATACATATATATATATATATATATATATATATATATATATATATATAAATAATTCACTTGGAATGTGAAAGTCCCAGTGTTTAGGGAGAAGCATCATGTGCCATAGAAATGTATCAGAAGTCCAGTGACGAGTTTTGCTCTTTCTTGCAAGCTCATGACTTCCTTTGAAGTCAGCGGGACCTGAATATGTATAATGGGGTTAGAGCGTGGCCGTTGGAACAGGTGTCATTGCTCTCTGTAGCTCACGTTCTTGTCCTATATCACTCCCAAAGGGTGTTTGCAAATCCAGTTTCAAGCCTGAAAAGCCAGTGGTGATGACTGCTGTGGCGTCCATGGGCTGAAGCTAAAGGAAACAGAGTCGCTGCTGTGCAGAAGGGATTTGCTGGCCTGGAGCTGCCAATCACAGTGGCTGTAAGGAAGGACCCGGAAGGCTCAGATGAAAACACCCAAAGCTCTTAGAAAGATGGGAGGGAACATTTCCACCTAAAGACACAGTAGAGTTTTTAATGAAAGTTGGGCAGTGACTGTGTACTAGTTTTAGCCATCCCAGGTGTTATATCATTATATACTTTGAATCAGTCATTTTGAGAAAGAGTAATACTTACACCCGATTTTATTACTCTGCTCCTCGTGAATCCAGAGATCGGAGAAGGAGTCTTCATTATGCTGATAACTGATGTAAAACTGGAATTAGACAGGAAAATAAAGTTAATGTTCTGGAAGAAAGAACAGACTCATGTCTGCAGCCACCTGCAGTGTCTACATGTGTTGGGCACAGCAGCTAGAGCCTCTTTCCAAATTGTCCCTTCAGTTGGATGGGTGTGGCCTGTTCACAGGAAGCTTCTCAGGCCGTCAACCCAAATCCAAATAGACAAGTCACTATATCCAGATGACATGTATCTGAGAGATTTAAGAGAATCCAAGGGAAAATTGGGGTTTTGTGAGAAAATGTATAATTTATGTATAAAAAGTTTAATGACATTTTAAATTTGATCACCTGTTTTTTAATTTTTTTAAAATTAGTTTCAGGTATACAAAACAACATAACAATTACACATTTATACCCCTCACAAAGTGGTACCCCCCCCAAGTCTACTACCCCTCTGACATCATATATAGCTGTTACTATACCACTGACTCTATTCCCTATGCTGTATTTTACATCCCATGACTATATACATAGATAGATATATACATATCTATCTATAAAGATAGATATATCTATATCTATATCTACATCTACATCTATATCATCTACATCTATATCATCTATATCTATATCATCTATATCCATATTAAGTTATAGTTGATATTCAATATTATTTTATATTAGTTTCAGGTGTACAGTGCAGTTGTTAGGCATTTATGTAATTTATGAAGTACTGATTATCAATTTATTTATTTTTTTATTTCTTTAAAGATTTTATTGGGGAATTGGGGAGGGGAATAGCGTTGGGGAACCGGGGAAGGGGAACAGACAAGTTGCTGTCCTTTTGTTCTTCAGTCTAGTTGTGGAGGATGTTGCTTCACTGGCCCATGTTGGTATCGTCATTGCGCTCTTCCTGGGTGAGGCAGATCGGTCGCCAGCCTCTGGATGGCCACTCACAGCGGCTCTTGACAGTTCACACTGGCTGCCGGCCGCTCACGCTGGCTGCCCGCCACTCTCTGTAGCCTACGGCAGCCCACTGCAGCAGAGGCTGCAGCCTACACCTTTGCCGGGGCTCGCACAGCCCAGCTCCAGGTGGAGCTGTTGTTAGCTGTAGAGGGCAGTGTCACTGGCCCTCATATGTAGGATCCGAACCGGGGCCGCTGGCATCCCAAGCCAGCTTTTAACCAATGCACCACTCGGCAGGCCCTTGATCATCAATTTAAATCAACATAAGAAAGTACTGAGCCTCGCCTCCACAGTGGATAGACTGCAGGTGTTTATAAACAGAAGGAAAAAAAGGAATCCTGAATATTTAACAAAATGACAAATTAGAAAAAATAGATTGTGATTTTTCACTCTTCCAATGGCACATTATGCTAATTTAAATTATATGAAGAAAAAAACCCTCACTTTATACAATCTACTTGAATTTCTAAAGAGTACATTTGAGGTCCCATGAGAACTAGGGTTTAATATCTTATATCATTGTAACATAAATAGTTATTTTTTTCAAGAAGATGGCTTAGAGCTAGAAAACCAAGGACAAGGACATACTTATTCTGTGCTCAAGAGACATGCCAACAATTGCCTCAGTGGAAAGGTGTCAGGTTAGTTTCATGTTTGCTGAAATGGTAAGACTATAGATTTCTGTAAGCAGTTAAATATTTACTAGGTATTGATGTTGGTAGTGGGAAAGCACCTTAGACTTAGAGATGGTATCATAGGGGGCTAATTTCCAGTGATGCAGCAACAAAACATGCTATGAAACGGACAGAGGTGGGTAGAAACTTTTAGGTTTAAAAATCTTAAGGAACAAACTGAATAGAATTCAAATCTAGATGTGTAAAATCCTGAGTGACCTGGAGGAGGGAAACATTTTGTTTTTTTTGTACAACAATCTTGAAATGATGGAATAAATGCACATATTGCAAAACCTTAGTGAAAAAAAAAAACACCTCTTTACTTGATAAATGAATAACATAATATAAGGAAACCAAAGGTTAATAGTTATAGACAATGCAGTTTAATAAGAAGCGTTATAGATTGTTTTCTTTTAATCAAAGAGCCTGTGTCAGTTATTACAGCATCTGGCATTGGTTTTGATGGATACCACCAGATCCTACAGGATTACTTTTAGAATGCAAATGAATTTAAAATCCAGAAGGGAGCTGAATAGAACCATTCCTGTTTGGATAATTTGAAGAAATTGTTGAACTAATGGAGTTAAGTTCAACAGAACCAGTTTTTACAATATGCATAAATAGAAATAATTTAAATAAACATTAAACAAAACATGATTTGATTTAGTTAAGTAAGCACTGCAGAAGAAAATTCACTAAAATATCACTTCCCATAGGCTAAATAATGTCAATAAAATATTGTTACAATGATCTATCCTACTTATTCATTTTAATATTATATTTAGAACTGGACAAAATGGTAGGAAATGTATATTATAAATGCATGTAACTGTATGTAAATATACACTTCAGTTTTTAGGAAGTTTCAGATATTGTTGCAGGATCCATTCATATGTGTATAAACATAAACAAGGTGTATAAACACCTTATTATTTTTTTTAAAAGATTTTACTGAGGAATTGGGGAAGGGAACAATGTTGGGGAATTGGGGTAAGGGAACAGTGTGTTTTTCCAGGCCCCATCAGCTTCATGTCAAGTTGTTGTCCTTCGGTCTTAGTTGTGGAGGGCACAAGCTCAGCTCTAAATCCAGTCACCATTTTCAATCTAGTTGCAGGGGGTGCAGCCCACCATCCCATGTGGGAGTTGAGCGAGCAACCTTGTTAGGAGCACATGCTCTCACCAGCTGAGCCATCCTGCCACCTGTTGGCAGCTCAGCGGCAGCTCAGCTCAGGTGCAGCATCACTGGCCCATGTGGGAATCAAACTGGTGACCCTGTTGCTCAGAGCTTGCACTCTAACCAACTGCACCACCCGGCTGGCCCCTGACTTGATTATTAATGAAACTTAGCTAACATTAAATGTTTCTGAGTTTTGATTATGGAAAATATAGAAGAGAAATTTGTTCTTTCCAAGGAACCTGCAGATTTATAGGGGAAGAATAGGCCAGCTGGGAAAATTTGTCTCTCTCTGAGGGAACCTCACGCTTGTAAAGGATGTCCTACGTGGGCTGGCCGAGTGGCCTGGTGGTTGAGCGCTGGCTTGGAAAGCCAGCGGCCCCGGTTCGGATCCCACATATGAGGGCCAGTGACACTGCCCTCAAAAAAAAAAAAAAAAAAAGAATGGCCTATGTGAGTAGCAGGTAAGAAAGAGCCAAGGACTGATTTGTGTCTGAAACTGCTGTCTGTCTTTCCTTCTGGTTTCATGAAATGAATTATTGAGCAGCAAGTTTGTGTCATGAAGATTAAAACTTTGTCAAAATTGTCCTGGAGGAATTTGAGAAGTTCTGGGGAAAATGGTGTTGGTATTAGCAAGGCTGCCAGGTTTTCATATTAAAAAATATTGCTTTTTCTGAGATCCTAATTTATGTATTTATGTGGGGCATGTGTGTGTGTGGGGCAGCATGAAAAATAACTTAAGAATAGGTAGATGGATATTCCATTAGAGATAGCTCATTCCTTTTTTTGTATATGCACGTGTGAAGTTTTAGAATGTCTGAGGGTGAATGAACGGCTATGATTTGTTAGAGATGACAGATGATTATATAGCCTAGGAATCAGACTGTCAGACTATAGAGTGAGGATATATGTTGAGAATAACATTTACATGGAGTGATGAAAGCAAAATAACTTAGGTTATTCCTTGAGGTCAAATAAGAGTGACATATTAAAGTTTCAACATAAAATTTTAATTCTTTCCTTGAAAGGCACCATATTGTTCAATGAAAAAGACATTGGGGAAAGTAAGAGCCTACATCAGGATTTTCAGAGTTAAAGGAAAAAAAAAAGGTAATAAGAAGACAAAAGCCTCTTAGTGGCTTCACTGTGGAGACAGGAGTATCCCTCTTGATGTCAGCATCCTAATTTAGATTTTCCTTGTACTCCCAGCTATGTGAACTGATCTGATCAGGAAGAGAGAGAAGCTTCATGTACTTTTTTCCTTGATGTGATTTCATATTTTAAACTAATTATTTTTACTGTGCTTCTTTTTTCTTGGTTGGGTAAAAGAAAAAGGATAAAATGAAAATGAATGGAGTTTCAAGTGATGGAATGAGAGCATACTAAGCTGTCCTGTTTCTATTGTAGCTTTTGTAAAACTCTTGGAATTGATATAATGTGGGGCTACTTTTTGCTCATGAATATGAGATGGGGACAATGGAAATGAATTCACTCTGAACACATGAAGCCAATCAGAAAAGCATGGTTTTAATACTACATCCTTGATTTTACAATTATCATCCATTAAATAATTATAGTTTGGGACATAATGCTTTTCAGTGTCCAAACCTTTCCTGAACGCTCTACTGCTCAGAGCTTGCTTTGAAGTTAAGAAAGCTCTGGATACAGGTCAGACTTTTGAAAAAAAAAAGAAAATGCTGTGATGGTGTTAGATCAGATTAAACTGGCAGAAAAAGGTGATGTAATAAATTGGGAACATTCATTTTGTTTTGAAAGGTGTGAAGATGGTCACGTCAGCACAGCTAACATGTGGTTGGTTTTTATTCATGCTGTTCAGTTCTATGAGGGATCATGAAAGATTCCCAGTGGCTTGGCCACGTTTCTCTCCTATTATTGTTCGTATCTTAGAACTTTGCTTTTGCTTAAAAAAAAAAAAAAAAAAGAAACAAATGCGTGACATGCCTACCTCATGGCAAACTATCTCCACGTGGTTTCTATTGAAATAGATGCAATTTACAGGTTCTATAGAGGTCGATTTGGTTTATATAATATGATATTATTCAGGAAATACTCGTGATGTTTAAATTCAGGACTTGAGGTTTCAGATATTTGCTCTCCACCTGAGTGCCCCATGGATGTAACTGCCACCTCGTCCTGCAGCCACAGCTGCTCTCCGAGCTCCTCCGTCTTCTTCCTGACGTGCTTCCCTGCGGGCCACTCTTGACTTGGAAGTGGGTTGGGCGGGTGCATTCTTTGTTGTCATGGAGACTCACACACTTTACAGAGTGATGCTAAAGGTGGATTAACACCTACATTAGACTTTTTTCTTTGTATTATCAGGAGCATTAAATATTCCAAAGAGAAAACTTTGCAGAGAAAAACAAAACATGAACAGTGGGCACTTGTCTGAAATGTTTTGCATCTGCAGCTATTTCAGCCAATGCAGCTATTTCAACAGAAATAAATGTTTGCAATGTTTTCCTTCTCTTTTCAGGCGTCTCCTCCTGTCACTGGTCTAGGTATTCTATAGGAATGTTTTGTTTGAATAAGGCAGTGTAATTATTTATTCACTTAGTGTCATTTCACAAAATTTCAAGTGGCTCATAAGAAATTAGTACACAATTGTGAAGGCATGCAGGTAGAAGTGGTGACAACTGTTCTCAGTTGAAATTCTAGACATTTCTATGTCTGTGGGTTTTTTTTTTTTTTTGGTCTAATGTTAATATTTTGGTAGCTACTAAAAAGCCTAACCAGGAATTACTAAACCATTAATGTCTGGATCAATTCGTGTACAGTGATCAAATCATTTCTCTTAATTGTTTTAAATCCCTAGAGCTAATTGAAAAATCTAGGTAGCTGCTCCATCGTTGCTCCATGGAGGGTGGGATACCTTCCCCACCCCAGATTTGTCTGGATGTCGAGACCGATGGCACTGCACACACACTATGAGAGTATGAAGAGATGCACGCGATTTGCTCACATGAAGAGGATTCTGGGGTAAGCAGGGCAGGCTCCCACAGTGGTCTGAAAAATGCCTGGTCCATAGGAGAGACAAGGAGTTTGCGTTTTCTTGTGGTCAGAGGGGAGGGGCAGTGAGCGTTCACAGGAGGAGTGGAGACTTACCTCCCTTGTTTGAACTTTTCACTAAGGGCATTTGGCACTAAGGAAGGAGTGAGCTGGGCTTTCTTATTGATTGTCCAGATATGGGGCAAGAGGGAAAGTGAAAGAGATGGGCTTCCTTACGAGCTGTTGGTAGTCAAACATCAAAAATGGAGTCAAATGCTTTATTACAATAGCAGTGAAAATTACGTCTTTACACCAGACCCTTGGTAATGTTTTCCATCTCTTCCGGCGTTGTGATCTGTCGGTCTCTGTTTCCCTGCCTCCCTTCCTTCTTCTTTTCATGGAACTGGTCACAGTCAGACATATAACGGGGCCTCTGTTTAATGTCTGCCTCTTCCAGCTGCAGTTGTGATGTCCTGAGAGCTAAGATTGTCACTTGGTTTTCTTTCCTGCTGTATCCTCAACAGGAAGCATAATAGGCACACAATAATTGTTTTTACATAAATGCCCATCAGCTTTACTAGACTGTATGCTCCATGAAAGGAAGATTGCCTGCTGCTATCATGGTGGATCCCAGTGATTCGGAGAAATACTTCACACATCAGGAAATGTTGGTGGAAAGAGTTCATTCCATTCATTACTTAAATATACCACCTCTGCGTGGTTCTCATATTTTTTACTTGCAACAAAGACACGAAGTCGATCTTGTATAACATCTTGACTCAGCAAAATCTTGGAACAGAACAAGAAGGAGTCTATTGAGTCTTGTTGATTTGCTTAAAAGTGTGGGCAGAGTAGCAACTTTACGGAAGAAGTAAAAGAGTGGGAATGCAATTTTGATGACAAAAAGATGCTAACATTGTAAAGAATTTAGGGTTCAGGTAGAAACAATTATTGTTTTGTTCATAGAAGCAAGAAGGAATGTCTTAATTTCTGGAATACTAGTGAATTTTGAATTTAAAATCAATTATATAAACTGCAGGACAGGCCAATTGAAGTCAGGGAAAATCAAATAAATAACCTTCAGATGAAATTCACTATGTGCGTTTACTAACAAACTAAATATCCCCCACCGTCAATGAATAAATACGTAGATAGATGGACACAAAGATAGATAAATGCATAAATGAGATTTTATGCTTTCCTGTCTACCCCACACGAGGACCCCAAAGATATTGTCTTGGAACCAATCATTTTTTTAATTTATAGGCTTCCCTGAGACATAAGCTAATTGTTTTTAGTTCTTCTTAAACATTTAGTTTACTCTAATTTAGTAACTGTTCTTATAATACAAAGACATTTGATATTTAGCAGCTGTGCAATTATATGGCTGCCACACTCCAAGACCAATTGCGATGCTGTCACAGCCTGGGAAAGGTGGCCGGGCCAGAACCCTTTCCTGGTCTCCCAGCCTCAGGGAGGTTAGCTCCCTGTGCTTGCCCTTCCCTGACTCAGGGTGGTGGAGAGCTCTGTGCTTTTCAGAGAAGTCTGTTGCTCAGCAACCGCCTTCTCTCTTAGGAAACAGGTCAGAAAAAAGGAAGAGAGATGAGGGGGTGATTAAATGTTTGTCTGCCATCTCCGATAAAGCAGAAATCTTCAGAAAAGAAATCGTTCTAGATAGTACCTCTAATCCACAGGGCAGCAAATTAATCTCATTAGGCAAGGGGTTAATATCTGTTACCTAGAAATGCTTTTGCCTCTCTCATCTGGGGGACAGTTTTAGTGGTTTAAATAGCATCTAAGGCCAATAACACTGTATTTGATAAAGTTAGAAATTTTAGTGTGTTGTGGCCATCATCTCAAGGTCAAAGAAGAAAATTCACTCTTGAAAGACAAGGAAGTCTGTTTTACGTGATATAATTGACTTTTATTTTTTCAGAGACCCTTAAGTGTCATAACGAATTCTAGCTCTTTTTAATGGCATAGCAATTTATTGAAAAGTCTTTCTTCTTCTGAGATTTTGGAATACCAATGGATAGTGTCTGTCAAGGAAAGTTTCCAATGAAAAATCTGCATTGCAGAATTTTGAGTAGCTGTAACTGAAAAATTTAAAACAGAAAGTGCTTTTTTAAAACAAAAAAATACTTTCCTGTATTAAATGCTATGAACTTGTGATACCTATATAACATTTGGTGGATTTCAATTCTAAAGGATTTAAATGTCAGATCTGCAAACTTATGGTAAACAGAGACATTTCGGTTAGGAATATTAGGTGCAAAGAAGAAACCATGATTCTTTGAAAGTTCACTCTTAACACTCCTTTTACATCTTTCTTTTAAAAAATATTTCATCTCAGCTGGTATCATTATACATGCGAAATGATCACACATTTGTTCTCTTTGTGATGTGACTGATATGCTGCTATTTAAGAGGGACAATTCACTTACTTTTCAGTTAAGACCTTTTAAGCGTTGTCAGGGGTAGAACATCTCGGTTTTAAAGTGTGGGTCAGTTTAGAAAAGAATGATATTACCTCACAGGAAGTAGCCACGTCAGGGCCACTGTGGGTGTTTCTATATAGGGGTTGATGGCTCCGAAAGAATCTAAAACTGGATATTTGTACTTACCTGTGTATCTGTTTACAATCCAGTGAATTCAGTTACAATTCAGCTTTTACAAGGCCAACAAGAAATATGAATTAATTAATTTTCGAATGATTCACCACCTTTCCCCTTGTTTTCTCAGTAGAGCATATATTGGCTTTGAGAATTGAAGACAACTGAACATATTTAAAACCCTTTGAAAAATGTTGGGTGAGAGTCAGCCCATTTTTATTTCTGATAAGCTCACTATATTAGAAATCCCCAAATCAACCTCCACTTCATGTTCGGCAAAGTGGGGTTTAAATCTCTTCTTACATCTTTGATACTGTATTGTATTGGGGTGTTTTATGAGGTTTTCTTTTTGAAAGCATTTTAGATCTTAGTTATGGTTAATTATGTTATAATTAAAAATAATATTGCTACATAACCAATACTAAATACTTCTAATTCACCTGTATAAAATACATATTAATATTCATATTTATGTATCATATTTTTGAGTTTAGTTCATGTAGCTATAATTGTTATGATTTTGTTTAATATTGCTACATGATGAAGCATGGAAAAAATTTTTTTTTATCACATACACATATTTATATTTTATCACAACCCTGGAGAATTAGTTCAACAGATTGCATTTGTCTCTTTGATTTAATATCTCTATCTTATGATTTTTGAGCCAGAGAATTTTTGTCCTCATCTTTCTCATTCTCACTTTTCAGTTCTTGTACTAACAGTTCAGCCTCTGGGAATCAGACAGCAGGACATTCCACCCACTTCCAGAACCATTTTCCGATCCGTTGTGTTATTACTCAGCTCCCTTCACTAAAATAAAAAGAGGAACAGCATGCCTCAAAACTCACACCATTTAAGACTAATTTCCAATTGGGTATTTACATTTTAACATAGGCTTGTTGGGTTTAGCTCAGGAAAATGAGACAAAAATATGCCTATATTACCTAGGCACAGTGTACTTTTTAAAATAATCATAACACAAGTGCATATAACTTTGGCAGCTTTACCTAAAGTATGGACTCTCTTGCTATCAAAGGTAGAGATATTTAAGATTTCTTCACGACTGTAACAGACCAGCAGTGTACTGCACAATTTGCATGTAAACGTGATCATCAGGAAAAGGAGATTCTTTACAATATAAAGCTCAGATGAAGAATAAATTTTATATGCAAATGTACTGATTGAGATGCAGAGGAGGAATTCTAACAGTGGGGCAACAGTGGAAATGAAGGCTAACGTTTTTCCTGAGCGCTCAGTAATGTTGAATTACAATTGAACCTCTATAGAAATAAGTGTGACATCCCAATGGCTACCAGATGAATATATTATGCTCTGTGAGGTTTCAGTGAGTTCTAAACGAGTTCAGAATGATGACATATCAGGAAGTACTGAAGAACTTCAGATGCACTCAGTCAAGTGCCTGTGGTTAAATAGAACTCTGTGGAATGTTCCTTATATAAAACGAGTGTTCTTATTCAGAAGGAAAATAGAGCAATTTATTCTTTTCCTTATAAAGTCTCATCACAAGTGGGACTTTAGTTTAAAAACTTGCTTTAGTTTTCAAAGAGGCTTTTGCCATTTGAAAGTTAATTTGTGGTGACAATGGTTAGTAAAGCACATAGGTTTCAAGTACACAATTCTGTAATGCATTATCTGTATATCACAACAATTATCAGCCCAGTAAGCTAATTAAAAAAGAAAGAAAGTTACTTTGCAATGTTTTGCAAACGCTAATGTGCTAAACTTGCAATCTTGCCTTTATGGTGTCTGTAGTATTTATTAAGCTACATTTTCTGTGTTTAATATGAAAAGCAGTGGTGATAAGTTCTGGATAAGTGGATTAATGGGCAGAATAGTTTATGTTACCAAAAGGCTTTCCAGTAAATTGGGAAATGCGAAGTTCTGGTTAAGCATGTGCTTGCACGTTTGTGTGGGGTGTGTGTGTGTGTGTGTGTGTGTGTGTGTGTGTGTGTGTGTGTGTGATGTGCTGTTGAGTCAGCACATCTTGGCAATGCTATGAATGAATGACATCCCCAGTGTCCTCCTGTCCTCACAGCCCTGCTCAGCTCCTGGAGACTCAGCCTGTGGCCTTTTTTTTTTTTTTTTTAGCTGAGCCATCCTGCCACCTGTTGGAAGCTTAGTGGCAGCTCAGCCCGGGCTGGCATCGAACTGCTGTTGCTCAGAGCTCAGCTCGCACCCTTTTGTGTGAGGTATTAACCAACTGAGCCACTCTGCTGGCCCATGTGGCCATCTCCTAGTTGATCTCCCTCTTTTCCTGCTGCCTCCTATTTTCCCAGCACTCTTGTCTTTTCCGGAGAACCCTGCCCTCTCCTGATGTCCCAAAGTAGGACAGCTGCAGTTTTGGCATTTTGCCTCTGCGATGCTCAGACTTAATTTGCTCCAGGACCCACTTGTTCATCTCCCTGGAGGTCCAGGGTCTCTGAAGAGCTCTCCCCAACACCATTGTGCAAATGAACCAATTTCTCTCCCATCCGCCTTCTTCCCTGTCCAACCTTCGCATCATACATAGTTAGTGGGAACACGAGGGTGTGACGGTCTCAGCCTTGGTCCCTAGTGACACATCTGTGCTCTTGGGGACCTTTGCTAGATCTTCCTTCACGGCCCATCTGAGTCTCAGACTTCTCATGTCCTCTTGGCATCAATCTCTATTTGAATCAATGACGGAACCAAGCAAAATCTTTAACAGGGAGAGACCTAGCCTCACAATTTTAGAGAATCAAAAACCTTAGGGCCAATTGGCTGTCAGAGAGAAAACTGTGAAAGTATAGTATGCATGAATATGACATGTAACTAGATTGTAATGTCACTCATATCAAAAGAGTGAAGAAGAGTAAAACCCATTACATTCTTTATAATCATAGTTGGTATAACGCTTACATCACGTGCCTTTCTCTTTTTTGTCCTCTTTTTTTTTCATTCTTCTTACCTTTCTAGGCATCGTTGCTTCTCTTTTTTTCTGTATCTCTCCCATATACTCTTCCTGTCCCAATTCATATGATATTTTTTTGAAAGATGTAATTATTAAATTTTGTTTTAGCAACTCTCTTGCCTGTTATTGGTGTTCTTAGAACTAAAGAAAAAACAGAGGAAGTAAAACAAACAAACAAACAAACAAACAAATCAATGATACCCCCAGAAGAAAACAATTAGCCTTCAGATTCAGTCATTTCCTATAAAATTGTCTTTGCCTGTTTCTATGATGAATGAATGCAGTTTGGAAATTATTCACAGTCCAGCAGCAGGCTGGGTGCAAACCCATTCGCAGAAGGCAGAAGGCCTTGAATAAGAATATAATTCAGCGTTCATTCATTTTGAATGCAAATATATAAATATAGTGGGATCTGAGGAGGACAAGGGTATCAGAGTGAAAGGCTGTGTTTCCAGGCATCACAGAAAGCTGCTCTGGTAACTGGGAGGCAGAACAACTTACTTATAAAAACAAATCTGAAAAGAGAGCAACTCAGGCACAGGTTTGCCACGTTACTCCTCTCAATGTTTGGAGAATATATCCTGAAAAATGTTAGTTATCAGGATTCTGACAAAAAGTATTGGAGAAAAAATTACAGGAAACTATACTGTTACAAAGGTGAAGGTATAAAATAGATTCATCTTCTGGTTATTTGGGATGCCTATAATTGACAATTTTTGGAATATTTTCAAAATTAGAGGCAAGGAATAACTGTTGTGTGTGTGAAATTTAAAAAATATATATCTAGTGAGTTCTGATATTTATTACATTGTGTGTCTTGGATTTTATAAGGATAATTTCCCACTTATCTTTCCCCATCAGTATGTTTTTCTCCAGCACTTATCTTGATGATCAGAAACTAAATAAGTCACAAAGACTAGGGAAGATGTTGAAATTCTGACAAGAAAATTAATTGGAATCCTAAGTATTATGGCAGCATGCTCAAAAGCTTATGCCCTCTCTCTCAGCTCGGTGTGTTCTGGTCAGGTGTCACTGAGATTAGCTTGAGAAAACCTACTCTGGAGGAAGAAATCCCTGCTGCTACAGCTGTGGCTTCTATAGGGGCCAGACCCCCAAGGACCTGGCATTCAGGGGTTAAAACTAACTGGCTAGCCACCCTGCCTTGGGGACTGCAGGAAGAGCCTAATTAGCTGCGAGCACTTCATTTTCCACCTGCATTGCCTTTCACTTCCTCCATATTTAGACTTTGAATGGGATGCAAGTTTAGAGAAGAGATGGCTTCCTTAATGGAATGAAGTCTGATGTGGCCTAATCAGGCCAAAGGTTCTGTCCTTCTAAAATATATTCTGTGGGTCCCCCTGGGGATGGGCTGGAGGGATTCAGAGTTTAGTCTGTGAAAAGTGGTGGTGGTTTTCTCATCACCCTTCCGGGGTGTAGGAAATGGTCAAGAGAGTGGCTAGTGACAGAATTGGTGACAGAATTTTTTTAAAGAATTGGTGACAGAAGTTTAGTCCCACTTTGACATCACTTTGTAATTCGGTGGCGAATGGAACATGAGAGACTGATAAAATCAAGGGGCTTATGTATAATCATGTCAACTGCATTCGTAACTACTGTTAGGGTTTGTGAGCAACTTATTTTTCGTTTATTGGAAGCAAACAGGCACTGCCAACTTCAGTGTGTTGTGTTTTCTGGCTTTGGATTATATATGACAAGAGTCATGTATTTTAAATGTGTTTTTTAAAATTTAAATGTGTTTCTGCGCATGAAGCATTGTCCCACTGCTTTGGGAAGGGTTGTTTCCTGTGCTAGCTTGCTTATAACTTGTATATGAAACAGAGGTCAGAGATCAAAGAAATAGAATGTTTTGGTGAACATTCCTACATTTAGAAGATTGTACAGAAACATTGAACATCTAGAAGCAAAGTTTTGTTCATTTCTGAGGCATTTCAACACTACAGATATCTATCTTTCTATTTTTTTGTTTTTTTTGTTGTTGATTCTCTACTTACTTGAATCTCTTCAATAGTTGGCTTCTTACTCTGGCACATGGAATCTTAGATGCTTTCTGGAAAGCTTTATCTGAAGGCTGCATCCCTGGCAAAGACTTTGATATGTATATCCTTCCATAAATCCTGTTCTTTATTTTTTAATGTTTTTATTTTTTTTGAGGGCAGTGTCACTGGCCCTCATATGTGGGATCCGAACTGGGGCCTCTGCCTTCCCAAGCCAGCGCTTAACCACCGCGCCACTCGGCCGGCCCCTGTCCTTTATTTTTAATAAGAAATACTATTAAGCTTAATTTTCTCTCTGCTGCTAAAATATACTTTCTAAAGAGGCAAGAATCCCATCTAACCTATTCCTTTTTGTATCCTTAGAAATATCACATACCTCATAGCAAGTATTTAGTAAGGATTTCTGGAATGATATGTTACCCTAAGTATAAAAAGCCAAAGTCAGAGGCAACAAACATTTATTTGAGATCCAAAAGAACAGCTGTTTGGGAAGCACTGATTCAGGCAGAAACCCAACTAGTGCTCTGATTAGGGGGTGAAGGCAGAGGATGTTTATGAGAGAGGAAAGGGGAACCATTACATGGATAGAAGGAAGGAATTTCTGTTGGTGTTAATAAGTCAAGGAAGGAATTTGTACAGGTGTAAATAAGCTAAGTGATTCTGTAGCTATAGATGGTGGTGCTAATTGTAAGGAATGTCTTTAATTTTCAGTCTAGTAGTCAGAATGTCTCCTTTTCTGTTAGCTTTACAGTTGCTTGGAATCCAGAGTTGCTTTGGCCCAGTCCAAAGGTGATTTTGCCCAGTTTAAACGGTCCAAAGAGTAAGACAAGCAGGGCAGTTCCACTAGGAGGTAGGCTCCAATTTTGAATGGCTTTTGAAGTGGCTCTGTTTATATTATTTTTCACAGTGCGAATACTAATCCCTCTAATTTATGGCACATTGGTAGTCAACAAAGCTAAGTCAGAGGAGGAGCTCTATACCCCTTCGGTCTGGGCTTCTACAACCTTGGCTTAGTAGGTGTTGGCTGGATAGAGGAGTGATAGAATTTCTAGGGGTACCATATGTCTCCACTTCCAGGTTCAATACTGAAATGAGGAGTCCAGTGAAGGATAATAGAGACAGAACAATACTGTAAACCCTCCACTCATGCATGGCGTTACTGGGTGCTGAGTTTTCCTGAACTCAGTACTTTTCTTCCCTTCCAATACCTTTTCATATTCTCTCACTCTGTTGGGTAGGATTTTAGGATCAGTTTAAGCCTAACTCATTCCTCAGATCACTTTTGAGGGTCTTCGTATTCCAAACAGACAGGCAGATACACTCTCACACACATACATTCTTTCTTTCTTTCTTGAACTCTGTTCCATCCTACTGGACTCTCATGCAGGGCTTCTGTCATTGCCTTCCTGTAATCATTTCCCAATAATGATATCAGTTAAAGGAACATTGTTTAATCCATTGACAGAAGTCCCTATTTATTCACTTTTCTATTAACTGTTATGAAGCCACTTAATAGTTAATTATTTGCTGAATTAATTAATGGTTGAAAGGATTACACTGATGACTGGATAAATGGATGGATGGATGGATGGATGGATGGATGGATGGATGGATGGATTAGAGCATCTAAAGTAACTGCATTTTTATCAACTTGCATTATCCTCATGTTCCAATAATAGATTAAGCAGGCCAGACTGAAAACCCCGCAGAAAGAAATTAATAGTAAAATAATAACCAAAATAAAAGACTCACCAAAAAAAAACAACATACTGCAAGAGGTCTGGTGCAGTGTCTTAGACATTTCTGTTACACAGCAGTAGGTCAAATTCCTTAAGACGTTTTCCTATTCTGTGGAGATTTTCATTAGGGTTGGAGTAGAGATAGCATAATTTTAAAAATGAGACTAAAAAAAGGAAAAGAAAACTCAGTAATTTTAATGCATTGTTTTGATTATGGTTTTGCTCAAAACTTATAGTTTATTTAGTACATGCATAAATTATGAGTATATCTCTGTGGATTGATAAGGAGCTGTCTTGTGCCACTCACAGTGGGAAAGTGTTTAATTATTTTTAAGATTTGTATAAAACCAGAATTTAGTATTACTGCCAATACACGCCAACGGATTTAAGTGGGAATGGAAGGGTTGCTGCGATGCCTACCACACAGGGCTCTTAGGGCGCCGGCAACACAGCCCATGAAATCGACCTCCAAGTGAGCAGCAGTGTTCCGCTGCCATATTGCAGAAATACCATGTGGGGCCACAAACAGTGTGACATAACCAACACCTTCTGTGGGAAATCAGGATTTGAAACGATGACTTCCTTTCAGAAGGCAGCAAACAGCAGATCGGGGAGCCGTGAAGTTTCGGTTGAGTCATCTCACTGGTGGCATTTATTTTAAATGCAGTCTGTTTATCTCTGTATTGCCATCTGTAGAAAATATAGGCCTTCCCCGCACCCCCTCATCCTCCGCAGGGCATTTCTCTTATTCATTCATAGACAGCTTGTTGAAGAGCTTCCAAGGAGGAAAGCCCGTCTCATACAAAGTCATACACTTTGGCATGTTTTTATGGAAGTATCTTCTCTGACAAAAGATGACTATTTTCTTTCTCTAGTAGTTCTTACCTCCTGCAAGTTCCAATGCAGCTCTGCTTGCGCTCACAATTCACAGAGCAAAGATGTCTGAGCATTTTCTCTCTGCTCTCTGTAATAAGACTAGTTGTGTTCTAGTTGTTGGGGGACAACGCTCCATGGGTCATTCGCATTTCTGCCCATCTTACAAGCAGAGACACTGATACTTTTGTTCTGGTTTAAATGTTCGACGGTTGTTGTATCGCAAACAAGGTTGGAAAATAGAGTGACTCTCTCCAGATGAAAAGATGAACATGATAACTGCCCATTATAAAAATTTCAGGCTCCTTAAGCTCAGGCTTTCTCTCTTCTAACAGGAATCATGGAGTGTGCATGTCCCATGGCTCTGTGACATTACCCTGCCGGAGGGATCCTGCTAATCTGGCTACTGCTACTGCTATGAGTAACAACATCTTTGTCTCAGATTTCAGAGTCTCTGCTAGAAACAATAAAACTGTGATCATCTAACTAGTTCGCTTGAAGGTAGTGTGACATCTCATATCCTTCACAGGAAGTGAGACTAATAAGGTAAGATGCATTTCAAGCATTGTGATAAAGAACTAATTAAAGCTTTGTTTGTTTGTTTGCATTGGGGAACAGTGTGTTTTTCCTGGACCTATCAGCTCCAAGTCAAGTAATTGTTTCACTCTAGTTGTGGGGGTGCAGCTCAGCGGCCCATGTGGGGATCGAACTGGCAACCTTGGTGTTGTGAGTGCTGTGCTCTAACAACTGAGCTAACTGGCCACCCCAAAAGCTTTGGTTTTAACACATACTTGTTGCATACATTAACTAATCTTACTGATATCTGAGTTGTAGCGTAAATTTAGAAAGTGCTAACAAGAAATATTTCATTATGATCCAGTATGTGCATTGATTCAGTGTTACACTGAGGGCAGAATTATATTTGCATAATGCATTGTATAGCTCTTGACAGCCAGTATACTGTAGGCTTTGTCCCAAAGTTGCTAATTTTCTAAGCTTAACATTTTAATCTCAGGAGATAGATAATCTGAAATTAAAAGAGTTTTACAGTAAAAATTTTTTCGGGTACTTTATACCATAAAGTTCCTCAATTATTTTCTCATATTTTATATCCCAAGGAAATTGTATTTTGCACAAAGCATGTTTCTGAAATAGTCATACTAACCAAAATCTCTTTGTTCATATTCAAATGTGATTACATTTAAAACTGGTATGGTTTAACTACTACAAAACAATGTTTTAAATTCATGGAATGTTGTGATTATTTATAAATTTGGTAGGATTCCCTTAAAATCTTTAAGAAACCTAATTTGAACAACAGTTTTAAGTTACTAAAATGTAGTTTTATAATATAGGCATTTTATACAATAAAAATTTTCATTAAGCACTTACATGAGAAATTAAATACCTTTTTATTCCATACTGTAGATTTAATAAAAGTAATTCAGCATAACAATGTTGTTATTTTATTTAGATTTTAGAATTACCTAAACAGTGCAAATCCAGTGAGATATAATAGTGTTCTTTTTCGTTATGCAAATTTAGTAGATTTTACAAATATTGTCTGGTAATTATAATGTTAATAGCAATACATATGTTTGAAATTAGTGACTTATGTATATTTCACAGGGTTTTTTTTTTAAACCCTTTCCTTTGTGGATTGACTTGGGTGGTTTTTATTAGGAACTGGTAACATTTATTGTGCAGAAATAATAGCTTGCTCTCAAGATTCAACGTGCTCTATTGTGTGCTGCTATTGCTTTTCTCTTAATTCCTCTCTGGCTCTTGTTTCTTGCCTACTTCTATTTCCATATTTACCTTACTTTCTTCTTCTTCTCCTTCTTTTTCTTCTCCTCTTTCCTCTTCCCCCCCTTTTCCTCCCTCCCCCTCTTCCCCCTCCTCTTTCTTCTTTACATACTTATGTGGTTGGCCCGTGGGCACCAGAGACAGGGATCGGCAGGTGGATGGGGAGGAGGGAGAACCCAGAGCTTCTCCCTCTCTGTCTTGGGTGACGTCTCATACAGAGACTGTGCCCTCTCCATGCCTTGAATCCCAACCCTCCTTCTGTGGTTCCACCTTCAGCCAGTCAACTCTCACCATGGTGTTCAGCAACTTCTGGCTTTTGAGGTCTATTCACACCTTCTCCTCTGGTGTGCCTCTAGCCCTAGAAGCAGTAGTGGCTTCCTGCCCATGTTAACCTCTGTGCTTTATCACCATCCTTTGCTTAGCTGTTCAGCTCACCCATCTCTTTTATAACTAATGCTCTGTGTTATATTTTGTCTGTTTAACATGCTCAGAATGTTTTTTTCCCCAAAAAGAATCTAACAAGTCTTTTGAAGTGATAAAAATTTGTTTTTGCACTTCCTAGTCAGTTTCTTCATTTTTGCAAACCCTTTTTCTTCTAGGTCCTTCTTTCTTCTCTTAGTTTTTTACTCCTTAACTGGTGTTGCTTTTTCTTTTTTCTTTGCAGGTAGAACAGACTATGATAAACAAGGTCAACTAGATTTCTTACAGCTTACATGTCACAGTATAAAAGAAAGAAGTAAGGAAAGCATTTTTTAAAAACAGTTAATCAAAACTGTGTAATTTTGTGTGCGTATGTATGTGTATTGTATACAAATACTTCGCTACGAGAGATGGGAGAGTGAGGCATTGACATCAACTCAAGTCCCCGCTCTGATTCTTGCTTTAGAACTTTGAGCTAAGTAACTTTTCACCTCTGCTGCCTCGTTTCTATGGTTAACAAATTACCCAAAACTTGAAAAAAAGGCAAGTATTTTTGTGTCATGCTAGAACATGGTGCAACAGGTTCCCTCAAATATTATATTGTTGTCTAGGGCGGGGGTTTGGCAAATTATGGCCCACAGCTGAAGTCTGGACCACTGCCTGTGTTTGTGAAGCCCTTATGCTAATTATAGATTTTACATTTTTAAAGAGTTGTTCAACAAAAAAGAAACAAAGACTCAGATATGACAGAGACTTGATTTGGGCCACACACTGACATATTTACTATCTGGCACTTTATAGGGAATGTTTGTGAACCCTTGCTCCAGGAGAACGAACCACTGTATGACTTAGTATTTACCATTGACCAGGATTCAGGCTCAGTGAAGGTAAATGACATCTTGTAGATTGATAAATTGCAAATGATTTTTGCCCCTTAGAGAAGCAATAGATCTGCATCTGGTAGAGAAGATAATCTAAGAAATATGGCTGCATTACTTTCTAGGGCATTAACCAGTTTCATATATAACTTGTAATTATATTTTAGCACTTTGAGTTGGCTATAAGGAGTTCAGTCTCTCTCATTCTCTTTCAAAACAGCTTTACGATCTTCTCTTTCCTTTATTAATAAGTAAAACAATTTTGTCGATAAATATTTCTTTTATATTTGCATTTGTATCATATTTGAACTCTTAGGACTTTAAGCTTTGACAGTAAATGGGCCACCTTCCTTTTTACCTATCAGTTCTTTCAGCATTTTAACACCAATATGGTGTTGCACCACTAAGTGTGGATTTTCCTGTATTGTACATCCTAAAAGTCAGTCTAGATGTTCCCCTAACAGAACTCCAATGAAAGCTCTCAGTGGGTTATTCCACTTCCTCCAGTTTATAAACATAGTGTTTGATGTCTGCAGTATTGAGCCCTTGTAGCTAGTGCTCATCCCCTCATACAAATAGAGTTGTATGTTTATCAAGATTGGTGATTTCCCCCTTTTTTTCTTTTTGTAACTTTCCCTTATATTGTTAATGCATGGTTAATTAAATAATACACAAAGAAAATTAGTGCAGAAAGAGAGAATTGATTCAACGAAGCCCACCATGGGTTGCTTTGAAAAGACCCAACAAAGGTGAACTGCTCAGTAACCATCATGCGGTTACGTGTGGGTGAAGCTGCCGCAGCAGGTGGGTGGTAAACTTGGCCATGATCAGGCCTCTGCTTGGAAGGCCCTCCTTCTGACAACACCTGTCCTGCAGGTAAAGCCCTTCTGTGAAATGGGAGCATCCAGCATGAGGGTTTATTTACTCATTGGAGAAGACTGCTTCTAGGACAAAGAGAACCCTATAAAAGAGTCCATGGAATTGTCCGACAATAAACAATACTTTAAAAGCAAACCTTGAGTAGATCGATCACAAATTCAACATTTCAGTCTCTCTTGAAGTTTTCTTGTTTTTAATAATAGATTTTTGAATGGTCTCATGAAAGATTCATGTTCATATATTAAACAAACATCGCTTTGAATGATTAATTTTAAAATCTATTATTTCTTACAAAATAATGGGCATTTCCCCCACCTTTTCTGTTTATAAGAAGTAAGAAAAACCAGGCAAATAATTTTAAATTCATGATTATATGTCTTTGTGGTAAACATGATGTATTTGGAAAGTAGAACAAAAATAATTCAGAGTCCTCATCCAGAAAAATATTTACTTTTTAAAGGGCTGAACAAATACTTTAAAAATAAGGCATTTCAGTTAAAAACTATGTAAAATAAATGCAAGAATATTTAATATGCCTGCCTGCATTATAAAACATTTAATTTTTTTCTTATCAATTTTTAAAAAGAGCCAATACTTATTAAATTTTATATCTAAGTCATCCATCATCATTCACAAAATTAATGGTTCAAATATTACAACTTATTTTCCTAAATGCACAAAAGGAAAATAGTATCAGAATAAGGAAACCATGTCATATTGTTAGGAATTAACTGCTTCAAAATTCTTATTTGTAAAAATATGTCATTGAAATGATGTTTTATGTGAGATACCCAGGAATAGTTAATTAAACAATTATCATCCAAGAAAAAAATGTGAATTGAACAAGACAGTTTTCTTTTCTCAGAAATATGCATAAGTGACTTTAATCTACTTACAACACAAGGCATAAATTTCAATGGCTAAATAATAACCTGATTAAACTTCTTTTTTTTTTCTCTCTACTAGACATCCAACACTGTTTTTGCATTTTAAGCAAAATAAGGAGAAAAAAATGATTTGGCTTCTTAAAGAAATGGGTTCATTTGAAAATATTGTTTTCCCACTTTTCATTATATTTGGAAACGCACCAATATCTGTTCACTTATTATCAGAATTAGTTATTCATATATATTTTATAGTTAAATGCACACTGTAAGTAGTAACTTACAGTTTGTATAAAACAAAAATTCCCCTGGAATGGCATAGCTAAAGTAAATAGTTGTCACTTAATATTCATCCCTGATGCTTTGCCATTAAAATGGAATGGAAATCTGACAAAACAATAAGAGAAACCTAGAGCAAGTGACTCTATTCATATAATAATTGGTTACTGCTTTGACTGCTTTGACAACATCCCATCTTTTTCATACAGTTGTGAAAAATGTTCCCTTTAAATTAATTGGCATCACCATGAAATAAATTACGTGACTGTGTGGTTGGGAAGCTGATCAGGCCCACATTATACATCATTGTGATAAAACTGTTAGGGATGTGTGAGTAAAGGCTAGTTGGCCAAATTTTTTTTACAGGAAATAAATGTGTGAAGGCTAATGATTCTGAGACCAATTGTCTGTTTTGTTTTTAAAGAGAATTAAAAAAAAATTTTAGAATGGGTCTTTTTAGTGTTCCAACCATGATTGATATTGATCGCTTGTATTACAACATAGCCTATATGATTGGGAAGGTTAGTTTATCAGCTTCCATTTAAACAAAGTGAAGATTGATTCAATCTAAATTTCCAGTCCAGGCTAATAGAATTGAACTTTTGAAATTCCAGAAAAGAAATCTAGACTGTTCTCCAAAGTTATGGGCCAGAAAGCTACTATTGTGTAAAAGCCAAGATGATACTAAGTTTATTACAAAGGATGTTGGAAAGGCAGCAGAGAACTTTTTTCTGTGCTTTTATTATATCGACATGTACTCAGGTAAACATGGTTGCTTTGCCACATGGAATTAGAAAACTCTAGAGAAAAGTAAAATAATGAAGTTGAGTAAAATGAATCCCATACAGAGAGAGACTGAAAAAAAGTTGGGAAAGTAAAGTTTGACACTAGCTCATGTTGGTGATGCCCTAAAGGTTTCACATTTTGCTATACTAGTAAAAAAAAAAAAAAAAATCTGTTGATTATAGTTTCTGACTGAAATAGATCCTTGCTGGGCAAATATAAGAAACTGTATTTGCATCATCTTATAAGAATCAGTATTCATTATTGATGAATTATTATTATTTGATATTCAGATAAATTCAAAAGAATTTTTGGTAAATTTATTGTGGTAGCTCCACACAAGATTATTAAGGTAACTAGGATTCTTTGAATATGTCATTTGATAAGTCTGATCTAATGAAGGGCAAACAGAAATTGGTTTAAAATATATCCTGTAAGAACTGTCAGAAAATGGAAAATACTGTGCTTGGGAAAACTCATCTTATAATCTGACGAATATATGTCAATATCTTGTAACTTTATTGCTGTTCTACTGCACATCTTAGTTTTTAATGTAAGTACTTCATTTCTTAAAACCGATGCAAATATTTTTAGAAAATCGCATTGCGTAATCATTAACAATTTAAATATTTTACCAGGAATGTTAATATTGTTATTCATTTTTTGCAAAGTGATCCTTTTTAGTGAAAAACGCCATCCATAAACTCTCTCATCAATCATCAATGATGAACTAAAGTAACATGTAGAGTGAAAGTGACATAAATAGAGCCACAAGGGAAAGGTACACATTCTCATGACCAAGCATTCCAAAACCTTGACATTTGTTTTTATTCCCAAAACCTGAAAAACAAAATTTAACTCCCAAACCTGCAATGGTTTCCTTTCTTGTCCTATTAAGTCAGAAAACCTGTAATTATAACTTGAGATGGGGATGAGCTGAGCAGGGGGTGGGAAAGCATTGCTGTTGAGGGTCTTTGGTTGGTGTCTGTAAGAGGTCACTGGGCAGCCACTTGTTCAGCAAACCATTATGACACTTGCTGTCTTTTCACCTACTTCCAACCATCTCCCGCTCTGAGGCTCCCTGGGCACCATTAGGGCAAACCTGAGAGGCATCCATTAAATATGCAGCGTTACAAACTGGCTGCAAAGGGCATTTGGAGTATTCAGTAAAAGGGGCAGGGCCAGGGAATTTGAGGGTTGGTAGGAATTAGATTCCAGAGTCCAGGGCTGCTGCAGAATAAGTTACTTGGGTGGCACCTTGGGAAAGAAAGCTCTGGTCTTAGCTGCTCTGCCACTTGCCAGCTGTGTGACCTTAGGGAATAACTCAGGTCCCATTTTGTTTGTTACTAAAAGGTGGGGTGTGATTTTAATTTCTAAGTGTCCTTCTATTTTCCAAAGTCTCTTTCATCTCTGGGAATAATGTTTAAATTTTATGTTTAAATAGAGACAAAATGAAGGGTGGACCTTCAGAATAAGTGTTGAAAACTATGTATCTATTTTCCACCAAGTGTATTTTAAGGGGCAATGAATACTTCACAATTAGTTTGTGTTATGTTTTCTTTTAAAAAAAAATTTGCAAGTGTACAGGGAATAGTCCATTTGCATGTGTTTAGATGTTTATTTTTAGTGACCAAGAGGAGACAAAATTTTGTCTATCAAATGAATATTTTATGGAAATACAAAATGTCATGCTGTTTTTTTCCTTCTTTTTTAAATGTTCAGATAGTCTGTAAAATAGAGATATCATCAAAGATAAATAAATCTGTGTGAATAAAATGGAAAGATGAGAGATATGTTCAATCTTAATAGATTTTCATATTACATGAAATTATACTTATCATAGGACATTTATATACAGAAAGAAACAGTTTTGGGAACATCTCAAAATAAATGCATTTAAAAATTTTCTTTGAGTTTTATACACAAGTTCCTGTACTAAATAAGTAATGGATTCTTAACTCTATATTTATTTGAGTAAATGATGTTGTAATAATTTTTATTTTATGGACAATTGCTGTTATGCTGCTCATCATATCATCCATGCTTTTTGTTCACTCTCTTCCCTTTATATTCTTATTAATCTCATAAAAATCAATCTTCTCCGCCCTCACAGCCCTTTCCATACATCCCCATGTGATACCATTGAATTAAAGCTAGTGATATATTTTGATAAAGTTCATTCAATGGTATTACTAGACAGATTATTTATATATATATATATATATATATATATATATATATATATATATGGCATACATTCTTGCAATTTTTCTTTTTAATTAATCTGAGATTCAGAACAGTTTAGGTAGCCATCACATTATTATGTAGCAGACCCTGATTGGAAAAAAAAAGTTAAATATGTTAAATGAGGGGTTGTGTTAGGTTCAGAATTTCTCTTCTTACAGAAGTGAGGTTTTGAATAATGCAGATGGTATTTAAAATCATATCTATGATGCTAAACAGCCTCCCACTCAGCAACATGAAAATATATAGTTCCTTGAATTTATAATGTCATAAGAATATCCACTTATGGTTTAAGAGTATATCCTATCTCTATAAAATCCCTTTGTACTCTTCCAGCAGATGATTTTTAAGGACCTGATAAAATGAATAAATTATAAATAAATGACTTAGAAATTCAGGCTTCATAGAGAAAATATTATTTTTCTGTTGGAGTAAAAAATGTTTTCTAAAACCTAAAAGACTTACATTGTGTTTGTACATGTAAAACATTTTTGCCTTGAAGTATAGTGATTAAGGGTTGATCTGTCCTATAACTTGTGTTCCCCCAAAATTATAAGCTGATTATTAATTTGTCAGTTATCTTCTTTACAAGAAAGGGAGCCATTTTTTCTGATTTCCAACCTGTTTGCTATTTACCAGTTTCTTATAAATCTCTGACTTGAGAAAGCGAGGAAAGGAATCCTTGGCCATGAGACTGTAGATTAACTTCTGAGCCTCATCAAAGCATTTGAGAGTTGGTTCTCCAATATTCTTTGAAATGAGGTCCCTGGTACTGAAGTCGATGTTAATCTGTGGAAATAAGTTTGCATATCATTAGATTAGTTTAATCAAAGAGTACACGGTTTAAACAGATGGTAGATTTGCATGTTATTTGAATTTTTTTTCCTAGACACAAAGATAATTGGATGCAAAATAGCAGAAAGGTTATGCATTCATTTTCCGATGCACAGCACATGCTTGGTGTATTTTTCTTAGGTCAAAAGCGTTGTAATTGTCAGAGAACACAGGTAAAGCCTTCCTTTGAGAGGATAAAAAAAAATGGCAAAGTGAAAAGACAAATATCTTATGATTTTAAATTTATTTTCCCACCCATCCTGTATTATTTTTTTTCTAGAGCTTTGTCCTTCATACCTCGAATGTACTTTCCAGAGGCAGAACAATAACTAGAATTTACTAGGCTGGCCTCCGCCAACCATTACCACTCTCCATACCTCCCCATGCTGTTTGCATCATGTTGCTTTTCATTCTCATTTGTACTGTTTTTTTTTTTTTTTTTGTTTGCCAAAATGGACCAAATGACACACCCTCTACATCGACCCCATGCCTCCCACAGAATATATATATGTAACCTGTCTTATTACCATCACCACACATAAGTATTCCCGACAAAGTCTATTAGAGACCTATCATATAGGAACACACCAGTCACCTACCAACGTGTAAAATGCCCCAAACCTTCTTGTGGGGAGACTTATCCAACTCTACACATATCCCAGGATACATTCAAGGTATTTCCCTTAAACTGAAATTAAGTCATAAAGTGCAAAGGAGATTGGAATCAGGGCTAGCCAAATGGCTCAGTTGGTTAAGCGCTAGCTCAAGAGTGTGAGCTCTGAGCAACAGGGCTGCTGGTTTGATTCCTGAGCTGAGCTGCCAACAGGTGGCAGGATGGCTCAGCTAAAAAGAAAAAAAAAAAAGAGACTGGAATCTTAAAATTGAAAGCTCACCAAAAGCAGGTGCTGAATATCTTATTTATCATTCCATGTTTTTTTGGCACTTAGCAGAATATCTAACATATAATTGACAATCAATAGCTATTATTGAATTGAATTAAAATGTCTCTTGGAAAAATGAGAGAGATTGTAAAAATGCCAGAATTTTGGGGTCGGGTGAAAGAAAGACTACAAATGAAAATTTATGTTTAGTGAATTGACGTTAAAAGATAGACAGACAGGGCCGGCTGAATGGCACAGCGGTTAAGTGCTGGCTTGGGAAGCCAGTGGCCCTGGTTCGGGTCCCACTTATGAGGGCCAGTGACACTGCCCTAAAAAAAAAAAAATAAAAATAAAAAAGACAGAGCTGCAATCAAATCTCTCCTCAGCTACTTACTTGCTGTTCACATGTGGGATGCATTTTGTGAGTTCCTTTAATCTTTGATTTTCGTGGGGTAAAAGAGAATGGTAATAGCATCTATCTTAAAGAGTTGGGGTTTTTAAAATTTATTTATTTATTTATTTTTAGCTGAGCCATCCTGCCACCTGTTGGCAGCTCAGCAGCAGCTCAGCTCAGGCTGGGCATTGAACTGCTGTTGTTCAAAGCTCAGCTCGCACTCTTGAGCGAGCTCTTAACCAACTGAGCCACTCGGCTAGTCCTTATCTTAAAGAGTTTTAAGGACTAAATGGGATAAGGAATATCAAACTATTTCAACATTATTATTCTAGGAAGGAGAAAGAAGAGAAAAAATTTCACTTAAGAAAAATCATCGCAAGGCCACTGGTTGCTCTCACAGATGTTTTCTAAATTCTTAGGTCCTCCATCAAAGTTCCAGATCAAATGTTCCAGCTCTGTGGAAGGCCTCAAAGTTTGGAATCAATTTCTAATTCTTCACATAGGAAGATGGTGCAACATACTGGGAAGACTTTGGGAGAATTTTCCCATCTGTGCTCTGACACCATCTTGGTGACAAGAGGTGAGTAACATTAATATTTCTGAGGTCTGCTTTCTCATCTTTACTGAGTGAGATGTTTTAAGAATTAAAGTGAGATGGTCCATACACTCATTGATTCTACAAATATTTATGAGTGTCTGTTATATGCCAAGTGTTTTTTATATTTGGGGAAAGAAACTACCAACTACATAAAGAGTATTATTTCGGATTTGAGCTTGAAGGATGAGAAGAAGTCAAGCCAGTCTTCTAAGAACCTTGGGAAAAAAAACATTTCTGGCAGAAAACAACGCATGCCGAGTCCCTGATGCAAGAAAGAATGTGTTAGGTTCTGAAAAGTCACTGAGTCTGGATAGATGGAAGATAGGGTGTGAGAAAGGAAGTTCCTGTGATACATTTGGGAGACGAGATGCAGGCCAAGTCTTGTAGAAGTTATGTACTAGGTAAGGAGGTCTTATTTCTCAACTGGAAGCAATCAGAAGACATTAAGAGTTTTGAGCAGGAAAGCGGCATGAGAACATGTTATTAACTTAATATAGTACTGGCCTCATAGCGGACATCAATGAATAGAGGCTGTTATCAAGATCTCGTAGAGGTTTTTAAGCATCTAAGAGAGTCTGTTTGTGTTGAGGGGACATGAGAATATATATTGCCTGTTTTCCTTTTTTATGCTGTTACTTCTTTAATGGCATTGTCTGTAATTTGTTTAACTTTCTGTCCCCCATAATGGTAACTATAGCAACTAAGCTGGTTGAGGCCCATTCATTGGGTGATTTTCACCAACAGCAGGGCCAGTATTTTCCCAAGACACAGTGTTACCTGGTTATTATTCTAAGCAGAACTGAACACCTGCGTAAGCCCTCATTCCTTATCTTAGCCCAAGGCCCTTATCTTGACATCCATGGTCCTTACAATATGGTCCCAATGTACTTTTTCCCTTCTGTGTTTGCCCTGTATTTCCACCAAGCTAGACAATTCCCCTCCAAGTTCCTGTCTTTTCCCACCTCTGACTGTTTTTCCATATCATCCCAGTCTAGCTGAAAGTCATTCCTTTTTCTAAGTTTTTCTCTGTCCTTTAAGCCTTTAAGGCTACATTCCAATGACATCTACCTTGTGAAATTTACCTTTGGATTTTTTTTTTCTTTTTCTGACCTCTCAAACGATTTTGTGTTACTCACACAAGATTTGCATTTTGCTCACCCTTCACTATGCTTTGCACAATGTAAAGACTCAATAAAGATATGTTGTAGAAACGAAGTTAAAAAACGTTGTCATATTTGTTAAAAATCATGTTTCGATTTTAAAGAGAACCACTCCATTTCAACCTGATAGTGATAATTAATATCATTTACTGAAATAGATGAAGCTTGTACTTCTGACTTATCCCTATCATTTTTCTGACTTGCCTGTTTTCGTACTAGGGAACTGCCAACATCAGCTATTGATAGCTTGTTATGAGCAGATATACTGTTCCCAGGAGATAATCAGAGGTCTTATGAAGATGTGATTTGGCAACTTAGCTTAATGTCGGTGACAAAACATCACACCCACATGTTGTATAAATGTCATTATTTTTCTCCAAGTTGTGAAAGCTTGAAACATAGGAATTATCTCTGACACTTCTTTTTTCTCTGCTCTCTTATCATATAAATATACACATAATATATCTATATTATATATATATATTTTTGTCATTAGTCTTTTATTTTGTAATTTCACAATGATCTTTTTCATTCACACTTCTCACTGTCCAGTTTAGTCTTTTACACCCTCACCTCTTCCCTAAACCATGTAATTTACCTCTTATCTGATACCTCTTGTTATGATGTCTTTCCCTTCTGAACACCGAAGACAGCATTTGCTATATCAATTTCACCAAACTATCACTTTCATCATGTAAGTATCCAGGTGAAAACCCATTCTTTTCTATAACATAAAATTGAAACCACTTACTTTGGCCTTTGAGCTTCCTCACACCTGGACTTCACGTGTTGTGCCAACACCATCTCCGACTGGCCCTTCGTGCGGCCGGCACAGCTGGCCCACCCTCATTTCCCAGATGGAATCTTGCACCTAAAGCCCACGTTTGTGCTGTTTCATCACCTGAAGTCCCTCTTTCCCCCACTGCTTTATTCTGTACAGATGGTCCTCGTCTCCTGTGATTTAGCTTAAGTTGAAATCCTCCCGGAAGCCTTCCTTGATCACAGAGGATAATTTCCTTATCATTATAAATTTAATTCTAAATTTAAAATTTTTAAATTTTTCATTTAAAAATTTTATGAAATTTGATTTCTTGCTTAGACCCACTTGAATACAAAGGCTTCTGTTAATGTTAAGTATTCATTCTTATTATCAGGGAAAAAGATTTGTCAATACAAAGGGAATTGAATAGTTCACGATCTGGAATTAACCTTTCTTTTATCTGCCATCTTTTTCCTGTTTCTTTCACCAATTCCTTTTTTCTCTACATGTCCCTCAAAATATAAGCAGAGAAGATATATATTCTCCAAGTTCTGTCCCAAGTCTTCTCTCCCTAGATTTTTTTTCTGGTGGCTCTGTCTTCTTCTATGACAAATATCTAAGCAATGGTATTATTTCAAAATAATCATAAGGGTATTTAAAGCTGATTATTTAAACTATAAAAAAGTATAGTTAATATTTATTAAATATTAGTACTGATATGCTAAGTCTTTATGTGTCTACTTTATATCATACACAGAACTATAAAATGAACAGTATTATTATCCCTGTTTTTCTGGAAAAAAGCATATATATATATATATATATATATATATATATATATATATATATGAAAAAATGGTTATTTTATTTGTAGTTATTCCTAGAATTTATTCATTTAAAGTATTCCTGAGTGGAAGTTTAGGAATTGTGTATGGATCTGAAGAGATAAGGGTGATTAAAACTAAAAGTCAACTGAAAAGACAGATTTTAAAAAAACAATCCAAAGGATAGATTCTTTCTGAAGGAAAGGAGATGTTTATGCTGATCTCTGAAGCATTCTTACAAATATAGAAGATGAGGGAAGGGACTTGTGCATGGGAGGGTAAACTGGAAGACACGCAGTGGGTTTGTGGGGGAAGACAGACATGAGGCTGGCGAACACGGAAGATTCAGATCCTGTAGGACCTGGAGGTCTCGTTCAGGAATTTTTACTTAACCTGGAAGCAGTCAGGAGGATTTCAAGTCAGGGACTGATGGAAACACGAGTTTGAAAGAACATACCACTGACTGACCTGTGGAGTAACAGCTTAGTGTGGAGCAAAAAAACCCCAGAAATTAGGAGCACATACCGCGCTGGGTTCAGGTGGGCAATGCAGGGAAGTCCGTGGATGTCAAGGATATTTAGCGAGCAGATTAGATGGAATTTATGATTGAATAGTTCTGAGCTGGGACGAGAAACAAAATCTGTAAGAATGACTGGATTTTAGGACTGTTCTGAAGAGTACGATGACAGGAAGTTCTGATGGATGGGATATGGGCTGTAGGCAGAAGGGAAGAATCAGGGATGATTACCAATGACTTCTCCAGAGGAAACAGAAAAGCGGAGAGCTGCCCTTAATGGAGATGGCGACACTCAGGTAGAAGAAAAGTCGTGAGTAGGAAATCTGGACTCAGATTTGAACTTGTCACCTTGGAGATGCCCTTTCAAAGCCATGGAACTGGAAGAGATCACCGGGAGAGTAGGGTTCAAGCAGAAAATAAATAAGGACCGCCTCCCTCATTCTGGTGTGGGTTGGGGTATATGTTGGAATAGTGGAAGACACTGTTACAGAGACTGAAGGTATTTCAACTAACTGAGAGTGATCGGTTTTGTTAAATGCTCCTGAGAAGCTAATCAGAGTGAGGTTTCTGAAGGCAGGACCCTCTCAGCGGGTGAGCTTCTAGAGGGACAGGCTTCCCACCTGTGTAATCTTGGGGAGCTGCTGAGCTGTTAAGAGTCACACAGACACTTACACTCTGCTGAGCACCTCAAACTAGTAGGTCCAGAGCTTGCACGGAACAGTTTATCAGTTGATGAAATAAACAGAGTTGCATCAATGTCGTTTACTGATTCAGCATTTTGTTTGCGTGGATACTCTCATTTCAAGGACTCTAAGAAATACAGTAATTCAGTTGCTCCTCTTTCAAAGGTCACGAGTTATCTTAGGTATCTGAGACCACTGAGCTGCCAATCTGAGAAAACAAGACATAGGATTGTGATTCTTACAGGATGACAGCTGAGATGTCACCACGACTGTTTAGCGGCTTTTAAATCCCATCAGCTTTGAAAAGGCTGTGGCACAGCTGACACTGACAACAATCCATCGCATTAAAATGACTGCCTTCTGAATGATATTTGTGGTAGCTGTTTAAAAACCATTTTATGATAAAGACCCAGGAAATTTTAATACTTCTGTGATTTTGTTACATGCAAGTTATGCAGGCCAAGTTCCCCTTTCTACATCAGTGGTTTTAAATTCTTTTGGCTTTCAACAAATTCTTTTAGCAGGAAGAATGCATTTTAAAGTGTCCCTTTGGGCTTTCTCATGATCCTAAACTGTGCTTTATATATTTTTACATAATTTGAATGGAAAGTTTTCCATTGTGCTCCACATTCAAATTAGATAGCCTTTCCTCACTTAGAATATATAGTGTAGCAGGAGGCTGCCGTTATGCAAACGGTATAAGCATGTGTAAAATGCCCCATTGACATAGGGTGGTGGCACCTCAGCCCTCAGTCTCACAGAGTTTAAAGATGACTCTTTGAATGAAAGCCACCTATAGTCACATTCTTGGTGACATAATTCTATTTAGTCACCACCAACACCTCCAGTCTTACTTCACTTTTGGCATCATTACAGGCAAACGGATTCCTGAAATACCTTCCCAAGAGTGGCCATTACAGCTGAGAATGCAAAGTTTGTAACTTCTAGAAGGAATCCATCCATGCACAGGACAGCATCCTTTTGTTGTCATCGGTATTAGAGACAGAAATTAATGTCACGAGCTGGGAGGCAATGTTAACCCATTAAACTAGGCAAGAGAAATGAAAAAATCATAACGTATAAAACCATATGGACTTCTAAAAATACGTGTACACAAGCCAAAGCTGTCTGGAGAAACTGACAGGAGGTGAGATCCAGTGGGTTCTTTCCCCAATCCAACATGCTCATCAAAGATTCATTTAAGTGGCACAGGGACCCATGGAAGTCTTAAAAACACCTGAGCATTTGGGGTATGAGCTGAAATGTAGCAACCATTTTTTCAGAGGGCCAAAACGATACTGCAAATTATTCGAAGAAATACTCCTGCCACTTTTATTACAAAAGCACTGCTTTTTTTTTTTTTTTAACATTTATTTATTTATTTATTTATTTATTTATTTATTTATTTATTTATTAAGGGCAGTGTCACTGGCCCTCATATGTGGGACCCGAACCGGGGCCACTGGTGTCCCAAGCCAGCGCTTAACCACTGTGCCACTCGGCCAGCCCAGCCTGCCACTTCTTTTTTTTTCCTCCCCCTCCACATGCCATTTTTGATTCTGAGTTTCATAGTTTACAAAGTTATACCAATGTGAGAGAATATGTGAAGAGAAATAAAGCTTTTGAAAGGAAGAGAGTCTCTGAGTGATGAGATAACTTGCCTTTGCCTTTCACATAAACATCAAGGTCTCCAGGCTGGGTCAGGAACATTTAAAGAAGTAGTAAGTCCAGCGAAAGGAATTTGAAACCCAACAGCATGGCTGTAAACCTCCTTCCTGCTGCTCTTTGCACCTTAGTAACTGCAGGGCACACCATTTTATCCCTAAGACTCAGTTCATTTTTCAGCTGTGCAATGTGGGTGGTTGTGATACCTTCCTAAGACAGCGACTGAGAGGATTGAATGAGATAGTCCCCATGAAAGCACTGTGCAGATGCAGCTTAGTTTCTGCACCTCTGCTTCCCTCCCTCCCTCCCCCCTCCCCCTCCCTCCCTCCCTCCCCTCCCTCCCTCCTTCCCTCCCTCCCTCCCCCTCCCTCCCCCTCCCTCCCTCCCTCCCTCCCCCTCCCTCCCTTCTTTCCCTCCCTCCCCCTCCCTCCCCCCTCCCCCTCCCTCCCTCCCTCCCCCCTCCCTCCCTCCCCCCTCCCTCCTCTTTCTTCATTTTCTTCTCTCTCTCTCCCTCTCCCCACCACCTTGTTTAAGAGATCCCTTTATTTTAGGATGAAATAAATAAAAGTCCAGAAGTCATTGGGGTGATGGAAGTACCGTTGCCTCTGAGACCCACAGGATGAGGCCACTTCGCCAGTGGACTAGCCTTCTAGGCCCCTGCTGGTCCTCTGCTTGATTCTTTTTCTTCCTCTCTTTTCCTTCTCTCCTCCCATCTTGTTTTGTTTCTCTCTATACTCAAATTTCTGGTCAACGTTTACTAATTACTTCTTTGGAGATCCATTTCCCAATTGCTTAGACTTGGGTTTTCCTGTTGCATGCTACCATGTCGCCTGCATTTCCCTGTCCCAACACTTGCGAAAGTTTATTGTAACTAATTTTTAACTGGGGTCTTCCCACCCAGATGGTTAGCTTTATCTTTCAAGGATTCTGTCTTCTTTTAATTATTATGATTTTTTAGCTGCACCAGCATGGTGCTTGGTATATAGTACACATTTAACTATTGGTTAGTATACCCAAACTTGGGAAATTAATAAATAAGGAAACTCATTATATCTGTGGATGATTGGATAGTTGGGGTTACTGTTGATAAATAGCAACTTGTGGGGCAGGATGAAAGCTCAAAATAATATCAACACATTGGGAAGTGGCCCTTAATATGCAAAAAACATGTGAATCTAAAGTGGAGAACACAAAATTGGCTTTACAGTAATATCAGGAAATGCCTCTAGACACTCATTTTCATGGGTTTCTCTCTACCAATAATTCATATAGCTATTTATTACCTCAAGACTCAGCTGAAAACTAATCTTATATAAAATAAAGGCCCTATCTCAATATCCTGTCTCACTACTATTCAATCATTATATCCTTTCAGGTATAATGCAAGCCATTTCACCTATTCTTCTTCTTATTATCATTATTTGCACTTAATCATTTGTTGCTTTGTTATTTTTTCACTAGTTCTATAAATTTCATATTTTAGCCCAACTAGATTGAAAGTTTCTTTTGAGCCAAACCATAGTTTCAACCTATTTTTTTTTTTTCATTTTCTTATAAAGCTGTCTCCTTCACACACACAGGGCATTAAACTTACGTGTTTATTATCTGTTCTCCTCCCTAGGCTGAGCTTCCATTATATGGAGGGACTTTCTGAGGAGGTGACTAGTAGGAAGAATAAGCATTTACTGATATAAAATAAAATATGAGTCAATAAATTACATTGGACTGCATTAAAAATAAAAGCAAAAACCAGACAAAGATATTCAAAAAGTGTCGTGAACAGATCCATTAAAATATCTTCTGCATTATGACTATACTTTCCCTTTTGTTTTATGAGTTAGGATGTTCTACATTTAATAAATACATTTAAGAACTGAAGTTTTTGTACAAACATTTTTGACTGCCAGTTCTTTGTTCCTTGATTGGTGATAATCTGAAGTTCAGTTTGTATAATTTTTAAACCTTACACTGTAGTATGATTTGGAAAGCTTTCTAATCCCACAGAATGACAATCAACATAAACAATTTTCTCTTTGATCACATTTTTTTTTCAATATACGGGAGCAATGAAATAAATATAATATATAAATGATATAAATATAATATTATTTGAAACATGTCAGTATCTAAGTTGAATGTAAGCATAGTGTTTTAAATTCTTTGAAGATTTATATATTTTTGAAATGAACTAATAGTATTTTTTTGGACATTTTCACATATTATGAAATTAGTGGTCCAAATTGAAGGAATAATAAGTATAAGTTTAAGAATTTTTTTCTTTGCCTCTCACAGGTTCTTCCTGTGTGCAAAGTAGAGACTTTAACAAATGTATTGCTTGTCTAATAATTTTCTCATTTTCAAATCACTTAGTCAGAATACCTGGGCTGCACCTGTTTTTTTTCTGCAGTATTTTTTCTGAAACTCTCTGAATACAGTCCATTCAATGAGTAGTTCTATTTATCTGAATCCAGTGATGCACTAACATGTTTTTATAATGTGTTCATGTATATACATATATCATGTCTTTAACAGTTGCCTATCTTCAGATATTCTTAGAAGTTAGTTAATGGTTGCTTTCAGTGGATTTAGTAGCACTTAGAGGGACTTTGTTAAAGAAAGAAAGGTATTAAAATTTTTTAAAAGCTGTTCTGCAGGATGTAAATCCCAGACACATGGTCTCATTCACCCTTCTCATCTGTGCTGTTTAGTCCTTTTAGAGATGCATTTTCAGATGAGAAAACTGAGGCCCAGAGAGAATAAAAAGCTTACCCCAAGGTTCTAAGATTTGAATTTCGGTTAGGTGGCTCCCAACTTTAGGTTTCCTATAGCACACTAACTTTCTCTTGGTGAAGAAACCAGAGTGAAGATAACACTTTAAGGGAAGGGGCAAAAAAGTCCATTGCAATTATTAGCCTCTCAGAGAGAGCTGAATGTTCAGTTTTTATGTGCAGTCTGCCTGCTAGAACAGGAAACTGAGAACCATTTTAGCGTCAGTTTATAGACAGGGATCATTTAATAAGTTTAGTACAGTCTAATTGTAAGTTGTCTAACTGCATCAATAAACATTAAGTCATGCTAACAATTTTATAGATGAGGAAATAAAGATACAAGAAGTTGAGAAGAAAGTAAATGGGATTTAATAAAGATCTGGATAGCATGATCTTGTCATTGTTCTTTAGGATTTTCTACCAAGGAAATTGGTTATAATTTTGATTTTTTATAAGAGTCAGTTATACAGTGATAATTGAATATGGAAAATGGAGAACATCTCTATGGATCTCATTCTCCAATTTTCTACTTATGAAAATCATATTTTCCAACCTCCATATCAAATGTATCACCTCGTCTTGTTAAGTCTGCCTACTACATAAATCTAGAATACTTCCTACCCTTTCTTACCTCTCCTGCTGCCTATCCATTCCTCATTAGCAATACCAAAATGCTTATAATTTCTGGAAAACACTAGAACGCTTTGTACCTCCATGCTATCTATACCACTGTGGCCTCATTCTGAAATATTTTTCATTTGCTCTTTTAATAAATATGACTTACTTTTTGTTAAATACCTTTTTAAATATGAACCATTTTGCAAATTCACCCTTTTAACTCTCCAGGGAGATTTAATCACACTGTGCTAATAACAAACTTTAAATGTGGTGTTATTATGTTGCCTAGTGTATGTTTGACTGGCTTTATTATAGGTGAATCTCTCCTTTTACTGTGTGACTTCATTGTGTGGCCAGCCACTTCAAAAATTGGTTTAATGAATCAACATGCTAACAGTTGTATTATATTTAACTTATAACTGGTAGTCTATAGAGAAATACTTTGAAGACTGCAATTGGTATATAATATAAGAGACAAATGTCCTTTAGTAATTTGAACTGGAAACAATTATTGACAAATAATAGGAAAGATAATGATTGTTTCAAATATACATATACTTCTTTGTTTTCAATGAATTTTGTCATATCCAATACTAACATTTTTAGACACTCAAGGTGACAATATAGTCTCTTACTTGAAAAGCAGCCATTAATTTAATTATATTTTTTGTTGTCAAAATTATTAGATGGACAAATTATAAAAAGCTGTAGAAATTTATATCTTAAAATAGTAACTACTTATTTAAATAATTGCTGTATACTTTTATTTTTGAAAGATTAAAAACATAAACAAAGCTATTTTGTCAAAATTAATAATTTATTATGTATCGTAAGTTTGAATTAGCTGTAATTAAAATATTACATTTCTCTTTAGAAGATTTTTGATGCATGTTTGCAGATGTTATCTTAGAGCAATCACTGTTAATTAGATGGTTTCATAAAGAAGGAAAAAAGTATCTGGCTTTGAAATCAATATCACAATAAATAAAATACCTTTGGAGCTGATTTCAAAGCTTTTTTAGGGAATGACTATTTTAAAATTATTAGAACTATTGATTTGATTCTTAGATGGTGACTTGAGAAAAGAATGTTCAAATAGATCCATAGGAGTGAAAGTTCTTTTACTCTGCTACAAATTCCAGGTAATGCTTCCTCGTTGATATTTCTGGAATGCCATATGAAGCCAATCTAAGCAACAGGAATTCATGTCCATTTAAGCTTGAACTATAGATAGGGAAAATTTATGCCCTAGATTTTCTGAAAATGTTTCTATTTCATCCATCGTATGTTCTGGCCCCATAAGCACACCAGCCCTTCTCATGCCAGGAATCCTAATTTTTGATTAGAAAATGTGATAACTGGGGATATCAGTATTGCAACTTTGAAGGAAAGATGACTTGTGCTACTAGTTTATGTTTCTTGCTAGTAGTAGAATGTAACTTCCTGTTTGCTACTTCTGCACTAAACTTCTTTGCTTATGTGATATATTCAGTGAGTAATCATGGTGGTTTTAAAATGTAGATTGCTTATACTTTACAGTCAAACCTTAAAGGGGTACATGGATATGATCATGGTTTTTGTTCTGAATATTAAACACAAATGAGATATTACACACATATACCCTTTTTGGGGTGCTGTTATGCCAGGTTTCTCTCTAAGGCCTTTTTTTCTATTTTTCTGGTCTTACAGCAGCACAGGTGTGTTCTGATTCCTTGAGATAATGCCTCCCACCTTTGGGTCCATTTTCACTGTCAAAGAAATAAATTAAGCAAACTCTTCTTTTGGAAAGTAAGACATTACATGCCATAGTGCGGACCTCCAAAATATTAAAAATGAAGACTATCTACTGTTGGTTAGGAGTTTTATACATGCACACACACACACATACACACACACACACACTATTTTAAAAAAATTTACTCAGGAATTCTATTCCACATTGATTCCATGTCTTATAAAAGGAGAAACAGAAGTGAACTTGAAATCCAAGAGCACATTTAAGTAGGATTTCTCAAGGGTTAGCTTGAGAACAATTTAATCTGAGATGGTAGATACTATTTCTTGGGAGCCTGCATGTTTTGCTAAGAGAACAGAAATAGTGTTGAACAATATTTACTGAACAAGTGAAAGATGGGGGATAGTCCTCATGAACTTCTGCTGAAATTCATGAACGTTTTCTATTTGAACATATAGCAACAATTTGATTTCTCTTTAGATGGATTTAGTGGCTTTTCATGGAGAGCAGATTTGCTAGCAGTTGAATGAATATTTGTTATCCCAGAATGCGTTACTCACCTCTTTAGGGGCATCAGCTTCAATGAATTCAGAATAAATCTTCTTGGCTTTGGAAGCAATATTTTCTGCACTTTCTGTTTTCTTGAAGTCTTCACAGGCCAGCCAGAACTCGACATTTTCTTCACTATACTCTGATTTTAGAAATGTCCGAAAGGCATCTAGACCAGCTGTAAAATATATAAGGCAAAAAGTTTTACATCATGTAACTCAGTCATATGATCAAAGTTAGTATATTGTATAGTGTTAGCATGTACTGGGTATTCAGTGGCAAGTATTTATCACCCCTCTAAATATAACATTTATACATTTTAGTTTTTAACTTTAGAATCCTTGGACCAGTAATCATAAACCTCAAATATCGTATCTATATTTCTATAATTAACCCCATTAACCAAGAAAACCTGTACTTTTTCTTTCTAGATCTGCAAAGTCTAGGAGTTATGTTTAGGGAAAAGTCCTAATGGCAGTTACTTTGTAGAAAACCCCGTGAACTTTGCTTTTTAGACCCATTGCCCAAAGTTAATGATGTTGCTAACATAGGGTAAGAATGCCTTTGTTGCCATGAGTTGGTGAGAAGGCACAATTTGATGGGAAGGCGTTAGATTGTGTTCGTTTGGGCTTAAAGCAGCTGAGGAAGGGGTGGCCTATGTTAGTATTGGGTGAATAAATTGGCTAATTCTAAATCAAGAAAGTAAGTGGCACGACATTCAGTAAGGACGCTTCTCTTTTTGTGGTGATGGTCAACTTTAATTCACTAAGGCAAACCAATGGGCTTTTCCACCAATGTTGTCTTAAGCAAAACACTGATGCCCCCCAACCTTTTGCCCTTGTGGGGCTGCTCTGGCTTAGCTTGTGCGTGGTGTTTTCTTCCTGCTCTCAGTATCCTCCCAAGCATGCGTTTCTCCACCAATGTTAGGCCAGGAACTACAAATGGCTTATTCGTGTTTCCTCGACTAGTATCTGCATTTTTGATAGATTGAATCACAACAGGTAGTGCTTGCAGTCTCAAATTCCCTTTGTCCCACTCTCCTCATTATCTTACTTTCTGTCATATTTATACATTTATGATTCCTTTCTCTCCTACATATTTGAATTTGTGATCACCTGTTGAAAGCCTTCTTTTCTCTACTTTCCTCATTAAAATGTGCCCCGAAATACTCATCTTTGGTATAGCTAGAGCTCATGTGAGAAGGTAATACTTGCTAAATTTTCTAAGGCTGAGTATGTTAAGAGTGCTTCTAAGTAGATGGGCTAGAAAGATCATGATTAGATTCCCAGGGTTGACAGAGCTCAGCCAGTGCTCTAAGTTCACGTCTTTGTTGCAGTTGGCCGCCTTCTGACAGCAGTGTATCTGTTCATAAATAAGACCATGTCCCTCTCTGAGGAGGAAAATGTCCATAGCACTGTGCCTCTCAGAGGGACCTCCCTTCTAGAATGTGGGCTGTTTTCTCCTCCACTTGCCAGCAGCGCCCCCCTGCAGATGCTCAAAGCAGCTCTTCCCTGATTCCAGGCTTGGGGAGTAGATCCTTCCGGACTCAAAGGAGGGAGGCGTAAGTTTATGGAGAAACAGGGAAAGGAAAATTAGCTAGGGAAAAAGAAAATACAAGAGAAAGGTTTATGGAAAGGGCTTAAGTCAGGTTTATGGAAAGGGCTTAAGTTTGTAGGTCAGGGTAGGTGGGAAGCACAGAGAAGGTTAGTAAGAGGAACTAGAATAGGGCCCCGGAGCAAGGTTAAAATGTCTAAAAATCCTGGATTGAAATAGATTTAGCAATGTTTTTTATATTTTTTTGAAAAAGAGTTGAAATAACAAGTCAATGCAAAAGATGATTGGACCAATTACTATTCTCAGTAGAAATGCTGGAGACTGTAGATGCAGTTAATATGTGAGCACTATAAAAAAATTCAATTAACTCCATGCTTTTGAATTTACAAATACATCCGAGAAGCTTCTGTGGCACAAATTTAGGTTGTCAAATCTTCTTAGTAACAGTTAAAATTTTCTAGGAGTTTGGTCCAAAAATGGTGAATTTGAGGGTCCTAAACAGAATTTACGATAAAATATATTTTAAATAGAAGATAAAGTAATACTTTACTAATACTGAAAGAATACTAGAGATTCATTAAGGCATATGAAGCTCTCTTCCATGAGGATGGTCTGAATACATCCCAGAGAGATGGAAAGAAGGAAATCAAGAAACAATTACTGTTTTCTCCCATCCTGCAATTTCAGTGGAAGACTTACCCGAACTAACAGTTATCATTGTAGAACACAATGGCACAAAGTAAACAATTAAAAACAGAGCTAGATATCTCTTTCTAGGACACACTATTTCTGAGCTACTCTTCTATTCTATACATATAATTTGAATGTTTAAAAGATGTCAAGAGGCTTTGGAATAATATGCTACCTACAATTAAAATCCTATTATCTGAGGCCACTGTCTGCAGGATGGGATGGCTGGTGGGTAGCTCCAACAGGGGCTGGCAAGAGAAGGAGTGAGCCATAGTGGGTGAAATGTGCTCTAATGCCTGTGTCCAGTGCACGCAAGACATATCCTCAAGTCAACAAAACAATTTGATAATGTGGTTAAGTCGCTGGATTGTCAAGAGCATTGAAAAGCATGGAAGATCTTTCTCTGGTGTCAAAATTCAAGGACTGAGCAGCTGTTGAGGTGAATGTATGGCTTTCTCACGCTCTGTGGGCATGAAATATAAAACCTCAGGCTTCATCTCAGAGCCTTCCTTGCCTCTGTTCTGTGGTGCTGTCACATAGAATTCCCCCGCAATGTCACCACAGGCAGAAATACTGTCCTTCTAACCTGACCTCTTCCACTGGTTCTATATTTAAGGGGAAAAACTATGCCATTCAAAACTTACAAAATGCAGTTCCATACCCTGATGTCTTTCATATCTCTTTTTAGTGGAATTCTGGAGTATTGTGACTTATTTTATGCCTGTGCTTTAGGAATTGGTTATTTAAAAATCATTAAATCACAGTATAATTTCATCTAGTTCAAACTAACGTCATATATGAATGAACCACTATGAAGAATTTATTCAGCTTCATATTTTAAACTTTTCTAATATTCTGATATTTGCTTTATGAATTTAAAAAGGAAATAGTGTTGTATTAGTACAAACATAAGACATTTAAAATATTTTCTCTGTATATCTCCATTGCGTCATGTTTCCCATATGAGAGAGAGCTGCTGCAAAGCAGGGTTATTTCTCCCAAGAGCAGAAGTTCTAGATACTTTTGCAAATGACTATTTTGTATCAAATTCTGGGACATTTTATGTATAATTGGCCAAAATTACCTTTTTGAGCCATAATGTCAAATATAAATATGTATTAACATATGTACATATTAATATAGATACATAATATAAATATGGTATTGTATTTACTAAACATGAGAATGGCTTGGTTGAAATAAATACTTAAAATTTTTATTTTAGCCTACAGGACATGAAAAGGAAGTGATTCATTTCAATTTTCAACAGTTCATATGCTTCTTTCACCTTGTGACAATGGTAGTTATTATACAGATCAAATGATAATGAGTCTAAGGAAATGACAGATTTTTCACTTGCTAGTTGGAATTTCTTTCTATTTTAATATTTGCAGTTTCTATAATCTTGTTTTATTTTAAGCTTAACCTATTTCCATTTCAACTTGGGGCCAGTATAAATTTGTGTGACTGTGGAGAATCTCCTAGTTCAGAAATTGATCAAAGTCATACTATATAATGTGTCTATAACTTTCAAGATTTACCGACTTCCTTATATGTATTGTACTTTTAAACCTACCCTTACTTGGTGCTTACCTTGGTTGGTTAACAGAGTGTCCATATTTTCAGACCACGCCACGGTGTCTGTCGTCGGTGACCTGTGAAAACAACAGCTACCCTTGACGATAGCATTGTGGTCTTTTTCTTTTACAACCTATAGTAATGTTTGAGTTATGTATATTCATTGAATCACGTCATTTAAATAAGCTTTGCACCGTTAATCAAACTGCAAAAGGTCACTACGTATTATATAATTTTTTTTTCCCACAGTGGACAAGCTATGCAACACAAAGTAGAATGTAATTTGACATCAACCAATTATTAATCTAGATGACAGTGTTAATAATATTTGAAAATTCTTGAATTCTAATAAAGGCATCAGAGAGAGATGGTTCATGGTTCCATGGAGCATAGTGAATTTCTTCTTGACTATGAATATATTAGTTGTTAATTCATGTGGCATTACTCTAGTCTATTTCTGAAAAGATATCACCATAACAGTAGTGATGAATGAACTGTTTGCCAAGTTTTCACAATGTATGAAATGAGCTGTTTCATAATTATGCATGCCAAAGAAGTTTTTAAAACATTTTTATTAAGGATTTCTCACATGTAATGATCTTGAAAATGTTTGTGTATTTTGAGAAATCTTTATCCCAGTCTGAGACACTTTTTATTTCTCCTTAGACTGGTATGCTTCTAGTTCTGGGCTGATTTATTTAAATCTAGGAATCTGCCTGGACAGACCAATATCTTTTCCAAAGCAGTCAAAAAATTTATAGACATAAGCCATCTGAGGAAAGTATACTATTGGGGATGCAATGTAGAAATAATACATCAGGTTTAAAATATAAGCTTTTGAAATGCAAATATATCATGCATTATTTGTCTTAATAAACAAATATCATGACGAAATAAGCTCCATCCATAGAAAGTAACTGCTGCTCAGGGGAAAAAAAAAAAAAGTTGGATTGTGTACCTATGATATGCAAATGACTTCATTATGCAAAGGGATGGTCTTATTGAAAGTTTCCTTTAAAATGACTGATAATAAAATCATCTCATGTCTAATCATTCTGACAAAATCTTACATTTGCATATCAAGGTGACTAATCTTAAATGTGCTAGTGCGAAGCATCTCCAAGCCTCTTTGCTCTATTACCTTTTGTAATTTGTTTTTTCATTATTTGTGTTAATGTTGATTGCACCCCCTTCTCCAGTGGCCATGTCAGTTGTATTTTCAGATAATAATGGCCGTCCTCATTGAGGATGCATAGAGGGGACCGTTTGATAAATATTCATGTTGCCATCTTCTGTTAATTTCGTTTCCCGTCTCAAATTTCCTTCCCCAGTGGTGGGCTGATTTTCCTTTCTCCCTTGATTGACTAAATCTTGGGGGTGTAAGGTTTCCTGTGAAACCACTTGAAATTGTAGCTTTATACTCAAATGAGCATTTTAAACGAATGGGGTTGTTCCATTTCCATTGTTCATAAATGGAGAATGGGACCATTTATGGGACTCTAGGTTTAATTTTACATGGAAGGGCTTTTGAGCACTGTAACACCTGTTACTCTAATAAGCTTGTGTTATAAATCCTATGACTTGTAGAAATTCTATAGACAGTGCTAAAATGATCACATAGTCACCTATAATACATCTGTAGACAAATGTCACCTCTATTTATAGATTGGAATTTAGTGGTTAGCAGGGTGTTCAAGTTAAAAGGTTCTGTGGAATATATGTTACTGAATAAGGCAGAGGGGCACTTGCAGCCCAATCCTGGCCACAGAGCACACTGATTCTGCAGAACAACCATCAAAGAAAAACACTGAGAAAAGAATCTGGGCAACACCGTTCAAGCATGAACATATATATACTCTGCCTTTGGTATGTAAGGTTTCTCATGACAGGAATCAGTGTTATTTTCCAGCACCCAGACCAGTGTGTCTGGTCCAAGAAATATTTGTTGAACATATAACTGAGTAATGATAGAAGGCCCAACCCCCAAATAGTGGCCGGTATTGAAGCCTTCACTGAAAACGATGCAATGGCTTTCAAGATGCTAGTGAAGACAACTGATAAGAAAGCTGCTAAAAGGTTATAGCTGACTTGTGTTAGCTTCAAAGCATGTTCTGGGTGAGGGAAGAGGGGAATTGTGTGAAAGCATCACTGGGGAGCCACAGACCACAGGCCCCTCTCTCGGCTCTGAGGTATGTGAAATTGGAGACAATGGGCAGCCTCCATTCTGGAAGGCATCAAGGCCGGAGAGCCAAGCTTTGCTCAAGCCAGAAGCAAAAGAAATAGTCAGCGAAGAGCTTATTGAATGTAAAGGAGTCTCTTTGGAATGGAAGTGTTCAAGTAAAGGGTAGCTATTCTTCGTAAGTTCACTAATGTAGGAAAACAATAAAAACAGAAGGAAGCAACCTCTGGGAGATGGTGTAAAACCAAGGTCAAAAGAACAGTCCTAAAGTTTTGAATTGGAAGATGTGTTAACATTTCCCAGATAGTTTATACACGTAGAATATTACCGATAATGGACTTAGAGCTACTTGGGTATTCTAGTATTATTTAAGGTCCACCAAATGCTGACATTATTATAAAGGAAAAAGTTGCCCTTGAATTCTGAAGCCATGCCCTGCTGGTGTGAGCTAAAGCCTGGAATGCCCTTAGATCATCACTTTCTAACCGATTTCAAGTTTGACTAGAAAGGTTCGAGTCTAACTATCTGATATGATGAAAGGGTTGGTGGTAATGCAGCATTTACTTTTTAGAAGGTGGGCAAAATGCAACTACTTTAAGAAAAAAATGTTAATTTGATGTTTGAATTTGGGGTTGATTATATATTTACAATTCTGTGGAAGAGTAAATTATTGCTGTATATGACTAAACAAAAAGACAATATTTATAATAGTACTTCAATGAACAACCATATATAGATCTTGATCTTGAACATGACAGAGCCTATTTTAATCCCATGTTACCCATGAGTCAAGACACTCAGAGATTCTAATAACCAGTATAATATCTCACATATATTAATGGACAGTTAGAGTTCAAACACAGGTATATATCTGTTTGTAACCTGAGTTCTTTCTACAATTCTTCCTAGAATGGTTGAATCAATACACCTATCCTTGTACTTTGTTTATGCTTTAGGGCATTTATTATAAATACTTTGAGGATGCTTCTTTCTGGAACAAAGTTTTATTGCACTTCACACATATATTTCCTCTAACGTAATAGTTAAATTACAGTAATTGGCTACTCCATAGAAAGTTTCCAGAAGACAGAGATTCTTAGGTCTTGTGTACATTTCCAAGTGAAAATGGGACATTTCTTAGATGTGAGTGAGAAATATGTTTTATGTTTAAGAAAATGCGACCATATAAGAAAGAAATCTATTGAGTTAAAATTGGGGGAAAACGATGGTGGCTGATTTAAAAATGTACCGATTTGGTTGAATTTTACTTGATATGTGTTATGTAGAATAAGTGGGCAGTGTGCCACTCTGCCATTTCTCCCTCTCTTTCCCCTTTTATTTGCAGTTTAGTTGTGACTTTTACAGAGCTTTGGCCTGGCTCATCTCATTGTGTATGCATTTCCTGTACAATTTGGATGTATAATCAGAGACACTTTTCATGTGTATATGATTTGCCATGAAAATTCACCATGTACCTGGAGCCAAAATCACACTTAGTATTTCATGAGGTTTTGGCTGATTTCCTTTCTGTTTCCTTCATTAAGTCAGTGCCATCAAGGCCAACAGTCCCCATATTTTGTGTCCAGAGAAGATCCAGGCCAGATGGGAACTGCATGAAAGCTACCAGTTATCTTGCTAATTGTGCCAGCTAGAACCAGTTGTATTGCATTAAAAATGTGGTATCCAACAACTTATGTGTTCACACTCAATTAGCAGTGTGCTAGAGAATAGGAAGTTCAAGGGAGGAGTTCATGAGCTCCGGGAAGTGCCAGTTGCTTCCTCACGCAGCATTTAACACCCGTGTTCAGATTTCTAAAGAGACATTGCAAGAATGAATAGTTTCTGCAGGGATCATATATATATCTTCCGTGTCACATTTAATAATTCTAAAGAGCTCCACAGAAAGAGACCTCAGTGGTTGTTCCCTACTTTACAATCTTTATCTTAGCCAGTATATAGAATTAACAGTACATGCAAGCAACGAGCCGTTGATATATTTTGGAAAGGAAGAAGAAATCAGTAGAGAAAGGAGAAAAAAAATACATCAGGAAGAAAGACAACAATTTGCATATTTATCATAAATGAAGGAAGCCAAACATTGAGACTAATGAAGACTCAAGTGTTTCATTTGTACCTCTCTTCTGAGATAAAAATAGCTTTAAACGGCAACTCACTTCACTGGCATTTTTCGTTCCACTGTCTGACTGTCACAGATGATGCGGAATTTTCTCTTTCTGACTGATCTTCAGGCTGAAGGTAACGTGACAGCAGGAACATTACAATTAGTATGCAAATACCTACCCCCAGAGTCACAAATCGGCATTCTTTCAATCACAGGATTCTCAGCTTTTTGCATTTTGTTGTTAACTTTTCACTGGTCAAAACACTTCAACTTCTAAGTAACAAATAACTCTCTGAATAAATGTGACATTTCTCAGAGTCTGTGGCATACATGAAATAAATTCCATTTGAAGGTTTGCTTTCTAAAGTTCATATACATCCATTTACAAGGCAGCTATTGCTCACATGAGGTTAGATCAACTCAGAAAAAAATATATAAAATGTAATAGTCACCTTTAGGTCTTTAATCTGTCAATCATTTTGTTTTTCTTTGATTTTCAGAAAGTCTGAGGGAGACTCTATTTTTAATGTACTTATCTTAAATAACGATCTATGTTTAAGTATTTTTATGGTTTTATTCATGGACCAAAATATTCTAGCACAAGGCATTATACTTTTTTGAAATTTATGCATTTTTTTTTATAACTTAATAGCAAATATTTCTCTCTTTCTTTTAAGAGTGAATCTCATGGAATTTTATGCCAATACTTCCTTATGAAATGCTGATGTTGAAGGTAATAATGCTTGAATATAGTCTTCGAAATATAGGCCATCTATTGGTGTTTTTTATTTGTAGTCAAAGTTTTATACATATAATCTCGTGCTTCATCAAGCTTTTATCTCACTATAACAGAGTTCTTTGAGAGTAAAATCCTACTAGGAGATATTTATGGCCCTCAGTGTTAATCAGTCACCCCTGAAAGATGGATGATTTTTCCTGGTAAAAGAAACAAAGGACTCTGAAGACAGCAGAAAATCTGCTTCTCCCTGACTGAGGATCGAAGCATCCCTGTTTGGTTGATCAATAGAAATGTGAGAGGGTCCCTCCTATGCGAGTGGCCCTGGACTAATGAGCCTGATGGAAGTAGAAGAGAATGACCTACAATGTCAGCGTATCATTAAGAAAGGAGATCATCAATTAGCTTAATTCACTGTGTTAGTTCAAGCACCATTAAGGAATGTTCTTATGATAGGCAAAAACTGAATCATTAAATATATTTAGACTTTGTTTTGCTGAGAAGGGATAATGAAGTACTAACTTTGTAGTACATGCGTGAACTTCTTGGAAAAACAAACTGTCAAAATTGAAAGACCCTCTTGATAAAAACCATGCTATATGAACCAGTAGTCTTATTTTACATGAAAGCTTGAAAACAAAAATTGAAATTTCTATTTTGAGTTCAGTGCTGTGACCGGTATGTTCTTTCGCACACATCCTTCCATGACACACAATTACTATTTGTTTCGTGTGCCCTTCCCATTGCTTCTTTTAATTTTTCAGGAAAAAACGAAGATGTGGATTTTATTTATGAAAATGAAGGTTCACCATAAATGAGCAGGTGAGTACATCAACTGCCTCCTTAGGCTGAATGACTATTGTATTCAGTACATCTTGACAAAAGACTATCACAGGTATTGTTGAGACATCTAAATATTGCCAGCTGGTAGTCCCAGGGGATTCAGGCTCCATTCTCAGAGCTCGTGTGTAGTGGGTTAGGCTAAATCATAGCCCATAAAGCTGTCCATGTCTTAATGCATGGAACATGTGAATATGTTACCCAACATGGCAGCGCTGTTTTGATGACAAAGATGGGCCCAGTGTCATTACAAAAGTGTCCTTACAAGAAGAGGGCAGGAGGGTCAAGGTCAGTAGCAAGAGGACAGAAGCGAGACTGAAATGAGGAAGGATTAAAAGCGAATGACAGCAGGTGGCCTTTAGATGCTGAAAAAGGAGAGAAACAGCACCTCCCCTCACAGGCTCCAGAAGCAACCAGCTTTGCCGACACCTTCATTTTTGCCCAGTAGACTGACTTTGCACTTCTGACCTCCTAGACTCTAAGATAGGAATTTGTCTTGTTCTAAACCAGTCAATGTGGGGTAGTTTGTTATAGCAGCATTAGAAAGCTAAGACATTCAAGGAACTCCAGTCTTTAAAACCCTGCTTAAGAGAAAGTAGGGATGGAATACGATAGGCATACATTTAGAGACCAGAACTGTGAGTTAAGGGTGAGTTGGATCCTTTCTGCTCACAGTAACCTTGATTTTCCTGGGCCTCTTTGCTACTGAAATGGAATCAGTACCTCTCTCCTAGGGTATCATGTGAGACTATATGGAAATACCTAAGCAAAAGCACCTCACATAGTGCTATTGATATATGATTGCTTTTTACTTCCTTTCCCCTAATTTGACATTCGCAGAACCATCGTTGAGATGGAATTGGGGCTCTTATGAACCATACTTTCCTCATGTAACCAATAGGGGTTTCTTGTAGGATACGGGATTTCTCCTACATTATTTTTTATTTTTTTATTTTTTGAGTATTTACATTGTGTCAGAATTCATGATTGGTGGCATAGGCCTATAAGACTTTAATCAGACAGTATGAAATTGGTAATTTGGCAACACTAACATGATGAGGTTGTGTGTGGCATGAATTGGAAGAATGTGAGGATTCAGGCAGGTAGAAGAGTTAGAAGTATAGTGTGGTGGCCCAAGTATGAGAGGACAAGGGTTTGGACCAGAGCAGTGACAGAGGGATGGAAAACACACATCAGCAGTGTGGAGCTTGTGAGGGAGGCTAGAGAGGGTCACAGGAACAGATCTCAAACGCGATAGCCTGAAGAATGGTTTCCCCACTAGTGATCATGGCAGTAACAACAGAAAGGCAGGTTGGGGAAACAGTAGGTAAAAGGAAGCTGAGATACACAGAAACGTGTACTAGACAGTTTGATAACTTTCCTGTCACAGAAGGTCACAGCATTTTGACAGCCTACTCAAAGATAATACATTGCTTTCAATCTATATAAAGCTTTTTTATGATCCGAAGAAAACCATTGCTGTCTACATTTTACTGCTTAAGACAGATGAGAAATAATTAAATGAGAATTTAACTCTGGACTTGCATAATTTAATCTAAGTGAAAGTATAACATTTTATCTCAGCACAAGTTCTAGATAATGTTCCTATTTTTAAAAAAAGTATGTTGAATGGATTGGATGACGTCCAAGTGAGGATTTGATGGAAAAAAAAATAATAGTTAAAATAATCGATACTGAAAATGTGTCAGAAACGTCCTCAGCATTACCTCTCTGGTCATGAATCCATGAGAGAGACAATAATTTTATCCCCATTTGACATAGGAGGAAATGAAGAGTCAGCGAGGTTAAGTAACTTGCTTACAGGCTGCATAGCTAGAAAGGGGTAGGAATGGAGCAAGGGTGAAGAGCACGGTTTGGAAACTGAGTGGTGCTGAGACTCAAACCGATGAGATTTCATTTAACAAGGGCAACAGCCCCAAGAAAAGAAGCAGAGAACCAAGGGCACAACTGTTCCCTTCAGAAGTATTTACCTACTTGAGTAACTTTGATAGATTGGGCAACACTTGCATGAGCTGGTGAAGAAGGCAGGTATAACAAGTCCGAAAAAGACTGATGATATAGAGTGGTGTGGAATCGTCCCTACCAACACAGTTCATGGCTTTTTGGGAAAAAGAAAGGATGATTGAGAGGGTCAGATGCCTCAGAGGTTAAAGAGAGTGAGGACAGGTGACATACTGCGGAGCTGGCTGAGGTGGTCAGCGGAAAAACCAACAGGACCAGCAAGAATGAGATTAAGTGAGGGGACAGTTCACCCCAAAGCCACACTGATTAGTAGCCCATACTTTGTCCCCCAGGGGGAGGAACTGTTACCATTTTTCTTTTTTATCTTTGTCTTTCTCGATTTCTATAACAGGCTTATAAAAGTAGTCATTTTGGGACCAAATACTTTTAAAATTTAAGGTTTTTTAATAAACAAAGGAGAAGAGAAAATTGTATTTTTTCAAATCTGCTTTTCCTCAAGTTACTGCCATATGAGATAAAACTTATAAAGCAATGAGCCCGAGTTTTGTGTGGTTCGTGAATTATTTCTGAGTGCATCCTAAAAAAGAATTTCGAAATGTTTTGAGCAATGGCAAGACCACTGAAATGTGCCTAATCCCCCGAAGTGGCTGCTTAGAAATAGAATGCTCATTTGGATGTTTACTTCTTTGCATGTTGTTGGCAAATCAGCCACGTTACTTGTTAGCCACATCTGGCTGACTGTGGGTCCTAAATGTACTTTCTCTGTGTTATCTTAGAATACTAAGTCACTGACCGTGAGGCAGATGTCTGCCTCAGGAAAGTGTAATAGTTAGAACTCTAGCAAGCTTTTTGATGCAAGCAAAAGCCTTTTCTTATGTTTTCAATGTTAAGCACCATTTTACATTTTAGAAAATTCATATACCTCAATTAATTAGAATTAAATTTGAATAGCATGATAAAAATGAGTGATGCTAAAAGTATTTATCCAAATCAAAAATTCAGATTCTCTCTTTCATTGGTAAAGAATATTTAACTCCACGTTATAACCTCATAGTCTTCATAATCTGTTATTAACTGATTCCTTATAGCTTTTCTTTAATGTAGCTGAGTATTTTAACAACATAGAGATACCATTTAATTGACTTTTCTCCCCCATGTTTCAAATTTCTGGGTTGCTAATCCTGTACATGTGGCATCTATTTGATTTTCTCCTGAGCTACTTTTCCTTCATATCTGGTAAAGAGCTCATTATCAATGCAATACAATATGTAAGGAAGGGTAGCAGTCATGGGAGATAGTTATGTAAGTAAGTAAAATAATTTTTAAAAGGACATTTCAGCTGGAATCTATGCATGCCTTTGACTAAAAATATTTTGTACCCTTTTTGTGATCCAAGAGAATACTCAAGACCTTTTAGTGGGATTGACATATTGAGAAGAATTAGTCTCTGTACATTGTAGCTTTTAAAAATATACTACACTGAAAAGATGCTAAGGTCCTACTTGCATTTGAGAGAAGCAATCCCTAAAAAAAAGAAAAAAAAGATGGAACACTCCAGGCTATATATATCTAAAGTGAAATTCTCTTTTATATCCAAATACATTCCAAGCATAGCATACAATATTCTTTACTATTTTCTAAGACAGTGGCTTCTTTTACTTTATTATGTATTACTAGAATCAGTTATCTAAGCCATGATATAAATTATTTTATTCTGTTATTTCAACCAGATCCAAATTCTAAGTAGGGATAACTTGGCCTTTTCTACTTATTAGTTATCCAGAATGGAAAAGGTAAAATGCAAATAAAATTCATACCAAGCCAATCTCCCTTCCTTGTCAACACATGGCAAGGTGATTTTCAAGTCTTTTCTTCATAATGAGGTATGGTAATCATTTTGCTTTCATAGATATACATGAAAAAATATTAAATATATATAAATAATTATATATAAATACTTAAATATATATATAACTATGTAATAGTTATATATATTTATATAGTATATAAATATAAATAAATGTATGTATTTTTATATATATAAAACTTTTAAACTTGGGGAATTTACTTTTCCTGAATGTGGAGGGAAAATGGGCAATGAAAACTCTTCACTCTTTTAGTAAGTGTTAGTAAAATATCTGGCTGGCTTCACAGGGCTATTCAATCATTTAACTTTCTGACAGGCTGAATGAGCTTCTCTTAATTTGTAGCTCATTGCTGGAAGTACTCTCTTTTCCACATTATAAAGAAGGCAGGAAGTCATCCGCTACATGCGTGCGCTGCCGGGAATCCGAGCAGCAATATCTCCCATTGAATTTATCATTCTGTGATGACTCGAGCCGTTTCATCATCTGATCAGGGTGCTTAGGGGTGACTTATAGACTGGCTACAGGAAATTCAGGAATGTCACACATGCATTAATCTGCAATCAATCGATTTTTAGTCAACATGTTTTACCCAGAAGGATATTATATCAAGTTCTTAAATGCAGATACACTTATAATGACTATACTTGTCTGAACAGCAACAAATGTCTTCATTGGTTTCCTGCTGCTTACCTAGTAAGGCACAAACCCTTAAACTTAGCAAGACAGTATGTGAACTGTTTCTCTGAAATACAGATTTTCTTTTCCTCCCCCATCAGACAAACTGACTGCCTGATACCCCTTAACGGTGCCCCTATCCTTGAACCACTCTAGTGCATGGCAGTTTTTTCTATTTGGAATTCTCCGTCTATTTTCTATCTTCTCAAAACTTCCAAAGTATTTGAAATTCAACTTAAACATAGGTTCTGTGCAAACTCATTAGGCAGGCTTTCAAGCACTGTACTGACATCAGTGGAAAACAGATTAATTTATTTTAAAAGAATTATTTCATTTTAATAATTAACCTACAAATATGATGTCATGTATGTATTAAATACTTGTACCTTCACTATTAATAGTTACTCTCATTTATGCCATTTTTTAGGCATTTAAGTATCTCTAATTTTTTGAACAATGTATATTCACCTAAAGAAGAATGAAATTGGACCATTATCTCACACCAGATACAAAAATCAACTCAAAATGGATTAATGAATTGAACGTAAAACCTGAAACGATAAACTACAAAACTAGAAGAAAACAGAGAAAAGCTTGTTGACATTGATGTTGGCAATGACTTTTTTTTTTTGATTTGACACCAAAACGACAGGCAACAAAATAAAAAGTAGACAAATGGGATTGCATCAAACTAAAAAGCTTCTGCAAATCAAAGAAAATAATTAACAGAATTAATAGGCAACTCACAGAAGGGGAGAAAATACTTGAAAATTCATTTGTCTGATAAGGGGTTAATATTCAAAATATATAAAGAACTCATAAGACTCAACAACAAAAAGAAGTAATATGATTAAAAACATGGGTAAATGGCCTGAATAGACATTTCTCCAAAAGAAGAAATATAAAAGACCAACAGATATATGAAAAGGTGCTTAAACTCACTAATCATCAAGGAAATGCAAATCAAAACCACAGTGAGCTATCACCTCACACTTTTTAGGATGGCTGATATATATATATATATATATATATATATATGAAAAAATGATAGCAGGTATTGGTGAAGACGTGACGAAAAGGGAACCCATGTACACTGTTTATGGAGATGTAAATTGGTGCAGCCACTATGGAAAACAGTGTGGATGTTCCTCAAAAAATTAACAATAGAACTACCAGATGATCTAGATACATATCCAAAGGGCATGAAGTCTTGACCAAAGTGATATCTATCTGCACTCCCATGTTTATTACAACATATACACAATAATCAAGACATGAAAACAACCTTAGTGTCTGTCAATGAATGAATAAAATAAGAAAATGTGATATTTGGAATATTATCCAGCCATGTCTTTTCATGGCTTGATAGCTCATTTCCTTTTAGTGCTGACTAATATTCTGTTGTTTGATTGTGCCACTGTTTATCCATTCATCTCCTGGAGGACACTGTGGTTGCTTCTAAGTTTTGGCAAAAAAGGTTTTGAAGAAAGCTGATATAAATATCCATGTGCAGCTTTTTACATGGATGTAAGATTTTAACCTTTCTTTTGGTAAACCCAAATTGGAGCCACATTACTGGATTGTATGGTAAGAGTATGCTCAGTGTTGTAAGAAGCCACCCAACTCTCTTCCCCAGTGGCTGCACCATTTTGCATTCCCCCAGCAATGAACGGGAGTTCCTGACTTTCCACATCCTCACCAGCATCAGGTGGTGTCAGGGTTCTGGGTTCAGCCATTCTAAGAAGTCTGCAGTAGTATCTTGTTTTAATTTGCATTTTCTGGATGTCATATGATGTGGAGCATCTTTTCACTTGCTCATTTGCCATCTACACATCTTTTTTGGTGAGGTGTCTGCTAAGGTCTTTGTCCCATTTATTCGTCAGGTCCAGTCCTTTATCAGATGTGTCTTTTGCAAATGGTTTCTCCCAGTTTGTGGCTTATCTCCTCATTCTCATGGGAAATAGTTTTTCATAGCTGAAGAAGTCTTCCTTTCCCCATCTACTCTTAAAAACACCAGTTTCCTATTATTTCATTTCGGCTTCTGAATGATTGCCTTGTGACGAAGACATTTGTTAGTGTGGGATAGACTTGTGGCCTTACTTACCTTTGGTGGCATTCACTGCAACTTATTTTTCAACATTTACATTAGAAGAGATAAGTAGTGTTTAATAAATATGGATAAAGCCAATATGATTTTCTTCTGTGGGTGGAGGTTTTTTTTTTTTTTTTTTTGTTGTTGTTTTACACACATTGCTTTCATGCTACAATGGCATAGTTGACTCTTTTAAGGAGGACGCAGGTCATTGTGGCCCATGCGGGGATTGAACCAGCAACCTTGGTGTTATCAGCATGATGCTCTAACCAACTGAGCTAACTGGTCATTCCTGGGTGGAGATTTTTTGAATGTTAAATATCTATCTGTCTATCTATCTATCTATCTATCTATCTATCTATCTATCTATCTATTAATATATCTCTCTGAGAATACTTCTGGGTTTTCTATGTGCACATTTCCAAGTGCAACATAATCATTATTTCCACTTTCCTAATGTGAAATTCACATTGAGGGAAATACTATTCCAAAGGGAACAGCAAATCACGTTTTTGACTTTTAGTTCAATTTTGTAACCAGGGCAACATGAAATTTCTTAATACAGCTACTAATGCCTTATCCTTCTGTGAAATAGATCTCTTTCCGAGAGAAACCTAAACAAGGGGAACGTTATACCAAATGTAGATCAATAATCAAACTGAAGTGAAAACTTTCCTGGTGGGAAAATTAGTTAAGTAGAAGAACTGTAGAATTTTTCTTGTAGAATCTGTCATCATCCTAAGGCTTTACCAACTTCATTTTAACAAAAAATGTAACTGTATATATCGTTGGTTAGAAGACTCATTGATGTTTTAATATTAATGAAAACACTTTATGCTGATTTCCTGGCATTATGACTGTGGAGAAATATACATGTGTCTGTGTAAACAGTTAATATCTCTTACATGTGTGTCGTTTCTGTCTGTACTCAACTATGTATTTGCTTTTCTTTATCGATTGTATTTCTTAGGCATGAATAATAAAACATAATACAAACATTTACAGAGACAAAATTAGTTTTTGACAATCAGTTTTTTCCCTGCAAGCTATTTTTTTGGTATGAATTTCTTAGCAGAAGGCTATTAATCTGTCTAACAAATAACTTGGTTAGTAATTTCTTGGTTGTGCATTTTTATGGCTTGGGACGTGATAGTTTTCTTTCTAAATATATGTTCTATTTGCATCATCTCCATAACTATTTGGATAATCTTCAGTAAATTTATCTTTGCCACCCTATGGCAAACCTTCATCTTGCAGGTCAGACCTGTCTCCTGGGCTCCTTATCCTTTCATCTCTACTTAAAATTCCCACAAACATACAAGTATTTGTGCTCATTATCATCTTTGCCTTCTATCTAAATGTCTCCTTCTTCTGCAATTTCTTTTCAGTCAATTTCTCTCAGCGACCTGAGCAAAAAATCTGGGAGTCATTTTTGACTCCTCTCTCTCTCTCACCACATTCAATATAGTTTTTTAATATCTCTTGACTCACTCACTCCACTTTGCCTTGGCATCCACTAGTCTAGTACAGCTTTGGCCTGACAGTTCTGAAAACGGCCCTTAACTGTTCACCTGGGGTCTTATCTTCTCTCCCTAAAGGCCACCCTCCATAAGGCAACAGGATTCATCTTTCTGAAAAGTAAATATAAGAGTATGTCCTTGCCTGACCAGATGCCATGCAAATGAACTCAATTTCCTCTACCGCCAACCTTTATGCAAAACCAGAAAGAGGCAGTTGCCTCCATAAGGCAATGTGAGGAGTGACTGAAGGTTCTTCATCTCAAACTGCTCTCTCTTGCAGCAACATCATTTTATGTGAAATTTTTATCTTCTTCACTTTTTGTGTTAATACATTGAAGTCCTGTTGTAAAATACAATACCTGTTTTTGTAGATAAAATATCTGTTTTGAAGTATAGTTTTATGGAGACGTTGGGAAGATAACACAGAGTTCAAACAGAGCGCTCATCCATGCTGCCCTTAACATATTACATGATCATGGTATGTTTATCAAGCTAAGGAACTAACATGGATATATTACTGTTAGCCAAACTCCATAATTCCTTCATATTTCACCTGGTTTCCTACTGATAGCATTTTACAGTACTGGGATCCAATCAAGAATGTTGCAGTGGGTTTAGGCAACTTAATTTGATAGAGAAAATTAAATGCAATTATTATTAATAACTTAGTTTATGACAATTTATTAGATGAAATAGCCTATCCCTTTTTTATACTCTGAAGGAATGGAGGGAGTGTAGGACTAGAAGAGTGAACAAGTGGGGTGGAGTAGTGATATTTGGAGAGAGTACGTCGGGGTGTTTGAGTGGTGTGCTCTAGTGTGGGGTCCCAGGCGGGAAGGGGTATGGCACTGGTGGGAGAACCTCAGAAACCTGGGAATGCACTGAGGACATTTGATTGAGGAGCTGCAAAATGGAGGGAGAAATGAATCCGGGAGCAAAATGAATCACTGTAAACAGAGATTTTAATTACAAGTTTGTTTGAGAATAATATTTATTGATTATATAGATAAAGATCAAATCATTATGATTCAAAACCCAGAAAAGGGAAATATTGGGTTGCCAGAAAAGCCATGATGTATTTTTTCTATGTTTTTTTGTTGCAAAAATGCATCATGACTTTTCCGACAACCCAATATTTGGGGTAAAAAAAATTGACAGCATAGGTACCATTGACCAGAACTGCAAATTGGCAGATTTCTTCTTAAGAAATTCTTGTGTGGACCTTGAAGGGGATGGTGGTTTGGGGGGGTGCGTAAAAATATCTGAGGTTTGGGGTGACTGGTTTGATAACTGACCTGCCATGACAGGATTTTCTTCAGCTGATACAAAATTTATGATTGACCTTGGGTATTTGAATGTCATGTTTTTGTATTCGCATGAATGGTCTCAGGTTCTAAGGGGGCATAATATAACTTTCAGGCTAAGTCAACTACATAGGAACCCGAGGGGATATCTGTGTGGTTCTTAGCTTCCTTGGGAGCATCAGCTGTAATCCCCTGCGAGGGGCCGGATATTGGATTAGCTGTCCACTGTTAATTTCCCGGGAACATATTGTGTGGTTACAAGGACACAATGAGACAAATCTGCATTCAATTCCTTTTTAAAAAGGAGACATTGAAAAAGATGTGCTTGCTATACCCTGCATGTCTGTGAAGAGGGTTTGTGGGTGTGGGTGTTTGTTTTGGTTATCTTTTTAGGGTCAACTTTTCCATCGGAGATAATATAATGTGCTACTCAAAATGAAGGATTTGTTCAAGTATTGAAAATGAAAAAGGTATATCAAAAAAGCATATTATCATCCTCAGATCAAGCTCTTCTTATGTCAGTGTATGTAGGTAAAGTTAATGAGAAAATTGATCAGTTTATTCTAATGGTACAGATATACAGCACAGTCTTTTAATTTATGATCATGTTTCTATTATGCATGAATATGCAAACAATTCACAAAAGACAGTAACAATGCATAAAAATAAAATCAATAAGAATTTGCTCTGTTTTAAGAAGTGTCAGTAAGTTTCTTATTTATTTATAGTGTTAGTGTTAGTACCTAACGTTATAATTAGGAAACAGCAAGGGTCAAGGGTGATTTTTTTTATTAGAGTGAGATAAGGATGATTTTTTATTACAGTGAGATTTCATCAATATGCCTGGGGATTAGAAAAGCCTTCAGTCATAAAATTTGCCTCTAGTTCCAGTGAAATTTCAGCACTAATGTCAAATCATTATAAGTTTATTAGGCACTTGTCATAACAACATTTATTATAAATTAGACCATTTTATATTCTTGAGAATGGGAAAAGTAATTAAATTGGTGGTTTCATTAGTTGATGAGCAGTTTTAAAGAGTTTATTTCTTTTAGAAAATCAAGGTGTATTGTTCTCTCTTTTAAATAAGTGCTTGTAGAAAAACGGGTTTAATAGAAACTTAAATTTAACAGAATAAAATAATTTTTTAATGAATATTGACTTGATTTTATCTAATATACTTATTTTATACTGATGTAAAGCCCTAGTTTAGCATTTAAATATTAGGATTTTTCATCATTATATAAAGCTTCAATTTTAAAATAAATATTTAATTAAGTGAATTAAAAGCAGAGATTCATGATGATATCTGTTGTACAATCTATTCTTTGAAAATATGCTAATCGCAGGCTGTATAAATGACATGGAGATGAAATTTTTTTAAGTCCTTAAGCATTATAATTAACCTTTATGATTTTTTTGCTAGTCAAATTCAAAAGTATACAAATGATTTATTTAAAATCAGTCAAGGGTGGGTGGTAAAAGAGGGAAAAGGTGGTCAAATATATGGTTATAGAAAGAGAACTGCCTCTGGGTGGTGAGCACACAATGTGATATATAGATGGTATATTATAGAAACGTACACTTGAAACCTATGTACTTTTACTAATCAATGTCACCCCAATAAACTTAATAAAAAATTTTTAGGAATCAGCCAGCTGAAAAAGAATATTTCAATATTTGTAGTCAATTAGCTAATTTTAAATTTGCCTTGTTTCTTCTCATTTCCTGTTCTCATTTTTTTTTTCTGCAACTACTAAATAGAAGTAGGAAACTAAATTCACAATATAGTAAATAAAAATTATCATGTTCTGATGAGGTTTTTAGTCAACTGTTTGTAACCCTGTTTTTAGATTGCGGATGTTTCTTACCAGAAAAGCCTGAAGGGCTTATTACAACACAGTCTCATATACACACTCACTTTCCTTTACATTATTTTATGGTCTGAGAATTAGCATTTACGGAGTTTCTACTACATGCTGTCCTGTACTTTTCAATGTCCCATGCAAACATTGTAATGCTAAATGCTCTGTGTGCAAAATATGTATTGCTATTTTGTGTGCATACATCTTAATTTAAATACATAAACCATGTCCTCTGCTATATTTACTCTGATTCTCAGCGTGTTTCATGCAGCATTGTCCTTTTTTTTTTTTTTTTTAGTTGGGCCATCCTGTCACCTGTTGGCAGCTCTAAGGCAGCTCAGCTCAGGCTAGGCTTCGAACTGCTTTTGCTCAGAGCTCAGTTTGCACTCTTGAGCGAGCTCCTAACCAACTGAGCCACTTGGCCATCCCAGCATTGTCCTTTTTTAAAGACATACTTCTGTTGTGTCCTTTGCGTCTAATTTCTGGAATATTCTTCCGTGTGTGTGTCCTCTCTACCTTCCCTATAATTGAGTTCTTCTCCCCCCTCCTCCCCCTCACCCCTGAAACCACAGGGACAGCTCAATTAGCATCCTCCTACAGCCGCCCCCTCTATCACCAGTTTTTCCATGAGGAAGCTGAGGCATTACCCGGGTTGCACAACTGGGATTAGGACTCTAGCAGCCGGCTCCCAGATGCTGCCATCACTCTGAGGTCCTGCGGCCCTGTGAATTGTATTCCAAATGCTGTCTTCAGATCCACTACGCTGGCCTCAACTTTGACCTTAGTACATAGTAGCTTCAGCAGGATAATTCACTGATGGATCCAGGAATCGGAACTCTGTGAGCTTTGTCATAAAGCACATAGAGTATAATGAAGAGCTAAAAATGCTATTTTATAGAGCACTAGTCAGAGCTGAGGTGGGAAAGGAACCACCCATTGTTAACTGTCTACTGTGTGTCAGGCATGGTAACAGAAATTTTACATTTATAAATTAACTTAATCTACTCAGATGCCCTATGAAGTACTGAAATGATCCCATTGTAACAAATCAGAAAACAAACTCGAGTTCTGATAATGTATAATTGCCCAAATCACAAGTTGACTCACTCCTGGTCAGCTCCAAAGCTCGCACTTATCTTAGTCAACCATCATGTCTCATTTTAACGAATGCATTCCTTACAAATGAAAATAAATGATGGATGCAACTGTGTTGACTATGCAGGTGTTTAATCTCATTTTGGCAAATTGCACGCAGAGGCAGCCTTTAGCACAGGTTCGTGTGAAATTCTTTCCCAATACCGCATTCTATTTGCGTGTCTATGTTCTTACTTTTAAATAACCTACAGGAGGCAGCAAAAATACAAAATGGATGTTTTGTATATGACATCGAGATTCATTTTCCTAGCAAACAGACATTTGGGAGCTCCATTGATAAATATGTTGGAAATGGGTTTTCATATTAAAAAGCTCGTTACCCTTAAGGCAGTTTGAACCCTGCCCTCCTCTGCTTTTGTCGGGGTATAGCTGGACACATGACTATGTTAAAATATTGTTTCTGGTTCCCACTGGCCTCTAAGTGAACATGACCTACAGGTCTTTATGGTGATGTTGATTGGGAATTATATAAGAATCTGTATTAGTTCTTAAAAGGAAGATTTCCAAAATCCCTTTTCAAAGAATGATTGAACAAAAAAATTCTTTTATTCTTTCAATAGATAATTTTTTTCCCCCTGAGCTTGAGCAGTGATGAGTATGATGATGAATCAGTATCACTTTAGGTACTAGAATGTCTACTGTATGATAAACCCCATCAATAAAGATAGAACTAACTTAGCCAAAATCGGGAAGTCAATAGCTTGGCATGGGAATCTCTCTTCCCTTAGAAATACCTTTTTCCCCTTATTTCTGCTAGAAGACCAATCCTGGGAGAGAACTGTGTTGCCAAAGAGCCAAAACAGAGAGTTGAACCCAGCGCAGAAGTTCTCATGGATTTGACTGTTCTGGGAGGGTCACCGTCCAGCTCAAGGACGGGGAAAGTTAGAGGCAGGCTGCTGGTGAGATGCTGTAAAGTCCCTTGGTTCTAACCACGAAGGAGCCTACTGTACTTTTGCCCTACCAAGAGCTCAGCTGGGCCCAGAGGTAATTAGCAGAAGTCATTCGTAATGTTACTTCGAGGATGCCGTGATTGCTCAATTTATTTTCAAATCAAATGGAAAACTGTAGTGTCCACTTCACCAACCTAAAGGCATACTTAACATTTTTAAGTTGAATGACTATTTTTTGAGATAATGCAATATTTTGACAATGTTTAGAAATAACAGGGCATTGATCTTTTTCAAAGGCTGATATATGGTGGAGATAATAATATTAATTGATAGAATTTTAGTGCATGGTACAAACAACAGATACGTAATTGTGTGCACTTATGGACGAGTAGGATATATATTCTAGAAAATGTACAAATATGGTGATGCCACTTCTTCAGCTTGAGAGGGCAGCCCAACTACAAATATCTTACTAAACTGCAAATTAAAAATGTGTAAATTACTTTGAAAGAATGTAATATTTTGTAGGAGTTGTAATTGTATTTAGGGTGATATAAAGATGCAATTTTCAAAAGTATTTTAAAAATAAAAGTTGGAAAATAGTGAAAATACTAAATTAAATTTATCTTTAAAACTTTAAACATTGTAAAAGTAGCACTCTTATTTTTTCAAGCTCTGCCTAAGTTATTTAAACTATATACATACAGAAATAGAAAGAGTAATTTTATATTTAATATGCTTTTGTGTGCTATATATAACATCTTACGTTTTCTTTTATATAATTCATTATTTTAGAATTTGGTAATCAACAATTTACTGACTGTGTGCTTTTGGGTAAAGTCTTGTTATTACTTGTTCTAATGGCTTTTCTAACAAGATAGAGGAAAAGGATGAGATAGTTTTTTACATTCCTCCTAGCTCTAAAATTCTGTGGGTTCTATGATCCTATGTCTTGTATCTTTTTTTGCCTCCCTGTGGAGTCTAATATTCTTTGTTCATCTTACTCTTTTTACAAATTTGAATCAAAGTCTACATGGCAGAATATCAGTTCACTGATAGTATGTGCCAATATATTATTTTGTGCAAATGTAACCAAATGAATACCTACTAAAAAGTTTTTCATTTTACGATTCTAAACCTTCTGAATTTGATGAATAGCATCTAATATGTGGCATTTTTATCTTTCAGTGTCATCATTTTATCTTTAGCAAGTTCATTTATATAACAAAGTTTTAATCTCTTTATGCTCACAAACGAAATGCAGGAGAAATTGCTTACCTTTTTGCTTTCTTGAGTCCTTCCTTGTTGACAGGGTAGATGAGATAATCTGTGCTTCTTTTAGAAAAATTTTTTTCAAGTGCTAACTTTTCTATGTTGACATATTCCCTATCATATATATATATATATGTATTCTTTCTACACAATCTTCATATAACTGCATTATTTTTGAGGTCCAGTTTAATATCTAAACACCATTGAATCCATTCCATTCTCAAGATTTTTAGATTTTAGTTAGTTTTAATTTGAAGGATTTGGGTGGTGTTTCTACCAAGTGTAGAATAAATCAAGTTCAATGATAACTTGGACTATCTGAATCTCTTTTTGAATGCCCTGGTACCTATTCGTGTCAGTGGCCTGAAATCTTCACATTGTGAAGTCACTTACCTTGTGATATGCAAATTATTTTTTCAGGCAAAGATATGTAAATCTTTACTTTGCAATTGCACTCTGAGGAAAGGGTTTAATTTGAGAAATAACACAAGCCCTTATTCCCGCTTCTTCTGAAAGCAGCATTTGCATGGCTTTCATATGGTATAAATGTTTGCATAGAAAATTTATCTTTTATTTTACATCTGCATGGCTTATAGACTTTATTGTCAATGGTTCAAAGCTTATCTGCAGGACATTTAAAATGCTTAAAAGCTACCATTTTTATATTTTCAGTTCCATTTTTATATTTTATATTTTAACTTGGAAATGATTTTTTTTTTTAAATGCATAAACACCATCTGTATCAAGTCAAATAGACTTGAAGGGAAATTGTTACACTAGAGTTTTTTTTTTTTTTTTTTAAAGGAATGAGCCTGAAATCAGAGAAATATACTGAAGTGGCAAAAGAGAAAAAAGACAACCCTTTCATCTGCAACGATCATTTAAATCTTTCTTGTATCAATTAAATTATCAGCTGTTGTGGTGAGACTATCTTTAATGTCCATCCTATTCAAGGTTTTAGAGGCACTGATGATGAATTTATGAAATATGGTTTACCCTCTGTGCTGTAACACTGATATTACATCAAAAAGCCAAATGGATTAATGTGTCATATTTTCACTTGATCTTTTGGGGTTCCAGTTTGAACAATCAACTATCTCTTTCCTCTTTCACATACCCTCAAATTAAGTAATATTATTTAAGTATCACATTACATAGGAAACATATATTCACATTCCTTTATTTGGTAGTCCACTTGGTATCTTACTTCGCTAACTATATCTTATGTAAGTAGTATTTTTACCATAAAATGTTTACCATAATTGTTAGCTTTACCCCAATGATCTTTAAAGTTAGATTATTAATTTTTCCTTCTGTCTCTGTGTCTGCATACATAACCCAGTTCTTATACCCCTAAGATGTTATATAAGGTGGCTGACGAGAAATGAGCTTCTGAGAGCAACCCAGTTCACCGAGAAATGCTGATTACGTCCTCAGCATTAAGAAGTCAAACGGAAAAGCTGATGCCATGTCATGAAGTAGGTCATTTATAACAGACTAGCTTTAACTAATGAAGTAGTCCATTTCATTAAGAAAAGCAAAACAAAATGGCCAACTGGATAGCTCAGCACATAGCAATTGGAAACATACCCTCTGTAGAGTGTCTCTTTCCTCGTAAGTTTTCTCTAATGGTTTTACTTCATTTTAAAATATATATTAGAAATAATTATTTTAAGTCTGATTAAAGATAATGGCTTAAGTCTGAAAAAAACGTTGACACTTGGGTACAGGTATTTTTATCTTAGTAAACAGTCAAATTGTAGACTGATTTTCTGAACCAATTTGATCCCAGAAATTAGCCCCCAAATACAGTGTTTTATAGATATTTGGTGAATTCTGAGAAAAAACAAAACAATATTGCTGTTGTTTTTTAACTTTCAATTGAAAATAATTGTGTATACACAACGTAGAGTGATAAATAGTGATATGTTTTGGCTGCTTGAATCCAAGTCCATGTTCAACTACTTACTATGTATATCCTTGGGCAAGTTACTTGTGAAAACCTTCGTTTTTGTTTCTCTAATGTGTAGAAAATAGAATTGAGCCCTGACGCTGATTATAAAGATTAAATGAGGCAATCCACCTGAGCATTTATTGAAATGACAGCTTTGGGTAATCGTAAACAAATACGAGCTATTACTACCAAGGGATCAGCATTTTAAAATGTAAATTTGGCATGAACATACAAATCAAAGAAAACCTAGAATATTATTTTTAATCATTAGCAGAAAACACAATACATTGATAAAGGACGCAACTGTAATTTAGAACAAAGATAAGTGACATGGCTGAGAATACAAGCACGTCACCCAGTCAGGATATCTGACTTTCGTGAGAGAAGAAAAGTGCTAAAGAGAAGCAGCCAGACCTTGGTAAATGAACGCTTGCCAGGTGACTGAGGTAAAGTTGTGAAATGAAAATGGTGAATCCCCAGAACTAGGTGAGAAAGAAAAGTCATTTGAGTGACAGAATTATGCTTATTTTCTACAGATGCAGGATTTTGAAAATGTGATTCACAGAGTTTTTGAGAAAGGCAGTCAGGGAAGGAAGACCTAAAGATATGGATTGAGGTTTCAAGCGAGGCGTAGTTTAGCCAGGGCTATGGGTGTTGTGAGAGACATTTTAAGGATGAATGTGGTCATATATATGAAACACTCTCTGTTCCTTGGAAGAAAGGTTCTATAAAAACATAACATATTGCTGATTCACAGGATGAATGGGGAAGGTTGAAAGATTTTCAGGCATAAGGAAAGGGCACATTCACAATCCAGTGAGAAGCAAAGGATATTGAAAATGGAAGGTCAGCATCAAGAAAAGAAAAGAAAAGAAAAGAAAAAAAATTAAAGCTCCTTTTAAGAACACGCACACACACACACACACACACACGCAGGTTTAAATAGGACTATCTTCATTTTGAGTTATTCTGTAAAATAATGGATTATTTTTTTAAAGGGTGGTTTTTATTTCTAAGAGAATTGCACTTAGCATGGAGAGTAAGTGCTTGAAGTTAAAATGAATACAGTGGCCTGAAGAGTAAAGAGTGAACTTGGAATAAATGTCTAAGGAGACAAAGTTATAAAAGCAAACGTGCAGTGGAAACAGTGAAGAAGTAGGTATTTGAATAAAACTTATTTTGCCAAGCACTTCAGGGAAATGTTGTGAAGGATGGGATTTTTAAAAGTATTTCCCTCAGAAAGTCTGCACAGAGTGCATGGAGAGGATGGCTTGCAAGGGGATATGGCCATTTTTAGATAAACAAAATATGTTGGAGGAAATTAGAGTGTGTCCTCCAGGGGGTGTCATGTGGAGTGGCTGATTAATGTTTGCATCATAATTGATGTAAAGGTGGCTACCAGGGAATGTGGCCCACAGAATGCCTTTGAAACAAATCAAGGGATCAAACTACATGCTCTGCTGAGTGAAAAAGTGTTGCCATTGACCATCTCTGCTCTGTTCTTGACCTACATCTGGAGATAGTACCGATCTCTGATTAATTCGGCAACCCAATTTGATGTTTCCACTGAAAAGGATTGGCAACTGGAATTTTACTGTTAACTGGAGCTGGGGTTCTAAGAATGAAGGTCTAATGACTTGAGGAGGGGCTTTCGGAACAGATTTAGTGAATGCTCACAGGTGGTATTAGCATAAATTGAAATCACACGCTCTGTTATGTGCCTGGCATATGCTTGGAAGGGTAATAACAGATTTTTCATTTGCAACTACCATGGCCATAGCAATCACATGAAAGACGTAACATAATGCCCTTGACTTTGGAATGTTATCAGGTTCTTTTAGTATGTACCAATCTATGACATATTTCAGTGTAAATAAGGAAAGGAAAACCTCGGGCTATCTCATTTGGTTTTTCCGGTACTTGCCGAGAGGGACTAATGTTGAATTTGTTTGTAGACTTCTCCTTTGTCTTTCTTTGTCTCTTGCTGACCACACTCCCATTCAGTTATCAAATCCTTTCCATCTATTTTGAGGATAAATCTAGCACCTCTTTTTACGGCTCCCTTCCACCAGCACCACATTGGTCCAGCTGCAGTTCATCTCTGCTAGGATTGCGGCAGTTGTCTCTGCAATGCCTCCCTGCCCTGACCCCTGCAGGCTACTCTCACCCAGGACACAAGCCTCCTTTTAAAAGAGAAGTCAGCCTCCATTCCTCACACTCCTTCGGGCCTTCCCATAGCTTCCAACTCACTCAGTTAAAGCCATGTCCTCTAGCAGGCTGAACGCCCCTAGAATTTATCCTCATCGCCTCTCTCACATTGTCTCCCATTACACACCGTTTTGCTCGCTTCACCTTGGCCACATTTGTCATCTCCTTGTTGCTTTTCCACCTTTCCAAGCACCCTTCCTCCTCAGCTACTTTACTCTCGCTTGCCCTTCTTTCTGGACGTTTCTTCCCAAGCCGTCTCCATCACTTATTACCTCACCTGATGGGCTCAAATGTCAACTGAGGACATACCTGACCATGACACTTAGCATGGCTGACACATTGCAGCCTGCCTCCTCCTAAATTTCTTTTCTTTCCCTTCCCTGTGTTGTCTTATGTAGGCAGATGGATAAGACGCTCACCACCGCCTGACAGATGGTACCCCATTTATTTCATTTATCTGTTTATTTGCTGTCTCTCACTACTTGAGTGGCAAACTCCAGGTAAACTGGGATTTTTTGTCTGTATTGTTTACTTTCGAATCACAGAACCTGAAACAGTTTATAGCACTTAGAGATGTTTTAAAAATGGGTGTGGACTGAATAAATGAAGGATGTTCTTCCCAGAAGCTTGCTAAAATGCATGGTTATCTTGAAGCTATGAAACAGTGGGGAGAGGTATCTGATTATATCTAGAAAGTGGTACATATTGAGAGTGGGAAGTTAGAGAAAAGGATGAAATAAAGACAGTGAAAAGCCCATGAAAGTGCACTAAAAAAAAATGAAACTATGATCTGATGTGCTTGAAAACTTAAGACACTTTTTTTTAGAGCTAAGAATACTGTGTATTTGCTGAGCTTAATTCATCTTTTGGCAACTTAGAAAATAAAATCCCCAAAACTTGAAACTTATTCTAAAACCAGATGTTTAAACTTTTTTATGAGAACAAAAAAAATTGGCTTTCTCTTTACATTGTAATCTTATAAGGGAAGAAATTAAACAGTTATTTAAGCCACTTTGAACATTTACATATTTGGGGATATATATTTAAAATGTCCATATCCTTACATAACTTAACCAAAACTATTGTTCAGCATTGGTTTTTAAATAAACTTTAGTATTCAAACTAGAGTCGTTAAAAATTTTTATCTGCGTTTCTAATTTAACCGAACCTTGTCTATTTATTTTTGTCAATAGGTGTCAGTGGTTGACCATATTAGTGAAATTATTACAGATGAACCTGTTTTATTCCACTGTTAAAAGGCTAGGCTTTAAAGGAATGTATCATTTCTTAAACAGTCCTTTTTATTATTTCACCTTGAGAAGTAATATATAGTTATGACACGATAGCATTGACAATAGGAAATGTTAGTGAATTCCTTAATTGATTGCAACTCTTGAAATATTTAAAAGCTATAGGAAGCATTCACAAAGCTAAAATGACTTTTTAAAATGCTTGCTTTGTTTATATAGATTTATGTATATTCCTCCAAGAAGCATTTTCAACGTACATGAGAAATTGCTCAGATTTATAGCATTTTATTCACATTCATGTCTGCCACGAAGATGTTTATTGATGTTTCAAGCAACTTCTTTAAAAACAAATCCAGCAACACTGTTCAAGGCAGTTTGCAAATAAAGTTTTATTTTTTAAAAACGATTGTAAACAGTTCTATGCTAATAGGGTACTCATCATTTTATATCTGTTAAACAGGCTGTGCCATTGCATATGGCATAAAATATTCTTGTTCTAAAGTCTTAAAAACCTCCAATGAGATACAATTGTTTATCTCCTTTTCTACTATTTAATATTTTCCCTTCTACTATGTCTCTTTCTTTAAATATATCTTCTGGAGTTAGAAATGATGTGAGAAACAATACTGGATGGTTTATTTACCTGGATTAATAACTTTTAAAATCCTGGTAACAGTTTTCCAGAATTTTCAACAATAGTAAACCATGCTTCTCTCTTCTTTGGTCAGTGGGAAATGTACAAACCCCTGATCTATTTCAAAAAGTTTCTTAATTATTTTTTTTCCCACTAGAAAATTGTCATTACTATGTTGAACAACATAGTGAGGCAATATTTTGATAAGGATCTCACTGAATAGAACTAACATGTGTGCCATCATTTAATGGTAACTCAAGATGTATTTATTGTGTTCTTATTATAGACCAGGAACTTAACATGTTTTCTTTCTTACCTGTGGTTATCTGTTGCCAGTAGAGAAGCTCTTTGATCTTATTCTTATGTACAAAATAATAAGTGTGTGTAATCATCTCATTGAGTGAAGGAAAATAGAAGCCACGGAGTGAGAGAAAATATCAGTGATATGTAATCTAACAAAAGATGGGCATGCAGAACAGATAAGGAATTCTTACAAATCAAGAAAAACATGTTCCCCCCCATTGAAAAATATGGGAAAAAGAGTTACATCACCACACTTTTATAACAGAGGATATCTAAATGGCTAGTCATCATATGAAAAGATGACCTTCAGTATTAATCATTGGAGAAATAAAAATTGAAACCACTGTACACACAATATAATGTCTAAAATTATTTTTAAAAAATGGCAATACCACGTGTAGGCAAGGCTGTAAAGCACCAGAATTCCTCACACAGCTCTGATGGGAATGTAAGTTGTTACAACCACTTTGGAAAATTGTTTGGAAGTATTTTTTAAAGGTGCACATATGCAAAAACCTATGACCTGGTAATTCCAAGAGCGTTCCATACATGTGTTCCAAAATATATGCATTAATGTCATTAGCAACATTTAAATATTTATTTATTTTGGTAAAGACCTTACACCAGGAACAGCCCAAATTAACTGTGGAATATTCAGTACTCTACAGCAACTGAAAAAGAGTGAATATATATATGGCTGCTGCAGCAACATGGAGTCATCTAATAAACACTGAGTGAAACAAACTAGGCACAAAAGAAGAGAATTTATTTTTATTTATATAAAGTTGAAAAATAGTCACAAATAATCGATGGAGGTAGAAACAATACCTTTAGGAAGAGTGCTGATTCAAAGGGGCCGTCAAGGAGGCCTCTGGAAAGATGGATGGTTTTACACAGAAATGTGCACTTGGTAAAATAATGTGATTTTTGTACTTTTCTCTATTATATAAGCTATACCCCAATATAATATTCACTTAAAAGTTGAACTAAATACTCCTTTCATAATTGTTAAAAGAGCAACATTCATATCACTTTTTTATATCCCTACATCAAAACACTGTACTATTCCAGATGAAAGATGTTTTGGAGGCCCTTCACAAGGTATACAGATGCCTTTCCTCATTCACTTATTTACATTTTTCTCATAATATGTGGGTGAAAGGATAGGATTCTGGTGTTGAAGTAGAAGTGAAATAATTATAATTGAGATCCTGCACAAAGTCATTTAAAGCATACAACTTTGTTCTCAAATTCCTTGAAGGTATCTTCAGGAGAGAAACACAATGAAATACAGAGTTGTTTAGCTTTGTCTTGCTTTGTTTTTGCCTGATAGAATTAACATATCAGAAGAAACAACGAAGGGTTTACTAATTTTTATTGTGAGGAAACCTTATATATATGTTTTTTTCCTTTCAATGCAGGCATACCTTGGAGATACAGTGTGTTTGGTTTCAGACCACTGCAATAAAGTGAATATTGCAATCAAGTGAGTCATGGGAATTTTTTGGTTTCCTGGAGCATATAAAAGGTATGTTTTTACTATACTGTAGTCTATTAAGTATGCAATAGCATTCTGTCTAAAAATAGTACATCCTTTAATTTAAAAATACTTATTGCTAAAATATACTAACCACCATCTGAGCCTTCAGTGAGTCATAGTCTTTCACTGGAGGAGGGTCTCACCTCCATGTTGATGGCTGCTGACTGATCAGGGTGACGGTTGCTGAAGGTTGGGGTGGCTGGGGCAGTTTCTTTTCTTTTTTAGCTGAGCCATCCTGCCATCTGTTAGTAGCTCAGCGGCAGCTCAGCTCGGGCTGGGCATCGAACTGCTGTTGCTCAGAGCTCAGCTCGCACTCTTGAGCGAGCTCTTAGCCAACTGATCCACTCGGCCGGCCCATGGGGCAGTTTCTTAAAATAAGACAACAATGAAGTTTGTCTCATCAATGATTCCTCCTTTATACAAACAATTTCTCGGTAGCATGCGATAGCATTTTACCTAGAGTAGAACTTTCAAAATGGGAGCCAATCCTCTCAAACCCTGCTTCTGCTTTCTCAACTGAGTTTACGTGATTTTCTAAATCCTTTGTTGTCATTTCTACAGTCTTCACAGCGTCTTCACCAGGAGTAGCTTCCATGTGAGGAAACCACTTTGTTTGCACATCCATCGGAAGCAACCGCTCATCCATTACAATTTTATGGTGAGATTGCAGCATTTCAGTCCCATCTTCAGGCCCCACATCTGGCTCTATTTCTCTTGCTGTTTCCACCACATCTGCAGTTACTTCCTCCACTGAAACCTTGAACCCCTCTGAATCACCGATGAGGGTTGGAACAAACTTCTTAATTCCTGTCAATGTTGATATTTGAACCTCTTCCCATGAATCACGAGTTGTTAATGCCATCTAGAATGATGAATCCTTTCCAGAAGGTTTGCAGTGGACTTTGCCCAGACCCCTGAGAGGAATCACTGTCTATAGCAGCTCTAGCCTTAGGAAATGTATTTCTTAAATAATAAGCCTTGAAAGTCTAATTGACTCCTTGATCCATAGGCAGCAAAATGGATGCTGTGTGAGAGGCCATGAAAACCATCTCCATCCGAGCTCCTGGGTGACCAGGTGCATTGTTAATGAGCAGCCATATCTTGAAAGGCTTTTTTTTTTTTCTTTTTTCTGAGCAGTAGGTCTCAACAGTGAGCTTAAAATATTCAGCCAACCATGTTGTAAACAGATGTGTTGTCATGTTCTTCCAATAGAAGGCTGTTTCATCCACTGAAAATCTGTTATTTACTGTGGCCATCCATGAATTACCTAAGCTGGACCTTCTATATAACTTGCTGCGGTTTCTTCATCAACACTTGTGGCTTCACTCTGCACTTCATGTTATAGAGACGGCTTCTTTCCTTAAACCTCATGAACCAACCTCTGTCAGCTTCCAACCTTTCTTCTGCAACCTCCTCACCTCTCTCGGCCTTCATAGATTTGAAGAGAGTTTGGGCCTTGATCTCCATTAAGTTTTGGCTTAAGGGAGTGTTGGGGCTGCTTTGATCTTCTATCCAGACCATTAAAAGTTTCTCTGTGTCAGGAAGAAGGCTCTTTCACTTTATCATTTGTGTGTTCACTGGAGTAACACTTTTAATTTCCTTCAAGAACTCTACTTTGTATTCACAAGCTGGCCAAGTATTTGGCACAAAGGGCCTAGCTTTCAGCCTATCTGGACTTTCAAGATGCTTTCCTCAGTGAGCTCAATGATTTCTAGTTTTGATTTAAAGTGAGACGATTGTGATGCTTCCTTTTTTTTTTTTTTTTTTTTTTTTTTTTTTTTTTTTAGGAGGACAGTGTCACTGGCCCTCATATGTGGGATCCAAACCGAGGCCGCTGGCATCCCAAGCTAGCTCTTAACCACCACGCCTCTCGGCCGGCCCTTATGACTCTTCCTTTTGCTTGAAGTCTTAGAGACCATGGTAGGGTTATTAATCGGCCTGTTTTCAATATTGTTGTGTCTCAGGAAATAGCAAGGCCCAAAGAGAGGGAGAAGAGATGGGAGAGGTGGGGCAGTCAGAACACACACAGCATTTGTTAATTTCGATGTCTTCTATGGGTGCATTTGTTGTGCCCCAAACAGTTACAGTAGTAACATCAGGGGTGACTGATCACAGATCATAACAAATATAATAATAATAAAAGAGTATGAAATATTGTGAGAATTACCAAAATGTGACACAGAGACATGAAGTGAGCAAATGCTGTTGGAAAAATGGAACCGATAGACTTGATCGATGCAGGGTTGCCAGAAATTTTTAATTAGTAAATAACACAATATATGTGAAACACAAAGTGAAGAACAATAAAATGAGGTATGCATGTGTATAGTTTATATATATGTACCTATAATTTACATGTATATATGCTTTATGTGTACTATACACACATACAAGTATATATATATATATGTATATATATGCACACATATATATGTGTGTATATACATATATATATATATATGCACACACATATAATAGAAGTAAGGGAAATTATTAGAAAAAATAGAAGTGAGGATGATTATGAGGAAAACTCAAACTTTATTTTAAAATTTCATTTTCTTTAGGTTTATGTGATATTTCTCTGGAGGATTTTTACACAATGAAGGAAAAATAACTGTTTATAAGCATAAATTTTTCTCTTACATTTAGCCATAGTCCTTGGGCAACATCTTGAAACTTAATAAACTTGAATTTTGTCAGAAGAGAAGTGAAGGTAATTTACTGGTTAAGACCCCATCATAGAAAACCTGCTTCTTGGAGCTGTCTGCAATCTGAGCTGGTAGGCTTCTCTCTGGCAAAAAAGCAGTGGAGACACCAAAGACAAGGGCCACTCTTAAAGCCAGTGAGGGCGGGAACTACAAAACAATCCAGGTTAAGGTTACTGCCTTCATGTCAGTCCCTTTCTCTAGGAGAACGTAATGCAGTGGGAATTTCACTGGACTTAGAAGATGCAAGTCCAAAGCCCCATTCTATCACTTCTGGCTAAATGATGCTAAACAGTAGTCATTTTTGGACCTTGGCTTACCTGTTGGAAATGTTGGAAATTAGGACCAAAGATTTGGATGGTTCCTATCGTTCTAAAGTACATTCTGACATATTTAAATATCAGCAATTTAAAATAAACAAATGTCTTTCATATTACATTGAGTGTTCTAAGGGTTGCTGCTAAAAGACAAAACAGAAAAGCAACAAAAATCTCTCAGGAAAACACTCTGGTCTGCTGATAAAGAATCTCCCAATCTGGCGAGACAGAACGTAAGAAATCTAGCAAGAAATAAAATTGAAAACAAAGCTCGAATTGATATCATTCCTGCTTTCCTTTTGTTTGCATGGACTTATATCAACATTGCAGCTTGACCATTTAATTCCTGTGTAAAGTCAGGCCAACTGAGTTTCCTCATTGTTAAAGAAAAATACGAATATACATGTGTCTATCTACTTTGGCAAAGTTTAGTGAAATTAAAAAGATCTGTAATGAGTGCAAAGCCCCTAACATGGTTTCTATCCATTGTAAGTGTTCAAAATGGCTGGTTTTCTGCCTTATCTGACCTTAGGATTTTGAACAAATTATGGTTAGTTTATTAGAAAAGGATAATTAAGAGGTCAAAGATGCTGAAGCATTGGTGAGATACAGACAGTAAATACAGAGTCCTTAATGTCAACAAAACAAAACAAAGCTGATCCACCCTTCTGAAGTCTTCTCTCCATATCCCATAGCTATCTCGAAATGCATGCCAGTGTTCATGAAAGTTAATATGTTTAAAAACTTCTTAGAGAAAACCTCTAACTCCTGAGGAAATAACACTGATGGTTCAGTGAGCCAGATGAATTATCATTATTTCAAAGCATGGTGACTCCATATTTTAAGGAGGTTGAATATCTGTTAATGACAACAACAAAAATACTAATTCAAGATAAAAAGAACTTTTGTCATTGAACTTCACTGGAGAACTTTATTACTTCAATTGAAATGCATAATGATTAATATTTATGTATACTTTTCCTTTCCATTTAAGTATATTTTCTTAGAAATTTTCAGATAATTTAGTTGAGTTAATATCATTGCTTAACATTTATAGAGGTAATATCTTCCTAATAGAACATTAAGAGTTTAGTAAATTAGATTTTAAAAAAATGAGAAAAAAAAAAGAATCTCTAATTTCCTTTTTTAGCTGACATCATTTTGTCTGCAAAACACTTACTATGACAATGTAATGATACACATGATTACCCATGGGGACTGTGATATAACACGTGTAATCTTTAGCAATACCTTTAAAAAATAAAGTCAGGTTTTTGGTTCATTAAACCCAATGTTTGTCTCTGACACTAATGCTAAGGCAATGATTTGCAAAGTTAGTACTCTTTCTGGAGAAGTCAACCATGACAGCCTCCAAATGCTAACTAGAGCTTTCCCAAATATCTTAATTTTCCATTAATATAGCCATAAGCATACCATCTATTACCAAGTAGGGATTATTTTGAATCTATTTTTTTTTTAATTTGGGTTTTGGAATAATATATACTATCAATTTTTTCTCTTTCATGCAAGTACTTTTATAATATATATATTTTTTATTGCCCTTTTGGGATTTTCAGATGTATCCCTATTTCTGGTACTTCAATTGTCATTTGAGATGTTTTCTTTTAAGGGGAAAGTTAGATTCTATTTCTCATTGCTCATGTTATTATAAACGTTTTAGTCAGAGGACCTTACTGCACTGATACATTCAGAGAGCAAGTTACAATGACTTCTACTCTTTTCTTCTTCAGTAAAAATCAATAGCTTTGGAGTTCATCATCATGTAACTATCATTCAGGTTGTTTATTTTATTCTCAAATCCCCAGTGTATTTATGTTTACCATCTGATGAGCTTTGCTGTATCTTCCTAGAGCTCAGTTTTTTTGAGATGTCAATTTGTGTGGTGGAGTCTGCAAATTGCCCCATCTCTTTATGAGTAAAATCCCTGAGTTTTAGATAAGTACTTCCCCAGCCATCTTTGCAGCTAGATGCAGCCATGCATCTAGGAATTAGTCAGGGGTGTACAGATGGAAATAGTGGGTATCAATGTGATCATAATCTTGTCCTCCCATTTTTTCTTTCCTTCTTACTGGCTAGATTGCATCTATGTCAAGGCCAAGGGACAAGAGGAAAACTATTGAGGTCTCTAGATGAGGCACCGTAGGATCTGGGCTGGTTGCCCGTCTTTGGATTGGTATGTGAGAGACAAGTAAACTTTTCCATTGTTGAGCCATTAAATTTGGGGATATCGTTGTTAGAGTAGCTTAGCCTATCAACTGATGAGTGCATTGTATAAAACAAATTTCATTGCAGATGATTCTAGATGACTTATGAAGTGTCAGAGGTACCCACATTCTTGATAATTTTTGAACTTTAGTTTTTTATCCTCCCTCTAAATTAGTTAAAATATCACTCATTAAAAGACAACTGAGGGCATACCACTGATATATATCTTGTGGGACCCCTTAAATCCCTTTTTGGAAGAAAAATGGGGATTTAAACAAATAAACAATAAAGTAAGCCACTTTGGTGTTCCCAGAAAAATCTACATTTCAAAACTTCTTGATGTTGATTATTGCTGTTCCCAAGGGATTATTGAATCTAGTTAATAATGTAAGAACAATGAAAATGTAATCAATGAACAAAAGGAAAACAAATGGAAAAAATGACATAATAATTTTTGCATACCTACATTTTGAAAAGGTGTACTAATGAGTAGTAGGGAAGGGACTTGAAATACTTCTAATTTTGCCTGGAAACAAAGAACATCAACGTTTTCATCATATTTTAATGGAGAGAAGATATGGAAGCATATGGAAAAGTAAACTGCATGTGTGATTGTGGAAACAGAGGTCCACCCAACACCCACCCTCATGGAATTACCTTTCCTCCTGCTTCCAATTAATTCTGTGCCCCAGTATAATGTCACATCCTGTCATTCTTTGCTTTGCATCTTAAGATGTGGTCGTATGAAAGTACTTCATTTCCAAAATTCATTACATTTCTTTCTCTCCAGGTTTTTCAAATGATCCTTTGTATTGTCACATCTTTGTTTCTATCATGTTTTTCACTGCCTAATTTTTCTTTTTCATTCAGCATCAATACACTTTCCTGACCATTCTGTTCCATCTTTGCTTCTTTTCCTGGGCTTCCAAATCCTGGGGTTATGTTAGCCTCACATAGGGTGACAAAGATGAAGAACATTGCTGTCTATGTATTGCACTAGAATATTGTGATGGATTCTCTTTCCAAATGGAGATATTGTATATGTTTTGATTTAAAATGTATCATAGCTTAGATTTTATTTGGTATTTGTGAGCACAGTCTGGGGGGATAAATGCTTTGCTTTCTAGCAGAATTTCACTTCTTTGAAAATGACAGTTTTTGGATTTATTTTCCTTCTGTCTTTCCTTCTAGACCATGACCTGGAGGCCAGCATAGGTATTTTTCTGAACTCTACCCTCAAAACATCTAGAATTACCATATGGATAAGGGGAAAAAAAAAACTTATATAAGGTATTTGTTATCATAAGGATTTACAAGGAAATTAATTTAATAACATTAATTTATGACCTCATAGGTGATCATTTTAGAAGCTTAACAAACCTCTATTTGCTTTCTAGGTAGCACTTAGTTTCATTTGGAGAATTATGAAGGATTTAAAAGTAAATCAGTAAAATCATTCTTTTCAAGAATTATCTGATATATGGGATATAAGCAATGTTTAAATGACCAAAATGTAAGACTGAAAGCGATGTATTTTATAAACCAGACACTGGATTTCAGAGGAAGTTTCCCCTGGTGTCAGGAAAAGCATCCTCATCATCAGATGACATTTGAGATGGGTCTTAAAACTTGGCGAGTGATGGACTCGGAGCAGAAGGTGACATGAGACATTTCAGGAGTACTGAACCTGTAAGCAAATGCACGCGATTGAAAAAATGTAGAGATATCTCTCTGTGTAGCCTGAGCATGGAGAATGGTGAAGCGGTGGCTACCACGATGGGAAAGTTGTGTTATCTAGTTGTAAAGCTTTTCACATACAGGCCTGCAGTTGTACGTTTATCTCTAGGAAATGGAAAATTGTTCAGGGTTTTTGAATGGGGCTGTGACATCACCGAAATTGCACTTCATTAAGAACATGTGGAAGCTGTACGTGAAATGAATCAGGAAGGATAGACAAGGGGGAAAGCAAGTGACAATGCTCATTACAGTAGCCTATGGGGGAATAGAGTTCGGGTTGTTAGTTTGGGAATAAAGCAACTAGAGGATACAGAAATACGATGCAGAGCTTAGCATATCATTAGCAAGGAACAGAGGAGGCAGACATGAGTCGGATCCTTCAACCTTCTCTGGCTAGGAAAAATAATATGTCATTTACATAAGAACGTGGTCCTCCACGAGAGTATGGGATCCGGTACAGATGATGAAATTAAATTTTACAACGAGGAGTAGCAGTGTGCATTTCTTGAGGACACTAAGGAATGATACCTGCATGGGTAGACATTGAAAGACTTTAGAAGGAAATATAATCATATTTTAATTTACTATAGAAATTACCGTAGCTGCTTTAATTGCCCCCAATATGAGAACATTAATTTTTCTTTTTCTTTTTTTATTTTTTTTAATTTTTTTTGAGGGCAGTGTCGCTGGCCCTCATATGTGGGATCCGAATCGGGGCCGCTGGCATCCAGACCCAGCGCTTAACCACCACGCCACTTGGCTGGCCCGAGAACATTAGTTTTATAACCAAATTGGCAGGTGATACCCTTAGTTTTTCTTTGTCTTGCAACCCAATCTGTGTCCTGCCATGTACAAGGCGGTCAGTATGGGCTCCATCTTGGATGGGCTCAGACAGGTGCCTCTGGGCTCTGTCTCTGGTCTTCTTATCTCTGTTCCTCAGGGTCTCTGCCTCAATATTTCAAGGTGAAATCAGGCAGCGCATCAGCCAGCTTGTATTAATATGAATAGAAAATGGAGTGAGGGGCTTCTTATCTGCCTCCATGAAAGATTTCTGTTTAGCCTGAGACATCTGTAGGCTGTAATTATGCCTTTATTGTGAATTCCTCACGGAGACTGCTTGAGTTTTAGAACTGATGAAATGCAGAAACAAGGGAGGGCTATTGAGTGGCTATTTGGGGAGCATCTCAACTCTCGCATTTTGACAATGAGTCTCTCCTCTCTCTAGTTTACCAAATGGTGGGCTGCGCTGCTTGGATCAGGGCACTGAGCCTACTGCACTCACTGATTCTGTCAACTTGGCATTGAATGCAGCTAATAAAAATGTGGAATCACATTTTGCAAAGAACACAATACAATGTGTCTCCCATACAAAATTCGGGAGTCTTTATGCCAACTCCCTTATAAGTAAGATTCTGGTGATAATATGCCCGCACAGCTGGCCTTTGAAAGTTGTTATGTAATTTGGATAAAAAAATGAGTATAATTTGTGAATCATAGTGTTATAAAACATAAAGCAGCACTGTTGGTGATTAAATGCATTTAGCTGATGGGTTTCCATGAAGACTCCAGTGTGGTTCTCCTGTATGACTTTCAGAGCGTTCTATTTCCCTCTTTGTTTGCTGGTGACTGCTAAGGATACAACAGAATGAGGTGTAAATTCCCAAATTCCCACCTGCACACTTGCTCTTTGATGCGCTATGTGCAATATCATAAAACAAAAAGAATAGAAATAAAAAAACAAAACAAAACAAAAAAACAAGACCAAGAATTCCATGCGGTATACTTTACAGCTGCCATCTAACGAAAAATCCCAAATCCAGATGCTAATTGGACTTTTAATGAATTATTAAAATAAAAGTAATGAATATTCAGATAGCTTGCAATCAATAGTTCAGTAAACTATTGTTGAGAGAATTTCTAAATCCTAAGTGGATAATAATGGAAAAGCTTAAAAATATGTTGAAGCATTTCATGGTTCTTTTTACTTTAGTACTAACTTTGAAAAGGAGTTAATAAGTTTGTGTATTTCTTGTGTGTTTGTGTGTGTGTGAGAGGGAATTTGTTCTGAGATGAGTCTTTAGTCAAAAAACAAATGCCATAAGTTATTTGTAATTTATTATGGTAACTTGCATTTTGTATACTCCTTTCATTTTATAGACTTTTATAGCCAAATGGATATTTATCTCCTTATATCATTTCTCTAGGCATTCTGATTACTGTTCTAGAAATCAAACAGAGTGGGAGTAGTGAGGGCTGAGGTTAGGGTGAGGCGAGTGGGGTGCTCTCAGGTGCAAAATTTAAGTGTGCACCAAAAAATATCTCCATAATCAAGATAAATAATATTTCAATGCAACATTTTAAAAATTAAAAAAAATCAATGTAGAATTCAGTGATGGACAAAATGTCATAGTTTAAATAAAGACAAAGTCAGTATTACTGATTTTTACTTGTGCCTCAGGCTCTAACGTGGCTGGATACGACATCAGAATACCAATAATTTTCTGGTCTCTGAAGCTATAAATTCCTAAATTATCTCTTCTAACTTGGGTCCAGAGGTCAATAATTGGAGCACACTTTCATTAGAACTCACAAAACATTTTAATAGATTTTTCAATTGTCTATTTTGTTTTTCAAAATTCTATAAATACTTGTAATATTATTCTTGATGAGTTTTGTAAATGGGCCATTAACAATTTGATTTCATTCACAGATAAGTTTCTCACATGGAAGCAGTCAGGGGATCTTAAACTGAATAACAGAATTGGGTAAATCTTCCTAATCTTGGGCACAAACTGGGTGCCATCGAGATGCCCACTGCGTAAGCCAGCCTTCCCTCTGTGGTTAGCCCACAGCATAGCTTCCATGCCATGGAACCCAGACACTTATGTTGTGCTGGGCATCCTCCCTGCCCAGATCCCATCTTTTCATCTGTATGAAGTGCCCATCTCCCTGTGAGGATCTTCTGTCTCAAATGTCATCTGAGTTTGGAACAGAGCCTCTCTTTTGTCCTCAGCACATGTTGGGTATTTCTGGGATTTCTTTCTATTCTTGGAGAATCTTTCCATCTTTTTTGGCAGCCCTTAAATTCACACGCTTTTTTTTTCCTCTCTCTTCTTGGAACTTCTAGGCTAATCTTTCAAGAAATAAAAGATCTTTACCAAGGAAAGGAACTTCGTTGATTTCAAGCAGTTTCAGGTTGAAGAATTATGAAGTGCTTTTCTTTGGGGAGGAAAAAATGTAGGTAGAATAAGCAAATTATCCTGCTGACCATATTCAATAGTTTAGGACCATATATTAGATTATACTGGTCGTAGCATATCCTTGTGGCTTAATAGACGTGAGTTTTACTTCTCTTTTCATATGTATGAATAAATATGCTTCTTTACATAAATTGATTTTTTTTTCTACACATGCAAGGAACTTTTAAATAGAAATTTCACTGAATAAATATGTAATTTCCAAGTTTTTAAAATTATGATTGCTTCATTATCTGATGAGTGAAATAACATGGGCACGGTTTTCCCTTTTTGCTGAAGAATTTACTGAGCCCACCACACAATTTGGCCCAGGAAGAACTGACGTGGTACACGGTATTCTATATCAATATAATAATTTGCTATTTTGAGCCTTTTGAACTCATGTGCATTTTTAACTTTTTGCTCTATTTATACCTCTCTCTAATAGACTTATCTCCTTGAGTGGTTACTAAGAAAATGGATAATTTATCTTTATATTCTTCACTTTCCTACATGATTCTAGCTTAGAGATGTTTTCAATAAATATTTGTTGAATGAATTAAAGGGATTCAATGAATTCTACATGATTTCATTTGTAAAATGCATATGTACATATAGAGCTACATAAAATATATAATTTCTAGAAATTGTATAAAACACTGTATACATATATTACATAGTTTGCAGCATAGACTTCATAGTTTTATATATTTTATAAAGTAATACAGTACATATCATATAAAATTATATGCATGATATAGAATATATGTCATTTTCTATTCTTATGATATAGTTAGATATCAAATCATAAAATTAATTTCCCCTTACATTACTTGGCTCTATATTTTCCAAGAAATATTGAGAAACAAAAAATGCAGGACTTCAATACCTCACGACAAATGAAAAACTCTTATTATTCTAAACACTATTAGTTAGAATTCTCCAGAGAGTGAGAACCATCAAGATGGATAGATGGATGGATGGATGGATGGATGGATAGATATAGATATGGATGTTATAAATATATAGATAAAAATACTTATTTTAAGGAACTCACTCAGTTTGTGTTGATGCGTTCAACTACTTAAGGCAGAAAACCTCATTGCTACCTTCAGAATGTGATGATTTTCTTTTTTATAATCATGAGGTAAACAGAAGCATTATTTGTTCCTCTTGAAGCTGTCAGCTGAACAATGAGAGGAATTAATTCAAGAAGCCCTCTTTTTTGGTGTTACTCCTGATGTTCATAACAAGGAGATATATTTACTCATGACAGAGGTTAAAAGGCTAGAGGACTATTGAGGAATTTCTCTTCACCTGTTTTAGAACTGAATTGTGAACTCTTTAAAGATAAATACTTTCATACTGTGTCTGGGAAAACGCTTGGCACATAAGGATTTCACGCTAAACTCTTGTGCAAATGATACATGGACAAATAAATCAACATTTTTTCTATAGCATCCTCAATAGATGTGTAAAAGAGTATTACTAGTGTATATGAATTGAGCTTTGCTGTGTTCGCAGAATTATACCAAACATTTACCCCAGAGATTTATCCAGAACACGCACACATTGCAAGATTATTTCTTGTTTCAGGCATCTGTGATGATATGCTGCATCTCATTTTTCCCCCACTGTGACTTGTCTGTAGAACAAAATGACAATAGACATGACCTGCTGCCCTCCTTTTTTTTGTTTCCTAATCAGATAAAATAACAAAGTAGAACAAATGGCAAGAGAACAATAACATTGCATAACCTCTGGTAATATTTTCCAAAGAAAAGAAAATCGTCCAGTATGTACTTTGGCATGCTATACACTGACCTTTAAAATGGTCTTTTCCCATGCATCAGCATCCTATAGCCCATCAGAAAGTAAATTTGACTTGATGACATGTAATGGCTAGTTGACAACTGGACAATGACAACACTGCCATTAAGTGACCTACCTCTAGTTTTATAATCAGTAGCATTTACTTTTAGATGAAGGACAAGTCCTATAATTAGCATGAGCTTTTCAAAGTATAATTATAAAGAGACTGTAACTGAAAATCGTCTATTACTGAAACACCTTTGCTGAGTAACAGACTTTTATAGTACTTCTCATTATCTTGTATCAAACTTTACCACATTCATTGGACATTTCTCAAACTTAAGTCTTAATTGATGAGAATGGATGGTAAACAAAGGATAGGAAGGAAAATTGCATATAAAAAATGATTTGCACAGTATAATTTGTTTTACCTAAAATCATCATGCAATTAAAAAGTACTCACCAACTACAACTGAATGTGTGTGAGGCAAACCACTCTATTTTTTAGACTTAGTTAATTTTTAGAAATTTTTTTGTGAAGTTCATTCGTTGGTCTTTTTTTTTTTTTTTTTTTTAAGTAAAGACATGCACAAGAGCAGGTCATTTCTCATTTTCAGTTCTGCTCCTCTCCTTAGCCATTCAGCTTGGATTTTATTTCCAGCTTTATAGAGACATGATTGACAAATGCAATTGTGGGAAGTTAAAGGTGTGCAATGTGATGACTTGATATACTGGGGGGTGCCCAAAAATGCATACACATTTGAAGAGATGTTAACACTTTGGTCAATGTTGCTCAAGCAGTAGTTCGCTGTCATCAGAAGTGTCTGGACACTGACCGGAACCACTTTGAGCATCTCTTGTAATTGCAGAAGTCAAATATGACTTGTATTCATGTTTTATTATCGGTATACATTATGTACTACAATTTTAATACAGTTTTCCTTTCTTAAAATGTGTATACGTTCTTTTGTGCACCACCCCACCCCATGCACATGTTGCACAATCATCACCACAATGAGAGCAGTTTAGACATCCATTACTGCAGTTAGCTACCATTCATTCTTTGCATTGCGTCTTCAACATGGAATGCATGCATATGAGGAGTCCTACAGATCATCCAAGGAGAAAATATTACAACTTCAGTTTATAGTTACTTTTACATAAAAATGAAGACATACACAAAGGTTTATTATGAAAGGAATACAGATTGAAGCTGGCAGCCTCAGTTTGTGTAAAGTGAAATTAAACACTATATTAATTATTGTTTTTACTATTTAATTTCAACAAAACTGACTTCCACAAAATGGACAAGTTGTTTAAAAAGATTCCTGCCAAGAAACCGCAGATGGAAGATAATTGCAGGAGCTGCCATCTCAGTTTCTTGCCAGGAGAATATTGGGTGGGTCAGTAAAAGCTAAAGCATTCTAATCTAATCATACTATTGCATGGTACCTGACATTTATTTTTAAAACTAATCACATTTTATTAGGCTTTTCTTGGTCAATATGACTTTTTCCCTCCACAGTGAGTGAGGAAGACATTCATATCAATGAGGGAACATTTTGAAGATAGATATTTGGAAATACTTTGTAGCAAATATTTCACCCATAAAAACACTCATTGCTCTTCACATAAAAAAGATTTAGAAACCATTTTCCAACCAGTTCATATGAATAACTGGCTCAAGGAATAGAGAAATATAACATAAAGCTAAATTTCAACAAAAGCTTAGCCTAATTACATATGGATTGAAAAATCTCTGTCATGATTATGAATGTGGTCAGTGGCACCTTTCTGCTATTTGTATGTAAGTGATTTCAAGGTATTTTATTAAGCTAAAATGAGAACGTCAGCTCCTAAACCCAAGTACCAACATATATACTCTACTTAGGAAAAAACAAAAACAAAACTTTGGATGCTATAATAAATATTTTGAGGCATTTCCTTTTTTTTTTTTCTTTTTCTTTTTAGAGGGCAGTGTCACTGGCCCTCTTATGTGGGACCCAAACCGGGGCCGCTGGTGTCCCAAGCCAGCTCTTAACCACCGCACCACTCGGCTGGCCCCGAGGCATTTTCAATAAGAAAGTTTCTGTACACTTGGCCAGCAAGTGACTTATTAAAGTACTTGGGTCATTTTTGAAGAATTACGTTTTGTACATATTTTTTAAAGTATGTGACTTATTAGCTCAATCACATGTGAATATGTGAGATACGTACATGAACTGAGGTTGCATGCTCTATTTATTTTTTCTTTTTCCTCATATGAGTGAATATTCTAAAAAACCTGGAGACCACCAGAAACAACCTCCATAAAGAGATACTTAATTTTACAGCTCTGGGAATGCAGATTTCTTCTCCCTTTTCTGCAAAGTACTCTGTAATTCCCCCTCTTTAGCCCCTGGTTGCATTCTCCTTTATTCTTTCAAAATCACAACCTTTCCACTTCCTTCCTCGATTATGCCTTCCATCCTTGTCAGGCATGCCTCATTGTCACTTGCATTGGATAAGTGTTCTTATACTCTTTCATCGGTTCTCCAGTTGGAGACCACAGCTACTCAGGGGCCACATAATTGGCAAGTCCCTCAGGCAATGAGACAAACACAGCTTACCTGCAGGTTACTGGGACAGGTGACCTCGGTATCCATTCCCCGGGCACATCCAGCTGAACTAGTTTTTTGCTTCTTCACCTTCTCTGAAGGCAGCTCTTAAACTGCTCCAGTTGATTTTCTCTTCCTCATCAGGTAATCACTGCATTAGTAAATAACGCTAATTTGCAGAAATGTATCCAACTTCATCCTTGCAGGTAATTGTAGGAAATGCACCGAGTTACTAGGGAAATGTCAAAATCTCTCACTCCAGAGGGAGCAGGTCTCTCTGGTTGTGTGAGGTTTGCTTGCAACTTGACTCTGAAAAACTTCATAGTTTTAGAAATAAGTGTTGCAAACAGATGTTACTGAGAAGAGCTTGGTCCTTCCATTTTGCCATTTTATTTATGGTTTAAAAAGTTTATATAAAAGAAGTATGCATTGACATCAAGTTAATGAATTAAAAGTAACGGTGAAATAAATACCTTTACACACACACATACACCACAAATGCACACACACATAAACACACAGATCTAAGTAACTTTAATAAGAAAAAAAGGAATAGTAGGAATGGACAGAATGCCTCCTTTGTCTTTCCTCCCCCCCGCTCATGTGACAATACTATTCAGCATGAATGAAAGGCATAGGTTCAAGACATTGGAGGTCAGCTTCTGCCTGAAAATCAAAGACATATATGTGAGGTTACCTGCCTCACAGGTGGAGGGTAGTGAAATGATTGGGATTCCATCAGGGTCATGCTCCATAAAAATCACCAACAACAGGAATAGAAAAACACGGTTGAATTCCTGGGAGAAAATTAAGGGGCGTGAGTTGAAAAGACATGTGATTAATTATGCTGAATGTCTTTCTTCCCAGGTGGTGGTGGTTGGGCTGCTTTTTAGAGGTTCCCCACATGTGCGGTCCCTGTAAAGGAGTTGTCAGGTTTCTGCCATATCTTATATATGCCAAAAAACTGCATGAAAATAAAAAGTCAGGCAATCATTTGGCTGCTTAATTCTGATGGTTTCTAACTTTGTTCTGCAGTTTAAAAAAAAGAAAATCCATGTTCTCAGAAATGTTTTTGTGTGTATATGATTGATTGCTGTTATACTCTCGCAGTTTTCATTAGCATATTTCCATAAACATTTACTGCAAAATTTATTTCCATGTAGAATACCTTGAAGTCATAAAAATTCCAAAGAAATATGTTCCATTCACCTTGCAAGTCGTCAGATAATGGCCACTGCCAGGGGTAAGATTTTTTCCCCCCCAGATTTAGTGTCAAAAGATTTTGACACAGGAAATCCAAAGGTCTGATCTCATAAAGTGATCTCCCTCATCCTATCTTTCTCATTCAGCTCCTAAACTTATTGTAAAAAAATATATTTAGATTGTTGGCAGTTTATTATATCCAGAAGGAAACTTGCCGTACATTTTGGAGGTGAAAAAATCTGAAAGCACAGAAAACTTAAAATAGCACTTACCTTTAAGATAAGTGGAATATATTCAAATTTAAAGCATAGTTACCCTTTTGATTAGTAAATTGAAGACTTTAAAACATGTGGTATTGCTTAGAGAAAAGATGCCACATTAAAAAAAAAAACAACTGTGGCTATGAGAAATGAGGTGTGAAAATTATAACTTAGTTTTAAATGTCTTTTAATGCCAATTTAACCATTTGAAGAAAAAAAGCATGATATTTCCCCTATAAAATTTTCTAAATCAACTAGAAATTTTTTTCCCCCTTACAAACACCGTCCAGGATTTCAATAAAATTACTTTAAACCAGTGCACTGGCTCACATAAAGACAGTAGAAAAAAATCTAGACCCTGTAAGTATTATTTTCTTACCGTAATCCCTCATGTCATCCAAATAAATAAATGCAAATATAAAACCCTTTCCTAATTTGTTGTGTTCTGAGTTTTTAAAAACATTATTCATGGACAACAAAGGCAGGTTAGAGTAGAGGGAACAGGACTGCATTTAGATACGTGCTTATTTCTTTTCGTTTATATTCTAGCCTAAGAAACTGTGCCTAGATGTCACTTTCTTGTGAAGCACTGGCTGAGACTCAGTGAGGAGAGAAGGGTCTCAGCCGAGGTAAAGGGGATTTGGGAGACAATATCTGGGTTCCAAACAAGCAGCAACTCAACTGACATAGAAATCAATTTTTAGGAATAATTGCAAGCAAACCCCAGGACTGTCAAAAGAGAGAGACAGAGTGTAGAACTCTGCATACAAGTTTATGTTTAGATACGGTTATGCGTTTCTGTTTTTGTTTTTTTTAAAGGATGACAACTTCTTTGTGAGCCCTGTGGAAGCTGGTTTATGTATCAATGAGAGTAGAAAGAGGCCAGCAGGTTAAACAATTCTAGCAGTGTAGGGGAAGAGTATGAGGGCAAGAAATAAGGCAATGGGTGTGGAGACAGGTGGCTGGGTTCTAGAACTGTTTGGGGGATAGCATGTAGAGTGTGGGTGTTACTTGCAAAGAAGACTGAGAAGATGTGACAAATGATGCCACGTTATTTTCACAGGGCATTGGGAATTTATAATTATAATTGCTAAATTAAAATGTGGGATATCTTGACAGCATGCCACGTTCAAAAATATGGTTTAAACATTGTGTGTGAATGATGAAACCTGTATGTGCAGGGTGGCCAAGATAGACTATAAATGAAAAAAAAAAATTTGTTTGAATGTTATGGATGATATCTTCAAGAATTCTTTTATTGCACTCTCATGTTGTTTCGAAAAATAATAATAGCTGCCAGTTATCAAACACTTCCTGCTGACCTGACTTCCAGTGCAAGTTTATTAACTTGCATTATAAATGTAACCAAATAAAATAAAAAGAAAACTGACAAATAATATAATAAAACATGCAGATAAATGTGAAAAACCATGAGCCAGAGACCTTCCTTTGTACCTTTGGCAACTCTAATAAGATAAATATTATGTTATGTGAAGCAGCAGTGAAATGTGTTATTTCAGTATCTTCTTGTCATCTTGGACAAGAAAATGAAGCCCTCAGGAACCTGATATCGCTATCTGTAAAATGGAGATAAGGAGTTATATATCTCAATGTCTTGGAAATAAATAAATGAGATAATATGGACAGAGTACCATGCAGAGTGCCTGGAAAAATATCAATTGTCCAACACAGGTGTGTAGCATTTTCCCTGCCTTTTCCTAAGATAAACCTGAGATAAAACTGAGTAAAGAGGTGTCTGTAAAATGTGGCCTTACAGGAAACAAATAGAGCCACAAAGCGTCATATTTGTTCCGGGAATTTATGAAGAAAGTTTCTAGTAAGACTAATGACAGAGGGGTGAGCGGTTGGGGGTACAGCCCGCAATCCAGATCGTGTGGTCAGTATTGATATGAACTCAAGGTAAGAGCATACTGTCAAATCCCCCCGTTCTGGGAAAACTTCCTTTATTATGATTTCCATCTCACTTTATCAACCTCTGTTGTAAGACTTATCCATGTCCAAGAACTGGGAAGCGGTATGGTGCTTAGGCACCAACTAAAGGATGCAAGAAATACCCCCAAGTTTTAGAGCGAAATTCTCCCTGGGAGTTCCCCCGGATCTTTCAGATAAACTGAGGGGGAGGCAGCCTCTCCAGCCACTGTGATGTATCCCCATAGATCTCTGTTGACCGGGCTGTTTTTGCCCCTCAAGCCAGGAGGCAGTTTTCTCCATTGAGAACCTGGAGTTTTCGTAAGGATGCCCATGCAGCCACCTGCTGATGTCACACATTCTGTCACTTCATATCAGGGTCCTGCCGCTGCTTGAGCATGCTGTCTGGAGGTGGGGTGTTAGTGTGGGCGATTTCTATGCCCCACCTTGTCTGTCTTTCTCTCTGCAGTCCCCTAGGAGTGCAGGCAATGGGCCTGGGAGAGGACAGGGCACTGTGTGTGTGCCTTAAAAGGAGAAGCGCTCTCTCCCACCCATTTCTGGCGAGGCTGATCTCCTTCTGTACTGGGACACATTTCCCATTTATAGCAGTGAGCATGAGAGAAGCAAAAGGAGGAACATAAACCTGACCGGCTGTTTCAGAACCCCCCAGAGAGGTTTGCCTGCTGAATCCAAGCATTTTCCAGAGCGGGATATTTTTTAAAAACCATGTTTCAATTTTAGCCCTCACCTGTAATATCTAGGACATAGTATTGCCAAATAAATATCTCAGTTTTCAAAGATAAAGTGAGGTCTGCCATTAAAAAAGTCTTGAACGTGGGATCGTCTCTAAGTTCTTAAAACTTTCTCATACTATTTTTTTTTAAATAAGGTGCTTTATTTATGAAAAAAATTATTATCAGGAAATGGTTCCAATCAATGCTAGTTTGGGATGCATGGAGACATACATCATCTGATAGAAAAATTAGAAAAGGAGGCAAATAAACTTAACAGAGATTTTATATCTGGGTATATCGTCTCAGGATTGCAAGTGTAAAATGTCATTGCAATGTAACTGTCTAAAGAGCATTAAAAAAAGAAGTTCCATTTGTTAGAGTTTTGAGTTCGTAACTATAGAAAAGTGGGGGTGGGGGGCAAATAAAACAATAGCTTAGTGCTATAAGAGTTAGTACTTGGGCTTTTGATAAAATTTTTAGTGAGCTCTTTCCATTAGGCATGTTAATCAGCTAGTGTTGTGATAATGCAGCATGGAAATATATCTGAATGGCTGATATCACCAAGCATTTATTTTTTATCATTCTCATATCTGTGGGTTGGCTAATGCGAATCTGCTTCAGACCTCAGGTGGAGTTCAGATCTCCTCGGCTTGTCTGATCATTCTGCTGGGACCAGGTATTGAGGGGAACTCACAGCCCATGCCAAATTCTGCCAGCCAAGGAAAACTCCTTCTCACTTCCAGGGTAAGTCACCCATGGGGCGGAGAGCTAAGGCAGTGATGGAACATCATCCTCCCCCACAGATGCGGAAGCCATGATGATAGGTGGAGGTAATAGATGGGGAGGAAAGGAATAATTAGAAGCAGATAACATGGGCTCCAAGAAGGTTAGTCTAAAATGCTTTAGTTGGAAGTTAAAATGACCCTGCGTCAAAGAAACGTGAACTTCAAAAATAAAATTCAGTCATCAAAGGGAAGTGAGAACATCTTTATTTCAAAATTAGTATACTAAATATTATTTAGTATTCTGTATACATTTAAAGTGGATAGATGTAACATGTTTTCAATGTTCAAAAATTAATACAAAGCATTTGACAAGTTTCTGAACCTATTTAGGTAGACTGCTGTAACAGGAGGCCACGCAAATTGAGTGACGTATATGACATGTAGGAAATGATCACGTAACAAGCCAGAGTGATCATCCCAGGTTAGCAGAAGCACGATTTTCACAGTTATTCAAGGACCCCAGCTGGTGGGAGCTCTGCCACCTCCAAGGTCATCGTGGCATCATCACTTAGGAGACCCGGGAATGTGCATATCACTTATACTTACCTTCCATGAAGCCTGGCAACGAGGCCGAGCTGTGCACCCAGGAAGGAGGGCAGAGCAGGCGCTACTGAACCGCCGGCAGTCCCTGTACACATCACGACAAGTCAATACAGTCAAGTTTTCAAAACGCAGCTCTTCTAGTTGGAGATATGAGAGAATGAATTTTGAGTATGCATGGCCTTATAATTGGAATTGGGTATACATAGTATTTGTTAAGTATTGAATGTTTGTAAAATATAATTATTTGAAAGAGGAAAAAAAACAACCTCGCTGTCCACGATTTTCTTTGACAACAAGTACTTACAGTATAAGAGAGGGAAATACAAAAGTAGAAAGTTCAGGATCAGGAAGAAAATCTGTAGTTTTTACTTTTTAAAGCATATTTGAATATGACAAATGATAATACATGTGTGTTGAGTGGATTAGACTTTAGTAATAAAAACAAAGTAAAATACATATCTCATCATATATTTTTAAAATATAAAAAGAGAAAGTGTTTGACTTGATGGAGTTTCAAACTATAGGTGACTGTGACCAAAAGTATTTTAGCATGAAAAGAAACTTAAATTATTAGACAATCTTTTTTTCCTTTTATTTCTTTTTTTTAATCTCCTTTGTTTGTCTTTTTAATGCATATTCCTGGCAGTTTATCTAAGGAAGTGGCAGAAATACTCCTTAATGACTTACCTCTTAGCTCTGAGTGATAACATGGTCTTTTCTTTCACACAATCTGGGAGGTTTATAGTGTCTGTTTTGTGGTTTGGGATTTGGGGCACTCTGATACTTGGTGATGACAAGCTTTTGAACACCATCCTAGTTTTAAACAAATCGAAGTAAATACAGTTATGTTTAAAACACACTTTGAAATTTGTATCCGTAGTTCAACTGATCTAAATAAAATGGTATATTTTCTAAACATCTGTAACTTGTGTCAAACTGTACACAGTGAAGAAGCAGTGTTCACATTTCCAATCCAAATGAAAAAACACTTTTTTCTAAGTAAATTGCCTTAATTTCATTGTAAAATGATGAAATTTATAACAATTTTTCCAAATGTAGTCATTCAAAAATATTTAGTGTTAGCTATGTTTTTTCTCGTGTATTTTAAAATATTGTCTCATGTAAATTCTTTCAGAAATGGAAAAGCCACCTGAAGATTCATAAAAGAAAAAAATGAGTCATGTTTTTTATAGAAAGATTACAAATTTATTTTAATTATCAATTTAATTATATAAATATTTTTATTCATATATCTTCTATAATTAACTTTGAAGGAACTTTCAGTATATTAAGTAGCAACTGAGCAGGAGAAATTTTAAAGCAACAACTATAGAGGCATTTTTAAATACACTCAAATAGGATAATGTGCAGGATTATTATTTTCAGACCATCTTTGCTTTTTAGATATTTCATATTTTGTGCATGTTTTTCCTAGAGGGATGGAAAGAGGCATTATTTTAAAAATATGAAACGATTATCCCAAACTACAGTTTACTCCTAGAAAAATATTGACGTTCCGCAAGAACTGTAGGGACAAGATGAACCAAGGAAATGATAATTTCCTGGCTACCACCCACATTGCCCTGAATGAGTCATACTGAATTTCTCTGCAATCAAACTGTGTACCTCTTCCTTCCCAAACCATCATCAGGCAAGTCTTCTTGACTGAGTCATCACAGCATGGGTTCCTATTAGTAATACTGTGTGATGCACTCATACATTCCAGTATATAACTGGCCTTTACTGACCTTAATAGAGCAGACCCAAACTGACTCTTCAAGGCTGTGCGTTATTTGAGGAATGCCATTTTCTGCTGTTTTCTAGTCCACTTTATACATATGTATTACACCCTGTTCAAAGTGTTCATCTCTCTGTTTCCTCATCACACTATTCTTGCTTCAAATATAAACAGACACACACACATTTGGTTCTTCATGTCTCTATTACTGAAACTGTCTCTAAGCCTTATCTGACTCATCAGCAAAATGAAACTCACACTGTATGAATCACACGATTAAAGTGAGGATTCAAGGAATTCGTGTGCCTGGCGTACTGTCACTCACATATTTCCACATAATTTTGCTGGTGGTCCGAAAGCTTCTTCTTATATTTATTCCAAAAGAGTCATTGAGCAACTCGTACCTGAAAGGCAATAAACAAAGAATTGCAGACACTGTTACAGGCATTTAAAGAATGGTAAATGCCTGTAACAGTGCCTGTAACGGCAACACGGTGAGGCATGTACTGCCATCATCACCATTTAGCAGAAAAGGCACAGAAAGTTTAAGGAACTGGTTCAAGGATGTACTAAATAAACTGTTAAGGATACACTAAGTCACTGGTTACCTTTGTAATTACCGCCGTTACTTGTGTTACACCATAAAAAGAATTAGGTTTTTTTTTTCCTCTGCCACTTTTTTGTGTGTCCATTCAACAAATGTTTATGAAGTCCTTGGTCTGGGTCAGGTACTCTTCTAGGAAAGGGAACCAGGAGTGACAGGAGAAGGTGGCAATGTTTAGCATGGTTGTCACTGAGTAGGTGATATGCACGGATTCGAAGGAGGTGCTGACATGAGCAGTGAGGATGCCTGGCAGAAAAATGTCCCAGGTAGAGGGATGGCTCCACAGTAGCCCCACTGCGAAAGCAGGTGGACGGAAGCCTGGGGTCTTCAAAGCACAAGGAAGCTTGTGGGATTGGAGCTGAATGAAGGCCACAAGAAGAGTATGGATTAAAGACAGATTCGTAGAGATGTGAGAGAGGCTGGGTCACGTTTCAAACCATTGTAAGGAGAGAGCAAAGGTCCATGATGGAGCTACACATTTATTAAGGGCCCACACGCTCATTGTTTTGCATTTCTAGGGAGATCATGAAGAGAATAGCTTGACTTCTTGCATACCTTGCTTTCAATGTTTCAGACAGAGAGGGCTTATTTTAATCCTTTTGTTGTTCCTTATTGCTAAGAAATCATACTGGAGGAGTTTATTTAGCAATCTCCATACTGAGAGCCATTTTTTTCTTTTATAGTAATTTATAAACATGTCTGTCAATCTTAAAAATTCTTAAACTGCTGAAAATACACCCTTTAACCACAGGAATCTACAGGGCCCAGTCAGACAGGTATTAACAGGTACTCTTTCTTCCCCTCATGATTTAGAAATCCTAGTTCAATCTATTGTGGCCACAGTGAGATTCATTTAAGCTTCTTAAAGGCTCAGATCAAAAATTATAATCACACCAGAAAATAATTTTTTAAAAAGTCAAAAAAAAAAGAAACCCACACCAAAAAACACATAATCACTAACTTTGGCAAACAAATTCAAAATAGCTAACAGAGTTGGGGTAATTTTCTCTAAAAAGTATTTTTGTACTTTTTTAGACGCCTTCAACAAGTCCAATGACCCTCTTCTTTTACCTCCCATCCACACAGTCCATCTCAGATGGACAGATTGGTGTATTTCTCTGGAATTCCACATGGCTGACAGTACCAGGGCTCATTTCAGCTTCAATCAGTTTTTTCCTGTGCAAACTATTCATCTTCCAGATCAAGTATGACTTGTTTGGAAACGGTTTTTAAAAGAAGAGTAAGAAAAATATATTTTCTAACACTGCATCCATGGCAACTGTTCAAGAACACCATTTAGTTGCCTTTTTTTTTTTTTTTTTTGGTTTGGGTTACATATCTGATACAGAAATATTGTCATAAAGGAGCTGTAGTTATTTTTAAAACAATGCACCTGAAAAAAAGCTGAGATGTACTTGGATTAGGGTATATTGTACAAAGATGCTGTTTGGTGTAATTTTTCTGGGCTTGCCTTTGAGAATTCTATTTTGACAGAGAAATTAAGCCATCATTTACCACAGATCATTCCCAAGAAAAATGATCATTGCGTCTCTCTGAGAATGGACGTTGATGTAGGAAAGGTTGACACAATCAATGAATCACTACCCTAATATTTTTTGCTACTTCAGCAGAAATCATTAACCTAATGGATTATGTTTTATAGTAGATGTATTCTTTTTTTTTTTTTGGTCTGTATACTAAAATAACATATGGGACCTTCCTGTTTTAATGGTCACTTAACCTTCGCTGTGTAAAAAGCTTAAGTGAATTTAAACATTTGTATTAAAATCTATACCATCTATCTCAGACACTAAGCAGCTAGAAGTTGCAGTTGGCTCTGATGCAAGTAGCAACTGTTAAAAACAGGACTTGCTAAACCCTAAGTCACCCACCAAGTCTTAATTTAGTTGCACGCATTTCAGCTCTCCCAGGCAATCAGGAATCCCCTGATCAGCATAGTTAGGTAAACTGCTAGGGGGACCCTGCCAACCCCTGTAAATAAAGTAACCTTGCAACAACCAACCCTCTGTTTTGCCCAGTAAAACTTCCTTGTTCCCACTCCCTTTTGCCTGAAAAAAAACCTTTCATTTTGTCCAGCTCCTTGGAGCTCCTATCTGTTGGCTGGCATGGTACCACTGGACACACCTTTGTCTAGATCTGAGGGCATTTTTGTTTTTGGAGAAATTGGAAAAGAAGATGGGCTCATTCTCAAGCCCTATCTAGTTTTTTTCTCATTCGTTCTCCATCTTCTAGTCCTAGTTACTCCGATCTTAGAAGAATGTTACAATAAAGGGATTTAGGCTGATCTATATCAAAGACTTACGGTGCCACTTTTCCAAAAAGCATTCCTAGTTTTAAAAAAGATCATAGTAGAAGGATAATATTTATACTGATAAATAAATGAATCATCAATACTATCCTTTTATGCAGTGCACATATTATTTTGGAGAAAACAGGTAATTCATTCATTATTTCAAGAAGCATTTACGGAACACTTACTTCATGCCAGGTATTTTTCTCGGTTTCAGGGTTACAAAGACATGTAACAGAAGACCCCTCACCTTCCTGAGTTGACAGACAAATGAAGAAAACCTATAGGTAAGTAGTGAAAATATACAGTGATAGCTTGTATGGCAGGGGAATGTATGTTGAACAGAGGATAATACTATTTTGAAACACAGGCCTCGTTCGGAATGAACCTAGAAAGATGCCTGTGCTGAGTTTTGCAGGATAAGGAGAGCCAGCGAGATGGGGAATATTCCAGGGGAGAGCGAGGGTGGAACCCTGAGGTGTTGAGTGTCATCTGCCCGCACAGGTAACCAGAGCCATAGCTCTCAGGCAAACAGTGACACCACTGGGCCGCTTCAGGGCCCTATGACAAAACTGAGGTTGCTGATGGGGATGGTGGGTATCAACGAATATGGAAAGAGGAGCCTGGGTACATGTCCCGGTGAGCTACCCAGGCCTCTGCCAGCACAGCAGGCTCTAGGAAGCTGCTAGTCCCAAATGCAACTCAGCACCAACATGGCCTGTAGGAGTAAATGCCAGTCTAGAGGCAAGAGGACAGGTAAGGGATGGATGAGAATAGGGCGTTCCCTGCCCCCACCCCCATCAAATCATGTAGATGGCTGTGTACTAAGGCTGACCCACCACAGACGGATAGAGCTGGTCTATACGGCACAACTTTCACAAGGAAGCTGCCTGTGGTTTTCCTTACGTCCCAGGATTTTGGCTTCCGGCTCCCCACCTGCACCCAGACACATGCCTACTGGCTGTCATCAAGCTGGAAAACAGGAGAGCAGGTCAGGGTCTGCCCAGAAAACTGCAAACAGCACTACCGACTCCTTACCCAGAGCTGCCCACTTGCTAACGGAGCACGCAGTTTGGTTTCCGTCAGCACGTCCGCCAGAGTCCTGGGGGCTTAGGAACTCTTAACTAGCAAAACGTCTCTGTGATGTGGCCAGAATTTTGATTGTCTGTTCGACTCACAGAGGTTGTTAATTTCTCATTAATGGTGGAATTTTAATAGAGAAAAATAGGAAAATTGAGCAAAGGAATGTGAGGCATAATGATTTTCCATCATTTCCTCATTTGTTTTAGCACCACCATTTCAAAGAAAATGAATCCATCGATCAAGTAAAGATGTTTATTTTTAAATATGCTTTCCAATCACACAAGACTGTGGAATGTTTTCTGAGTGTGCCCTCCACTTTTAATTCCATACCTTTTTATTCCACTCTCTAAGCCCTCTGCCTTATATCTATCTCCCTGAAATGCTCATCCCTCAATGCTCCACTGAAGTGGCCCCCAACCGTTGGGCCTTTCCTAAGATCACTTATCAGGGAAGAATTAAATGCATCCCAGTATATGGCTAGTAAATTTGTCATGTCACTCACTTTTATTCTTCCTATTATTATAATTAGATCTTTGAATGTCTCTTTCCTAAACTAGATTGAACAACTTCAATAATAGCTTACATTTGCTGAACTCTTATCAGATGAATTATTTCATTAAACACTTAGAAGACTCCTATAAGGGAACTATTATTATTAGCCTTTTTTACAGGTAAAGAAACTGAGACACAAAAGAGACTTTCTCAAGATTAGTCTAGAAGTTGCTGAGCAGATTTCAAAACCCAAGAAATTGGCTACAGAAAGTCTCTTAACCATCAAGCTCTAAGTGACAGATTTTATATAAAAGAAAACTTTATCTGTACATAAGAACACAAAAGCAAAAGGCCACATTTTTAGGCATGAAGCAATAAAAGAAAATAATTCATTTATGCTGAAATACAATCATGCATTTTTTTTTTTTTTTTTTTTTTTTTTTTTTTAGCTGGGTGGTCAGAGGCAGCTCAGCTCAGGCTGGGAATCGAACTGCTGTTGCTCAGAGCTCAGCTCGCACACTTGAGCGAACTCTTAACCAACTGAGCCACTCAGCCGGCCCTCAATCATGCATTTTTTATGATCAAAACTTAGCAGTGTTAACTCACCACATGTATAAATGACCCTGAGACTCAGAACACTCTTTATGGTAATTTTTCTTCTTTACATGCATTTTGTCATTCCCCTTCAAATGCGGTCATATTTATAGTTTTAAAAACAGTCTTGAAGCAAGAGATAGAACTTCCTAAAAGTTCATTTCTTGATCAAAATATATTCTGGATACTTACATTCAATCCTAGACACCATTCTTGAAGAAAAGACCCTGATGTCTATCTTCTAAGACCTTAAATCTGAGATTTTTCTGCTCATTATCTCCAGGTTGAGGAGAAGGAAGTTATTGTTAATTGCACTACTGTATGTTTTATTTTAATGTATGCATCATGCAGTCCAGGATTTTACTGGGTTTATGTGTGTTGTTTCTGAGGAATGAACTTATTCTGTTTTATTCATTTGTGATTTGTGGTCCTGGAGGACACACGACAAAAATGCTAGATATTTTACAGGACATTTAAAGTGAATCTGGATATTAGTACTAAAAATTAGGTGAGTTTAAAGACTGAAAAACCTGTTTCATTCTATCGCAGAAGCATCAGTTTTTATTTGAAAGAGGAAAATGTCTGTAGGTAGGAGCTAGTTGCCAGATAATGATGTCGCCTGGGTCATTACCCAGTGCTCTGCTTCCCGCTTTGCTTTATCTCGATGTTGGGTGAATGTTTTCTTCCATGGCATTAGATTGTCATGTTTGCAATTGTGTTTAACAATTATCTTTGAGAAACACACATGCAGAAATGGATTCTTTTCATGCAAAACTTGTTTCTCTTTTAATATTTTGCTACTGTAGTTAAGGTTGTGATACAAATAACAATAGTGAGCAAAGCCTCCATGTCTGCACTTCTAATTAGGGTGATTGAAGAAAAAACTACATACATATTTTATATATATTACTTATATTTGTACTTTTGAATATATCTTACATAATAGAAATATATACACTACATAATAGAAATATCTATACTTATAGAATATAAATATAAATTACATATGTAATATAAATGTATACATACATGTAAAATATATGTATGTTATATAAAATAAATATATAAATATGCATATGTAAGAGGGATTACAGAATTCCTCTAATTTTTAATAATTTCATTATTTGTCTCCCATGTGAGAAGAAATGGAATGCTATTGATTGTGAGAGCATATTCAGAATAGTCTGAGCTAAAGCTGTTTTTCTTTTAATCCACTAGGAAACACTTTTATGCTTCAATCTCCAATTTAGTGATTTTATTGTTTACTCTCATGTTGCAGAAGATACACACACACACACACACACACACGCACACACACACACATACACACCAACCAATGCTGAAGATATTGATGGAAATGAAGACAAAAGAGGACTCGACAGAAAACAGGGATATATCAGGAATGTATTGTCTTGCATCCAGAATTCTGACACTACGTTAATGTCTGTAAGTTTAAATTTAATGTTGAACAAGACACAAGAAAGGAAATGTTTTTACAGGAAGGGGTGAATGAGTACGCCATCAGTAGCACTGCTTATAGGAAAGAAATATGTGACAAGTTAGAGAAAAACAGATCACATGTTATTGAATGTTGCAATAAGCAATTCAAGACATAAAATGATAATTGCAGAGTTTGTATTTCAAGTCAGATTTCTACATAATCTTTAGTATGTTAAGTATAGGTCTACTATGTCTTTGGAACAATTAAAAACGTTCTCTGACACCCGTTAAGTACTATTGTGTTCCCCAACTCAAAAATTTTTACTGTGTATTGCTAATAGCTCTATTCTCTGATTTGTCACAGTGAATATCATATTTTTATTTTGAAATAAGATGTATCTTGTTACATGTTAGACTTTGGTTCCTCTTGAGTGTGTTCACTTTTTCTCCTGCCACATAAAACTGACTGCCAGTGTCCTGTGCAACACGATCACTCTATGAACACGTGTCTCAGTGGCAAATCTAAGTCACAGCAGCTTACATTCCTTTTCTCTAGACCTCACGCACCAGAAAAGGCCATACTTTCTCTCCAAAATTGGCAGATTTTCCTCAAGTCCACTGGTCCCATGGGGCTCTTTACATGAAATGTGAACTCAATGTTGGAAGGATCCTCTATTTTCCTGATGTCCATCACTTATGGTTTTCTGAACGCAGCTGGTACAACATGTCTGACTTAATATAATGATCTGTTCCTTGGAGTAATGGATCATGAATACACACACACACACACACACACACACACACACACACACACACACCACCCAAATTCTTTTTATCCAGGAAGCCTGCATAGCAGGACTGTGCCCTGGAGATTCATCTAAGTAAATTCTTCCTGTGTTTGTTCATGGAATTGTTAGTAAATGACATATATTAATACCCATCTGTTCACTTGACAACCATATAGTATGATTACAAAGTCATATGGTGTGATATGTTTTACATTTTTATTGCATATATCTGTCATCCTTAACACCAAGCATAAGGATCTATCTTCTCTAGAAGGGCTGATCCAAGATTTGAGAGATGAACAGAATAGACAGATGGTAGTGGGTACAACAAATTGTTAATGTTACATATGAGAAAAACAAGCTTACAATGCAGAGATACGTTTGAGAGGTTTTGTGAAAGTATGTCTTGAACCCCAGGCAGGAATCCATGCACACACATTATTCTGATAACACTTGAGTCAAACTGGTTTGCCCATAGCAATCGCTACACAGTCATATACTATCACAGCATATTTTTGTTTCTTTATCTTATGTGATTTTAATAAATCATTAAAACTCATCTTAAAATATTAGCGCTAATGAAGGGCATTTCCTTTTTTTCTTTTAAAGATTTTTAATTGGGGAAACGGGGGAGGGGAACAGTGTTGGGGAACCGGGGAAGGGGAACAGACAAGTTGTTGTCCTTTTTGTTCTTCAGTCTAGTTGTGGAGGATGTTTCTTCACTGGCCCATGTTGGTATCATCATTGCTCTCTTCCCGGATGAGGCAGATCAGTCGCCGGCCTCTGGATGGTCGCTCACCTCGGCTATTGGCAGCTCACACTGGCTGCCGGCCTCAATGCAGCAGGGGCTGCAGCTATGCTGTCCCGGGGACTCACAGCCCAGCTCCAGGTGGTGCTGTTGTTCACCATCTTAGCTGTAGAGGGCAGTGTCACTGGCCCTCATATGTGGGACCCGAACCGGGGCCGCTGGTGTCCCAAGCCAGCTCTTAACCAACGTGCCACTCGGCCGGTCCTGAAGGGCATTTCTTATTGTTCCTTTAGACATATTTAGTTCTCAATTTTCAAATAGTCACCATTTGAAATGTAGAACTATTTCTTTGCCTTTTTAAAAAATTCTTTCTATCACTTGGTTGCTCTTTTTTATCCTTACACCTGACTCCCATCTACATCCCCCACTCAACATAGGGGAACCATGGTAAGGTGCTTATTGTGTTTATTATTTGTGTTCTTTTTCAAATGATTATTTTGTCTGTAAACATTGAGTATACCTAAGTAAGATTATATGACATAAGTTAGTTTCCTTTTCAAACATAATCAATACATTTCTAAGGTTATTTATGTTCCTAACTTTCTCTCTAATGTTTTGCTTCCAACAGCCTTATGGTACTCCACGGTATGGGTCCACCTGAGTTGACCCATCTCTATAAACAGTCCATCCATGAATATCTACTTAAATATCCTCTAAACCTTTTGTGAAAATATCCCTGGGATGTGTAATCAGGAGCAGATCAAGTTCATTTTACTGAACTACGTAATTCCAGACTTCTGTCTAGCATGGGCCCCCCAGTATAGCTTTCCACAGCAGAGAGTGAAGGTTTGTAAGTTCCCTACACTTAGCATGAGGCAACTTTGTCACAGGAGACAGTGATGTCTGTATTGCGTGAATTTGCATTTTCCCTGCTAGCTCTGGCTTTCAGCACCTCGTCTTCGATGTGTCAGCATGTTTGGTGTTCTCTGCTGGCAGGGGTCTGACATGTCCTTTGTTTATTTCTGTTTGCAGATTGCATGCTTTCTTCCTGTTGATTTTCAGATTGATCTGTGTACTTTGGGCTTCTTGGGTTATGTTTTGAAAGTTTTATGTTAGAAGCTCCTTTTTGCTCTCGGGCATAGTAGTTTTCTAACATTTCTTCTATGGAGCATTTATTGGACGTGTAGGACTTGAACCCACCCACATTACCCATTTCTGTGTGATCTTAGGTAGGAACCCCATTTTGTATGTGTCCGTAGAGTCAGCTCGTCTCCCCACACCAAACAACCGTGGCCCTTCTTGTTGATTTGTGGCGTACCTTACCCACAGAGTGTCTCTATAGAGACCTGTCCATAAAATCTTCATTTAGATCTCTTGGTGCATTTGTCTTTTTTTGTGGCTCTTGACTGAGTTTGCACAGGCTATATTATGTGGCGGTAATAAACAACTCGGAAACATCAGTGATGTAACAGCAGAGGTTTCTTTCTCTCTCCTAGCTTGCTCGCTCACCATGGCAGGTCTGTGAGGGGCTCAGAGCATCTTATTGTCTCAGGAACATGGGCTTTGGGGCCACCTGTAGCTTGGGCGTGGCTGTTCATGGGCCGGGGGAATGATGCATGCGAGGCTGTCGTGCTGACAATTAAGTGTTCTCGTCCGGAAGTGAAATGCCTGCCTTTGGCTTATGATTTATCATCTAAAACAGGGGTCCAGAAAGTAACTTTCTCTGTGTGCTCACAACCTGGAAACCCAGAAACGTTCTGTAAGCAGCATTTATCACTGCTGCAACTCAGTGACAATTTCTGAATATCAAATTCTCTTGTTTGCACGTCCTCAGGATACCTCCTCTCCATTCTCTCCTCCCAGCACAGGGCTACTTAGTCCAGTTGTTTGTTTGTTTGTTTTAATCTCATATTAGGGTCACCTAATGTCTGCAAGTGTCTGCAAATTGCTCTTTGATTTGGCTTCCTTGCTGACAGTGGTACTCTAACTGCCTGGGTCTCCAGCTGCAACCCATCACTTTCACGACTACCAATGTAATGGTTCTAAGTTCAGGCCTGACATCGCCAATCGCTGGCTGGAGGTGGACCCCTTTCTCCATGCGTTTTCTCCTCCTGTGTCTTTTCGTATGTCACCTCCTGAATATTCGGATCGCCCTCACTCTCTCATGCCTCAGTCATATTTTCTGTCAAAGCCATCATGATGCCTTTTGCCTGTGTTTGCCTATAAATCCACACGAACCTACTGTAAGTAGCTTGAAGAAACATGTGACATGGGATTTGCCTTCATTTTTTATAATTAAAAATAATATTTATTGTTTTCGGTTCCAGTTGACATTCAGTATTATTTTATGTGAGTTTCAGATGTGCAGCATAGTGGTCAGACATTTATATAATTAATGCTGTGAGCCCCTTTTGTCCAGAACCCACCTGGTGCTATTATTGTAGCAGCATTATTGGCTGTACTTAACATTCCCGTGACTGTTTTGTAGCTGCCGACTTGTACTTCTTACTTCCTTCACATTTATCCCCCAACTCCCCAATCCCCCTCCCATTTGGCAGCCATCAGCTTGTTCTCTGTGAGTCTGTTTCTTTTTTGTTTGTCATTTATGTTGTTATTCAGAGTCCACATGTAAGTGAGATCATATGGTACTTGCCTTTATAGTACCTCTGTCTAATATGTAGTTAGCATTCTGCAAATATTTCACTGAATCTATGAATGCATGAAGGAATAGTAGGTAAAATATATTAGTGATCCTCATTTATGAATTCCTGTAAGGTTCAGTTCTCTGCGGCCTCAGACGCTCTGGGCCTTAACTAGAGTTATTTTGAGCCTCTGTGAAATGGTAGCACATGTTGAGAGGTTGATCTGCCTAGAGAAGCTGCCACGATTAATAAGTCGCCCTGACTGTAGGAGAAGGGCTTTAGCACAGAGTTGCTGGAAAGGTGCTATGGCTCTCAAGGCAACAACTAAGTAGAGTTCCTAAGTTAGGTAACAAGTGTCAGCAGTGCTTCCTGTATGTCACTTGGAAGTTGACACACTAACACTTCAGAAATTTTGTGTCTAGTATAAATCACATGTAAAAATAGTATTATATATATATGTGTGTGTGTATATATATATATATATATATGTCACACATACACACACACACACACAGTGCCAAAAATGTATACACATTTTTTTTTTTTTTTTTTAGCTGAGCCATCCTGCCACCTGTTGGCAGCTCAGCGGCAGCTCAGCTCGGGCTGGGCATTGAACTGCTGTTGCTCAGAGCTCAGCTCGCACTCTTGAGTGAGCTCTTAACCAACTGAGCCACTCAGCATTTTAAGAAAGGAAAAAAACTATATTAAAATTGTAGTACTCAATATATACTGATAATAAAAGATGAATGCAAGTCATGTATATACATTTTGGGTTTTTTTTGGCACCCCTGGTACATGCACAAACACACTCATTATATTTCACGTAATGTCATTAGAAGGTAAACATTCCTAAGATAGGTATCCAGTGAGTTTAATTAGATGACCCTAAAGCCAGGTGTTCTAGAAGCACAGAAGACATTTTGCATTTAGGAAAATACATTATAAACAAACTGTTAAATATATCTTTTTCCAAAGGATACAAGATTTCAAGGAACCTTTGATTTGCACATTGCTTAGCAACATAGTCATAACATTTCTAAAACTTAAAAACTAAGGGTATAAAAGATAAAAACCTATAGTCATTTCCATGTCCTGTTGTGAGGTATAGAGACACTTTTTTATATTATATGCAATGAGCAACTTAAAAAAACATACAGTCCAGTCAATCCATTTGCGTGTAATTTTGTTGAAGAGCATATTTAAAAATAGTTCTGAGAGTTTCCTGTGCTCTGTATTTCTTATTTGATTTGCTATGACCTCATGGTGAGAGGAGTTGCTAAAATCTGAAAAGAAAGAATTAAGACTTAGAGCGAGTTTGACGTATTTGAGAAATGGTTAGTAGAAATGCTTTGTGTTACCTTCATTCTCCAATGCAGTGCTTGATCTGACTGCTAAAAACAGAACAAAGAAAATTTATTTAAATTTGAACAAGAGTAATTTGGATCAAGCATAAGAAAAGTTTTTCTGGTTCAAAGGGATGTTAGACATGAAAGTGGATTATTGATAAAAGTTAGTTTCCCATTCACTGAAAAGATATTCAGTATGCACAAACCATGATTAGGTCCACAACGTTAAGATAGATGTAATGGAGAAAAATCAATGACCAAAGTCCATAAATGACTGTTTCCTCTTTTGCCTGCTTTACATGTCACTGTTTTTGTTCCCCATTATATCCATAAAATAATTAACTTGAGGCAAACATCTGCAAGCATAACATGTCTATATACAATCATTACTTTAAGAAAATCACAGGGTTGGTGTTTATTGTAAACTAGATGTCTTTGGTGAAGCTGTTTAGATGAAATCTCCACACGACCTATGTGATCGCAGTGACACACCCGACAGTCTGACTCCCTTTTTGGGAAGTTTGAATGTGACACTCAGAATCAGCTGTTTTAGGGGCAGAAGGTGACAATATACATGGACTATCAGCCGTGTCTTGCTGGTGACACTGTAGAGACTTTGGTCTTGTACAGACAGTCTGCCCTTTGAAATGAAAGCTCCACATGACTTGTTAAGAAGTGAGATGTTAAGGGTAACAGAATGGGATGAGTCACAATGATCCCTCTGCCATGGCCAGAGAATCTGAATGAGTGACTCTGTTGATGAGTATGAAGAAAGTGGTGTAGAGGCAGAGTGCCAACAGCAGTGCTCAGTGATGAGGAATTGGACCTGTCCACTAGGTGTCTGAATGAGGGTCTTGCATAGTCTTTGGAGATGTTGCAGCCAAATCCTGCTCAGCAAAAGATGAAGAGGCAGCACTTCAACAACTAATCTGTCTGCATTACAGCTACACAGAGATGTCTCACAGCTTAGTAGTCATTATTTGCAGCACCTGGACTGGCACCTAGAGGGCACTGAGTCGTGGCTGTCAGAGAAATGAACGCTAAGAAAATGGAGCAGCATTGTCTTCATTGGTAAAGGCGACCCATACATTCTCTGTCATGGGTGTCAGCATGGTGTAGGGTAGAATGCCCAGATCCATACCATAGTTTTGCTATTCACTATGCAAGTGAACTTAGGAAGTCATAAAACACAAACATCGCAACTTTAGTCTAGAAACTAAAAATGATGCCTTAGGTTCCATTTCCAAACTGTGAGGTGCTCCATGGATCCACTCTCCAACAAAACCAGGGAGGATGTTGACCACTATGAAAAGAAAGAAACAAACAACAAAAACAAGCTCTATTAAACCTTGGAAGATCAAACCAGGAAATATTTTTGGATAAAATTTAAAAGACCTAAATAAACAGAAAGACGTTTCATGTTCATACATCAGATAACTTAAGGTAACAATATTTCCAAAATTGAACAACAGATTCAAAACAAGCACTATCAAAATCCCAGCTGACTTTGCTTAACATGACAATCTATGTTGGCATGGATGTGGAGAAACTGCAGTCCTTTTTCACTGCTGGTGAGCATGGAAAATGAGGCAGCTGCTTTGGTCTGGAAGTCCCTGAAAATGTGAATCAGAGATACCGTATAATTTACTAATTCTACTTCTATGTATATAACCAAGGAGAATGACAATATATGTCCACTTAAAAATTTGTACGCAAATGTTCATAGCAGCATTATCCATAAGAGGCAAAAAATGGAAACAACCCAAATTTTCATCACCTGTTGTATGGGCAAATAAAATGTGATATATTCTACAATAGAATGGCAATAAAAGGAACAAAATGTTGGTACATGCTATGACATGAATGATCATTGAAAACACTATGTTAAGTAAAAGAAGCCAGGCACAAGTGTTTGTCACTGTACCTTCCAATTATGGTGGTCAGACAGTAATGACATCTGCTTCCCTTCCCTCTGCAAAGCCTTGTACAATTTGCTTTTGTCAGTTCTGAGAAATATAGTTCCATCTTAACAAATGTGCCACTGGACAAGCCACCAGGCTGGATCTAGTATAATTTGCTTGGCAAAATACAATATAGATGAAACTATCACCTTTTGTGCAGGTCTCTGAGCAAACTTTCTTCACAAGCTGACTAGCTGAGCAGAATTATGTAGATCTGAGAATACGAGATGATACAATTATCAAAAGTGGTATAACTCATCTTTACAAGCTAACTTAAATAAATATAGTTACACTTTATTAAGTATATAACTTTTTGACACAAAGCATGGATAAGAACTCTCCTTTTTTAGTGTTTAATGTGCCAACATGAAATTGTGCAGTTTTTTTTTCAATCTCTGAGCTTAACCTTGGATATCCTAAGAATATTAATGAGCTCCATTAAAAAGAGATCAAAAATTAATTATTATGTGTAAAGACCCTCAGCTCATTATTTAGCTTCAAGACATGTTAAGGTTTACGTAAATGAAAGAAGAATCTTTGATTATCCAATATGTGAACAAATTTTTCGGTGCCTTCCTCTGTGTCCAGTGTGTGTCAGGGAAACAAAGAGAGAAAGTATAACATTTGTCTTCAAATCACTTACCTTGTTTTCAAGGAGACAAAGTAGACACAAATGGGAGAATCAGATAATGACCAATAGGTGAACATTAAAGCTAATATGTATGATACAGACATTAATGTAGTAAAAAATTCAAGAAGGGATTTGTTGAGGAAAAGTTAGAAGGCTTCTTGCGAGAGGACCAAAACTGGGTTTTGAAGACAGATGAGATCTGGAAAGGTGAAAAGGATGGAGGAACCCATTTCTTGAATGGTAAGAACCATCAGTTATTTGGACAGCCTTGGGGTGAACGTCTTCCTGCCGCCTGAGCGTCTGAAACCTGTGAAGCAGTGTGTCACAGAGCCGTGAAGGACTGGTCTTTGTTTTTGAGAAGATACCTGAGATTGTACACGCCTTGTTATAAGTCCTGGGGAACTGAGATGAAAGTAACATGGCCATGAATACCGCTGAAAATTCCTAAATAAACTAATGGGATTTATTTGCTTTTAAAACTCTTCTATAAGCCTTCATACACAAACTCAAAGTATAATCTGTGGGCAGAGAGGGGAAGCTTTTGGCTCCTTCTATTTACGATAAATTGACTAGTTTTCTGTAACATCACAATAGTTTCAGCGTTGCTTAATCACGCTAAGCTTTAGCATTTAAAGCACTTTACATACTACAGTTTTACTATAGCACAAATCTAAGTTTAAAAGTCCTTTCCAACAAGTGTGTAAAATAGATGGGGATACGGCACCACTTAGGAAGGAGTGATATGATCGTCAAGACCCATTTCTTTTAATGTTCTGACTCTCCCCAAAGAATGTCTCCTCAGTATTGGAATTACCTTGGTTGTTTTCTTGAGCTATTTGAGCTAGTAAACTGTTAAACAGATCTTTGTCTTCGATAACAAACCTCCTTTCTAATTTCTGTGCTGAGGTTTCTAATGCTTCTAGACCCCCGTCTTTGGGATTGTCACAAATGATATATTACGCTAATGATATTAATGATGTGTCCTCTCTCCTGCTTCTCAGGCCTGTGGCAGGCTGGTTCATCTTTGGTGGAAGATGCACATAGAATTTCTGGATTTGGGATGCAAATGCATTTTAGAGGTAAGCGTAAAATTAGCTTCACTAGCAAAATCAGTGCTGGCAGGAGCTTTCTTGGTCACTGGGTTGGATCGTATCAGTTGCATTTCAGAAACATTATTAAATTCGGACATTTATTTATTTACTTGATATTTATTGTTAGTGCCTAAATCTTTACCCTGAGCCCGGGTCTCTGAAAAGACACGGTATTTCCAAAGACTCTTCAAAAATGCTTCCAATAGTGATATAGGTAAATCTCTGAGTGTTACATTTTTACTGCCAGACTCTGAGAGAAATGAGAGTACTTTGTAAAACAAAAGCAATCTTAGATTAGTATTTGTCCTTTATGTGTTCAACTTGGAAGGAAAATGGCCCTTTTTAGGACCTTAGGTGCAGTCATTCCAATTAATGTGTTTTTTTTGCTTTTTGTTTGTTTTTTCTTTTTGTTTAGCTGAGCCATCCTGCCACCTGTTGGCAGCTCAGCTCAGACCAGGAATCGAACTGGTGACCCTGTTGCTCAGAGCTCAGCTTGCACTCTTGAGCGAGCTCTTCACCAACTGAGCCACTTGGCCGGCCCCAATTAATGTTAATGCAACGTTTTTGCCCTAAGGAAGGGGAATGATGCTGTCTATTAAGGGGTCAGACAGGAAGCAAAAGTGGAATGACCTAGTGGACTGTGGGAGAATCTGAAAGTGGGGCACAAGCCTGGCCCACTTATGTCTTCTCTCTCCAGACCTTAGTCCCATAAGTCAGACATATGTTACATTATATTGAGATAAATGCCAAAAGGAGGGGCCTGTGCCCCATGCACATCTGGGGCTCGGGGGGGGGAGATCCCCCTTGCAGAATGACCCCCCTGTGGCGTGAATGACCACCTCCAACAGTGGTGTGGAGAGAGGGTTGCCAGCATCTCTTATGTTGCCCAAATGATTTGAAATGTATCAAGGTTAGCCATACTGCCCCGTTTGGGAGTGGAAGGAAGTTGCTCTTACGAAAGCAAAATGATTCTTAATCTGGGCGTTGCAGGGACCCTCGCCCCACTCCCCCAAGAGCTAAATCAGAATCACACTCAGACCTCCAGCAAATACATAGAGAAGGCCTGAGGGGGAGGGCCTTGCTTCTCCAAGCTTGGTCACCGCGTGGTCCTCCGCCAGCAGGGGAAGCACAGAGCAGGTGGACATGGAACATCATGGTGAGGGACCAGCAGGGACCAGGCAGCAGCCCTGGCTGTTGAGAGTTGATTTGGGGCCAGCAACCCCTCATCACCTTGAAGCCGGAGACTCCCCAGTCTGTGAATCTACCCCAAAGAACCTGTTTAAACTGAAAAAAATAAACAAGGGACTTTGAAAGGATTAGATGTCAGTAGTTGCCAGGCTTAATGTTTCTTCCTTTGCTTCCTAGCACAGTGGGGGTTTGGAGGATGTTCAAGTCCATTATAGACACCAGAGAGTCTCCATCTTTGTACGTCTGCCCAGGGGTGCTGCGTAAAGGCAGGAGGGTTAGGTCTGATGTGACAACCAACAATACAAGCCCAGGGGTGTATTTCTTACCTCTCCAAGGTGTCTATCGCAAGTCATTCTTCCCATGTGTTTTTTCACTGTGGTCACTTAGGTACACTGAGGCAGCCCACATCACAGGCAGTGCTGGCGGCCTGCCTGAAGGAAGGAGGTCTCCCAGGCTATTAGCTGTCTCTGCTCAGAAGTGACATTCACCGCTCACTACTCATTGTTCCATATCATCGGTGAGGGGCAGGAGTCCAGCCCTACCTTGTGCCCGGAAGGGAGGCAAATCAGAAACATTTCAGACCAGCACCGATGGCTACTTTAAAATGCGTACCACTGTTATCCGAGAGAAAATAAATAGCCACATTGTTCCATTTAAGAAGTGGAGCCGGAAGAAAGTCAGATGGATGTGCCCTGTCAGGGTGCATTTATACAAAGGTAAGCGTTGGAGCTGAGTGGAAAGCACTGAGCCCCAGTGTTCTGTTTAATGAAGTGAGGGAAATTCAAAGGTGAGAGTCTTGAGGGAGAGAGGCTGAGCTTCACGTATGTGGGACTAAATGGCTTCTGTGAAGAGAGGCATCTCATATTTATAACCATTAGGGCTGCTGCGAGCTAATCCCCAGTGGAGCCCCAAACTTGCAGCAAGTCTGTCACAATGCAAAGTGCCTTTAATGAAACTTTGATTTTTGTTTATTTGATTGTTTCTGAGGAAATTAAAGGGGTGGTGTTGCTGGACCTGCTGAGTGGCGTGGCGGTTGAGCGCTGGCTTGGGAAGCCAGCGGCCCTGGTTCGGGTCCCACATATGAGGGCCAGTGACACTGCCCTCTAAAAAATAAAATAAAATAAAGGGCTGGTGTTGCACATGTGTGTGGGAACAGAGGAGAGAGACACAGAGAGAGAGGAAGACAGAGAAAGAGAGAGAGAGAGAGAGAGAGAGAGAGAGAGAGAGAGAGAGAGAGAGAGAGAGAGACTAAGTTAAATTGAGAATTAAATAGACCCAAGGACACAAGGCCGGTGTAAGTCCTAGGAATTTTCACTTATTGGAGAGGGTGTCGAATTACCGACAGAATCTGGTTCTGGTACCCAGAACAATTTTATTTACAAAGGCCCAAATGAGCTCAGCTGGGATCTGAATAATATTTCACTGTGCTGGAGAATAATATATTACCTCTTTGTGCTAGCTCAAAGTACATGCCTGTTACCTGAGACCAAAGTAAATGTGAATTAGACACTTTATAGAATACTTAGTAATTGAGAGAAACGGCACAAATTTTCTATATTCACAACACAGGAAGCATGGCAATTATATGAGAGAAAAAAATGAAAGTATATTTTGCATCCTTATGTTTTTCCAGACTAATTTCCCTCCCTAACCAAGGTAAGGATATTGGTTATTTATGGTCTGTCTATATTTTGTGTAAGAGGGAACTGGATCATTTTAAGTTTCAAGTACCATTTTATTTTTTGACATAAGCCTTTAAATGCACAATACTCTGAATTGCTAAGAAAGAGCAATTATCAGCCTAGAAAAGTATGCTCTATAGGAAGAGAATAATGCCCTTTAGCTAAATTCTTTCACACACAATGGATTTTAATCCTTTTTTTAAAATAAAACGTTGCATGAAACTTAAAGGAAGTCTTATTTTTAAGAACATCAAAATATGTTATTTAATTTTCCTGATAACTCGCATACACACACAAGCTAAAATTTATTTTAAAAAGATGCTTGTAAGAAGAAGTAAATGGGACTATTTTGAAAAAGTCCATTGAGGAACGTCCATCTTGTCACCTGGAGGATCAGGTGCTGGTGTACGAGGGAAGCCGACAGTCAGCTTTTAGGGTGCTCCCTCTGCCAGCATCCCCTCTCAGTCCCTATAATAAAGGTGCAGATCTCCAGGTGGCCGCTGTGTATCCCAGCCACCTGCCTCCGTGGGGTTTATCTATTTACCCAAAATGTATAGTCTCTCCTTTTCCCTGAAAATGCAGCGGGGAGGGCGATGGCCCCGGACGCCTTCTGTCAGCTCAGCACATGCAGGCTTTACGCTTGAGCTTGGGATGTGTCAGTAAGGATTCTAAGTGGGCCATTTCGGTAAATTGAATGGCAGTCAATGAACCTTTGTACGACTCCCTTCCCCTCATCTGTTACCGTTCCTTCCCTGTGGGAGGTTTCAGCTCAGGGCGGAGGTTCCTGAGCAGCTCAGGAATGACAGAAATTTGAAACACTCTTCCTCCTACAGCCTCCAACTTCTGCAGGGACCACCCTCTCTTAATAAGCACGGAACAAGGCAACAGCGTTGTAATGCGTGTGGCTTCCGTAAAGAGATCCAAAAGGAACATGAAGGTGTCGCTTTATACATATCAATCCAGTGTTAAAACATCACATGAAATCGTGTAAAAAGCAAAGGTGTTTAAGTCCTGGGATGTCTCGGTGTGTATGTGGAGGTTGCATGAGTGTCCTTAACTTTGTACATGGGAATGAAAAAGACACAGGTTGGGTACTGTTAGGAAGCTAATTACTGCTTTGATTCCTGTGTGTTCCTGGACACAGTGTGTCCCTACTGGATATGGAATTTAAGCCATGGATATTCTGAATTTCTCTAATTGTTTGTCAAATGCTTCACACCACTAAGCTATTTTAATTTGATGACATGTTTATACTGGTTTTTTGAGAGATTTATAAAAAAACAACAAAAATTCCTAAAAATCAAAGAGGCCAATTTATTTGATGTTGCTAATAACTTTTTCCTTCGGAAATGGGCCATAAACAGATGAGATAAGCCTTTAAGAAAGATCATTTTATATCTTTCATTACAGTTGTTTTATTTATCTTTTTTTTTTAATTGGCTCTGCAAAGCCTAAAACCACTGCTATAGCTTTGCAATCTGAACTCCAACTAAGACATTAAATTCAAAATATCATTGTACCTGAGTAATTGGACCAGCATTTAATATGCTTCCATGTTTGCCCCAGAACCCCTTGGAAATTTTTATGTTTATATTATATGTATTGACATGCTGGATCAAATTTAGTGTGGCTTGGCTTTACTTGTTACAATGATGCAACAGGAACATATTATTTTATATCTCTTACTAAAGTTTCTTCCCACTTTAAAATTATACACGTACATACATATATCAAATAAATTATAAATGTACATCTATATATCAATATAAATATATATAACCACTTTAAAAAATTCTTTTATAGTGAAATAAACATTTTTTTTTTTTTAGTTTAGTTTCAGGTGTACAACGCAGTGCAATGGTTATACTTTTTACCCCTCAAAGTGACAACCCTCCTCCCCCAATTCACCACCCCACTCCCTTCCCCATATCATATATATCTAAGCCACGTTTTTTTTATTGTTCCTTATTGTTCATTGGTCCCTTGGTTCTTCTCTGTCATCAGCTATGTCCTTTCTTTGCTGAGAATATGAAAAAGACAACAAAAGTAATAACTTCCCTAATTTATTTTTGGTTTAAAAAAACAAAGAAACTATTTTTCCACTTGCTAGGGGGCAAGTAAAGGTTCTTTTCATTTTTTGCTTCCCTGTTACTTCCAGGTAAGGAGCTATCTGAATTGCTAGAAGCGCGGCGTGTGGGAGTTTCGCCCTCTACCGAGGGCAGTAGAGACAGCGCGTGAAGAAAGCCACATTTGATGAGCTTTGAAGTAAGGCCTGTGAATGAAGGAGAGAAAAGCCCACCTCTGCCTGAGGAGAAGAGGCTGTTGAAATAATCCTTACTTTGGAGCAATCTTTATTGGAACCAAGAGAAAGATAGATGGCAGGTAGGTAAACCAATTTGCCCCTTGAAAAAATGATGTAAGTGTAGGTTTAGAATGAGACTCTGAAAGAAAATCTGCCTTTATTCTGAGAAATTTAGGGTTTGCAGATAATAGCAGTTTTGGCATCACCTGTGACCTCAGTGGCCCTGAAATTTTTAGGTCATATATTTTGGAACCAGGTTATGTTTCTCAATGAAATATCACCTTTAGTTAGAAGCAAATCATGAAACTATTTAAGATAAAGAGGGTGAAATTTTGAAGCCCAAAACAAGCGCATCAGTATGGGTGATACCTAATGTGAACATGGCCTTTTCTTCCCTAATCTATTGATTCACATTTTTAGACCCCTGAGTTTTTAAGGAGCAAGGTTATATACAATTGGTAATGTTGCCTCATATCATCATAATTCATTTTCATGATTTTTAATTTTTTTTCCCCACAGATTGCTCTTAGGACCATTTAAAAATCATGTTTGGGAAAACTAGATAATATGTAATGGCTGTTTATAAAATTTGGATGGGTCTAGAACTTTGAGGCACTTTTACTAAAAACTAGGAAAATACTTCCATTTCCTCAAAAATGGTATTTTTTGGTGGATGGCCACTTAGCTCAGTTGTTAGAGCGTGGTGCTGATAACACCAAGGTTGCTGGTTTGATCCCCACATGGGCCTCTGTGAGTTGTGCCCTCCTTAATAATAATAATAATAATAATAATAATAATAATAATAATATTTTTCTTTCCATCAGTGTTGCTCTCTGAATGTTTGGGGTCAGAATGGATTACTGTCTGACACAAACACTGGGATCATTCCTTATATTTCAGGCAATATGGTAGAATTCAGGAGATGTCTAATCAGTTTTCTATCACTACGATTGTCATTACATGTCTCTAAATGCAGATTTATTCATATGCATACCAAGGGGTGGGCCAGACCATCTCTGTGGCACTCCCTTTATGACATAATAATTCTTATGAGCAAAAAGTGTTTCATTTATAGACACTTGCTTTTTATTAATAGTAAAAAGTTTCAAATCTTTATAAAATTTAATTTTCACCCATAAATCTATACTTCTCATCTGAGGTTGTCTAATCCTTCTCTAATATGAAACATAAAATAATATGAATTGGATGATATATTTATGGGGATGAATAGCAGCTAAAAAATGTGACTCTGGACAGTGGCTTAAAATGAAATTCAGATAATTTATTTTTTAAAAATTTCTTGTTTTATAAATAATGAGAATGGTAACTTTTTTCTATAAAATTTATTTACTTAGTGCAAGCTATTGAGTTTTAATAAAAATTTATATTGCACTTTAAATTAAAGTGTAATGATGGTAAGTTTGTATTTTCACTATAAGGAATTTAGTCCGATTTTCTAAATTCTCATAAAATATAAGTTAAATTGAAGAACAGGTCAGGAAGGGTGTAGTTCTCAACATTTATTTTCCTCCCTTTGTCTCTTTAGTGTGGTGTTTGCCCCAAATAAAGTTATTCATTTAAACCTTTTTCTACCCCCACTGCAGCCACCCAATACCTGCCACCAAATCAAAGTACAGGGCTAAATAAGCACAATAATTTAAAAAGAAACTTAAGTTACCTTAAAAACGTAGTAGAGTAGATTATTTATTTAACATCATGGCTATGGAGAAGGGAATAGAAAGAAAGAAAAACTCTAGAAAGAGAAAAGTAAAGTAAAACAAAACAGTTAAGTAAATTCTGCTAAAACAACTTGAAAATATCACATTTAAATGATTTGACTTGACTTTTCTAAACTCTTAATTTTGGTCATCATTAATTTGATCTCTATTGTAGTAACAGTGCAATTTTCAGCATTTGATACATGAGAGTTATTTGTAATTAATTTTAAGTGTTGTGAGCTTGATAACTGAAGATGTTTCATGCTTAGCCTGGGACCCTGGATATATCTGTGGACAGAAAATGGACATTTAAAATGATGGTGTCTTGAGTTTCCACAAAGTGTGGAAGCATCTAGATTATTCCTGGTGCCTAATAAACCCTACATATCTATGTTTTAAAATTTATAAACAAATGCATTTCTTGTTTTTGAAGAAAGGGCCAGTTTTCTACTGTTTAATTCTGTAGGTACAAATCTTCTCTCTTAAAAGCTCTTCCAAGAACAGTGGTGGGCAACATGATATTGGTCAGACTGGGAGGGCAATTTTCCCTTTTTTCTCATATCAATTCTTGCAGTACATGTGCTGTCCAGAATCAGTGTCTCAGCGTGAATAATGGCAACCATTTTAATTGTCTTCCATCTAGATTTTCAATTCTCGGCTTGATTTGCTGATCTAATTATATTATGTCCATAATCATTATGGGTTGGAAGCGTTTTTAGTATGTTTCCTATTGCTAGGATCAGAGGATGACTCACATATTCCATTAACCCACATGACTGCTTAGCAAGACTGGTCTCTGAGAAGAGGCATTGTTCTCAGTATCCATATAAAGCAATGTAACTGGTTGTGCTATATTTATATACGTATTCATAGTACTACATGTATTTACTTTGTATATCCAACTCACAGTGTCTCTTTGGAGTTGTTATCCTAGATGACCCTCTCAGTGTTCGTTCTAAAATTCAAGGTGTGAACTTCTGGGACCCTCTTATGGGCTCATGTTCATTATTCCATCTTCTGTGCTATAAACTGACTTCCTTGGTCTCAGGCAATGCTGTTCAGTGAGCCACACCAGTGAATATGTCAGGACTTGCATAGTCGTGTGGAGACAAGGAAGACAAATATCACTCCCAAACAAGTTTCAATGGCAGTAAGGATGAGCCCTTGATCCTTTCATGGTAGAAGAGGTTTGAGATATATGACATGCTACCAAGTGGTTCTTGGTTGATGAACGCTCAAATATTTGCAGTGTTGGTCACTATAAAATCCTTGGCAAAAGTGAGCTGTGCCTTTGTGTTTCTGCAGAAGCAGTGGGGTGGCCAAGGATACAGGCTGACTGACAGCTACTGGAAAGCCATCTTATCCACCCAGTTGTTCCATATCTTCTTTGCAGTACACGTTCCCCTGTTGACATGGAGATGGTAAAAAAATGTCTTCATACTCCAGGAGCGTTCACACTGACCCTTTCACATTCCTTGTCACCATAAGTCCTTTATTAAATCTTCCAATTTTGCTACTTCTAGTCCCTTAACCAACTAACCACGTCATTTGCCATTGCGCAAGGAACTGTGCATATCTTTGTCTTAATTCCCTCTTCCTCCCTAGAAGGAGATACTCACGTGCACTGCTTAAAGTTCTGACCACAGGGAAGATTTCACTAGGTCGTTAGGACCACCCGTGAATGGAGCTCTGTGTGGGAGCTCCCATTTATGGCTTCCTCTCAGATACCAAGCTAACCCATCTGCAAACTAAGTTTAGGATTCTTTTTTTTTTTTCTTTTCTTTCAGTTGAATAAGGAGCCTCGACAAGACCAGTGATGTCACCTGAGGGAGAGCCACCTGTGTGTAACAGAGCTAGGTGACATATCCATGTAGCCACCTGCTCAGGTAACTTGCTTGTGTCTTTGTATCAACTTGGGTTTGATACCAAGTATACCGTTTCCATCATAGAATGGAATTCTGCCATGCACAACCAAATTATGCCTCAGTGGGTGTGACAATATCCGGCTTATATTGACAGCTCTCATGTTATTGTAACTTGGTGTCCTGTCATGGGGCTCTCAGTTATTGCAAGGAGTAAGAAACATGCCAGGAGCTCCTTTTTATGTGATAAGTAGGTGTCCCCTTGAGGTCTGCACTTGAACTCCTATGGGGGCATACCAAAGAGCCCTTGTAGCATTCTTATTTATCATGCAGGCCCCGACCACCATTGGGTTTCTGAGCCATATGGCCCCAGAATCAGAGTACTTCATCCTAAACCAGGTGAAGAACCTTCTCTTTCCCATGAAATCTCCTGATAAATGGCTTGAAGAAGCATTAAAAACGATGTTATGTGCAGCCTCCAAAACTTAAAGAGGACCATTACATACCTCCTTCATAGTGGTAAAGACGCATGAACTTGTCTTTTACCATATAGTAGATGTCCTCTCATACCTAAGCTCAATGGGCCTCTAAAAGTTTCACTGATGGGGTAGTACTCTGATTAGTATAGATTTCCTCCCCCCACCCTATGGCATGTGTGTGTCTTACCAGAAGATCTGTTGTGGTCTTGATGCTTCCGCTCACTAGGTCTGGTGGGTATGAACTCATCAATATGGCGAGATGTTAGATGACAGATGTTCTACAAAGGTTCTGGATGATTAATTTTTTCATATAGAGCAGGGGAGTTATAATAGCACTGGAAAGACCATGAATGGGGTTTGTTTTCTTTTTTCGGGTGAATATGAGTATTTTTCCTGATGGGGAAACCATAGGCTCTAGATCGGGGTTTGACACACTATGGCCCCTGGGCCAAATCTGACCCATCATCTACTTTATAAATAAAAGTTTAATGGAGTACAGTCACATTCATTCATTTACTCATTGTCTATGGTGGCTTTTGTGCTGCAATGACGAGGTGAGTAATTGTGACACAGAACATACGGCCGGTAAGTCTGAAATATTTGCTAAGTGGCCTTTAGAAAAAAACAAAAAACGGTTACTGACTATAGGTCTAGACCAAGAGCTGCATAACAGATGCTGGGAGTAGCATGGACTCTGGCCAAAGATCCCACCAACAGATGCAACTTGTCTACCGTTTGCATTACTTAATGACAATTTATTATCATCCCCATGATTTATGTGTTTTTTAACCACATTTGTGTGATGAATGGGGATACGGTGGGAGCCGTCACTCCTGCTACTTTCAAGATTAATACTTGTAATTCTACCCAGGTTGCATTATTGTCTTTGATTTACTATAATGACCGGGGGGGTAGTTTTGGGGACTTTGTGTTGACCTTCTGTACCTTAATGATTCCTTTTCCACAGGGCAGAGAGGTTTTGCTAACTGATAAGTATATCCATCTCAATTATATGCTCAGAAAACAGGGGAACAAATACAGCATAGGTCTACTCACAGGACCCCTTGTCAGATGGATGGGAACTAGGATGCCATTTTTCACTGGTGTTCCTAAGTCCTCACACTAGTAGGAGAACCGTGATGACATTTGTTTCAGATAAGACTCTATGTCCAATGGCTCTCAAAACCCAAGGTAATTCCCTTTCCCACTGTTGCGTTGCTGTAATCAGTAGCTAGGATTGGGAATATATTTACTATATATACTTGCAATAGAATTTCATGGACCTCATTCAGTGGCACTTAGTCTTTGGTTTAATTCTGGAAGCTGTGTCTGAGATGTGACTCAATTCTGGAAATTGGTGGGGGGTTTGTGTTATTGTTTTGAGGTCTGACTCCAACCTTCTGCTCACCCATTCTTGGTTTAGTTTTGATTTTGGTAAAAGCCAAACAGTGCCCCCATCAAATGTCTCACCAACTCTGCTACCCTAAGAGCCTCCTAATCTATAAGCAAAAGCCCTTCAGGGTGGGGGCCCTAGCTGCCATTCAGACACTGTTGCTTATTATTGTAATGAAGCACATTTTACCTCTGACACCACCTGGCCCCTGCTTTTCTAGAATACTGTCATTCATAAAAATGCTGGAGCCCAGTTGTATGATGGCATTGCATAGTGTTCGACCTTCCTACACAGAACAGCCCCTATTTTCTCAATTATGTCACTGTCTACCTCTATAGTTGCTTTAGTGAAGGGAGGATCCTCTCAGCCCTCCCAGGGAACACAGCCATCTAGGGGCTCTCTGGTGTCAGGTAATAAATCATTAACACATGCTCACCTCTCTGATCTCCACTTCAATAATCTCGCAAGGCTCTTCCAGCATCTCCAACTAATTTACTGCAGGCAATCATCACGTCCAAGATCCTGAGAGCATCTCAGCAAACTGTTAAAACTCCAGGTGTCTTTGCCAGGAAACTAAAGATGGAGTCACTGGAGACTCAAGAGAGGACCCACGTATCCGGAACTTTCTCATTTTCGGTCTTATATTCCGCCACGCTGCTGGTCTAATGCCAGGGTCTCCCTCGCATAGGCCCCTTATTCCTGCTGACACACACCAGGTCTTCTTCCAGCTGTCCTGGCGATGAAGCTGCTTCCTCCAATAGGTAGGAGACCGTAAAAGGAGGAAGGGGCAACTATCTCAAGGTCTCCCTCCTTCTTTCAGCGCCCTGACTTCACAGCGAGCAGAATTAATCTGTTCAGTGTGTCCTCATGCTCCTTAAGCGAGAAATCTCTTCAGATGTGGCTCCTTGATACCTGGCTGCCCGGAGCCTCTCACTCTTCTGTGTAAAGGTTTCTAGGGCCGGAATCGCCCCCGTCCTCATAGCTTCCTGGCTCTCTCCCCTAAGCTAGTCCTGCTTTCCACCTCTGCCTCCTGCCCCAATCCAGCAGAAATGAGAGTTATATTATAATACCTGTGATGCCACAGCATGCCAGGTCTTAACGTGCCCGCAGTCACGGGGTCTCCAATGTCATCTGACTAGCAGAAGAACCAATTCCACTTTTGGTAGCAACTCTCTTATTTTTGTTCCGTCAACAGCAGACCTAAAAGACGAGGTTGCAAGGATTTTGTATGGGAGGTGATCCGAGGAAGCACACGTGAAGAAGTGGGGATAGTGAGTTAAGGAAGGGTGAAGAGCCAGTAGTGGCGTGTGCTATAAAGTGGGCAACTATTGTGGGAGGCTGGGGCCAATACCACTGGAACATTCTGAGAAACATACATCTCACTTCTCCCACCGGAGGATGGGGAAGCTGGGACCTGTATCCATTGTGCCCCTTTCTCTGTGGTTTGAAGGCAGACCCCAGGAGGCACGTTGTTAAATGAAGTGGAATAATCTGCTGTGGTTCCGGAGAAAGCCCTGGACAGCTAGGGGGAGGCAGGGACTTAGGCTAGAAGCTGACATCATGCTGGAGTCACAGCAGCAGATAAATATAAAGGGATGATGAAATAGGAGAAGGAGCTTCAACAATGTATGTTCTGTGTATTTATTGAAATGATGCCGCCACTGCTCAAAGCTTTTTGCTAATTTTCATTCACAATTGTCCTCAGCATGTGCTATTTGGAATAGGCTGTGCTCAGGGGAACAGAAAACACCTCTCACCTCACTAGGGCGAGTAGATCTCACTACACCAGCCTTACGAACTGACTGTTAACTGATCAACCTCTTTTTCTTGTGCGAAGATTTTCCCTCTAAAAGCCTCTTCTTAAGTCTGTTTGTGTAGCGACCAAGTGGCCACTATGAAGGGTTATTTTTTTGGTGTTAGGAACAGTTAACTCACTTTTATTTTAATGTGCAATTGTGTTTTTCACTATTGAAGCTTTTGAGTCAAGTAATGCATCTACCTATCTCTTTAGCTTGCTTTTCACATGTGAATTTGGTCTTCAGGATGCAGATGGGAACCCCAAAGAGTTAACTGAGAAGAGGAGGAAGACGGGCACAACTATCCTTCAAGGTTTTCACTGATTCTTTGATTTTCTGCAGTTTGAGTATGATATGCCCAGATGCAGAGTTCTTGGTATTTATTATGCTTGCTGTTCTCTGAGCTCCCCAGAGCTGTGAGTTAGTGGTTGTCATTAATTTTGGAAAATTTTCAGTCTATTTTTTTCTTCAAGTATTTCTTCTGTTTCCTTCTCATTTTCTTCTCCTGGTATTCTGATTGCAGTTTTTAGATATGCTATGTCAGCCTTTTCATCGTTTTTCTCTCTTTAAATTTCAGTTTGAAAGTTTCTATTGCTATATCTTCAAGCACAATGATTATTTTCTTGGCTATGTCCAGCCTACAGATGAGCTCATCAACTGCATTTTTTTATTTCCGTTGCAATCTTTTTGATTTCTAACATTTCCGTTTGATGATTTTTTGGAGTTTCCATTGCTGTTTCTATTACTCATCTGTTCTGACATATCTTTACTCTTTCCATTAGAGCCCTTAGCATATTAATCATAGTTACTTTAAATGACCAGTTTGATAATTCTGAAATCTCTGCCATTTATAAATCAAGTTTCTTATACTGGATTTGTCCCTTCAGAATATTTTTGTTTTCTTTTTTAGCAGCATGCCCCGTCAGTCTTTGTTGAAACCAGGTATGATGTATCAGGTAAAATGAACTGATGTAGATAGACATTTGTTTGAGTCCCTCCTTTTGTTTTGGGGAGTTCCTAGAGACTTCTTAAGTCAGACCTTCCCCTTATAGTTTTTGGGTTTTTTTAGCTGTAATGCCCTGCAGTTTTCCAGGAACACATTGATGTGATGATAAGCTGAATGGGGAAGGGAAGGGAAGCATTCTGTAGTCCTATGATTAGGTCTCTGTCTTTCAGTGAACTTGAATCCACCGTTTCTCTTCCCTCACATGGAAAGCTAAAGAGGGGCTGGGGTTTGATGTTCTCCTACCCCAATGGGTTTGACTCTGGTCAAATCGTTATTTTCAGGGCAGGCCTTGATAAGGGAAGAGGAACTTCTGGGCATATTTCAAAAGGGTTACATTTCCCCTACTCTGTGCTGAAAGCACTGGAGAATTATTCTGTGCTCTTCATAGTAAGACTATGACAGGGCCCAATGTGGGAGCACTTTTGGAGTTTTTCCCCTCTTAAGCTCGTCTACACTGAGCCTCCAGCACTCAGTCACTTATGCACTTTACCCTTGAAGAATGCAGGGGTTACGTGCACTGTCATCTCCCTTGCCCTCTTTGAGATTTTGCATTTAACTTAAGTTAGCCCTGCACATACACAGATTCCCAACGGCCTAGCAAACATAGTCTTTTTGAATCTGTAGGTGCAAAACCCAGAGATATGAAGGCTGTCTATATATTTATTGAAAAAACTCCACATACAAGTGAACCTGTGCAGTTCAAACCCATGTTGTTCAAGGGTCAGCTGTAGTTTAAAATGTCTTTACTGATATGGGTGCCAGTGGTGAGCTTCTGTTTTTGGTAAGCTGCAATTATCTGTATCCATCTGTCTGTCTAGTTTTGGGGGGCAGAGGGTTTCCCTGTGACTTTAATTCCAATGGATCTAAGAAGAGCTGTTACATTTAAGTTTATTCAGCTTTTTTCTTGTTGTTAGAATGGAAGTGATGATTTCCAAGCTCTTTACCTACCAGACTGAAAACCTGAAGTCATATTTATCAATGTTTTGCCAAGTTATTAAATCTTCCTTGCTTTCTCATTCACCAGTGATGTCTCTGGAGAAACCAAGACTGAAATAATACGAGTCCAATAATCTCAACACAGAAGCAGAAACAAAAAACCAAGAGAGGATTGCTGAGAATTAAAAGATGGATGAAAAAGAGGTAAGGGAAAATAATTAACATCCTTATTATTTGGTTTTTCTTGTCAAAATCTACTTTTGGGGTGATAGGCGAATGATACGACATCTAAAATCTTCATTCGGTTTTCCAAGTACACTCCAAAACTTAGTGACCCTCAAGAAGTTTGCTTAAAAGTTATGTTCTCAAGAACTTTTAAAAACTTATTTCCCACATTAGAACAATGGAACTGTTCTGCCCATTGAATGAAGGTGGTCATGCTTTTTGATATTGTAATATCATATACTCTTCTTAATCACACAAATCTCATAAAATCTCATAAAAATAATCACAGCTTACTGTATGTTTTCACATTTTGGATTTCTTGGTAATAATAGCAAATCAGTAAATAAATAACATTGTTTGAGTTGGGCAAAATAAGAGAAAGATATGGAAGATTGGATTTTACATTTTCTGGATGCAAAATTAAATGTCAGAACAATTGGAATAAATGTTATCCTGCTTGGTGCTAGGGTTTCTTCCACCTACATCATCTGACAGTCTACTTCCAATGAATTCCCCTTTGCGTCTCTAAATATGATCACTGTTTTTGAAATTGAAAGAGGACAGTAAAATCAACCAGAGAAATGGCATCCATCCATCCACTGGGGAGAAACTAATAGCTATATCTGGGAAATTTTTATACAGGAAAAAATATTACCATCAGCGATGATTCAGATAACTATAAATTAGATTAAAAACAAATCTTCTGTAATGAAAAGAAACATGCGTAAGGGTATATTTGAATGAGAGAAAATGCAGTTTGTTCTGGTCTGGTTGTTTGGGGAGTTTTCTGAACCAAATGAAAAGATCCTATAAACAGTTTACCCTTTTTCATAAACTGGTGTTTTATGCCATAGTGCTGCTGTTTATGTTCTCCAAACATCCTGACTCTACTCTTAAGTTTTCAGTGCTGCTTATTGTATTCGCAGGGTTTGGCACTGTGAATGATTTTTTTCCAGTATGTGTGAGTCCCTTGATGACCAGGTGTAGAGTTCACTATTTCTCTATATCTTTTCACCTTCATCTGACACCTGAATTTTGTTCCACACATATCCTGCCAAAGGGGGTGGTCAATCAAGTTAGGGAGTTGCAATTTTATTTTAAATTATGTTTCTATAATGTAAAATCTGCACCCTACTTATTTTTCCAATTGAGTTTTTCATTTATCAATTTTTTTGGCTTGGATGGACTTTAGATCTCTATCGATGAAGTTAACAGAAGTATAATTATTTTAACCTGTGAAAAGGAACATATGCTGTTCGATACCGCTCTATCATTTCTCGGGCTAAAGAGAAATAATCTAGAATGAACTATAACTCATTGCACTTATTTAGTAGAGTGGTTAGTATACATGCTATTATTTTGATGGTGCCAGAGTTTTGTTTTTTTTAATCTAAACAGTTTCTTGACAATTAGAAAAAGGTAGTCCATGTAATAGTTGAAGAATTTGTAGCCTTCAGTACTGTAGAAAATTAGAAACCAGAGATATTATTTGTCCACTTATGGGTCCCGGGGGATTATCAAACAAAATGCAATGTATCTTTTTGAAATGTATTTAGGTAATTTATGTTTTAGGTTGTTAAGTTAAGATAGTCTGCTGACTTTTTCTAAGTAGTATATAATGTACAAACATTTAAAAAATAAAAGAAAAATATATAATAGTGGTCACTGTCTTCTATTAAATAGGAAAAGAACCCACTCCAGTTTCCCTAGAAACATTTTCCTACTGTATGAGGCGGTGTGGCCTTCTGGAATTCAGAAAGAGGGGGAGGTGAGTAAATGGTGCTATTGTGACCCAATTGCTTTTCTTATTAGATTCCTGATTCTTCTGTTGTTCACCTCTCAGTTTCCTCAGCTGTAAAATGTACATTTCTTCCAGGGTCCTGGTGAGGACTGGGAATATTGGGTTGTCAGAAAAGTCATGACGTATTTTTTCTATGCGTTTCGTTGCAAAAATGCGTCATGACTTTTCCGACAACCCAATACATCAATCATCTAGTTTATTCCTGGCACATAGGAGATGCTCAAATGATGGTGTTACTACTATCCTTATCGTTATAATTTGTAGTACTTATTAAACTCTTAATTTTACATTGTTTTCATTTTAACAAATCACTGTCATAAATTACTCACAATTGATCTTGTTCTAAAAATGTAATTTTTTTATAGTTTTATTGGAATGTCAACCATCTAATACAAAAAAAAGACCTTCATTCTTAAAACTTAATTTTTATTCAAAGATTCTTTTTTTTCCAAGATACCATATTACATAGTGATTATCCATACTTATCAGAAGCATAGACTCAGTCCTTTTAATATCAAATTCATTGGCTCAGAGATAAAGTACAACTTAATGATTTTAGTCTAGATATTAAAATAACACAACATTTCCCACTAATATTTTAGTTGTTTATGAAATTGACCAAGATTGTAATATAACAAAATTTATCATTATGCCTCACTATTTTACTTGAATAAGCAGAAATAAACAAGGTTTTTTATATTGTTTCAGATTACTAAAAAGCTTGATAGATATATGTTAGATTTCTAGGAAAACAAATGGTATTAAAAATGCATGCAGATATCAAATATTGAATATTAACTTGACTGCTTTATGTGTACATTTTTATGTTAACTTGATATGATTTACAGAATATTGCATACCCAACAAAAATAAAAAGAAAGATTGCATTTACAATATGATTTCAAACTAGAAGAAAAAGTTTCACTGATGCTATAATTTATTTGTAAAGAATAATACAAAATGCTTTTGAGCAATAGAAAATAAAACTTTAATACATGTGTTCTTGTGAAGAGTAAAATTGTAAAGACAGGATTTTTTAAATAAGTATTTTATAGTATTATTATTATTTTTTTTTAGCTGAGCCATCCTGCCACCTGTTGGCAGCCCACTGGCAGCTCAGCTCAGGCTGGGCATCTAACTGCTGTTGCTCAGAGCTCAGCTCGCACTCTTTTTTTTTTTTTTTTGAGGGCAGTATCGCTGGCCCTCATATGTGGGACCTGAACCGGGGCCGCTGGCTTCCCAAGCCAGCGCTTGACCACCGCGCCACTCGGCCGGACTCTCAGCTCACACTCTTGAGCAAGATCTTAACCAACTGAGTCACTTGGTCGGCCCTATATTTAACAGGTTTAATGCACTTCGTATCAAGATGCTCTGAAGCCATACAGCCATTTTCTCACTTTAAATACACGCTCCCTTATTTAATGTATGTTTGAAAGTTAATACGTGTGATGTTGTACCCTCTTTTTACCGAGCTTCAGAAAACCTCAATTTTACTTCTCACAAATTACATTAATACCATCCAAATAGCCAAGCAAGTAACTAAGGCAGAGCCTATAACTATATAGCATTCCTCGATGCCTCCTAAGGAATCACCAGGTCTCATTGTATCTGATTCTGGATTGTTCTCTGACCCATCCATCCCTTTCTGCCTCCAATACATGAGACCAATTTACCATCATTTTTCCTGGATTACTGCTACAGCATTTTAATGATCTCTGCCTCTTGTCTTATGCTCCTGTAATTTACTTTCCTCAATGCCAGGCTTAATGACCTCTCTAGAAAAAAAACAAAAACATTCGATCTTGTTATTCTCTTCGTTCATAAACTTAGTGTTTTCTTTGAGTGTTAAAATAGAAGTCAAACTTTTTCATTAATGTGGCTTGTAAGTCCAGAAGTATCTGACCCTTGCTTCTGTTTCTGGTATCGTCACTTTGTATTCTCTTCCATACTCCCCAGTTTTAATTATACTGGATTTTTCTGTTGCTTGAAGGATGTATGCTTTTTACAGCATCGTGGACTTTGCAATAGGTTCAATAGCTTGGTTAGCTAGAACTCATGTATCATGCAAGTCATCCATTTAAAGTGTACAGTTCAGTGGCTTTTAGTGTATTCACAGACTTGTGCAGTCATCAATTTAGGAACATTTTCATCACTCCTAAAAGAGCCCCCAAACTTATAGGCAGTCATCCCCTATTTTCCTGTAGTGCCCTCCCCACACCACCCTCTGTAACTCTGGGCAACCACTAATCTGCTCTCTGTTTTGACTAAACTATCGTGAACATGTCCTATATGGAATCACACAATTCTGGTTTGTGTCTGCGTCTTTTCACTGCACATAATGGTTTCAAGGGTCACCTATGTTGTAGCATGAATGCATACTTCATTCTTTTTTATACCAAATAACATTCCATTGTATGGATATTATAGCACTTTATCTCTTTATCAGTTGCCAGGCTTTTTGGTTGTTTCCACTTTTTAGCTATTGTGAATAGTGCCGCAATGCACAGCTGTGCACTTGTGTGGAATATGAGTTCAGTTCTCTTGGAGGTATAATTGTCACTGGCATTGCAGCCTCAGATGTTAACTAGACGTTTCCCCTTTTAGGAAGCTGCCAGACAGTTTCCCAAAGTGACTGAGCCATTTTACATTTCCAGCAGCTGTGTACAGGGTTCCGCGTTCTCTCCATCCTTGTCAATAGGTGTAATTTTTGTCTTTGTAGTAGATTCCTCATTTCTTTTTTTCTCTCCTTTTCTCTCTCTCTCTCTCTCTCTCTCTCTATCTCCTTGGAATACAATCTTCTGTTATGCTAACCTCTTTCTTTCTTTTTCCAAAGGACAGCGATTCACCCTTCAATTCTAGCTCAAATGTTACTTCCTCAGGAGTCTCTCCCTGAGGTCCAAAGGTTAGGCGTCTGCATGTTGCTGATTGGCAGAGCAACATGTATTTATCAAAATTTGTTATGATCAGTAGTCCCATTGTCTGAATGCCAGCCACACTGGAGTTCTGTGAAGCATTATGGCTTTTTTTTTTCCTTGCTGCATCTGAGCATCTGAAACAAAACCTAGTACCGAGTAGATGCTGAAATATTTACTAATTGACGGATGGAATAAAAATCTGGTTCCAAGGTCTTTTATCTTTCCCAAACTCAGCAACCATTGACTTGCTTGCCAGCCTACCCCTAAGTCTCTTCCCAGCCACATCATCCACAAAGCTCACCCCCAACTCCATCTCCTGCTCCATGACCCATGATGCTTCAAGGTACCAGCTGTTCTCAGAATCAAGTGGGTATTTCAAATCTGTAGACTTTGACTGCCTTTTCCTCACATGTCTTAAATGCCATCTTCCCACCTCTCTCACATACATAATTCTGCTCACTATCCAGATATGTCTTCATGCCCCCTGGCTTTTCAAACAGTCTTGAACATTTCTTACGCATCTAGTCTTCCAGCCATGAGGACATCAGGTGTGTACTGTAATATCCACTGGATGTTCCAGACAAATGCAAAAATTTCACTTTGCACAAGCATCTTATGCAGGGTTTTCATGTCAGTGTGGCAAGGGATTGGTTATGTTAACCATAGGAAAGAGAGACTGTCAGGCAGGTACGTGACCCTAGAACATAGAAGGCAACAGTGACCTACATCCCTCAACAGTAAGCTGCACCTTTACTTTTGGTTGTTATGAAGGCTGATATCTGTGATGCCTGTCTGACAAGGGACAGTGGCAGCTTGTTTGCACAGCTTTCATTCATGCTTTGCTTATGCATTCTATTATCCTCCTGTTACGTTTAATGTATAACGGTTTCCCACTGTCACTTTGGTTTTGAACTATTGAAATTTTAATGGCAGACATAGAATGTAATTGCTTTGAATATACATACTAATCAGTAAAAACAGAGAGGGACACAAACTAGTCGATAGAGAAGAAGAGGCAGAAACAATACCTAAAATTTCAGCTCCTAATTTTGAAGGCAGATAGATTCCAACCTTGATTATATACATTGAACATACTTTACGAATTGTAATAGTGACAAAAACCTCACAAGTGTACACAGCCTATGTTTTATTCATTCTTTGTTTAGTCATTCTTATCATATTTTATGGCTCAAATAACTTCCTCTTACATTAAAAATAAATCATTCTTCTTCGATTGAAAGAGTATTAAATCTTTATGTTGTCAGCAGTTGACACCTATTAGCATACGAGTATTTTTGAAATGAAAGAAAACGGTGTGTTCCCTCCTTTGATATTTTAAAAGGTAATTAGATTATTTGCTAAGAAATTACTTTTCAGAATGAACTCTCTTTGTCGTTATTAGTTTCCCCTTCGGCAGAACTTAGCTGATTTAATGTGCTTCCAGTAGCTTTGGCAGCAGTATGAAGATTCCGTGGTCCGTGTTTACACAGGTAGAACTTTAGAAATCATAGGAACAGATATATACATTTCTGAAAATTGAGATTCTAGGGAAAATCTTCCTCTTACATTTCTTTCTTATTCCTATAGTTCCACAGTCCTTCTGTGGTGTGAAACGAAGTGGGATTCCATTAGTTTTCTAAACTGCAAGGATGATGCCACATGTATGGGGACAGTGACAGAATAATACTGATGTTTTTGTTCTAAGGTTGCATCCGGGCAGCTACTGTGTGCTGGGCCAGTTTGCTCTTCCCTCCTTGGCCCTTGCCCTCCTGGGAAATTGTGGGTCTAATGTACGGAGTGTATCCTTATGAATATCTCACATTTATGTGGACTTTTTGGGGGGCAGTTGTTCAAATAAATGGCCACTGTGACTTCCACACCACACCTTCCTGACCTGTGACCACCTTTTGTCCCTGTCTGTCTCCCAGACTTAAGAAGACCCTCGAAGAAACACCTATAGTATCGTAACTATGAAAGAGAAATGAGTCCCTTTTTGTCCCTAAACACATGACTATTCCTTTTGGGGCAGAGTAGCCACGCTGACCCCAGAGCCTGCACAGTCTGTGCCATGCCAGCTTTGAGGAGGTGGACGCCATCTGGGTCATCCCTGAGGGGTCGACATTGCAAAAGAGCCAAAGCACTTCCATAAGAATGAACTTGGCTTCACGAGTCCAGGCGCTGTAAAGCTGATAGTATATTATACTAGCAAGGCCGCTTTCTCAGAGCTGGCGTCAGGCCTCAAATGATGGTCTTCATGTGTCGTATGGACTAGCCTACCTTCCAGGTAGACATGTCTATACAGATACATAGCTCCTGTATCCCTTTTCCTCCTGTGCCCATTTCACTCTCTAACTCTTCAGCCTAATTCAAACCAGATGATGCTGGCATGTAAAAGATTTGTGGATTTGGGTGGGAATCAGCAGGAAATCTTCCTGTTATTTACCGTCTCACTTTGATATATTTTTTTAACTGCCAGACAGAGGTGTGGATGACATTTGAAGTTCGGTGAACTGATTTAGAAGAAGCCTTTTTATATAATTCTAGAGGCTTTTACAAGTGTGAGTGGGTTTTGCACTGCAGGTGGTGAATGGCAGCTGTTTGGGAAGAATATATTAATGAGAATATCAGACACCTCCACGTTATAAATGTTTCGCACATTAAATGTGTTGGGTCTGATATATGACAATGCATATGAAACTACCTATTACTTTTTTTTTTCCTTTCTGTTTTTTTTTTTTTTTTAAGTTCTGGTTATATTTCTTCTGTAGTTATAAATTCATGTAAGATGAAATATTTTATATTTTAGATAAAATTAGCACTTTGAATTTAAAAATATAAATAAGCCCTTTCATCAGTGGTATAAATGTCGCTGTAAATGTTTCAAACTTCATACTTTTCATTTGTCATTTTGATTAGGGAAGTAATGAGGAGGTGACATTGTATTTGGCAAAACTCTGAATCTGAGTTGGAATATGACTTCTAATTCCATTTCAAGCCCCCCCACCATCACTTTAAAGTACTCGTAGTTAAAACATGTGTTGATATTTAAAATAGTTTTAAGTGTAAACTCTTGAAAAAGTCAATTTCTACTTTTCAGCTCAGACATTTATTCATTCAGGAAACTTTTTCAATTTCTATGCATTAGACCCCCATGTCAGATACAAACATGGATATACTATACTTAGACTCTTCAATGAGCCATTTCTCTAGGGAGGGTGACATGATGTAACATAAAAAAACTATAAATATGTACAGAGGATAATTGCATCGGAATGGGATCAATGCGTTTTCAGAATTTAGAGCATTTCCAACAGTCAGGAGTTGAAGTACAAAAAGGGGGGAGATCACCGTACTTATACTGAGAAATGTCTAGTATGTCTGTCTGCAAATGAAAAGAGATGGGGAGTCTCAAAGAATGATATGCCCCAGTATTTGGAGAATAGAAAGTACTGAGTATGTGCCAAACACTGCAGTTTTCACAAGGCAGGGGGTAGTGTTGAAATAAGACTGGAAAAGTTTCCACCAGTACATCACAAAGACAAATACATCAAGAGATGTCGAGTGGGCCACACAATCAAAATAATATTCTCGATGACAAAATAAAAGAACTTCCCTGTACTCAGTAAGAGCTATGAGCCTTGAACATGGTGGATATTAAGCAAATATAAATCGGATAGATATCTCATTTAATTCCCCAAACAATGAAATGAAATAGGAATAATTATTTTCATTTCACAGATGAGAACACTTAGGAATAAAAAAATAAGTTGCAACTTGGGTCAATTCAGACGGTAATGAAGTTTTAGAACCGTGGTTGGAGGGCAGCTTCACTATAATCCAGGGTCAAAGCTTTCCACCTTAAGGCAATCCATGTACTCCAGGAAGGGAATTCAAATGCCGTGATACTTACCGGCCTGTACTTGTCACTAAAGAACTAGAGCGCAAAGCAGAGAAACCAAGTGACAGCTTTTTATGAGTCACGACTGTTCTAATTACCTATGGAGCGTACCAGAGTAACGACTCTGGTAACGACATATCAGAGTCGGTGCTGGCCCTCCTACAAGAATATCTGATGCCCAGTTGATAACTCATGGCTCTGAAGTTGCCATCCTACCTGATGGTTATAGCTAAGCTCCAGGGTAGGGATGGTGAGCTCCATAGGTAATTAGAACAGTCGTGACTCTTATAAAAAGCTGTCACGCTGTCTTCATTCTGTGAATTCACTTGTGTGGAAATAGAAGTTTGAGTTGTTATTCTATAAACCATTCTCCTTATCTGCTCTGTCTAATCTGCCCATCACTAACCTGTTACCTACAGTCCATCTGGTCTAGGCATAAATCTATTTGTTTACTCTGACTCATGACTTTCAAAAAACAATGAAGGATAAAAGAGATAAGTGCAACCCACATTAAAAAAAAAAGAACCAAGATACTGCTACTTGAACAGTTAAATACACATAAACACATAAGTATATACCATATATATATGAGATATTCTTATAAACAAATGCGTCAGTATTCCAGTATATACATCCTATGACACCCTCATTCCCTCAATCTGGGGGTGGTTCATTTGAACTCAGTTACCAATAATTCAGTATGTATGTAAATCTGCCAACATAGGTCAAAGATAGCATATATTTGAATAAAAGTATGTATATTTTGTGTTAAATAGGCTACTCAATGAACTATATGACTGGGGAAGTCTTAGTTCCACACTCTCAGTTTATAAATGAAATTCTGAAATACAAACCAGCAAATCCTCTCCTAAACTCCCTGTCTTCACCACAGTGTAATAAAAAAGTAGTTCAGCAAATATTTTTTATTTCTAAGTAAACATATTCTATGCATTCAGATTTTCGGACTGCTGTTGGTGGCAGGTAACTGAAACCATGGAAAGCAAACCGGTAGATAAGAGGGAATGAATGAAATGTGTCTCCTCATGGGCAAGGCAAAAATTGGTTCACAAGATAGAAATGGATACTGTTCGGCAAGGCTAGGAAAAACATAGGCCTTTAGAGCAAAGATATTTGCTTCCTAAATTCATGTCTGTCCGTTTGTTTTCAGAGGTCGTAGAATTATTTAAAATGTTAATAATTATAATGTACATTAAAGCGTTGTTCAGAAGTTCACACACTTAGTATCATGCAAGCTACTTATAAAATAGCTTCTACTATGCATCAGTCTCCAAATCACAATTTACAGTAGATGTTTCTAGAAATGTCAGCTGCTTTCTGGTTTAGAGTCACTCCATGACACCAATAGTAGCTTGTAATTGACATTTTACTATTCTGCTCCAACCTAAAGACAGATGGGCATGTATGTATATGTAGGATGTGAAAAGCAAGGGTTTTACCAATGTTTTTTTTTTTCCAAATCAAATCGTAGTTAGGTTTCACTGGATTTTTGAAAAGGTGTGCGTCTGTTCTTTATTTGTACTTATTTTTTTCTTTTTTTCCATCTCTAATTGCATCCTGACTCAAGGGGTTTGCTTCCTAGGTTATTAAGTATGAAAGCAGGCAACTGGAAATTAGAATTTCAATATAACAATTGTCTCTTTTGGAGGTATATAGGAACTGGTGCTAAAATAATAATGCAGTGATTAGGTTCCACAATACTTCAGTTTGACATCTGTCTCGAGAATTTCAAATGTCAATATTAAAGTTAGGATCAAATATTATTGGGCTGTCGGAAAAGTCATGACGCATTTTTGCCATAAAAAACATAGAAAAAAATGCGTTGTGACTTTTCTGACAACCCAATAGTTTGTATTTTAATTTACTATACTGCTTGAAATTATGAAACCACAATCAACTTGGAGTATGATGCCTGTTGAAATTAAGATTAAAATGATGCCTACAAAAATGTCATTTAATATTCCTTTCTAGCACTAATCATTGCCTAACATTTTATAAGATGGATAAAGATATTGGATGAAATAAGTAAAAACTTTCTGTTCTTAAATTGGACGCTTTGGCAATATATTTGGATAAGGGTGGTTTTATAAATAAGATCATTAAAATGCTTTTAGTTAGTAGTAATATTTTGCATTTGCAAAGTGTGCTTTCTTCAAGAAGCTTAAAGTGCAGTTTAATATCTTTGTACTGCTTCACAGAAACCCTGTGAAAAATGAAACAGATCTCTCTAAAACGTCATTGCACAAAGAAATTCTCGGTGGGATACATGACCTGATAGAGAATAAATAGCCCCCAAAAATCTATGGCTGCCTTTGTCTGCCTCACAGTGTACAGTCAGATCGATGGTCCCACTGAACTTTGCACTGATCTGAAATTATCTGATGTGTTTGATCAATTTGGGGTGCAATATTTTAAAAAGGGGTAATCGGTCATGTATAATTTGTCATCGGGTCAAGGATCCTAGCACTTCTCATATGCTTATGATCATGGTTGTTCAATAAATATTTAACACCTAAAATAATACCAGGTGATGGCTATATAAATGCCATAAAAAGTTACACAGGCATAGGCAAAGTTAAGGAAAACCCTCATTTAATCATCATTACTGTTTCCTCACGGTCATCTTTTAGGAATAAGAGATAGGGAAACAGCATTCATGCTTCCATTCTCCCTGTAGTTCAGCTCTTGGGAAATGGCCCTGTTTCATGAAATAATAGCTAACGTGTATTGAGTGCTTATTTTGTGTCAGACAGTCATCTATATTCTTTAGACACAGTAGTTCATTTAATCCTTTAGAAACTGTGTAAGAGGTAACATAATTGTTACCATTTTTATCATTGGAAAAAAGGCACAAAGATTATTTGTCAGAGTTGAAACCCTCGTAAGTGGCAGTGATCGGATATTATGCTTAACAAATATATACTCAATAAACGTAGTTACTAGTTCAATTATTTAGGATTATGAGAAAAGAAAATTGTATAGAAAAACCAAAAGGACATGAATGCATACATTTGCTTAACTGGCACTGTTGCCATTTTACCCGAGAAAGCCTCCAGGATATACCAGAGGATCGTAAACTCAAGGATCGTAAACTCAAAGTGGCAAGGAACTTCTCATTCAGAGTAACTTCTGTTTGTCAGTGCTTGTTGATATGCTGCCCAAATTCTCGGTACACTGACTAAGAAAAGCCAGGAAAAAGATAAAATCTTAAAAAAATGTGAACACTGAAAGAAGCAAGCCATCCCTGGGTACGATCTCCATTCTATTTCAGAGAGAAGGTAGTGAATAAAAAGCGCTTAACCCAGGTTTCATTTAGTGGCATAACCCGACTTGGAGCTCACAGAAGAGAAGCTAACTAAAATCATGCAAGAAGATGCTGTGTTGCTGTCACAGCTTAATTTTTGCTCTTCCAAAGGCTGTCTCTTCTCCAGAGGCCAAGGACCAGTTGTGAGGTAGCATCAGGATTGTCTTTTCCCCGTCTCAGATTGCCACGTCTCCTGCCCCAAGTACTGACTGTCCCAACACCCTGTTTTTCATCTAGTCAGAGACTGGAAAGCCCAACAAACTACTAGAAATCTGGACTGTAGATCAGGGTTGCTCTAGCGGGTGAGGGTGAGGGGCTGTGGAAGGCAAGAAGGAGCTGAGGAAGGCAAAGGCATCTGAAAGGTTTAATACCAGGAGCCAAACGCTATAGGAAGTAACATGCAGGACAATGTGCCTGCCATGCAGTGCCCTTCTTTTTCAGGCATTACCTCAATTCAGATCAGCAGAGAAATTGGATCATGTCTCTGAATTAATATTTTGTAGGATCCTTTATAGAATCTCAAGAAATTCTCTTCCATGCTCAGTAGGGTTCAAGGAAATCAGACTTCTTTATCAAGAAATGTAGCAATTATTAGCTATTTTTTTTTTGAGGGGAAGAGGATTGGAATCAGTTGAGTGACCCTAGGACAGATTGTAATTCTCTGACACTCTTATTAAAGTAATTTGAATTTAAGATAAATACATCAACAGATGTCTGCTGCACTTTTTTAAGAATGCAGTTTCAATCCTATTCAAATAAATAAACATGGGGCATAGCCAGTAAAGCAATATGTGTTGGTTGCCATACTTTAAACAAATACTAGCATAAGTGTGATGAGTTACAAAGAGATAATGAGCATGAATATCAAATTGACATGAAACACAGTCATTGATTAGTAGAAATGCACAGCGAATTGTGTAAGTGGCTGCCACACATAGCATTGATAAACATTTTCTAAACTCAGTGGCCGTATGAAGGAGACAATACAAAGGACTGCAAATTCTTAGAATCTGTTCTCCTACAGGGATGTCTCTTCACGTCTGTCAGAATGAGAGTGTATTCATTGACATCATCACAAAAAGTTGCTTGTAATTGTTGAGCCATTTCCTATAATAATTGCTTTTGCAGCCTCGAGGTTGGTTTTAAAAGCTTGAATTATGAATATTTTATTTTATATTATTTTCATATTCCATGAGCATGCCTCATGCAAATTAACTTCCTTATAGCCTCGCACTGACCTTTACCTCATTGAAAGAAATTAAATTGTAAAATGAATCTGCTTAGGAAAATCTTTTTCAGAAAAATGTCTCTTCTACATTGCTGAGGTTCAAAAAGCCTTTAGCATTCCAAGTCATCAACCCTATTAAATAATGAAATAAAATTCTGGTAATTGTTAAAAAAAAATTAAAATGTTAAAATAGGATGAAAATGATATACCACTGTTTAAAATGTTGGCATGCTGCAGAGAAAAAATGCCTGTAACAATTAGCTCTTCATTTTTCAGGATTTGGGGATGCTTTTCAGACTATATGCGGGCGTACTTGACATTTTCTTCAGGCTGCTTCAAATTGGTGAGACACATTGAAACAAAGAAATTTCGACTCTGTAAGTACCTGAAAATTCCTAATGTGTACTTCCAATAACATATTCATATATTGACACATCGTGGACTGGTGAGGCAGATTTGCGCCTATATATTTAAATGCCCTGTCTGCAATGTGTTAAGAAACAAACAAGTTAAATATCTAGAAACAAAAAGATAATAATGGTTTTGCATGTAGTGATGAATAATAGACTATTATCTGTTTTCTCTGAGCATCTTAGGGTAGTTTTTAAATCTCTGGTGATTCCTGAGGTAAAGAAAACTGCAGGTTGTGAATTTTCTGTTCACAAAATCTCAGCTGAGCTCCTAAAATTTTCTGTAACCTTATGATGCCTGGAGGACTCATGTCTTGTATACCTAAGAAGGAGAAAAACTCTGGGCTTCCCATGTTCCATTTATGTGATTCATACCATATCTTATTTCAAAACTCTGAAATCATATTACAGTGGGGACTTTACTTCCTTTATCTAAACACCCTGATTTAATTTTCAGATTAAAGTGTTCTTAAATGTAATGTCATGCATGGAATCAAAAACAGAAGTATTGGTGTTCATTTTCACACCCAGGAATAGTCTTGTGTGTATGCCAGGTTTAAAGGGAACGGACCTTTAGAGAATCTATAGATTTTAGAATAATCTCAAGAAACTATTACTTTGCATAATTATAATTATTATTTATCTCAAAGATAAAACAATTGATATATGTCTATATATGTATGTGGATAACACCCTGAAAACTTTTATCTAAAAGTCTTGGCAAAATAGCCACCAGCAGGAAAAACCAAGAAATAAAAAATAGAGCAGGAAAAATGCCCCAAATTGGTTAGCAAGAAATAAATGAATGGGCTCAATAGCAAGGGTGTTGTTTCCATCAGGGTCAGGTGATTTTATTTAGTGAATGTATTGGATTGTCGGAAAAGTCATGATGCATTTTTGCAACAAAAAAACAGACAAATACGTCATGACTTTTCTGACAACCCAATATTTATTATATTTCACAGTAGTTTTAAGAATAATATTGATAAAATTTTGTGAGTTGAATCTTCATCTTTCAATGATTTTATTTCATAGTTTCAAGTTATCCTATATCTGATTTTTTGGTTGATATGCATTTATCATTGTCTGTTGACATCTCTTTTTACTTTTCTATCAAAAATTGACTTCCAAAGCCTTTATGTTAAGGAATTTTCTGTGACCAACCCCTGCATACATTTCTTAGTTTTTTAAAGCTTTTCTTTAAGAGTTTTCAATATTATAATATTCTAATGTTTTCCATTTAGCTAAAATGCCATTATTTACTTTTTCTATGCAGTGTAAAATTATAAAAGATTTGGTGATAGCAATAGCTGTTCCCATGTTTATTCAAGAAAACCTCATTATTCTCAAATGACATTTGTTTTATTGTAACAAATATTGTTAGGAAAATTTATATTATAAAAAAAAATGATAGTTCAATATAGGGAATCATTTTCATAATCTTACCCATGCGCTAAAGTTAGTTAATCTATAATTCATCTACTTGGCACTTTACAAATATTTTTAAGTTCAGTCATCTTAACAGTAACATAATAGTTTTATTCCAATATTACTAATGAAAAACTGAGATTCAGAATATTTCAATAACTTTCCTAACATACTGTACTTGATAAGTGATAGAGTAAGGATTCAAATAAAAGCATGCCACGTTGGAAAGTCTTTACTCTTTGCTAAAATAGTGCACTCTTTTCACATAATTCTTCCTCTTGCTACCACATGATTCCACAGTCTTTCATTGAGCTTCTATTAGGCTCATAATACTGACTTTTGTCTGTGGGCTTCATGACATCTCACATTGTCTAATTCAACCCAACTCTCCTTTTAAGGACATTCTGGCTAAAAAAAGGTAAACTATATTCCCTGTGATTTATTTTCTTCTATATATTTCTAAGCTTTCTACAAAATTGTTTCCTATTCTTAGCCCAATATCCCATATTAATTTTTAGTCTAAAACGTTCCTTCATTAATACTTATCTGCCTCGTTTTCTTGCTTGGGCATCCATTAAGAGGTGCTTTGGAGAATATCAGGCAATCTACTTAGAATCAAAAGATGTATAAAGAAGATTAAAAATTAGAGATCCTGAGTCCTTATCTAAAAAAAAAAAAAAATGTGTAAGATAAGGGTGCTTAGAACTTCCAAGAATTTCTGTGCGGATCAGACATCTCTGTCTAGGGAGCCCTGGCAATGATAAACTCAAGTCATGACTTCGTTTATGTATTTCTCCTGTCTCCCAGCCAAGGTTGAGTGCTGTCTGCCCATTTTTTTTTTTCACTTCTCCAAGTGTTTACTTTATTTTCTATATTTGGCCATGTTTTCTCCTCCACAGATAAAAGCTCCTTGAAGTCAGGCATTGACTTCATCAAGAAGTCCTGGTATTTTTGGAAGGGTCTCATTGACTATTTCCTAAGTTAAGCAAAATCGGACACTTCAGAAAAGTATTACAAATGAAAGAGGTACATGCTATATAACTGTGGTCCTAGAACAATGGTATAAAAATCAGCCCATCATTTTTCTGATGAGATCAGAAGGCTTGTGTCATCCTAACTCTGTGTATAAAGCAATCATACTCTGAAAAGAGACAGCCACAGGAAAAGAAATTCATATCAACCACAGAAAAATTAAAATTCACTTTCTTAGTTGACATTTGAAATGCATGATGCCTTGTTTTCTTATTCATAACCATATAAGAAATTGATTTAGCATTGAGATGGGTGATAAAATGCCTCAAATAATACTTTCTATCCCAAGATCTTTCTAAAATAAGAAAAAAAGTCTATGTCTAATTTGATAACAGGAAAGACAGTCAAAAACCCCTGAGAGCATTTAGTTCTCAAATAATCATTAGCCGTATGGATGAAGAAAATTAAACTATTTATTAGTATAGGTGAGCTATAGTTTTCCTATTTTATATTCCAATTAAAATATAATTTCCCAAAGCCAAATGTATGGCATCTTTAAATACAGACATTTACAGACCAGGCAATATGCATCTGAAGTTAAATATTTCCATAAAATGGAGACACATATACTTATTAGGATAATCTTATTTGAATAATACGTATTAAATGGTTCAATGAGATTTGGAATAAACACATGATCGATGGGGGAACACTTTCTGAATATAGCAGATACTTTCATCTCTAGGGCTTTGGGCTCCTTGCTCCTCTATGTTCACTCGTTTGTAATTTCTACCCCAATTCTTAAAGACCCCAAAATGAAAGCTGTTTAGTCCTGAACTCAACCTCCTCTGGTCATCATTCCAGTGACTGACTGCCCGCCATTCTAGTAGCAGGTTCTCTTCACAGGCGAGAAAATGGCCCACTCAGGCCTACTCTGGAACTATGCATCATGTTTTCCTGTTTCTGGGACCAGCGGATGAATGCTCCCTACACCTGGGTCAGTCCAGGCTCACTCAGGAGTAAGAGGAAATGTGGGTCCTTCTGAGCTATCAAGCTAGGTTGTGTTTCACCTGGGCTTTCTGTAGAGATGAATATATCCTCCCTACAGTTCCCTATGCTGGCTTATCACTAGAAGTGACTGCTCTCCTTGAGCTAGGGCTAGTGACCCAAGAACAGATGACCGTCCACTCCCACCCTAAGAACCAGATCATTCCCACACTCTCCGTACAGGGATAGAATCGTCATTACAGAAAGTGTTGTTGAATATATACCTGAGCATTACATTATTTGCGTCTAGAAAAAAAAATCCAAGCTAGGTATTTGGTTAAACTATCGCCATTGTTGAAAAGGCCTAACCTTAACTTAATAATCTTGTAAAACATTATTACTTCTTTACTACAGTTTAATTAAGCAATACGTTTTTCTCATTTTGAATGGAATGAAGTCAAATGGAGTGTTCAACAGAACATATTGACAGATACAATATTGTTAGAATAAACTCTTCAAATCCTTTCCCATGATGCATTTTATTTTCAAAGGTGAGCCCATTTGTTAACATAAACGCGCTATGTTTTAGAAGTAATTGTACAAGCTTGCTACCAAAACAAGCAAAATTAGTTATCTTTAAAACCAGATGGAGACATCTGACTTTACATCCTGGAATTCATTGTAGGTAAATGAGCGGGACCGTCTTCTAAGATTGGTTGGCCTCGGAGGTCTTCCTTCTATCAAGTCTAAGTAGATGTCAGATTTTAGGAAACGTTTGTAGCTGTCTTGTTCCATCAGCTGATACACTCTGCTTTGTGCAGCATCAAAACTATGGAGGGTGGGTTGGGTGATGCTCTTAGAAATGAGTTCTTTGGTGTGGAAATCAAGGTTAACCTGGAAGATAATTTTAAAAAAAGGGTAATTATGGTCAATCTGTTGAAGTAAACACCTTTGAGTAATAAACAGTGAAGGACTATCAGTGTGGAGTGGTCACAGTGCCCCTGGGTGCCTGGCTGCTGTTTCTATTATGGCCCCCGGTGTCCAGTGGTTCACTCTGGATGGCACGCTACCTGGCCCTTCTCCCCTATGTCCCTGGGCCTTCCCACACTCAGCTGATTAGAATCATGGAATATCGTTATGGTAAGAATCATAGGGCTCATTAGGTCCAACTCACTTTCAAAGTGGAAATTAAACTTCATAGAAGTTAAATAATTTTTAATGATGGCAAACGGTGAGATTGGGGCATATTTGGGATTTGGATGTGGGGCTTTTGTTTTTATCCCCGTGCTTTTTCATTATATTATGATGCTGCCTTCCAACCAAATGTGTGCAGAAAAAGAATATCTTTTCAAGATTTTATTTATTTATTTATTTATTTATTTATTTAGAGGGCAGTGTCACTGGCCCTCATATGTGGGATCCGAACCAGGGCCACTGGCTTCCCAAGCCAGCTCTTAACCACCGCACCACTCGGCCGGCCCATCTTTTCAAGATATAAAATCCTTTAATGCTTTTTATCAAAACACTGCTGATCTATTTGGTCCTGATGGTGGTGAGTTCCCAGATAGGGGTTTTTCCTTTTCCCCCGTGGGTAACACCATAGGACTAGCTGCCTTTTTTGTCTGCGTATAAGGTCGGCCTGAGGAAAACAGAACAATACATGGAAACACAGAACAAACTGAAACATACTGAAACGAGGAAAACAATGATCATTTCATGCGGAATGATATTCACAGTGCTTCCTCCTGGCCAGTACTAATTTGCAGTCAAACAGAACTCTTAATGATGCTAAACTACCAGTCCTACCACTTCAGTGAAGAAATACTGTGTATTGAACATATAATAGAAACTCTAGTTTTTCATGTTTGAGGAGTCAGGTAACATTTGCTGGTTTTATAGCCACTTTAGCAATTATGTCATACAATTATCTCACACTGAGTTTGCAGTCCAAGAAAATCACAATTGTGTTTTCACTGGAACCATGGCCAAATTAGATTTCCCTCATTTCTCTATTATAAAAAAAAGAAAATTAAGCCTATCTTAAGGTGGAGGAATAATTATTTTTGGGCAAATAAAACTTTGTGTAGGTAGATGAGCTAACATGAAAATGGTACATGATAAAAACTTCTTGACTTCTACTTCCTTCCCCTCTTACTGAAATCTTTAGTTTCTGAGAGGTTGCTTATGCTAAAGTGATTAATATGCATGAGTGACTAAATCTAAATGTTGCAAGTAATTGTATTCACTCTTAGCTTAGAATAAAAATAACCCTGAGGAGTGACTTCAATTATACCATTACTTCCATGTCAAAAGTCTTACAATGAATTGTTTGTCTGTAGAAATCTGTAAACACCCATTTTGCTTCAACAAAATCCTTACCTTTCTGGTGAAATGTATGGGGATATGCATTTGACAAGGACAGACTCTCGCAAACGTTTTGCAGACACTTGTAAATTTTTGCAGTTATCTTTACCTCTTGTGGAGCATCACTCTGGATAAATTTTTCATATATTGCTTTTGCTTTAAGGATAATTTGCTGAGGGTCTCTGCTTTTCTTGAAGTCTTCGCAGGCTATCCAAAATTCAATGTTTTCCTCACTGAATTCGGTTTTAAGAAATCTGGTAAAAGCCTCCAGTCCATCTACCGAGAAAGGGAGTGGTATATTTTTACTATAAAATATTAAGGCTGAGAAAATGTACTACTTGATATTAAAGTGTGCCTGGAAATATTAACAGAGCAGCTACGTCTGCTCTCTAATGGATCATAGCAGCACCAATTTTGCACTGCATACATGTGGGACCTCATAGAAATTAGCCATGATTTTCCCAACTAAGAAAAGGGAGTGTCATTTCTGTTGAAATGAGGTTGGTATCACACTTAGATCTGAACAAGAGGGTTAGTTTGGACCTTTCTTTGGGTCTCTTGCAGCCATTTCTCTACCTGGGTGTGTGGGGAGGAGGTCATTCTATAGAGTTAAGGAGCCATTCCACCTAGAGTGCCCCTCCTCTTCTAGACCATACTATTGGAACTCAGGACCCTGGAATTCCCTGTTGATAAGACCTGTGTTTCCAGGGTTTTTCTGCTCAACTCATTTCCACTTATATTCATTTCCTATATTCATTGCCCTCTAGCACTATTTCTCAAGGTCAGTGATTATTTCTAATATAAAACGTTTGATGCAGAATGAAGCAAGAAGGGTAACTCTCTATTGGTAGAATTATGATACTGTCTAAAGGGTTTTGCCTTTATGACATGTTTAGAGGTTTTGAGGGGTAAGTGCTGTTTGTACCCCTTTCCACATTTTGTATTCACAACAATGCCTGGATTAGGTCCAATATTCATTTGCATATATGAGGAAGTTGAATTTCACATATGCTCAGTTGCTCCTACTCACTTTTCAAACAAGCAGAAACTTGTAGATGTGTATCTTTGTCAGGAGGTAGGATTCTCTGTGGTAGGCAGAGTAACAGCCTTCCAAAGATGACCATGCCTGGATCCCCAGAACCTGTGACTTTGTTCCCTTACAGGGGAGAAGGAGTTTTGCGTGGTCACTGTCAGGGACCTCGAGAAAGGGAGGTGTACCCTGGGTTTCCAACTGTGTTGGACCCACAGTCTCATCACACGAGTCCTTAAAAGTGGGAGAGGAAGCCAGAAGAGAGGGTCAGAGAGATGCAACATGAGAAGGACTGTTGCTGACCTTGAAGATGAAAGAATATTGTCATGAGCTAAAGAATGTGGAAGGTTCTAGAAGGTGGGAATGGCCCTCAGTTTAGAACCAGCAAGAGAACGGAGATCTTGGTCCAAAACTTTAAAGAACTGAATTCTGCTAAAAACCCAAATAAGTATGAAGGGGATTCTCCCCTAGAACCCTCTGGAAGGAACAACAGCCTGCTGACACCCTGGTTTTATTTCCGATGAGACCCTGCACTTGTGGCCTACAACACGGTAAGATTATACGTTTGTGTTGTATTCCATCATGAAAGTTGTCATGAATTGTTACTGCAACAACAGAAACCTAATACAATCCTCAGATTATGCTTTACATACCGCCACTTATTTCTCCTGTATATAAAACGTGTCCTGTTTGTCATGAAGCATTGTTAGTGTTATTATTTTATGTTGTGAGCAATCTTCTGACTGTAGTAGAGTCCCAGGAAATTAATGTATAGGAAGTCATTCCTCAGAAGTGACGCGGCGATCTACAGACATCGCCTAAGTGTTAGAGGGTATGGGATGGGTCCAGCCTCCTGATGAGAGGCACATCTGCCCCACTGTCCTTTCCACTGGCGTTTTCACCAGAGTGCGGGGCATTCTGCCATTTCTCTTCCTTAATAAATTGACCCTGAGCCCCAGATGTGAGTAGGGAAATATTAGTGGGGAAGCCAGGAAGACAAGCAAAGCTCAGGCCCAACAAGAATGTGAGATGGCATCGTGAGATTGGCGTGCAACTCAAACTTGTCAGCTGTCATTAGATGTTGGTGAGATAATTCCTGGTCAAACACAACCATCTTACGAGGCCGTCATACTAAGTGGGTCCTGAATGAGTCAACAATTTCTACTTTCTGAGGAGACGCAAGAGCGATCAGTGTGTGTGATACTTAACCATTCTTTCTCTTGTTTCCCTAGCTCAGTGTTGGGTTTTCAAGATTTATTTCTTAGACTGTGTCATGTGCTTTTCTCAGAAAGTGGTAAGGAAATATGCATGGATCATGATTCTTTGAAGTATTTTGACAGATTTCCCCCAAATACCTAAGAATGCATATACTTCAGAGTAAGTTAATGATCTATCTCTGTTTTTCGTATGTTTAAAACCCAAATCGCTGCCAAAGTGAACAGGGAGTCAGACACCCCAGTTCTGTTAATAACCAGGGTTTAGTAGCGTACCGGCACTCATGGGATTATTGGTTTTAGTGTGTTCCTGTTTGGTTTTTCTTTCCCATAATTCCTTTCACCCTCTGTATCTCAGTACCTGAACTTGAGAAGAAAGTTTGAGTCACTGTTCTTATTTGAGATTACAGTCCTTTCATTTTGCCATTGAGTAGCAACAGCTTGAAAACTGCTTCCTCTCCAATTTCTGTGACCGGAAAGGTGGCTTTGTTGCATAATCTCTGGTTTTACTTTTTTGTCTCTCTTTTTCTCTTTCCTCCTTCTTCTTCTGTAATGATTGTGGAAGGAAACAAGAGACTAAGGCAAAACAAACCTTTCAATCTCTAATTCGAAACTTGAACTTGACATGTGGGCCTTGTTTAGAACTGTAAAAGCAAAACCACAACAAAAACAGCAATCTGTAGGCTTGACCCAGGCTTTAGACAATCTTGCAAGCATGACCCAGCCTCTGGCCAGAGCTAAAAAAAAAAAAAACACTGAGAACTTTCTTCTTGATAAATTTTTAGTGTAATAAAAAACCACTGCTTAACAGCCATGCTTCCTTCCTCTTTCAAGTTTTTTAAATGTTGGCCCTTTTTCTCTTCATATTAACATCCACTTTTTACTGGCTTGAATTCTATTAAAATATATATATATATATATATATATATATATATATATATATATATATTCACTTAATTTACCTCTAATGACTATCTTCAAAACTAATATCCTTTTTGTATTTTTTAAATATAATTCCAAAAGCTCTCACTTGTTTAGTAGCTGCTCTACAGTAAATTTGAGATGAGAATTCCTCGACTAGATATTAGGAAACAATTGGAAGCCAAACAACACAATGATAGTGAGAACATTTTCTGGTAACCCTAATTAAAAAAAAAAAAAAAAGGTCGTGAGGAGCTGTGCACTCTGTTGATATTAAAAAATATAATGTTGGGTGTTATTGCTGTGTTTATGATATGAGTCCTGTCTCTTCCCCACTCACAATCAGGGGTGCGTTCATTTGCTCCTGCTTGTGCCTCTGTTACTATTTGACGGGAAATTGAAGCACAGCTGACAAAATGAAAGGCCTGCTATGTTACAATGGGAGAAGAGTCAGTTCCAGGTCAGAAGTGGTTTGGAAAGAAGAAACTAAAGTTATATTTTATTGGGTTTAGGAATAGTTACATTGACCCTAATAAAAGGGAAATTTTTACTTCCATTTATTCAATCCATATATCATGTATGTGCACAGATTGATCAGTTTCTAAATACCAAGTTCTTCCTACATTGAGTTAAATAATAATTACCACAATTTAGGAGGATAGCACCATTACTTTCCTGATGATTAAATCTCAATTATAATAAAATGTTTCGTACTGACACCTGAAAAGGGTTATCCATATGCCAGACAACTGAAATTGTTCCTTACTTATTAAAAACAACTTCCTTCATCTATCTTTAAAAAGTATATGAAGTTCCCAGTATGAAGCCGAGGACCGTGTTATATACTGAAAATGCAATCCTAATTACAATAGAGATTTTGAGTGTTTGCAAGGTCTCGGCACATTGGTAGGTGCCTTTTCCTGGTGTGGGTGCGTTTAATTTTCAGTCAGTCCTAGAGAGGAAGTTCTGGTATACCCATTTATGCAGATAGAGAAGTTGAGGTTCAGAGTTAAGTTGCCTTGAATCTTACAGCTGGGAAAAGATAGCACTGCGGTTGGAAGCCAGGTTTGTTTTGTATAGAATCATTGAACCTGTACCACTAAACTACCATGAAAAGACAGAGTCCCTCCTATTGAGAAATGGGGACATTAACAGGTGAGAGAAGCCGTGCATATTCCAAGGGGTCAGGCTGGACCCCCGCAGGGGTAAATTACTCCATTTGGTGCATCACAGGAAGTTGAACTCACATGGAATTCAAAGGGAAGTCTTCCAGGAAAATACAGAAATATGACTTGGAATATAGTCCTTCACTAATTCCCAAAGCAGAGGTGTGGACTGTGTGCTGGCCATTGCACTCTGGAGTGTCACACAATCATAGCCCTTTGTCACCAGACATTCCAGAGGTAGTCACAGCCCTAGTCCTGGGCAAAGTGCCCTGTGCCAAAAGTATCCATTAGGAGTTAATCCGAATGAGTGGAGTTTGCTGGCTTAATATGAATACATTAGGGTAGCATAGATACTGATTCCAGAAAGCAGTTAATGATGAATGAGAAATTTGCATACAAGTTGAAGTGAATTACTTTTGAAAGGGTAATATTCAGCGCTGTGTAAGAGTATCCCAGCACCTTAGCTTTGCTTCCTGCTTCTCTTACTCAATGAGACGTACCCAAGGGAACCACTTATCCCCCCAGGGCAGTTGCTTACTAAACTGCCCTTTAGAAGGCAGCTGTGGTGAGTCAAAGTCACCCTGGAAGACTGACTCAATGCGTCCTACAAATACAAAACGCTTGCAATTGCGTGTTTCTTATTTCCTCCACCTGCTGAAGGAAGTTTCTGATACCAAGAAACCAAATGAAACCAGTCATGCCGCCCTAAAGCTGGAAGCCCAGTACAGTAACAGGCTAAGATCTAGGTTGCATTGGTTCCCCTGTAATATTGGGCTTCACAGCTCTTGACCTGCCCAGGATGTGGTGGTGACTTTGAAAATAATGATTTAGTGGTGTGATGCACTTATAATTTAAGGCAGATTTTACTTCTTTTTAGTCTTTAGTTAGAGGAAGGCCTTGGGTGTTGGCCTGGGTCAGCTTGATTCAGAAATTTAACTTTGCAGAAACACGGGCTCCCTCGTTTTGCAGAAAATGGGTGACTGAAAATTGGGAAGAGCAACTTGAAAAGGCATTGGGGGACCAGTAAGGAGAAGTACTCATTTCCTTCCCCAAAAGACAAGTACACATTTCCACAGTAGAATCATTTCATATGTTTAAATCAAGGAGACGGTGCAATGACTTAGCCTACGTTTTTCTTAATCATTGTGAATTATGCTCAGAATTAGGCTTAGTGGAACCACAATTCCTCTTAATAGAGAGTACAATCTGGGGACCTTTGGCTCTTCCTTTTTCTTCATCTCCTCTTTCTTCACCATGTCCCTTTACAACACACATACACATGCAGCCAGTCACCCAGTTCACCCATTTTCTTTCCCCAGCAGCCCTCACCGTGAGGTTAGCTTAGGTATCTGTTACAGCCTTGTAGAGAGTCCGTATTACTTGCAGAGAACCCTACCTGTCTGTCTATCAGAGGTAGCTTGCTGACAAACTCTTCCAAAATTTGGGCCCAACTTGATTTTCCAGTGTGTTCGTTCACTATCCTTTGCCTCAGGAAAAGTGAACTGCCTGCTTTTCCAGGTTGCACCCAAATCTCTTGTTTCTCTAGTCCTTTTGTGTCTTTTTCTCTGCTCAGGAATTACCTTTTCTTCTGCCTGTCGAAATCTTACACATCTATAGAATCTCTTTTAATGATTTTTCTAGAGCCTACATGATGCATTGCAAGTTGTATAGCGTTTTAAAAGTATTTAGCCCTTTTGTTGCTTTCAGTTTTATATCCCACATGTCAGTGAAATCATATGGTTCTCAGCTTTTTCAGTATGACTTATTTCACTTAGCAGTATAATCTCAAGATCAATCCATGTTGTTGCAAATGGCACTATTTCATCTTTTCTTATGGCAGAATAGTATTCCATTATGTAGATATACCACAACTTCTTTATCTAATCATCTCCCCAATAAACTTTAATTTAAAAAATGTATTTAGCTAATTGCTTTAAAAATCCTACATGATTCAGCAGCATGATTTTACTTTCAAAGATGTCTTACACTGAAGCATGCATATATATATGTATATAAACATACACATATATGTGTGTGAGCATAATATACATGTACATTTTTTTTTGGAATTGATTTGCCAACTTCACATTGATAATATTTACTTTCACAAAGCCATTCCTTGAGAACACTAATGACTAAATTTGATATTGATATTATGAATGACAGATATAGTCTGATGTTGGTTTTTATTTATTCATGCTTTTTTGTTTTTCTTTAACAGCATTTAGAAATTGATTTATGTACAAGTTGTTAAGTTATAGCTTTTTATGATTCATTTTGCAATTTCAGAAAAATTTGTCAGTAAACAGGGATGGCAGGAAAGTTTATTCTAATATCTGCATAGAAACGAATGAGGAACAGCAGTTAAATTATTGAGGGATTTTATTGTGTTAAAATTTACTAACTATGTCTGAGTTCATTTTAAAAATTTCAGGATAGATTTAGATTTATAGAAAAGCTATTGAGATAGTACAGTTTTCACATACCTCACATCCAGTTTTCTCTTATTATTAAATGTTGATACATTATTATTATGTAAAGGCCATACTTTGCTTAGATTTCTTGGATTTTGCCTTCTTTTGTTTTTGTTTTAAGAGTTAAACTACATTTTAAGAATGACATTTGAATAAAGTAGTGGAAATATCAAAACACTCCACGGATTCTTTTGTTTCTGTGGAATACAGCGAAAACTCTTTCTGTTTTAGCCTAATCTATTGTCTGTCTCCCTAAGCCGCCCTTTATCAAATTTTGGTTCTCAAGAAAGAATTTCTTTTTAGTTGACTAATACATTGCATTGGTGATGCCTCATGCCTGTGTTAGCTCTCTGTATGGTGGTCTCGTTTTCTCCTTGTCCAGCTAGTGAACTTTGGTTAATCCCCTAAAATCTGGAGTAAGGACCATCTTCTCTGTAACTCCATTCCTAAAGATGCTAATACTCAGTCTCCTATGGTTTTCATATCAACCTGTTTTGTCAAACTGAGTACTCAAATTCCCATTCTATTTTGTTTGATTTATCATTTCATTTCTCATTTGACTAAATTTAATACAGTTTCCATTTTGTTATACAGACATGATATACAGAATTTGAGAAATATATTTAACGAAAGGGATATTTTATAAAATTTGATAGCTAGAACAAGGTATTTTCAGAATGTGTGTGTGTACATGTGTGTACACACTGAAGTATGAGATGTTTTCCAATTTTCTGTCCTAAAGTCAACTCAGTAGAAATGAGCAGAATTTAACCATTGCAACCAAGACATAGTTTTATCTGATTACTTGAAGCTTTATAATTTAATATTACAATAAGCTTTGCTATTAAAATAACTGGATTTTTTGAGGATTGATGAAAAGAATACTGGTCACATTTTTTTGTGTGAATTCAACGTAATTAGAATTTTGATCATGAGTGCTGATAATAACACCCAAGTGCATCACTGTTGATTTTTTTGTTATTCCTGTTACCCTCTCTTGATTCTAATTGCATTTTATAGCTCTTTAAAGTTTCCACTAGTTGAAAAAAGAGGGAGAGGAGCAGTTTTGTTTTGTTTTGTTTTCTGTTTGGTTTTGACTACTTGTAATGCAGAATAATTGCAGACTGCCAGGAAAGGGTTTTCTGTGGCACTAATTATCCTTGCAAAGCCTTCCTTCTCTCTGAATGGGTTGTGAGAGTATGATGCCATATTTACATACCAATTTATTAAGGTAAGAAAGAAATCCAGTTTATATATTTCTTTCCATTGAAATCTAGCCCTGCAAATGCTGTTTATCTAATTGAGAGGGGACTGAAAAACAGAAAAAAAGATGCTTAAATTTATTTTGATAATTCTTGTTCAGAATAGCAGTAAGCCTATGTGTATACATCTGTATACATCAGTCATTGGTTCCTTGTCATCTCATTCAATCCTGACAGAAATCTGTCTCCATTGTAGCTGAAAGCATTGTTATCTCCAGTGATAGTAGAAGAAACTCAAAGATAGAGAGATTAGGAAGCTTAACTAAGATTACACAACCATTAGGTTTTAGAAGAGACCCAAAACTCAAATCTCAAAGGAACCTGCACTAACACTTTCCTCGCAACCAACTGGGTTATATATTGTTTGAACACTTAATATTGACCAGGTGATATGATGGGTTTGGGATCCACAGCTGAAAAGACACCTATTTCCTTATAAGAAACAGCCAAGCTGCAAAAATACAAACTGCACTCGCCCTTCCCCCTTGCTCTTGACCGGTAAAGAAATGGAAGGGCTGGGAGATGCTAAAATGTTGGAAGTAATAGGACATTTTTAAAAAAAGCAAATTTGGGGGCATGAATTATAGAGGAAAGTTTTACACCACCCATTGTAATTAGTCTTAAAAACTGACAAATACCTGAACCAAGGCACTGCACTGGTGGCAGAAGTAGTGAGGATGGGACATGTTTGACTTATATTTGGTGAGAATTTTAACAGTAGATAAGTAACGATTGGATATCAGAAATGAAGAAAAGGAAGAGGTTGAGGGAAGCTGTTTATATTTCTCTTCTTTAAATTAGGGAGTGATGGAGTATTCAGGTAAAATAAGGAGGAAGGAGTAACCAGTTATATTTCCTCAGCATAAATGTCCTTTCTTATTCCTACCCTCCATTTTCATTGATTACATCCTTGCCTAAGGTTAAGCCTTGATTTCTCTACCTGTATTTTTCTTCTCTGAGTCAGTATTACAATTCAGAGGCAGAATCTCTTTTACTTGTAAGAGGGAAAATTTTCAGGGATACTCATCAGAAATAGGATTCTTTTGTCAGTAAATTCAAGGGGACAGGAACTGGTCACCAAAACCTGATAGACGATAGACAATCATTAAGGAGAAGAAACAATATGGCAAATGAGGACAGACAAGAAAAGTGGTGTTTCATGAAACGGAGGACAGTACTTGAGGCTGAATGACACATACTGCCCCCCACTCCTAGCTGTCCCAGCAACAAGAACCCCTTTTCTTCCAGTGAACCCCTTAGGCTGTGAACCCCACTAGTAATGCTGTCAACAGTAGTTAGAACAGTTGGGCTGACTTCATCTTGGAATGGTTTGGGAATTGTGGGGAAGGCTTTTGGTTCCAGAGAATGAGGTAAGAAAAAGAAAACGTTGGATGCAAATAAAAGCTGGAGGCTTGAGGGGGAGTGTGTGGCTATTTGGTAATGATAGAGTGTTGCTTTTTGAGCAGATTCTACTTGATTCAGTGCAGAAAACAAAGAACCCTGTGGTCTCTTGGCCCCCGTTGCTTACTTTTTTTGACTTATCAGTTTTGCTACCTGAAAGGAATCATGGACTGAATAAAGGCAAAAAAAGCTCATTCACCTACTGCCTGACGTGAATTGACCCTAAACCCTGTCCTCTCAGCCATGTTTTCCCCTAGTGCAGGGCAGCCAAATGGGGATTCAATATTTGTCCCTCTCTGCACATCTCTTCTACAAAACACCTTAAAATGCCCACTGGATTCTCAACTCGTCTACAAAATTCTGCTTTAAAAATAGATGATTGATCTTAAGAGGAAAACATTTATAAAATTAAAAAAAAAACCCAAAAACTATTTTCATGAGAGTTTCCTGAAAGTCCCTCAACAGAATTCCTTTAAATTTTAGCTCATGTGACAATAAAAAATAACATGGATAGTCTGGGATTTAATAAAACCAAGGGAGGGTCTCACTCAAAAAACAAAAAAAAATTAAAAGTGTGAAACTTTGAACCATAGCACAAAGAAATAATATTTCAACTACGACATGTAATTCTTAATAAAATGAGAGTATTTTAGACACATTTTTCTATTGGTTGGCTATTCTATTAGTTAGCTTGGCTGTTGATCAGTAACTCAGGTTGCTGCAAATTACCAATGAGACTAAATTTTTAGGACAGCCTCTGTTGTATAGCCACATGGATACTCTGTATCATGTTCCATTAAGGATCAAGCATTTGGGGGAAATGCCACCAACCTTTATGGGAGAGCAGCTTGTCAAATGATTCAGCCCATATCATGGCTTCTTCAGGGGAGCCCCTGTTTAAGAAACAAAATGTTATATCGTGCACGGTGCAGAAAGCCTGTTTCTGAATCTACTCTCACATATATGCTGTCAGACTGCTCTTTCCAGTCAGACTTCACAAGGTTTCTTTTTTGATTATTATACAATGAAAATTATATTTACATTGGAAACTTCAAAAACATTGCTGAACCTTCTTTTCAATTTTGCCTTTGATTGTTTTCTAAGGAAGAATTAATCGTGTGTTAGGTTAAAAACAAGGGGAAAAAATTCAGGTCAATCACCTTTCTTGATTTAGCAAATAGAAGAATTTAAACTGACAGTATCTTTCAGTCAGCCTTTTTTTTTTCTTTTTTTTTTTTTTACTGCAATTTCCTTGAAACTCTTACCACAATACGCAGCATTTTTTTTTTTTTAAACAGATACAGGAAGCTTGTCTAATGAGGTTTTAAAGGCATAAGAAATATAAAACATTTTTAATACAACAAATATTTTAGCAATGTAGAGAGTTGAATATATTTGTCTTGGGTCTTTTGTTGGTTATATTTCATATTTAGAAGAATTTGTATTATACAAGTATATAAGACTGTCCCATTTTCTCTTGGAATTAAAGAAATGACTAAAAAATTACAAACCACCCCTTTTTGTGCTTTAGTGGCTATTATATGGAGGGCAATTTTTTTCAAACTACTGAGGTAACAGGACTAGTTCTTCTCTATGACAACATTGCATTGTGGAATCTCTTAAATTAATGACTATTTCATTGGTTTATAAGGAGTAAAATATATCATTTAGAATTGACAGGTCTATAATTTTAAAAGAGCACCTTGAAATTTTTATAAGATTATTTCATTCAAACTGTTAAAGCAGTTATATTTTATGGAATATTCCTAGTCTTCTGAAATGAGATCTCTACCTTTCTTATATTACTGTATAATTTCCAATAAAATGGAAATCACTAATTTCCTTTTTCTTAAATTTGTAATGATAGAATCAGCAATATCTCCCCCCAAATAGCTAAATGTTATTCACCTTGTTTCTTTGGCAAAGTGCCCAGATCTACTGGAATGGGTCTCTTCATGAAACTCAGGTTTCTGCAGGAGAAGGCTTAGCCGGTTTCTTTTTTCCTTAGCTCTGTAATGAAAAGGTATTAGCTTCAGGGAAATTTGGATGGCAGTTAGAATCTCTCCTTCTGACTGTCACGTTTAGAATTGGTAGTCACCTGAACACCCTTTCACCCATCTCCCACCCCCGACACACAACAGTTTTCTTAAATAATTTCATTTAAATACTATGTTTGTGGAGGAATTAGGATCGCATATGTGAAATACATTTGGTCTCTCCTCAGTGACTACAAAGTATTTACAATTCTATTTCAATAAAGATTCGTACCTAGCTCTTTGTGGTTAATATTGTTGCACTTTTAAAAAATGAAAACACTTTAGACTTAAGGGTTGTTTATCCCTGATAGACATTTTTTTCTCCCCTGTAACAGTTCAGCCAATATATTTTCATCAGATAGTTGAGAAACAAGGGCTAACAAATATCCATCAACAATGTTTTTAAAAGTATAAGGCAGATTTTAAAAATTATGAATTTTTTTTTTACCTGATTTTGGCTTCTTTGCTTGTTTCTTCTTTTGCTGAACCATGTATTAACTTGAAAAAAGTTTTTTCTTTTGATTCGCACATATTTAATTGAGGAAACAAAATCAAGGAAGTTTCCATCTTCTTTCTCTACAGTGAAGAGGTGTCTAATTTATTACATCCTTCACTTGTTAATGCTATTCCAAAGATACACATGGTCGGAAAAAAAAGTTATCTCAACTCTATCAGCAGTGCTTAACATTCGAAAAAAGAAAAAAAAAGTTCCAAGAGCTGTGGTTCTGCTTCTGTACAGACAGAAAAATGTAGAACTGAGGAACTGAAGTACAACTCAGTGCTGAGCTGTTTAGGGAAATGATACTACAAATTTGCAAAATGACTCTTGGTCTCTAAGATAAAGACTAATATTACCACAGGGCAACTTCTCTTTCCAGCGTGTGCAGCCAGACAAGGCTTTCATAGACCCAAATATCAAAATAACACTGTCATTTCCCACAGCGACTCTTTGAAACGTTCTTTCATGTGTAGTGTGTGTTAAAATGTGGCAAAGTACCACATATAACCTTAGAAGATATTTTCCCTGGTCCTTAAAGAAAGGATATGTACCTATTTTAATTACACCGAACTAAGTAAATTAACATTTAGTTGACATAATGCAATTATGTCAATTATTTGCTTAACATAAAGTATCAAAATGAAAACTATAGATCATAGAATGTTATAGTTGAAAGGGACAGTAGAAAACATTTTAATTCATTAATGTTTAAGCACAGGTCCATGGAATGATTTTAGATATTTATGAAATTTTTACCAGTCCATGATGAAAATGGGGGAAAAAAAAAGACATATAATTAGCCTTTTTATTATTAAAATTATGTTCTTTTCAATGAAATCTTTAAACTAGCGATGGCAGTGTGTATATTAGTTTATTTTGTGTCCTTATTAAAAAAGAAACGGTTGCTCCAAGTTGCTTCAACCTCCACATTAGCAACTATTTCATGAAACCCAAATAGCTAAGAAATACTGATCTAGTCCATAACTCATATTTTATAAAAAAAAGAAACCAAGGGTTACAGTATTAAGTGATTTATTCTTACAAAGTTCCAGAGGTCAGTGGAAAAGATGGCCTGGAATTATCAGAGGCTTCTCACCCATAGTGAATGCTTTAATTCCTTTAAATTTGTACATATTAAAAAGCAAGTTGACAAATCTAAACGTTTATTTTTGTTTTCAGTCTTTGAATTATTGATGTTAGGAAAACAATTATCAGGGACACCAGCTAGGAGCTCAAAACATTTACAGAATTGAAATTAAGGAATATTTACTATGTATTTATATATACACCCTTCTGACCCTATAAATTTATTTTGAACATATTTTTAAATTCACCTTGGCTGAAAATTGACTTAAAAATACATACATGAGAGCATTTTATGTCAAGTCAGTTGGAAACAGACGTTGCTAATGCTGATTCCACTTCCGCTTTGATGTCCCCTAGTATTTATTAGCATTCGCTGTATTTATGTGAAGTGCAATTTGTGGATAAATGAGGACAGACATGGACATCATCCAGTTCCTGAGACTCTGTGAATTACTAGACCCAGAGGAGTGAGCAATATAAACTTACTGAACTATTTTTCTTAAGATTTATTGTAATTGTTTGCAAGATGTGCTATGTACGAGCTGGTGGAACTCTGGAGAGAGATATTGTGAAAATACGGACACAAGTAGACGACAATGAAGGCCTGTAGAAAGGTCTGCAGGAGAATTGGGAGATACATGGATTTACACTGTGTGCGGACAGTGAAAGCAGCTCAGGGAGGAGAGAGGGGATGCTGCCACTTGACTTCCCTTAATAGTCACTCTTTCAGGCACAGTTATCTTGCAAATCCATGTTTTTTAATTAGAAAGAATAGTCTTTGTGTTTACCCACGTGTTTACTATTTCTAGCCCTCTTCATTCCTTGGAGCAGACCCATGTTGACCTGGTTTCATTGTTTCTTTAGCTTAAAGACTTCCAACAAATTTGCCTTCACGTGGGAGGGACCCTCGCGGGTGTCGCAGGCGCTTCCCCACGGCTCCCTGCACAGCGGCATATGTCAGGAGATGCTCGCCTGAGGCCTGGCCCTGTCCTTCGCCACGTCACTAAGACGGGCCCAGGACACTGTGACACCGTGTTGACATGTGAACAGCTGCCTTTGCCGTGGGGCCCTGCAGACACATCCATGAGGGAGAAGATGGGCGGCGAGCCCGCAGGAAACTCAAAACCCAGGCACCCAAGTGAGGCTTGGGGAGTCGTTTGCTGGGGTAAGATGCGTGGTTGTCCCAGAAGTTGTGTTTCGTAAGACATCAGCCTGTCCGGCCGTCAAGAATATACAGGAGGCGTGAGCCTCTGCCGGGGTTTGGGGCTTGGAGGACTCTGATTGCCCACCTGGCACAATGCGTCCATCCCTTACTCCACCTGGTAGAGGGCACGTGTGGGCCTGGGTACCGACGCCTTCGAGCAGGTGAGATGCCAGGGAAGCAGGTTACAGCTCGGGCATCTCCCAGGCAGGGTCAGATATGTCTGGGACTCTGGATGGCCTGAGTTGGGCACAGTGCCAGCGACAACAGAAGGAGAGAGCGGCCCTAGGAGTTTTGGTCCGAGCTCTGGAAGGGGTCAGAAACTCCAGGGACCCCCACAGAGTGACAGGTCCTGGCAGTGTCTGGGGTTCCCCAGGTGGGGCCTCTGGGAAGGCCTGGACCACAGCCAGTGGGAAGCACTCAGGGCAGTTGGGCTGGTGAACACCATGGACCCTGGCTGTTAACCCTTTGCATGGACGGTGCACTGCTCCAAAGTGATTGATCTGATGGCTTGGCCCGTGGGAAGCCGAGGGGTAGGTGGTCCATGAGTAGGTGCTCCTGGGCTCAGGATATGTGGAGAGACCTTCTTCTCCAGTGCAGAGAAGGGGGAACCTTGGAGATGGCAGGCCAGTCTCAAGTAGAGACGGGGACTGAGGAGCTCTTGCCCAGCCGGAAGCTCTCGGGCCCCTGCAGGTAACCTTCGCGAAAGCCTGGGCGTTATAAGATCATGTTGCAGTTTCACCTCTGCCGGTGATACGTACACCACGAGTGTGCCGTTTGATTCTCCTTATTCTTGATTCTCAACTGTGGGTTGCAATTCATCCGTGTCTTTGAGTCCATGAATTTACAAAAGCAAGTTTTTCAAACGCTTTGGATATGTTGAATGAAGTTTTATATTTGACAGTGACATTAAAAAAAATTAAAACCTATTGCAGTAAAAGAGGAAAATAGAAATAGCTTGGGTCAGGATGTAAAGCATGAAATGCTCATTTTCGCAAATGCTTGGATGTGGTATTCTCACTGACCTGTATATAGGTTTCCCAGACGTGTAATTCATGATCTGACCCATGGTGTCCTGATGACAGAGAAAAACATATTGACCTACCTTAAATTGTTCAAGTCATGTTGTTAAACAATATAATTGCTACTCTTTTCTTTGTTATTGTTGGTCAAATGAAATCTTGATATGGAGCACATGTTTTCCATAATATATTCTTTAGTGTTTACATGTTTAGAATCAGAGAGGAAAATTACTACAAAACCAATGATTTTTTTTTCCCACTGCCATTTTCTTTGACTCTTTCAGGCTTTCGTGATCATTTCTGTAAGAGGGCTTACTGCTGTTAGTGTGATATTCTAATGCGAGTAATTTGTACTTTTAGTGGAAGGAAGGCCTTATTTGGCTTTGCTGATATGGAGTCTGTACCTAATTTCCCTCAGATCGATATTTATAGCGTTTGCTTCTCTGTTCATCTTACTGGAGTAAAACCATCCAGACCCCTTAGAAAAGTTTGTTTATCCACTAGATGTTCACTTACCCACTGATTATATGAAATACACTCCATACCTATATATGCACCTTTACTTATGCACTTTTCCCCCCTAGAATTCCTAACCCCCTGGATTATCTCTTTCTCAGAGCAGGGCACCACCACTTTACCTCCCAGCCATGTCTTGATCAGCTGGAGACCTTAGGATGGCTGGAAAAGGAAACCAGGGATTCCACTTAGCATACAAACACAGCAACCGTCGGACAAAGTGGTAGACAGCCTTAGTGATGGTGAGATAGGTGTGCCTCATAGTTCTTTCATTTTGAGGTTGCACTGGAAAGAGATCACCGTTTTTCTTTCCCCCACACCTGGAATTGTCAAAGCCTTCCATACTCTTCCATTGCTCGATGGGCCTTGATGGGACTAACTAATCGAGGCCAGAGGTGGAGGACAAGTCAGACCTTGGGGGAAGGCTGGAGGAGTTTAGAGACTTAGGGCATCCTAAGGGGAGTGAAGAAGAGAGGGGTGGGGGGAAGGAAGGAGGGGAGGAGAGGGGGGAGAGAGAGAGACAGAGAGAGACAGAGAGAGACAGAGAGAGAGAGAGAGAGAGAGAGAGAGAGAGAGAGACTCACACCCTGAGTTCTCTTTTATGCCAATTGAGTACATAGATAATAACCTAATAGGCAAATATTTATACACACATGTGGCATACGTGTATATTATTTTATTCAATGAAAATAGAGATCAAGAAGGGAAGTTGCATCTCTGATACATCAACAACATGACAATCATTTTGCATATATGTTCATATTTAATCTTCAGACAACATTGCAGGAAAGCCCCACTCTCAGCCCCTTTGCACATGCACTGGAGTGATTTCCCTCACCTGCCCTGAGGCAGCTCCTAAGACTGGAAGATACCCTCCCTGGTCTCTCTGACCCCACTAATTGCTTGACTTCAAACTCTTTTTAAAAGAATTTTTGTTTGTTTGTTTTTGGATGAAGTTAAAGTTATTAACATTTTTTTGTGTGTGTATTATAAAAATGTTATTTTCCTAAAGGCAATAATTTTAATTTTCTTTCTTTTCCCCAAATCCCACTCTATTCACATCTATTTCATTTGTCCCAATGAAATTACTAATATGATTTTGCTAGGCCAGCATGTTGAAATGCAAGTTAAATGACTTGGAATTAAAAGATATGCATGAGCATTTCCTGGGGAAGTTTTAAAATGGCCTACATTCTCAGTTCTTTATGGATTTGCGAGAAGGTATCATAGTCGCTTTGCTCTGCCCTGTTTTTATTAGGAGAACAAACTCTCTTCTCTATCACCTTCTCACGTTAGAAAAAGTAAAAAATGCTCTCCTTAAATACCACCCTTGTCATTTTATGTCCTGCCATTCCAAAGGTTTTGTAAAAAATGCTGAAAAAGCAGGAACAATACCTGGGAAAATCCTGTGTAGAGTGAATCAGGATGCATTTGTTCAGCTGCCTCTTCCTACCCTCACCAGGCGCTGCCTGTAATTCCCAGCTTCTGTTGGTCAACGGAACCAACCAAGTCATGTTCACTTGACCCATTCAGGCCTGGGAATCCTATATTTCCTGAGTTCGTTAACTTGAACCCTTCACAAAAGACTTATTTTAATGAGGGAGGAGGTGAGGGGATTAGAAAGCACAATGGGTGACTACAATATCGCCAGGGGAATAGGAAAGACAGTTTGGGGAATATGATCAATAATGTTGTAAAGATTATGTAGGGTGTCAGAAGGGCACTTGTCTTATTAGGGAGACCACTTCATGGACAGTGTAGGTGCCTGACCATTGTGCTGTGCACCTATATAGTCACAGGATGTAGAGTAGCATAAGGAATAGAGTCAGTGGAATTGTAACAGTTAGATATGATGTCAGAGGCGTTGTATTTTGGGGGAAGGGAGTTATCACTTTGTGAGGGGTGTAAATATCTATATTATTTTCTGTATTGTTTTTTTATACCTGAAACTAATTTTAAAAAAGCAAGTTATATCAGGAAATAATTGAAGCAATTTTCAAAGCACCTTTGAAGGTCATCACAAGTGATTGCACAGCTTTGGGACCCGGCTGTATATAAATCTTTAGCAATAATATTGACTTTCTAAACGACCAAACTGCCGCACCTGTAATCTTTTAAAATCTGAACTTCCCAATAGCTTTCAAACTAATATTCATTTTTGTCAATACCTGTGTATTGACTTCCAGTGGATTAATCATTTGGGTGTGATGGAGTGACTTCTCCCATCTCAGCTGGAGCAATGTAGGTCACAGGTTGTATTATAATTATGGTCATCTACACAATTTGTGGAGCCTAGTGCAAAATACAATTAAGTGCTTCTCTTTAAAAAATTATTAAGCATTCAGGTTGCTATATTTTTCTCTTGCATTTTAAAAAAGGCCAGTATACTATACGTATTTCTGTAAATTTTTTCTGTTAACCATATACCAGGCATCTTTCTAGGTCAACACATAGGCTTTTGTATCCTTCTTAATGTTTGCATGGCAGTCCATTATATAATGGTAGTGGAATTCACACAGTTCACCTACATGGCTGGAGAATAATGACCTTGGTCAGCTACCTTTTCCAGGCCTTTGTTTTCACAGTCTTTCTGACGAAGGTGCTATTATGTCTTATCTCATCTCCACCACTGACTTTTCAACCATCATTTAGTTTGTAAGAAAGCTGTTGTGTTGTTTTCTGACTTTTCTTTTTGGATATAACATCGTTCCTTCCTGTTGGCTCTTGGGCATTTGGCTGATAAGTTTTATTAAGTTTCTACTTATAAGACACTGTTCTCTGCCTTTGGTCTATGTCAGTAGAAAACCATATGTAACACAGACCAAAAATCCCTTTATATCTTTATAGAAAAGAGATGGAAGTAAACACAGAAATAATTTTAGATCAGGAAAATTATTGTTAAGAAATTTCATCAGAGAAATGGGGTACTTTATCTTGAACAGGCTGGGAATGCCTTTCTTAAAAAGCAATACTTAGCTGAGAAGCGATGCACCTTTATGCACTAACCACTTACGCAGAGGGAACAGTAAGCGTAGAGGTCCAGTCAGCCTTCCTTTCTTTCTTCTTTCCTTCCTTCCTTCCTCCTTTCCTTCCTCCTCCATCCCTGCCTTCCTCCCTCCCTCACTCCCTTTCTCTCTTTCTTCCATAGTTTAAACTAGCCTATCCTACCTGATACAGATTTGGCACTGGAAGCCAAATACTATAATAATAAAACAATAGATTTTACATTGATTTCTTTGATAATTTGCTCAGGTGGTGAGGAAACTGTCAAAGAATAGAAGGATATTAGTTCATGTTACGTAGCAGAGAATAATAGGTGATACCGTCAAATGTGATCATTTGCAATGCAGGTAATTTATCTTCTGAACTTGGAACTTCAGAGAAAGTGGGCAATAGAATGTTCATCATGGGTGTTGGTTATCGTTGGCTGCATTTGGGAAGTGCAAACATGAAGAGATGGATTCAGAAATAATTGGCCAGTTTGTAAGCAGGAGAGAAAGAGCTTAGGATCCAACAATGTGAGGAATTGTAGGATTGGAAAAAGAAATTGCTTTTCAACCCTGATCAGTGAAAGATAATACTGAGCAATTCCTTGAACAACAAAGGTTGATTAAAACCCAGTCATGCGGCAAGAATGCAGTCAAGAGTTTGGCTGTCGCATCCATTGTTAAAACCTCTTGATGGATTAAGATGATAGAAGGTATATCCATTTGATTGGCTATAATGGCTCAAGGAAAAAATTCTCTCCTGTTAAGCCTATGACTCTCCTATTAAGCCTGAGTGGCTCAAAGTACCTGTAAGTCCAGAGAGAAGCATATTTAAAAATTAACTCTGGATGTAGCTCATGGCACATGGGACTCCTGGAATCAAATAGATCTGAAGATCACTTTTCGAGAGAGTTATGCTGCTATAGGACCCATGAGTCTGGGCTAAAAACGTGTGATTATTGGAAACTTAACTGTTGGCTCTCCAACTTCCCACAGGCAAGAATCAGGTTGGGAAAACTGAACAGCCTCTAAGCCACCAGAGGCCTCAGTGTCCACGTCAGGTGTGCCAGGATAACAGAGGAGAGAAGACTTCGTGGGAGGCAGAGGTAAGAATCAGAGAAGCCGAAGACCAGCACTTCCTGAGAGGGGAGTCGGGGCACGAGTGACACACGGGACATGCCTGGGATAGGGTCTTCCTGCAGCTTTTGCTCATGGCCCGTCAGAATCACAGCACACTTGTAACATCTGTGCCCTTTCCTTTCCTCCCATCTGTGATGGGAGGAGCTATTTTGATGGTCCTCTTTGTTCAATCACTGCAGGTGTTTTAGAGGCAGGGCATACGGTTTTCTGAAGTCTGTGGATCAAGCTGGGATGGAAGGGGGTCATGTCTAGATTTGCTGGTTGTGGCTCATCCTTGGAGAGCATGGGCATTGAGGTTTGGGTCTTCTCTTCAAGGGACTTTGGAATCATCTGCTTTTGAGAGGGGCTAGGTGACTTTGCCTTAGAAGCAACAATGCAACAAAGCCATGACCAGAGAGTGGTCTGTGTAGCATGAATGCTGTTCCCTGAATATTTCTGTCTCCCTGCATTCCAGAGTTAAAGTAAGATTGTATTTCGTAGGTCATTGTTGCTGGGTGCAGTCATGCAGTGAGTTAACCAGTCTTGGGCAGAATCTAGAGCTGACCATTTAATTGATGGTGCAGCACCCTTCAGAACTCTGTATCTGCCCAGATTCAGACATAAATATGGTGGACTTTGATTCTCAATAGTAATTGGAAACATCTAAAGGAGAGGTTGCAAAGAAATAAAAAAATTCTAAGTTGGGAATGATGGAATTACAGAGTTACAAATCGGGAAAGAGATTGGGAACAAGGAAAGAAAACAAAAAAACACGAGAATTGCAAAAACAAAACAAAACAAAAAAACTGAATTCCTTTGGGGGTGGGGCAGGATCGGTGAGCAGTAGTCAGGAGGCAGCCTTCCCCTATACTGGGACCAGAGTGGCTCTGTTGGCATGGGACCTGGGGTGACTCTGATGAACTGAGTTCCATATTGTGCCTCCCGGTGGACATGTGTTCAAGTTAAAACCAGGCCATTTTAGGTTTCAATCACTGAGATTTGGGAGTTACCTGTTATCACAGCATAACCTTACCCATCCTGAGTGAAACCAAAAGGAAGTCTCAATCACTTCCCCAAACATATCTTATAGGGAAAGATATCAGCAGGTCTAGAATCCTTCAAAATTTGATACTTAAAATAAAATTTTAAGATTTCATTTTAAATTTGTTTTCATAAGAAATTGTTGTCATCCTGTTAAAAGTTCTGTGGTGCCATAGTTCTTAAATATTATTATTTTTAAATGAAGGGGAAGTGGGTGGTGCTGGAATTAACATAGAAATTGCCTGTTGATGAAAGTGATTCTATTTATAATTTTAAGAAAGATTAGCTTAAATCCTCCATTTTAACTGTAATGTAAGTTGAAGTGCTGAAAGTTAAAGTTACATATTTTGAGTGAGTTTACCTATGAATTAAGTCTACTACTCACAGGAAATATTTCAGCAATTTATCAAAAATCACGTGACTATTCATTATAAGTTTACTTTTACTAAAAACCTTAATTTTGCCAACACTTTAATGATGATATGATTGTGATGAAAAAAATCAACATATCATGATTCTATTTGTCATGGAGAAAACCTATGTTTGTGTCATTAAGTTTCAAGGCAAAAATAATTTTAATAAACTACATAAAGGAAAGATCATGGTAGTTGAGTTAGAATAAAGCTTTCTTGCTTTCTTCTTTTTTTTTTCCGGCCAAGAATAGCGTCTTCCTTGGTTAAACCTTTATAAAAATCATGTCTTAGCAATTTGATTTTTAAATAAATGTAGCATATTTTAAAACTATAACATTTATTATATCACAGCTTAGAAGCAATGTGGTTCTCTAAATAAGGGACTTTATTTGCCAGGTCTGGGTGTCATTTTCTGGCTTAAGGACCTTGAGAAAGTAACTTAACTTCTTCTTCTTTAAACCTTTGTAAATGGGATACTAAATTATGGAGTGTTGTAAATTGTAAACCATTTTACATAAGTGTGTAAGTAGCATTGAAAAGAAAACAGAATAACCAGTTAAACTGGATTTTGCCTTAATTCAGAGAAGTGGTTCAGGGTGGAGGATAACAGTGACTGCTTTTACAAGGGCTGCAGCAGTAGATGATGAAATCAAGTGACAGCAGCAGAGGCAGATCCACCAGAACTGGGAGGCCCACAGTCTGAACCCCCAGCCACACCTCCAGCAGCAGGGGGGCACTGCCAACCTCTCTTCTCAGGTACATTTGGACGCCTCTAAGTGGAGGACCATGAGAGAGGATTAAAAGCCAAAACCCCCACAACTGTACTCTGGGTGTAATAGAGAAATGTGGGTCAGGGTGACAGAATGGCAGTGATAAAGAAAAAAAAGGAAATTAACAGGGAAAGGCCAAGGAAGAAAATGCAGGAGGCAGGAGGCAAGGAGGCACCTCTTTAGATTATTGTAAAGCCTCTTTGAGGGTGAGTTGTGAGGACCTCTGCTGTTAGACTGTTCCTTCCACTTTTCATTTCATGTAGTGTAGGACCAGTGACTGTTTTGCGATAGAAGTCACCAGAAATAAGGAGTTCTGTGAGCACTCAGGATCTGCTGAAAGGATGGACTTGTTTTGGAAACTGTACCAGCCAGAAGGAGAAGGAGAAGAGAGAACTTGACTGTTCAAGGCATTTCATGGTATTTTGTCTCTCAAGGTTGAAAATGACAGAGCGTGGAATTGTTTCAAAGGATCCTGTGATGATTTTCATGATTCCAGTGAAAGCTTTTCAGTGACAGACATATTTGGCTAGGGAAATGTGGTGACATCCTGTGACAAGGGGAAAATGGGAATAACCACCCGAAAAGTGCTTCTCACTTAGAGAAAGAAACTGTTGCTGCTGTAGGAAATAGCCCCAAATCCCGAGGTCTCTAAGTATGGAGTATCAAAGGCAGTGGGAGAGTATGCTAGCCAGGAGAATAAAAATGAAGAATACTTTAGGTTTTGCACTTAAAGGAGGAGTAATGGTGTGTCACCTTGTAGCTTTGTGGGAAGGAGGCTCCCCTAGCCATGCAAATTGTCAAAGATAGTGCCATACATTATGGAAAGTCCAGTGCCCAGAATGAAATGAAATGAAAATCTTCAACAGTAAAATTTACCTAAATGAAGGGGAAAAATATATTTAGGAATGTAAGATAAGGGACTGAGAATGATCATTTTAGTGATACCTGTAAGAGAGATATGATCCTGCCCATTTATTGAAAAGTAGAGCTTGTAGTCAGAAGAAGGCTCTCCAGAGACACTAGAACGTGCACCTTGGTCTGCCGCATGCTCTCAGAGCAGGCGTCTGTCAAATTGCTTCACCTTGCTGAGCGTCTGCTTCCCAACCTATAAAATTAAGACACGCATATTACTTATGTTATGATTGTCATAAGAATTAAAATTGCAGTACCTGGCACATAACAAATTCTCAAAATATGTTAGCCACGTACTATGGCAAACTCTGTACGTGCATAGAGAAAAATATGTTGAAATATCACCCAATGTGCTTTCTCTTCTCATTAAGGTTCCCCGTACCCCTCCCCCCAGTGTTGGGGGGTTGGTTAGAGAGGTAAGGCAGTGTTTTAGTTTGGTCATTTTATCATTAAGGCTGTGCCAAGGGGAAAGATGAAAGGATAGAAGAAAGTGCCTAGGACAGCCACCCTGGTCTTCATTCTACCTGGAATGTTCTTCATAGCACTGGCTGATTGTAGGTGCTCAGTATAGTTTTGGTCAATAAGTAATGGTGACTTACAGGATTTAGCTACATCCAATTAGAGAACAGGGAAAAATTTCAGAAAAGCTCTCAGGAGAAGGAAAAATTAGTGTTGGACTGACAGTGTGAAGATAAGAGCAAGGATGATGACATTAGGAGATGGGAGAACAAGAAAGAGAAGTTTTGAGACACAGTCCTCTCATTCCTATTTTGGAACCTAAACTGAGGAACAGCGTGGATGGAAGGATCCAAATAGGTTTGAGGGAATCTGAACAAATACTTTATGAGCAATTTTTCCCTTCCCTTCCTTTTCCTCCTTCCTTCCTTCCTTCCTTCCTTCCTTCCTTCCTTCCTTCCTTCCTTCTTTGGCAAGGGTCTCAGGAAATTCTCATGTTTGACATGGAACTGAGCACAAGTGGCATGGGACTAGTAGGGCAGCAATTGTTGAGGATGGTGATCAGGCCCAAGGAGACTTTACAGACCCTGTACCCAAGTAGATGGTACAGAGAAACTTACTGAGAATTCCTCACAGGTGCTCAGAAGTACCAAGACAATTAGTGGAATGGAAAAGTCTGGCATTAGGACAAGAGAGTGGCAGATGAGAGGTTTCAGGACCAAGTACAGTGAGGTTTGTGATTATCATAGGAAAGAGTCAGGATTACAAAACTATTCAACTTGGACAGAGATGAACTGAGCAGATTACTCAGAGGTTACTCAGGGAGCAGGTGGATCTCTGTGCCCTTATTTTCTTTACGGTGACATCAGCACTTTGCTGGACTCTCTATGTTCTTGTCTTCATACAGTTTTTTGTCTCCAGTAATCTTTCTTTCCCTTACAGATTAAACATTTGATGCAAAGAATTAACATTTTTATGTAGCACTTTTTTTTTTTTTCTATTGGGATGATGAGTCAGTACGTTGTTGCCGTAGTGATGGCAATGGAAGAGAGGACAACTTTTCCATGGTATTTGCCTATGAAGGAAGGCTGTGTCATAGTAGCTGAAGGGGACATTATGTGGGTGAATGCCAGGCAACAAAGAATGAGGAAACACAATCATTAGTAGACAGGGAAGAATTGGGCAATACCCTCAAGTACTTAAAGAGTAAAATTGCTTCTTCATCTAATGGCATTGTTTATGAACAAGATTTTTAGGGCTTTTTGGAGGGGAAAAAGTGTCCCTGCTGATTTTAGCGATGTGTGAAAAGAGGATGAAGTGATCAGCTCAGTGACACCAGGTGTGTTAATGGTGGCATTTACAGTAGGAAAGGGAGGACATTCAAACCGCAGCCTCTGACATTAGTCAACATTGATTTAGAGAAGTTTTACAAAAATTCTGCTATGCAGGTTGACAAGAATGTCAGAGCTCAAGATTTACTAAGCACAGTGGTTTATCATAAGGGCCAGAATATGGCAGACTCTCTGTTGAACTTTGGCGAAGTAAAAACATGAGAGAAGCTTAGAATAATTTTTCTGATTTTTACAAAAAGAATGTGCTGTTGGTCAAGTAACTCAAGATTGTTTTTCTTATAATTATGTAAAAATAGGCATTTCCAAAACTAAACTTCTGAAGAAAAGGCAATATTATGCTTAGGATACTATTTATAGATTTGGAGAGGAGAATAAGGAAAAAACTCAAAATAATGAGAGAGGTGAAGGTGGGTTGCCATCGTAATTCCTTACAGTATTTAGGGCCGAAAGTCTCTCCTTACAAACAAAGACATGCCACCTTGTGTATGGCATTAGTTGAAGCTAAAAATGGGTCAGCAAGGAATTTCAGACATATCTGAGTAATTCTGATATCTATGTATGTGTCAGAGAATCTGGATAGAGAGTTAAAGAAAAGAACACTTAAAATGGGAGAAAAATTCAAATGCAAAAACATTGAGGGAATGCGCATATAGCGTTTCAAGTCACCAACACTTTTACTCTCATTTTGACAAAGAAGAATGTATTTTTAAAAGTGGGAAACAAACACTAAAATATGAATATGCAAAGGTTGGGTTGGGAAGTTTTCACCAAAAACCTGGATAAGATCATACATTTATTGTTCCTAATTTTATTTTGCAACAGTTAAGAGCAATTTCCAGAGAAAGCAATGGGAATTTAGCTAATAAATCCTTTTGGATTAGCCTATAGGTTATTAAAAAAAACCAATAAGGTGAATGTAAGGATGTGAGGTAACTACTATTTCCTATAAAATGAAGACTAACTATACATTACTGACAAGGACTTTCTCTTTGAACAAACTTTACTCAGGCTCCTCTCAGTGCGTGCCTAGAGGACGCCTTGTCCTTGGGCCTTGTCTTTGGCTTCTATCCCAGTTTTGGCAAGAATCCTGCTAAGTCAGTTTAGTGAGAATCACCCCCACTCTTGCTCTCTGACCACTTTGAATGTGTAATCCAATTCTTCATCGCACACCCTTGCTCAATCTGGCCTGCAATCAATAAGATTCCTATTGCATCAGGTGAGTGAGATCCCCTATATTTGATGTCTCTTCTTGGTAATTTTCAATTCATGCCATCCCCCCACCCATTCTACTCACTGGGTATACATCCCGCCTTGTCCTTGTTGTATTTGGCATTGAACCCCATCTCTCTCCTATACTGCAGTAGTGTCAACACCCACTGTTCTAGTCCTGAATAAAATCTGCCTTCCCATTTTAACAAATGTCAGCATAATTTTTTCCTTTAACGTTATACACAACTCTTTTATCATGTAGCACTTTTGTATTAAATTAAAGAAAACAAATGATAAAGTAAGTTGATAAGTTGACACATAAGGGACTTTAAAGTTTCACTGCCCATATGGAAAACCTATGGGAAAGGGAGTATTCTGCTGAAGAGAGAGATGTTCTATAATATACAGGGGTGACCTATGAAAAGCACATCTCAGATTGGAGGATAAAGGTCAAAAGCCCAGGAGGGATAATCTAGAAATAATATTAGACAAATGTCAGCATTCTACTGAAATAAATGAAGTGAGAATGGAGCTGGTGAGTGAGGATGGTAGCAAGGCACCACCATGACATTTCAGGCCTGTGGTGGAATGCTTTCTCCACAAAACCTGTTAAATCCAAAAAGGAAGAGCTAAACTAGCAGCATTCCACTCACAAAGAAAAAAAGCAGTGCCAAAAATATTTTAAAGGTGTAGATATAACCTTCATAGTTTGATTCAGTGTCTGAATGTGACTTATCATTTAGCACGTGGTATGGTAGTACTTTCCAAGTGGACTCAGAGGCCATTTTTATTTAAAATAAATTGAATAAAGCATTTAAGAGTTTTCCTCAATTAATCATGTCTCAACTTGACCTTTCAAGCTGAGAATTCCATATTTTAAGTATCATAACTGTTTTCAGTGTTTTCTTCTTATGAAAATTCAATCATTTAACTCAAATCCCTCTAGTGCACACGTTGCATTGCTGAATAACTTTATGCCATGCATTGTGCTCCATCATATATTTAGATCACCTACATAACATATTTTCATGAACTTAAATCTTTTACAATATTATAATGACAGTGAGTATTATAACTTCCATTGTTCCATATAACTTCCAAGAGGCAGATACTCTGAATATTGGATTGTTTATGAAAGAACAAAAATAAATTTACCTTTAAAAAGAAAAGAACAATGGCTGAGAAAAAGCCTTCAGAAAACTTAAAATTCTTTAGTTTTATTATTTATTTATTTATTTATTTATTTATTTATTTATTTATTTATTCATTTTTGAGGGCATTGTCACTGGCCCTCATATGTGGGACCTGAACCAGGGCTGCTGGCTTCCCAAGCCAGCGCTTAACCACCGCACCACTCAGCCAGCCCAAAATTCTTTAGTTTTATGTCCCAGGTTTTTCATGACTTGGTCTCCCTTCTTTCCATCTTACCTTCTACTACCGGACATACCCCAAACTGCTCTGTTACCAAATACTGCAGCTCCTTGTAACCCTCTCCTCTGTGTGCCTCTGCTGTTGTAATTTCCACCCTCTGCCTGGAACGTACCTACCACCTTCTTCAACTGCACAGAAATTGTGCACATACAAGGAGCTGGCCCGAACAGAGATGAAATATGTGGTTTTCTTTTCTGTAATGAGAGGAGTTGTCAACTCTCTCATAGAATAAGCTGCCACAGGTAACCACTTTACAATTACGGAAGGTCGCTTTTTTTGAATTGCAACCTTTGTCATTAGAGAAGATGGAATCCCTATTAAAGGGAGGAGGTGCTGGTTGTTTTGGAAGAATGGATGAGCCTGCCTCAAAATGGGGTTACTGGTTTTCTAAAGAGAAGACATCCTAACTACCATGACTTAGCACTATTGAGGCCTCTCCCCTCTCCTATAGTTACTGCATATGATAAGTGACCTGAAGTAGAGAAATGTGCTCATGACAAAGAGGTGTTGTCTTTATTGAGAGTGATACATGCATGTGATCTTTTCATTAAGAATGTTGCACAATGTTCTCATTAAGCAAACGTGATATCAATAGTGTGTATCCCTCTAAATTCATCTGCTCTAATCCCCAGTACCTAAGAATGTGTCTGTATGTGGAGACAAGGCCTTCAAAGTGGTAATTAAGGTAAAATCAGGTTTTTTGGGTGGGACCTAAATCCATTTTGACTGATCTCTTTATAAGAGTTTAGGACACAGGCATGCATAGAGAAAAAACAGAGAAAAGACAAAAGAAGAGAGAGAAGAAGGCCATCCTTCAGTGAAGGAGAGCAGCCTCAGAAGAAAAACAACCCACCTGACACCTTGTTCCTAGACTTGCAGCCTCTAGAACTGTGAGACAACAAATTTCTGTTGTTGAAGCCATGCAGCTGGTGGTGCTTTGTTGCCGCAGCCCTAGCTGACCAATACTCTCCTCTACCACAGACCCTGCCCACTGGGGAGGCCCCATGGCCCTAGACAGCGAGTGCCTCCCCTGGACAATGCCCCACGTTCTCCCCCATTGCTGAGCCACCTCACACTTCAGAAATAGTCCTTTGGCCCTCAGTGGCCCTGATAACATCCAACCTGAATCTCGTTCACTTCATGCCGAGAAAGCAACAGCAATTTGAAAGATCTTTAACTCAAAGGGCCCAATTAGATGTGAATCCTTCCATAAGGGTTACACTGGGGAGTGGGGGGAGTGTGATTTTGCACACATGAGCTTTGTGGGAACCAGGAACTTTGCCAGGCTCTGTCCTGGAAGAGAATCACGCAGCACTGAGTCTCCTTTTTTCTCATGGTTGACTCACCTGGTGAAGTAACTTTCAGAGACGTGAAACCCTAGGAGACATCTGGAACACATCATGGAGCGAATTACTGCCACTGGACCACTGGACTTCCTACAATAACTAGCGTGTGCAGGCTGAACTAACATGCTCCCAGAAGGCATTGTGACTGCACTATTCCATCCGCTTAAGCTGTTTAGAATGACACCTGGGTAAATACCTGAGTCCTAGGTGGCCCATTCCTACAGACTCCATGGGACCAGGAGCTGTGTCTCTCCTCCCAGGTCTTGTTCTCAAGGTCTGGCATTAAGCAGCCTGACACACAGTATACCTTAAATCAACATTTTAAAAGGTTCTAATCTACATAGAGAACAAGTCTTTTAAAAATGGAATATAGTACTTACACTTATAATTTTGCATAAAACCCAGCATGCACTGGTAACAATGATTATCATCTACAGAAATGCTTAACACATTTTGAAGAAGGTAAAAGAAAATACAATGCTTTGAGCTGATAAGAAAATGGTTTGTTTTTGTTGGCAAAGCACTGTACCTGAGAGTGAAGTAAGAAGCAACGGGGGAAGATTTTGGAAGGAATAGGGAATTTGCTCTTCAGTGGGGCGGGGGTGGGAGGGAAGTCACTGGATGCTGGTGGATGCTCTGGACCTTTCCTGGGACCCTTTCCAGACCTTTCTACCACTAAGCCTCATGCTGGCTTCTCAGATCCTACTGGACTCCTTCTGTTCTTGATTCTTGTCTTAGTGTCGGTGATACAGTCCTCAGTCTATGTCCTGTTTAAATGGTCTCCAGAGATGAGCTGCAAGCTTCCCTTTTCCCTATTGTTACACAAACAAGCCAAAGATGGCCTCTGTGTTTTGGCCCCAATGTTGTTTATTTCTGGTAGACTCAGGCTGCCAGTAGCAAAATCAAAATTTTATATCTGATTATTGAAAAATAACTCAGGTAAGCAGATTTTTAGTCATGGTAAGCCTGCCTACTTTTTACACCCTGAAAAACCTCCCCCTACTCCTCCTCTTCCCATCTGCTGCAATAGATAAGCTAGTCCCAGGCCATAAAGACCCCGAGCCACTGCCGTTACCCTTTGGGGCTGTTGGGCCCAGAGCATGGCCGCCATGCTGCTGAGTGACATCATCTAGGCTTTAAGCCCCCCTCTGGGGTTCCCCCTGTCTCTCCTGGGAGTCCCCTTGCCCTCCTACCCTTCTGGATGGTGGCCCCCTCACTGTTAGTCTCTGGACTGCCTCATATCTCTCAGGCAACCTTCTCGAAGCGTCACCCAATAAACCTTGCTGTGTAATAACTGTCTCTCTTGGTCATGTCTGTTTTCTTCAATCTGCTCTGAAATCCCTCAGAACCCCTGCACCTATCACATTTCACATTTTTTTCTTTTTCTTTTTCTTTTGTAATCTTAATTAATGCATTTGCTGCAATTACATAGTAGTATTGGTAGGTGTAGCTCATACGATATTGGAAAGCTGTGAACTTTGCTCTCAAATTGGATAACCTTGAACAACCTTTTACCAAATGAACTATCCATGTTTCCAAGGTGTTCATAGTCTTCCGGTCTCTAGATAACATAGCTAATTTGGGATTTCTTATATGGCCAAAGCTGCAGCTCAAGTGTTCCAAGTAGGACTTGCATATGCTGCCGAGTGGCCTAAGCAACGAAATCAGTGAGGGTCTAAGACATTCATCAGGACTGAGACCACTGATCAAATGAAATCAAAATTCTTTATTAATAGGACATTTTTGATGAGCATTTATAGGAGCTCAAAGGATAACAGGAGGCTCAGAGCCAAATGTCACAGGTGGCCTCTTGCTGACAAATGCACCTGGCTGAAGTAAAGAAATTGCTTTTCTTATTTAAAAAGATTTAAAAAATGTATGCATGTGAGAGTTCAAAGTCTCTAGTATTTTGCAACTCTTCCAATTTTCAGCCCTGATCTATGATTTCTCACATTTCTATTGTATTAACCAGAGATTAGACTTCTATCCATACTGTCATTCTAAACTGTCTCTCTCCTTCATGGTTCTCACTCACTCCAAACTCATCATTTGAGAAATACATTTCAACCCTCTCCTTCCCGAGTCTCCTTTTACACCCAGTAGGTCTGCAGAACTCAGAACTTTTTTGAGGGGGACATTCCCTTTGAAAAGCATCCATTTCTCCAGCCAGGCACAGCTCATACACAACGGATTTACACCTTTCCCCATAAGAAGATAACATTGATTAGAAATGGCATTAGTTGAGGTATAACTTACAAAGCACTATGGAATATCACTTGTACATAAAGGTGTTTATTTAGAAATCAAAATAAAACAAACAAAAAAACCCCCACATAGTTCTTAAAAATGGAGCTGTTGGCTATGACATTTTTCCTCTGACCCCAGTCAGAGAAAATGTACCAGGGAATAGTGTGAATGGAATTGCAACATTCTCTGCAAGGGATACAGGGAATTATTAAAAGAAAGGCACCAAAGACATAGAGGAATAAATGCAAAATGGCGTTTGGAAGAAAGTGGTTAGAACCTCAGGTCCTGCAGCAATGGTGTAGGGAAGGGAATAGCTGGAGTTAGGTCTGGAAATGTGGCTTAGGGAAAAGGATGCAGGTTATTGAACTCTATAATACAATTGGAAAATAGAAAAGAGCACGAACGACAGACACCATTTATAAAAAATGGATCGTTTCAAAAAGAATTTTGTGCATTTAGAAGTTATACTGTTCACATCATTTGTTTAAATAACCTTTTCCAGGGTCTGGCATAGCTCCAAGCTTAATGAAAATTTACTGCAGGACTGAAATGTCTCCCCCATTATTTCCAAACTTGAGGTCCCTGCGTATTGGTTCCCCATTCACTTAGCACCCTGTATTTTACTAACTGTTCCCTATGTGGAGTGTATGTGAATCCACCTATATGTGGAGACATAACCTGCTTCTCCTGTGACCCTAAAAGGCAGAGCGGTAATCAGTGGGTGGATTTTCAAAGAGGCAGATTTTGCATCGAACTTTCTGGTGAATGAAACTGGCCACCGAGCATCCGAGAGCAGGAATACAACACTGAGCATCACACAGTTAGTTTTCATGTAAAGACTAAAAGGTCCCGTTTAGAAATTTCTGGAGTTTGATAGAGATGGCTTCCAGGGCTTTTCCAGATACGATTCCTTTGGAGCCTATTGACTGTCCTGCACACAGAACTCTTAGAAGAAGGACTTCATTCTGAGGTGGCTGCTTTGCCGTCTCCCCCATTATACCACATTCAATTTCAAATGTGTTCTCTGAGCCCGAGAAACAAATTGATCTTTGAGATGATTGTTCATTGCCAGACTCAAGACATAATCACAACATTTCTCAATAAATGCATTCCTCGTCTTTGTAATTTTGGAGATTAAAAAGTCCCATCGTAAACACATGTGTTTCCCATACCATGCACTTTGTTTTTCAAGAACTGTCTTCCTCTATAGGGACTGATGAACAGCTATTTCTTTATGTGAATTTATCAATATTAAGAAAAGACAACGAAAGGTCATTTCACTTCATTTGACAAACTCCTACCATGTTTGCAAAGGTGTTGTCTGGTCACCTGAGGAGAGGAAGGCCCTTTAAGAAGCAAGAAGCATGTGTCAGTGGATGAGATAGTCGGGAGAAGAGACACTGAACCAGGGATCAAAAAGTCACCCACTCGGCTTGAATCTTGCCTGGCAGGTAAGTCTCCTCATTGTTCATTGATCAGCCTTGCCAAGATGCCCTAACTCTGGCAAAGACCTCATCGATTCCTGCTTCTCTCCCACATTCACCCAGAAACAAACATGGAATGGCAGGATTGGAAGAAATGATAGCTGAACTTTGCATGCCCAGCTGACCTGTTGGCTATGAGAGGATTGAGCCAAAAGTACTTAAGTATTTGTGCAGGCAGTAGACATCTTTCTAACATTTGCAACTTTGTGTAGAAGGCATTCCAGATAAGGATATGATTCGGCAGTCCTTTTTGTTATGCTCATTTCCTGTATGCCAGTTATTTAAGCTGTTTTCTGTTGGATGAGCCTCGGATTCCATGCCTTTTATATGTGTTGGTCAATTTATCTTAGGAAACGGATGTTTCCCCAAGGTCCTAGCAAATAGATGCTGTGCCATTTGCAAGTATGTGTGACTGAGAGCAAAATGGTGACATCAGTTAGCGTTGCCCCATCGTGTTTTTTTCCTGAGGTCTGAATCTCCATGTGGGCTGTGCTAATGGCAATAGCAATATGTTATTTTCTTATATAACCACCATAAAATGCTACTTAGTACAATATTATACAAGCCTCCTTGGTTTGTAGCCTTTTTTGTAATATCCCCCATAGCACTGTATGTTTCTAAGCCTAAATTCTGGCCTATCGCAGTTATTAATGGAAAATAATTACATACAACTCTGCCAGACATACCATCACTTTCAATTCCTTTTGACTCACTTAAACAAAATAGAATGGATCTTTCTCGATTGTTTAATTATTGAGTATAATGACTTAAAAGTTTGTAAGAGGACTTCTTGTAGTCCTTTAATAATAGACCATAAATCAAAAACTTAGATCTTTAACATCAAATATAGTCTAAGATGAGAATAAATAGACCAGACCAAACACACACACACACCACACACCACACACACACACACACACACACACATCTTGTTATAAGCATATTGCTTGCAAAATAATAAAGCGAATAACTTTGCTTTATTAATTGCTTTATCTACAGCACCCAGAAGGCTGTCTGATACTTAATAGGAATTCAATAAATAGCTGTTGAATGAATAAATGGAATTGAATTTAATCAAAAGCTTAAGCTTGTGTTGAACACAATCCAGACTTTTTTATATGAAAAATAAGTGGACCTGGAGAAGGATTTGTTTACTGTTTTTGCTTTTGATGCAAGGGTAAAATGATAAGAGTATGTCGTGTATCCAGCATTTTCTGAATTATCTTTGCTAGTTGTGTGATGTGTTCGAAGGGCTTAGAAGAGACAACCTACTTGGGCTGCTCACGACCCTCATTATATTTTCCCACCAACAAGAACGTCTGCCAACTGTGCATTCATTGCAGAGAGAGAACAAAGAAATATAGGCTTATCTCTGCCCTGAAGGAGGCAGCAGGGAGAGAGAAGTGACCCTCACACAAGGTACTCAGACATTACAAACAGCATAATGTGAAATGTTAGCTACTCAATGAATTAAAATCCCTCTATAGAAAGCAACACCAAGTGTGTCTCTAGTTATCAAGGAGAGTAGGAAGGACTTTTGTAAACCAGAGGTGGCAGACTGGCTGCCTTACAGGCAGAACTGCAGACACGTTTTGGATGCCCAGTGTTACAAAAGAGTCGATATTAAAATGTTAAAGGTATTAGATTAAACATATTTGTATTGCTTCTCATGGGAACTAATTTCAGAAAATTGGGCATCATTGGGTCAGTCTTGGTTTCTTTTTGGAACATGACCAATGGCTGTCACTTTAGTTGTACTGATAACTTCACACCAAATGAGACTCTTATATGTTTTTATTCCTTTCCATGAAAGCCTCTGAGTTTGTTACTCTAGTGATTACTTCCTCGAAGTGTCTCTGTGCGTTTCCCTCCTTCGTCTGAAGCTAAGGACAGGGTAGCCGCGGGTCTCCCATTTCAGGACAACTAGTGCGTTCAGGTTTTTAGCAGGTAGGTGGGCATCACACACCTGTGTTGTCTAAATACTTCCAAGAAGGAACCAGAGACCCAGACCTAGGACCCTTATTAATCTAATGTTTTGCACTTGGTGACTTTTGCTGTTATTTCCGTTTTAGCAGTTTATCATTTAATTAATTTATAGAAAATTTACTGTCAAGGGAAGAATAGTATTTCTTTATACTGGATTTTGAGGAATAATTCCTCATTCTGGTTATATTGGCCTAAGCAGTATTCTGGATTTCATCATCCATTTATTCCATCCATTATTTACATATATCTGTTCTAGTAATTTTTGTCTTTATTTTATTTTGGTTTGGTTGAATGTTGGAAATCTTTGTTGGAATAGAGACATGTGTGAAAGCCAGATTTGTAAAATGAATGTGGTGTGTATCGGGTGTGGATTTTGTGTTTCGCCAAAACCCATTATCATTCTCCACTATTTGCAGCACCTAGATTTGGGGAGGTGGGGGGCGCTTTTCTTGTTTCCACAGATGGAGAAAGAGAAATCTAGAATATGGTTCTTTCAAAGAGGGAGGTTGTCACGTCCTGCGTGGCAAGGGCAAGTGGGACACGAGAGGGGCGACGCAGATTAAAGAAAAACAAGAGACAGAAGAAAGATAAGAGCGAGACCAAGGGACTCAGCCAAAGACGACTGAGCCCAAGGGACTCAGCCAAAGAAGACTGAGCCCCAAATCGGGTCAGCGCATAGCTTTTATTGAGAATTTTCAAGGAAGCAAACTGTAACAAATCATTAATGGTGGTTTGTAGTTCTCAGGATTTACACAGTCTTTTACTTCCCTGTAAGTGCTCTCTCCAGGGTGCTCTGTGACTTGCTCTTCCATTAAAGGATTTATCTTGTTTTACACTGTGATAACCTCTGAGACTCAGACCCAGTCTCTGCCTATCATCCAAAGAATGTTTACCATGACTATCTTATGCCAAGGATAGACTTGTCTCTATATATCTCCTAAAGAATGTTTACCATGACTACCTAGCCATTATCCCAAATTTCAGCAGCTAGACTCTCAGGGAGTATACTTGAATTATTACTAAAAGACTAGCTTTCACCCTGTTCAGGGTAAAAGCATCTAAAGTTTTATTCCTATGTAAATACAAAACCTAGCAATTAAAGGGGTCTCACACCACTCTATCTTACAGAAAGCTTCAGTATCTGTTGCTGCAACAAGGCACCAAACGAAGGAATTTACACAAGGCTGTTAACATAACTCATGGTCAGCAAGCTGCCTGGAACTCTCATGGCCTGGAGACCTTTGGCCTCTGAGGAGACTTTTCACAGCAGGGCCCTTAGGCAAATGCATCAGCTTCTCACAGGCCTGAGTTTGTCAGAGGTCTGTGCCTCAGTTTCCAAGGGGCTTGAGTCCCCAATATCTCAGTCCAGGGGTTCCCCACGGAACTACCACCTGGCTTGGGTTGTCTCCCCTCTTTTAGGAGATCTTACCCGTCTTTGGCTGCGTAGTTAGCTCATTGGGGTACCACAGGAACATGTCACAAGTGTAGTGAATATATTGTCTCCTATAGAAGAAAAGGCACATGGGTTCACAGAGGCAGGAGATATTACATGACCAACCATAAGGCAGCACCCCTAATATCCAGTGCTGAGCAGGGCAATGTGGCCTTGTCAGACACTGGGGTGCTGTCAGCTTCCCACAGGAGGTGTACTGGAATTTAGGGTATTATTACTTCATATCTCAAAGAAACCCAAGTGATAAAGTGATGTACTTTTACTGATGTCAGTGACTGGGCAATTCATTCAGAGGAAGTCATTCAAGTTCAGTCAGTTGATGTGAAAGTCTGTCTCTCTCCCTTTCTCTCCCTTTCTCTCTCTCTCTTTCTCTCTCTCTCTCTCTCTCTCTCTCTCTCTCTCTCTCTCTCTCTCTCTCTCTCTCTCTCTCTCTCCACACCTCTCTCCCCAGTTATAATATCATTGAAAGTACCAAGGTGCATCCAAACATCTTAGTGTCTTTCAGTTATTTGACAAATGTAGTGAATGGATCTTACAATCACTGCCCTGGTTGCTGAGCCATAGAAGGAAGACTCTTTAGCCCTGATGGGCTCACAACCCGGGGACTCTGTAGACAACTAGACAGGGCATGTGACATTTCGTACCACCGACAGTGGGACAGGTATTAAGGGAACAAGCAGGAAGTGCGTACACTTGGCTTGGGGCGATGAAGAAAGTTTCTCACACTGAGTCTATTGATGACTTGTTCCCTGTGACTTGCGGGTATTTAGAGTGTCACACCTGCTGTGGATGAAGAGCGCACTCTGCTCTGACAACAAGAGTTTTGGGTGTGTTATATTGGACATTTGTCTCTTGTTGGCTGTCTATTCCAGGGCAGTCTCTAGCTTATGTGTCTACGGAGAAAGTCCCATGTCTGCCCTCTCCATACCCTGGAAGCTGAGGCATATGCGCATGACCTAACGGAGGCAGATTAGAAGTAACTCGTGAAATTTCGACCCAGAGGAATGGGTTCCAATGGATAGAGTGAAGAATTGCTTCTGGAAATGACTGCAGAGGCAGCAATATCCATTTCCGTGGGTGGCAGGGCCAGAAATGGACAGGAGAGACATCCTGGGGCTGGTGCCGTCTGTGCCAGTGACACCAGCGTCAGGTGCCAGAGTGCCTGGTGATGGAACAGACAGGTACCAACCAAGGAGTGATCATTCCTGGCATGACTTAGACTCTGGTGGTGGCCACATAGCTTCCCTTTCGTGGGGCCCTGACTCCCTGGCTTTCCCAGAAATTCTATAAACTACTGAAAACCCAGTGAATCCTTTTTATTCTTTCTTAGATCAGCCAGGGCTTGTGTCGGTTGCTTGTAACTCAGTATTATGATTCATATAGGACAGTATTGATAATACATGCCAGACATTGAGATGCTAAAGAAATAAAAGAGTAAGAGTCATGGTTATAAAGAATTAAACATATCCAGAGATCTCCAGGAGAGTCCATCAGTTAGAGTTCTCTTTATTCTCAGTAAGCATAAAGAAATGCTAATCTGTTGTATACAATTTATAAAGTGTGGAGAGGAACAAAAAATTACTGCTTAACTAGATCAGGAGATTTTAATGGGATTTTGGGGATGAGCGATTCCCCAAGGGCCAGAGAGGAGCCTTTACATGTCATTGAGGAAATGGTGGCATTTCAGGTTCTTAGGGCCCAAGTTACCCTGAAGGAGCCATTTGATCCAAACTCCACCTTGATCCATGGAACTTAAGGAAACATTTTCATGCTCAAACTGTTGTAGGCTGGCAATTGCCAGGTTAAGGCCTAGCACAGTTTTTCTCTTGTTTTTTTTTTTTTCTTTTTCCATCAGCACAGACTTTTCTCAATATATTACAATTATAGAAACACTCTTCAGGCTGGTCTGTCAGGTAAGGGGGCCTGGTAGGGGTGGGGTGAGCATGCGTCACTGGACAGACACCAGATCATGGAACAGAGTGGCTGCAATGGCTCCACTGTACCTTCCTGCATCACTGCTGCTTTTCATCTATTTGTGGTTTTGATCACTGTAAGTGTAAGGTTATTGGCTTCATAATAAAACGGGAGTTCTCCTTAATCACAGTTAACATAGTAAACAGGATCAGGAGTGTCTTGAATAGTCACAGCATTTATAATAGCTTAAGGGTTGGAGAACAAAGACAGATTTCATTGCACCAACAAGTAAGGATGGATTTCTTCATCTTCAAATTTTCTACATTACCTTGGGGGTAGTAGAATGAAAACACCTCTGGTTTTGGTCCATATGTGGAAATTCTAACTTTTTCAAGCATTCCACACATGCTTTTGGAAGACACGGTGAATTCATCAATGGCAATATTTTGTTTCATTTGCAGTAAGAAACTTGTTGCACAAGAAAGTTATCCTCAGGTGACAACTATACACCTGGGGAACTCTCGTCTCCCTTGGAAAGCTCAGGGCTTTTTCTCTTCTAGACCATTAGTTTTGGAAAAGCCTGTCACATTCTAATGAATGCTGCAGGCATAACCTCAGTGGCTGTGTTTTTAAAGTAATAAAGCTACAATTGCTTGAGTGGGAGCTTATTACTGTGCCAGATTTTCTGCTAAGCTCTCTCTTTTTTCTGGTAGGCTCTCTTAATGTATATAGTACTCTAATGATTGTTAGCTAGTTCAGGTACTTATTTTTCAAAGTAGTCGCTTAGTCAAGCTCAAACTCTTTTCCCTTCCTTCATCATTTTACTAATCTTCCCATTCTTCTACTCTGTCCATTGCCTTTGCCATTGGAAATTTAAACATAAATTGTGAGCAAGCACGAAAGCTACTCTTTTGAAATTTCACAAGATAAAGTCAACCTTGTCACTCACTCAGATATCTGGCATGCGAGCATATGGTTTTTAGTTTCTAGAACAGTATTGCATCCCATAGATAGGACCGTCTCATAGGCCAGCCCAGGGTTGATGTCTCCGGATGGAAACACAGTGTGTCTGCATTGGACTTCCAGCTTGCCTAGGATTAAGAGCTGAATGAGTCACCTTAACTCTCTAGTGGAAAGGTTACTTTTGAAAAATGGTAGGGATCTAGTCAATGAAGTCCAGTGTTCCTTCTGCCTCTAACATATCTTCTGAGCCCAGCTGCATGTATCAAAGTGCCCACTTGGTATCTTTGTTTGAGAACCACGTCGGTATCTCCTGTTGGACCATGCTCTAAATAGAGCCTCCTTCCAACCTCCAATTCCTAAATTGATCCTTGATAGAACTACTTGCCTCAGAAAATAAGCAAGAATTAGAAATACCCTAGGGCTTTGTCTTCCTTACTTGGAGTGTCAATTTCATAACCCTCTCACATCAGTTCCCAAATCTCTTTCCATTCTATTTCATTTACTTGTTTCCACTCGCACTTTCTCTGCCCCAGTTCAGGGACTATTTTCCCTCTTCCCCCACCAGGTGTAGCACCATTGCCTCCTGGTCCACCTGGGTTATCCCTTGCCACGCCTTTCTACATGTTTCCACAATGCCACAAAGAGCAAGTCTCTCCCCAAGCATTTATACAATCTTTATCATCTCTCAGTCAATATCTTGCATACCTCCTGTGGTGCATAACTTATGTAATTTCACTAAATTTTTCACCTATCTCTGTACACCACTCAACATGTTCTTCGTTTGTTTGTTCAATGCCTAAGACTTCCTCACCTGAGTAATTCCTACACATCCTTTAAGATTCAGCTTAGAAATAGCCTCTTCTGGGAAGAGCTAGAGGCCATGTTGAGGGCTCTTTGAATTCTCATAGAACTCTATACGTGTATCTACCTTTGGCCTTATCACATTGCATTTGTTTATTTACTAAACTGTCTTCATTCTTGACATTCAAAGTTCTTGAGACCAACGATTGCATCTTTTATCCCTGTCTTATTAGCACATGGTAATTTCTCAATAAAAATACACTGTTTTAAAGCGCAAATGCCATGAAAAGCCTGAGGGCAAGTTTACTGTGGTGATTATAACTAGAAACTCTGCAAAACACAAAAACAAATACCTTAGTGCTTGAAAACATGAACAAGAGCAGGCGAATTTTGGAGGAAAGTAAAATATATATATATATATATATATATATATATATATATATATATATACACTGTTTTCCTTTTTCTCAAGGCCATGTTCTGAGGTCAAACACTGACAGAAATCATACCACCTTTTGGGCCAGAGGAACCAGGAAAGTGAGCCCCTATTGGTTGGAAAATGAGGGGAGGATGGTAGAGAGAAAGAACAAGTTAAGGAAACTCCCTAATTCTGTGTGTGAATCCTCACAAATTCCAGCCTAATCTCTGATCTACACATGCCTGAATCAGACTCAAACCAGTGCAGCAAGGGCTTAAAGAAGTAAATTTAGAGTGGAACGAACTCATGTGAAAGGTAACACAGATCTTACAATATAAGGTTAACAGGACTTAACTGCCTCCTGAAACAAAAGCCTCAATATTTTGCAGAGATTTACAGCAGAACCCAGAGTATACATAATATTATACTTCCACAAGGTGAAAGCCAAAATTACTCAATATTGAAGGAACCAGTAAAATATGATTTATTCTCAAAAAGGCAATAAAAAGATGTCAGCTGCAAGATATCCCAGACATTGGAATTATCAGATAAAGAAAAAACTTTAAAGCACATATTATAATTATGTGTCATGAGATAAATGAAGTCATTTGCAGTAAATGAAAAGATACAAAATATAAAACTGTAAAAGCTCTTTGTTTTCTCTTAAGTTCCATAAGTTTCCCAATTTATGAGTGTATATCTGTTCATTGTGTTCTTTTATTAAGCTATTAATCTTCTGTTGTGTTCGAAATTATTTCTCTTTTACATGCAGAATTTATTTGCATGTTCTCATTTATTTTATCCTCTGCAGAGATTTGGCTAAATTAGTGTTCTTTCCTAAAATTTGGTTCTTGTTTGTTTAATTTATTAATCTTGTCTATTGATTTTTCTCTGGTTGTTATTATTTATATTATTGACCTGTACTCTCATAGTTATTATTTTCTTTCTTCTGTCTCCCTTGGGTTTGCTCTCTTGATCTTTTTACCAACTTTAAAAATTAGATACTTTGATAATTTTTTAGAATTTGCCTTATTTCTACCTAAATATATGTAAACTTATTTATTTCTTTTTTAGTCCTATTTTATTAGCTACTCCCTATATTTTTGAAATGTAGTGCTTTCATTTTCATTTGGTTCTATGTATTTTTAATTAATCTTTATATTTTTATTTATGTAACAGATAATACACATTTACTAGTAGTCTATACATACATGCATAGAAACATTTTTATATTTTAACATTATATACTTTAGATATAATTTAAATATACATTCATATTTAATGATTTTTATTTTTATCTTATTGTCATCCACGAACATACCTTGTAAGGTGTTGATTTTGTCAGATATATTGAGATTCCCTTTTGGATGTTACATTGTTAAGAAACAATATTCAACTCAGTAAGTTTTAAAGATCTTACTGGCTTTCTTTAATGATTCATGAATGGGGCAGCATGCCTTCTAGCAGAATAGAAAGGAGCTCTGAAGAGTTGTATAAAATGAGACACTTTGATAGGCAAAAGGGGGCGGGACAAGGAAGTTACTGGAAAAGAGTGAATTGTTTGTGGCAAGGTTACTTTTCTTTAGGGGTTGGCAGGGGTCTATCAGGTTCCCTTTCTAGTGCTGACCAGGTAACTCCAGATTGACGAGTTTCCTGGAGGTAGTTAAAACTATAATTAAATTAGGTATTTAGTCTCCATTTGGTGAGGTGGGCTTAGCACAACTGACTCCATTTTGGGCCTGTTACCTCTTTTTTAAAAACATGCACAATTTTGTTTGTTTTCCAAATATGCTCAAAATGAATTTTTTTTTTGATATGTAAAGTATGTATGTATACATGCAAATACATCTTTCAAGGTTAATAGAGCAAAAAATTCTATAGAGAGTGCAGCCCTAGAGGACATGCTATTTCGCCTTTCCATCTAAATGATAATTTGGCTAAGTATAAAATCCTAGGATTGAACTTTCCCTTTAACACTTTAATAAGATTATTTTTTTTACCCAATAGTAGAATGTTTGATGTCAATTTAATTCTAGTGCTTTGTAGAATATATAATCACTCTTAGGAAGCATTTTAGAATTTTCTTTTTATGCTTACTTATTGAAAATATTTATTTTGAAGTGGTTTTGTAATTGTGTTGTTTGGGGCCTATTTTCTTAATCATCATTTTTTCAATATTCCCCCCACCTCTAATTTTTTGTATCCAGAAATTCAGGTATAAGGGTATTGATCAGCCTACTACTAGATCCTACATATCTTAATTTTTCCTTTGCATTGCCAGTTACTTTTATCCATTTTTTTTTTCTTTTGAGGAGTTTCTTAAGATGCTTTTGGCTACAAACATTCTGTTCTACCTTCAAGCTACTAATTTTTTTTAAATTCAAATATCGTCTATTCCATGGATGTTTCTATTTGTTTCTGCTTATGATTACCATTATTTGCCTTTAATGCTTTTAGGGTATTCTAGGCCGATTTATTATTATTTTTGTCTCTCAGTTATATTAATTGTTTTGGGTAATATAAACTCTTCAGTATGTAGTCTTACTTTTGGATGTGTTTTTGTTCCTCAGACTTATTATTTTCCTCAGTGGGCTCCATTTTGGCTACCTCAGATAGATATAAAGGGGAGGGACATAAAAAGTTTAGTTTTAGCTTCTGTTCTTGTAATTTAAGGGAGGAGGTTGGAAAATAGGCTTCAGGGCAAAGAGACCCCTACCACCAAATGAACAAACCTGCGTCACATCATTGGTCATCTTGACATTCAGGACATTCCTCTGCTTCATGCTTGCGTATTGTTCTTTTCCCGAAGTCTATAATTCCCACATTATAATCTTGAGCCCAACTGGTCAGGTGATGGTGTGGGAAAAGTTTTTTGTCCCACTTTTCTAGGCCTATTTTCTTAGTTCTCACTCTAGGCGGTTTGGTCACTGATCCCAGCCAAATCGGGGTTGACTCTGGTGCTGTTTCTGACTCCAGGAGCCATTTTGTGGACAGTGACCCACCCAGGGTATTAAGGCACTGAGGAAACAGCATGCCAGTGTTCCCACGGCCTAAACTCTGCCTTAGGAACCGGACTGTCCTCCATTCCTACCTGTCCCCCCACCCTCTTCCCTTTTACCCCCACATTCTCCTCAGATCATAATTCCTGTGTTTCCTGAGGGGTGTCTCATTTTTACATGAGTTTCACGCAGCCACAAGACTATCAGATTCTCGTAACCTAAAGAGGGCAGGCACACATACATTTACTCTTTGCAAGAATTATCGGCAAGCCGTAAAAATAGATCTTACACAGAATATGTTCATGCACTTCGAAAACTACATTTTCAGGAAGGCCAGATGTTGCTGGATAGGGAGTTTTAGCAATGGATTTAGCAAGCATTATAACTGAGAAGAATGAGATTGTTCACTATATACAATGAAATTTATGACCGTTGAAATAAAGCTCTTAAAGTCAGCATGTATACAATTATTTAATTAATTTCTCCTCGTTTTGTGCTCAGCTCAAAGGCAAATAATAATTTAGGTAAAATCATGATTTTTTTGGTACAAAGCAAACTGTGAGATTGCTCAGTAAACTTTTCAACTCAGTGGCTCAGTGACAATAGTGACAGCTTTTGCAATTAGTTTAGGCTCTTTGTTTCTTCGGGCAACTGCAAAACCTACCGCCATGGATTCACTTCCCAGGGAAATTGGTACACATCATAAAAATTGTAGTTTAGTTAATTGGTGCGTTGGCTGACAGATTCCACAAAGAGGCCAAGCCCTGAGCCATCCCAAGTTCGCTAAAATTGCTCTGTTGTAACAATATTGGCTAAGATCATTGAGAAGGCTGTGCTTCCCCAAGGCTCAGAGAAGTCACCAACTGAGGACTTTGGTATCTAGGGGTGTTGGTCTGGCATTTTTGATAAGCATCAAATATTCCCAAGTTACAAAAATTTAAAAGATATGCTCTGCATGAGGCTATTTTACAAATACCAAATGATGATACTACTGGGGTGGCAAAAAAAAGTATATGCATGACTTGTATTCATCTTTTGTTATCGGCATATATTGAGTTTTACAATGTTAATACCCTTTTCCTTTCTTAAAATGTGTATCCATTTTTTTTCACCCTCTGTATATTGCTTAGAAATAAGTAGCAAGGAAACTTCCTGGTAACTGGAAGGATAGAAAGTCACAGATAATATAAAATATATCTATTTCTGAGTTTCAGAATTCCACTGTAATATTTACTAGAGCCTAATATTGTGAAAGCCAAGAAATTTGGTTCCTTTTCCTCCTTCAACCTCAAATATCTTCTTACCTATTCAGTAACTAAACGTTGAACTCATGTTCAAAAGTTGTCTATTTTGAGTATACTTATAAACAAGGTTTTCCAGTGTGTCTATTAGAAAACCCCTTTGAAATGATAAGAAATGCATTAAGACACTTGTTCTTCAAGCTGATGCTTAGCTTTCAGAAGAATATCAATAGAATGAAAGACTAGTGACACCCTCATTCATTGTCAGTCATCTGTGGCAAAGAAAACACTTTTCCAGGTGTACTCAGAATATTAAACATTTTAAAAACTAAAAAATACCTTAGAATTAAGGTATTTTTCTTAGATCATTTTAAGTAACACAAACCCTCAAATTTTTTAAACAATGGACGATTCTGAGAAACAATATATTTTTCAATTCCAGGGCACTGGTCACTGGACATAAAGAGGCATTTAAAATATTATCCTATTAACTATTCATATAGGAAAAATGGTAAATAAATAGCCTTAAATGAATTCTAATGCTATGTCCATGCTCTTGTGGAATGACATTACTCTCTAACTGATTTGTTGGATTGATTCCTACATATCTATAGGTTTGTGGGAACACTGCGATTTTCAGCTTTCTTGGGAGATTTCAATCAACCACATATTTTAGTAAATGAAGGTGGAGTTACAGTGAAACTTAATGAAATTTAAGCTTCCACATCCTTCGTGCTTCAATGCCTGTAGAAGAGCTCCAACAATGTATTCACACAGTCCTATGTATGTTAAATCTTGCCAAAGTGAGGTATTTTTACTGCACTCAGTCAGCACCACTGTGTGTGGCCACCTGAGCTTGTCTGCCATGCTTCCCCTCATGTGGGCGAACTCTGGCATGTCTCAAGTATTTGTTGAATCTCTCTAAAGGGAGGTTGATATGGCGAAACGTTTAAGTTCACTATTATCTCTTTTCTGAACTACATGAAAATCTGCATTTACTCTTAATTTTATTTGTATAATGTTGTATTTTTTTTTAATTAAAGAGGATCCCAACATTTCCAGTATTTTGGATCTCCAAATCCTGGACCGACTCCCAACAGAAATTCTAATAGGAACCCAGGGGACAATGTAAATACTTCAGGCTTCCTTGTGGTTTTCATTGTGACTAGGGATTATTTCCAGTCTTTATGAACTGTTTATTTTCTGCCACTGGTGAACTGTATTTCACCTGGGCTACTCAGTCTTCCTCCACTGAAAATTGATCCATTCAAATATTTTCTTCCAGATGCCACGCAAACACAATATACTTTCTGAAAGAGATCTTGGCATGTCAATCACAAGTCTCTATTTTTCATGCCCCTAACAGAAAGTCCAAAGTCCTTACTATAACTTGCAAGATAATGGGTATTTCCTTTCTCCACTACTTGATCCCACCCTCTCCTCCATCCCAACCGTTAAACCAGTGCTTCAGTCACAGAAGGCCATCCTTCTGTCGAGATGTCTTCCTACACAAACACGCCCTCCGGTGTGGCCAAAATATCTACACTGTTCTGCCTTGCTAATCCACTTAGAGTAGGGTTAGATTGTGGATGGCCATCTGATCTCATGGGGATTTTCAGTCGCAGTCACCTGGACTTGGAAAAAAAAAAATGGCCTCTTGGCAGATACTACCGGCATTCTGAAATGAGTAACGATGCAGATGTGGGTCCGGAAAAGCACTGTTTCCAATATATTTCGAAAAGTTAGAGCAACATAGAAACCACAGGGAAGGCTGAAACAGAGGTACTGAACAGAGTAGACCTCAAGTACCAGATGCCCCAAAGACTCAGAATCTACACATGAAGGTTTGCCTGTGATAGGTTCCAGTCCCTCTGCGGGCCTGGCTACGCTCCCCTTGCATTCTGGTAGACACCCCTCAATATGCCTTACATGTCCCTCTCCTTTGGTTAGATCTAAGTAGGTTTCTTTTTCCATAACAAATAATCCCCACAAAATGGAAATGTATGGTGTTCCCATTGCACTCCATGTTCTTTTACCTCCACCCCTCTACACTTCGTTATAACGTCTGCCTGGAATCCTCTCCCTCTTCCTTGGGCACTGTCTCCATGTCATACCAAACTAACTGCTTCCTAATTTCTCCAAATGAGAGGATATTTTTCCTGAAAAGGTCTTCTAATGGTGTGACTCTCTTAGTTGTCTCTGTAGCACCCAGGGGGTGTCAGCGGTAATCTAAGAAACTAAGACTCAATGTGAGAATAATTTGCTAGATCACTTTCTTCTCAAATTGCTTTCAATAATTACATTTGTCTGTAAAACCCTAAAATGTATATTTAAAATTAAAGTACAAAAGGAGAAGATGAAGGTCGTGAATTATAAACATCTTATACATACATAGTAGTGAGTGAACACTACTTTAAGTAATTGAAGATTTCTAGAACTGCATCATTTTTCCTAATTGCATGGTTAATATCTTGCCCATGAAAACATAGCATTACTAATCTTGCATCATACACAGACTTGTAAAGTCTACAGTACAGGTGGATTTGGGATTCAGCTTTGTCAGGGGTGCAATGGAGGCTTCATTGAGCGTCAAACACAAAGGCAATGGCACAAAGATGCATCTAGTCTTCATTTTTGCTTCATTTTGGCAAAAATTAGGAACCAACATTTTATTTTTTGAGAAAGTCTCCTTAACTAACATTTTCTTTGTCCTAAAATTTGTCAGGTTTTATAATCCAATGCATCTCAGGGTCAAGCTCATGTTTAGAAATAGATACTTGGGCAAAAATATGGTCATCCTTATATTTCCATAATCTAGAGGGGTGTCTGTCTGGCTTTCAATAGATGTTCATCAAAGGTGCAAGGAATGAACTAAGTGATAACAGAGGCCAACTAACTGAGTGTACATGTATCAAGTTCGTTTTGGTGTTTGTAGTATGAACACTATACTGTCATACTCTCCCATGAAAACCCATGCATGCAAGTGGCTTATTAACTATGTGTTTGTGAAATAATAACTATTTATATAATTTCTTAGAACATGTGGATATATATTTGCATAAGTAGCATTACATGTGGGGAGGGGGACATGTAGCTTGTTGAAATGTTCTAGAGGAAATAAATTACCTTATAAACTCAAATTTCTAGCTGTATTACTTGGCATATGTTTCTGGCATCTTTAAACATACTGATAACTAGCATGGCTGCTTGAATCTTGGAACAAAGCTCTAAAAATAGTTGACATTTTGCTGTTTCTATAGTAACGAGGAAAATGGCTTCATATTCTAGCACTGTTCCCACAGAGCCTAATGTTCTCTGTAGATTGCCTACAAACTCTACTGCTATGTTCTTGTAGTAAAAACTACATTACTCTTCTCTTCACATCTTTGATGTGTCTTATACCGATCTGAGTGTTTACCTGACACGGTTAAGACAAGCATTCCAGTTATCTTTCAAGAAACTAAGTTTTATCTCAGAAAGTGCTAAAACCAGAACGTATTTTTATGTGATGTGATTCCAACTGTACAGGAAGTCTTCAGATTATTTCTCCAACTGCCTCCATGTCTAATATTTTAGTATGGATGAAACAATTGTTCACCTCTTTTAATAAACTAACCTCTCCTGCCTATTTGGGGGCCCCCCAAGGCATCCCATAATTGGGGGTGTATCTCTTGGTAATTTTACACCAATTACAGTATACCTTTTACCCCAATGAATTGTAAACATCATCAAAGTGTGTGTGTGTGTGTTTGTGTGTGTGTGGGGGGTGGATTTGCTTCCTAAGGACCCCTCAGTATGTAGATAGAGTAGGTACCTAGTAAATGTTTTGCTGAGTGACTGGATGGATGGATAAAAGTGTGTTTAATATGGGAGTGGGAAAATTAATTTTCAACCTGTCACTTACAGAGTTTAAGGTTAAGCTCTAAAATGCATCTCTCCATCCTCTGACCACCTCCTGGGAGAGGTGTGTCAGGTGGTGAATCTGGTAGGAAGAACAATGGCTCCTCAGAGCTGTCCAAGTGACGAGTCCAAAGCCTGTGAATGTGACAAAGGGAAATGAAGGGGTCAGATGGAATTAAAATTGCCACTCAGCTGACCTTAAATTTAAGGAGATTATCTTGGGTTATCCAATCGGGTCCTGGTATGGGCTGAATGTCTGTGTCTCCCACAAATTCATATATTGACTCCTAACACCTAAGGTGATATTGTTGAAGGTGCGCCTGTGGGGAATGATCAGGTCATGGGGGATAGGGTGGTGGACCCCTCATCATTGGGATTGGTGCCCTCATAAAGGAGTCTCAAGAGAGCTCTTGCCTCTTCTACCATGAGAGGTGACAGCAAAAATACCCCAAATCTGCTAGTGTCTTGATGTTGACCTTAGCAGACTCCATAATTATGAGAAATAAATTACTGTTGATTATAAGACATCCAGTTTGTGGTATTTTGTTATGGCAGCCTTGACAGATGAAGACAGGCTCAGTATAATCACAAGGACCTTTAGGAGTAAAAGAGGGAGACAGGACGGAAATCGGGAGGTGGCATCATGAGAGGCACGTGGCCAGATGGGGCTGTCTTTGTATATTGGGGGAAGGGCACCATGAGCCAAGGAAAGCAGGTGTCCTTGGAGCTGGAAAAGGCAAGGAGACAGACTGTCTTCTGTAGCTCCTAGAAAGAATACACCCATGCCGACACCTTGGCTTTAGCTCAGGGAGACCATGTCAAACTTTTGAACCACAAAATTGTAAGATAATATGTCTGCGTTGGTTTAGCCATGAAGTTGGTGCTAAAATTTTATAGTAGCAAATGGAAACAAATGCAGTGGGGAACAATTGTTTTCCCCAAATAATAGAGAATTGACTTAGAAATAGAGATCTAGGTAATGTTGTTTATTGAGATACTCTGGTTAATTAAGGGATAACATGATAATATAGGAAAAGGCTGGCATTTGAAGTGAGGGCAGTTTCATGGAAGGCTGTGCCTTGGACTTGGAAAGTTTGGCCCGATTCTGGGTAGTTTGTGTCTGAGCTGCATTGCAGGGAGCAAAAGAGGAAAGGGCAGGAGACTTGAGGGTTCTCAGGCATAAAAGAAGTTAGATTTGGTGATCAGTAAAGTTTCAAACAACACAAATTGCTGACATACCCTAGGTTAAACGTCAGTTGGATTTTATGTAAATCAGAGTTCGGTGCTTACCTCGGAATAGTTAAGTATGTCTATTACCATGAATGTCTGGTGAAACTTTTAAAAGCAGCCCAGGCTATGAGCCATTTCCTGTCTCCTAGGAGTAGCCCACAGACAGCAGGACAGGTGGCATATGTGGTCCCTGCCCCCTAAACATATTCCTAATCATGTGACAACAACTAATGTCCCAACAGATTCCCAAAATGCACCACATTTACTGGGAATTGCTGCCTGAATGACACAGCGTGAGATAAAACAACATGGCCAGGGGTAAAAGGCTGAGGAAAACAAATGAAGCAGGCAGAGGAAAACAGGCAGAGCAGCTGCCTGAGAGTAAACAGTACAAGTTGGAGGCGAGGAGGAAAAGTGATGACATGGAAGCCAAGGGAGTTTGTGTAAAAACCAGCAAGCAAATTAAACGTTCAGAATGGTGTTTGAAAGAGAGAGATAAAGGATTAGAGGTGTCTTTTCTGTGGTAAAGCAGTTTTCACTAACAAGCAGGAAATTTTTTTCTGACTTTATAGATTACCTGACTGTCTGCTTTTCAGGTCTAATAAGTTTTGACTAATGTCTAAATATTTGATGAGAGTGAGAATTCCATCTGGAAATGTACAGATCTGGGTATCTAAAAGGAAATGTTTATACAGCTAGTATAAAACACTTAGCATGCTCTTCTGTTTACTTGGCTTTTTTTTTCTTTTAATATCTGAACTTCAGCCTATATTATGATTTATATGATAACTGAAATAGATGGATGACTAGCCATACTATGTTTTACTCTTCATCCAGGTGCTCTGTCCACATTTATACAAACCATACAAGTACATTTCCAAATAAAAGATGTTAATTCTATTTGTCTAGCTAAACATGCAAGGATTAGGCAATATTAAGTGAAACTTTGGAATTTAATTTTGTTAGCTCTGAATTTAGAAATGTCTATGCATCTTTCACTGCTACTAATATAAGCAACCTGTTTGTGAATTTTATAAGGTTTTTCAATTATTTATCTGTCTTGTTCCCTATCTGATATATCCTTCAAGGACACTAGCAACACACAAAAAGGCTTTTAATGAACTCCAGTGTTAGCATAATTTCTTTGCAGATTCTCTTAAGAAAATGAACCTGCAGACAATAATCCAAATGTGTTCTCCAGACACACCTTTTATTTTAGTTGAGTTAACAGGGTTTGCTTTATCTTCTCACCGCACCCTCTGTACAACAAAACACAAACACATTCCTATGCAAACACAAGCTGAGAGAGAGAGAGAGAGAGAGAGAGAGAGAGAGAGAGAGAGAGAGATATGCAAAAAGTCAGTAGTTGTGGAAACATTATTTCCTGTGTTTTTTCCTGTAAATCCCTCTGTAATTACTACACAGGCCTTGTCTCATCTTTATTTAAAGTATCACATGGCACAATTTTATTTTTCTTGAGAGACAAAGCTCCTTTCTGACTCTTGATGAATTTATTTTTTCACGATAAAGAATTACTGGGTTTTTGAGAATGAAATAAAGGTTCTGCTCCATTGAAACCTCAGTTCTACTATCTGGAGACCTCTTTGGAAGACCAAAGTGGACTTCTCACCCCCGTGGGAATGCCAGTGAAAGCCGTGTCCCAAATGCCCCATCTGTGCCCCTCCCCCTCCCAACAGCAATTCACTTTTCTTAATTCATTCACAAACACAATTGCAATTTACAAAGTACTGGGTGCATGATGATGAAGCAGGGAGTGCCCCGCTCTCCTGGAGTTGATTTTTGGCTCCTGTCATTCTGATTGTGCCCATTTAATATTTCCCCAGTGTCTTAATTGTTACCCTCAGGCCAATGGCATGTTCAGCTCTAGGCGCTGGTTTGGTCTAGGGGACTTCTCTGACACACTGCTTCCTACCGCCAGCCGGGAGCCTGGTCACCAGAAAGCAAATGCCAGCCTTTTTTCTCCTCCAATTGCTCACCATTGGCACCTTCACCACTGACCTAGCCTGCAGCCAGAATCCAATCCTGTAAAGGGATCGAACCCCTCCTCTGCCCAGCCAGGTTACACAGTGAATTTCGTTATTTCTTAGTGTTTAAAACAAGGTTTGCATGAATGTATCTGCCTGTCGAGTAGAACAAAAGCCTCATAGTCGCTAGGCACTTCAAGTGTAGACAGACTTTACAGGTTGAACCTTCAAGTTATTTTAAGAGACAGAAAGTTTCTACCCACAATTCTACTTGACTTTCTTGTAAGTAACAATTTTCTCCCATTTCCTACTTTTCAGAAGAAGGGTTTGGTCAGCTTCCTGGACCGTTTTCAGACGGTCTCAGGGAGACCAGAGGGAGTGTACTTGGAATGCAGCTCATGGTTTCCATGGCTGGGCGAGGGTTAGGCAGTGCCTGGGAGCCAGGGGCCACGAGGCCACTGCCTCGTAACAGTCACCAGTTGCAGTGACCCCATGAACTGCATTCCTGCGGCCTTCAAACTCTGCCGACTAGGTTTCCAGAAACTTCTCTTTCACACCAAAGTTAAGGCCACAGATCACCTGTATTCTGTGTCCCCAAAATTCATTTTCATGGAAATAGTAAACGACACAAAAGAATTTTCAAGTTATTTCATCTTACACTTCGGATTTGAATGGAGAATTAGAAGACACTGAAAAGAAAGTATGTCATTCAGAATAATGGACTCAGGAGTCATTTATTTTCAAGCTTCTATTTTCACTACAATAAAATATTCTATTATTTTAGGCAGATTTCTCAATTAGGGGAAAGAGTATATATATGTCATTAATAGTAAATCACTTGAAATTAATTCACACTTTTCTCATATAAAATAATGGAGTGTCTTTTACCTCCATTATCTTTTGGTAGATTGTTACCAAAACAACAACAAGAACAAAATTTTCTCTAGTGGACAGGAAATTAAAAAAAAAAAATTATTCAATTTTAATGGACATGGACCTTTGGAAAAATATAGGATACCCCTTTAAAGAAAGGTAAATGACAATTTGCTTCTCTTATAGGAATCCGAGAATTTAACTAGAGAGATACTCAATAATATGATTCAAAGGAACTTGTCATGTATGTGGTAGCACTAAAAAGAGTAAAGATTGTTGCAGCAGATATAACAATGGTGAATTTAACTTCACTTTTAGTCTTCACAGCTAAGTTCAGGATATATCAGTAGGAGTTAATGTTTTTATTTCTTAGAGAAATAAGAATTATGCTAGTGATTTCAATGAAATAAACTGAAGTATTTTTATTTCTGTTTCACTTGACCTGATACTGTCTTGAGCTTGATATTTTTTTCTATCTGTCATCACATCAAAGCTAGTCATTTTTGCCCAGATCTGGACAGGTAGTCTAACTTTAGCACCTTTCTAAAATATACATTGCAGAGCTGTAAATGCTCACTTCTGTCAGGTTTTAATCTTCTAATGACTCTGAATTTAGTACTCCAGGGTGATGGGGTGTAGAATGTGTTATTACTTTAGCAGGTTAAGTCCTGGTGAGTTCATTTTGGAAGATAGTTTCATGAGTGATCAGAGTAAGATCTAAGCCTCTGTGTTGCCTCTAGTAACTCCTAGTCAAGTGCTGGCTAAAAATATAATAAAAGGAATATAAAATAATAACGGAAATAATAACCCTATCTTATTAGCAGGCTCAGATAACTGCTGTGATAAATACAGCATTTTTGTGGCATGTAGCATAATCACATTTCATGTGTTGTTCCAGTCCTAGCCCAGTTTTTGGTTAGGAAAGCCTCCTTTTTTCTTCCAGTTTCTCTTTGTCAAGCAGCACCTTCAGTACTTTCCATTTTTTGACTTCTCAAAGATCCTTGAAGCCCTTTGCTTCCAGCCCCTGACAGGGAAAGAAAACTGAAGCATTTCATGGGTTTTTGTTTTGAGGTGGGAGAGGGCCAAGCCTAGAAGGGTATTCGTGACTTCCACTTTTATTCCATGGGTCAGCACTCAACCTCATCGCTTCAGCAAGCAAAACTGAAATACAGTCAGGATCAGTGCCCGGGAGGGAAAAAAAATCATTGAAAATCTAGCCAGTCTCTGCCACGCTAGGCCAATTTAGTCACCGAATATCCATTCCACTCCTCCTCCATACATATCTCCTCCTTCCTAAGACAGGTGACCCTAAAACCCATCCAATATCCCCATTCAACTACTAGTCCACACTCTCCAAAGGATGAGCAGTTATTTCTGTCTGATTAGGTGTTGCTTGTAGTATGAGCTAAAAATAGATACGATTAAAAATTATATGCCTCTCCACACCCAGTCTATCATGATGATGTGAGGACATGGTGACTGTAATGAACCTTGCCCAGAAAGGGCAGAATGGACCCCCACAGAGGTCAGACCTCCTTGGGTGCTGTTAGAATCTTCTGGGCATGCATTACAAGGGCTTCCCGACCTGCTGGGGAACAGACCCTGGAGCCTCGGGGTGTGTCCTCTACTGATACTCCCTTAAGCAGTATTTTTGACATTTCCTTTCTCTGCTCCTCATAAAGCACTTTTGAATCTATTATCCTCCATGGCCAAAACTAACATGGGTGATTAGGATGATGTCCCCTTTGGGGAAACAGCTGTGGCCCCCGCTGCTTGTCTGAGGCTCATCAGATACCCTCGGTTTATTGCCTCGGAGGGCTTCAGACTCAGCCAACAGTCATAGGCTAATTTTAGATTAGGCTTGCTGTTGCTTTGGCGATACAATTTCCTCAAATGCCGCGGAAACTCTTTATCTGTTTGCTTCCACACAGTTCCATGTGGCAATAAACACAAATTTGTACGTCAGATTATTTCCCAAGCTCCATTTTTCCTTTTATTATCTCCACCTACCTCCTCTCTGATTAATGAGAGCCACCTTGAGGCTTCAAGAGACTAAGGGGTAATACTTTTAAACTGACTTGCTTTTCCTGTATAACTGAGTCACTTAATTTTAAAGCTTTTTTGAACTTTTGTTGCTGAAGGCCTGGCCTCACTTCCCCTCTCCCCTTCACTCTCCCCTTCTTTCTTCCATCTTATCTCTTACTATTTATGGTCTAGAGCAGTTAACTTTTCCAAACCTATGGTGCCTTGATTGATGGACTTTCTCTATTCCCTTTGATCTCTCCCTAAAAATCAGCTACTTCTGTCATGGCAGCTTTCTTTCTTGTAATAACATAAAAAGCAACTCATATGCGCTGATGGATAATTTTCCTCTGACTCCTTCCAGGCACTACCTTAAAATTATAGGCTCAGTAAATATGTAGTCTTTATCTCCAGTTATTGGAGGCAAAATTTTACTAAATGTTTCATCGCAAAATAACATGGCTCACCATCCTTTCAGCTTGCTTTTTTTAGTTCCTTTGCCTCTTGCTGCCTAACCATTAAACCAATAGCACGGGATCCATTTTGGTTTTGTTCAAAAGTAATACCATCCTCCTAAGTAGGAACTTCAGTATTCATAAGGACAGGCCATGGCTGTAACAAACAACTCCATAATGACAGTTCTTTAAGCCAACAAACTTTTATTTCTCATTCACTCAAGAGCCTAATGTTCATTTTGTTGGGTGACCACAGGAAAGGTTTTCGTCCACGTCAGTGACCGGATCTGGGTGACTCTAAAGCTGGTTTTGTCGCACTCTAAGGTTTCAATATATGTCGCCTCTCGCATGGCCCGTAGGAAAGAGAAAGAGAGGGAGTGAAAAATCCTGCTTTCGTTTTTAACGATCCCAGCCTGTAGTTCAAGCTCATGGCTTCTACTACGACTTCACTGGATTGTGAGAGGAAGAGAGGTGTCAGAGGTAACTCATGAATTTTTGGACAATTGGGCAAATTAAGGTGCTACTTAATGAAATGGCTGAGATTCAGTAAGTCAGGAGTGTGAGGATCCAAGTGTTCAATTTGCACATATTAATAGTGAGATAGATCCTTAAAGACATATTCACATGGAGATGTTAATTAGATCGTTGTATGTACAAGTCTGGATTTTAGGGGTACTCTCCATGTTGGTGATATCAATTCAGGAGATATCAAGAAATAGAAGGAATTTAATGTTACAGGAGCAGATGTGCTTGTGCAGGCATTGTATGCGATTAGGGAAGAGAAAAGGGCAAGAGGCAAAAACTCGGGGGCGTCCCCACCTTAGAAAGACATCCGGGAATCTGGGAAAGGAATCTAAGAAAGAGCTGTCAGTGAGGCAGGAGAAAAATGGAAGATTGGTAAATCCCGAATTCCTAGTAAAGAAAATGTTTCAAGAAAGAAAAAAAAAAAAGAATAGTTTTCCAGGTAAGTTGAGGCCTAGGACTAAAGCACCGAATTTGATTAAATGAAGGCCACTGGTCACCTCAACAGGAGCAGCAACTTCGAACTGGAAGGGAGAGGGAGAAAAGCCTGGATTTTATTTTAGATAAACTGGAAGAAGGACCTGGGGCATTAGCTGGACAGAGAAGAAGAGAACAGCAAAATTAAGGAGGGAAGTGTGGCAGCATACAGTAATACCTTGGTTTGCGAGCACAATTCGTTCGGAAACAAGCTATTCGTATAGCAAGACATCTCTCGTTTACCATGTTAAAATGTATTAGAAATGTTTGCTCGTCTTGTGGAACATTCTCCATCCAAGTTACTCACAATCCAAGGTTTTACTGTATTTGTAAAGGGTCCAGCAGAGTGAGAAAAGTTGAAGAGACAAGAGGAAAAGAACAGAAAGTAGCTGAGGAGAGAGGGGATGGGATTTTTGTACTCAGAGGAGAGCTGGCCTTCGAGAGTCCGTCCTTTTGGAAGAGAAAAATGTTGGGTTTGTGGATTTGAGGTGGGGAAATAGACACTCTTTCCTGATGCCTCCCATTGTTTGTCTAAGAAAAAGAAATTTAGGGTGAAGAGTGGGCATTTGAGATGAGAGGGAGAGGAAAAAATGTGTTTTTCAAAGAAGGCTACATGGTTTGCAGTATCCACTCTGGGATTTGTAGGTGTCAGTAGAAGCACAAAGGTTACTGGGGTGCAGGAAAGGGGCCCTTTTATGCTGGAGGTGGATGGGTCTCAGGGGACCGCTCACCAGCACGGGCAGGGCACTGGTCTAAGCAAAAGCTGGGTTTCCAGTCAGGGTGGGGCAGCTTCAGGCTACCAACTGCCTCAGCTCCATCTTGAACTTTCCAGGCAGAGCTGGAGCAAAGAGCTACTTTTCATCTTCAAGGCAGCTGAGTCTCTCATTCCTGTAGAGCAGTGCTTCTCAAACTCTCTTGGGTGAAAGAGTATTTTGTTTGTTTGTTTTGTTTTGTTTTATTTATTTAAAACTGCAAATTCATCCTGGACTGATGCTTTTGGAAGATATAACACAAACTATTTGAAAATTGAATGAACATACATGCAGAATAAAAGCCTCAAAGTTGTTTTTTGGTTTTTTTTTTAAAAGATTTTATTGGGGTATTGGGGGAGGGGAACAGCGTTGGGGAACCGGGGAAGGGGAACAGACAAGTTGCTGTCCTTTTGTTCTTCAGTCTAGTTGCGGAGGACGTTGCTTCACTGGCCCATGTTGGTATCGTAATGGCGCTCTTCCCGGATGAGGCAGATGGGTTGCCGGCCTCTGGATGGTCGCTCACCGTGGCTATTGGCAGCTCACGCTGGCTGCTGGCCACTCACTGTAGCCTATGGCAGCCCACTGCAGCAGGGGCTGCAGCCTACACCGTCACCAGGGCTCGCAGCCCAGCTCCAGGTGGAGCTGTTGTTAGCTGTAGAGGGCAGTGTCACTGGCCCTCATAGGTGGGATCCGAACCTGGATGGCTGTTGTCCCAAGCCAGCTCTTAACCAATGCGCCACTCGGCTGGCCCTCAAAGTTGTTTTTTTTTATCCTTGTATTCAACAGATAAAATATACTACACTGAATCTAATTAGAACATAAAAGAGTGAAAAAGAATGACAAATTTAAGGGTATTAGTCTTTTTAATTAATTAATTAATTAATTTTTAATTGAAGTTTATTGGGGTGACAAGTGTTAATAAAGTTACATAGATTTCAGGTGTACAATTCTGTAATACATCATCTGTATATCACATTGTGTGCTCACCACCCAGAGGCAGTTCTCCTTCCATCACCATATATTTGATCCCCTTTACTCTCATTTACCACCCTCTCCCCTCTTACCCTCTGGTAACCAGTAAACTATTTTCTGTGTCTATGCGTTTTAGTTTTTGAAGGTATTATTCATCAGAAATATTTGTGTACATGACTAAAATAGACAGTCACTCCTATCATCATAACTTGGTTGTTCCTGAATTGTGAATCAACAAAACTCTCATGTGACCTAGGGGTTCCCCATATTCAGCACCTAAAGTCATTCTTGGAGCAAATCTGTGGATATCAAGGTTGAACTTTATAGTGGCAAATGGATGTCTTTTGCTATTTGCTTATTAACGTATCTAATGTAGGTTGAGTGAATGCTACTTACAGGGAATGCTATCTAAACTGGTTCTACATTTTGCTTTGTTTTTCCTTCTCTTTCTTGCTTTTACTTCCATAGTGTAGAAACCAGTCTCACATAAGTGTGTTTAAAAGAATGGCAGAAAAAGTTTTAAAGCAATTTTGACAAGCTTGGATATTCACTCTAAATTTTAATAAAAAAAGAAGCAAGTGACACTGTACTTTTCAGCTTCATCTCCATTCCTTGACCAGTAGCCAGTTCAATAATGTGTCCCATGAATTGATAGTTATATTTAAATGATTTCTGGTGAAAGAAATGGATTCTGGATCCATTCGTTTCCTATTCAGATACCTTTGTTTGACAGAAAATAAAATTCAAAACATGCTGTCAAATTTTTAAGATGTTTGGTGATAGCATTTCACACATTTGCAAAATCAAAATGATCACCTACTCCATGAATAATTGTTGATGGAACACGACTTTACTAATTTGTAGAAACTCTGTTCTTTCAAGCTCCTCACTTGCATTTACCCCTCGTTGTTGATGCTTTTCATGCCCCATGTGATCTCTTTGGTCCAGAGAATGCCTGCTGCTAAGATGTACGCCTGAACCATGACACTCCAGAGCACCCCACTGGTCAAGCAAACTCTAAACGTGAGCTGAACCCACCACTTTGCGTAGCTTCCCCTCCTGACTCATCCTGGTTTCCCCTTTCTCTCACCAGGGAACACACCCCAGTCACTGTGGAGAAAGATTCCACAGCTCAGCGTCTGCTTAGAAGGAAGCTGACCCAAGACTTGACAGGGACTGCCATTCTTCTAGATTTTCACACTTCCCGAGTAGTCAGCAATGTTTAGTCACTTAGAAGATATCGTGCAGAAGCAATTGTCTCCCAGACATGGCTACTGGGCATTGCAGAATTACAATCCTGCTAGGACATTTCTGCCCATGTAATTCACATTCACAAGTATCACAGTCTGAGAACATCCTAGGGAGGATGGATCTGATATTTCATTCTCTTGAGCCTCGTTCTCTCAGAAATGAATGGGTTTCTGCCATGGTCTTTGGCAACACTGGGTTCCCAATTATGAAAACATAATTTTGCCTGAGAAACTGCTTTTGGGAAAAGAGTTGGCTTGTCTTTTATTTGGAGAGTGTGGAACTGATAGCATATTAATTTTGCCTATGCTATCATCTTTAAGTGTTCTTTAAAAGGGAGGTATCTCAGAAATTTGAAATGAAATTAATTCAAGTTGTGAGGCCATACAATTTTTATAATAAATCTTATTCCTGTGAGAGAGCGCCTAATAAGTCCGCACAAACATTGAGAGCCTTCTGGCTGATACTGAACAAAATATGAAATTGAAGGAGGTATTTCTGGCTTTAATTTGTTTGGACATTGAACTCATGGGGAAAGAGATTTTGAGTTTGCTAATTATTTTAGTCTTCAACTTCTAAAGAGGTTTGATTTGTGGATTTTCTTTTCTCTTCCTCCAGGGCAGAGTAAGGGCCTGGGAGAGGCTGTGAGTGTTAGAGAAAATGGAATTTGATGATGGGAGGAGACTTAGATGTAAAATTTGATGATCTCTATTCAAGGCGTTGTTTTCTTATTGCAGTATTCTAATCTTGCCATGGATCTCACCACAGAATTTATGCTGAATTATTGGGTTGTTGGAAAAGTCATGATGCATTTTTGCAAAGAAAAACATAGGAAGAAAAAAAAAACGTCATGATTTTTTTGGCAACTCAATATACTGCATTATATGGACAATCAAAATGTGGGATAAGTAATAAAATAGAATGTCTTGGAGTTTGGGCATTTCTTGTTTTTGTTTTTTTAAATTCTGTTCTGACTTATTTCATAGACTTCTGATGGTAAACCTGGCCTGTCCATCAATAGTCCCAGAAGTAACCCCAATGACAAATCAAGTGGCATTGGAACTGTTGGTCATAATCCTGGCATGGGACTTGGCAATGACTGTTCACCTCCCTCTCCAGGTGATGGGAGTGTAGACCACAGGTCTAGATGGATAGCTACATTGGGTTAAGAAAAGCAAAACCTGTCTCCCACTATCTGTGGTCATACTAACTGATGATTGTATTGTACAAAGTTTTGGGGTGATATTCTCACATCACACCAGATAATTGGAAGGCCCGAGTCAGGGCCTGCCCTGAAGCTGCATCAACCATCTGTACAACTATGAAGACTCTCACTTGCCCGGAGTTTTGTCTTATGCTCTAGCCTGGACTTTTATTCTGTGTCTCATTTAAAAAAAAGTATTTTTTCTCAATTGTGTCAGAACTCAGACAGGGAAAAGGGATACGATTTATTGGTGGTGGTGGGGAATCTCTTAAAGATTTCAACAATGTAATTTAATTGAAGAAAGAAAAGCACAAAACTATACATTTTGCCAAGCAGGGAGTGCAGGTAAAATAAAAGTCTGTTTTTATTTCAAACGCCTCAAAATTATGTAGTCAATCCTCACACAGCTACAACTATTCAGCATCATGCATGTGCATTATGAAAAGCTGCTTTTGTAAATTATGCAGTGCAAAGTCACTGAACCCCGCAGTGATTTTGCTGAATGCTTAAGGCTCCAAAATGTTAAACTGTCTTAGGTTTAAACTTTTGCTGTGATGGTAAAAGGGAAATATGGTATATAATCATATGACAGACAAGTATGCAATTATTGATTATGAAAAATAAAAAAATATTGTGTTTCCCCTTCAGAAAAGCTATTACTAAATTTATGGTGAGGTAATTGAGAGCTGTGGTCCACAGAATTCGGAGGCGTTTGGGATAAACCCCTATTTGTATTTTAATGCATAAATCCATGTACAAGGAGGGAGACTTGTGTCACTGCCCCAGAGTTGGACAGACCTAGTTCCCTTTATATAAAATACAGCAAAGCTGATACGTTTATTTTATTGACGTGCCAGGATAAGGGACTTCAGATGGGTGGTTATTTGATAAAAGAGGGAAAATGTGTGGGAATTCATGAGGCAAACAAGATGGGAAACTGTATCAGGCCAGAAGACCCCGTGCTGAACCTAGTTCAGGAAGCACACGGGCAGTTGGCAAGTACCAGAAGCTACTATGAAGACATGGGACATCTCCTGAGAGGCTGCTGAAAGATGCATGGAAAATCGGTACCCCCGAGTAGGAAAAGAGTGGGTTTCCTGGTGGATGACGTGAGAGTGGGGTCAGCGCAGTTACCCCACACTCAGAAGACCTCAGTGCTTCTTTATCGCTCTCCTCTTTCTGTTTCAAAATTCTTCATTTGTGGACAAGGGGCCCCTCATTTCATTTAGCACTGGGCCTTATGGATCTCACATCCCTGTGCAGGGGTGAGGGTGCTTGGTGGTGTGGGGATGGGCAGCTTCCAGCTCTGCTCTCTGCCCCTATCTCCTACTGGGCTATACTAGTGAGAGCACAGGATATTTGGGGATAAATTATAGCTTTGTTACTTGCTGTATGATCATTTTAGACACATTATTTTACTCCTCTGATCCTTAATTTTCTCTTTTGTCAAATAGGAGTCCGCTGCTGCTGTATCGCACTGAGACTTCTGCGTATGTGTATGGAATTATATTGTCTAGCTACGCACATATATAGTTTTCATAGCTGATCTGAGATCTCTGCTAAGATGGATTCTAAAGTAGTTTGATGGTTTCATACGCTCCTTCGGGTTGGTATCTGAGAGCCTCAAAGGTTTGGGCTGAGCAGAACAGTGGAATAAAAAGATGCCTCTGTCATGAGAAGAAAGAGAAGTTGGCGGGTAGGAGAGAGAAAAGGGGAGAATTGAGTGGGAGGTTTCTTGGGAAAGGTGAGGAGTGGAAACAAAGGCCAAGCAACAAAATTGGAGACTGGCTTTTGTGGAGAATTGTGGGCACAGAGAAATTTCCAGCGTGGGCATGGGTGTAAGATTTTCAAGAACAGGAGTGTGTCTTATCTCAGAGGGTTATATCGGAGGGTTATATTCCACCTTGGTAGAAAGTCAGTGCATCACCCCAAGGCTTCACTAAACTTACCATATGCATAAATCCCATATGTAAATGACTGAATCTCACAAATGGATTGGCATGCATTTAAGGGGAGAGAGTACACGTGTTATAGAAGGATATAACTCAGGACAAGCCAGCTGCCCTCTCCAGGCACGCCACCCTCCTGGCACTTCATGTCTTCACTGTTGAAATTTTTCACAGAAATAGACTGATCTGTAGACTTTTATTTAGCATTTGTGAATTGGGCAGCATCCAGTCTAGCAAAGAAAGGAGCTCCAAAGAGATGTATAAGGTGAGAAATGTTATGGACCAAAGTGCTCAGGAACAAGGGGCATATACTTGCTGATTGGTTAGAGCAGGTTTACTTTCCTTATATGGAGCAAAGGGGCATCTTGCAGCCACATCTCACTTATGCTGAGCAGGCAAGCTCTCATCTGTTGACATGAGCTTTCCTTTTCTGGGAGAGCTGAGCAGAGACAGGTAGTGAAATCTCGGTGTGCTCATGTGGGGCTTAGACGAGTGACTCCATCTGAGGCATAATCTGGTTACTTCCATGTCACTAACACCAAAGTGCATCCTTTGGGGGTTTTGTGGAGGTTTCACTGTAAAGAATGATGGGTGAAATTATTGGTCATTGATGATTGATTCAACCTCCAAGCCCCCTTCCCTTCCCAGAGGTGAGGTGGGGGTGGAGTGGGGCTGAAAGTTCCACCCCTCAAAACATAGGGTTTGTTGCCAGGGAAAGACACCTCGCAACTTGATGGCTTCCCAAAATGAACCCAGGTGTGACTGAAAGTGGCTTGTTATGAGAAACCAAAGACACCATTATCTCTGTTATCATTTAGAAAACTCCAAAGGTTTTAGGAGCTTTGTGTCAGGAACTGGGATAAAGACCAAATATATACTTCTTATTATAAATCACAGTGTCACAGACTCCAACACATTGGACTGCTAACAAGGATCTTAAGTTTCTCAGGAAGGATCTGTCAGTGTATTTTTGTGTAAAAAGCTATAACTCTGCAAACAATTTTGGCTACTTTTCTGATTCAGGTTTGCTTATTATGTATCTTCTTTTGTGCCTCTTAACTCTGGCTGCAATTGAAAATCACCCAGGGAGCTTATAAAAACACCCAGATCCAAGACTGCTGTAGAGCAATTCATCAAAATGTACAGTGGTGAAGTCTGATAATTGGTATCTTTCAAATGACCAACCTCTCCTGCCGAATGTATTAAAGACAGGTTTTATTATAGTATCATGGCTTTGAATGTTGATCTAACAGCAAATCCCTTCTTCCTCTCTTCTCTGTATATAATTTAGTCTCCCCCTCCTTTTCTCCCCCTCCCCCTCTCCTCCCTCTCCCTCTCTTTCCCTCCCTCTCCCTCCTATCATTCTGCCTGTTTCGTGATACTCATCAGCTTTGGTTACAGCTCCTTTAGACCTGAGAAATTCTAGCCTATTTCTCCAGGACTAATCATTGAGTCTTTACACCTGTTGGTTTTCTACTGCCTTCATCCAGCTAACTGGAATCAGTCAGGCTCTGTCGCTGGTGTTTTGTTAATTTGGTACCTGCTGATTCTATGGAAAACAAGCTTTTTGAATGTACCTCTGTTTGGAAAACCATCGTTAAATATTTTATCTGGACGTCTCTCTGGTTCTAAGTACCATGTGTTCCTTGAACACTAAAAATAATGTAGAGAGAAAGTACCATGCTCATTATTCTGAAAATATGTTTGAGAAATTAAGGGGAGAAATAGTTTTCTGCTTCTCAGGCATAACACACATCCAAATCAGCTTTGAAATCACCTGCCAATGCTCATTAAGCCCAAACCATATTTGAAAGCTTTGGTTGAATGGAAATGTGTGTTGAGGTGCCAAGTCTATTCTTTTTCAATACTGTTTAGGATATTTACACAGTGACTGCTTTTAGGAGCTGCATTTTTTTTTTTTAAACAGCAGCATTGGTTCTAAAAGTTTGCCAAATCTCCCTCTTATTTTTTAATTTTTAAAATAGGTTCCTAGCATCCTAGCCTTCCATGATGTACATAATTTGGAGATGAGCAGTGAATGAAAGAGAATGGCTTTCTCTGGTGGGACTGTAACTCAGGAGGGGAGACCCCTGTGTCTCCTGGAAGCTGAAAGGGGCTGGTCGTTCATCAGAGGAGTTTTACTGAATATACCCTATAACCCTGCCACAGTTCTGACAGGTTTTCTTGGACTCCCAGTGATGCAGGCATAGACATCTTAGAGTAATTATGTGGACTTGTCAGGTCCTCATTCTTAATTCAATGTAGACCGTTGATAAGATTGAGTTAATACTGAGATACAATCTGTTTGGGCGATTTCCCACCTGCTTAAGAATCAGGACCCCAGGAGTGATGGGACAGGGAGTTTGGCGTGTCCATGTGTCCTTCTCCTCACCGCCATTGCCACCCCCAAAAGAATCTGATTTATTCAGTTTGAAATCTGCGTTCTCAGCATTGTTGATGCTGGGAAAATATAATTTGCATGCCACCATCTGTGAAGGAAGATTATTAAACAGTAAAGGATTAAGAGATAAACAGCAGAGCCTTGTAGCAATACATGAAGTCCAAAATTTAAGTGCTGAACATCTCAGAGATTTGTTTAAGGGCTTGTGAATTGTTTTAGGATGCTGACTCTGCTCTTGGAATAGAAACAAGTAGAATACAGGCAAAAATGCTTTGTAGTTAGACGATCAACTCAAGGAGCTGAGCTTATTTTTTAAAATTTATATGGTTATATTTTATGTTTTAATTTATGCTATCCCAATTTGGGCTCCTCCCTCACTTTAATAATGTAAATATTCCTAAATTCATGGGATTCATAATGTTTTCATATGGGATAATTTGCAGCCACTAGCATACGGCAAAATAAACCATAGCTCTGTTTAATGTTTATTCTCAAGGCTGATACTTTCTCTCTGACTAATGTTTAAAGGTGAAACAATAAACATCAAGTTCATTAGTTTTGTTTCTTTTTAAATTTCTGTTTTCAAAATTAAGAAATTGCTTGCCCATACATCAGTTTTTACTTCCAGGAAAGCCATTTATAAAAGAAAGAAAAGAAATTTTTTTATGGTTCAGACACATATTGGAATTTCACAGACAGTCTCATATCACAGGTATCCTATTACTCATCCTATTACTATGACTGCCCTATTACTCCAAGATACCTATCTGAGACAAACTTTCTGAGGTAACATTTCCAGGCCAAGGAGAGTGAGGCCTTTTAGAGGCACAAAACTTAATTTACCTGTGAACAGAGAGCTATTAGCTCTAAACAAGATATGAATTCTATATTTTGGGAGTAAGCTCAGTAAAAGTCATTCTCTGTAATGGAAATTGATGAAGAATCAATGTAAAATGAGAGATAAAAATAATAACAACAAAAAGAAACTCAAAAAATGCAATGCTTATGCAGAGAAAATCTCTGCCTGCTCTCAAAAATGAGCAGATGGGAATGTAACTGATGGGAGCTAACTGGTAATGGCAAAATGTCAAAATCATATTGGCGTAAGGTAGGAGTTACACTAGAATCTAGAAAAAAGGAAAAATAAAAGAATGAGAAGCTATCTAATGCGTTCTTTAAAAGGGATATGACTGCTTCTGATAATCACCACTCAACAATGTAGAAATATCTTTGAAATGGGGAAGAATAATTCGTCAAACTAATATTCCTTTGTACTTAGGTTGCTTAATATCATCCAGTCCATTTATTCTGATTCTATGGCTAGCAATACATTTTCTGATTTGACTTTATCTCCTGATATAATAATTATTAAACAAGAGAGGGATGCTTAGGATTTCTGAGAGCTCCAGTCTGCCCCTCTCCACACACACACACACACACACACACACACACACACACACACACACGGTGTCTCATTATATAGTTTTGTTTACAAATTTTCCAATTGCAAGTTTGGAAGTTTGGCTAGATCACCATGCATAGGGATGTCCTCTAGTCTATTTTTATGCTAGAAGGCTATAAAGGAAATAAAAGACATGTTGTTTACAGTTGTTTACAATGGGTAGAAAAATCTCCAATGTCGCCTCCCAATCTTCTACTCACAAATATTTATGTGTATTTTATTAGGGATATACATGTGTGTTTGCAGAATAATGATAATATCAAGTAATTGGCTAGTAGGGAGAAAAACATTAAGAGTATATGTCTCAGTACCAACTACTGATATGTAGCTGGGGGAAAGAGTTACAAAGAGGATGAGGAAGATGCAAAAGCAAATGTTAATCGGGACTTGGTGAGGGTGGAGTGGAAATAGGCCGAGTCAATTAACCTTTCTTCAGGTGTGCCTGACAGGTATTCCAGAACTCCAGGTCAAGTTACTCTAACAACAGGGAGGGCAAAATAGAAAGCTTGCATCTACTTTCCACCATCAAAGATGTTTGTTAAGATATTCAGCTAAGAGCCATCAGAGCTCGAAGGATGTGGTCAGGGAAGGGAGGGATTAATATGGACATAACTAGAAGAGTGTAGTTTTTGCTAAGGGAGGAACTCAAGTTTTTCTAAGTAGATTATTATAAAACTTTTTCTTAAAACGTGGAATATATTTTTCAAACAAACAAAAGTCTAATAGGTGAAACTATGAAAAATGTCAGCTTCCCTGAGAAAGGGAAGACTGCAGAGTTGATCCTTTACGTGACTAGACAAGTAGTTTTACATATTATGCTTCTGTGTCATGTATTCCAGGGAGACATCCAAAAAGCACTAGTGGGACACTTTGTTCTGAGTACTAAATGAATTTACTTTAAGGAGGTATATAAAATGCTGTCTTAATAGTAAGACATTCTTAAGTCTTTTGATGGTATATTTTCCTAAACATTATAGATAAAGTCAAATGGTTTAGTTAAAAATTTAGGGTTAGATTTACTTTCCATATTGATAATATTATGCTCAAAAAAAGCAGTCCATGCTTTAATGCTTACATCATTGCGAAAAACACCAGACTTAAGAAAACACTTTTATAATATGTTGTGGTGTTTGATGTTACTTTCAGAGAAAATGCCATACATGATATTAATATCTGCCCAGATTCCTTTGTGTACATGGATATTGAAAGATGGATTATGTATAGGTTATTGCTATCAGGATAGTAATAGGAATGGTACCTAAGTGAATGATTACATAAATGGAAGAAGACACCTGTGTATGTTTGAATTGTGTCTGAGAAATATAACTCTGAAGGATGTGGTTGGCTTAGTGTCAGATATCTGGTACAACAGCATATGCGTTTGCTGCCCGATGTGAGAGGAGCTTGGTTTTTGAAGTGAAAGCACCCATGTTGAATCTGTTTATCAACTGGATAGCGAGAAGATAATGTGCCAATGTCACATCATTTCCTTCAAAGCAGAATTATTAACTATCATCTCAAGTTGACTTGGAAAGAGGTTTTAAACAAAAATCCATGCCTATCAATGACTAACAATATTACAATACAGCACAAATTCCTGATTTGTGCCAAGATCTCACACCATAATATAATTAAACATATAGCTCTTTAAATATGTTCGCCATTAATGGCAAGTTAAGTCATGTATTGGATATGTTCAATTCAAGTAGTCTTTAAAAATATTAACCAACAAGCCAGTTTTCAGATTATATCCTTCATGGAAACATAATATCTGAATAAACAAAATGCCTAATCGGACTGGAGTGTTATATCAATGGCAAATGACAATCACTTGTCTTTCCCCACCACCAGCCCCTGTGCTATTCGGGGAACTCCTAGTCTCCTAGTCAACTTTTGCCTGTAGTTTTAAAATTATTGATGAAAATGCACTGACAATATGACATGCAAATCTGATCATGATAGCGTCTAGTGAACTAATCACGTTCTAGAAATTGTCGGACTGGCCATGAATAGCCAAGCTAACTTCTGACTGAGAAAATCATGAAGTTAATTTAAGATGAAAATCAAGCCAGGTATTTATGTAGATTTGATAACCAAATATATAGTTTCCTTATAGTAAAAAAAAAACACCAAATGCTGCAGACATAGTTCAGTGTACCATATGCTATCTTTACAAATTTCTCGTTAAAAGCCACCATTCACATTCTAATATTCTAAAATTATATTCTTCTATAGCAACCTGATAACCCATAGCATTGTTTTTAGGGGAAACACAATATGCATTCCCTGAAGAATGAAGTTAAGAATTACATCTCATTTTGGTTATGCAATCAAGCCTTGTTCCAATACAGTTAATGGAAGCAATTATGGTGGAAGTTTAAAAGTATAAAATACAGAATTAATATATACTTGGTACTCTGGATTTATTGTTTTCTGATTGTTTATTTTAGGTTAAAGTATTGTCATATTTAATAAGAGGCAATTGTTAGATGATAAACCTATTGCCAAGGATGTCTGGCCTAAATTTCTTAAAAAGAAAGGCCTGTGATACCTGGTGAAACCAGGAGGCTCAGGGAAAGGAAATGGAAGGCTGGTGGGTTTAAGGATTTCTTTTTAATCCGACCCCCCCTCCAGCTTTATTGAGATATGACTGACATACAACATTGTGTATGTTTAAGGTATTAATGATTCTGTACCCCATTTCCAATGTGGGGGGTGGATGGTGTGCCCCACACATCCGAGGGATTCCTGGATACCAGATGAGTGTGCTATAATCCAACTCAATTCTGACAGTACCTACCTGGAGACACTGTTAGATTCCTAAAGACTTTCCACCACCTACAGACATCAGTCCAAGTCCCAGGGGCTTCTGACCAAGGTGACTCTAGATTGGAGTTTCCAGTGACCCCCTTCTCGGGTTCAATTAATTTGCTAATGTGGCTCAGAAGACTCGGGGAAACACGCTGGGGCCCCTGGGTCTGCTGGAGTGTGTGGCAGCCCCAGATCCCAGGGTGTGTGGCTCTTTGGCTGAGGCCATGGGGGTCCACAGCATCGACACTGCCTGGTCCTTGGTGAGTGCTGTGGGGGTCCACAGAGGTAGAAAGGGGTGTTGGGGTCCTCAGCAGCACTTCCAGGGGCAGCAGTTGGGGGCCAGGGAGAGTGACGATAGTGGCTGGAGCACATGGTATGGACACACTCAGCTACAGGAGCAGCTTCAGGGGTCTGTGCAGTGGCAGGGGCCTGCTGCAGACACACAGGAGGCGTGGGTTCTGGGCCAGCAGCGAGGGCTGCAGCCAGCTCTGGGTCACTAGCAGCTGCGGAGGCGCTGGCTGGCAGACCACCAGCGGGGGGCATGCGATGGGCATGAGGGAGGCTGAGGGCGCTGGAGGCATCCGTTCCCAGCACGTGGGGTGTGCATTGCCATCGGGTATTCACTCAGCTGCAGAGGTCTGGGCTGGCTGCCAGGGTGACCCCTGGGCTCCAGCAGGGGCCAGGGGACAGGGAAGGGAGCAGAGAGGGAACCGGGCAGCTGGCATCAGTGAATGCAAATACCTCTGTGGTGAGATCTGCACGGGCTCACAGCAGCGGTGCCAGCCATTCGTTTCTTGGGTGGTAAAAAGCTCCTGGGGTGGTGAAGGTCACTGGGAACTCCGGTCCCTCCTACTGCATGGCTGCTTTTTGTGGTCCCTAGCCATCTCTGTGCATCTCAGCTTTGCCCATCTCTGGCTTCAGTGACACTGAAATGGGGTCTTCCTGCACTGATCTGAAAGGCTGGGGTGCGGGGAGCTGGTCCCTCACCACTCTCTCCCCCGTGAGGGGAGCCCTTTCCAGGTGGGTTGTTCCCTCTTGGTGCTGTGGGATGGGACGATGTGGACACTGAAGCTGTTTGGCCCTCCCTCTTCGTGTGATTACTCGCATGTGTTTTGTTCCACTGAATTGCTGAAGTTCCTTAAGTGGACCCCAGAGTTCTCCCGGGGCCGTTTCTGTTCATGTCTAGTCATTGATCTTTGTCGGGGCTGGAGGCTGGCGTCTCCCACTCTGCCATCCCGGTGGCATCACTCTGTGTTTATTCTTATACAACAGTGTAGACAATTCTAGAGTTAAATGTCATTTCATGTGTTCCTGTTTCCTGTACTGTGTGACCCTATGCAGTCTAGACTTCAGTGAGTGCAAAATTTGTTGGGTGTGGTCTTTTGCAGTATCTGTGGAATTAAAATTATTGAATTACTCTGATGTTTTGGGATGTCTTAGGAGGCCATTAAAACTGCCATTCAATCGACGGTGCCATTTATAAGAGCTTACTACTGGCCCTTGATGTGACCAAGAAAATAATACTTTCACTCATTGCATATAGAAAGAGTTTATGTCCTTTTCACTGACCTATTAAGCTAGTAGGGCTTTTTGTTTTGTTGTTCTTGTTCATTGCATAAACTATCTTTTCGTAGAAAAGTGTTTGCTGGAGTAGGCTGTAGGAACCTTTTTCAAGCCACCGTGGTGTCGTTTTATAGAATGAAGCAGTAATTCACAAAATGGTGAACCAAATCATTAATTGACTAAAAACGATTCAGTGAATAAACAGCTTCCCAAGACCCTAACTGATTCTTGGGGTATAGTTTATATATTCATAGAGTAGCTTGTTACACAATTTAGGTAGGTCATCATTGCATGCTCACATTTATTTATCTTCATAAAAAAACCAATAATGTAAGACTGGAAAAGGGAAGTTATTACATGTTTAAATTTGAAAACTGCTTTACTGTCCTTCTCATTATTATGACTATGCGGCAGATTGTATTAATCTACTAATCTTGCTACCGGATACGCTGAAACAAGGAGGCTAAGTTATTTTTTTCAGTTCCTGCAGTAAACGGGTAGCAATTCTTCGTGGAGCCCCCAGTCCATTACTTTGCTCACTGAATCAGTTTGCATTTCTGCTGTGTTTGAGGATTGTTTTACATTAATTAAGGAGCCTGACAATAAACACTCATTTACTCATTTTTGCTTTTTATTATGAAAAATGTTCTTGAATTGAATGTGAAAAAAAAAGTCTTTACTTTGGCATTCACATTTGCCCGAAACAGCTGAACTGGATCTCAAACTTGGCAAGGGCTGGAGTCTGACAGAGGGCAAACTCATGCCAAGTTCCATTTGAAATTAAATGTTCTGCCAAAGTTATAAGCCCCTGAAAATGGGGACTTCGCATTAATCTGCCATTTCAATGTACTCTACCAATGGCTCATAAAAATTCCTATTCTAATAAGTAATGTTGATGTTATTATAAAACTTACATGGTATGAGAAGCGTTAGACTACCCAAAGTCAAGTTTTGGGGATACCCATTAGATATTCCATTTATATTTTATGCTTTTTTTTAAAAAAAAATTTATCTTTCCTCACATACAGTTTTCTCTTCCCATATGTTTTGACCCTCTCCCACATTTAAATCTAGTTTTACTAATATTCTTGCTTGCATTTCAAGTTTAAGGTGAAATGCTTTACAAATATCTATATTTCTCTTTTGAGTAACTGCACATATGTGTGAATTTATGCACATTCCTTAATATCCACTCAGGCAAAATTTAACAAGTCTTGTAGCCCTGACTGCTTTCCTCCCCTTTTTCCCCTCTTTCCTAGAGGAGCAAGCATTTAGTCACCTGGAACCCCTCCCTCAAAAGTGGAAAAGGGCGGGTTGAATATGTGCAATGTATTTACCAAGAACTTTAAAACCAGGATATATGCCTTTTCGATTTTTGGAAATAGTCAGTCTACCAGGCAAGGATACGGTAAAATACTGTGTTCCTAATACTCATTAAATGCTTCACAGCCCGGCTCTTCGGGTAACGCTGCCAGTTACCTGGTGACTGGAGGCTGCCAGTCTCGGTCTTCTGCCCACACTCTAGCCTGTGTCCTACAGCAGATACGCCGCCATCTGCAATTGTCCCTTTCCCTCGCTCCTCACACTCCAGTCCTGATTCTACTCCTAAATGTTTCTTAATTCCTTCCTCTCTCTACTGCCACTTCCATTTTCGTAATCAGAATCTTACCTTGATGGCCTCAATAGACATGGTCTTTTTGCCTCTGCACAGCCTTCCCTCCAGCACAGTCTTTTTATGCTTCCAATGTGATGTTTTTAAATAGGAAAAAGTCTAATTCTCTCTCTTGATTAAAATCTTCCCATAGTCCCTCACTGCCTTCCTGATAAAATCTAAGCACCTAACTGAGTGCTAAAGACCTTCCATGTCCTGGCGGTGCTGCCACTACAGATTAATATCCTGTATGTGCCTTTGCATCGTAGCTCCTTGTAGCTCTCGTGAATCCTGTATGTTACAGTGAAACTCCAAGTTGCCAGCTAGGTTGTAAGAGTCCATCTTTACATCAGCCTCTCTCTCTAGTTGAATAATTCAGGACTGACCAGTGACATTAATACTGAAGGATGCCTCCTTCCTTGTCTACCCGAGGCGCCGGTGAGTGCATCCTGCACTCATCATGCTCTCAGTGAATTGGCTGCCTTCCTCACTGGCCTGTGAGCTCTTTGAGGGCAGGGGATGGGTTCTTCAGCTTTGTAGCCTCATACTCCCATTGTGCCGGGTACATAGTAGGTCCTCAGAGTCCATCCGCTGAATAAACAAATGAACAAACACATCCTTTTCTTCTGGGTGCTGCCTTAGCTCAAGTCTCTTACCAGACTCAGAATAAAACTTCACATGTTTCTAGGGGACAATTGAGGAAATAAAATTGTCAATGAGTTGTATCATAGGTAATAATGACTTTAAAGCAAATTATGTGGTTGTTTCCTCAATTAAAACTATTGATGTCAACACAAATTAATTGCAAAATAATCACTCAAAGAGCCATTGACAATAAACCTTTACAATAATACAGATACCTTTTGTTTTATGTATTTTATAATTTTTTTTTTAAAAAAAACAGGGCATAGAGAGAGGGTAGCGTTTAAAACCAACCCATTTATTTGACTGATTTTGTTTTTTGTGTTTTTGCTTTTTATTCATCTGTTTTACAGATATAGACTATATTTGCAATTCTTTGTCCACTTTTCTCCCCATTACTTGTTTAAATGTTAAGCTCTCAAAACTCTGAAAGAGGGAAGAAGCTGTTGAAAGAATAGAATGGGATCAGTTGCAGTTTTAACCATTCTTTCTATTTTCATCCTTTTGGGGTTTCAACAGCCCTTCCTTCCTCTCTTGATGGTTTGAAAGATTACTTTTTCAGCTAGTTATATCACTGCAGTGTATAATTTTAAAACAATGTTAGAAGCATTTTCATGACAGCGGAATCTTTTTTGTTCCTTTTTGATATTAGCAGCTATAACTGGTACCGAGAAGCATTGAGAGAAATGGGGAAGATGACAACAGTGATGAAGACTTATGAGGGGAATGGAGGAAACACACAGCCAATTGCTTTCATATTTGTTGACTCAGGTAGGCCTCTCAGGCTTAAATGGCTAGAAGGCAAGATGGTTCCAGGCATGGAGTGGAGATGGGGGAGCGAGGCAGGAAGTTTCCTTACCATCATGACAATTTGCAAATGATACCTACGACGATTCTTATCTAGCTTCCTGATATGCTGTTCTGATATTCCCATGTGGGGAGGTAAGTGTTTTTTATATGAGTTGTCTACCATGTGTTCAGAAGAGAGTTGCCAGGCATATCAAATAAAAATATAGGCCACCCTGTTAAATTTGAATTTCAGATAACAGATATTCATTTCTTTTTTAGTATAAATACCCCCCATGCAATATTCCATGTCCCAAGCAATACTTATACTGAACATGTGTTATTTATATGAAATTCAAATTGAACTGGCTGTCCTGCATTTTGTCTAGCACCCTAATCCAGGAGCTCTTTCAGTTTATTTCTGGAGAATTACCATCCGTTTCTGTGAGGATACACAGTATGTAAGGAGAGAGGAAATACAGAAGGGATTTGAAATCTGTTTAACTTTTTACATGTCAGTTTTGGGGCCAGAATGAAGTGGTGAGAGATGGCATTTTACCATGAGATTTTGTTTATTCCTAAATGGAAAGATATTGATAGACTTTGTGTTTTCTACAGTTTGCTCTGAAGGGCTAGTCTTGAGGTGTGTAAGGCTCTTGACTGATAATATAAAGCAAATCCCTAGTTCCATTAGACATGCAAAATTCAGCAAACCTAGAGAATGGGCTCTACTGAGACTACATTTTACAAGGAGTGCTGCTAAGCAAGCAGGTATCCTCACATTAGCTATCAGGAAAATGACTTCTAGGTTTTAACTATGGCCCATCCAATAACACACAATTCAACGTAAAACACCACCAAACTAGAAAACAACAAAAAAGATGTCCAAAATGTTTATTTTTTCACATTTGGAAATATCAAGTTATTTCAAATTTGTTCAAAATGGTGAATTACGGGCCCTCTGCTTCGCTGGTGTTCTAAGCATATACTTGGCAATCATACAATCTACTGCTGGTTATTCACATTATGAAATAACAGAGAAGCTACTTACGAAGTAGTTCACACATAGAAATAAAAACCACTGAGAGAAAATTATCAATCATATTCATTCATAATTACAGTCAGCATTCAGTATTAACTAGCTTGGGTAACTTTGTACTGTGTCTGTTTACAAAAAGTGAAACTACGTTTCCCAGCATTCCCTTCCCTGTAGGCATTGGGTATAAGATATTTTGTGCAAGATCCAAAAGGCAGATCTTAAGCTCTGAAAATCGGTGCAGGTTACCAGACACTGTAGAATTTGTTTACCTTGTTGCTAACCTACTAAGCTCACTTTGATAGACTGGGGCAACACAGGACCCCCTGTTTCTTCATCTCCCGTCATCACACCTCTTGCAGCTTCTTCAAGCAAGACGGCAAAAAGTGTTTCCTTCTCCTGCAGCCACCATGGCCTCACAGTTGTAGGTGGTGACAGACAGACAGAGTCCATTTTGTTCTTGTGGGGCCCAGTAGTCACTCCCTGAGTCCCTCCTGGGTTCCAATGTATCCCTGCAGGTCCCAGCCTTTGCATTTTATTTCCCAGCTGCTGGTCTGGCTGTTGAGAAATCAGTATAGATAGATCCACCTGCCCCCATGACTCGTGTTCTGATGCCTATGTACTGTATCAGCATTCTGTATCACTCGGGCTATGCTTCCCTGGTACAACTCTAACTGATACACATCTTTATCAGATGATTGGGGGAAATTTAGACAAGATTTGCTGTGACAATTTCCATCCTAAACCATCTTCTCCATACCCCTTCCTGGTTCTGCTTTTTTTTTTTTTCCTCCATATTCCCAAACTTCCTGATGATACATGGTCCGTGTTACAGAAGGACCATCAGTAACAAATTGTCTTTCCTTCTTTTTTCTTTGTCAGAACTGGATTAAAAAAAACGTTCTATCCTTATTTCACTGTTTGTGATTGGCTTCTCAAAAGGATCATTAAAACTCTGCTATTAGTTTCTGCTTCTGAGTGTCCTCTGAGATCTTTGACTAATCTTTCTTGAAAAAAAAAAAGTATGACTTGAGAATAATACAAGTCCAGAGAGAATAAACTTCATGTTTTTTACTCATCAGCCAGTATATCTTCACCAATAATATCTTCACCTACAAATAATAGGGGACAAGCCAGGCAATTTCCTCCACCCTCCCCTCCCCGAAAGATGCCAAGAAGAGTTTTCCTTTTCTCATTTTTTTTTTTACCCCTTATCCATTATGGTTATAGAAATAGAGAACACCTATCCTTCACCTTATAACAGATGCTGCCTGGTCAGAGCATTAGCTGTGACCTTGGCTTGCCCTTGGCTAACAGGCAGCAAGGACAGAGCAGAGCCCTTCAAAATGCTGAGTTCTATACTGACTTGATTTTGATGTATCTAAATCTGTTTTTATTTCCTCCATCAGCGGGAGACTTTTCTCCCTGTAAACCTCCTCTTCAGCTAATAATAACAGATTCTTTATTACTATTTGAAAATGTCTTATCTTTTTACATAGGAAAGTGTAATACATTTGAGCTGTTCCCTTTTTTTCAGAAATGTTCCCTACACATGCATATTGATATACTTCCATTCCAGCCAAGCTCTTTGGTGGCCATTGTTCTTGGAAAAAGTATGTCATAGTAATTGAAAATCATAAAAAGGGAATTCTTTTATTAGCTCTGAGTCTCAAAAGATGAGACAAGAAACTTGATGTGTCAATGGATGCAGGCAAGAAAAAATGAAACAAGGAATCGGATGTTTCAATCTCCCCAAGTTGCCTTAGAAATGCATAAATCTCTTGAATTTGGATACAACTTAAAGGAGGGAGCAGAGGGGAAAAAAGTAACTATACTATATGGGAAGATTTCTGGCATGGTGGCGGGAAGCCCCATCCATGATAGAGTAGCCATACTACTGCCAATTGGAAGCTATCACCAGACGACTGATTACTGGCAGGGGAAAGTCAAAAGGGTGTGAAAGGTACAAAGGAATAGTACATGGAACTAAAAATGAACTCTACCTATTATGAAAATGTACCTGTCATCTATCAAGCTTGAAAAGTGTAAAATCCTATACTTGTAGAAAGTTAGAAAATAAAAAGAATAAGGGATAAATAGAATTGCTACCATTTGATGAGTGTCTGTTGTGTGCCAGACGTGGGTTGGACACTTTACATGAACCATGTCTAGGTGTCCCTATTACATAAGTGAGCAGACTGAGCTGACAAAGGGAACTGAGTTGCCTAAAATCACATAGGTAACAACTGGCAGACCTGAGATTCTACTAAGGTTGGTATGAGTTCAAAACACATTCATTCTGTCTAAATGTTATTGCTCACAAACCAGTTCTCCTGATGAGAACATTTCATTGAATCAATAAAACCTGTGATTACTATTCTTGAATTTATTCAGTAAGCATTGAGTGAGCACCATCTTCATGGAAGATGGGCCATAATCTGTGCTTATAAAATAGTAAGACACAGGTGATAGTTGTTCTGAAATTACTCACAAATTTCAGAAAGTCATGATGCTTCTTATTAAAAATATAATCTAGAAATTCAATTATAGCTACACTTTATGGATTATAGTCTCTTATTCTCAAAAAGAAATTAAATTGTTTACAGAAAAATACATAGTGAAAAGTATACTGTATATAATATCCTACATGACATTAAAAAACACGTGTAAAATCACACGAGCAATAAGAGATTTTGGCACAAGACTAAACAAAATACTGCACTCAGGTGATTAAGTGGCTCAGATATTTTAATAGCATGTAGATAAAGAGACAGAACCAAACTATCACACAACACATGTGAAATCCCCACACCATAACCTGATTTTCTTTAGAAAAATTAGGAAATAAATTTCTAGTGGGTAATTTGAGTCCAATTTGCTTTAAAAATAGAAATGTGGGGGCCGGCCGAGTGGCGCGGTGGTTAAGCGCTGGCTTGGGAAGCCAGCGGCCCCGGTTCGTTCCCACATATGAGGGCCAGTGACACTGCCCTCAAAAAAAAAAAATAGAGATGTGGACTCATATTAACAATGAATTCTTCCACTGTTTTTTTACCTAATAACAAGTCTAGACTATAGAGGTCAGCTTGTACACCTTATCTTTTTTGATATTTTTATGCTATTATATTTCTGCAGCACCAAATTGACATATTTAACCCAATCCCTCTCAGAATTAATCATTTAAATCCCATTTTCTTTGTCAAAAGTAGGTAATTTAATTTTTTGGCTGGAATTTTTTTTTTTTAAATGTTTACAATTTATATTTCCCTGAATGCTTGTTGGTAAAAGGAAATATTCAATAGAAGTGCTTCTAATAGAGTTTTCACAATTTGAATTTAAACCTAATATTTAGATTAGTTTAATCCATTTAAAGTAGCTAAGAATTGAAAATGTCATAAAAATGAGAGAACTATCAAAATATTAGAGAAGAATTAAAAAGAGAAATAACCTAACCTCATGAGGGGATAATCTAAGGATAGAATTGTTCCACCTGTGTTTTCATTCAACATTAATCTTCTTTTGGATTTTTTAATGAAAGCACTGAAAGTATTAAGAGAACACAATGCTGAAAATATGTTCCAATTCCTGTGCAATTAGCAGAATTCTTTGTCATGTTTTCTGAGCTGAAATAATCCCTCACAGAACCGCTTACACCCGTGTCAGTATGTCAGCAGAAGTGAAGGGTTTTTCTAATAATCAGAATTCTATATAAATGTTAAACAGGGGTATTAGGCTGGCTAAGACTATGCCAGGGCTGATGCCTGGTAATGTTCAGCTTTGAGAAAAACTATAAATTATAAAAGTTATTTCATGACCTCTTTGATTTTAGCCAAGCAGACACCACTGGGGTGGACTAGACCCAGCAAGAGAGGCAGGGCAGTGCTGGCCTAAGATTTCTTGTCTGGGAGTAGGCAATTGCTCATCTCCACAGATGTGCTGGGCCACTCTCGATAAACCACTTGATCTTTTTTTATCTTGGCTTTTTCGTAGTTAAAATTAAGAGAACACTGACCTTATCGTACATAGCAGTTGGAAGAAATTGCTAATGAATTCACAGTAAAGTTCTCTAAAAACACTCTGTGCTTACATCATGCACAGAGACGGTGTTTTACTCTCTTTACACAATAGCGTTTTTACTCACAACGTTTCAAAGCCGTAATATAAACATTAGTTATGGTCTTGAAGCATAAGTCGGCCTTCAGAGCTGTTCAGGGGTTCTTTTCTTTCTCTATTTGAAATATCAAATTCTTTCGAAAATATTCATGTCCCTCCTTTACCGGTGCCCTCAATTTTCCTTAGCCTGCCATTTCTGTAATCCAGTGGTCTCCACTCTTATACCAAACCTCATTCACTAGAGTTTCCTCATGTGTAAGAGTGTGTAAGAGTTGCCACAGCTCATAGGAAAATTCCCAACTAATTTTGTGTAGTTTCACCTTGGTCAAGGGCAAAGTTGTGTCAGAATTGTGCATTCCCACATCAAATGACCCCTTTCAGTCAGGGGGTTACAAGAGTCTAGGAATGTCAGATGGAGAGTGGTTCACGGGTGGTAGTCTAGAATGTTTCATGGTTGATTCCCCTTTAGAGGCACCGAGTTCCTCCCTCATATTCCTTTCCCAGCACTTTGAGAACAACAAATATTTTCTTTCAATCTCATTTCAATAGTCCTGTGTCTCAATATAACATCCTCTCAAGTCCAGGATACCTTTTCTTTTCTCTGCGCTCAATGTTATCTAATATTTGTGAGCGAAAGAAACCTACACACAAAAACAAACAAAGAAAAAAGGCACTGTAAACATGCCTCCAGATCTCCCTGGCTATGGCTTTTTGAGAGTTTATATCTGCCTCGGGCCAGAGACAGGGAAAGTAGCCGATGAAATACCCATGAGAGAGGAGGGATTGACAACTGATTAGTGACCCAGGCGATAGTTGTGGCGCACGCCAAATATAAAATACCAGAGTCTCTCAAAAACAGGTTCTGTTGGTGCTCTAAACACAGCCTCATTGTCCCTACGCTGCCTCCTCGGAAATCCAGCCCATTAATTATTCATCCTTTTCTGGACATGCAATATTTGTTATCATTATTGGTTCTTTTGCATCAAAAGAACCCAAGATTTACATTTTTATACCAGAAAACAACAATAATGCAGCAACAACCATGGCTCATATGTTTAGCCATTATATGTCTTCTCAATTTAAATACCCAAATGTTTGGCAGAGTTTTTCACACTAAACTGTTGTTTTTACTTCTCAGAAAAAAAACCCCTGAAGTCTGGCATATGCCCTCTTTATTTCACAGTGCATGCGGCAATCAAGTTAATCAATCTCATTGAGTTGCTACATCTAATCACACCCTGATGACCTGCTTGTCTTTCTTTTTTTTTTTCATTCGACAACCTTATTAAAATTCTTCCTACTTTGCCTCTCACAGTATCACGTTCCCCTCGTTCCTCCAACATGTCTGATTATCATGGGTTCATCTCCTCTTGCCCGTTGCTTAGGAATCTACCTTCTTTAGAGTGTCATCCTGACCCTCTTTTTCATCTACCTCTCTCCCACTGGTGCTTGTCTTAGTTCATTCAAGCTGCTGTACCAAAAATGTCATAAGCTGGGTGGCTTATGAGCAGCAAACAGTTATTCCTCACAGTTCTGGAGACCCGGAACCCAAGATCATGGTGCCTGCAGCTCTGGTGTCTGGTGAGAACCCACCTCATAGCTGGCCATCTTTTCACTGTGTCCACTGGTGGCAGAAGTGGCAGGGATCTCTGGGACCCTTTCTATCAGGGCACTAATCCTATTCATGAAAGCTCCACCCTCAGGACCTCGTGACTTCCCCCAAACCCCACCTTCTCATGTCATCACTGTTGGATTAGGATGCCAACACATGAATTTTGTGGGAACACGAACATTCTGTCTATAGCAATGCCTCTTGCAATCCCAGGATTTCAGATTTCAGAAAATCATATTTATAGCTAAATATTCACCTTTGTCTTTGAACAATAGATCCATATATTTACTTGCCTATGGATCTTTCTTTGTGGAAGGCCTAGAAATAATTGGAACATAGCTTACTTTAAGCACAGGAGGCCTTATATATTAACTTTTGTTATTTTCCACAAGTTCTCACTCTAGTTTCTAAACTCTAAAATCCTAGCCAAAACAAAACTCATTGGTGTCTCTAGTAAGAGACGGGACAGTGACACCTAGCCCAGCCACTCATAGGAATCATAGGGGCAGCCATCCCGTACGTGTCAAATGCAGTCTTTGCTTGCAATTTGAGGTATCACATTTGTAGTACTGATGTGGATGTGACCTAATAAATAGAACCTCAGAAACTTTTTTATAGAATACTTTCCAAAAAGGAGACAAAACTTGACCTGACCTGGCTATACCCTAAATTCTGATATGGTCCATCTGAAGGGAGGCAGAACTACGCCTTCAACTGGAAAGAACCCTGCCCTGATATCCACTAGATATACTGAAAATCCTATGTATAATTTTCTTGGTTCCAGTGAATCTGCTTTTGTTTAGTAAAAAAAAAAAAAAAAAAAAAAAAAAGTGACTGAGTTGATTGTTTACCATGCTTTCTAGGAAAGGACCGTCCAGTAAAAAATTAGCACAGGAGTCAGGGTACAATCCCTCCGTGGTGGTGGGTGAGGGGCGTAACCTTATCCCTGGTAACTTCGCTGCCTAGACCAGCTTCCTATAGAAGATTCACCGAGAGCACGAATCTAGAAAAATGATACTCAAAAATCTGTACTTTAAAAAAAGGACCCTTTAGGTTTTCTGATAATGCTTGTCTTTCACTATTTCTTTGGCAAGCATGTTATTCAACATGTTTTTACAGTGCTATCTATGCCCAGGACTCATGTTTTCGCCTGAAATCTTGCCAACATGATCATGCATCTGGATGGCAGGGACCCATAAATGTCATTTCACACAAACCAGTGGTCTCTATCATAGCTCTAAACCACTCGTTTTTCTGTGTTTTTAAATGGTTTCATGATTTCAGTGGTAGACTGAAGTTCCTTTGTGGAACTTGAGAGATTTTCAAGGGCTTTATGGGCATTAATGGTTTTAAAGGAATTAATTTCCTGACCCTAAAATTCCATATGTGTTTGTTCCCAACTTCACGTAAATCTTCCTTTGTCACCTTCCATGTCACAAATTCTCTTTCTCTACTTTATAGGAACAAATGCATATAATTTACTCATCCAGATTCTTGTTATGATACATTCCTTAATTGAGTACCATGCTTTAGGGTATCTAAAACGGAAGATTTATTTCATCAGCGGTCTCACCGCCTGCTCTTGTCTTAAGCATGTCGCTATTGCACATGACGCTTGACTTTAGAAATGAGCTGCTTTGACAATTGTTTGGATGCTGCCGATCACACACACTTGGAGAGTGTGTGGGCAGGGAGAGCGACAGTCATTTTCTGTGAAGGATCGCACATTTTTCATCCACTGACTTTCAAAAAAACAAGAGATCTTATGGGAGAGTGTGATGAGGCACATCAAAAGGAGTGTTTGCTTTGAAAAATTAAATTTTAAACAATGACCTTTTCTCCCCGCCATCATCTGTAGGCGACTGATTTTGGAAATGACCATGCCCCTAAGATGTGCATTAGTTAGAACGGCAAGTCCTTTCAACAGATCAAGAAGTACGTGCTGTTGACATTGATGGATTTCAAAATAATTGGACTGTTTCCAGGGACTACCAGAGTTTTCAAGTTACACTGGAGACATCCACAGATAAAAAGGCTTTGTGGGTTTGTTTGTTTTTTGTTTTCTTTCATTTTTTTCAACTCAGTCTGAATTTTACAACTGATCATTATGCTTAATTGTGTGATGCCAATTTCAGTAAGCTCAGAAACTTGGTTTTCAAGAAATCCCTTCCCAGTATGTTTCAAGATAAGAGTGGCCCAAAGAGGCACCTGTGAATGATTTTGAAGCTGAAGCAAAGCAAACACTGTTGCTCTCGGAAGCTTGTCAGTCAGATAAGGTGACAGAAAGATGCCTGGAACCCCATCTTGTCCTTGCTTCGCTGTGCTTTGCATGTCCATTGCTGGACTGACCCACCCTGAGGTGCTTGGAGCTGACAGCCCCCAGGCAGCTACTGCACTAGGCAACAGCTGCCTGGGTGGCAGCTTCCAAGGGCCTCTCCATGGACTGTCCCTTCCCAGCCTCACTGGGGTGGTCAGACGTCTCAGATTCTTGGATTTTCCATCAAGGCCCGACTTTTCCACCGACTTCAGTGCTTCAGCAGGACTGGTTCGGGACAGTTTCTATGACTCTAATCCTCTAACTCTGCCCTTTCAGATCTTCATTTTCCAAACTCTTCCCACAGCCATGGAAGGTTTCATTTCTGTAGCAACGTCCTCATCCGGGTATCACTTCTAGAGCCTGTACTTTCGTGACTGAACCCTCACTTACTGACAGAGTTAGCTAAGAGCCTATTTTATCAGCCTTATCATGAAATCTTGTTCCAGTGTTAATCATTGTTTTATTAGACTATTTTCTTACATATGTTATCAAATATAAATTTATATATTAGATGTTGAATGGATTACTTTTAAGAGTATATACATGTCTGTTTTATTAAGTTTTTAAGGAAATTCTACTCATAATGCACGATAGCATTATTTAAATTATGAATTTTATACAATTCTTATTAAATGTTTTTTAAAAAATCATGTACAGAATTTAACATATTCACTCACATTAATACCCAAAGAGTATTATTCTTTTTGTCAAAGCTCCTTATTTTATAAATAACATGATTTTAGCAACATTTTATGTTGCTTTATTACAGAAAAGCAATAAGAAATAGCATGCAGAATAAATATTGTTATGGGTTCTTATAAAAAAACCAATGAATTAATAATAGTACATTTATATTGATTTAATCTTTACTTGATTTATTTTTGTAACAGATCCTTAGAAAGGCATTTCATAATTTATATCTCACCAACTTTTATAATATCCCTAAAAATCATGTCACATATATTTCAATGAAAAATGGGGTAGACTTTTTCCAACGGAAACCTGATTTGGTTAATTCATTTAACAAGAGGGCTGCTTTTACTAATTAAGCTATATGTCAAACATAAACAGGTAGGTTGAAAGAGCTGAATATGCATATCCAAAGTTATTGACAGAATTATATTTAAAGCATATGATAAGATTAAAGCACTTTGTCAACAATTACTGTGTTGGTAAAGATGTATTAAAGTTTATCAAAATTTTATTTTGCTCATATTGTTTGGAATTAATTGGGATCTGCAAAATGTTCCAGTGTGCAATTTTATTAATTGATTAATAGAATTGATACTATTATATTTCATTCTAGCATTGGATAAAATTTGTTTATATAAAATGAATTGGACAAATTTAAACTTCATCACATGAAAATGATTTTCAATAAAATTTTACTCATTTAAAAAAAATCAATAAAATGTTTAATATTTTTACAAATTGCATCATTATCACACATAAATCCAAAATGTATATTTCACATAATAGCCCTATAATTATGGAAACAATTTAAAAATAATTTTCAATTGATTTCATATTTTATTTCAGAAAAAGTATGGCAGATGATCAGTAGAAGTCTTTGAAGAATAAAAACTCTTCAGCAGAAAATGTATGAACAAAATAAAATTAAAAAGTAACTTTAAAGAGAATTAAAAAATGATGTATAACTTCCCCTTAGAAGAGCATATTCATACATTTTTTTAAAATAGATGAGGTCAGATAATTCACCCTGATATTTAGATTCCATTAGCTACTAATATGATATGACCATTTTACGTCAAAATATCATTACGAGTATATCCACTGGAACACTTTGGGCTTTGTGTATTTTTCAATTTGATGAAAAGCTTTAGATGTCCATCTGAAAATGTGTGAGATACGCATAGCTTTTCAAAATTATTTTAGGATGTTCCTTGAACATAAAAGTTTGAAAACAACTGATCTATCCTTTATTTACTGATCCTGCTGTAATGAAATGTATTACTAAAAAACAGCATCAATTTATATTTTATAACTTACAAAATAGAACAAATAAGAAAATGATAGAAATGAGCTATATAAGGTATTTATATAGAGATTTTGAATTCAATTAAAATCAATACTCAGCCAATAATATTTGAAAAACTAGCAGGGCAAATTTGTCAATTAATAATAAAATTTGTATGCCTCTATGATATGATCAAAATTTTTTCTATAAGTAGAAGAAATAACACTTAATTCCATCCTAGCAAAATTATTTCTCAGGACTCCTTGGCCATAAAAATTATAAATACTTAGGACTCAGTACTCATAAGATTATAAATTTGTGACATTAGGTAAATGAATTTACAGAGTCATATTGGTATCTCTAGTCCCCTCCCATTACTTAAAATTGAATCTACAGGATTATGTTAGATGTGTATATTAGATTTGAAGGATATTTGCCCTCCCTTAGTCCCTAAGTAGAGTGGCTTGTGTTGAAAGGTATATGCTTCCCAAAGGGGCTGCTTCTTCACAGAGATTCCACACCCCCTACTTCCTCACCCACCAGTGGACATAACAGGTTTCTTCCAAATTGGGTGAATTCTAGGGCCTTGTAAGTTACAGGCTTGTGCCAGTCAATAGTAAGTGCCTTCATTTGTTTCGCAATACCTACTTTAAGGAAAAATATCTCCAACAGGGAATTTTTGAGGGGAGGAGTGTATGAATTGACAACCTGATTCTGCAATATATAGGGAAATGCAAAAAAGAAGAAAAAAAAGCCAAAACAATTCTTAAAAGAACAAATATGGAAAGCGTTTACCACCATCTTTTAACTCATTAAAAAAATACAGTAATCAAGACAGTGTGGTACTGGTGTAAAGACAGACACACGTATCGATGGGACATAAGAGAGTGCCCAGGAGTAGATCCACACATATGGCATAGTTGTCCGCTAAAATAGGAGATGACATGAGGCAAGAACCCAATTTGCCTTTCTCACTATCATATCTCAGTTGCTTAAAACAATGCTTGGCACAAGCAGAAATTCAGTAAATATTGGTTGACTGGAGGGAATGATTATTAGGGATACCTCTGAGTCTAGTATTATTCAGAAACAATGGGTAGGGATGTCTGACTAAAATGAACAGCTGTTATATCAACATAATTTCTGTAAACAAACACAAGGTCAGGTAACACAGTAGTTAAGTTAATTCTTGAAACAGTTCCATGACCACACAGGTGGAAAAAGAACAGTTTCTATATTCTTCTAGGCATTATCATTTAAAGCTGAGAGGATTCTTTAAAAGAGGAGGTGCAGGCTGGCCGAGTGGCGCCGCGGTGAAGAGCTGGCTTGGGGCGCCAGCGACCCTGGTTTGGATCATATGAGGGCCAGTGACACTGCCCTCTACAGCTAAGATGGTGAACAACAGCTCCACCTGGAGCTGGGCTGCTGTGAGTCCCTGGGTTGGCATAGCTGCAGCCCCTGCTGCAGTGGGCTGCCATAGGCTAATGAGTGGCCAGCAGCCAACCTGAGTGGCTGGCAGCCAGTGTGAGCTGCCAAGAGCCACCTTGAGTGGCGGTCCAGAGGCCAGCGACCGATCTGCCTCACCTGGGAAGAGTGCGATGATGATACCAACATGGGCCAGTGAAGTAATGTCCTCCACAACTAGACCGAAGAAAAAAAGGACAGCAACTTGTCTGTTCCCCTTCCCTGGTTCCCCAATGCTGTTCCCCTTTCCCAGTTCCCCAATAAAATATTTTTTTTAAAAAGAGGAGGTGTTATGTGCTTAGAAAATTGATTGTCATTAGACCAATTACAAAAGGGTTTCAGTGAGGCACAAGTTTAGTTGATAAGATAAACTAAAAAGCTGGGCACAAATGGTTAAACTGTTCAGGCAGAAATCGTCCCAGAGATGTAGGTGCCAAGAGGTCTTTGAAGAGGATGCCACAGAGATACGAGAAATGGAAAATGGTGAAGATAAAAGCAGTGCCCTGAAGGAAGTAGAATAAATAAATGTGTAAAATGAAGAGAAGCAAGTCAGGAAAAATATTCTGAATTTTGTGTTTAATCTGATATTTTAGCTGTTGTTGACATGGGAGTAAGAATGCTTTAATATACTCACATGTGTGTTTTGTAATGACTGACGTGATATATATACATGCACACCTACACACATTATTTAGTTTACTAGTTTGTAAATTGTTAATAGATGTTTGTATCTATATTGATAAATGAAATGACCTTTAATTTTGATGCTTGTAGTGTCTTCTACTAGTTTTGATCTTGAGTAAAATATAGAATGAGTTAGGTAATGCATTTTTTTCCTATTGATTGGAAGAGTTTATATAATAGCGGAACAATCTGTCTTGTGAGAGTTTTATAGACATAATCTGAAAGTCATCTGTGCATGAGGTTTGCTTTGTGGGAACACTTTTAACCAGCTCTGTATGTGCACAGGATTCTAATAATAGCTTTTATGTCTGTGTGTATGTATTTATGACCTGTCTTCCAATATTGATGATAGTTATATGTACCTTCTTTCTTTTCTCTTTGTAAATGGCAACAGAGAGGAGGTATTATTCAGTAAATGACAATGAAATTCAGGTCACATCAAAGATGCTTGCCTCAAAAGGGAGGCCTATGGGTGTGTGCTGAATGATTACTTCCCCTGGACCACGCCCCTCTTCTAATTTAAATATAATTTAAATACAATTTTTCACAAACTTGCCAGGCATTATTCGTGTGTGTTTCCTGGCAATACCAGCACACTTCTGTCGTTTGCACATGGAAAACTTAGCATCCAGTCTGGTGTGTTCACACCATGTAAGCTTTTAATATTATTAATGTGTTTCTGATTTCTATTGTTATTTCTATTCTGACCCAAGGATTGTTTAGAAGTGTGTGGTTTATTTTCCAAACTTTTGGTGACTTCTAGTTATCTTTGTGTTACTGATTTCTGCTATATTTCTAATTTGACCTTAGGATGTAGTCTTTATGATTTCAGTTATTTGATACATGAGTCTCGTGTTATGTCACATGAATTGCTTTGTAACAAATTACCCCAAAACTTAGTATCTAAAATAACAGTTATTCTTTCACAGTTTCTGTGCGTTAGGAGTCTAGGTGTGGTTTAACTGGGTCCTCTGGCTTTGAGTCTCCTCCAAGGTTGCACTGATTTTAAATCCCAACTGTGAGATCTTGTGCAAATAGTCTAAAATTTCTGAGTCTGAATGTCATCACCTTTAACTTTATTATATCTTTAAAATATATAACTTTCTATATTTATTAACTATGATTGATGTATATCAAATATTATGAAACAGTATATATTTTATTACTCCAATCAGACACTTGCTTCATGATTGTCACTGTGCTAATCTTGGGGTGGTGCAGTTACCCCTCACTGAGCACAAATTACACCATGGCTAATAACATAAGCTTACTGTGAAACGGAAATGAACAACATACAAGACGTCAATAAATGTCAGATTCATCTCCTGGTGTATTTGTAGATGTGTCTTCAGTGCCAAGGAACTTTTAAAGTACTCTTCGTTCAGAAAACCTGGATGCTGTCATTTGAACATTAACTTAGTTTTCTGTCTTCTGAATTTGTGGCCTTTCTGCCATCTACAGCTATCCATAAAACTTGATTATAGTTCTATGGAAAAAAACAATTACTCCCTAAGTAGCCTGTGTGTTCATTTGTATTTCACCACTGTTTTTTATATTAAAGTTCAGTAAGTTAAGATGCATAAAGTGTGTTATATGAAAACTTAGGCTGGAGTCTGTCTCCATAATTTATTAAATATATTAACTTGAGAAACTTGTTTACTCTTACAAACAACTGTTTATTCAGTGGTAAAATAGTGATGATGATAATGATGGTGGTGAACACTGACCATCCTTAATTCAGAGGGTTTCTGTGAGAATTAGTTGAATTACTACACTGGAAAAATGCTTTGCAATCTGCAAACAATCCATATATTATTGTTGGTGAACAAAAGGGGATTTATGGCTCCAGGGCATCTATATAGCATTATAATGTTTTAGACATATACTTATGTAAACAGAAATACCGTAACTTAGATGTCACTTGCATTTTGTTCATTTCTTCCATCACAAGAGATTTATGAAATTGTGAAGCATCTCTATATGGAAATACAGCCAACCCTGCACCGTCAAAAATCTGCACCTAACATTTGACTCCTCAGCCTGCCTTTTGCATCTGCAGATTCAATCAACTATGGATCAGTAACAGCATTTTCCATCTCGCTGGGAATCTGCAGCTGCAAATATGAAAATATTGTTTTCAATCTGAGGTTGGTTGATTCTGAGGGTGTTAAACCTGTGGATAGGAAGTGACTGGGGCATTTATTCAAACAAACAAACAAACAAACAAAACCCACATAAAGTGGGCCCAGGGGAGTTCAACCCCACATTGTTCAAAAGTCAGCTGTATCTTCTGGTGACCATTAAAATTTACGAATGATAATCTTATACTGAGGCCAAGACACCTTTACTTCTTTTCTTACTCGTTAGTGATCTGTGTTATTGCCTTGTTAGAATTAAGGGTCATGTTTTATTATTTTTACTGCTGTTTATGAAAATGATTTCAGCTTTGATATAACTGGAAGTAAGTGAAGCAACATATGTAATAAACTTTTTAGCTCTCTGCAGAATATTCCCAGCTTCTCAAGGCTGAATGCTTTTTTGGAGACAATTTCTTCCGCTGGAATCCCTTTCTATTTTCCCCCCTAATTAATTACTGTGCAGCTTTTCCACATCAGTTTGTATCTCAACTTTCTCTTAAAAATTTCCATAATCATTCGAACTCTCCATGATGCCTCTGTCTTCTGAAATCTGTGACTTTTTTTGGTAGTTCTTTGTGATATATCTTATATTGCCATATTGCTCTGTAAACCTTTTTCATATCTCTCATCTCTAAGTAAACTGAAATACTGAAAAGTGTTCACAGGTTTTACTGTGTGTGTGTGTATGTGTGTGTGTGTGTGTGTGTGTGTGTGTGTGTGTATGTAATTGCATGTACATATTAGTACTTGCCTGAATAGAAATTGTTGAAACATAGAAGACTGAAGGATTTTTCTTCTCAGTCAGTCACTGGGATATACTTTGGAGCTTCAGCCATATCAAGTTTTCATTTGCTTGTGTGGACAAAAGCTTTATTGAAGAAAAATTGGAAAAGATGTGCATTAGCCCTATATTAGTGGCCTTCCCGTTGAGATCATTTTTATGTGTTTAGACAGTAAAAATAAGCAGAGAGAGCCACCATTTGCATATGGCTTTGTTTTACATGAGTCTCTAGAAGGGTAAGAAAGTTGTGAATATCTGTCAGCAAAAAACACTGTATTTTTTGAATTGTGTAATTTCTCTTGCTGACATTTAATGCTTTAGTTCTATGAAGCTTAAAAAAAATAACTGTCTAAAAGAGACCAGTCTGGGAATGCGTATGTCACAACAAAATACTGGATGTTTCATTGTTGACTGGGGGAAAATACAAAACAGCTAGATAGTTCAGGACCAATAATTCATTAAGAGGAGCCATTTGTTTAGGAACAGTGATTAATGTCCTATATTAATACTTAATATTGGATATGAAAAGTTATTTGTTAATGGATATCACAATCACGTGATTTTTTTACTGCTTTTTCTTCTGTAGCATCATTTCCTCTGCTACTGTCTCAGTTTAAGCTCTAAGTGTCTGTCACACCCTCTCCTGAAATAATCTCATAACTGGCCACCTACTTCTAGTAAGCCACTCCTACTTCTCACATTGTCCAGAATAATCATTTAAAAGCTGAAATCTCATGACTTTACTCCCTTGATAAATACTTTTAATAAAGTCCTTAACCTAGAAATCAGGAACTCGTTTGAATGACACTCAAAATATCCTTTACAATATAACCTCTCTGTTATATGCCCCCCCCCCCGGTTTTACCCCCACTGTAAGCTCACCGTAGGCTAAGCCACAGCCATCTTCTGAATGTGTGACAGTGTTACATTTCTGTGCTTTTGCAAGGCTTCTTTTTCAGTCTGCAGAGCCTCTTCCCTCCTCACCCCCCCAAAAAATCCCCAGAAAACTACTAGATGAGCACATATTTACACTTCGATATTTAGTTCAACAACCACATCTGACAAGCCTTTTTTGATGCATCAGTGTTTCCAGGTGGACGTGACTACTTATGACTTTGTGGCCCCGTTGTACTGGGTTCATATTTTTATCCACGTAATAGTGAAATGTGTTATATTTATCTATGGACTTGCCTGTTAACCTACTCTGCACGAGTGGTCTTTTTAAAACAGGAACTATATATTGTCTGTATTCAATGTTTAACTTCTACCATGCATTGCTCAACCGGTATACCTCATGATATATCTAGAAAGGTAAAAAAAATCAGCCCCAAATAATTTCAATACCAGAGCTGGAGCTCTCAGTGGTAGGAATGAAATTCAGATCTAAATATACTTTGATCCAAAACTCAGTCTTTGGAAACGCTGACATTTAAAAGTTTAGAACCTCAGAATACTAACAATTTTCAAAGTCAAACGTGCTGAGAAAATAAAGTGGGGATTTCTATTTATTTTTCTCCATTTTTCCTCCCTCAGTATTGCAGTGCTTAGAAAGCAGAGCCCTTCACAGTCACAGAAAACTATGTTCCAATGACTGAGCTCTGTTAAGAAGATTCATGCAAAGAGCCAGGTAAATGAAGTTCCTGCAGTTAGTCCCCACCTGGGAAACAGAGAGATTTTGAAGAGAACAATAGCTGGAGATGCTATATACATTCCGCAAAATGGCGTTGATCTCTTCTTTTGCTGTCAAACTTTCAAGACCCCATGTATGGAGTTTGCTTGGCTGCCTTTTGACTGTGCAATGTTCATTCTGGGGACCAGTGGGAAACCACTCCTGTCTCGTGTCTCCAACGCATGCTTTCTAACTTCGACCAGTTGTTTCCAAGATGGCTTCACCCGTGACGCCAATGTTCATATGCAGTGTGACTTTTTCCCTCCTTCTGACAAGGGGAGGAGGCTAGTTCTCTCCTCTTCAACCGGGATTGGCTTTGTGACTGGGTTTGATTAATGCAGTGAAGCAGAGGGACAGTCTGCTGATTTGGGGCCTAACTCTTAAGAGGTCTGGTAGCTTCCAATTCGAGTCCACCATGTAAGGAAACTGACTGAGTCTACGGGAAGAAGACAGGTCACATGGCATCTGACAGCCATCGCAACTGCCACACATGCACTGAGGCCTCTGGAAGTTCTAATCCAGGAGAACTGTTTGCTGAGTGCAGCCCATATGTGAGCCCAGGTGAAACAGACAAATGGAAATCCCAGCCAATAGAATAGATCAGTGGGAGAAAGCTATGAGAAATATTGCCTTAATGATATTTTCCTTTTACTTTTTTGATCTTTCCTTTTACTATTGTTAGAGCAAGAAAAACTATATTTCAGTGCAAAGATGTCTGCTAGCATTAGGATAGAAAGTATGTTAAAAAGGATGGTGGATGCAGCCTAGAGGTTGGTGTGACTTTTCTGAGCCTCACAACCAGGATATAGAATAGGACTTTTCTTGTCTGTGCATGGGCTTCTCAATTTACTTTCCCTGTAGTTTTTAACTCAAAACACGTTGATTCTAGAACCCCAAGACCCGATAACAAAATGATCTATAAGCTAGATGCCATTTCCCCCTGCCTGATTTCTTTTTTCTTTTTTCTCTATCTGTTCCCTTTCTAGAAATATGGAAGTCATCTTTAGTGGAGACCTACAGTGCCATGTCCTTTAGTCCCCACGTGAACAAATACTTAGTGGGCACCAGGGGTCAGGCCCACTTAAGGGGGATGGAGGAGGAGGAAGCACGAGAGTGGCATTTGTTAAGTTTTCACATACCTTTTGCTAAAACCATATTTATTAAAGCGTCACAATTGGAAACACTGAAGCTGACAAGTAACTTTCTTAAATATTCCCAGCTAGTAATTCTTTTTGTTTTGTTTTGTTTTTTAAAGATTTTATTGGGGAATTGGGAGAGGGGAACAGCATTGGGAAACAGGGGAAGGGGAACAGACAAGTTGCTGTCCTTTTGTTCTTCAGTCTAGTTGTGGAGGACGTTGCTTCACTGGCCCGTGTTGGTATCGTCATTGCGCTCTTCCCGGATGAGGCAGATCGGTCGTCAGCCTCTGGATGGTCGCTCACCGCGGCTATTGGCAGCTCACGCTGGCTGCCGGCCACTCACTGTAGCCTATGGCAGCCCACTGCAGCAGGGGCTGCAGCCCACACCATCACCGGGGCTCGCACAGCCCAGCTCCAGGTGGAGCTGTTGTTAGCTGTACAGGGCAGTGTCACCGGCCCTCATACATGGGATCCGAACCAGGACCGCTGGCGTCCCAAGCCAGCTCTTAACCAATGCGCCACTCGGCCGGCGCCCAGCTAGTAATTCTTAAGTTTGAGGGTCAGCACTCATGGTTTGCTCTAAAGCATGGTTGGAACTATGGACAGTACAGCCATTAACTCAGCCTGTGTCCAAACTGGCAAAGGAATTCCAGCTATGGGGCGGTTCTATCAGGACTTCCATCTATATTCCATGAGGATTTATGTTAGAGCGTGTAACTGTAGTGGATAACTTTGCATGTCTCTGACTTTGTCTTCACAACAGTAGCACTCATTTCCGTAGCTCCCAACAGCGTTGGCTGTAGATGGCTTATAGTCTTAGATGGTTTCTATCTCTCTGTGACATTTCCTTTTCCACAAAAGACTGTCTCACCCAGGATGCCAACCTTTGCCCAAGGGCAGCCTTTCTGTAATGGGTGGTCACTGCTGAAGGACAAAGGTGAGCACCCTTCCTTCCGTCCAGAATCTCTCTGAAGCATCATCCTGGCCTTAGAACTTCTGCCATGTTGCATTTTAACCTTTCCATCTGCTCCAACAGATCATTGCCTTTCCCCCATTTTGGAAAATTTTTAGCCACTGCTTCTTTGAATATTTTTTTCTTCCATTCTGTCAATTCCCCACCCCCCACTTTGGAAACCTATTATATTAGATTGTACCTGGGCCTTCAAGTATATGAAATTTAAAAAAAGCAAACATATATTTTCTTATTTACATTGTCCTGTGCATATAATTTTTTTTCAAATCTTTTTCCAGTTAAATAATTTCTCCTTGACTGGGTGTAATGTATTTGACCCAGTCATTGATATTTTCTTTAAAATAATTATATTTTCATTTTGCATTTTGTAATTTTTTCAAAATATAGGATAAAATCTGTTCCATCATCCTTTTGATAACATCCTTTATTTTTTTTAATTTTGTGTTTTTTTAAGAAAAATTTTCAATAATAGCTGACATTCAGTGTTATTTTATATTAGTTTCAGGTATACAGAATAGTGGTTAGACATTTACATAATTTACAAAGTGATCCTCCTAACTGATCTAGTCCCCCCACTGGGCACTATACATAGCTTTCACCATATTGTTGACTATTCCCTGTGCTGTACTTGACATCCCCATGACTATTCTACAGCTACCAATTTGTATTTCTTAATCCCTTCACCTTTTTCACCCCACCTCCTAACCCCCCTCCCATCTAGCAACCATCAACTTTTCCCCTGCATCTACCAGTCTGTTTTTGTTTTGTTTGTTCATTTAGTCTGTTCTTTAGATTACACATAGAGGTGAGTCATATGGCATTTGTCTTTCTCTGTCTGGCTTATTTCACTTAGCATAATAACCTTAATAACCTTAGTCCCACCCATGTTGTTACAAATGGTAAGATTTTATTCTATTTTATTACTGAGTAATATTCCATGGTGCATATATACCATCTCTTCTTTATTCAGTCATCTATTGATGGACACCTAGGTTGCTTCCATATCTTGGCTATTGCAAATAACACTGCAGTGAACATAGGGGTGCATATATAATATCTTTTTAAATTAATGTTTTGGATTTCTAAGTATAGATACCCAGAAGTGGAATTGCTGCATCATATAATAATTCTATTTTTAATTTTTTGAGGAACCTCTGTACTGTTTTTCTTAGTGACTGCACCAATTTGCAATCCCACCAACAGTGCACAAAGTTCTCTTTTCTAACTGGGGATAAATTTTTAAAAACTAAAATATTATGTTACTCTCCTACAGAGTGTCCTGTTTAGAGAATTTCTTCCTGCATGCTCAGAATAATAAAAATAAAATACGCTTTAATGGATAAGATATATTATAAAAATAACAGCAAATGCCTATTCAAATAGATTTTCTTTTTCTAACCTCTACATTTTACTTTTTGAAATATTAATTTTGTTGATGTAATTAAAGCTGGAAGAACAATTTTTCTACGTCTATAAAATATGACAAAATTAATATTTTATTAAAATAAATCCCTGTCCCTTGCTCCTGAGTAGAACCCAAAAAGAATGTTAGTCTGGAGGCTAACACTCTCATTTATGATTGATGCTCTTTTTGAGAAAAATAAAATAGCATTAATCTTGCTAGGCTTGTATACTTTCCTGTTCCTTTAAGATTAATTCATATATAATGCATGCCAGTTTGAAAGAGCGATTCTTTGTAAAGGTAATTAACAGAGGAAATTGTTAAGTAAGAACTATATTTTAATTGCTTTTGTGTTGTTGCTTGTGTTTTAGTCTGGAGATGAAAAACGCCAACATTAGATAATGGAACGTGTGCTACTCCCGCCTGATTCTCAGATGAGTTCAGCTCAAGAGACTGAGCTTAATAAGTACCTCTGAAGATTAATTGTTTCCGGCTAGATGGATGAGTGTTTTCAAAATCTCTTTCTCCCTTTCCCCTTGCCATTTATGATTGCTTTAAGTTCCCGATAAGTTTTGTTATGTGCTCAAAGATGCTATTTATTAAAGCCTCAATGAGAATGGGGCTAGGATCAGTTTACTTTCTTAAACCTGACGTGATTATTTTTCCTATGTGAGCGAGTTTCATGCTTGCATTTAAATGAGTATCCAACATCTTGGCAAATGTTGTGTTACTGACACTTACACTATAAGCCACAATTATATCATTCTTATTTTTGAGGTCAGTGATTTGATTGAGGGGGACAGTCATTGAGGGGGACACTGGAAGCCTAGTGCTGCCTGTAACTAGAGAAACATCCCATTTTTAAAATTATTTCTCAAGCCAGCATTCACATTTATTTGGCTGAGTGAAAATTGTTATTTATGAGTGTGTCTTTTCATATTAAATAATGACAGTGGTTATAGGTGCTTTGTAAACATGATCAGATCCTGTATCTGATAACGAAATTGTATTTTCCTTTAGGCAGAACTGTATAAGAAGTACCATTACTAGCATTTGACCACATATAATTCAGTGTCAGGAGAAAAATTGTTTTCTAACCATTTCTAGTTCTAAAGTTTTTCCTTTTATTTATTAATATATAATGATCAATAAATGAATATTGACCAGGTTGGCTGGTACAAAAGAGAATTATGTAAATAATTATATATTTAAATTTAGTATACAATTTAATTTATATAAATATATATATATATATATATATACAATCAAAATGGTTATAATGATTCCATTGTTATTAAAACTTTATCCATGCATTTGAATTTTAAAGTAGAATCTGAAAATAATTACTATTGACCATGATGCTAATAGAAAATAGTAGAATAGAAGGCAGCCTGGTAATTAAATAGATTATTTTAAATGGGTAACACTAACTGTTTCTTCTGGAAGTTATAAAGTTATTAAAAGTCTTAATTTAAGTGAAGCTGTATAATAACAAAAGTGAAATTATACTGACATGATAATAGTTCAGGTTACATGAGGGGAAACCATTTCTGAAATGAGAACATTATTTTATGGAAGATTCAAGGGTGACTGATAAATGCAGTCCCGAAGGCTTTGTTTTGAATCCATATAGAAAGGTAGATAACCGGTTTTACCATCAACATTGTTGATAATTGACCCTCCAAAAATATTTGTACAGTCATCCATTAATTCATAATTTATTCAAAAAACATGTTTTTAGTGGCAACCATGGTCCAGGCATCTAACTACATACCCCATAACCACATCATGCTCTAATAAATAGTCTATATATTAATTAATTACTTCTCATAGTCCATAAGAAATGACTGAGCACCTATGATGTTAAATTTAAATATTAAACACACTGATTCAAGTCACATGCCCATCTTTGGGATGTGGGTGGTAGTCCCTGCAGAAAACCCCCAAAAACATGGGGTCAACATGCACACATAGTGGCCCTGGCTGGGAATCTAATTTTTTTCTCTCATCAACATTATAATGAAACAACATTGAATATATATATATATATATATATATATATATATATATATATATGCAGAGAGAGATGTATATGTGTGTGCATGTGTATATATTTACACACACACACACACACACACATACACACACATGTACCTTACAATATTCACAAGTTTCCAGGACAAGAAGGAGAAATCCTGTTTTTTAGTCTCCATTCCAAAAGGCAATCAAGTTATTTTCACCCCTTTGGAGATACAAGCATTTTCCAGAAGCTTATTTTGTTGACAATGTTAATGACCAGCAGGCATAGGTTTCAGGAGCGTAGACGGTGTGGGGCCTGAAATATTGTTACATACTCCATTTATTTGATATATGCATAAAGAATACTTCAAGTTTATTTTCTGCCAACATGAAAATAGAAATAGTTCTCTTCATGTCAGTAAACACATTCACCACTATTTCTGCATCATCCAACTTTTAGACAAATGACTTCTCTCACACAAAGGTGGGTTAGAGGAAAACCAGGAAGCAAACAAAGAAAAGATTGGCTATTTTCCTAGCGACAATCACTATAAACCTATCATACCCACAAACTTATTTGTGTTGGTGGGAGCATAAATAAGAATTCACTGGGAAAACTCAAACACATATTTACATATATACAAGTTGAGTTTTATAACTAAGATTATTTTTAGGTGACAAATTAAGGAACATCCACCATATGTTTTGTGGGGTTGTCACTGGTGTTCAGAGGTCACCCAGTGAAGGCTGGGATCATGGGACATATAACTACATGCTTAGTTAAGTGTAAAGCCTTTAAAATGGTATATATATATATCTATATATATATAGATATAGATATAGATATAGATATAGATATAGATATAGATAGATAGATATAGATATATATATATATTTTTTTTTAGGTAAGGGAAAATGATCAAATTACTATGGGGTGTATTATACTATTCCTAGTCATTATTATATTTATTTGATCATTATATCTTGAAATTGTTGTATCACACAAACATCTATCAAAGTAGAATCAAAGGTGTATATGATGCTGATGAAATTATTCTAAAAGTCAAATATATAACTTGAGTATCTCTCTGGATTATTTTATTTCCCCCTTTTTTAAAATACTACTAATAATGAGTGTGATCAATGAAATGGTCAGACAATATTCATGTAAAAATGTTCTGTATGAATGACATAAGCAGTTACAAATACTCTATATTTCATAAAAATATCAATGATTCCTATTTGTAAGGTACTCATAGATTTCTATTGAGTGCGTCAGATCAGGATTTTCTGAGTTTTTTGGCATGTCACCATAATCTACAGCAATAAGTAGTCCTCTAAATCCTCTAAAGATACTAAAAATCATGTAACTAGCCTTAGATACAGTACAAATACATTATTTTTAATAAAAATATATATTTTTAGGCTACTGGTAAATCATATATAATTCATTCAATTATATGAATAAATTATTAATATATGAATTAAGTAAAAATCATATAAATCATGCAAAATAATATTTTTCCATTTAATCACAATGATATGTGATTAAGTATTTACATAATAAAATAATATCAATTTTTACTTGACATTTTGCATCATGCTTGGCTTTGGGGCCAAAAGTATACTGAAAGGTACAAGAAATTTTATTACATTTTTTGGAATCAAGCAAAGACTGATTTCATTCTCTCATATTTGTGATTACATTTTTATTTAAAAAATCAAATCACTTAGGTTAATATTTTGTGTTCTAGCTGAGAAGACGAGCAATTACAGTTTATTATGGTATTTCAAAGGCCAAATTACTTTTTATCATCACTATGTTCTTTTAAACATTTGCTTACTTAGTGTTAGAAAGCAGTGAAATTTTTTTTAAATCAAATTTCAGTAGATGAAAGTATCTCAAGGTTATGTGGAGGACAAGTTGCAGAATTATTATCATTTATTGTCTTCAATGTATTATATTTCAATAATAGTGTCTTACGTTTCCAATTTTTTTTATCAGTCATCAATTATGATAATAAACAAGAATTTTGAGAATAAATAAAAAATTTAAAGTTTTTTTTTCAAACCCTTTAAGTGTATCTTACAATCAAAAAGGAAAACCGTCAGAAGCATGCATCTTAATACATTTTTAAAAATCAAGCAAACCCACGTAAGCAACATCTGGGGCAAGAAACACAGTTATTAGGAACACGCAAACCCATCTCAGGTTCCCTTCTATCTACAGTTTTTCTAATGTCAAACCAACTTTGCTCTCCTAGTATAAATATGACTTAGTAATGGTGTATTTTTCCTAAGCTCCTGGTTTCAGTGTCCTTAGCTGCTGCTTAACATCATTGCATTTTGGGTCCATGAGTGAGAGTGGTTTCGCTGTTTTCTTTTCTCAGTTTGTTTTTTGTTGTTCTTCAACTCCAGGGCTAAGATTTTCTAATCTCTTCTACTGAGTTGGGGAACAGCCTCTCTCCTTCTAGTCTCTGAGAGTGTTTGTATAAGATTAGAATTATATTTTTTCAAATACTATATTGTATCTTACTAGTGAAACCTCTTGGCTGGGTATTTTCATAGGTTTCCCCATTGCATTTTGGATGATTTAAAACATACAAAATCTTCAGGTGGCAACAGTTGATATTCAGTGGTTCAGAAGCACTCACACGGGTCAGATCACCTGCAGGTCTTGTTTAATCACTGACTAATGTGATTCAGGTAGCGAGTCTTTGATTTTATATATATTGGGATTGAGCATTTACATTTGGGATCAGACTGTCGGTGCCACTGTTGTGAGAGCCACGGAAAAAGGGAGGTTAGTCTAAAAAACTAAACATTACTCACCTTCAAGCATTAACAACCCGTGACCAATCTTGCTTTATATTTATCTCTACCCATCCTCCTCACCAAAGTAATTTGAAATGAGTATTGGAAACTATTTTATTTGTAAATATATCCGTATTAGTCTCTGAACTGGCTCTATTTATTGTTTTCTGTTAGTGTATAGAAATGCAGTTGAGTTTTGTGTGCTTATCTTGTATTGTGTGACTGCTGAGCTCACTTATTATTTCAAGGAGGTTTTTGGTTTATTGTTGTCTCAATTACTCAGGATATATAATCACGGACACCTGTAAAGAGAGAGTCTGCTTTCTTCCTTTGAAGCCTATATGTCTTTTGTGTCTTTTTCTTGCCTGTTGCAATATCTGAAACTCCCAGTACAATGGTGAATAAGAATGGTGAGAGTATGTTTCACTTGTTTATAATTTTAGAGGGAAAGCATTCTGTCTTTCACTATTGAGTACGATGTGGGATTTTTTAGCTTTAGGGATTTTTTGCTTTTTTTTTTTGTGGATGTTCTTTGTCATGGTAAGGTTGTTCCTCTCTATTTCTAACATAGTGAGTTTTTATTATGAGTGAATGTTGGATTTTCTCAAATGTCTTTCTTCTTTAGCATGTTGGAATTGTGGATAACTTTGATTGACTTTCAAATGTAGAATTAAACCTTGCATCGTGTGGTGGTGTTGTGTGGGGTCCTGGCTCTGGTGTTATGATAACACTGGCCTCATAACGTGAGTTGAGATGAACTCTAAAAACTAACTTTCCAATGTATCAGTGGTGTGTTCATCAGTGTAAACGACATTCTTAGGACGAACCTTTCACCTGGTGCTGGGATGAATACAAGGTTCAATATTTTGCAATGTGAATATCAGGCAGACTACTTTGGTTTATATGAGCCTGGGGTGAAAATGGGTGAGAGCTTTTGTAACTCCATGTGAATTTATACTGAAAGGAAGGAGCCGTGAAGATGGAGACAAGGAAGACGGAGCCAGGGGCTGAAGACAGATAGCTGGGAGTAGGACGTGGAAGGAACTGAATACCCACAGAGAGAGATGCTTGTGGTCATAGTTTGGCTGTGCAGTGGGCTCCCTGGCTCAGCAGAGCGCACGTTGAACATTGTAGGAAGTTTGTAAAATGCTCAAACACATTGGTAGCTTAAAATTGGCCAGAAGAGGAGTACCTTCGCCAAAGAAACTGGAAAGCAGTACAAATCAGGATGTGTGCCCCCCATCACTGCCAGAGTGCTAGCTTTAAATGTCCCAAACATACCACTGATTAGAAGGCTCAGCTCATGGAAACACCAAATCAAACATGTAACATGAATTTAGCAGTTATTCCTTAATTTACAATGGCAGTCATCTCTATTTTATTACAAACAAGTTTCTAAGATGTCACCTTTTAACACAACATACTGATGTGTATGTATGAAACATATAGTACCAACATAAGTACTGGGGATATTACACAAATTGATACATGTGGTTTGGGATTACTTTTTTTTATGAAAGTGTGATAAGGAAACAGATATATATATATATATATATATATATATATATATATATATATATATTTTTTTTTTTTTTTCCTGTTTCTTTTTTTTTTTGAGGGCAGTGTCACTGGCCCTCATATATGGGACCTGAACCAGGGCCACTGGCGTCCCAAGCCAGCGCTGAACCACCGCTCCACTCGGCTGGCCATATATATAAAGTGCAGATGAAAGCAAAGAGGGTGTCCCAAAAAAAACTGTGTTAGAGGGTGCAAAAATAGTCTCCGTGATGGTTGATGCCAATACTGCAAGTCAAGGGCCTAAATAATATTGTTTACTACAGGGTAAGAAAGGAAAACCAGTGGTGTATTTCTAAATCAAAATGTGTATTATGTTATTTAAGATAGTTATATAATTATATTAATAAATTAATGCCAGTAGATATTTTATTTCATCTGTGTTCCTCAGTGTTCATATATTAAAACTGACCAGAAGATTTTTCTTTAATCTTTAGATTTGGAAAATATTCTGGATTATTTGGAAAATAGTCCACATTATTTTCTAGTTTCCTTTATAATTAGGAATGCATGCTACATTTTAAAAACAGGATCAAGAGTAAATTGCATTTTTACAGCCGATAATTTTTTGGAAAAAATGGAAATAAATATCTTTGCCAGTTAAAGCATGAGGTTAGATTCTCAAACTTCCTGTCAATGTTAATGTGATGATGGATTGATAGTAAGCATAAATGTCATTGAAAAATTATTCATTTTGTTTATAAGAATTTGGAACTGTGGTTATTTGATAGAATATTTGGAGAGAGATAGAATACATGTGAAAGATGGAGAACTACTGGTCTAATTGATGTTTCTGTTTGTACCTTCTAATCCTGGAAGAAGAGACATACCTAAATATATTACTTCTGCAAAGCATGTCACTATCTATCAATATATATATATATATATATACACACACACACACACACACACACACACATACATTTATGTATTTGTAGAAATTGTCTGCATGTAGCATTCACTGGATATTGGCTTAACAAGAAACATATTTTCTGCAAATTGTTTCAATCGCAAAGCATTTAAAATAAAATTGCATTTTGGTTAGCTTGATTCAATCTATACTGATAATATCAAATCTGTGGGGCCATATAATGAGCTCACCTAGACCATGGTTATAGGTTTTCTAAATAAATGCTGTCAATTTCTTTTAATCAATGCAGGGACCTGAGCTGAGTTTGACATCATTCTGTATGTTTTCTTCTAAATATTATAAACTGCCATTTAAAACAGGCTGAGGTATAATCAATCAGATCAAAAAAGCTGTTTCTTCACCTGCAGCTTTCTTACCCTCCAGGCAGGGTGCAAATTTTGGGCTGGCAAAAGGCAGGCATTTTATCACTAGCAATACTTTTTAGTATTTCAGCCACTCAGAGATGACTTAAAAATTACGCTTCAGCTAGAATGTCTTTTTTTCCGCTGACACCTTAAAAACAGTATGCCACTGCAGGAGCAAATTTAGTCATGGGAAGTAGAAGAAAGGGTAGGTAGTTTGTTAATGACTTTTCTGATATAGTTAGCAGTTTGTATGGACCAACAGAATTCCTCACCCATCTATAATGGATTTTGCTTCAGATATCCAAGATGGCTCAAAGTCTATGATACACAAAAAATTTTTTTTCCATACCTGTTAATGAACTGAACTGATCAAAATCTGCAAAACTTATGCTGTCTCTCCCAAACCCTATAAATAAATTCTAAATATCTTATTCATATAAATTCTAAAAATCTTAATTATTTTCTTTCTCTCCCTACCTTTGTCAAACTAGTTCTTTAGAGGCATCGGTGCTTCCGAAGGCCAATCCCTCAATCCAGGTGAGGAAAAATGGTGTTAGGAAGAATCTCTCCCTAACCAAATTTTGACAACCTTTAATATTTAACCCATAATATTTAAGAAGCCGAAACCTACAGGCTAAACCTGTCTTCCATGTATCAATTCCGCTAACCAATCAAAAAATCTTCATAAATGGTGATCAAACACCCACAAAAAAGTCTCACAACCATCCCCAGGACCTCCACACTGGATGCAAATCTCTCAATTGTGTAATCTCTTTGAATTCACTTCCCAGCTGTCACCTGTACCATCTTGCTGGCTGAAGGGGTGTGTTTTTAGAGAAGAGAAATCATAGCTTTCCTGTTTGGCCCCAAAGTGAAATAGAGTTCCTTTGGCTTTATTTATTTATTTTTTTTCTTCATCTAATTTAGTTTTCTACTTTTCCTGTTGTTCAAGCTGAAAGTTTGAATTTTGGTGACAACTTACCCTCTTTTCATCTTGATGGCTATAACAGCAATAGGAAAGGAATACAGTGTCACACCCAAAAATATTTATATACACATAGTTTGAAACAACACTATTTACCCATAACCTAGGAAGAAATAATACATCACCAGTATTCTTTCTGAAATTCTCAGGAACCCCTCTCCACTTAGAAATGAACACTTCCCGGAATTTTATTTTTCCTTACAATTTTAGCACCTATATTTATATACTGTGTTATTTAAGTTTACCTTTTTTGAGATTCATGTAAATGGCAACACAGTATATTATTCTAAATTCCCCCCTTTTAAAAACCAAATATTATATGGAGGGGACTTATCCTAGTGAATACGCAGAAGTGTGTTTCATTTTCATTGTTTGGTATTTCATCTAGTCTGATGTATCACAATTTTATTTTATCATTTTAGTGTTGATGGACTTGTAGGGTTCTTCCTTGTTTCCAGGCTTTCTGTTGTGTTTAATATAAGCAGTGTGCTTCTGTGAGCATTCTTAATGTATTCTCAGCGCACATTTAGGAGTTTCTCTAGAATATATCTGAAATGGAGCTGTTATGCCGTAGGGTACTGTTGACAAGGTAGCTATTGAAACCTGGACACCACCAGTGGTGTATGGGTTACTGTTAGGCATTTTAGTTATGCCACATGGGGGCTGTAAACTACTGTTTTATTGTGGCCATAATTTGCATCTGACTGATTAATAATACATTTTAACACCCTTTCACATGCATATTAGCTATTTAGTCTGCACCACTATGAAATGGCTGATCATCTCTATTGTCCAGTTTTACTTTCTTTTTTCTATGGGTTTGATGATTTTTTAAAAAATAGTTTGCTTAATAAACCAAGTAAGCTATATGAATATATATGGCTGTATATATCTATGCATCTACATACATTCTTTCAGTTTGTGGCTTAATTATTTTTTTTCACTTTAAAGTGTCATTTGTTGAATAAATTTTTTTTTTTTTTTAAGATTTTATTGGCGAATTGGGGGAGGGGAACAGCGTTGGGGGATCGGGGAAGGGGAACAGATAAGTTGCTGTCCTTTTGTTCTTCAGTCTAGTTGTGGAGGACGTTGCTTCATTGGCCCATGTTGGTATCATCATGGCACTCTTCCCAGCTGTGGCAGTCGTTTGCCCGCCACTGGACAGCTGCTCACAGCAGCTTACAATATCTCACACCAGCTGCTGGCCTCTCACGCGGGCTCTCACAGTAGCTCAGGGCAGCCCACTGCAGCCCCACTGCAGCCTATGCCGTCTCTCGCCAGTGACTCATGGTGCTGTTTCACGCCAGCTCCAGATCGAGCTGTTGTTCACCATCTTAGCTGTAGAGGGCACAGTGTCACTGGCTCATGTGGGATCTGAACCGGGGCCCTGCTGATCAGAGCTCACGCTCCCAAGTCAACTCTTAACCAACACGCCACTCAGCTGGTCCTGAATAAAATTTCTTATTTTTAATGTAATCAGTGTATTAAATCTTCATGTTTAATCCTGGAGTATATATTTATATATGATGTAATGAATGGATCCAATTTGATTTTCTTTCTTTTGTGAAAAACCATGTAAACCATGAAGCTAATTGTTTCAGCATCATTTATTGAGTAGTCAGTTTTTACCCAGTTATCTGCAAAGACACTGAAGGTTCCAGATATGTTCTGAATATTTTCTTGGCTCTCCATTCTGCTACATTGCTCTCCCTGTTCATTCCTGCACCAACTTCTTCACTGTCTTAACTAGACCTTTATAGCAGCCTTGATATCTGCTTTAGTGCCCCACTTGTTATTCAAAATTGTCTTGGCTTTTATTTACAGCCAATTTACTTACAAGTAACATTAAATTAGATTGTCAATATACACATGCCAACATTCACACACTGACATATTGATTATATGGAGTATTTTAGGGAGATCAGAAATTGTAATTGAGTTCTACCCATGAGCCTTCATATCTTTTGATTTTTATTTAGGAATAATTATATACTCACAAGAATTTGCAAAAATAGTACATAGATTCCTATGTACTTTTCACCTGGATGGTGACATCTTGTGTAACTGTAGTGACATATCAAACTTTTCAGCCAGAATTCCTTGAAATATATGTAAAATATATATTCCTTTTCCCCTCTTTCTGAGACTCTAATAATACAGAGGTTAGATTTTATTCTTATTGTCCCACAGATCACTGAATTAATTTTTTTTAAAATCAATTTTCTCTTTTCAGGCTGAGTAACTTCTATTAATCTTTTGTTAAGTTCACTAAATTTTCCCTCTGTCATCTCTAATCTACTTTTAATCCTATGTAGTTTGTATTTTTTTCTAATCAGTTATTTTTATTTTTTTAGTTCTGAGATTCCTCTCTTGTTCTTTTTCATGTGTTCTGTTCGCTTTAAAACACTTATCCGGTAATTCCACCTGAGTTATCTCAGTATTGGCGTCTTTGATTGTATTTTCTCATTTACAAGTATGTTGTGGTTCAGGTTCTTAATACAATGAGTTGTTTTTATTGCATTTTAGACATTTGGGGTATTAAGTTGTGACAACCAGAACACTGTTAATTCTTTTTAGCTGATAGTCGCTGTGTTTAGGTGTCTCATGTTGGGGAGGAAGAATTTTTCCTCTACCCTTCTAGGTTCTTCTGGCTGGTCAAAGATGAAATTGACATGAGACAGATTGGCAGGAGCCAATAGCCACATTTAATTGTGTATGTACATACATGGATCCCATAAAAACAGGGGTCCAAGGGCAGGGCGGGCAGCTGAGGCTTACATGCCACCTTGAGCTAAGGAGAAAGGGGTAGTGAGTTGGAACTTCACAGGGGAGGAAGGCAGTTCACATGAAGATGGAAAAGAAATGTCTGCTGAAAAGATATTTGCTGGACCACTCTAGGCTGTGCGTGAGTTTCCCCTACCTCACCTGGTTCCTATTAGACTGCAGTTATCTGTGGTGATAGCTCTCTTCCTGGAACAGGTCCTCTATCTAAATTCTTTTAGGTGGTAATGCAAAAGGTCCAAGATTCCTCCTGAACCTTTTGTTTCTTAAAAATAAAATAATCCTCATACCAGACAAATGCATTTTGGCATGGCAGATGTTGTTTCCTACAAGCACAGAGACCTGGTTATTCTGCCCGATTCTGTTTGGCAATTGCTGTTCAGCTCACTTCCGGGGCCCACTCACTCCACCCGATGGAAATGAACTACGAGATACTTTCCTGTGGAGGAGTCCCTGTGGAGGAGTGGTCATTCAGATCCCCAAATATTTTAGTATATGGCCTAAATATCTAGTTATTCATCTCAGTTAAAGTGCCTAGACCTCTATTTGGCTTTACTTTATCAATGACTTCCATGAATAAATGTGACAATACTATATCTCTGGGAAATTAAAGTAATTACCTTCAAACATAAGAAAAGGGAGTAGTTTGTCAATTTGATGGCCATTGAAGAGCTTTACTTAGTTCCTTTTCTGCCTTAACTCACTCTCTTCTGGAACACAATAATATTCTCCCTTATAATTTGGACAGTCTATAATCGTATAATCTCTTATAATAAAAAGGCAGAAACTAGTTAAGTTAAAAATGTATAGAAACACATATATACCAGAGGGTGCCAAAAATGTATACACATGACTTGTGTTCATATTTTATTATCGGTATATATTATTACAATTTTAATACAGTATTTTTCCTTTTTTAAAATGTGTATACATTTTTTGGGCACCGTCTCTACTTCTAAATTCATTTAATTGTTTTATGTAGTGTATTAAGGTGATACAAATGATTGAGCACCTGCTATGTTTTATGCATTTAATATTCATTACACCTAAGCCTTAATAACAACAACAATACAAAAACAAAGTTGACAAAGAGGACAGGTAGTACGTATTTTCACTGTGAAGAAACTGATACTCAGAAACTTGAAGTAATTTGTCTGAAGCCGTACAATTAACAACTGATGGGATCTAAGTATGCATTACTTCAAGACAATGCAATAATTTTTCAGAAGTAATTTTCTAATTTTTAAGGAAGAGTTTCCTTAAGTAAAGTGTTACCAATTTTTAAGGAAGTGAATACCATCCACGAAACCATTTTGTAATAGAATATAGTACTTGAATTTTCCAAAGAGAAAGGCCTAGGTTAGGTGTTCTTAATGATTGTGGAACTTTTAATTTATGTTTAAATATAAACATTAGCAAAGTATAATTTCCGTATGGAAAATACAAATGCCCAGGAAAATTTATGTTTTGGTTTGTCTTCATATTAACTCCTCATAAGACATCATACCCACCTGCCACCAATGAGCATTACATGCATTCAGCATAAAAAACAAAAACAAAAAAAAGTAAAAATCATTTATGTTCTGGAGGTAGCGTTATTATGTTCTATTATTAAATTATTCTCTTCTATTAAATTATTATAAACAGATTCTTAATTTGTAATTGCTTAATCATCAATGCAGCAGATACTTAAAGAGCTGGTTTGCCAAATTTACTTTGTAATTTTAATTAACTTTTATTTGCCTTTCTAATTAAATTTGCTCCTGTTATTAAAGATGGTTTAGCACTGGTAGAAAACTAGCTTTGTTGGCAAGACACAATAATATTTTCATTGTAAATGATCAGGTTCAACATCAAAGAGAAAACGATTGATTGCTTTAAACATTATGCATAGGCGAAAAATATTGAGAGTATTTTAAAAAGTGATGTTCGCGTTATAAAAATCTTGAAAACAAGCTATAAATATTTGCCCCCATGTCAGATTTATTGCATGTTTTATGCAAGATTATATGCCATGAAATTTAAGAAGTTCAGTGGGACATTTGGCATCAAGTGGATTATAAAAATATAGGTACTTATTCACCAAAGGTAAATTAACAATAGGACTCACAGTTTTAAAAAACATTAAGATTTTACTGACTGATTCCTGAAAAAATACATTTATAATTCTGTTTCGTTTTCTTTAGCCAAGTGTTATTTTTCAACCCTTTCTTCACTTGTCTCCTTTTTTTTTTCTTAAGAGTTTTCAAATTTTCAGTACTTCTTAGAATGAAATTCATTTTTACTTACAGCATTTTCTACCTACTAACAGACTGACAAACACTGTTCTAGGCTTTAGGTCTTTCAGTGTTTGTTTACCAGCTCAATTGCTCTAAAAATGACCTGGATCTAGAGTTATTTGAATTTTTCTGTACGTATTGCTGATGACAATTGAGTAATTTTTTAAAAGTTAGATTTACTTTCTTTTCAGCCCAGTTTTCGTATGTGGCCTAAGAATTGGGGACTGAAAAACAAATCTCCAAATTATTTTCTCTTCATGTAGATCATCACTTATATAAACCTGGCTTTCATTTAATTCTATCAATGGACCTATAAATCTTTTGTTATGCTAAATAGCTATGGTAGAAAGATTAAAGTAATGTTTGATATAACATACTTTGTTTAAAATGACAGCCTTTTTCTCTTCATTCCCAATACAAATGACCCCATACACAGCTTATTCCCAGTGATGGAGGTGGTGATTAGAGAGCATTGTTCAGTGAACTCTAAATTTCATCTACTTTGTAGACATAATCATACCCCCAAATATTATAGTATTATAGAATACATCTTTCAAGGCATGAGTTTCTTCTATGTGCCATTGTGCAATACTGCCCATCGGCCCCCCACCCCCTCCATAAAGTGATGATGTGCTGTTTCTTTTCTTGTCCAACTCCAACCATTTGTACCACAGGAAAGATGCATTTAATGTTTTGTGAGCCTAGGATACTATACGGTCACTAGAGGACAATAATGAACTGTGCTGTCCAATAACGCTCTGGCATTATGTAGGATAACTGCTGTGTTTCTAAGCACTCATTTTACCGTGAGTATTTACTAATTCTTCCAAGATGTGGGTGCTAGCCTCTTGTATGTACCAGTGCTGGTGGGCGTGGTTTTCCATTAGTAGCATAACTGAGTTCTTCCATTAGTTTTGTTGTCTCTCCAGGAGGGTGTCCAGTTGCAGTTTGTCTCCTGGGAGACAGCTCCCTCTAGTGTCCCTTTTTGGGTTAATAAGTGTTTTATGTCATGATGACAAGGCTCTAGGAATATTTTTTCTGATACCCCGGACAAACACCTATTATACCTGCAACACAATTGCCAAAATGGAGCCAGTGCTTATGACGCCCGCATATATATTGCTGCCATTGCACACTGATGACATTTGGACAATGCTGGAAAACAGTTGGCCCTGAAGTATGGGGTTTCCATGAGACTGCCAATTGGTCTATTAAACCTCCAAATATAGTTTTGTCTGGCAATACCATAATGTGCTTCCTGTTAACTGAAAAATAAAAAAAACCTGCCCAAATGAGAGGCAACAAGCATTTATTTGGGATCAAAAAGAATTGCAATTTGGGAAGCACAGATTTAGGCAGAGCCCCCCAGATAGTGTCCCGATTAGAAGATGAAGGCAAGGAGATTTTATGGGACAAAGAAGGGGGATGGTTCTATGAATAGAGAGGAATACATTTCTATTGGTGCTAACAAGCTGAATTACTCTTCAGCTATACCTGGCTGGCTACAAATTCTGTTTTCAGAAAGAGAGTCCATCATCATCCGTCTTTGTGGTCAGGATGTCTGTTTTCCTGTTAGCTTTGCAAACAGCTGTTTGTAAGATGGTGTTGGTTTGGCCCAGTCTGAAAGTTACTTTGCTCACTTCAAACATTCCAAAAGCTCAAAGAGCAAGACGTGCCAACAGCTCCTCTGGAATGGCTGCTCAGGCTCCATTTAAAAATGGCTCCATTGATGTTAACTTTTCATGTTCCCACTCTGTGTCCCTCTGGAGGAGACCAAATTGGATTAGCAGTGGTCAAACATCAATGAACCAGAATGACTGTTTTTGCTTAGCTGGGAGAAAATCGTCATGGTTAGGACACACAGTGGTCCATGTAGACATAATCACAGACTGCTTATGTACTCTGGACTTCTTGTGGATGCCTCCCCTTAGTGTATTCTTAAATATACTATTTAGCCTTTATCAATTAACTTTGCTGTACTGTCCTCTCCCCAATTCACTGTGTTTCTGGCATCACCCAAGGGGCAATTGATAACTTGGACATCAGAATGATTCAATGATGCTCCATGGTGGTGGGGACAGTTTCAACCCAAATCCAATAATATGCCACCCATTGTTTTTTTAAGGTGGGCTCTAATGGGTATAAAACAATTTCCCACTTCAGGTATGTATTGCCGATATCAGTGGTGATATTAAAATGTGATGTTTGAATAATGAAATGTGGAAACATATGGGAGATCTCTATAACTATAACTGAGTAAACCAGTGTTTTTCAAATGGCCCATGTGTGTAACATTACAAAAAACTCATAATTAAAGATTCATTAAAAGTACAAGAAAGGCAAATGGGTATTAAAGAGAATGAGAAGTCCATTGAAGTTGCAGAGATTGCATTTCAACGAATTTTTAAGAAGCTACAACTTGTTTGTTGTGCTGACAAAGAACATCCACAATTATCTGAAGCAACTATTAAAATACTTATTTCCAATAACACATCTGTGTGAGACAGAATTTTACTCTTATATGTCAGCTGAAATAATATACTACACTAGACTGAATGCAAGACCAGACGTGAGCGTTAACTTGCCTCCTAGTAAGACAGAAATTGAAGATATTTGCACATAATATAGTCATGCTACCTTTCTCAACCATTTTATTGATCTTGAAAACAGCCGTTTTTCATTAAATGTTGTTTATTTTTTCTATGTTTACTTTTTTCTGGAGTTTACCTTTAACCACACAAATTCCGAGCGTGACTTTGCTGTTGTTATACAAAATATCATCAATAAGTTCAAGGCTTTCTTGCTAGTTCAGGACTATCAGCTCTCTTTTATTTACAGTAAAATCTGGGATTGCGAGTAACGTGGTTTGCGAGTCTTCTGTAAGACGAACCAACATGTCTAATACGTTTTAACGTGGTAAACTGGTGATGTCTTGCAATACGAGTAGTTTGTCTCTGGAACAAATTATGCTCGCAAACCAAGGTATTACTGTATTTCATTTTATTGTTGAAAGAACAGTTAACATTAGATCTCGCCTCCTAACAAAGATTTTACTGTACAGATGTGACTGGTGTCTACAGGTCCAATGATGGACAGCAGATCTTTAGAACTTATTCAGCCTGATTATCCAAAACATTATGCCTATTGATTTGTGACTCTCCGGTTTTCCTCTCCACCAGACCCTGGCAACTGCCATTCTACTTTTTGATTCTAGGAATTTGATTATTTAAGGTACCTCATATCAATGGAATCAGGCAGTATTTGTTTTTCTATAATGGGCTTCATTCACTTAGCATAATATCCTCAGGTGCATTTATGTTGCCACGTATTGCAGCATTTCCTTTTGAAGGCTGCCTGATATTCCATGGTATAGACATATCACATTTCCTGTCTTCATTTATCTGTTGTTGGGTGTCTGGATTGTTGCCACATCTTAGGTATTGTGGATAGTGCTGCAATGAACTGACAAAGCTAATATCTTTTTGAGATACTGCTTTCATTCCCTTTGTATGTATGCCCATGAGAGGGATTGCTGGATTATAGGGTAGATTTACTTTTAATATTTTGAGGAGCTTCCATACTTTTTTCCATCGTGGCTACACGAGTGTGCAGTCCCATCAGTAGTGCACAAGGGTTCCCTTTGACATTGTCACTAACTCTTTTCTGTGTCTTTTCCGTTTTTCTCCTGCTACCATCTTCTCGTCTTTTAAGATCTCTCTTTCACCAGCACTACTAGCAAGAGAAAGGGAGGGAGTTGGATCACCTGCTGTTGATAATATACGGAGCCAGTCCTCTCAGCTCATCTTCCGTTCATAAGACTTACCTGCCGTAGTTAGCCTCAAAGTTTTGCCACTTCATAAAAAGTACGACGAGCCATCCTGGCATCAACACCTTAATTTATGTTTTCATCTCCTACTTGAACTTCCTAAAAAGTGTCTGAGTGATTAATATTTTTGCACAGGAACGATGAGATTTATGGCAGTACCAATCTGTGTTAACACAAAAAGCCTGGATCATCGTGTCAGACTCACATAAAGCAAACAGGACCTTTCCAGTTGCTCAAGCTAAGAACTTGAATGTCCTCCTTGAGTTTGCTCCTTTTCTCAAACTCTAACATCTCTCTATTCAAAACATACTCAAAACAGAGTCTGAACAGAGCCTGCTAACCCTCACTGTTAACATGCCAGTCCATCATTTTTATTGCGATATCATCCTAATGTATCACTCTACTAATCCTTGCCCACTTCTACTCTATTTCGAACACATCAACCAAGAATGTATATTATAAGTCAGTTCATGTTAATTTGCTGCTCAATCTTCCCGACTCCCTCCGTAAAAGCCTCAGTCCTTAGTATGACCCCCCCTTATGCTCCATGGCGTGGTTCCCTGTTCCTTCCTTCCCCCATGTCTTCTGGCAACTTGTTTCCACTCTGCTCCGGCCTTGCTGATCTCCGTGCAATGACTAACAAGCCCCTCAAAAACACACACGCACACTGAGCTCAGAGCGTGTGCACTCGTGCATCCTGCTTCTGGAAAGGTGTCGCTTCTGTTGTCCATATGGCTTTTCTCTTGCCCACCTTCATGGTCCTGTTTATTTCTCTCCTTGTTAGGACATCTTCTCTGAAAGAATAGCCACTTCCTCTCCTCCTTCCCTGCTGCTTTATTGTTTTCCTCAGCGCTCTCCTCCGTCTGACCCTTTCATAGATCCTGCTTCATTTGTTTATTGCCTATTTTGCCTCCGCAAAATGCAGACTCTCTGAGGCCAGAGATTTTGTTTTGCTTCTAATTCTCCACTGCAAATACCAGGCACTGCAACAAATTTTAAGAGATCAAATATTTGTTGAATAAATGAATGAATCCTTGCGTGACTCATGGGTGAATGAATGAAGAAATAATTTTTTAGAAGTAGATTCAGATAGTAATATTCTCAAATATTTTCCCACATAATTAGCTGAAAGACATACGCTGGAAGCTTGAGGATCTTGGTTGAGTGTTTTTTTCTCAAACACAAACACAGACAATGAATCATTTCAAACTTCTCTTTGTATAATATTAACGCTATGCTAGTATTTATTTTAGAAGTTTGTTGGGCCTGTAAATCTATATATGCATATCTATATCTATACACACTTATATATGTGTATGATATAAATGTGTGTGTATATAATATATATACACTTACTAAACTTTTAATTAGTTAACATAGATTCTTCTCTATGTTTCAAGTTAAGGCTGTCTATAAAAATACATTGTACTTTTTGTCCCTGAAGTACTATAAAAAATATGCATGACAGTAAAAATAATTCCTTAAAAAAATGATAGCAGAAACCATTGAAAATGGACCAACAAATGTGCCGATATTAAAATTGAAACCTCCTGTGTGTCAAATGTCGTTTTATAAGGGAAAAAATGCAAGCCACGCCCTGGGAGAAGATATATTTAAACTTTATATAATGCTGTAACAGTGTTTATAATCATGGAGAAAATCAAAGCAACCTGTTTCTCAGTAGAAGAATACCCGGATAAACTGGGCTTACGTAACAGTGCTGTGAAAAATGACATTTAGCAAGATGTAAAAAAGTGTATAAATCTCAAAATAACATTAGCTAAAGAAACAAGTTACAAAAGTGTGTGCATGTATGATAGACCATTGCGTAGTTTAAAATACAGAAGAACAGCATATGTTATATAAGGTTGAGTAGATATCTACAGAGGGAAAAGCAACGAATACAGAATGGAGCCTTAAAAGTATGTTTTTGTTTTTTTCTTTAAAGAAACCCAACTTGTAGAAATTTTAACAAATTTTATCTTTCTCGATGAGTCCATCGGTATCTCTTTCTCTGCCTCACTCCACCAACTTTGAAATAATCTCAAATTCAGAGAAAAGTGCATTTCAAATAACTTTTCTAAACCATTTGAAAACAATGCTGTCTCTTCCATCAATCCTTCAGAATTTCACCCAAATTCTTCAATGTAACCACCAGAATAAGAAAATTAGCACCGATATATTAATACTATCTAATACTTAGACTCCACTGAAGTGTTAACAATTCCTAATGTTTGTTTCCCTTCAAAAGAATCCAGTTTAGATTCGACATTGCTTTTAATTGTTGTCTTTAAGTTTTCTTCAACTTAGATGACTTCTTCAGCTTTTCTTTTATGACCTTGACATTTTCAGTTATTACAGGACAGATCTTTTGCAGTGTGTTGGGGAAATATAATAAAAACCCAAATCACCTCGCAACCCAGAGAATCTCTCTACACAGCTGGAAAAAAATGAGCTTATCAATGACTAAACATTAAACCAGAATGGGACATGCTCACAGGCGATGTGCTACGAGATTGCAAAAACAAAGAAATCTCACCCTGTGACATAGTCAAGTAGCTACAACCCATTACATACATGTTCTCAAGCCAAACAGTTAGTCCTCACGTTAATGGCACCATTTGTTGTATAGTTTTGTTTACGTTGTTGTGTCAGCTCCGACTCCTGGGGACTCCATGAAATGAGTGACGTCTCCAGTGTCCTGTCCTCACAGCCCTGCTCAGCTCCTGGAGACTCAGCTTGTGGCCTCTTTTATGGAGTCCGTCCATCTCAGGTGTCTGCTAATAGATTTTATCCCAAGGGTAATAAACTCGTCTTTTTTTAGGACAGATGGTGGTTTTGCAAGTGCAGAGATTGGGCTGCTACCTTCCCATTGACGATGGGAGGGAGGGCTCCGTGTTCCCTCTTGATTCACATTTCAAAGTGGTATGCCCCGGGTATACCCCAACTGACAAGGATCTTATTTAGCTTTTGGAAAGATTTACATTTCAAAGAGAGAAAGAACTTAGAATTACAAGTTTTCTCAAGTAAATGCTCTAAGAAAAGGGGGGCAGGGGAATCTCTTAGTTTATGATTGTAAAGGAGAATATTTTTCCTTTTAGCTTTGTACTTACACTCTTCCCTTTGTTACTATAAAACAGTAACACGACAAGTTTCCAGTTAGCTTTGTTGTTCTTTTCACGTTCTTCTGGGCATGTTGCAACCCTCTAAATATCCATCAAGTCCATAGTAAGATATAAAGCAAAACCATTGTCCGAATTATCACAAAATAACAATTACTGACTTTAAGAAAACGTAAGTACAATATTTGCCTTTGAATAACCTTTGAATATATCATACCAATGGGGAAAGGTTAAAATCTGATTCCTGATCAGCAATGCACAAAAATTTTGCTTGATGTTCCATTAATTTTCCAAATCGGTGTGATGTCTATATTGCTTACAGTTTCAAATGATTCACTAAGCATCATTTTAACCATTATAAGGTTTTCTCCAAGTCAAGCGTAAGCTAGGGAGTAGCTTAACTTGGGAGTCAGGTCATCTAAGTTTTTAATTAAGGGCTTTCCTTGCCCTTAATTTCCTTTCCTTTAATTAAGACTTACTTAATATATTTCCCCTGAAGTCTAGTCAGTGACGTATGTGCCACTGCATTTACATGTCAGTGTAAGCTCTTTAGGAGTTGTTCTATCTTCTCAAATGCAGAGAGTGCCAAAAAAAATATACACATTTTAAGTAAGGAAGAAAACTGTATTAAAATTGTAATACTCAATATGTACCGATAACAAAAGATGAATACAAGTCATGTGTATCCTTTTTTGGCACCCCTGGTATTCTTCTGAGATGTGACCAGGCTTTGATAAGGTGGCTCCATGTCCATTTCTTGCTTTCCTCTTGGAGCAGCACTGTCACTCCTGAGATCCGATTCCCGTCACAGGACCTGGCCTTTGTGGGTTCTCAGTGGAACTGTGTCATCCACGCAGGTGTCTTTCCTCTGGCTGAGCTCTAACTTTTCTTTTGGGGGGTTTCTACTCAGTGGCTTCCTCCTCTTGTGACCTGCCATCAAATCCCTTTTTTTTTCTTTCTGTTAGTCCTTGTGCCTTCAGCCATGACAGACTGATGCTCTCTGCTGGTTTCTAAATCCCTGGGTAGCACGTTGAACAATTCCTTCAGGAATCTGTCCTGAGTGAAATGGGCTCACCTGTTGCACTTTCCTACTCCCAAAAATCACAGTCCCGTATGGCCCTCTATCCAGGGCTGGGAGCAGTTGTTTCATATACCTTGTCCCACTTTTAGAATTGTTATCTGTGGGGAAGTAGGTCCTATGTTGATTTTATATTGTAGCTGGAACTGGAAAAATAATAATTTCTGTTACTGTAGTAGACTTGTATGAGTTTTTCATCACATTCAAGACTTGGATAGATGTCAACAGGCTTTGACTGCTGTTGTTGATTTTTTTTGTTGTTGTTGTTGTTTTTAATTCCTACCCCATTTCACCTTACACAATTTCTTACCTGCCACACAGAGTGAGAAATTAAATAACAGAAATCGTGTTCAAGACACAGGCTTGTGCAACTTTTAATATCAGTTAACAGACCAATGTTCATCACATACACTGAATTTGGTTATAAAAGTGGCAAACGGACTAATGTTTTAAAATAAACTTTCAGACTTTGCACTTCAAACACTTTCTAAATAGAAAAGTTGATTCCCGTAATGTTCAATTATTTTCTGACATCCAAACATCTCACATACACCTTAAGTGGTAATTATATTATTTGTCTGAAAGATATTCACTTAAACATTGTAAGTATTAACACCGGATATATGCTCATGATTTAAAAATTTCATTGGCGTTCTCTAATGTTAGGATAATAAATATAAAACCATACAGATACTCTTAGGGCTATCCAGGGCATGGAGACATAGTCTGTCCTTAACATTCCACTTAGTAAGTGCTTCCCAGCATTTAGCCTTTTGGTTTACACCCTGCCATTTCTGTAGGAAGCCTGGCCAATGTTAAAAGCCCTGTGTATTCAAAATAGCAACCTAAATCTGGTTTCCCATGTGACTCACCTGAGAGTAGTGCTTAGTTTAACCCACACAAAGTGCGTATACACTTCTTGTACTTACCAGTTCTTCAAGCATTTAGAAAATACCTGTCATTGTCACAAAACCTTCCTTTCTGCATAATAAGTGGGACCCCTGCGTTGCAATCAATTTTCAGTTACTGGATTTATAATAGATTATCTTTCTGGCCAGTGTCCCTTGAACATGCCTCAGTTTGTGGTATTCTTTCCAATGTTCCACCCAGAGGTGGTGTGGGTGGTATAGAGAACGTCAGGACATTTGCTAAGCAGTGTTTGCTCATGGAACCTGACGGGAGGCCATTATTTGGTGTCATTTACTCATGTTGTGCTTTCTTTAACTAGACAACTCAACAGTTTTACAATGACTACTGCTACATTATGGAGACCAAATGCTTTTTGCAAATTTTGGTGTTTCGTCGAGTTACTTTTGGTTCACTATCCCAGCTTCTGATGGGATGTGAAGTCCTAATTCAGTTACGAATGCCCTCATCACCCCCTCTTCACTTCTGCCAGCTTCCTGTTGGCAGCCAGCATTTTCCCAGCAATGTTCTTTTAAAAATCATCAGTAAACCATTACATAACATGTGTTCAAAACAGAACTAATGGCAGCCCACCAGGTTTTTATTACTTACTGTTATTAATATTATTAGTTAATAGCATGATAAGGCCAGCTATGGATTCTGCCTCCACTGTCAAGCAGTGTTTATCCACATTTTTTTCATTCATGTTCAACGAAAAGCCTTATCATGTGACTGCCATGTCCTATGGCAACAACTCTACAGAATGTATGAATGCATTTTATACATAACTTGAAGGGTATAGCTTCTCAGCTCATAAGTGTAGGAACCAGAATTTGAACCCATTCTGCATTCTTTAAAGCTCCCACATACGCCATTATCTAGAATCTTCTTCTGCTAATCCAGGACTTTCTATTCTGATTCCTATTGCCTGAGCCTGTAGGTTTGCAACCAGAATTCCAGGAAATATTTCAGGAGCCCCTGATGTGGGCAGCATCCCTCCATAGACTACTACTCAATCACCCCTTCTCCCTGTGTTTTCCATGGAACACTATCCTCCAGGATGGTTCATTAAAAATCAATCCGACCTTTTTTAAAAATGTCAAATGACACATGTATGGGCAGTCAACTAATCAGATCCCTGTCCTGTGGGCTCTGAAACCATGGAGAGTTAGACACGGGTGTGAAACAGATCCCAACATATCTGCCTCATAATTCGGAAAAGTGGATTGGAGGACACAGCTTGAATCCCAAACCAAGTACTGCCCACACTGTTTACTCTGCAGTATGTTGTTGACTAACTTACTCTATGTCTCTGAAAAGAATTTGTTTTTGTTTTGTTTTTTTGAGGGCAGTGTCACTGGTCCTCGTATGTAGGACCTGAACCGGGGCCATTGGCTTCCCAAGCCAGCGCTTAACCACCGTACCACTCGGCCGGCCCAAGAGCACTGGTTTAGGAAAGCTTGCCTGCTACTGTCTCATACCTTTTGCAGAGAAATAGGGTTTGATTTCATCAAAAGATGAACTGTGTTTTCCCTCACATGAATTAACCAACAAGGAAATGAAATTATGCCAGGCATTGTATTAGGCAGTGTCGTTTAATATAGGTCCCTACAAGCGTTTTTATAGTACACAGCAAATTCCCTATTTTTGGAGGCTACTATTTCGATTCAGTTAACAAAACCTGTACAGCAATTACCACGTGCTGGACACTATTTGTATTATTTTAAAATATTAGCTCATAACAACTCTATGAGATAGGTACCATTGCATATGCCTATGGGTATCCGTGTGCCCATTTTACAGAGGAGGCATCTGAGGTGGAGGTATGAAGAGGTTAGTATCTCCTCCCAACTAGGAAGCAGCAGAGTCTAGATCTGAGCCCGTGGGGCTCTGGCTTTGGAGTCAGGGATCTACCACCATACTTGGCAGCTTGCTATGATCTGGAAACAAAAGTTCCTCTAGCTTGATTTATGTGCGACCTAGCATTATAAGAAAATTACAAATAATAGGGCCCCTTCTACAAATAATGTTTTAATAAATTTGGGATCTTAATTATCAGTCAAGAGAAACAACCTTGCGAATACAACAAACCTTATGGTATATCTTAGGGCTATTAAAACAACTCCTGTGAAATGCTGCTGTTGAAACTATGGAAAGTTTACATTTAAAACAGAAAAGTAAAAGATTGTTCCTGTACGTATTTAGTAGTGGACATTTAAAAATTCAATTTAACCAGAAAATATTTATGGGATAATAAGACAGCTAGACAGCTTTAAATTCTAAAGGAAAAAAAAAAAGCCAAGGTCTTGCCAATGAACAAACCAAATTAAAATAATAAAACTATGTCTGAACAGAAGAGTAAAAGCCAGGCTACATGTGAAAGCACTCTGATATGCTAATTATGACATGACGTATGTACAGTATGCTAATATATCCTTACAAAACAGGATTTCCAAGGTGAGTAACAGGTAAAACTGTGATTGTGATGAAACGTAAGAGTCACAACTTAGTCTAATTTTCCTCTATAAATGCAACGCAAAGTGAGGGATGGATGTAACATAAATGAATTTAAATCATACTGCTTTATGATGTACAATGCCAGGTACTCTAATGCATTTTCTGAAAAGCGAAGTATTTATCACCTAAAATTGACATTATACGTTTTCAGACCAATAGAGCACATCCTGCATTAACGAAAAAGCTGTATTGCTGACCTGCAAAACAATTATTTTTATAGCAATGTTTATTTATCTTTCTTTTTAAAAAACATATTTGAATGTATTGGTCAGTGGTTTTGGGAGAGAGAAGTGTTCTAAATTATTCATCCCTTATTCTTTTACAGATTATCTATCTATCTATCTATCTATCTATCTATCTATCTATACACACACACACACACACACACACACACACACGCACACACGGTGCCAAAAATAAATGTAGACACATTTTAACAAAGGAAAAAAAACTGTATTAAAATTGTAATACTCTAAATATATCGATAACAAAAGATGAATACAACTCATGTGTATACATTCTTTTGGCGCCCCCGGTATATATGTAAAGCTGCAAGTCAGCATATTCTCTTCTGCCCTTGTGTGACTGCTTTCTCAAATAATCCAGGCATCAGTATTTTTGGAAGACTCGTTAGAAAATTAGGTAAATGAACTCATGCAGATTTGAGAAATAATTACAGTTTAATGCCTGTTTCTTTTAAAGAGTATTAGGATAATCACGTGAAAATTGAATACTTTTAATGCAAAACAGTAAGTTAGGGGCTATCAAGCTTGAATGTACACACAATTTACCTGGAAGTGTTTGTACCAGGTGGAGCGCAGAACATGGGCAGGTAATTTCACTGGTAGCCCACTGGCTACACTGTGACACAGACAGTAGAAGAAAGGTAGCATTTCTGGCACGGGAGAGGAGTGCAGATATTTTTGGTAGTTTTTGTTCCAGCATCTATGTTAACAAACTGCTATATGAGAATACTTTTTAATATTAATGAGTTTAATCTTCCTATCATATTGTTTATATAATTGTGGGGAGAAGCAGTATGTAGTTGGTTACATTTCTGTATGCTACAGTAATGCATTTTAATTGTTGCACAAAATACATGGCTGGATGAGATCATTCTTTCACACTTGTGTACTTTAAATGACAAGAATTTATCTGTATCTCTCGAAAACTCAGATGCTATACATTATTTGAACATTGCCAACCATCGGAGTGTGTTTTCCAATGACAGTTTTCCATAACAATCTGGCATAAAAGCACATGTTGTAAAACACACACATGTAGATTTTAAACTATCTTGTAATGGAATATTTGCCCACAGTAGTTCATTTTTCTCCTGTAACACTTTCACTGGGTAAGCGGAGGTGCCCCTTCTCTGGCTGCTGCCATGATGGGATCACTGCCCTTTTCTGTATCCTGATCTTCTGCATGTTGTCCAATCACTTACAAGGTGAAATTTGTATGCCCCTACTTTGCACATAAATGAAAATGCAAAGTTCAGAGCTCTGTTTAGAGGTGAGGACAAAATAATGGACTTCACCTCACTCTACATTTCAAACAGAGTCGAGCTCTGCCTTGACATGCTGTGAAACCTTCATTCTCATATTCTACTTGAAGCAATAGACTTTTTGTTCTTAGTTTTCAAAAGACACATAGAATGTTTTACATAAATCTTTATAGCGCATATGCCGTATACACACAATTTAATTTAAAAAGTAAAGAAGACAACCTTAGCCTACTTGGATCATCCACCTCTTTCTCATTTGAGAATTTACCAGTTCTCTTGAATAATAAATGCCCCAGAAGGTAAGCTGTGGTGCTAATTGGACACCTTGCTTCTTAAATGTTCTTCCTGAGTTACATTCATGAGAGGTTTCTTCATGAGTATTCCTAAAGTAACTTTGGCACGCAGTAATTTGTTATGTATTTGGAACAATTATGGTTTCCCAAAGAGCGGTGACCTTCAAATGCATCATTTGATCTCAGAGGTTTCCCTATTTCTTTGGAATCCACCACATCATTTAAGTAACATTCATGATTTTCAAAAAAGTTTAGTTGAATGTATGAAATAAGCTGATTAAGTCTCATAAAGGTGATTAGGGTTCTTGTCAGAAAGATTTTGATAATAGGTTTTGATATTATAATAGCCTTCCATGTAAAGAGTATTGAGTATGAATTAGGCTTTTTCTTGTTTTAATAATTTGAACATAAGCAGGTTATTAGCATAGTGGATTTGGGGGAAGGGAGAATTGAAGCATAATTTTCAACAGCTTGTATGAGATCTTATTCTTATATTTAAATCTACCCTACCTTCCAGTGGTCATATTCTTCAACATAGTTTAAATGAAATTTACCAGTATGTTTAAGCTTACGAATTAGCCTGAATTTAGAAAGAATGTTTTGTAATGCTCATCAATTTTAAATCATTTTAAATATTTTACTATTTAGGAAATAGTATGAAATATATACAAGTATACCAATAAAATATAATGCTCCCCCACTACCCATCTCTGTCATTGCAGTTTTCACATTTTATATTTCAAGTAAAAGAATGAATTGCATGGGAGTGGAAAATGGCGGTGATACTTGAAACTCTCTTTCAGGCATCTAATTCTACATGATTTCTCATATCCTTTTCGAAAACCTGGAGTACAAGGAGCGTATTTTCCTAGATGGAGGAGGCCAATTCTTTGGCAAAGTATAGATGAGTTAAATAATTACCGTTAAATATGAAAGGAGTTATGTCTCAGTAATACCTACCATGGCCTTTTCACATGGAATATGGAATCCACCAAAGCAAAATGTTAGCATTTGATGTTTCTTGAAATAAACCTTCATATAGATGTAATATTGGGTTGTCAGAAACGTCATGACATGTTTTTTCCATGTTTTTCCTTGCAAAAGTGCGTCATGACGTTTCCGACAACCCAATAGAATATAAGATAAAATTTCAAATGCCATTTCCAATGTAAGTGATGCTACATACTCAATCCAAGGACTGAATAAAATAGCCTTATGCCCAGAGCAGATACAGTATCTGCCCTGGAGGGAGGAAGGAGGTACGTATAGAAAGACTAAAAATGTACACAAGTGAGTCTTCTCTATATGTATTCATTCTGCCAGGTCTACCTAAAATATCATGTAAAGTTTCTTGTCCAATTATTCATTAAATATGGACATTTCTGCATTTTGGGTAGTAATTCAATCTTAGAAGATATTAACAAAGTAGCTGATTTTATTAGACAAAGGCTACTATGTGGAGAAATAAAGTGTAATGACTATTTAATATTTCATGATTATAAAACAGCTTGCCTGAAAAATGTTTTGATTGACTTCTTTTAGGTACCTAGATTTTAATTTGAGAAGTAATTAAAAAAGAAAAATTCAAATAGTCATCTTGGACCATGCTCCTATTTAATTACTTGCTGGTTCAAATTCACACTGAAGCGAAAGAGATGAAAATTAAAAACTCCCTTCCTTGAGGTTAAAGCTTGCAACACGAAAGGAAATGCCATATTGCAAAATAGATCTAAAAACAATTACTAGAACTTCAGATCCATTGAATACATTATGTAGAAACTGAGCAACATAGTAAGAAACATGCAGAAATGAATGATTCTCAGATGAACTGAATTTTCAAGACAAATTAATTACCTTATGAAAAATAAACATCGAAGAAGTTCAAAGCATGGTGATAAAACTATTTTTAAAGGGTTTATAAATACAATAAATTCTGCTAAACAGGAAGGAAACAGAGGCAGCCCAACTGGAGATTCATAACTCATGCTTATGTTGCACTAGGTGAATGCTAATCACTGTTGTAAGTGTGTTTGTTATACATAAAAATTAAAACTGAAAAAATGAGGACCATAATTATTGCAATTTGCATTATATACATAATGCAGTGAAGGCAAGGAGAGGCTGGGTCCCTTGCCCTGGGTCTCACAGCTGTTAAGTGGCTGAGCTGTGACATAAACCCATGGCAGCTGGCTCAGTAGTCCATGCTTCTACCATTATGATACACTGCCTCTAATGATGAGAGAGAAATGGAAAAATGTCATCAGTGTCAGTAGCACCTGTGGTTGTGAACTGGAGGATAAATGCACTGAGGTACATAGTCCAGTTCTGTATGGCAAGTGGCTCACAGACTCGGCTTCAGACTGTTGCCCACTGTTTTCCTTGAAGTAGGTCAAACAAGCATTGAGTTTCTAGCTTAAGATAGAGTTGCATCTGTGGGTGTTGCATAACTTTTATTTTTAATTTTAATTTTGAATCACTCTGCTTCAGACACAGTCAAGCAGAAGCAGAGTTGTGGGAACAAGAGGAGACAGAAGGGAAATTCCATTCTAAATGCACATGATATGCTAAATAGTTTTTGGAAGACACTGGCTTTTGCTATTGTTAATGTTGACATTTGACTAGGATTGTGAAGCTTCTGCTAAAAAAAATTGACTAGGAAACGGGCCTTTTTTACCAGGAAAGAGTATAACAGTGAATAGACATAGAAGGTGGGGTGGGAGGGAGCTGGAAAGGAGAATTGATGGTCGCCATGACATGAACTCATTCAGTGGACGTGTACTGAGAGCCCTCCATGCCAGGACCCTTACTTCCTGGCACTCCTAGTGCCGTGGTGATGTTACAAGTTGCATTATTGAAAGCTTGAATTTAAAAATAGAAAAGTCCTGTGGATGATACATATGAGTAGTTCTCTTAGAGCATAAAATAGGCCGATGAGACCTTGTTAGTACAATCCGGGGAGGTGACCCTGAAGTGACAGTTGAGCAGTATCTGAAGAATTAGGCATTGGGCAGGAAAAGAGTGCAAGTCATCTGCTCATGGCTAAGAGATCAAAGCCAGATGCACAGATGGAATTATTGGGAAGTGGTCATGAAGGCAGGGAGAAACTATGATTTCTGCCTTGGTGAATCCTAATATTTGACATTTGGTTAAGATAAACCAGCCAATGAGACTGAAAAGTTACAATCAAAGATGTAGGGTGAAAACTGTAACGTGGAAGCTAAGAAGAGTGTTTCAGACAGGAGGTAATAACTAAACACTACAGCATCCATATTACAGTGTATAATCATGGTGGTTAAGAAAGGTGAGGACTGCAGCATGACTGTTGAATGTGATATTAAGGAAAACTGGTAAGCACTGCAATAATTATTTGGGATGATTCATGGTAAATTCGGTCCAAGCTGAGAATGCCAAAGGGTGGGAGTTGGAAACATAGAGATTCCTTTTATGAGTTTGCTTATGATAAAGAGGAAGAGATAGGGCAACAGCTAAGAGGTGATATAATGTTGAGAGAGGATTTTCTTGAAAATTAGGGGAAAACTAAATTGTGTTAAAAATCCAGTGGATCTCATTTTGACATTCTTGCAAATCAAATAACCTACAAACATCTCCACTTAGAAAATAAAAACACCTAAATGCATATTTTCATAGGAAAATTAATAACTATGAAACATATATATTTCCATGTATTTTAAATGAATGGCAATATATATTTATATATTTTAATGTATTTCAAATATATATGTGTATACGCACTTTTATCTTGTAAGAAAATAAGAAAAATCTCAGAGGGAAGAGCCAGGGTTTTTCCCAGACCCACTCTAATTGGGATAGTGTTGGCATTCCAGTGAAATACAGTGGGAAACCTGAAACCCTATCAGTGGCAGTGAAAATTGCAACAATTATTTTGCAAAGAGATCTCTTAGTAAAGTCGGTGATGCATAGATCTTGTGATCTAGTATTTCCACTCCTATATGCTAGAATATGCTGGAAGACTTGAATAAGAATGTTCCTGGCAGCATCACTTGTAATATTGGGTCTTTGGGAAAGTCATGATGCATTTTTGCATTGAAAAACATAGAAAAATACATCGTGACTTTCCCGACGACCCAATAGCGAACAAAACAAAAAAATCCTGCAATCGACCTGTTTAGATAAATGATGATTTATACATACTAATTTTTATATATGCATATGTAATAATACGTATGCAATGCAATGCTAATTTTATACAGCAAAGATGAACTACTGTAATTAACAATGAGGAATCTGATAGACATAGTTAAGCAAAAAGAAGCAAATGACAGAGGAATATAATAGAGCATGATAAATGATAAAAAAACATGTAAAACTAAACAATTTATATTTATATAATATTTATGTAATATATAAATAAATGCATATACATATTTCAAACTATAAGGAAATGGAAATAATTATAAAGAAATTTAGAAATAGGGTAGTTGTTGCCTTTGATGAGGTCAGAGATTAATTTGATCAAAAAGAGGCCCTTAGGACTTCAAAAATAATATTCTATTTCTACAGTATAATATTTTCATATATTCTTTTCTGGGGAAAATTGAAACTTCCCTTTATGAGATTTTTTAAATCATGCCAATTGATTTAAGTACCATAGAGACAGTATTGGAGGAATTTCCTACACTGAAAAATTTTTTTTATGAAATTAATGTGACTTTGATTTCCAAATTGGGTTAGCTACATATAGGAATGGTCGTAATTGAGTTTTCCATACATTGCAACCTCAACGAATTGAGATTTTATTTTGGGGGAAGCCATTCAAATGACTTTACCTTTTTGCTTTGTCTATTTCACCTGCCAAAATGTAAGATATATATTTTGACCAGAGATTATACATCAGTGCACCATCCACATGTACCGCTAATGTAGACACATCCACCCAGCTACCCGAAGACGTCAGACTTAAATGTTTTGTGTTGAACAAATCATCTTCCATTTCTTTCCTGCCATTTAAAACGTGGCAATGTCTTGAGAATCAAAGGTCCCTGTACTCCTGCCTTCAGATAAAAGCCAAGCTGATGCTTTTGCTTATTAAGCAGAGAGCAGTAAATGATTTTTAAAATGAAATACTTTTAAAAGAAGTGAAGTCATTATCAGGCTGCTGAATAAGGAAGTGATTCATATCCTTTAGAAACAATGAATAATGAGCCTAATTGCCACTGAAGTCATTAGGAAACGCATTACAATGCTTACTTACCAACAACATGTAATAACAAAATATATTTATGTATGATGAGGGGTTCCACTTATATCCAGGATGACTCTCAGTCCCAATGCTTTATGCCTTCTATGTGGTTTAAAGGTGAGCCTGATAGTTGCTGTTTCTAAATTGTACAGTCCATGCCAGGTTTTCACCACATTGTACATATGCAGAGAAGATACATGGAAAGGACCCTGCAGGCAAATACCTCTTTCAAATAGTGGCAGAGAAAACCCACAAATATTTTCCTGCTCTGGTGAGCAGGCTGAAATGATAGAAATGGAATTACTATTATTATATGATGGCCAACATTCGTTGGACATTTTTTTTTATGATTGAAATTATGCTAATGATTTCCATGGTCTGACTCAATTCTGTTTCAATTAATAAGCGTTTTTTATCATCTCCCCTGTTTTACAACTGAGGAAACGGAGGCTAAGGAGGCTGAAAAACCTTGGCCAGCCTACATAGTTTCCACGTTGTAAGGCTAAGCCATGAACTCAGCTCTCTAACGCCAGCCCGCACTCTTAATCACCATGCTGTCCTTCTAATCGTGCAGGTCTTTTCCCCAGTGTTACCTTGTGTGACCACGCAGTCTGAGTGTAGTTACTCTGAGTCGCTGTCAGCGCGTAACCTTGTAACCGTTGTATGCTGACACCTCAGTAACTGGTCTCTGTACTCACCTTGCTCACCTGTTTCATTGTTTGTCATCCATCTCCACATCTCTGTGGCAGGTAACACCTTGTATCACATTCAGCACTGTACCTGCATTGCCAGGTAACAGGTCTAGTAGAGAGTACGTGCTCTGTAAGTATTCGTTGAACAAATTAATGAACCAGTTGGTGCCTGTTCACCACCAATAATACTTCTTATCTTCAGATCCCATATAACCAGATGCACCCGTACGTGCACACACACACATTTAATAATTTCTGACGCCTTCAATGTAACCTGTCTATAGGTGAATTCATTTCTAGCATTCCAGTAAATTATTTTTATTTAATTTCTCAAGTTTTACTTTTGTCTTTATTTTCTATGTCAACATACCTTCGAAGTAATCATTTATATAGATTCGGTTTTCTGACTATCTCATGGCTCCTCCCACCACCCTCCATTTATTGCAATATCTGTAGCTAAGACTGCCATTGTCTTTTGCTTAAATTTCATCAACAGCTTGTTAGGTCCTATTCTATTCTCCACAGTGCACATTGAAGGTGTGTATTGAGCCCAATAAGCATAGAATTCTTGAGTTTATCGCAGTTTGCTGGGTCTGCGTTGCTCATGGAATGAAGTCCAAATAATTTTAACATGGCTCTCGCAAATTTCAAAATCTCAATGCCAGTTCTTCACACTCTCCAGCCATCTCTTAAGAATTACTCATCTTTGCTTACAAACATTTCCACATAAGACAATATGACAAATATTTGAACCTCTTAGTTCCTGCACCAAAGTCAGGGTCAGAGTCGCACACATTTAGGGAAAAAGCCAGATCATGCATTGCCAATGTTTTTTATTAGGCTGAGGAGACCTTGTTTCGGAGCCTTGATAAGACCAAAGGGAACTATGTTGAGGTATGATGGATCTACGTCTGCAATCTGTGACCAACTATTTCTGAAAAAAAGGGAATTGAGTCATTAATTCAGTCTTACTCTGTAATATTGTGTCTGTTTTTCCCTCCCTGCCTCCCTCGCTCCCTCCCCCCTCTCTCTCCCCACAATTTGTAGTGTTTCAGAAATGATGCGAGAAATTAAGTATGACTGCATGTCATGTAACTAGTCAACAAGGCAGTGTGCTATGCCGTGTGAAATGATTTTTCAACCAGGATGGCAATCCTTTGCTAAAGAAAGTATTGTTATTAGTTTTGTTGAATTAGTTTGAATCCAGTGACCTCCCTGTATTTATGTGATCAATGGATATCTCACTATTTTCAAAGTCAAAACCTTTATTGTTTCCTTAGTAAGTACTAGGCTTATACTATGCACATTTATTCATGATTAAATTTAGACTTCGTAAAACCCCATTGATACTGATGTTTCTACATCCCTGTTATTGACGAATAGAATGATAGGATTCTTTATTAAGGTTATCCAGCCTCCTCCCTTTCTCCACCTCTTTTTTTTTTAAAGAAAAATAATACCAAACATTAACAACCAACTAAGCCCTCCATTCTAATAACAAATATTAATCTTGACCCATTTTGCTTCTAATTTTTACTACAATTTTTCATCAATTCAAACATTACACGGCCCACCAAAAATTCATTGACTAAAGCTAAATGCAGTCCTAACTACAGGATGAGAGCTGTGGGAAAAGCATGATATATTTGAGGGCATCATGGAGTGTAGACTGGGTAGGAAGATGGGTGTTAGATAAATGATTAAACCTAAGAACACATAATGACAAATGGATACAATGTATAAGGAAAATGAAGCTAGTTACTAGATATAATAGGGGTGGGTTTAAGGCCAGGAAAAGCTCTTCTAATTTGGATCTAAGGTGAGGACTCCTGCTTGAAACTTCACCTTCGTCTCATACCCCTTAGATTTTAATATCATAGAATATTCTTTTTCTTTTTTTAAGCATGCTCTAATTATTAAAGGTTAAGATGGCATTCTTGCCATGGTTTGTCTCCAAGGTTTCTTCATTTTATTGTTTGTATATTCAGCTACCTTTGATGGTTTTGTCTTTCAGGGGTAATATACAACATTCCTTGCAGTATTTTCAAATTATTCTCTCTAGACAAAGCATAGATGCCATGTACCATGATCAGAGAAATCGAAGGCAAACCTGGGGACAAAAAAAATAATGAAAGGAAGACTTGCGCTATTTTTTCTCATTTTATTTCTTGTTTATTTTTTGTAATAATGACTTCTCATTTCAGTTGTAAATAAATAACCCCAATAATATTTAGACAGTGTTACATTAAAAGGCAGCAACAAACTATCACTTTCTAAAATACCCTCTTCATTCAATGCCTCTGTTAATTAGTTTCCTTCCCAGAGTGTTTTGAATATTGTTCAAATCTAGTCTCACTGTTAGCAACAGAATTAATTTAAATATAAAATGCTACTTGAACCCACAAATCATTTTCATTAATGACTTCTAAATAACAGTTAGATTAACAGGCAAACACTTAATTACTGTCCCCTTTTTTTTAAATCAGGCAAGCAATTCTAATACAAACTGACAAGGCATTTCTTTAGGAAGCTACTTACTTTAAACCATCTCTGACAGTTCAAGGATTTTCTTTTAAGCCTATGAAATGTACATTAGAGATGAAAAGCAAACAATAAATTTGAAAATTAATTGAGGGAAAAAGAAAACAAACCCTGGTTTCCATTACTTCCTATTTTCAAATTTTAGAAGTTCCATTGTTGATAGTAGAAATAGGAAAGATGCCATGAGCTAATGAGAAATGACATGAGTGATGGCAGAAGGATCTGCCTATGGAAAACCAACATCCCAATAGGTCTCCAAACATGAGTTACTTTAGCAGCTGATCCCAACTTGAGATGTCATCATCAGCCTTTTCCTCTACGATAGCTAGACTGCTGGGATGTTGATATGTGAACTTGAGCTCAAGGCAGGGTTCACAATATACCATCCCATAGAGATTGTTGCAAAAACTTGGACTGCATTATTAGATTTTAATGTATGAGGCTGTCATTTGAACTTAATAGTAATATCCTTTGGCCAATTTTTTTTTAATCCCTATTAGTAAGTCTCATGGGATGTTCTTTTATAATTGAAATAAGATACACTAGTGATATAATTTGAATTATTATCAGCATGAAGCTAAGTATCTGGCTAAAATCATTGTATTGAAAGAGGTAGTAGGATTTGACTGACTATATATATTAAATGTTTAAAGCTTCCACAAATACAGAAGTTTTTGTAGACCAATGATTATGTCCACGTTTTGAGTGTTTAATGTATTCTAGCCATGGTATTAAGAGGTTTCCAGATGTTATTTTCTAAAACAGCATTGCCAGCTAAAGTGAATGTACAGAAAATGAGCTAACTAAGCAAGTCTAGTAGGCCTTGGCTATATTTAGGGGTGTCTAGTATCTCTTGAGCATTCTTCCAGGTTTTGAGAAAATGCTCACTTTATGAGATGTGCCCCCCAAAGTAGACGGCAGTAATCATTAGCCCAGCCTCTGCCCAGTGGGGATGGACTCTGTCTTATGCTTCCCTGAGCACCATCATGAGACTTCCTTTAGAGGGAGTTATATGGGTGAGATGATGAGAGTGAAGTCTATTTGGGGAGCATGCATGTTGAAGGCTCTTACAGAGCGGAAGCAATGGAGCGTCTGGAGTCTAGTCCCATGTCTCGTTAATGCCAGTGACGATTTCTCACAGTGCTACAGATCTCAGCGTGCGGGTGCATATTGTTTCTAGGGACATGGCTTCTAGCTAGTTTTTTTCATTTCTCTGAGGGTTTTGTGAGCTGCCTAATATTCTTTAATAAGTTATTTCCTTTTTATACTGTTCAGAATGGACCCTGTTGTTTGCAACTACGAATCCTGACTGTCACACCAAAGTTGTACAGATTTTGTAGCTATCACTCTTTTTTTCGCCCAAGATTTCAACCTAGTTTTGTCAGGCTCTAGAATGTGTGTGTGTGTCCTTAGCAATCATCCCATATGAATAAACCTGTTCACTGTCTCCAACAATCTGATGTGTTTAACAAGGCTTCTTTGGGAAATGACTGAGATATCTTGGGATAATCCCTGTGATAGTAGAGCTTATTAGACTCAATGACTTTTTTTTCACAAACTGTGTTTATTACCCTTGGGCTGGTCTTCCATATGCAGTACTTGTAATACATTTAAATATGTGTATGTGTGAATACACACACAGAGATTTGAGAAAATTCTCTCCTTTGCATTTCCTGTGTGAAATAAATATGGCTCTTGCCATGTAAGGGTATTTCTAGTCATGCAAATTATTTTTAAAGGCCATATGTGTGAAATTCCATTTAGGTGTGATAAAGTGACAGTCCTGTAAGGATTTCATTTGTTAGACATCTTAAAGTAACAAGAACTCCTTCAGAATTTCCACAAGGACTTTTATCTATTATTTCTTCTCTCTTAAAACTTTCCTTTTAATTCTAGAGTAGCTGCATTCATAATTTTTAAAAACTCCAATAATCACAAAATAAATATCAAACAGTATTCCTATAAAAGAGTTTTCATTACACATATATAATATTTAAATCATATTATGGATTCAATCATTTCTGTAAACTCCATTTTAATTTGAATACTAACAGTATTTATATGTATATTTCAACCAACCAACCAATCTTAATGATCTTTTATAACAGATTGTAAACATCTCTATTTCTAGGTACATATTTATTTTTACTTTGATCATTAAATTTATAGTTTATGTCTGAAATATATGAACCTCTTTTAATATGTCGCTTAATAAATTTCAGGTATATACACAGACCAGGTAACTTTTTGTATTTAAAAATCATTTCAAGAGCTTCCAAAAATACCTTTTTAAATTGGAAAAAAAAAAAGATTTGTCCTAAACAATAAGTTACATAAGAACATACTGTATTGTTTCAAAAATAACATTATCAAATATAAAATGCATCAAAGGCATTCTTTATTTCTGTTTCAGTGTTTTTTTGAATTCTAGCATTTTCTTTGATTCTTTCTTTGAGTTTACATCTTTCTTGTTACGTCACCCTTCTGTTCTTGCACGTGCCGACTTTTGGTATTAGTACCCTTAGTTATTTTGAATTTGAATCAGTTATTTTGAATCAGTTATTTTGAATTTCATGTTCTCTCTTGGCTTCTGGACCCTCTGCCCTCCTTGTATGTTTCCCATTTCCTGATTTTGATGTACTGAGGTATCTCAGGATCAGTCTTTGTATTCTATTCTCCAGTGATAGCCATTTTTTAGAGAACACTATCAAGTTCCAAAGCTTTGACAAAACAGATGACATTGAAACCTTTTTATCTAGTCCTGAATGTCCCCCAAACTTCAGACTCATGTAAACAACTATCTATTCAAACTCTCCTCCCTTTAGCAGGCACCCCAAAATGTGCATTGGCACACCCCCTTGCTTACTCTTCACAGTCTTGGAACGGGCACATCTATTCTGTCACACCAAAGATGCTGGTATCCTTGACTTGTTTCTTTGTTGACACCACTCATCAAATCTATCAATAAAGTCTTTTAAGTTGATCTTCAAAATATTGTCCCTATCTAAGAACTTTTTACTATATAGTTATTCCTCATAATACCTTAGTTTAAGCCACCATCATCTCACTCCTGAAGACAACTTCCTATGTGGCTTCATCAGTTCCCCCTTATTCCCAAAATGTTGTTTTCCAGTCAGCAGCCAAAGCAATTTTGTGAATAAATAAATCAGATAAGGTTAGTTCCATTCTATGAACCTCTAATGGCTACATTGGTATCAAAATAAATTAGAAGATTTAAAATAGCCAATAAATAGCATAAACATAAAAAATCCAAGAAAACCATAATAGCTGTTAGTACTTAACTGACACCCTTTTGTATTATTTTTTTTCCTATATTTTTTGGTTGCATATTGTTGAAGGCCTCCCGTGCAGCAATGATTTTCTAAAGAGAGAATGAAAGGCTAATTCAGTCTTTAGCATATTTGATCAAAATTTGTTTTTCTTTATTGGTAGATTAGAAAAGTTTCTTTCATTTTTAAAACAGATATTGTAAATGTCATGTGAATTTTTAAGATTATTGTCAAACTTTTGGAAACTTCTGTAATGTTCTCATGTAAGCTATAAAATCTCAGGGCATTTAATTCTTCTTGTAGAGTAATTGTAAAAACTTTGAACTGATAACAGTAATTAATAAGTTTGTCATAGATGTGGACTCACATAGTGCTGTATTATCAGTTTTGTGTTATCTTTGTTCATATCAATATTTCATGTTAAATCAGCAGGAAATTAAATTTTTTCCACATTCTATTCAAGCTATTCTCTAGTCTTCATGAATTGGATTATCAAACAATTTATGATGCTATTCATAACTTCTTTTCAAAATGTATCTCTTTCGATGAATTACTACTTCGGTGGGAAATGATTTTGTTCCTATTAAATTTTGCTTCTTAATATCAAAATAACTTCAGTTGATTACATTATTCATTCCTATCACTTTGCTTTCAGGGACTGTAAATTTTATCTTAACTTTTCTTTCAGTTATTGTATAATGAATGTTTTAAATGCAGAAGAGAATACTATATATACATCAAGGGTCTGTAATTTCTCATTTGTTTTGGAAAAATGTTTCAAAACATCGTTCAATTACATTTAGAGCATGCTTAACTTGAAAATCCTTTTTTTCAGTTTATTTGTGTTTGAGTGTGTAGAATACCTAGTTGCAAAGCTTGATTGTCATGATTGTCCTATGTTTGGAATGTGGCTATAGGGAGATTGAATAGGTGTTTAGTGGTATATGAGGTGTAATAAAAGAAAATACAATGATGTTTAAATTAAATAGAAGTATTACAGTAAAACATACATTGCCATTAGTAACCTCAAAATACTTTCCCTCACTTCGAACACACTTATCCCATCATTCTTGCCACTTTCTGAAGCAGTTATGGAAGTCCTCTTTCGTGAGTGTCTTTAGTTGCGCTGTCATGGCTGCCTCGATGTCCTGAGTCGATTCAAAATGTTTACCTTTCATGGTCATTTTGACTTTAGGGAAGAACCAAAAGTCTCATTGTGCCAGATCCAGTGAGTAAGGTGGTGAGGACACACCATAATGGTTTTAGTTGACAGAAATTGCTGTACCAGAAGCGATTTTTGACATGGAGCATTGTCATGATGGAGGGTGAAGTAAAGGGCCACAGTCCTACCCAGTTGTGGTTGAAATATCTTGCATTGAGTCATGTGGCCATATTGTCAGAACCCTAACTGCAGCCTTAGGAAGGGCTTTTACCAGCGAGGAGCTCTGACTGTTACATTGCCTAAGCTGTGAGGTGAATCCGACGTTTGAGTCCAAAATGAAACTGGAGCCCAGTGAAGAGGAGGAGATGGCTTTGGAGAGAGAGCCAGCCTAAGGATTTTGCACGTGGGTTAAGATATAGGTGGCGATCATAAGGCAGAGACTTACCTCCCATTTTATGTTATCTTATGTCTTTTCCATACAACCTGGAAAACCAGATACAGGTGAGCAGCATCCTGTGCCTGTGGAAGGCCAGGTACTGGTCCTGTTATGATGACACTGCCTTCTCTGTAGCCCTCTCTGGGGGTGGTGACTTTCTCTCCTGTGTCACTCCCTGGCCCCCAGTGCCCTGGGCTCAGATGGGGCAGGAGTCTGTCTTGCCTTCCATGACCATGCTCAGACATGGCAGCTCTTTCTCTGTATCTCTGTGGACACCCGCTTAATTCCTGTTGTATCTGGGTTTAAATCTGGTTCACCGTTATTTTCTGCAACTGTAATCATTTTTCTGAATCATTTCGGTTTTCAGGATAATACTTGTAATTTCCTATTTGTATTAAGAGTAGAATGATGAGATGGCCGGCCGAGTGGCTCAGTTGGTTAAGAGCTCACTCAAGAGTGCGAGCTGAGCTCTCAGCAACAACAGTTTGATGCCCAGCCTGAGCTGAGCTGCTGCTAAGCTGCTGACAGGTGGCAGGATGGCTCAACTAAAAACAAAAACAAACAAAAAAGAGTAGAATGATGAGAGTATTTTACTGAAGTTCAGGTAATAAGGGTTGAGTCATCTGTGGAGGATTTTAAAACAACAATAAAGCTGAGTAAATTTGGTCTGCTGATTCCTATTACCCTGAAGCACTTTTCTAAATAGCAGCTTTTCTAAACAATGTCTGTGACACTGTTACTCCAGAAAAGCTTTTAGTGGGCTACATGTCAATCAATTGTAGTTACTATCAGTTTTAAAATCTAATCTATATTTAACTTCAGATTAGCATTTTTACCAATTTCCTTTAATAAGCATTTTAATCCATATGGGAGTTAATTAGGAGAACTACCAGCTCTATACTTGACACTTGGCTGCATGTATTCATGTGAAGAGAGAGTTCATAATGGTTGGAATTGTTGAGCTTGTTTGCACTGTGCCTGGTGCGACACATACCAGTGTTAAAACAGCCAGCGATTGTACTTGAAAGTTTAATGAAAGGAAAATTGAAGTGACTGTGTTTTTTTTGTTGTTTTTTGCATCTTCATTATTTCTTTGGTATATGTGGTTATTACTTAAAGTACTTTTATTACATAGAGAAAGGAGGTTGTTAGAAACGCCCTGACTGAGAGTTAAGTATGCCAGACCCATCCCCGCTTGACCGTCTTCTCAGCTTTCTTTCCTAAAAATATTTATTCATCCATTCTGACTCGGCAGTCTGTGCACGGCATAACTGGACATTTTTATTCCCAATAATAGCTGTTCTTCATAATTGCACTTTCAAATTTGCATCCTAACAACACCTCGTGTCTTTCAGGACCATCCCTGCTAGTCTAATGACTCCATAATTTTCTAATATCTACAATCCATTAAACATACCACTTTCACATGGGTCTTTCCCCCTCTTTTAAAATGTCATTCTTTATCTATGTTCTATTCAAAGGTCCATCATAGTATCATTCCTTTTTATACACACTGAACTCTTTGTCTCTCTCTTTCCTCCCATGAAAATTAAATGCTGATTAAATTTAACTCTCCACCTACTCTCAGCATTGCCTTGGCACCTAAACTTGCTAAATAAATACATTAGCATGCCCACAATTGTCACTTTAATTAATGACCACTAGTCTCAGCTTTACTACCTGTCCCTGGGTCATTTACTCCCCTCTCTGCTAGGTGATCCCCTGCTTTCTCCCCTTCCCACCAAGTTTCAAAATCCCCTCCCCAATCCTCTGACCTAAGCACCATCCTTCTCAATTCACTGGGATAATTGCAGCAGAGACATTCCATAAACAAGCATCTTAAACTCTCTCTGCCTCCCTGCATCTGACTCCTACACCTTGGTCCCCTTCTGTCACCACAGATGAGCCGTGTACATTCCTAGCAAGGTGACTTCCCCTACTTGTGCACCCATACTCTCCCACTTATCTTGGAAATTGACCCAACGATCCTCCCATCTCTGTCCCCTATCATACGTTGTCCCGAGTTGTGCACATTGCTATCAACTTGATGACAGTGTTTTAGCTTCTCTATGGGAAACAACAGTTCTCCTTGAACCTTTGCTTCCTTCCAACTACATCTCATTACTCTGCCCATCTAATAGGTTACAGATAAGTGTAAGAATTGTATACCCAATCTCTTTAATGGGAAACTTAAGGGTTCCCCCACAAAGGGAGGTTTTATTAAGCCTTTTTGTTTTTAATTTATCTTAAGGACTGATCCTAGAACCTGACCCTCTGTAAGATGATTCTCTTGGACTTTACCGAGATCCTTACCCTCACTCTTCTCATCATCATTATTGTCCACATTTTTTGGAAGACAATACTGAGACCCAAAGTTGTATCACTTGTTCAAGATGACAGAGATTAAGGGGAAAAAAGCTGGAATTAAAAACAAGGTAAAACTTGCCTCAAAGTTGATGATCTTTTCATTGCTCAAAACCATTTTTGAAGCAATTATGAAAATCTGTAGTAAGTGTCAACTTCTCAGTAGGTAAAATTTAGTCTAATATCTGTTAAAGCATTTTCAGTGAATTGAAGTCCATCATAATTAACAAATACATATTTTTAAAATTATTGTGAATCAGGCTCTGGTTTGTTTTTATGTCTGTAGACCCAGCTCAGAAGGATTTGATGAATGGTTTGGCTGGATGAATGAAAGGGATTTGCAGTGCAGAAATATATAAGATGCTGGTCTTATTCTCAAGAAACATAAAAGCCTATTGATAAAAATAAAAGAAAAGGCAATCTTTAGTTTCAGTTTACACGCAATGGCAATGTATTTCCCTAGCCTTTCACTCCTGGCTTGGTCTCAATTTGCAGGTCATATTATCATGATCACACAAACAATGTCAAATAATGTGCTTTATTTAGCTTATTCTTCTGAAAGGCTTTGTGACTGATTAATTTATGGCCTATTCCACACATTAAAATACATTCCACCCTGAAATTGCCAGTAATTATTTAACTATGGTAAAGTAGATATTTTTACATTTTAGCTTATCTTTATACAAGCATTGCGTATTATTGTAATTTCCTAGATGTGCTTATAAAATATTTATCACATCACCATTCATATCAATTTGCGATAAACTGAATCAAGCTTTAGTTCTGAGCTACATGCTTTTCCCACTTTTCAGATGGAAATAAACATGGGAAACTGCTTTCCCTGGCTCATGTTTTACCCAGGTATCTGTCTTAGAAATTCGCTTCTCTGCTTTACCTCCCCATCTCCATTTCTCCTCGTGAAGCCCTGGCACCGTGAACACTTTATTACAGGTGTACGACACGGCGGTGCACACCCACTGTTCTTGAACTTTCTAGTTTTACTTTCAGAGAGAGTAATATTATAACAAGCAATTTAAAGAGCCATGAAAAAAGGAAGGAAAACAAGTTGATGTCAAAGGAATGAATGGTAGCAATTGAAAACGAGCCACCTGTTTCTCATTAAGCAAACGAGTGATGTGGCACTGAATTCGGTGGCTGAAAAATGTATTTCGCATCCCAGGATCTCTTTTAATACTGGAGTTTTAGACTGTTGAAAACGATGGCAAGGGAACAATGTACCGTAATAGTCTCTTACAGGATCCTCAGTGCAGAGCAGAGGGATGCTGGGAAACAGAGGTCATTTATCAGGTGATTGCAGACAATGCTTCTTGTGTTTGAATCCTAGAGTTATTATATTAGAGAAAGAAATCAGTAGCAGCTTCAACTAACAGAGGCCATGCCTTTTAGATCTCTGCTACAGTCTTGGTTATTGAATCAGAATCACAGGAAAACCTTGCTGACACAAAGATTGTTGGCCGCATTCCCAGATTTCTGATTCAATGAATTTGGGGGTGAGCTCCATAATTTGCTTATTTAGCATGTCCCCCAGGGGTGGTGATGTTACTGGTCCAGGGACAAGTCTGGGAACCACTGTTCTAGAAAGTCACTAAGGAATAGAGAACACATGTTTTTAAAAACTGTTATGAGAACTAAACAAGTGTATGAACACACATACCCATGCACCTTCACTAATTTCTTGTAATTATAAAACTTGATGAGCTATATTATTATCACTCCCATCCAGAAAGACATTGTTTTATAGCTTTTAATTTTATTCAAATTCATTTTTATTAAGGTTTTCATCTTATTCTATGCACTTCATTCCAGCACATGCTATATTTATATTATAGAAAAATATATTTTAAAAATAATTCCTTTTTACTAACAGAATTTTGGAGATAATGGGTAACTTTGATTTTTCCTAAACATGTGTCATTAGTACCAGTACAGGTTTTCCTAGATCTATGATGGGGTTGCATCTGGATGAGCCCTTTGGAAATTGAAAATATTGAAAGTCAAAAAAGCATTTACTACGCCTAACCTACCGAACACTATAGCTGAGCTTAGCCCTCCTTACATGTGTTTAGAACATGTACCTTGACCTACAGTTGGGCAGATTCATCTCACACAAAGCCTATTTTATAACAAAGTGTTGAGTATCTTGTGCTATTTATTATGCATATCATTTTCACACTATTGTAAAGTTAAAATATAGTTAAGTCAAACCATTGTGAGCTGGGGACTGTGTAATTTATTTTCATTCAGCTCTTTCTGTATGTAAGATTCAGTGCTTAATTTACAGATTTGTAACCATATTTCTTCCTTGACTTCTTTTCTAATCCATTGTCTTACACTCTTTCTTTTTGTGTGTCTCATGGTCCCACTATATTTTTTGTGGATATAGCAATTAGGATTAAACCGAGTATTTAGATCTAGGTGAACATTTCTCTTCTATGCTCATTAATAAAATTATTATTTATTAAGATTGGTCTCTTGGTGGTTTGACCAGAGTATCATAGTAAGTCTAAATTCAGATATCAGTTTATCCGGGTATCCACACCTGTGTTTAGATATTGATGCTTTAAGTAGAATCTGGCATGTATGTTATTTATAATCAACCAATATCTTTTGAATGATCCTATAACATTTTAATGAATTCTCAAGTTACATCTCTTGCCTTCCTCAAATGAAACTGAATTAAAATAATACTAAATCCCACCAACCACGAAATAACATGAATTCTAATTTCTGGGGACCCCTGCAGCCATACACAAATATGTAGGCAGCTAACTTCTGACCCATGCTATTTTTCTCTGGTCAATGTGTTAGTTCCCAGGGCTGCTATGGCACATCACCAACTGAGTCACTCAAAACAACAGACATCCATTCTTTCCTGTAGGCGGGAAGCCTGAGATCAGGTGTTTGCAGGGTGATGTTCCACTGAAACCTGGAGGACAGGCCTTCCTTACGCCTTCCCAGCTTCCAGTGGTCAGTCAGCAGCCTTTGACTGGTCTCGGTTTGCAGCTGCGTAACCCTAATGTCTGTCTCAGTCTTCACTTGTCCTTATAAGGACAACAGCCATATTGGATTAGGGCCAACCCTCCTGACCTGTGACCTCATTTGAATTTAACTAATTCCATCTACAGTGACCCTGTTTCCAAATAAGGTCACAGTCTGAGCTACTCAAGGTTGGGACATCAACCTAACTTATTTGGGGTGGAGGGGGGAGTGGGAGACACAAGTCAAGCCATAACAGCCAACAAAAAGAGAGTGGTTTTTCTTACATTAAATAATTTTGCACTGAATTCCACCTGCGTACGTAATGCACAGTATATTTCAAGAATTAATCATCAGTAGCCTGTATTCTTGTTTTTAATTCTGTCATTGGTGCCAATGGTGCTATGTACAAACAGATCTAACAGTCATCTGTGATCACGCTCTCTGGATACTGTACCTTGGTTCTCATTGTTCAGCCTATCTGGAATGTCATCTCATCGCACCTTTTCAGAATTATACTCACTAATAACACTCAGCTTATTCACTGTGCTTATTCCACTGGCTTATTCTAGTTGCCTCTAGCATGAAATAATCATCCCCCAAAATTACACGTTGTTTGCATTGCTAATTTATATACTCAATGTCTTACACTGCTGTTACTGGAATAGACAGTATTATACCTGCAGTTTTGCATTCTAAAAAGTGCCTGGAACAATACATTTTGTATAACAATTTTCCAATAAATATTGTATTGATGTATCATTTCATGATGGAGGCGAAATACTACATTGATATATCAAGATAATTGTTTCATTTCACGATACTATCTGGCATAGGTACATACTAGATAGTAAATATAAAACTAGTAATTAGAGCAAAGAGTCAGATATGAGAATACATTGTGTGTATACAGACCAACAGAAGTCTTTTAGAAAAACTGGTGATAACATTTATTTAATTTTATTGTGTCTTTGTCATGCACACACTTATGTTTGTTGGGTTATAATTTGCTAATGCATGATATTCTTTGTGATGCTGGAATTGGTTTACTTAAGGAGCTAGATGCACAATGCTTTTAAAAAAAATCATTTTACTTGAGAAGTAAAAAATTCTATGTAAATACAAAACTATAATAGTAAAAGGGATAGGTGCTTCTAAAATTAGATTCAAATACTAATAGGGCAAACTCACAGATTCAAATAATGACTAATTCCATAACTGGAAAGATCTTTTATAATCTTCTTATTGAAAATAGAATCCATTAGTCGTTGAATCTGTATTTATTGTACTGATGACATTGTATAGCTGAAGAGAATTTAAGATAAAATTTATAGCAGTGTTGTTGAAATTTAATTTAATTTCCTTGAACATTGTGCCCTCTTCCTTGCAACTATACTTGCAACTTTACCCAATGTAAACTATTTCCTATTAATTCTAAAGTAGCTAAAACTCACCCCATAGCACGCTTGTAAAGGGAGCTGTTTAACATTCCACACTCAGAGAAATAAGTTTTCATGATGTGTCTACCATGACAGCAAGATTAGTTCAAAAATGAAAAATTCAGACAATCAGCCAGCTGTTTCTTATACAAAATGCCAAACATCTGGTTCTCCTGACTTTTTTTTGTTGTTTCCTCAACTTGATTGAAACAGCAAAGTTGATTGTGTTGTGCAAATATAGCCCCGAAGCAGGAAAATTAAAGAGTGAAAAACCTCCCTTCTATTGTAGACTTTTCTAAAGACCCAAATTCAGAGATTTTTAGGCTACTGTGTCAGCTAGTTGAAGAGACGGCCTTCCATTGTTTTTGTAGTTGACTCAGTAAGATGTGTATAAAAGAACTCTGGAAGCTGCAGGGTGATTTTAATTACCACAGTTATTAGCATTTCTGTTCCCCAGTTATCTTTGAAACATGCTTTTCCCGAGTCTAGACAAATGAACCGAAGGCTGTTTAAATCTCCATTACAATCCATATATACACCAGTGCTATGCCTCAAGAGTAAGCCATTTACTAGATAAATATTTGCACATTTCGAGTGGATGGTATAAGACCTGTGTCATTCTTCCTTATGAATGTGAAATGCAATCTGAGGCCATCAAGTCAGCTGAGTTGTGGTCGTTCACATTCATGATAATATGTTGTTGTCACCACCTGCTATGTGTTGCTTACACAGCTTACTGGAACACTTGAGAGGTTGGAAACCATTATGCCGACAATTGGTATATTCATAACAAAAGTCAACAGGCTGTCAGCTATCAACAGGAAGGCTGTAGTGGGATGATGGAGTGAAAAAAAAAAAGCAGCTAGACAGGAGGGTAGGAAAATGTCAGAGGGAAAGGAGAAGTTATAGGAGAATGGCCTCATCCCAAAATTACGACCTGGCTTCCTTGGAAATTGCAGAAATATGTCTTATGGAAAAACCAGAGTCCATTCAAACATTTGTCTACATAGTGAAGATTCTAAACAAGTGGCTTTTTTTCCCCCCACAAGTCTGTGTGTGTCTCCATCTGCAATATTTCTGTACTGAACTCACTCTGAAAGCAAACAATAAGATTAAAGTCATATAGCCCTTAAAGAGATGACTTTCAGAAGATAGTATTTATAATTACCAAATTATATAGAAATCCTTTCCTAAGCAGGATGGAGACTTCAGGATGCAAAAGTAAAAAACAACAAACACAAAAGAACAACTGAGTTACAAATAAGAACAGGCAGCGGGCGGGGGGAGAGAGAGAAGGGAAGAGAGAAAAAGAGAAGATAAAAGAACAAGGAAGGGAGGAAGGAAGGGAGGAAGGAAGGAAGGAAGGAAGAAGGAACTGAATTACAGGTGCCAGCTCAGTACTTCTCGTAATTGAGAATGCACTCCTTCTAGCTTTCTAGCTGGGAAAGTTGCCATTGTTCTCAGGGGAGCTAATTATACTGAGGAGCTCACCTTCCTGGTGGGCTATAATAAGCACAGTTCATCGGGAGTTTCCCAGTGTGTGTCCGAGACTCACAGCCGCGTGGGGCTGATGTTGGGGACCTCCAGCACCGAGTTGGGTAACACAGCTACACTGACCACACACACTGCTGCTGGGTCCTGCAGCTATAGTCCAGGCCTCAGGAACGAGAAGCTAAGGTTTCCTTAATGCTGAACTGTAGGGGTCAAGAGCTAATGGCGGGGCTAAGGGGCTAATGATGCCACCTATGATAAACATGTTTACCATGTAGCCTTGAGCAGAATCCGTGTTAGTAGGAGCCGCGGGGAGGGGGCTGTGTTAGCCATCTGCTCACTGCGTTACTTGTCATTTGTTCTACTTGCCTAGTTCCTATGAACAGTCACTGAAGGCAGTGGAAAGGCAGACAGTGATGGGCTGGGAGGGGTTTACAAAAAAGGGGAGTGGTATGAACAACTTTGCCTGTAGCTTTGCAGTTAGAGCTTTATGAAAGAGTGCTGGTTTAATTATTGCCAGTAATTTCTTCAGTGTTCACCTGTTGAGTTTATTCCTCAAAGAGGTGACCCTTGGATCATGAATTAGGTTTTCATGGTATCTAACTTTGAATATAGCTGAAACGATAAATGAAGGCATTTAAATATCATGGTTAGAGACTTTAGAGTCTCTTCAATGAAATACAATGGATACAAGTGGACACACCCAAATTAGCAGCCTGTAATTTTGAAACTCTTTGGTTATATTGTGAAGCTATATTTTGATTATTTTGATCTTTGGGACAAAATCCATATCAGTGTGTATGGAGAAAATGTTTGTTTTTCGCATGCTGCAATAGCAAAAGCTTTCCAAGAAGAATTTCTGAACATCTAAATCTTCCTTTTTTAAAATTTTTTTTTCTTTTTTGTAATGACTCAGACTTCCTTCTTTCTTTCCTTACTCCCAATGACTGTCAAAAAATCAACCTGCCTGTTAAAAAATCAACAAATTCGGCTCTTTATAATGCAATGTTTTAAAACATAAAGTTCTCTCTCTATTACTCTGACAATAAGCAATAGAATTAAATCTATCCACAATTTGTGTCCAACATAACTTATGTCAGGGCCCTGAAAATCTCTTTCAGATAACAAGTTTTGCTTTGCCTACCTGTGGACATATATGTAGACGACTGCTTGCTACTTTAGCTGTGCCGAAACATCCATGCTCCACGGGAGAATTCTTTGACATTTTCCACTGGCAACTCCACGAGTGAGCTTCATGATGATCTCGCGGGAACAGCCTGGCTTCCGACACATGCCCGTGGCTCCAGCTGAGCAAAGTTGGCCAGCTGTCACAAATGGCACAGTAGCTTCCTTTTCCGGTGTTCAATTCAAATCCATTTCACCTCACTCAGGAGGAAACTATGATTTATTCTTAGGATTTCTAGCACGAAAGCAGACATATGACTCCAAGGCCATGGAACTAACAATGACAACCCCACTATGTGTATAAAATAAAACGAGCGCTTTATAAAATGAAGTGATTTTTTTTTTCTGGTACAAAGAAACATCCTACTATAAAAGCAAAAAGAAAAAGAACAAGAACAAATCCATAAAAGTTACACTGTTAAGGAAATGAAAAATCCTTAATGGAATAGGAGAGGGAAAAAAAAGCATATTTTGTAAAACCAACCAACCAATAGACAAGTTTTGGTACCTTGATACTGAAATTCGATCAAAATCGTGATTCTGTAGGCTGTCTTACACTGTAGAGAGCTAAATATAAAATATAATATCATGAAAATATATACTATAAGACTTCATGAGTATTTTCAGAAATGTCTAAATATATAGCTTTGATGTTAATTGACATTTATTGGAATAGAAATTACTGCTACATAATGTTGTCATCATTGATCTTCATCTTTTAGAAGTTTTGTAACACATAGATGCCTCTAACTTGAGCTTTAGATAATAATCAGTTGTTTAGGTTGTTTTGACTAGTAACCAATGCAAAAGATTCGATGTATATATTCGGAAGTGAACTGAACTGGGCATCAGACACTTAAGTTCTAAGCAGTGACCTACATTTTCCATCAATGTGACATAGATAGTATCTTTATTTACAAAAAGATTGGATTAACAGTGTTTGGTAATGAACACAGAACATATAAAAACCCTAAGCAGACAAATTAATTTTGTTGGAAATATCTGTGAGTGTGTGTGTGTGTGTGTATGTATTTAGAATTGTGATTAAAAAAACACTAAGAAAATATTTAAAGCCCGGAAAGTCAGGTGTGAGAATACAGGGCAGTAGCCTGTTCTTATAATGTTTTTACAGACCTCACTTATCTTGGCAGAAAAGCCCTCCCTGGCCACAAATTTAAAACTAACTTCTAGTGAAATAGCTACTCAATCCTTTCCTAGGAGATTGCTAGGGACCTTTCTGTTAGAGCTGAGGAGTGTTTCGTTTTGCTAAAATCTGTGTTTCAGAATGGCTAAAAAATCGCGGCTTCCATTCCTGGAATCTTTGCTCCCTGTCCTCAAATACCTCTGTGCCAAAAAACCCATTTCCCTGTGTAATGGTCTCTCAGACTTCCTTCTCTGCTGCATATCAGCGAAGAAGGAGAAATTCTTTGTTTCTCCTATTCTTGTTTCGTTCAACAGACATATTATGAGGAGTGAGATGTAGTGGAGGCAATGGGGCAAGAGAGAAAGAAGTGCTATATAGCTACCTTTTAGAAAGCTGTACATCATCTCATTGATGTCCTTAAATATTGTGTGTATTTATTGAACCCTAGTTTATCGGTAGATCTACATACAAACCTGTATACATTGATCATTTTTGCAGGCAGATTTTGAATCGCACCAGTCTTTAGTTAGCTCGTTGGTACCATTTTGCCACCTAAGGTTCAGTTTAAATATCTTATACTGCATAAGGTTATAAATTCTGTTTATAATATTTGTCTTCAGTTTTTCTCCTTTCTAACATGGAGGTAAATATTGGCCACTCCACAGAGTGAGTGTGAAAATTGAAGACATAAAACACTCAGCACTGAGGCTGCTTCATGACAAGATGTGTTTGTTCCCCCATTTTGGTCTTATTTTCATAAATGAGTGAATTTGGAATGTTCTAATTTTCATGGTCAGAACTCGGAGCGATTGTATTGTTTACAGTCGTTTACTTTTGTACACAGGATGTGAACACAGTGTGGAACACGGCTGCCTGGGTATAGCTTCATACGTTGTGAGTGTGAGGCACTGAGATTCCAGGGTTATCAATCACTGCAGTCTAACCTTATCCATTCTGGCCAGTAACATCACCGCACTTGTATTATGTTCTCAGGGGGTTAGAACACTGAAAAAGTAAAATTTCTACTATTGCTATGTCACTAATATGACCTCAGAAGGATGGAATATCTACCATGTGCCAGGCACTGTTCTAAGCCCTTTGCAGACATTATAAAATTTACACCTGCTGAGAAAGGTCCCACTTTGGCCCAGCACGTAATTGGGGGCCATTTAGCTCTGAATGTAAAGGAGCAATTATCTCTTCGGCTTTTTAAACATGCAGTCCATTGGGGGAGAGTATAATAAGGAAAGGGTTTGTGTTTAAATTTGGGTCACCCTTACTGTGTTAGTTGGAACTCATTGTGTACGATTGATGGGTGTTATTTAGATAACCTGGCACAGAGTAGAAGATAATTTCTTTTTTTGGCCTGCGTTGCAGTATGGCCTCCGAGTTCATTAATATCCTGTTCTATTTTGGAGACATAGCAAAGCTAAAGCAGAGAAGCCCTTCTGGGTGCTCTCAGAAGAGGAAAAAAAAAAAGGGACAATAGTAGTTATTAAAAAGTTCATCTGACTGAGTGGACAGATCAGGTGGATAGCTGCCAGCCTCTTCCTCTGAAAGGGATTTGTGTCCTGGTTGACCTTAACTTTGACCATTAAAACCAATGGATCAAAAGTGAATTAAAGTCTGGGATATTGTATCCATCTGTGTGGAGATGCGCACCTTTCTCCCCTAACAATTCTATACTGACCTATTTTGTGAAAAGATCCTGAAGAACATCTTTCAACCACGTGTCACCAGAGGGTGGCAGCGCTTCATTTAGAGACAATGCCATTTCCCGGCGTTTGCTCCATTTGGCCTGTAGCTGATAGAAAGAGAGTCTCTGATGGCCACGCTTGGGAAAATGGACAGACATAAGAAAGACGGAAAAATCAAGAAGCTTGTCTTACATTTCCTTCCATATGCCAAATTCCATCTCCTTTTCTATGGGATTTTACTTGCAAGGTTACATATTTTCCAGTATCCTATATCAAATATTTAAAGTTTGTTTTATACTTGACTAGAGATATTTAAGTATATGTTCCACCAGCAAGTAATCCTAGGTGGGATGTAGGCTGATCAGAAACACGATGGGCATTCCCTAAGCTTTCCATCTGGGTGCTTTGGAGAACATGTGTTGGAGCAATTCAGCTCCCACATGAGCAGCCAGGGCAAAGAAAGAGAATGCCTAGAATGCCTTCTTATGTGAGCAAATTTTATTTCAATAATCTATATGAGGGATCAATAGACTATGGTTTGTGGGCATAATTTTAGGATCACCTGTTGGCTAAGAGTTGTGTTTATATAATTATATACTTAAGAAAATAAAAAGAAGAATGCTTTGTGAGACATAAAATTATGAAAAAAATCAAATTTCAGTGTTTATAAGTAAAGTTTTATTGAAATTGGAGGACCAAGTTTAAGATACACATATTTCTAAAATTATTTCTTTTACAATTTGTAATGTATAGAATTTTTAAAAGGTGTTAAGTTTTTTTTGTTTGCTTTTTTTTAAATTACAGATCTTTTAAATTTATTGTCACATTTCAGAATGTTTACAAACCTGAATAGAGGAGACCAAAGGACTTAATTTGTTCTTGGTCTTATGAACCACACTATGAGTAATTTACTCTCCACAAGCTGAGGAAGGTTACTGGAATATATGGAAACAATAAGACATCAAAGCTTGTTCATCCTAAATTTGGGGAACAATTAAACAATAAACTTTTGTCTATTCACTTGGCATTCTCCCAAATGCCCACAGGGTAAATTCTGCTTCTGGTAACAGGGGAATAACCCTTGCAATTGCTAGACCGAAAGTAACTACAGAGGTATGCATTGTTAGTATTGACTAGCAGACAATAGGCAAAATATTTTAGGTATGACACTAGATGGTGTTTCAAAAATGAATTTTCCTGTATGAGTTAAGATTTAAGCCATATCCCGCCCTCCAAAGTCTGGGTGTTGAACTCTATTATAATTCAGGTTCAAATAAATGTATTTTATTATAAAATTATTGTACTTTTAAAAAATATACAAATTCATTTTTCTCTAGTGATATTTTTATTTTGGAATTGAATCAGGAAGTAGATTCAATCTAAAATTGCATTATAGTAAGGATGAACTAAAATTGTTGACTCCCCCATCTCAGTTCTGATCTCTGAAAACAAAACTATATTATACACTTACAAAATAGGTTAGTTACACATCTTAATAAATAGTATTGACTTATTTAGAAATGGCAAGTAAGGAACATAGTATAATAAATTCTAATGAAATATTTTCTTTTCTAAATGGTAAAGATGAAAATAATTATATTGATTAGGATTAGTAATAACATACATTCAAATTTTTTTTATAGCATACAGAAAATAATTTGTTATGTTTCCCTTTTAGCTTATTGAAAGAACATAAAAAAAAAAATTTATCCAGGTCTTTCCAACATTTACCGTGTGATGTATTTGGTTCAATAAAGGTATCAGACAAACAGTAATCAATGTGTATTTTTCTGAGATTATTTTACCATATAAAAACATAAGATATTGTGATAATAGTTATATCTTTTTATGAGGCTTTTGTAAACTTTTATATATATTACATTATTATAGCTATATATTTATTAACTAGAATCTCAACATTTTCCAAATACTAAAAGATTATATATAATTATAGCGTTGCCAATAAATTTAAACACAATTTTATACTTTGGATTACACACATTTTTTTTTAAAACTCAAGTTATTTATGTATAATAATACTAGGGAAGAATGTCAATAAAATTCAATATTGTGTGTATATATATATATATATATGTACACACACAGAAATATATGGTTATTTTCCTTATAAAAACATGAATTCTTGACAAAAATCAAAATAAGTGAATCGAGGTTTAATGAATAAACAAGTTTGTAGGAATTTCTCTTGAAAACATAGTGATGTGCGTTAAGAAAAACACATTATCTGTTTCAGTAGGTGGCTATTTATCAGCACTAACTAGTCTAACTTTTCACAATCAAGTCATCAAAGGTACCCAAGCGATATGGTAAACAGGCAAGGTGATAAGTAATGATAAGGTGACAAGTAATCCCTTTATTGTGGAATTAACTTACTCTATACAAAGGGCAGGTATTTCAAAGAATGCCTTGTTCAGTTTATGTATGTCTCACATTTGAAACAGCAGTATAATATGTTCTTAAGTCGTAGAGCACCACCTTCACATTTAAAAAAAAATACATACATAGTGTTGGGATATGGCTTAGTATATGCATGTTGTTTGTTTGCTTTTGTTTATATTTAAAGACCAAGGTCAGCGAGACCCAGAAATATGTTAGCCCAGAAATAAAAGTGAAATGAAATATTCATTAACAATAAATAATAAAGAGGAAATAAATAAGGAATAAATTAGGCCCACATTCAGGAAAGATGAGTTGTAAAGAAATTAGGAAAATATGAAAGGAGAATTCATATTTAATTCCAAGTTGTCAAATGCCATTTTTTTAAGCAGTTACTATTGTAAATTGGAAATACTTTTCACAGCACTTTACTATATTTGTTTATTGTCATATATTAAAGCAACTTTAATTTTGGAAACCAAGAGACTTCCAGGGGTGTTAAAATCAAATTAATTGAACATTGTTTTTATGAATATTTAAATTTGGAAATCATGAGAAATGCCAATTATTGTGTAAATTATTTTAAAATTAAGTGTATGCAATTAATTTTTTAAATTTCCATAATTAACTACATAATCAAATAAATTCCCTAGTTTAAGGCTCAGTACTTTTGATAACAAATTGAAGGTCCTTACAAGTCTTTATTTCTATAGATGTTTTTAAGCAAATTAATAATAGACTGATTTTTGTAATAAAGGTTATTAGGGAGAGAAGATATATGTTCATTTTAATATGTTCTTTTCATTTTTTTATGCTGTCAAAGCATTATTTTTGACATGTTGGTTAGTGATTGATGTCCAATATATGATTGATTTGATAACCAGTTAAAACAATAGTCACTTTTTAAATAGAACAGTTTTAACTTTCCTGTTTTTAAGAGAAAACAGAAGTGTACAATTAATATTAGCTTGATATAGTTTTTAACCAATAAGGTGAACATGATATATTTATAAAAACATAACTATCCACTTAGAGGAGATAATACTTGGAAGAGGAGCTAGAATGCCATTATTTAGCTCATGAGGTCACAAAAGCTAAATAATGTAAAATCACTAGCTATTAGGACTGCCAAACTATCACACATTTTTTGGTCAAATTTCTTAACATGACAGGCACATAATTTCATGAATAAAATGCTATACATCTTTGTATCTGTCATATAAAAACAACATAATCTTACCTCCCTCTATTTTTAGTATATGGCATAGCCTGTAATAGTGACTTAAATCTGGATATTGATTCTATACATCACTAAAGCAGTGAAGCTTTCAGCATATTTAAAATGTAAAATATCATCTGACACACATTCTGTCTTTTATTGGCACTCTTGCCTTTTCTAACTTTCAGGTTCCATAATAACACACCTGGATTCGAATAATATTGTTAGGCAGTGCAGAGTTCATTTACAGAAATAATTCGGAGGAAGTCTTCTGCTGTGAAATTTTATTCAGAAAAGCTAAAATCAGTATTACTGTAAATTGCTATCCTGTCAGTCTTTGTCCTTTTATAAGTTTCCATAAGATAGATCTATATCTGGTCAAGTCACTTCTTCATCATTTACCTATTATAGTTCCCTAGGATTAATTGGATTTCCTCCATACATCACTCTTTGATACTCACGGTTTACTTCCTGAGAACAAGGCACTATGACTCTTGGGAAGATGGCCACTGATGTCAAGCGGTGTATGTTTCCATAGAGAAGCAAAACATGAAGTTTGTGAGCAACTACATCCTACGAAATGGTGTTCCAACTGTCAGGAGTTAAGTACGTGGGTTGTATAGTGATAAGTATAATGTATTGAAGTACAATAGTGATAAGTATAATAATATGGGAGGTAGTGCACACGTGATATAATCAAACAGAAACTGGGCAGCCTGCAGAGAAGATAAAAGGAAAGGGAGAGCCACAGGAGAGGCTGCATTTATTCCACATACCGATAAGACTCTTGATTTCAAATGAATACAGCTCATTGTTACATCATAAATGTAGAGGCTGAGTGGTATTTTAAAACCTGTTCGGACAATTTTGTGAAGTTAGCATTAAAGGGCATCCTTTGAAAAGGACGTGGAATGAAATGATGAGTTAATTCGCCTTCATGAAGACACATGGCCCGGATAATCGATACAGGCTTTGATGGTGTCTAATAGTCCACCACCACTCAGTTTAAGTTGTCAGGACCATGCAGGAATAACAGGCGTCCTGTTGATTTTATAATCCGAGTGCATTACACATTTGGAACAGCTATAGCTTAATGGCTTTTTATTCACGTTCTCTCTCCGACATCCAAATAGGGCACTTTTTGCTTATACAGCAATACACGGCGATGGAATGAAGAAAATAGTGTGAATTGATCTGCTTGTTCTTGTAAACCAAAAGATATTTTGCTCTTAGATTTATTTTAACTGTAAATTCTAATGTAGTCAATGTTGGAAATATGCCCAATTAAATATTAGCTGTTTATGTAAAGGTGGAAATAAATGATTTAATATTTTATGACATACATAATTTGTCCAAGTAAATCATGGCTTAAAGTGATTTTTGACAGTTTTTCACATTTTACTATAGAAATATTTAGTAATTTGTACGTATCTCAATCCTGTTATATGCTCAGGATATATACAACAATATAGTATGTATTTTTAATATAATTTAGTTGGAGTATCAGTGTAATAATGCATGTGGATATTATAAAATGTCCTAAGTACTATACAAACATACATTTTACCATTATCAATATGAATCAATAGAGACTAAATAGAGTACAATATAATGCAGGTGGCGATAAACTGACACTTGTGTGTGTGTGAAGGCAGTCAGTATGGGAGGAGATCATAAGTCCGAAGAGGAAGCCCTAGAATGGAGACTTTGAGAGGGAAATAAGATTTGGATGGGTTGAGAGAAAAGGAAAAAGTAGTAGGATGGAGAATGTTTTTCATTCCATTTATTTTTCAGAGGCAAATGCATAAGGAACACAAGAATACACGCACGCATACACACGTATTATCTATGCGTGTGCACACACAGCTATATATGGATGGACTGAGAAAGAGCGAGCGAGAGAAAGAGAGAGAGAGATCTTGCCTTCAGAGGGCTTATAAATAGAACAGAATTTGAGCGTGGGGACAGTGTTGGAAGGGCAGAGATGAGCTTGTAAATGAATGGAACTGTAACAGGAAACAGAATCTACTCCTGCACCCTATAATCTGTTCCATAGACTTTTGTCATTTTTCTCTTCAGTACCAACCTTATGATAATACCCTTTGAAATAGACATGACTTCTCCAATTTTGTGCATTGTAAAGATTGTGTTGTGTGCTTAAAATATCGGGTTATTCAGTGACAAACTCTGAAAATCAGGGCACCTGTTCTCTCGGGACAGAGAGCCAGGCGTGTGTGAATTTTTTTTTCTTCTTGCTGCATTTAGTCCTTTTATACTGTCAATACCTCAACACCCAAAGAAAAGTAGGGATTTGCTCTAGTTCCCAGAAGAGAAGGACGCTTATTCGTTGATCCAGTGAACATTTCTTAAGAGGCTGTATACAGTTATTATCCTATTAAATCAAGGAATTATGAGGATATAATTGGTCAGGATTTTGATATGGTGTGTGACAGTATCTCCTGATCTCTTTGGGATAAAGCAAGATAATAACAGAGTTAGGTTCTTGTCAAACAAAATAGCTATTTCCCAAATATACGATATTGTATGTGTGTCATTCTGGTAAGAGATCTCTACCAGCGACTTGCTGACTTGCTAGGTAATTAACCATTCATTTTGTGTTTTTTTAAACAATGGCTTTAAGGCAAATGAGATTGAAGTGCTAATTAAATTATTTGGAGGGCTGACAAACACTTCAGAAGATCAAGTTAAGATCTGACATAACCTCAATGGCTAGAAAAATACAATACTGCTTCATGTGTATTAAAATGAAAATTGGTAAATGAAAGCACAGCAGGGAGGTGCCAGAAAAGAATAAAAACAAAAAAGTATCAATGGGGAAATACAAGTTGAGGGCTTACATATTTTCAGGATTATGTGCAATTTTTTAAATAGAGCACAAAAGCGAAATTTGTTACGTTGGAGAAAGACCTGAGTTGATGACTGTCTGATTGGTTTGTGGGATCCCATAATTTGTACAAATTATATTACTGTTCAAGAATTATGCACCTAGAGCTTCATCCAAGGCCCATTTTTATAAGTTCTTCTTGAGTTTCTATTTATTTCATTTTCTATATTTTTAAGCTGTTAAGGCTTTGGTGATATTTCACTGTGGCTGGGATTTTGTGTTTTTTATTGAAGATTTTTATTGGAAAGGTTTTATATATTTTACTGAGTACACACAGCTTACTTTTGTTTTATTTGTTTTTCTACATTTTAGCTTTCATTTTTAAATGAAGTTTAGGGTATGGCAAATGAAAAGGGGAAGTTATGAGAAAGTCCAAAGTCAAAAACAGGCTGGATGCCTTCTTTTCATAGGATACATCTCTGAAGAACCTTCATTTACTCCTAAGCTTTTAAGAAAATCATTATTTGATAAATTCCTTGATTCTAACGTCATTGGTTCTATAAAAGCATGAAGTTCCTGGTGTATATCAGGCACTATGTAAAGGAGAAATATGAGCTCTATGCTAAAACAATTCAAATTGAGAGATGCAAAGCTAACCATCATACAACATTAGGAAGATTTTGAAATTTTAGTTGGTTAAAAATTTCAATATAATTTAATGGGAGTGTGATGGGTCTGCTAAACTATCCAGCATAATTGTTGCCTACCTAAGTCAATGTGTAGAGTCCATCACACAGCAGGAGATACGTGTGTTTCCATATGTGCTGGTCAGGCATCACCTGGAGCATGGGGTGGAAAATTAGAACCCGTGCTTTGAAACACAGCTCGACAAATGTCTCTCCATCCCATTTCTCACAGGCACTATTCCAGTTAAATTATACAGTGTTCCTGCCATCTAGAAATGTATAAACTAATGTTGTATACCGAAGAGTGAAGACATAAGCATTTAGCACCTCGGGGGCGGGGGGAATGCTTTACAACTGTCTTAAATAATGGAGATGCCCATGAATCATACGAATCATAGTTCACATCATGATGACCCATGTACAATGTTTGTTAGTGATGTCACAACAGACTATGAATATACGCAGCCATTGAGGGATGAGTTAAATAATCTGTAAGTCACTTTTTATTGCAGGACTTTTTGGGGAAATATATCTATATCTATAACTACATCTATATCTATGTCATCTATCTATCATCTATCTATATCATCTATATTGATATCTATCTATCTCATCTATATCTATATCTATACATGATTGAGGAAAAGAAAGTCGACAAGAAATTGAACAGCATTACAGAGCCAAGTGGATTTCTGGTTGACCTATAAGGATAGGAAGAGAGAATTGGAGGGCGTTCTTTCGCGGGCAGGACCCCTGTGCACCAGGGTGGAGGAGTGGTGGGGAGGGGGAGGGGAGAGGCTAGAGAGAGAAGCAGTAAACGCCAAAAAGGATTTTGAAACTCATTTCAGTATTTACTGCAAATAAACTGATAATTGTGATTGGATTAACAAAACAGAAACAATAATTGAATAATTTCTTGTCAATCTGATATGCTTTTAATTTGATTTAGCTTTCGAATATTTCTACTGGGTTGTCGGAAAAGTCAGGACAGAGTTTTGCAATAGAAAATATAGACAAGGGCATTGGTGCTGAGAGTCCCATGGAGGCGGCGCTGTTACTTGCACTTGGCCTTGCAGCCACCCTCAATCCCTCTACTCTTTCACCCTTAGCTCACACCATGGCTGATCAGTTGACCGAAGAACACATTGCTGAATTCAGGGAAGCTGTCTCCCTATTCAACAAAGATGGTGATGGCACCATCACAATAAAGGAACTTGGAACTGTCATGAGGTCACTGGGTCAGAACCCAACAGAAGCTGAATTGCAGGATGTGATCAATGAATTGGATGCTGACGGTAATGGCACCATTGATTTCCCAGAATTTTTGACTATGATGGCTAGAAAAATGAAAGATACAGACAGTGAAGAAGAAATCCGTGAGGCATTCCGAGTCTTTGACAAGGATGGCAATGGTTACATCAGTGCAGTGGCACTAGGTCACGTCATGACAAACTTAGGAGAAAAACTAACAGATGAAGAAGTAGATGAAATGATCAGAGAAGCAGGTATTGATGGAGATGGACAAGTCAACTTGAAGAATTCGTACAGATGATGACTGCAAAATGAAGACCTACTTTCAACCCCTTTTCCCCCCTCTAGAAGAATCAAATTGAATCTTTTACTTAGCTCTTGCAAAAAAAAAAAAAAAAAAGTAAAAATCATTTACTCGGGCCATCCGAGTGACGCGGTGGTTAAGCGCTGGCTTGGGAAGCCAGTGGCCCCGGTTCGGGTCCCACATATGAGGGCCAGTGACACTGCCCTAAAAAAAAAAAACAAAACAAAAAAACAAAACTCATTCTGGTTCTATATAGCAAAACTGAATGTCAAAAGTACCTTCTGTCCACACACATAAAATTCTGCAGATCCCCTACAGATCAAGCTACACATCCATCTTACAGTATAAATACTTCTACTACCCTAACATAGGGAAGACTTAGTGGGCTCCTTGCAGTTCCATTTGCTAACGATTAACACACTGTTTGGGCTGGTCAGTTTTTCATGCATGCAGCTTGACGATTGAGCTCAGTCAGGCATTTGTATTAAAAAAACAAAAAATGAAAAAACAACTTCAAAACCTATTCACATGGGTTCTAGTTCAGTTTGTTAGTACAAATGGTCATAATTGGTTTACTGAAAGCAAACTGTTGAGGATTGGCGTTTCTCAGGATGTGTGTAGAAACATGGGTGAGGAGGGATTAATGGTCTAGACGCAGCCCCACTAGCAGGACGGTCCCCTTGTCCTTCCAGGAGCCCCGAGCCATGGTGATGGTGACACACCCTGCTGGCATGGCTGCGTGTGTTGGCTTAGCGCTGTCTGCATTGTACTTGAGTAAAATGGGTGTCAGGCTGTCACCGTTCACACAAATTTTTAAAGAACCTTTTACCAATGGAGCATCTTTGGACTCTCTGTTCCGAACCATGACTTGGAACCCGCAGAGGTAGGCTGTGGCTATGGACATCAGCACAACCATCAACATTGCTGTTCAAGAAATTGCAATTTCCGTCCATTCCAAGTTATAAATGCTACTCTTTATTTTATTTTTTTTCCCAATACAAAGACCATTAACTTAAAAAAAAAAAAAGAAAGAAAATATAGAAAACATACATCCTGACTTCCAACAACCAAATATTTACATGATTTTTATCTAGGTATATAGTTTTTGTTTTTTTGTTTTTTTTTTACCATTCTAATAACCTATTATCTTCCTTGTTTCTCATTATAAATTAGAATGGTAGTTTCCATGTATAAAATAATAAACAATGTCATATTGGCCTATTTGGTCAAATTCAGGTAAAAGTGATTATTTTAAAATAGAATGAGGCTGCCTCTGCCACTTAATTAGCATATTAAAATTTCTAAAAAAGTGAACGTCTACAAAACTCTTAAAATATTTCAATACAACAGTATATTATTTTAAGCAGCAGTATACCATAGAAAACACATAACAGGCATGTGTATGTATTGATAATATCAGTTCTATTTCTCCAGTTGCCTTTGGTTTCTGTTCCACTTCTTTGACGTTCTAATCATGGGACTGTATGATAATGCTAAAGGGGATAAGACCTTCTCAAAACATGTGCACATCTAAAAAGTACATGACGAAATAGCACCTTGAGGGGTAAATTATTTGTTTGACAACTTTTTTTTATTAGTTTCAGTTGTACAAAACAACATGGTAGATGTTCACACCCCTCAAAAAGATAACCTCACCAAGTCATCTACCCCCTGACATCATATATAGCTGTTACAAAACCATTGACTATATTCTCTATGCTGTACTTTACATCCTGTGGATGGATGGATGGATGGATGGATATATATATATATATATATATATATATATATATATATATATATATATATATATATTTCTTTTCTTTTTTTTTTTTAAAGATTTTATTGGGGAATTGGCGGAGGGTAACAGCGTTGGGGAATTGGGGGAGGGGAACAGACAAGTTGCTGTCTTTTCGTTCTTCCGTTTAGTTGCGGAGGATGTTGCTTCACTGTTGGTATCGTCATTGTGCTCTTCCCGGATGAGGCAGATCGGTCGCTGGCCTCTGGATGGTCGCTCACCGCAGCTATTGGCAGCTCACGCTTGGCTGCCAGCCGCTCACGCTGGCTGCGGGCCACTCACTGTAGCCTATGGCAGCCCACTGCAGCAGGGGCTGCAGCCCACACCATCTCCGGGGCTCGCACAGCCCAGCTCCAGGTGGAGCTGTTGTTAGCTGTAGAGGGCAGTGTCACTGGCCCTCATGTGGGATCCGAAACGGGGCCGCTGGCATCCCAAAACCAGCGCTTAACCAATGTGCCACTCGGCCGGCCCTATTTATTTATTTTCAATATTTTATGTTAGTTTCAGGTATACAGGTATCTATATTGAATATCTATATATAATTTAATATTAGTTTCAGGTATACAGTGCAGTAGTTAGGCATTTCTATAATCTATGAAGTGATCCCTCCCGATAAGTCCAGCACCCACCTGACACCCTACATAGTCTTTACAACGTTTTTGACTCTATTCCCCATACTGTATTTCACATCCCCTTGTTTGACAATTTTGAATAAGTGCCTAATCTGAGGAGGGGGCAAGAAGTGATTTCATATGTTTAAGAATGTTTAATGAAGTCCATTAAAGTTTAGTCATATGTGAAGAAGAAGAAAGATGTACATATTGGCTTTATTTAAAATTTCTGAAGTATGCTGTACTCTGGGTACCAAGACAGAAGAGGCTGGGTGATGTGTTCTTGTCACTAGGGAAATTGCTTCACTTATAAGATGTATTGGTGTTTCCTACTTTTTCCCCTTGACTTTATTCCAACTCTCATAATAAAACATAATTGGATTTTAGACCCCGAAGCAGAATAGAAGTTTTGTGTTATGTTGTTGTCATTTATATTAAGCTCTTATCATATTTAAAAGATTAAAACCTCTATCAAACAAACAAGAAAAACTCTATGACAAAAACAAGTATTTGTCCCAAAAGTCTCAAAAGAGGTATTTGATTTGTAAAGATTAAAAATAACCATTCATTAACACAGTTTTAGAGCTTGCAAATGGTCTGCTTTGAAAAAAGAGTATTCATTAGCATAATTTTGTTAGGAGTTTAGAAAAAATATAGTTTTCAGTTATATCAGGAAAAAAACCTATTTGGTGAGAACTAACAACTTTGATTTAAATCACTTTATTACCAGCAGTAAAGAAAAAATCAGAAACACTAGAAATCTATAAATATTTTGAGTATTAGGAATTATAAACTAAGATAAAATTTTCCACATGCAAATTTGGATGGTTGAGGAACAGCCTTTGATTTGACGCGTTTTTATTGATCTGCTGTGTGCAAGGCCCTGATTGAGCCTCAGGGCCTTGTAGCCCTGAGTAGCAAATAAGATTGCCAACAGCTTCAGTTTTGCATTCATCTTAGTTCCAGATGCCTGTAATTGCCCACTTCCATCTCCAGTGGGATATCTGATAGATATTTCAAATATAATGTACACTAAATGTTATTCTTGATTTCCCCCAAGGGGATACTGAAATTCACAGTTACTCCAGGTTAAACATTGAACATTTATTATTTATTTGCCTCCCTTCTTTATTCCCATGCAGTCCCTCGGCAAGTAGTGTGGACTCTACTCCCCAAAATCTACCTCAAATTCATACATTGTTCCCCAGTTTCTACTGCCACCACCTGAATCCTCAAAACTGGTATCTAGAGCTTTGAATAAGATCGTTGCCTTCTAGTCACCTTCCAGCTGCCACTTTGGTTCCACCATAATTCATGCTTCAGGGAACACATTGAATGGACTTTAAAAAATATTAATCCAGTTTTGTCACTTTCCTGCCTAAACCCGTGTGTTGCTTTCCCTTTGGTCATGGTGGTCCTTCCACACTGAACCCCTGTGGTTCCTGGACCTGCTGTGCTGCCCTGTCCTGCAGCTCTAGTGTGTCCTTTCTTTATCCTCAGTACAAAATGGCATTCTCACACAGCTTTAGTTGGCTGCCCTATTTCCATCCTTAAAGTCTCGGTTTAAATATCATTTCTTCAAACAGCAAAGAGGCTGTCCTTTCTGATGCTGTGGGACACAGCTCCCTGCAGCCTCATTACACACTAACATGGCATTCATTCTACGCAATGTTTTTGTTTATTTGTTTGTTTGTTTTTATGGTCATTACTACCATTTGAACACATTTGAAAAATTATTTGCTTCTTAGTTTTTTTTTTTTTTGCCTTTTTCCCTGACTACATTGTAAGCCCATGGATTTGCCAGCTCCTACTCTGCACAACAAACTCAATTTATCACAGTGTAGATGCTCAAGCAATACTTGTTGAATGAATACCTATATATGAAAAACACTAAAGAATAGGAAAGAAGTTCTTTACTTTTTTCTTTGTTTCCATGTGGTCTCTTTTTACAAATATACATGGATTAAGTTTTACCCTCTGATTAATATTTCAGTTGCTGCGATGTGACAATAAGAAAGCAGACAGTGTGCTGTGCCATTGTGCCGATAGAGAGAACTTTCTAGTAGGCGGAGACAGAATAAACAAGATAAATAAGCAAAAAGTATACTGCAATAGATGTTGATATGGTTGTGGAGAAAAGGCAAAGGGAGATAAAAAAGAGTATTCTTGTGGAGTAACAATTGTTTAAAAAGTGGCCTGAGAAGACTTAGGAAGGAAGAGGTATTTGAGCACAGGCTTGAAATGTGATACAAGCCTTGACGCCTGGCTATAGGAGCCATTTAACCTTGAATGTACTCTGACGTGGTTCAAGGAATTTGTTCTTCTGTTAGGCCAATTGATGAGCCGCTATTAGCAGATAAACTTCCAGCGGAATGGCAACAGCAAAAATAGTCATAATTTGGTATCTAAACATATAAGTATGTCAGGCAACAGCTTCGACACGCAATGGGCCACTTCCGCCATACAGACGGTTGCTTCTCCTTTCTTGCTGCCTTCCTGTTAAAAGACCAAAATTACAATACAACCATGTTAGGTGTTGATTTTAGCCAAAACCCGAACCCAATTGCTCATTTCTCTGAACCCTAGCAGTCTCTTCAACAAACCCAGCGAGCTTTGCTTCATGTTTTTAAGAGAATAACTTTTTCCTCCAATCTTAGTCAGTTACATAGCTTGTATGTAAAATACTGCACCCCATGTAATTACTTGATAGATTGCAAAGGCTATTGAGCAAAATTCTGAGATCAGTGAGGCTTCTCAGGCAGCTGTGTGAGACAGTTATGTAGAAAATTCTCTTATGAGAGAAATCTTTGTTTTGAGCTCTTGCTGAACTTGGACTTACTGTCAAGAGTCAGTTACGAACTGAATTGTATGAACTTATTAACGATCTTGTTCTTCCATTCAGGTGGCATTTCATTCAGAGCTGGCATCATTAAGATAAGTCCCTAACATATGCTACAGCATTGGGTGGCATGACATAGGGATGGATTCTGTTCCTGTTTTGTTGAATGGATTTCATAATAATCCGATGTCATCGGGGTTTGCAGAAATATGCAAATAACGTGGTTTAGATGCCTTCAAGTAGGAATAGCCAGTATTCAGGTAAACAATTGCAAACAATTGTCTGGTTCATGCTGTGACACTCTAATGTGCATGTGCTTCTGTTGTTGCTGTTATTCTATCAGCTCCTTCAAACACAGTTGTTTAGGTTGAGGCATTTCCTATCGTGTGAGCATCCGTGTCGGGCAGAAACCAGGAAACTCTATGCACCGGGGCTCAGGCAGGCAAGCAAGCCCCGCTAAGCATGTGAACTCGCTCGAGGTGCAATGCAGAAGTCAGAGACACAGAATCCCACCTGGAGGGGTCCAGCTTTCAGGGGCATTTGTTTTCCGAGGCTAAAGGGTCACAGTGGGAGACTGCCTGGTGCAGGTGCCAGTGATGTGTCATCAAGAAGCACTCCTGAAATGTCCTTGATCCTGATGGGATAGCCCGGCTCTCCGACCCCAAGCACTACTTCTGATATCATTTATAGATTAGAAGATGGGACACAATTGATTGTTGAGATCGCATCTTTTTAAAACATGTGAGAGTTCTTACTGTTTGCCTTTCTTGTACAGTCTCTGATAGGAGGCCACTTTATAAATGCATGCCTGCATCACTGGGCACATTCATCAGGGGGGAAGGGCCGTGAGGACCTTCAAGTGTACCTGTCACACAAATGTATCCAACAAGTGCAAGGAGAAGTTAAAATAAACTGGTGATAAACTACAGCCACGGATGGAAAATTTATCATTTGCCAGGAGACTCCTTGCCTACGCTGATAAATGGCTTTGTTTTTGCATCACAGGCCCTTTTCAACGTGATAAACTTTTTGAAAGGAGCCCAATTCCATGATAAAGAGATTTGGGCAGAAATGAGGAGCGGTTGCCTAGTTAGGGTGCTAGCTGCAGCATTTGATGAATGAAAAGCAGCCCAGGTGTGGCAGGGGGCCGGGAAGTGGGAGCCTGAAGGCGCTTGGCTGGAGGAAAGTGCGGCTGACCTGACATCCGGAGAACACGGTGGGTCCTGGTAAGGGGAGCAGACCTCTAAAACCCTACCAGGGCTGGAGGTTTGTGCCTTTTGCACTTGTAAGGACCTTTACTCTATGCCGATGTCATTTGAACAGTGAGCGTCCTTAGGAAAAAAACGTCAGTAGATCCTGAAGTAAAAGAGGAGGAGAGTAAAATTAGCACCTTCTTTTTTCCTGTCAATCTGCAGAATTTCCTAGCGGTCTCAGAATTAATCATCGGATAAACCGGGAAGTGGTCTGGAGGCCAGGGCACTGTGAAACAAAGTGCCTGGGAAGGAGTGGGGGAAGGCATTCATTCAGGAAAAGTCTAGCTTAGTTTTATACACACACACACACACACACACACACACACACACACACAGCCTGGAAAAAGTTAAAATATCTTAGAATTAATTACCATCATATAAACCTGTAATCAACGCCCTTATCTCTGCCTCCTCCCCCTATTAATGCATTATTTATAATCATGACTTACTTTGCTCTGCGAAGACAGCTCTGGGAATTTATATTTGTTACATTTCTGATGTGGGAAATGTGCCCATGAGTGCTGTCACTCAGTGGGCCTCACCTTGCTTAACGTTAGGAGTGAAAACAAAATGCTGTTTCTGTAGTTGTTTTCTTTGCATTATTTGCCATCCTTTTATTTCAGTCCAGTGGTCCCACCTGAGCGTGTTTGACATGGATCTGGAAAATGGAGTTTTGTTCCTCTTCTGGACAGAAAGCTGATGCTTAACCATGCGCATGGCCACACTTTGTGCCCTGAGATTATTATCGATGCATGTAAGGCCAAACCCATCTAAAAAGTAATGACTTTTTGAAGGCCACATACGATGGCTCAATTTTTCAAGTAGGAAACTCAGCCAATTTTATTAACATATAATTTGCCTGGAATATTGAAATTATTTGCTGCAGTATAAAATACATGTAATGAAAGCTATGTAGAAATGATATTTTTAAAATAAACCTGTCAGCAAATCAATATTTTATACAAAACTATGATTTCCCCAAACTGGGTGTATAGAAATGTGTTTCTTATTTTAAAACAAAAAACCAAGAAGATTTTCTTATTTCATTTTAAAATAATAGTTTAAATTGAATAAACGAGGTGATAAATTACCATTGGTAACAGAAAATTAAAAAATTAATAATAAACTACAAGTACATAAGTAACAAGTGTAGTATGTTTAAAAACTTGGTATCTAATAATTATTTGTCTAATAAATGTTCAAACCTGTGGTCCTTAAATAATATTGCTATCCATACCAAAATGTTTCGTGTCTCAAAAAGCACATTTTAGAGCACATATGTTTTCTGAAGCTAAATTTCACGGCTACAAAATGCAATGCAAATTATAATAACAGTTTGAATATGACTTCTATATTACTTTTTTATCTAATTTATTGAATGGATGAGTCAGATCATAGGTAGATTATCGTCCACTTTATGTATGTATGTATGTATGTATGTATGTAAATTACGTGGCACTTTTCATTCTGTAGTTAAATCACTTGATAAAAAAAAATCTTAAAGTAAATGAACATTCTAAGATTACTATTCCACAATACCAGAAGCATTTCTTCCTTTGCCTGTGCTCATGCTATTTCCTTATTCACCAGTGTGCCTCCTAGCATCTTAATGAGTAAATGCTTCATTTTGTTCAAAGCTTATTTTAAAATGTCCTTCTTTATGAAACGCTTCCAAATTCTTTAACTAAATGTGATCTGTCTGTATCTTTGTCTCTTTTTCTTAATATGCATCCATATAATTTTGTGTGGCTTAAGTCTATTGCATTCTTCAACCATCAGGAAAATAACATATATTATAGATAATATAAATTGATGCATATATGTATGTATCTGTCTATCTATTGATCATGCACGCTTGGCACTGTTTTAAGTACTTTAAATGACTCATTCATCTTCACAGTCCTCTTAATTAGCTAGCATTGTCCTCATTTTACAGATGAAAATAGACAGAAAAAAGATAATTAACTTCCTTCTCCAAAATATATATACATACACACACTCAATCACTCACATACACACACATCACATACATATGTACATATATGGCTGTAGAAGACACAGTGTTTAATCAATGCAAATGCCTTTAAAATTCAGTTCATTTTCTTCACCCTTTGGATGATAACCTGTTCATGTCTGCAACTACAACGATTGGAGAGCCCATGACCATTTATAGTTTTTATTCCTACTTTTATGATCCATATCATCATTCTGGACCACTCACACAGAGCCCTGTACCGTTAGTTCTTAAGTTAATGAACCCCTTAGCTTGTGATCATCATTTGTAGTCACCTGATAAGATCTAAAGTTTTCATAAGTAAATTACTGCTGTTAAGGACCACTACAATGGAATTGGCTTGAATGGTGAAATAGTAAAATGACAGGATACTGTAGACAAGCGTAACGGATGCTTCTATGTCCACTGAACTCAAACAGGCCGTGCATTTGATGGTCCTCAGCTCTCCCAAGGAGTCACACTCAGTCTCCATTGTCTGTGAGGGCGCTGATCCAAAAGTGCTTTGTAAGAAATAAGCCCTTACACATACTTAAAATCATTAGCATTGAGTTTCATTGGGGTTTTCTAATGATCATGGGGTTACTTTGCCCCTGGTTTCACAGTCATGAAACAAGGTGGCATTTCCCTACTACCTATTCTCCTGTACCAAAATATTTAAATGTTAATGTGCTCTTGAACTCTATCCTTACCCTCATTTTTACTCTATGTGTCTGGAATGGGTAGGTTTTAATTTATGTGCCTGCCTTGAACAATTGGTATTGACAGACTAAGATAGAATTGAGCAGAGTTTTGGGACCTTATCCAAAACCCACTTGAAGGAGTATAGTGATTAATTATAAGTATATGCTGTGTGTCAAGAGCTGCACTAGTCTGCAGAGAACAGAGCTGCCAGGTATATCAGCCAAATGGAAAGTTGTGTCGCTGCTCACGGGACATCTAATAAGGACTCCTGTTCTTTAGAGATCTGGGGCCCAGGAGAAGGGGGAGGGGTCAGGCTAGGTGAGGAAAAGCACTGAGGATTGAGCATTGGAGAGGAGAAAGTGTCCAGGGGGCCCCCTCCTTCCTCCCTCTGATTTGGAGGTCTCACCAGAGCTCTGGGGCAGGCATAGATAGGCCCAGGCCCCTCAATAAGGAGGCTCCTAAATGGGGGTGCTCAGTAGGGAGTCAGATATGCGTCAGAGCCTGGCTGGCCAGGGGGCTGAGTCCTTGGCCACAAACTCCCTCAGAGAGGGTGCACCCAGCCTAGTGTGGGGAGGGCAGCTTTCCTCCATGAGGTTCGCCAGAAAAAGCCTTGTTCATCATCTCTAGTTGTGTCCAAAAGTTACAGAGGGTTATCACCAGGAGTTGGACCCCTGATGATGGACGTTGGGTTTGGAGAGTGGTTAGATTTTACCCGCGCTGGACCCAGTTTGGGAAGGGACAGGCCGTCCATTTCCCTGTGTGCCACCGCAGGCGGACTCCATTCTTGCTCTAACTTCAGCTCTCAACTTTCTCGCTGACTCAAGGGCTTCATTCGCAGCTGCCTCTTTGACTGACCATCTGTAGTCGGCACTCTGGAGTTAAGTTTTTTCTGTTTTTATCTCATTCCGAAGTGTAAAGTCTGTCAATTCAGGGATCATTTCTTCCACATTGAGCAATGTTCTTGGCTCCCAGGGCATTTAATAGATCTTTAATGAAAGAAAACAGAAGGGGACCTAGCAGATTGTCGAGCGGACAACTTCTCACAATCAGTAGTGGAACCGAGTGCTGAGCTTAACAAATTCAGTTTCAAATTAAACTGTTTGCTCTTTACAGTAGTTATAGATATTATTTTATTAGTCTCCACTTAAATTTAATTTTTCTAAAGAAGCAAAGTTGGACTACTAGTATCCAGTGATACCTGTTTGGTGATGTTTTCCACCAGGTTGAGACAATTTGCTTTAGCATTTTCTCTGATAACGGCCTATCTGTCCTTCAGTTTTTAGTTTAAGGGTTACTTCCTCAAAGAGATCTTTCTTTCTCCCCAATCTAAATCAGGAGTGTATTATATCTTATCACAGCAATCTATATTCCTCATCCATAACACGTTTCCGGTTATACAGATGTGTGTTAGTGTGATCAAACTTCTGAAGGCACAGACTGTGTGGATTTTGCTCACACCTCCGACTACTTGTATCGAAAGAAATACTTGTTGAAGGTGTGAGTGAAGCCATGTTTATTTTAAATTATCATAGACACTAATATTCCTTGATGTTCCCTGACATGAATGTAATCCCTTCCATCTTCTTCTATATATTTGTATTTACATATGAATTTGAGTGATATTTCAGCTCATCTTGTCTGTTACTCTAATCTTTTTTCAAAGTCACCAGTACAAGACAAAATTGGAGGGATGCTTACCCCCTAAACTGTTAGGTAGAAAAAGTATCATAAATATTGAATTCTGCCTGCAGTGCGCAGAACTCCTTATTCTCAGATTTCTGCCCACAATTTCATTATCAGCTCTCTTCCTTTGCAGTAGTTATGCTATCTGCTGCTGAGTAGTCAGGGGTCAGGCTCTCTGCCCTGTGCACATGTTGATGCCTTTTGTACGCTTTTCCCCCAGTTAATTACTGACACCTCTTCCTAATACCATAACATATTAATATATATAGTTGTTACATAAGCTTGAACTTATTTTTGTTTATTTTAGCTATTTGACTAGAGAGAAAACTATAGAGCATCTTATCACCAATGTTTGGGTATGTAATAGGCTCTCAAATATTTTGTTGAATGTAGAAAGGAATGAATGAATCTATGAATTACTGAATGGAACATTTCTAGAGTTAAATATTATGTCTGATTTTGTCTTTTGTTTTTATCCACTGTTATGAATGCTTGTGAATACCTACATGAGGCCAGTTCAGGAAAATATAAAACAATTTTCAATCCAGTGTTTTTAAAGGGCAGTATAAACTTTACAGAGCAAAATATTTTCTGCAGTTTATATGATTTTGTTTTATTTTGAAAAATAGTTTACAAACTGAAGACATTCAGGACTGACTAATATTATGGAAATCTAATAAAAACCATGCCCTGAAAGAGTTTAACACATTTAAATGTACTGTCTTACTACATCGTATTGCTAGAGCTGTGGATCCATGGAAGGATGCTGTCAAAAGCACAGACATCTTTTTTTTCACCACCTCTGAGCTCTTAAGGAATTGGGTAATGATACAAATACTGGATCTCTTCCAGGCTTCGGAGTGGATTCAAATAATAATCAGAATAGTTTTGGTTTGATCTTGATCATTTTATTACATAACCCAACAATACATTCTGCCCTTCTAAAATGTCATGCTGTTGTATAAACCACATGTTGCATTTTAATGGACCTTTCATTCATCTTGCTAGTGTAGCTATAGCTATATGATTTCAGCAGAAACCAACTGGAGAGAGGGACATCTCCCTTGATTTAACACCCATGAAGACTTTTAGAAATGGTTTGAAGTTCTTTTTCTCAAAGGCCTGACCACTGCTCTGTGATACAAGGCTAACCAAGAGTTGTTCCCTGCCACCATTTGATCATAAACCCAATACCAACACAACTGACAACGTGAAAATGCCCTCACCTAGATAGTTAAATTCCTTTGGCACGTTTCACAAAGAGTACATGAAACTGGAAAGTGAACTGTTATGTTCTTGAAGACGGAATACAGAATTCCTTTCTTTGAGTCATTGTGATGTTCTACACAATCCACTCCAAATGGTACTTAGAGAACATACCCATTAATGGTACTTTGTTTTGTGTCATTGTTTTTTGTGGTTCTCCTAGAGAATCAGCAGGTGATTGATGGGCAAGGATAGCTTACTGCCTAAATTGTCAAGAAGGAGCAGTGAAGAATACAATTGCACTAATCACTTCTGTCATTTTGAGTGTATTTACCTGATCTACTCTTAAGGGATTCCTTTCAAAATGCAGTTTTCTGTTGTCTCTAATAGTTTAATAAGATTGAGCAGATTGGTTGCTTGAAGCTAGCAACACCATCTCTGTAGACATATTTTTTTATTTTTTCTATGATTTTTGTTTCTTATTTAGTAAGTTATAGAGTTACTTAGGCATTACTAGTTTCCCTCATTCAGGAAGACTGTCGTTTTTCCACTGATGCCACTTCAGCCATCTGGCTTGTGCCATAGCCACAGGCTGAAAGTTTCAAAGAAAACAAACAAAACCTAGAAACTAGTTCCCTTCCCCTTTGAGCCTTCATCGGCTTACTTTGTTGGGGTATTATGGACAGGTTTTATACCAGCGATTAATCCAGTAGGGCCTTTATTTTTAGAATCTATCATTGTTTGAAACACTAGCTCCTCAACCTGTTTTCTGTTTTATTGATCTAAATCTTGTATTTACTATATCTTTTTTCCTTCCTTAGTTTGCTGTTGTTCTTGTTCTAACTTCTCACTATTTTTAACCTTTCATATTTCCAGATATAAGTATGTAGGTGTAAAGCTTGATGGGGAGCATGGTAGCTTCACTCTAAAAGTCTGTCAAAGCACTAAATAAATATTTAAAAATTTTATCTGATTTTTCTTTGACAAATTATTTAGAAACATTTTTAAATTTATAAGATATTTCTTTTTTTTAATTAAAATTCATTGGAGTGACAATGGTCAACAAAACTACATAGGTTTCAAGTGTACAATTCTGTAACACATCATCTATATATCGCATTGTGTGTTCACCACCCAGAGTCAGTTCTCCTTTCATCACTATATATTTGACCCTCTTTACCCTTTTCTAACATCCCACTTGCCCCTGATAAAACACATTTTTTTAAATTTTTAATTTATTTTTAAATATTTTATTGGGGAGTTGGGGAAGGAGAACAGTGTTGGAGAATCTGGGAAGGGCAACAGACAAGTTGCTGTCCTTTTGTTCTTCAGTCTAGTTGTGGAGGATGTTGCTTCACTGGCCCATGTTGGTATCATTATTGCGCTCTTCCTGGGTGAGGCAGATCGGTTGCTGGCCTCTGGAAGGCTGCTCACAGCAGCTCTTGGCAGCTCACGCTGGCTGCCAGCCACTCAGTGTAGCTTATGGCAGCCCACTGCAGCAGTGGCTGCAGCCTACGCCTACCCTGGTGACTCCTGACAGCCCAGCTCCAGGTGGAGCTGTTGTTCACCATCTTAGCTGTAGAGGGCAGTGTCACTGGCCCTCATATGTGGGATCCGAACTGGAACCCTGCTGCTTGAGTTGGTGTCCCAAGCCAGCTCTTAACTAACATGCCACTCTGCTGACTCGATATTTTTTATATTTATAATTTTCTTATTAACTTCTAACTCATCCTCTTATGATATTTAATCTTTTAAATTCTATTCTTTGAAATTAAATCTATTTAATTTGTTATTAACTTGTAGCTCTGTATCCTCTATCTGTTCTATAAAATTGGACTGACTTGTTTTATGGCCATTAGCGACCACTTTAGTAACTATTTCATTGTAAAGCTAATTTTATTTAAGTTTAAAGTGTACAACATGGTGTACACTTATATATTGCAAAGTGACTACCACCATTATCTTTCATTTTTGATGAAAAGAATTGATATTCTTTAAGTGTTAGATACATGCAGAATTCTCATATGTCCATTGATCAGATTTAATTTTTAATTGTTTTTAATATTCACATAGTCTCTACCTTTGTTTCATTTTTGTTTGACAGTGTTCTTGAGAGATCTGTGCTAAAATATACTAATAGTGGTTGATCATTTTCTCACGTTGGTCACTCATGTTTTCTTCTTATACTCTTGATACATACATGTTCACAACTGCTCGTTTATTTTGGTTGAAACAAATCTATTATCACCTTGTTATGATCGTCTTTGTTCATAAAGCTGTTTACTGCAGTTATGTTCACTTCTCTTGTATTAATTTAACCATACTACTTTCTAGAACCAGGAAGGTTTTATAGTCCATCAGGACGCTGGTCGTATGTGCGATACATGACATAGTTCTCTATGTATCTTCTGGATAATTCATGCCAGGTTAGAATTTTTAAGTGTAATCAAGCTATTCCAAGCCAATTTTGAGTATTAGTATCATGGGAAATCTTCAAAGCAGTACATAGTTTTGTCCTCATTTAGTAAACAATTAAAACGTCACTCTCAGAGTTAAATCTTTGTGTGATGCATATTTACTTGGTCTTTCAAGGGCTGTGCAATCTCATTAAGTAAAATCCAATTATCTGTTTGGAGGAGATATAAATATTTCTTATCTCTGACAAAAATGTTATTGATCAGGAGATTACCTGTGGCAAATAGCTTGTCCAAGGTCAGAGAGATAGCGTCTGATATCAGAAGGTTGACCCAAGATTCTCTGTATCATAGATATCTGATTTCATATCTGGCTGGTAGTTCTTTATTTTAACCCTGATATGAAATTTAACTAATTCAATACCTCAGTCACTTTCTCCCACTTTAGAGTCTATCATTACTTTCCTACAAACAAAAGATAATTAAGCAAGTAAAGCATTTCTGTCTTAATATGATTGGTTACATTATAGATTTTCAGTTTCCAATACTAAAAGATTTAATTTTTTTCACTGCTGAGTATTAAACAACAACAACAAAAATTACCTTTCTCAAAAATATATATTCTTTCTCTTTCATAGTAACAATGATATAAACCAATTTGGTTTAAATACATTCATTGACTAAAAATGGTATCTGTGTTAATCCATGGCATCCTTTTATTAAGTGTCTTCTAAAGCTCGAGCACTCTGTATTCACGTTCTTTGTCCCTTTCTGAATTGGGTTGTATGTGTTTTATTGTTGAGTTTGAGGAGCTCTGTATATATTCTGGATAGTAAGTTTTATTGACTATGTAATCTGAAAATATTTTCTCCCATTCTGAGAATTCCCTTTTTTGCTTTGTTTATACTGCCTTTTGATGCACAAATGTTTTAAATTTTGATGAAGTCCAGCCTATTTTCCACTTTCTTACTTGTGCCTTTGGTGTCATATCGAAGAAATCATTTCCAAATCTAATATCATGAAGCTTTTCCCCTAAGTTTTTTTTAAGAGTTTTATAGTTTTACATCTTGTATTTAGGTCTTAGGTTTATTTTGAGTTAATTTTTTTGTATATAGTATAGGGCAAGGGCCCAACCTCATTTTTTTTTGCATGCGGATAGCTAGTTTTCCCAGCATCATTTGTTGAAGAATTTCTACCATGTTTTTAACTGTTTTCATTTTATTTGTATTTGTTTCTTCCCTCTAGCTTTCTGTCTTCTCTGGTTTATTTCATAAAATAACAATTTTCTGTCCTCCCTTCTCATATCATTTATACTTCTCTTTAAAAAAAAAAGTTAGATGTTGCCCTAGAGTTTGAAATACGTATATTTTAACTAGTAATAGGTCACCTTCAAATAACCTATTTTTCTTCAAGTATAGGGCCAGTGTCCGATAACAGCTTTTCCAATATTTCTCTCCTAGGCCTTTTGACATTGTGATCATTCATTTTACTTTCCATGTGCTATCAGCACCCAATTCATTGTCACTACAAACAGTTGTCTTTTTTATTAATAATAACAACTCTGAAGAATTTTTTTTTCAACATTTCTTGCAGGGCAGGTCTGCTGACCATGAATTCCTTCACTGTATTCCTTTTTCATTAAGATTCAATATATAGAATTGAAATGAGATCTTCCCTTTGACAGACATCCTCCTACCAGTGCCCACCCTTCTTTCATAAAATACCATTTGTATGATTTCTCTAATTGTATAATTGCAAAAGGAAGTAATGATGAATTTTAGATTACAAAAGAAAATAATTCATTATAGAAAAACAATTTTCAAAATTGAACTGAAAATCTCTGAAGAATACCTGTGGAGAAATATTGACCTATTAATTCATTATATTATCTCAAAGATTTTGGTGCCAGGGGAACAGACCACTGAAAGTCCTGAACAGAATCAAATAAAAGGAGGAAAAAAGCTTCCTTCATAGCAAAAGGAATGGACCATTTTTCTATCTGTTCTCAATGCCTGTATCTTTTTTTTTTAATTTATTTTTTATTTTATTTTATTTTTAATTAGTTTCAGGTGTACAATACAGTGCAATAGTTATACATTTTACCCCTCAAAGTGACAACCCCCCACCCCCAATACACCACCCCACTCCCCCCCATATCATATATATCTATTACTCTTCCTCTGACTCTCTTCCACAGTATAATCCACATCCCGTGACTATCTATATATATTCAATTATAGTAGGTATACCACCTCCGCTTTAGTAATACAGTGCAATGCCTGTATCTTAAATAAGCAAAAAATAAAAGAAAATAACATTAGCAGTGAGTCAATGTACACCTAAAACTAGAAGATAAGGCAATGAAATTGGTTCAGAAGAAAAAGAAGTTGAATAAATTAATATAGTTAGAGTAATATAAAATAGAGTTAAAATTCTATAAGCCAATGTGTAAAAGAAGGGAAAGAATGCTAACTACACTCAAAGGAAAAGTGAATTTTATTCAGAACATACGAATATGAAAAATACAAAACTAGTTAAATAAGACACCAGGTATTTTACTCCTATTTAATCTCAACCAAGATAGGAAATACAAAAATGAAGATAAAATGGTGGAAAAAAAGAATCAAACTTGAAATGTTCAATAATGGTAAGACAAAAACACAAAATTAAAGATACTTTTAAGAAATAAGCCAGGCTTAAGTGTATACTTTAAGAAAACAATGATACTGTACATCTGTTCATTAGTGCGGAATCCACCTAATGATTTTAGATCTTCATGTCTGTTCAAATTTAATGTAATTTTTGTCGTAATGAAGCAAATAGAAAACAAAAGGGAAAAATTGCAAGACATGTTGTGCTTCTAATGCTTTGTAAGAACCCAGAAAATACGTTCATGAAACGGTGACAAATATATTTTTAAATGAAGGAAGTTATTTATAACTAGCTGTTTCCTCTCTGTGTCCCACATTGGTTCTCTTGGAACCATGGGGTCCTATTTAGTGACCTGTTAATGTTCATGCATTAAATGGTCATGATGGCCAAAGACTTACTGCCCGTTCAGAAATGCTGACATACTTCCCATGCTCAGTGACTGCTTTGGAGGGATTTAGCTGAATGTGGTTGCAATTAAAAACTAAATGATTCTTAAAGGAATAACTCTTCCATGACAAATGTATGACAAATAACTATTCCCACATTTCTTCCCCAACACATTATGTACCTCCAGACTTCAGCTTGATGTCTCAGCTAGCTCATCCATGGGAGAATAAAGACCCAAATTGAACCATTTGATAGCCTATCCTTACTGGTCTTATTGCTAACGAGTGGATGTGGGACAAGACATTCCAGAAAGAATTGAAGGCTTTTGATCCTTTCATTGCTACTTTATGACCGCTTACTTGAGTAATTTGTTAGGTTATTCCCTCTGTTGAAATACATAGTCATTGTTGAAGAGATTAGAGCTTTGGTGGAATGAGTCAAATAAGGGACCAAAAAAGCACGTCTGTCTCCAAAAGCCTTAGCCTATCGGTGCACCCACCATTAGGTTCTTCTTTCATTGGGAAGTTTTCTATTCCTTACTTCCTCAGTTTTATGTTTACTTTATGCTGTCGTGAAGCACATGGTTCCCTAGTAAAAAATAGAATATGCTTTTAATTTTCTCGATTTTTTGTATGTATCTTATTACATTTCTCTTCACAGAATATCATAGTGAGTACTCTCACTATTTCATTAATTCTGTATTGTTTATCTCTTGCTTGGGTAGGTTAGTCTGTTTCCTGTAATTGTGGAGATAGTCATTATCCTCCCTTTCCCCAAGCTAAACATCTCTTATCATCGTGTCTTCCTTTTAAACACTTTTTATGGTTTTAAACACTTTTTATGCACAGCCTCATATAAAAAGCGTTCCTTTATGTCTTGCCTCTTGGACTTAGCATTTTGTCTGAGGATAATCTGGCAACATAACCTTGTGTGTCAGAGTAGGTCATTCATTTTCATTACTGCAAAATATCCCATTGTATGAATACACCATAATTTATTTATGCCTTCCCCTATTGCTGAACAGCTGGATCGTTTCCAGTTTTCAGCTGTTTTTAAATCCTGCCGCAAGAAACTGCAAGTGTCTATCTTTTGATGCACAAGTTCATGCCGTTCCGTAACATATATAATATTGGGTTGTCAGAAAAGTCATGACGCATTTTTGCAACGAAAAACATAGGAAAAATACAGCATGACTTTTCTGACAACCCAGTAAATCTAGGAGCGAAGCCGCCATGTTATGAGGATGCATTTGCTCAACTGTAGCAGTGTCAGAACATTTTCCAGAATGGTGGTAAACATTTATATTCCCACCAGCAGTGTGTGTGATTTCTTCTTGCTGTACATTCTCACCCATGTTTGGTCTTTCACTCTTTTTAAATAAATTTTATTGTAATATAGCACACATTAAGAAAAATGAAAATCTCAAGTGTTGACATGAATGATATGAAGAGACTGTTAGCATCAGTATGAGGTGCTGGACTCCTGGTTAAAATCCTATGTGTGACTTGTCAGGCAATTGCAGAGGCTGTAAGCTGCCCTCCCCATACCTGACATGGTGCAGAGTGGGCTTTCTCAGGGAGGTGTCCTACCCACCCCTGGCTTGTGCAGACCTTAACATTCTTTTTCCTTGGCTTCTTACAAAGAAATCCTACCAGGACCAATCATTTACAGTTGAAATGTATTATTCTATTTTATTAAGAGATGCATACTCTGGGTCATCATTTATAGAAGATATCATCCTTTATGCTTACAGGTAAGAATATGGTCCCAAGTTCAGTTTCATTGCTGATGCTATAGTTAGTCATCTAGGCTTAATTTAATTGAAGAAATAATTCCAAAACATCACTTAAATGTTAATTAACCTTTAGCCAGCAATTACTTTTTAAAAAGTCCTAAATAGGAAGTTTTTCTGCAAATGTTTTCCTATAAAGTATCTTCAAAATTACATATAGGAGTCACTTTTCAAATGTAAAACCATCATATATCTCATAAAGTGCCAACTGAAGGTGCTGACAGGTATGAAATTCAAAAGTTGTTTGGGATTTGATGCTCAGAATGTAACTGCTTGCTGTGTTTGTTGGACTCTCAGTTGGGTTGGGCATATCCATATGGATTCCAGGAAAAGAATTAAAGTCTTGAAGGTAAATTTATTGTCCTCTATCTATAAGCAGAAATACACCTTCTTTGAATCTGATACTCCCTGACATTCTCTTGCATGAGTGTGTTGAAGTCAGATAAATCTTTAGGTTATTTATTTTGAACTATTGGATTCTAGAGTACTGCTTCATATTTCATTTTTTTAACCTTAATTTCTTTTTCATCAGAATGTCATTTCCTTAGGAAAATATATGCATGGATTGCCCTATAGAATTTTTCTCAGAACTTGAATGTTAAGTGCATATTTTTGAACTCATAAAGCTGCTACTAAGAAAAGCATATCACAGGATGTTTTTTCATTAGAAATGAATGACATTGATTTGAGAAAAGTTAAGGTTTGAGGAAAGTCTGATATTGTAATGGTTATAATTTGAAAAAGGTAAAAAACAAACAAAAGGACTTTATACCTGTAAATGTGGTAGAATGGGGTATGTCCAAAAGACTCACTAGTTTCATTAAGTCTGAGAACGATTTTTATCTGATGGAGGGGAATATAAAAGTGTGTGATGCCATTTTTGATATTTGAATGCTGATAAGTTTTAAGGCCCAATTCTCGCCCTTTCCCTCCTGCCTCATTTCTGGGAGAGCTGAGAAGAAATCTCGGCACTCCCTCCTTTGGTGCTGGTAGGAAGAGCAAACCATCCAATTTTACATGACACTGATGTTTCTCACTGCACTGATGGTCTTATTTCATCTTGTAAGATTTACTGACTTTTTGACTGTGAAATTTTCTGGTGAATTTCAGGCAAGTGAATTTCTCAGATGAACTTTTAAGACAGCTCTACAAAATTGGTATGATTTCAAGACATTTGGAGTTAATGAATTTAATAACACTTTAAATATGGTGTGTTGTGGGCTCTTCTGAAAATTTTAAAAGAAAGCACATGCTTTCTAAAATATACTTTCTATGGTAGATGATGTGTTAGAAAATGGCCACCTTGAAATCGTAAATATATCCTATTTCAATTTTTTCAAAATTCTTCCATAAGCAGCCTAAACACAGGGATCGTGTTAGAGGTAAAAAAAAAAACAACAAAAAAAAAACTCCAATAACTTAGTCACAAATTGTTACTGGGCCTTCACCAGTACTCAGGAGGTAACAGTTGGTGTTAACTCATCACTAGGAGATTGCTTTGTTCAAGTAGCAGGCAGTCTGGAAGTTAACCATTTTTTCCCCAAGTACTGGCTTCCTGTCCATTTAAAGTACCCCGTTGAATACAGACTTCTCATCCTTAAATTCGTGACACCTGGTATTTGTAATAAGTAGTGTGAAAGCTTCTAAGGAGTTTCTACAGTGTTCTTTTTTCAATTCAGAGAGTATCTGGGAGGAAGCATCATTGCGTAACAGTTTTTTGCTCTTTAGTTTTTTTTGAATAATGATGTTAATCAGTTTTTTAATTCTGTGACCAAGTATAATTTGCAAAAGCTTGTCAATTGTCCTAAATTGATTTCCTGCAAAGCAGAATCTCAGGTGGGGATTGGCACCCAGGAATTATATTTGGAATGTTCTCAGGATATGCGCTTGTATAGATTGAAAGAATCCAAAGTAAGCTGAAGGTGATGTTAGGTGGCAGTGCAGCCACAACCGAGGCCGTGGCCAATACAATGGGAAAATTTGGAGCTGGGTGGACCAACAGTGTTGTCCCAAATGTCACAAAGTCACTGGAAACTGAATACTCAACAGTCAGCGGATATGCGCTGCTTGCGAGAGAGAATGGGCCATGCCATTGTGGTTGCCTTGTAAAGGTCAGTCTCCTGAGGGTTGCACAACCATCTCATGTCCATCCCGACATTCTCAGCAGCTGGGAGAATGAATGCTTTAGTTTTGAAAGAGGTAGAGGGGATAAGTTTCACTAAGCATCATAGCATTTGCTACGTCCACCCCTTAGGCTACTTGGTTCCATTGGACTCATCTAATTTGTGGGGAAGTTCTTTCAGATTTTGGAGGACCTCTTCTCCTGGGGTGGGGATGAGGGGGGTTCTTACAAGAACATAGTTATTGGGACAAAAGATAGTCAACTCCTAACACTGCAGCTAGTCTGTGGCCCTAGCTCATACTGTTTTTATCCTCCATGATATATTTTAGGTTCATGAATTGGGCAGTATCCAATCTAACAGAGCTCCAAGGAGCTGAACAAATGAAAGGCTTTTGTAGGCGGAAGGAAATGTGATCAGGAAGTTATGTTAGCAAAAAGCAGAGTGGTTGTGGTGACGTCATTTTCCTTTAGGGGATAGCAGAGGTCTCTCTCTCTCACTAGTGTTGATCAGATAATTTCTGATTGATTGGTTTAAGATTTCATTTCTGGGGGAGATGGAACTGCAGTTAAGTCTTGTTTTGGTGATATTGGATTAAGCATAAGCGACTTCATTTTGGGCCCATTGTCTTGTTTTTAACACTATGTATTTACTTATTTTGTCTTTTTCCAATCTATTATTTATTGAAAGGAATTTATTGATATTTCTTGTTATGATTGTGATTTTGTCTTTTTCACCTTATTTTCTGTCAGTTGTGTTACACGTGTTTCAAGGTTGTATTAGTAAGTACACACACATTTCTAGTGTTTCTTAGTGATGATTTTGCTCTTTTTAATCATTATATAATCTTTTTATCTTTTGTTCAGCTTTTTCTTATAATTTTCAGAGCTTTTATTCTTTGCTTAGAAATTCTATTACTTAGCTAAATAAATTTTACTTTCATCATTAGTTTACCATGTAGGCAGCTTAATTCTTTGACTGCATAATATTTATTTATAAAAATGTATTTGTGGTTTAGAGAACTCATCCACTGTTGGATTTATTATTTAAATTAATACAGAAATTTCTGTGTGTCATTAAAAATGTCACAAGTGTAGTGTCTGTGTGTATTTATCCTTAGGGCTTTTAAAAGCTATATATTGATTGCTATTGCTGCTGTAAAATTTTTATAAGTACAGTTATGAATACAGAGACATTCTACTATATTTTCCTGAAATATTTCTGGAAATTCAAATTTGCTAACTGATTGCAGTGGTAAACAGATGCGTTTAATTGCTAAATAGAAAAATCATATTCTCTCAGGACTGCAATTGTCAGTTGTAGGTTCAATCAACAGTTTTGCTTATTATGCTGAAACAATCTTGTACAGTATTTTTGCAGCCTCTACACTTAGTTCAAGATTTTCAGCTTTATGCACATTTCCAGCACTGAGCCATTAAATCAAAGAAACAGGATGAAAAGGTTTTCAAATCAAGTGAAAAATGTAAGGAACATGGCTGTCTGTGTGAGATAAGATTTTTACAAGAATAGAACAAACACAATATAGAGAAAGAGTTGTTGATTTTTCAACAGATGTACAACTCTAGTACACATAACGATAAAAATTACATCCCTACCATGTCTGTTATTTCTGTATCACTATCAACACAGGTGACTTGACAACATAATATCTTAGCCCTATACTGAGCACGACTGTCTGTCACTCTGTCCTCAGAGAGGTTATTCATGATCTCCCCTAGTGTATTTACATTTACAAAAAACAGACACTTTTTTCTAAAATAACTTCCAAAAGGCTAAGAAAACTCCTTTCTCATTATTTTTAACCAGCTCAATACTAGTATATGGGCTTGGAGACAATGATCAAATTCTCTTTATGTCCTCACAAAAAATCATTCGTAGTATGGCCAGAACTCAGAAAAGGGGTATTGCGCTGTATTTGATGTTTCATTACGTTCAGTAAAATATTTCCTAAGGACAGGAAAACACTTGGTGTCTCAGCTATTGACAGTTCAGTGCTTTTCTTAATGTTTCTATCTCATATAACGACATTTCAGGTTGTTGCGAATCCATTTAGCTTGACCAGAAGAGCTCCAATTTTATGGTGGCAAGTGCAGGCAGTACCTAACTGAATTTTTCATATTTTGAAATGAGCGCTCATCACATAGTAAGTTTCCAAAAAAAAAAATGACTTCAAATACAGTTCTTTGCATCTGCACACCTATATTCTTAGACCACCTAAATATATCAAAATATGTAAATATATTTATAAGTAATCATTATTCCCCTTTTATCTCTCTATATGGGGAAATTGAGTCAATTTCATAACAAATACATTATAAGTCCGGTGTGTTTTTTTTTTGAGGGTAGTATCACTGGCCCTCATATGTGGGACCGAACTGGGGCTGCTGGCTTCCCAGGCTTAACCACCGCGCCACTCAGCCGGCCCAGTCCAGGTGTTTTTACACAACATCCTTGGCATGATAAAATATGTACAATTACATTAGATCATGAATTCACCAAGGGGACATATGAGCAGACTAATATTTTACTGATCAGTTATATAAGGGAAATCAGAGAGACACATTTTTGAACCATTGAATAAGCTGTGTACAATCCAGTTTATAAGAAAGCAAATGTCTAATCTCTCTTTCTTTCCTAAACAAAGGGGCTGTATTCTGGAAAATGGCATTTGTGTCTAGCTTTTAGATTATATGTTAATGTAGCAGGTTGTTAAATGGAAATTTTCTCCCTAAATCTTTAGCCAAGGCCCCAAAGCTGAGGATAATAGTTAAAACCATGGCATCTTGCAAATCTGAGATTCGAATGATGGATTCAGAACTTGTGAATTGGATTTCCCAAAACTATTTCTGCTAAACCAGGTCATCACTCAAACCATCCGATAGGTGAGAGATAACAGAGGAGCAAATGAATGCATCTTTGAATGAGAATTCCTTTGAAGGGGTTAGAATTCTCTGTGTTTCCCCAAAGTAGTGGCTGGGCTCTGGAATGATCAGAGAACTTCTGAAGAATGACTCGGGGAAATGACACATGTTCCTGGAGCCATGGGTGCACATGGTTTTGTGGCATCTGTCACCAAAAAAAAAAAGGAAAGAAAATATCCTACTGGTTGTAGCTGCTTACGAGGCTCTGAGAATGAGCCCCTCACATAGCTGATCTGTGTGTGGTGTGCTGACTGAAGATGAGCCCCTGGGCAGTGATTATCTGGAATTCAGGAAATTGGAGTCTGGCATTTCCAGTTAGGGAATTTTCTAGAGAATCTCAGGAGTCCTCCCACACTGAGGAAACCCAGCACCTGCAGCACAGAATGTGCCAAACTGCTCACAAGAATATGGACCTCTAAGGATGTGCCCCAAGATTTTGAGGAAACTGTTAGGAGTTCCAAGAGTGCCATATTTCTTGGCCATGTTATATAGTCATCTTCTTCTCCCATGCTTGTTTGTTATAGGTCATTGTGCTGCTATAGAATTGTCAGAATTTGCTTCTGAACCCTAATACTTTAAGTCCATGCTATTCCAATTAAGGTTTTTGTTGTCATCGTTGTTTACGAAAGCTAGTTACAAGGATTATATTAATGGACCCTCTAACTGTTAGAGTTATCTTTACAAAATATCACCTACCTTTTCATGGCCCTGAATATTTTCTGCTGAACACGTGCTGCTTTGGTGTTTATTCTCCTATTCTCTTTTATGTCATAACGTGTCCCCTTTGGACTTGGAAACTTCTCGTTAGCACAGTCATCTACTCTATAGTCTCATCTCTTAAATGATCCTCTGTTTATCTTACATGATTCTCTAGCTGTTGTCCCTCTGTTGGACTGTCCCTCACAGCAGGTGACTCCAGGGAGGTTTGTGTACCCACAGTCAGCATTTTGTCACTCATCAGTGTCTCTTCATATCATCACAGTTTGGCTGCAGCACCCTGCCTGTCAGGTCACTGCCACCACAAATCCATTCTATTATTTTGTCCTTATTATAAAGTCTTAGTTGCTTTTAACACGTTTAACTCTTCTTTTTCTCTCTTAGAATCGTTTTATTATGGGTGTCATTCTACTCTTGTCTACATATTTTTGTTTCCTTTGCTGACTCTTCTCTGCTTCTTAATGAACGTGATAGTATAGCCCTGAGCCCATTCCTTGGCTGCCATCTTCTCATTTCTATCCATGCTCTTACTCTACCTCCTAGGAGATCTTGTCCAGTCTCAAAGCTGTCACCTCATTACCTGTTGAGAAGGCCCACATATACATATTCAATCCTGACTACTCCCCAGAGCTCTGTATTTTATCCACTGGCCTATTGGACATCTTCAATATCATGTTTAAAGGGCAGTCACCTGTAACACGGCTACAACAAAATATTCATATTCTTCAAGCCTGCTCCTAAATTGTGCTTCCCCCGCAGATGTCTGTTTTTAGCATACAGGGTTATTTGCTCAAGTCAAAATAAGATATGTCAGGGGTTAAAGGATTTTTTTTTTCTAGTTAGCCCAAAATTTGTGTGTGTGTATGTGTGTGTACATCTTCATATTTGCAATGTCTGCTTTTCTGAAAAGTCCAATAGTCATAGTCACAGAATAAATATGGTTTTGGTCACTATACTGATACAGTTTGCTCCTTAGCAAGTTATGCTCATTTACATATGAATCACAAAATATATTTTTAGATAATTTAACCTTTATATGAACCAATGTGAGAAATTTTCATTAAAGAGTTCAGAAATATCGGAAGTGCTTTGCATTACTGTTTTGAGGCTGTTAAAACTTTTTTAAAAAATCATGTTCATGCATTTAAAGCTTGTTTTTACCTCATTCATGCATATCTGGGATATCACCCTTGTTGGTATATTATACATTGATACCTTTCTCATTTTTCCTGTTGCGTTGACTATATGTGAGTTTTCAGTACTTTTTTGAATTATACTATTGCAAATGAAGCAGTAACATTCTTTTCAGTTATCTTAAAAGCATCTTCATCTGCCTTTTAAAGGCAAATATAATAGCATTTTTTCTGAAATTGTGTAGTTGTTATCTTATTATTTTGTCTTTCAGTTATCACATTTTTGTGTTTTCATGGAATTCTCTTATCATGGCCTTTCCTGTTATCTCTCATATTCAACACAGAGTCACATGCTTTGGCATTTTCTCAGTATATTCAGACTCAATTTCATGACTCAGTGCTACTTCACAATATTCTAATTTAGTCAAAAGATGGACTTAATGTCAGCTTCCTTCTTTCTTGGTTAGACAACTAATTACTATTGCTAGATTGTTTTTCTTTATGACAAAATTCTACAGATTTGAGTCATACATATTTTAGTTTATAAAAGCAGAGACTTATTAGAAACAAAACATTCTGTTACAATCAAAATGGTGAACTGGGGTGCATTCCCAACGTTGTATTAAGCAGGATTTAATTGGTAGTCAGGCACAAGAGACCACATGAAATTCGGAAAGTGCTCTGCTTTTAATAATCGACAGTAAAGCCACACACAGTGCTTAAAAAACACAAATAAATGGTAGGAAAATTTAACAGCGTGGTGTGCCAAAACACAATATCTTAGACTGATGATCTGAGGTCACTGCTGTGAATGGAATCGTTTCTCATTAAAAGCTGCAGGTACAACACATACATTTATAAAGAGTTATGAGGATGTTGTTCCAAATGATAACTCAAAGAAAATCAATTGCTTCTAAATGGGGGGAAAAAAAGTCAAATAAACATGCTTACTATGTTGATTGATACTGGTGTTATTAAAAATATTTCATAAAGGAATGGTCATTAATTATAATAATCATCAGAATAAATATGTAAATGCACAAATTATATTCTGGGCCATTTCATTTCAGTACATTAAAAAAGTTTGATTCCCCTAATGTCCTAACATTTTAGTCAATTATATGCACAGTATGGAATGATTGCATTATTGCATAAATCATTGTTTGATACCAGAACTAATTAATTGCATGTCAATCCAACATCAGACCAAACAACCAACACAGAAATAAGAATGAACAGCAACGAAAAACACATTATAAGGAAAAGTCTCCACCAAAAAAGAAAGGAAGAAAGAGTCACACTTAAAAATGAATTACAAATACTGGAGCATTTCTGTTATGCACAAAATCATATGTGAGAAGCTGAACTTTATGCAATTTATGTGCAATGCATCCAATTTAACTAAATGTCTTGAAATGATCTCATCTGTTACAGTGAAGTTATTTAACCATTTTGATAATTCTCATAACGTTCTAGAAAACAGTAACCAACTTAGTAGTACAATTATTTTAGGAGAGATTTTCTTTGAACAAAAATGTCCCAGGGACACCAACCCCTCTTTCTCTCCTGGAAGTACTTCCTCCTTCTTCCCTTCAGGTTCCACCTGCACCCTCACCTTCTGCTCAGAAAGTCAAAGCCCACCTCCCCGCCTCCTGACTTCCTGTTCCTGCTTACTTCCAATACCTAAAACGATCCCGGTTTTTCCAAACTACTCCTCTACATTTCCAGGGGATGCTTTTATAGAAGTACCTCTAACTTCTTTTGGTATATGCATTTTACAGAAATCTCTCATTTTTCATGTGAGGGTTTAGTAGAGTTCCTGTAGGAAATCCTGCCAGAGAGCACGCCCATCATGGCCAATCATGGACCTTTTGCAATCCTTAGTGGCTTTCATGGCACTCCATGATGCCTTTTCCTGCTTAAGTAAATGCCTGCGTCCTGTCTCTTACCCGCAGGCGATGCCTCATTCCAAAGCTTGGCTATTATTTGCAGTGCAACTCTAGTTCTGTAATGAGTTGATGAATTTTTATTTTAAAAGCATCCTTCTTTGAACTATGATAGCATAGAAAGTGCTCATTACAGTCCCTGGAACATAGCACGGGCTCCATAATTAAACACTGCTTTTCCTTTTGCTTAATTTGGAAGCATTCTGTCCATGTAAAGCTATTATGTGTAGGAATGATAGTACTTTAATCTAGATTTTCCCACAACAGCATCCTGACAAATACCCTTTGGCCAGATGTTAATTGGTAACTTGTGGTGAGGAGGAGGCTGCAGAGGTGGAGTGTGTCATTATTAAATAATTTGAGAAAAAAAAAATTAGTTAAGCAAATTCAATCGGTTTCTTGAATTAAATCATTCCCAGAGCTATTATGTATGCATTATATAACTCGTAGATGGAGGTGTACTATTCACACATTGGGTGGTTTATCATAGAACATCCACTGATACTTCCAAAATTGCCATTTGACTGTGATCTATTACAAGTTATTTCTATACATCATCAGTAAAAGTGAAGGAATGAAATCTCTGAAACAAAATTTTTCTAAATGGCAGTGAGAGAAATGTGTGCAAGTACCAGGCATTAAAAATATAATAAAACAATTAGAAAATACTAATGATTTTGAGAAGCATAAACCCTGTGGGAATGTTCAGATAGAAGATAGTTCTTCCTAAAATTTCTAATACTCCACCTTTTGTTAAGAAATATATATATATAAACTATATGAGATTCTTATGCAGAAGAATCTAATGATTATAATTGGAGAAAACTTCATAATATATATTTGTATTTGCTGTGTGATATTCTATACTTTACCCATGGCCCCAAATATTTCTATTGAGAATCAGTTTCATTCTGTTTTCACATTAGGACCAGACTCTCAGATTCTATTTCCATCTTCCCCTGCACAGTTTCATTTGAGAAGGCATGAATGACATAGCGGGTTGCCTAATATGCAGCCTCTTTTTGGCCTTTGAGCAAAGCAGACTCATTATTAAGATAAACCACCACTGTGCATACACATTAGAGGTGCGTAGTGGGTATTCCTTGTCACTCTATGAATCAGATTCATGACATAACTTATATCCCTGGAGGATATGTCAAACAAACTAATTCTAACAATTCAATCAGTTTTGAATCCTTTCCTGAATCGGAGTTGTCTTTTCTTTCTCTTCAGATTTCGGAGTCAAATGCAAATAGAGGGAGGACATCATTATCATCTTTTCCTTAATTAGAAGTGTCACCTCATGTCTACTCAGGGTGATAGGGTCATGCAGTGTTGCAGTTCCTGAACGTAAGATCCTGGGAGACAAAATATCAAGTGGAGAAAGGCAAAATAAAAGCATTTCTAATACATGTAGTTTTGGGAATTAATAACTAATAGAATGCGGTTTTGGGAGTTGAAACATGAGTCAATCAAAGAAATAAACGTTCAAAAGGAGTTTCAATTTAATGTCAATAACCATATTGCCACTGGACATGATTAGCATTGCTAGTAAGAATATTCATAAGCTTTAGTATATTTTGATTAATGCAATTGAATCCTGCTCCTTGTTAAAAGTGCGGGGATGCACTTAAAAATGTTTCTTCTACAAAATAAATTTTTTAGTGAAGGCACTGATGAGTGCATTCAATTTTGGAGCTCCTCAGTTTTAGTAAATGTTTTATGAGAAGCAGCATCAGATGGAAATGGTTGTAGAGTTCTAAACTTGGCAATGAATTTTGAGTACAACAACCTTATTGGATGTAACTCTAATTTTTGCTTAGTTGTGTAAACTTGGAAGGATAAATGACATAATTGATTCCCAGTTTCCTCATTTAAGAGAATTATGTGGGTACCTGACTTAGAATATTTTTATAAGCACTTGTTAACTGATTTATTCTGCTCTGAACCTTTTTTATTTGTTTGTTTGTTTTTCAATTATTGTTACTTACATTTGTTTTCCATGTCACCTACTTTTCTTCCTTCCTTTAAGCTAAGTTCTCTCTTTTGAATCCATTCTCTGTGAATAACATCTCTTTTGTCTTGTGTTTGCAGGTAACATTTTCATTGTGTAGCCAAAGAAAGCCACGTTGGTCACATCCATCCCAGCATCTGTCACTCATTGATAGAGGCATTTCTAGTCACTCCAAATAGCTCAGAGAGCACTCAGTATTGCTGGGGAATCACCCTAAATCTCCTATGACTGAATGTGTCCTCTAAAGAAAGTTCCAGAATCTGTTTTTTCTTGTATCCTTTTCCCCAACCTCCATGTTTTCCCAAGCTATTACAGCCTGACTTCTGTTTTTACTACCATAATAACACAATATAAACAACAAAAATGATAAAAATGGCAATTTAAATGACCAGTTTCTTTCTCTTCTTACTCAAGCTCAATGAAATACATGACAGTATCACTTAGAAACTTGTATTGCACGAATTATTTATCACAAAATTTCCCTATCAGCTGGATGGTAGTTCTTGTCTACAGTTAACCTCAAACTTACATTTATGCATTTGTGGTTCCAGACAGACTCTCTCAAAGTTTAAGTGTTTTGTTGGCTTGACTTGTTCACTTTGGAAGGTGAAAGAGAAGGAACGAAGGAAGTACACCCTCTTGAGGCCTGGGCACAGAATTGCATGGTGGTGTTTTCCCTTCTGTTAGTCAAAAAGCAAGTCACCGATCTAGACCAGATTCAAGGAGTGAGGAAAAAGAAGGCACCCTAAGTGAGAGGGGCTGCAAAAATTATATTGAGAAACATTGCAGTTATAGGAAGGGGAATAATACAACATTTTTATTGCAGACATTTTTGCAAGCCATCTACCATTGTGAAACACTTGACCATGCTTTGACTCTGCTTTCTTGAAATTAAAGGGATCATTAACTATTAACTCATTTCCTCCTCTAAATTCTAGGGCTTTTCTTCCTCACCAGGCTCTTCTTAATTTGCTCCTTTCTTCATTTATGGTGGTTTTTTGGGGGGTGGTTTCATGTTTCTCATTTTGTTTTCACACTACATTCTCTTACTGGGTTTCCTCATCCACATCCACTTATTAGGAGATATAACTAGAACTATCATGCAGGCTCCACAACATATGTCATACGTCATACTCCACGTTTTCGCTTGGCTATTAGTCAGATATGTAAAAATTGGAATTTGCAAAACTCTTCTCTGATAGCATTAGTGCCTTCTCATTGTATAATTAACCCAAGGCTTCTAGGATGAACATCTTGACTTTTTTCTACTTTCTCTCTTTCCTGATATCCAATTTACCCTAAAGATTTCTATTTTAAAATCATGAGAATAGCATGCAATTGTAACTACAGAAAAATGGCACAGACTCTTGGATGATATGCTTATGTTTGGGTGGATTTCTCATGCTTCTTGGTAGGGAAGAATATGTGATACATTTGTTGTGAATACAAGTAAGCAGAAAATGAGGTTGTATCTTTTCATGATCTCCCCCCACCTTGTTAATTACTCCCACTTACTCTGGTCAGACACCTCTATGTAGTCTCTGGAACCTCCCATTATCAAACCCTCTAAATCCAATTGATGCAAATCCCTGCTCCTACAGGTTCCACCCTCCTGTATTTTTGACATTCCACCACCTCTACTTTCTTCCAGGACAGCATTATCATCTCCCCCCATTACTACAGTAAGGGCACCCCAGCTGGCCTCTGATTGTCCACTTGTATCCCTGTCCCTGACCACAGTTACCATGCTCAACTAAAACACTCATCAGTGACTTTACCTTTAGAATAGGAAACAGACAAACCCCACCCCATGCCAGTGATCACTACAGGATCAGGACACCAAGTAACATGGAAACTTCTTTGGTCCAACTTTTCCCTTGCCTGTATACTTCAGTCACATTCACCATGTTTCAGCTCCTGAAAAGAGCTTTATTTTTTCACAAAAGGATCTCTGCATTCATCACTATTCCTTCACTTCCCTCTCCCAAACCAATTAAGGACACTGAATTTTTATATCTATATATATACATATGTAAATATATGTATATATTTGTATATTTACTCAAAGGTTTCATTGCATTGCATTTATAATTAGTTTAAGTCTCTCCTTTAAAAAATACATATACACATATATTTATGTATATATATTCACTGAAAGATTTCTTTTATTGCATATATAATTAGTCTCTCCTTCTTATTCTTTTTAAATTCTTTGAGTGTGTTACTCAAGTCTGTCTCCAGTGATGTTTGGCTCAACCTCTGGCATGTATTAAAAGACTAAATTTACATGATTGCTATTGAATGTGTCTTACTCAATAATCTCTTAAAAATGATTTTGTATATAATTTGCTGGTTGCCTTTTCCTTTTGGTCACTGGCTAGTTTCTTGGTAGCTCTTAGCCATACTTGTTAGAACCTTCTAACAATGGCAGTCATGTTTAAATTCTAGTCTTGAGAACCTGGAGAAATAAAATACCCTACTTTCTGATATAATACAGTCTTTATGTCCACTTTTATTTCAAAAGGCCTTTGGGCATGATATATTTCTTTAAAGTTTTTCAAGTGATCTCAAAACTGTAAAATTTAATTTTACCTTCTGTAAAATTGCCAGTTGATATTCTACAGTAGAAATCTCTTTTGAGTGGTTAGGGATATTTAACCTGTCACTTGTGATATTGCTATAGAAACAGTAAGGAATGAGACATATACATTCAAATTTTACTCCCTTTAAGAAAATTTAGTGAGCTTGTTATCTTTACCCACCTGTATTTTAAATTGGATTATGTATAGTTTTAATTGAAGATGTCTACAGTCTGAAAGTGTTCTAGATATATCATGCTTTCTTTGGTTAGCCTGCCCATCCGTCTTTTTTCACTTTTAACAATAAAGACCAAGTAACCACAGTATTAAATGCAACCATCTCTTGTTTGTTATGTATACAATAAAATAACAAACTTGTAATCAGAGTACATTAGTACAAAGGGGCACAGTCAGTTGTGCCACAGCAGTGTCTTCAAAATACCTTATTTAATGTGTGATGTTGACTAAATAGCCATAGCCAACTGAGCACAGCTAGCCAGGATTGAGATTAAAGAATGAGATGGAAAGAAAGCAATATACCTAAGACAATAATTGAGTTTATAGACCTTACCCAAGGTGGACTGTTATCTATCTAAATGTCCAGGAAAATCATGTCAGTATTAGGAATAAGTGGACATATGAGGTGTGCTAAAGTTAAATAGAAAATGGTTGTTGTTTTTTATTTAGATTAAAAAATCATATTTATATGATGCCATAAAAAGTAATTACCGGGCCTGCTGAGTGGTTCAGTTGGTTAAGAGCTTGCTCAATAGTGTGAACTCTGAGCAACAGGGTCACTAGTTCAATTCCCAGGCTGAGCCGAGCTGCTACTGAGCTGCAAACGTGGCAGGATGGCTCAGCTTAAAAAAAAAAAAAAGAAAAGAAAAAGAAAAAGTAATTACCGTGGGAACCAATCATATGGTTGCATATTGCTTTTAGAGTTTCATATCTGTTCAAAATTAGATAATTTTGATTATAAAGGTTTATGATTCTTTATAATCGTAACATATTTTTAATTATTGCTACTGGTGTATAAGTATGTATGTATGTGTGTTTTCCTATGTATGCATATCTGTGATTGAGACAGAATTGAGGAAGGGATTTTAAAATTCTGTTACCATGTTATGATTCATCATCTTCATGTGAGATTTTGAAAACATTAAATCATTTCTGTACCATATTTGCCATCATTTAAAATGTCAAAGAAGTGTCAAAAGATCTAATAAATTCCAAAAGTAATTTCTAAAATCTATCATATCAATGTCACTGTATGTAAAATATATGTGCTGAATCTCAGGTGAATTTGGGGGGAGCTAACACTTAATTTTTGAAGTTTCAATAAGCTCTTTCAAAAGAATTCATATGGCCTTTTAGCCCCTCTTCATGAAAACTATTTTGTAATATGAATGAAGAAAAAAACTGTGCAAATTAAAAAGGGAAAACAACACAAAGAGAAATGAAAATGACTAATAAATCACATGATTCAAATTGAACCAATTAACAAAATGGTGAGGAGTGGACAGTAGTAAAAATCAGTAGATTTCCACAATTTAGTAATTCATCAAACAGAACAAACATTTCCTTGAGCTTATATGTAGAGCAATGGTCAGTATACCCAAATAAGAGCTAAGATTGTCTATATGAATTCTTCAAACACTTAGGGTTAGTTCTTCAACATTAGCTTTAAATGCTTATTTTTCCACAGAATATATATGTATATACACCTATACATATATGTATATATTTACTTTTTTTTTTCATTTGCTTGAAGTAGATATGCAGTCCTTCTAAGATTAAGTTTTTAAAAATTGAACATTTTGTAAAACATCATTTTACCTTTTGGTGGCCCATGGTGGAAAGTGCACACATAAATTCTCACTATCTTAGGTGAGTGTAGTGGTACTTATTACTCTTTAATAGGTGACCTTTTCTCTGCTTATAAAATCTGAGTAGTCCAGAATCTGCTTTTGGATAAAAATTAATGAACCTTTTAAATGGGTGCAGATTATACTCAATTTTTTTTTTTTTTAAATTCTCTTAGAAGCCTTATAACAAATGTTAGCCCTGAAAAAGATAATATCATTAGACAGAACTTGGCATTATTCAGTATTACACTCCTGTTATTTTGGTCTCAGACTTTCTCATCTCTTCACTTTGGTCACTTATTCATTTGCATGAAATTAGGTGTTGATACACATATGAACATAACACTTGATAATCTGACCTTTCTGGGACTCACAGTCTAGTGTCCAGGATACAGCAGCAGGGCACACAGAGAAAGGCTGTTAAAACGTAAAGCAGTCAGTGCTATGCTGGAGAGTGAATATTGTTTGATGAGCAGAGAGATTTGGGATCATGAAAAAGGCTTTCTAGAAGCCATGAATGACCAAACTTTAACCTTAGGATTCATTGAAGTTTTCTAAGTGAAAATTGGCATACTTGGGGAGTTTTGAATCATAAGAAATAAAAAAAAAAAAATATGCCCAGCAGAGGAAATAGCATGTTTAAAGAATATGAGGTAGGAAAACCATCTTCTTGGAGGAGCTGACAACAGCTTGGTAAGGCTGGACACTCCCAGAATGGCCTTATTCCATCCATGGTTCCTATCTTGGAAAACCGTTTATCTGGAATGAGGATCATGTTTTTATATGACATTACCAATTCTGTTTGGATATAGCTTAACATCTGATAAATCAATTTGGTGTTTCCTGTGGTCATAAAGAGTTTTCTGAAAACTGAACTGTCATATTTCCCTTTCAACAGAAATGTGGAAATTGTGCTATTTCGTGTATAGTGTATTTTCCAACCGAACTAAATTACTGAATTATTTGTGATGTTGAACATTTAGCCACAGATCTTCACGATTACAGTTTACCTCGCAAGATGCATGGTTGGAACATATTTTAAAAGCAGAAGCACATTCAAAGCTACACAAGTCATCCAACTGATGAAGAAAAAAGAGAAATGCTCTTTAGTGCCTCTGTTTTACTTTGCAGTGGAGTTTTGAGAACTCCTTGAGAGGAACAAGAATGGGTTTCAGAAGTTCCATGGAGCAGAAATCAGTAGATATTTCCAATATTTGTCTTTAAATAGGCATTTTTTTTAAAATTTAGAAATTGGGGATTCATTTGAATGACTTGATGTTCTTCCTCCATAGCATCTGATCTAGTCACATCATGTAGAAGTCAGTCATCTTCAGTTTCATTTCTGTGTTCTTTGTACTACATCACATCATATTAACTACAACACTCATAAGATTCTCATTTTTGTAACAGTCATTAAGTACTTCAAATGTCTTTAACTAATACTTAAACATAGCTATCATTGTATATTCAAATACGATTTGGGGAATTTATTGGCATTTATTCAACATTATCAAAATCTTATTAAAGCTAAATTAAGTGCATCATTGGAAACTTTCATTTAAATCTTATTATCCTATATTTAAATTTAAAAAATGCTGCTGTACAATATCACTGATTTTATAGCTACCAGAGTGTTTAATATTGTGGACTGAATCACTCAATAAAAAATTAATTTCTAAAGAGATGTCCTGGTTGGGGGGAAATGACTCATGGCTTGAAAGAGGAAAAACATTATGTAACCACCATTTTACTCTTTGTTTCTAGGAGTTTAATGATTGTAGATTCCCCATACAAGTGAGATCATGCAGAATTTGTCTTTCTTCCTCTGACCTATTTCACTTAGCATAATGGCCTCCAGATCCCTCGATGAGGTCACAAATGGCAGGATTTTCTTTGTTTTAGGCTGAGTAATATTCTGTTATATTTGCATATCACATTTTCTTTATCCACCCTTCCATTTATGGACACTCAGGTTGCTTCCATGTCTTGACTATTGTAAATAATGCTGATGTGAACACAGGGATGCAGATGTCTCTTGGAGATCCTGGTTTCATTTCTTTGGATTATATGCCCAGACGTAGTACTGCTGGAACATATGGTAGTTCTATTTTTAATTTTTTGAGGAACACTTGGATTGTTTTCTATAATGGCTGTACCAAGTTACACTCCCACCAACAGTGTACAAGGGTTTCCTTGCCTTCACATCCTTGCCAACACTTGTTTTCGCTTGTCTTTTTAATCATGGCCATCCTAACAGGTATAAGGTAATATCTGATTACAGTTTTAATTTGCATTTTCCTGATCACTAGTGAAATTGAGCATTTTTTTACATACCTTTTGGCCACTTGTATGTATTGTTTTAAGAAATGTCTATTCAGGTTCTTTGTCCATTTTAAACTCAAGTTATGTGTTTGGTTTTTATTAAGTCATATGATTCCCTTATATATTTTGGATATTAATGCCTTATCAGATGTATAGTTTATAAATATTTTCTCCCATTCTATAAGTTGCCTTTTCATTCTATTGATTGTTGTCTTTGCTGTGCAAATGTTTTTGTTGTTGTTGTTGTTGTTTTTTAGTTTGATGTGATTGGATTTGTCCATTTTACTTATGTTGGCTGTCCTTTAGGTGTCATATTTAAAAAGCCATTGTCCAGACCATTGTGAAGAAGATTCTCCCCTACACTCTCTTCTAGGAGTTTTATGGTTTCAGGTCTTATTTTTAAGTCATTCATGCATTTTAGTTGATTTTTGTTTATTTTTTGTTTATGGTGTGAGGTAAGGGTCCAACTCCCTTTTTCCGCATGTAATTATCCAGTTTTCCCAGTGCCATTTATTAAAAAGACTATCCTTGCCTCACTGTGTGTTCTTGTCACCCTTGTCAAAGATCAATTAACTGTAGACACACGGATTTCAGTCTCTATTTCATTCCAGTGGTCTATATGTGCATTTTTGTGCCAGTATTATCCTGTTTTGGTTACTGTCGTTATGTACTGTTTTGAAATCAGGGAATGTGATGCCTCCAGCTTTGCTTTTTTTTGCTCAAGGTTCCTGTGACTATTTGGAGTCTTTTGTAGGACAATATGAATTTTAGGCTTTTGCTTGTTTGTATCCATAAAGAGTGCCATTAAGATATTGATAGGGCTTGCATTGAATCTGTAGACCACTTTGGGCAGTATGGATGTTTTAAAAATATTAATTGTTCCAATCCAGGAACATGGGATGACTCCATTTTTCTGTGTCTTCTTTAAATTCCTTCATCAATGTCTCCTTTCCCATGGACCCCATGATGTTATTACTCAGAACTAAAAATAATAATAAGAAAAAAATCCTCATGACATGAGAAGAACTAAGTGCCCAGTTTTGCTAATCCGCTTTTGTCTGTCAGGATATCATTTTGTTCCTATCCTTACCCCCAGCTTCCTGGCGGTAAATTGAAAGGCAGAGGCTTAAAGTCTGCAATAATTTTAGAATTCAAAAAGTTAAAATGTGTTCAAAGTTTCAACTCCTCACTTTGGAGCAAATCATTAATAGTTGCTTGTCCAATATTAGAGATCTTGTCCATAATTTTAATTGTCTATACTAAAGAAGTATTGATTCTCCGAAATCTACAAAATATGCCATTGTCTCTATTAAGTGACCCTGGGGAGAATTTCATATTAAAATTTGGCATTTTGGAATCATTATGATAAATTTCCAATAATATTCTATCTCTGTGCTCTGTACATATTATCAACATAAAGTGCTCTGTACATATTATCAACATAATGTTCATAGTATCATTGTTTCTTATTCTGTGCTGTAAAAGCAGATGTAGCAATATCTAGTATTGTTTTATGTATGTACTAAATGCAATTTTTTGGAGCACGATTTATTTATTCGCTCAACTAACAGATACTGCATTATATGTTTGCTTCTTGCTAAGTATTAAGATAATGAAGTATACCTTAATTTCTTTTTTTTCCCCCTACAATTTTTTAAATCATTCATTCACTGGTTACCAAAAAAATAAAAAAAAAATGTTTTTTTCCATAGGGAATAAACCTTCCTCAATTATCAATCCATAAAATTGACTCGAGATCTACAAAAATAACTCACAATTGTCTTACATCTACTCCTACAACACACTCCGAATATCTTGATATTTCTATATAGGTTTATTCTGCTGTCCTAATTTAGAACCAAAGAGCTATTTTTATCTTTGCTCTTGTATGCTCATAGATAGACCTGTGGTGTAGTTGCCATCAGTTAAATGTACCTGCGAGAGACTGATGTTCAGAAATTGGCTAAGTGAAGGGATGGCAGAGTGCATGGGATCCCTGTCCTGGTTCAGGTAGCAGCAGAGGTTCAGGGGTATAGCTCTGAGGTGGGGTGGGGAGGTGGCAGCTCTTGACTGAGTCCAAGCGAGCTTAGTTTCAGTATGGCCAGTGTCAGTACTCCTGCCAGGTTAACTTGGAATTATTGGTCTTAACGTCATTCTTGAAAGCTCAGTGTAGAGCTTGGTAAAACTTTGTTTAAGCTTTTTACTAATACAAAAAGAAAAAGAAATGTTTCCTGCTGGATCCAGCAAGAGTGTATTACTTACAAATAAGAACCCTAATGAATCTAAAGTGACTCAACTAGATGATCTAAGAGGGCATTGGACCTGTGCTAAAACTATTCATTGTATTTAATTCCCTTCTGTACAGTGTGTGCTCATTATAAGCATTTTAGGTCATTAGAGATAATGAGAAGAAATTCTCTGAACTTTGAATAACTGAGACCCTAGATTTTCATTGCCTCAGGGTTAACCTATGCAAGCAGAGTTAAACCTGGGGTATTGCCAGCCTGAGAGTCATGTCTGCTTGAGAATGAAAGAAGGGTGGGGCTTAGTAAAGTAAGATTACACCTTAATAAAATAATTTGACCCACTAGATCCAATTTTATCTCAAATCAGATCTACCCCTGGAGATTTCACTTACAAAAATCAATACATGTCTGGTTTTGATTAAGTAAGTTTGCACTGATGTTCTGCCATTAAAAGAAAGAAAAGAAAAGAAAAGAAAAAAAGAAAGAAAGAAAGAAAGACCTTAGATCACATATAAGCACCACTGCTCTAAAGATGAATATAAAGAGTTCTTGCTTTTGAGCAGTAGGAAGGGCAGATTTTTAAAAGAACCATGAAATGCCTGCCAGAAAAAAGGTAATTGCAAGAGTCTATGGGGGAAAATACAGCTTTTGTGGGAAACCTCTAGCAACTGGAAAGATTAATTATCAAGGAGGATAATTAATTGCTCTGGGATGAATTGTCAAAAATTAATAGAATAACTGAGTTTAAAAGAGCAGAATAAATGTTCTGAAAAACCTCAAAGTAGACTACAAAATTTGTAGAAATAGAAATTATGTAACAAAAAAGTTCAATAATGTAACCAAAATCTTCCTAAGGATCCGTCTTCACTCCCTGTGGTAATTACTGTAGTGTAATCATGTACTTTGCAGCACCTATTCCTAATTTCCCTGAAGTCCATTCTGTATTCTCATTGGCTGTTCATGTTTCATAATTAGGAAGAAAAGCTCAGAATCCTAATGCACAGAAGTAAATGCTTGGTCTTTTTATGAGCAAGACAAGTAAATCTTGTACATCATTCCTTGAAATCTAAAAAAAATAAAATCAGTTTCTTTACTTAGGTCAGACAAAAATGTCAAATGTACTTTCAAGACCCAGCTTTCTTCTTAAAAAATACCATAATTTAATTAACCACCTTGATATCACAAAGATTTCACTCTAGTATGACCACTAGCAGATGAAGCTTTTCCTTACTGAAAGATTGAAGTGGTTTCTTGAAAAAATTTTATCAGAATAGAAAATCCATTAAGAAGCATATGGCTTCTCAAGCAGTCTTGGTAATAAGAAATGTTCAAGGTGTTCTTTTAAGAAACAATTCTCTCAGAACAGATAGAGAATTACTATTATTTTTTTAAAAAAAGAGGTGACAGTGATAGTTGCTTTTCAGAATCCCTCACAATTTCACCTAGGAAAGATAATGAAAGGAGACAGAATGGGTAGACTGATATTTATCTGTGCCCTTAAAAGAGGGTTGTAATTATTTTTTTATTGTTAAAGAACAAAGCATGTAGTAAGAAGCTATTAAATTTTACTTTTATAATATGAAATGAAGTTCAGTATCAGAGTTTCACTGAAAATGCTGAAATATGAATAAGCTACGTTCTTTTTTTTTTTTTTAAGATTTTTTTTTTATTGTGGAATTGGGGGAGGGGAACAGCGTTGGGGAACCGGGGAAGGGGAACAGACAAGTTGCTGTCCTTTTGTTCTTCAGTCTAGTTGTGGAGGACATTGCTTCACTGGCCCATGTTGGGATCATCATTGCACTCTTCCCGGATGAGGCAGATCGGTCACTGGCCTCTGGACGGCCACTCACAGTGGCTCTTGGCAGCTCACGCTGGCTGCCAGCCACTCACGCTTACTGCCGGCCACTCACTGTAGCCTATGGCAGCCCAACTGCAGCAGGGGCTGCAGCCTACACCGTCGCCAGGGCTTGCACAGCCCAGGTCCAGGTGGAGCTGTTGTTCACCATTGTAGCTGTAGAGGGCAGTGTCACTGGCCCTCATATGTGGGATCCGAACCGGGGCTGCTGGCGTCCCAAAACCAGCTCTTAACCAATGCGCCACTCGGCCGGCCCAAGCTACATTCTTGATAATGGTGAAGCGATAGAGACAAAGAGCAGAGGGAGTATTAATAGATGAATAAGAGAATTTATTTCCTAAGAACTTTACCCAAGACACAAATCAAGCAAAATACTGAACTGTCTAATGTGGTAAATAGGCCACTGAGATTAAGGATGATGGGATGATTCAGGTAGATAATATTTAGCAATATTTTTCATTAGGGTATGAATTTTACTGAGCAAATACAGGTTTAGAAGGGAGCAGATTACTTTTCAAAAGGCTTCAGGTTAACTGATGACAGTAAAAGGTGTAGGGGAAAGAAATAAAAATTTGGATTTATGAAGATTCTTTCTTCTGAGCGGCTAAAACTGCTTTAATGCATGCTGCCCTTTCTCTTTTCTAAGACTAGAAGATGAAGTGCTTACTTTTACAGGTAAATTAGTCCCTCCCATGTATTCAAGATCTTATCACTGATTCGGGCATCATACATGGAGCAACTCCGAATGGTTCAAAGTGAGTAATTCACAGAGTATTCAAGGAGGTAAATTAAGTTGCACCTTTAAACATTAGAAATACTATGAGCACATCTGTATAATAAAATAGGTAGCTCTTACAGCTCACTAAGTAAGTTCTAAGGTATGTGCATCTTTTAACTCATTGCGTCTTCATAATACTATTATGACATAGTGATTTATTGTCACCTTTGTTTTCTAAATGAAGAGAATGAAGCTCAGGTAGGTTAACCACCTTTCCTGAGCCATAGCATATAAGAAAGCCAGGCTCTCAACCAAATCCCCGACCTCACTCAGTGTCCTTCACTGTGATGTCACCTCGTACATTCTAGTTTTGGTCAAATACAGGTGTTCAAGACAGGGCCACAAAAGTGTGGATTTTCCTCGCTCATGTTTCTTTTTAAATGAGAAAGGAGAGTATTTTTCTGGACACTCTTAACAGAGTCCAGCCAAAGGTTCTGCCCCAGTCACTAGCGAATGTAATGGGAACTTGATCAGTGACTTGTACCCACCCTCGTTTACCTGGGAATCACCTCAAGGGGCTTGGCACAGTGTCGCCATAGGGAATAAAATCCTGGGGCACCTTCCCAGAGTCCCTCATCTGTCTTTCTTCCCCAGGGTCAGTGCTCTGTCCCTTCTTGTCACTTTTCCACTCCCAGCTTATGACGAAATGTGGGTGTGGCTTTCAGAGCAGCTGCTGAGGAACCCGAAATGTGCAGATTTGCCTCTCCATTGGGTACACTTGAATCTGTAGGAGAAGAGGAAGGGAGTTCGGAGAGAAGCAGACAGATAAATCCCCCTTGCTGTCCCTTCATCAATCTATACTGAGGTGCTTTTCTCTTGTCAGAGTCCTCAGTGTACTTGCTGAATAACCCGTTTCATCCCTTTATGGCATCCTGTGAAGCAGTCATCACTACAGGCACGATATGGAAAAGCTTTCGATCTTTTGAATTTCACTTGCCTCACCTCCTCTGTTGTCCTCACACTTACCTCCCTAATTAGCACGTCTCCAATAATCACATTTTAATCTTTGTCTGAGGCCCTGAGTCTAGAGGACCAGGGCTAATACAGCACCCAATTGTGTCAATAGAATTCAGATTCCCTTACAAAGGAAGAGGAGGTGTTTGTCCCAGAGGCCAACAAAAGGGCTGCTCCATTGCTTCAAGGTAGCAAGTGGTATGGCTGCTTCAAACTGTGGTTGTGCAAACTCCAAATTTGTATTTCTAAACACTGTGCTAAATTGTATTAATATAAGTGTACCTGTCATCATTTAACTTTCTTTTAAGAAATTCCAGATAAAACAGCAAGACCAGGTATTATCTAGGAATCGTTATCCATGAGAACTTACCTGCCAATCCTGGTGATTATTCCTAGTCTGAGTCTTGATGGACACTTGCCATTCCCTCCATAGTAGCTGTAATTAATGTTCTGTGCTGCTCCACCATCTCTGGGGATGGAAGTCATCTTTTTTTTTTTTTTTTTTTTTTTGAGGGCAGTATCACTGGTCCTCATATGTGGGACCCGAACCAGGGCCATTGGCTTCCCAAGCCAGCGCTTAACCACTGCGCCACTCAGCTGGCCCTGGAAATCATCTTGATGGTGATGCTTTATTGCTTCAGTTCACCAGCTGTGCCCTCAGGGAGAGGAGGAAATCAAATTATATAAAAAGCACGCACCTCAATTTATCATCTGAAGCAATAGTAGCAATCATGCTCCTTATATGCAATACCAATTAGGGACTCGTACAATGGCGGCATTTTACCTTTAACTTCTACTTCATTTTGTTCCTGTGACAGTATGTCATTATCAATTTTTATCAACCCCCGGTTCATATCCTCAGACCTATAAAATATCATGAATTGCGTTACTTTTTAGCATCCCCATGACTGCCAAGTGGTCAAGGCATGAGAGAATGAAGGGAGAATGGGTGGGATTTGTTGTCAGAGATGATATTATCAGAACGAGTAGTTCTCTGTACCTAAAGCTGAGAAGAGTAGCTGGGAGACATAGCTCTGTGTGAAACAGGAGAGGTGAATGTGGACCCATAGAGGCCAGTGGACAGCGACAGGATGGCCTGGTTTGATTTGCATTTGCAGCTGCAGTGTCACCTCCTGTCTGGTATTAACCCAGGTGTACAGATGACTGGGGCCATTTCACTCCAATCACCATCTCTTTGAGTTCCGGGAACCTGTACACCTTTTCAAAGTCTGTGGGACCATTGAGAAGGAAACGTCCAGTTGGACAGTTGGCTTTTACCCAGGTAAGTCTCTGCCCATGAGCAAATTTGAGTTCTGCAGACAAACCACTGGTGATACCAAGGAAGCCATATAGAAAAGATACCGGGTATCTCCATATTGGACAGGGATCCAATAGTAATGAGAGTGGGGAATGTTGGCCTAGGGGATGAGTGTGATCACGTGAATGGCTATAAGGACTCTACCAGCCTTGGCGTGTCCACCATGTAGATGCCTGCTTTGGTGCTAGATGGTGCTGCGCTGTGCCTCGGGCTGTTTTTGATGCGTGAGTGCTGCATACAGCTGTGCAGGATTTGCTGTCCATGAATTCCCTCCCACATTCATTTTCTCCAATTTTGTCCATGAGGATCTCCCTATTCAGTGTCCTGGTGTTAGGCCCCTCCTACCTTTTGCATGTTCACATCTTACTTTGTTCTTTTCTCCTCTTGCTCTCATACATGGAAGTTGTTGAGTGTCCAGAGTGGGTGGTGAGCTTGGATTTTCCTCTAGTGTCTGAAACATTTTGTTAAGCACTTATGTAATATCCTTCTTTAAAGAAACATTCTCTTGTCCATATCTCACTTTTGTAAAACAAAACAAAAATGGCTTTCATAATTTTTTTTTTAATTTAATGGAAATTTTATTAAGGATTTTAAATTACGTATTTTAAATTTCTAGAATGGGTTAGAACCATTTGGACCTGGACAGATGGCATTAATGAACACTGATATCCCTTGAAGCTGAGGTGTTATTAAGAGAATTCCCCTGCAAGCCACCTCACCCTTTATAACAAGACCAAACAGTATCCACTCCTTCACATTAACAGTAGCTATTTCCTAAAACAATGAATAAAAAGTAGTGGTTCACAGTTGTTTTTTTTCTGATGTGGGATTCAAGAACCTATTTTTGGAAGTCCAAAGTAGACTACTTCCCTTTCTTTCTCATTAAATTCCTACTCTAGCAAGCCTAATTCTCTTTAAAGTAGGTTAATGCCAGGAAAACAAAGATTACTATTTCAGCATTTCTGTTCAAAATGTGTAAGCATGGAGACTTCCCTATATACATTTGTGTGGAAAGAAAATTTGCAAGTGGTGTTCCCACAGGCGCTACCATGTTAGAGTATTAAGGTTCTATTCCGTAGGCCTTTTATTCCTCATCTCTTCCTTCCTCCCTTCCTTTATTCCCTGTATAAGTACCAGCAATACCCCTCCCAGGAATGCTCCCTCACTCTACCCTGGTCATCCAACATTTTATAATTCTTTTTCTCACATACATTATACAATTCCACGTTTATTAATGTATACTGATGAATATGGTCAATGTATTGTGCTAATAGACAAAAAAGAAAAAAAAGAGAGGATCATTATGTGGCTCTAGAAATGCTAATGAGATTGGGAGTATCTTAATTAATGCTGAAGCACACATATTTTATCTGCATTTTCCACTTAAATATGTTCAAGCAATTAATGCCAAAGTACAAGATGAGAAACTTGTATTATATAAAGTTTTTCGTACTGCTGCACTGGTTTTTATTTTCAACATCTGTAGTACCTGGTTACCCAGTAAGTCAATTAACAAAGCATGTTTCTTTTTCTCAATGCTCAGAAATTCAACCTGTGGGAAACACTGAGTGTCTTTTCTATTATTTTGAGAAAACCAATCCCAAAGCTATCTGAAAATATACAGTTGATAAAAAAGAAATTTAGTGTGTCTTAACTTGAAGGCATCTTATTTGCTGAGAATTTCCCCTTTTATCATTTTTAAATATCATTTATTGTTTATTAACTTCATGATTTATTTTAATGCTATTTGCTTTAATTTTATTTTGCTTAATGTTAATGTATTAATTTTGTTGTATTTTTGAGTGAGTTTATTTTGTGTGCTCTGTGCCCATATTTCTGTTTTCAAGTTGATTGGGTAACTTTGATTTCCATATTTCTCTTGTGTAGCTTGAAGCCAGATTGTTGTTGTTTATCTTTATAAGTGAGATTTTTAAATGTATATTTGAATTGATTCTGTCATCTTATTTTTCCATGTAATTGGCATGCTGTTTCCTACTTCTTTCCCTGTTACTTTGAAAATACACAGTATGTTTTATTCCTCTGGTGGTCACATTCATTATTTTAAATGATGTATTTAATACCTTTTTGAACAATTATTGATGTTAGAACAGAAAGAGTATCCTATTTCTTTCCTGATATGAACCATGAGAAAAATTAATGAGCCCAGATATTGTTTCACTAGCTTCTTCCTCCTATGCCCCTTATGTAACCATGTCACGAGTTTCCTTATTAACCCATTCCATCGTAGTCCATTATAATTATAATTATAATTGCATTATAATTGCTGTATTATTAGATGTATATGCATATGGGATGGGGGAGATTATCTATCTAAGAAAAATAAATTGATATTTACTGAAGGGCAAATAAAGGGCTAGGAATCTTAACCTAAGAATAAAAGAAGTAGGGAGCTTTGGGTAATATTCTAAAGAACAAAATGAAAAGTTGTATATTGTTTGAAGCCTAATTTAATTTAACCTGGTAAATTAAATAGCGAAATCTTTAATATTTATGATATTATAGGAACTTGAATTTGAGTAGTTTTGTTTATTGTGTTTTTTTTTAGATCTTTTCTTTATTTCTGTGTGAGTAGAGCATGTGCGCACACACACACACACACACACACACACACACACCCCTATTATAATTTAACAGAATTGAAAATTTCTGATTACTTTCTTCTAGAATTTAAGAAAGTAGGAATCAAGCTGTGAGACCTCATTCTATTCTTCAATTAATTAATTAATTAATTAGGAAAAGAATCAACTGTAATAAATAAGATTAGAGGACTGAGGAGAAGAAGACAGGTTATCGTCTGACATAGATTATGGAAGTGAGGGCGGAACTACTTTCATAAGGGTTCAAGCCTCAGAAGTCATCCTTTTCAGAATCAACATTTGAGGAGTTCCTTATTCATGGATTTATTTAGGTCCCTGCCTCCCTCTCTCCCTCCCTCCACCTAGTCCCCTCCCTCTCTCCTTCCTCGGATTCTTTCTCCTTCCTCCATTCCATCCCATCCCATCCCATTCCATTCCATACCCTTTTTCTCCTATATCTTTTCTGTGTCTTGATGAAGTATTACATAGAGTACAATCTCTCAGTGGCATCCCCATTCCTAAGTTATGGAATTCAAACGTTTATTGAATCTGACTATGAGGCATGCTGACTACCTGACAATGAGGCATTTATTTAAGAACCAAATCAAACCAAATATCACATCATCAGTGAGAGGGATCTACATAAGCAGAGAACAAAAAAAAAAAATGTATGAAAATCATGTTTAAAAATGTAATTGATTGCATACTAATTTTCATTAAAATTGCAGCAGTGAGATTAAGACAAATATTTAAAAGGAATATACATGTATTTGAGCAGTCCTTTAGTCCTATATCACTTGGCTTAGTTATTTAAAATCTGTTTAGTAGGGCCAGCCGAGTGGCTCAGTTGGCTAAGAGCTCACTCAAGGGTGCGAGCTCTGAGCAACAGGGTTGCCAGTTTGATTTCCGGACTGAGCTGAGCTGCCAACAGGTGGAGGATGGCTCAGCTTTAAAAAAAAAAAAAAAAAAAAGAAGTCTGTTTAGTGATGTCCCTTACCTGTTTATGAACATAAACTGATGGCCTGATGGGAAATGATGGGGAACTCTGGAGTGCTGCATGGTGGTGCCGTGCACTAGGCACAGTTGCTTAGAATGACCTCCAGGGGGTGCTGGGAGAATGTCTTCTCAGTAAACCAGAAATCGGCTATTGCTTAGAATCAATGGACTTCTTTAGAACAAATTTAACAGAATTAGAACAAACATTCTCAAAGTTTCTTCCACTAGCAATCTTTCAAAATAAATCATAAAGCATTGGTTATTAAGAATAAAGAACATGACCCAAGCATAACTCTAAATGTCTGTTGATTATAGACAGACATCCATGCACATAATATACAACGATACATGTATAATCCCCACATGCATACAAATGTGCTTGAGTTACACTTATAGATCCATCCATATGTTTGTAATTAGATATTGGCAATATCAAAGACATTTCATTAAGGTTTATCCTTTTTCTATTGAAACTATGTTTTTAAATTGTTTATAGTAGAAAACAGCTTGTGAATCTTCTCAATTTAGGTGTGAAATCTATGTTATTTTTCCTTGAAAAGTTTAAGCAACATGTGTTCTTAATCCGTTTTAGATATTATGTAGCTTAAAGGAATCATTGTACACTATTTAATGTAGCACTGAGATTCAAAAACTACTGCACAAACAAAAGTGACAAAATTCTGCTTGTTGAGAAGATAGTGATATATTTTTAAAATATATAAATATAGAAAAGTATGAGAAAATAATATTACAAATTAACTTTAAAAAATATAAGGTAGCATATTTTATACAGCTTAGGCCACCTTTTTTGTCTTCATAATTCCTTACTTTTTCTATTCAGCTTCAGTTTATAATCTAAAAAATCTGTAGGGATCAGGAAATAGAAAGAAATATATAAGACCGTGTGTGTGTAATGCACATATATTATACAAAATGTAAATTATATATAATATGTAAATATGGTTTTAATTTATATACATATATGTTATTTGACAATCTGGTACTCTCCTTATATAACTTACAGTCTAGCATGGGGGTGGCCATTAATTATGTATTTCCATTAAAAAAAAAATATATATATATATATGTCTTCAAACTGTTATGTGCTATTAAGTGAATAATACTGTTATGTGCTATTAAATGAATAATCCCTGGTCTGAATTTATGTTCAGGATCAAAGATGGCTTTTATGAGGCTGTCAAGATATAGCTGAGATCTGAGAACAAAGTAAGAGATTAGGCAAAGTGAGGAATAAATTTTGTCTCTAATTAAAGGCACATCATTAAGGCCTTGAGGGAACTTGGAATATTTGGGGAACTAGAGAAAATTAGGAATTGCTGAAATGCTGAGATACCATGGACAAGAGAGGGATAATATGTCTCAAACTTTGTAGGGCATTAAAGTTATGTGTATATATTTTTTTCTTTATCCTAAATGCAATGAAGAATACTTTGAGACATTTTACGGTGGGTCTAAAATGAGGGCTGAATGACGTTATTATTTTATTTCTATTTTGTCTGCAATGGAAAGTGGACTAGAGAAAAATCAGATTAAATTGCTATTGAAATAATTCAAGCAAGAGCTGATGCTAGGTTGGCCTAAGATTGTGGTGATAGAAGGCAAATAGAAGATAAGTTTGTTTTATTTGGGGTGTAGTGGTGGACTTGACTGTGGATTAGCTGTGAGCCTTGATCAACAGGTGGATGGTAGCATAATTTATCCGCACAAATTGATCAACTTATCTTGCCCATCTTTTCTCCATAATTCTGTCCAGTTTAAGAGCAGAGTTTGCTGGAACTTAGTGATCAGTGCTTGCATAGAGGCAACTGAGTGTTAGAGGTGAACTATCATATAGCTATGCCGACTCTTTCGACTCTAAAGTAATGAATGCGAGTGGATTCAATGAGTACTCAGTACAGGTCAGGAATGGCACTTAATTTGCCTTTCAGTATCTGAGAATACTGTTCTATTATGTACATTTCCTCACAGAATTAAACCCACCTTGAAACCCCCAGCAGAAGATACAGTCTTCGAATAGATTGAGAAAAGAGAATGCGTGTAGATGGATTGTGCTCATCTTCCAATCATCTACTCTGCTTTCTGTATTTGTCAAGGTTTTCTGTCTTCTCTTCTGTTTTTATAGATAGAAGTGAAATGTCTCTGATCTATAAAGAAAACATTAACCTCTTCAATGATCAATTATGCCCTTCTTCTCTTTCCTTCTGGATGATATTTTTGCATTTATTTCTCTTTCACATCACAAGCATTTTTCATCTTTTTAAATAATGTATATTTGTATACAAAGAGCATCTAGTAACTTTCATCTTTAAAACAGGCTTTCCTTGGGCTCCACCTTTTCTTTCCACTAGTGTTTCTTTATACTATTTCCTAACAAAACATCTCAAAAGAATTTTCTATACATGTTGTCTTCACTTTATTTTCCAGTTCCTCTTTAACCTATTATTAATACAATCTAGTGCTGAAAGGGTAGTTGTCAAAGTGAGCAATAGCCTGTAAATGGTCAATCTCAAATTGTCAATTCACTTCTCTATCTTTGTTTCACTCAGCGTCTCAACAATCTGTAACATAGTTGGTCACAGTCTCTCTACCATACACTTGAATCTCTTTGCTTCTGTGAGAGGCTGAATAATGTCTCTCCCCCAAAGACATGAGCACCTAATCCCAGAACTGGTGAAGATGTTAAAGCTCATGGCAAAAATGAATTTGTTGATAATAGGATAGGAACCTTGAGATGAGGAGGTTATCTTGGGTTATCTGAAAGGAACCAACATCATCATAAAAGAAGTCCTTGTAACAGCTATGCAGGAATGTCACAGATGATGTGATAGCAGAAGCAGTCAGAGCAATGCAGGGGACATGAATGATTGAATGCGGGTATTTTCTAGAAGCTAGAAAAGACAAGAGAACAGATTCTCCCCAAGAATGAAACCTTGTCTACCAGTTTTCGACCTCTGACCATCTGAAATGTAAAAGAATAAATGTGTGATTTTAAGCTGCAGTAATTCATTACAGCACCAATAGAAAACGTAGGCAGTTATTATGATATTCAATATTTATTTTTCTTATCCTGTTGGTCAGTCTTTTTAAGTCTTCTTTGCCAGTTCTGCCTTGTCCTTCTGAGATAAATTTGGAGGCACCCTGGGGCTTGGCCTTGAGGCTTCATCTCCTTACTATCCTGCTCTCCATACTGCCTTGTGTTTCATTGGCTCTAAATACATCTACATGCTGATGACTCTCTATCCCCAAACTCTCTCTTGGTCTGTAGACTGAGCTTACACAGTCTACGTAGAAGTTCTATTTTATGTCCAACGGACACATCCAACCTCAGCTGTCCAATATAGAAGTCACTCTTCTCTCTCTAAACGCAGTTACCATCTTTCAGATACTCAAGACAATTCTGTAGCTATTATCTTACATTCAATCGAAAATCAAGTATTAATATTTTACTGACGCATATCCCAAAGGTGGCCACATTCTCCATCTCTTCTCCCACTATCTTGGTGCAAAGCACAAAAACTCTAAACTTGATTATTGCTTCTGCTTTTCCCTTTTTTCCTTAATTTTCACTGTAATCTAGTTGTCACATGGCAGTAAAGGGACTTTTAAAAATTAAACTGAAAATGATTTTACTCCTAGAAATAACACCCTCCAATTGCTTCTCTTCTATGATATCTTATAATTAAATGAATGTTTTCTCTGTGGCCTACAAGGCTCTACAAAGTTTCACCCTAAATGCTAAGTTTAGAAAATTATAGTAGAAGATACTGGACTTGAAGGCATGATAGGAGGAGCTCTTGCTAAAGAATTTGAGGTTTTCACTGTGGTCAAAATTTTCAATTCCTGTAAAAGAACTTAGGAGAACTAAAATTGTCTGATTTGCCTCTTTCCATGACTCTGACACTCAAGAGAATTACTGAAATGAGGAAATATTGAGGTCTAAATTACTGAGGAGCCTGATGGAGAATAGTGAGGCCAGCAGGTGGGGCTTGTAGAAGCCTAGGGAACCAGCCACTATTATACTAATATTGCTACTTGGAGTTATATGATCCTTTTATTTGTGCACCTAGAAGTTAGAATTCAAAATAACCTACTCATAGATGGTACATTTATTTTATAAATGAGACAACTGGGTACTGAGAGGTTAGGAGACATTCCTTCAATCATGCACCTAACTAACAGTGATGATAGGGGTCATTTTGTAATTTTGTTTGTATGCATGTACTTTAATGTGTGCGTGTAATTATTAGAGTGTCTAAGATTCTTTGACATCATATAGAAGGTTTTCTTCTTTAACATCCTGAGATAAAGGTAAAGCAGTTATTATTTTTCCCATTATTAGAAATAGTAAGGAAAGTCAAGCATCTTGACTAAATGGCATCGAGGAAAGAATAAAAGTAAAACTAGAATTTAGGTTTTCAGGTTATTATTCTTGCTCATTTTCTACTTTATTATGTGACAAGGGGATGCACTATGCCACTGGACCCTGGATATGGGATGTGATTTCCGCTCAATCTCCTTATCAGCCTAAGAAGGAGCCCCAAACATCTCAAGATAGACCCCCTAAGAATAGCAAAGAGGGAACTAGGCTCATTAACTTACAGTTTATTGATATGGAAGCATATTTTGCATTGCAATTAAACTCAAATGTAAGTACTTCATTTAATATTTTTTCTTTAAGCAGGAAATGTAAGTATCTATTAATGATATAATAAAAAAGAACAATTGCTTTTATGTTTAATAAAGTACCACCTATAAGATTTTATTTATGTAGTATTATACTTTCCATTTTAAGCTGCAAGATATAAAATAATTCTCCCTTATATTAGTAGCCCTAAAATAGTCTTTTAGGGAGGACTCCTAGGGAGATTGGAGCCAGTTGTCACATCGCGAATACCAAGTAGATGCAAGTAGCCATTCTCAGGTCAGCTCCTGTAACTAGGTTGGTAGTAAAATACCTGATTAGCATTGTGGGTTTGTAGGAAAGTTTATTTCTGCCTCCTAGGGAAAACCTGCTCCTTGTTCATTTATTCCAGAATCATTTATTCACAAGCAGTAATTCAAAGTGAGTTGGAGCATAGATTTTTCTCGAATCTTGCTTGGTTCTACCATTTTCTAGAAATGTACACCTCGGGCAAGTTAATGGATGTCTCTATGAATTAGTCTCTCATCTGTAACTCTCCTCATGGGGTAGCTGTATTAAATGAACAAATTTTATAATACATTTAACATGAAAATATGATTTTGCAAAGCACTGAGAAATATGGCAACTATATTACATTTTATAACAGAATTTAAACAGACCTGGTAAAGGCACACCTCGTCATCTCCCTTTATCCATTATCCATGTACCCCCCACACACACACACACACACTTTTTTCCTACCTGTCCCTGGTCCCTGAACCTTGAAAAAAAGACAAATGGCACTGCTTACAAAACAGCTCTCAAAGGAACCGTTCTGGGATTGTACCGGGTCTGGCAAGCTCAGGGCACAAAGCTGGACCACCTTTTCATGCTGCTGTCGGTAATGGGTTCGCCTCAGTCCTTATGCTTGTTGCCTGATGGAGTCAAGATGATTCCTTCAGTCTCAAACGTCCTGTCTGTATTCAAGGGAGTCAGAGGGACTAAAGGGAAAGATCACACAATGGTTGGCGTTGTTTTTTTTTTTATCAAGGAAACAACAGTTTTTTCTAGAACATTACCCAGAGGCTTTCTGTCTGGACTTGGACCTTATTGGTGATGCCTTGCTAAACAAGCCTAGAACATTGCGGGTGGTATTGCTATGCTTTGACGGCAGTTCTCATCTTGGGCATGGCGTTCGAATCATTGGGAGAGCTTTAAAAACGCTGATTCCTGGGTTCCCTTGTTTAGGTCTGCAGCGACGTTTATGGCTGCCTTAAATAACACAAGGGGCTTCTTCAGGTCACCTTTTTGCACATGATGCCCCCCATGGATAATAACTCGGAAATCCCCACAGTGAGTAAGGAGAAAGGGCAAGGACATACTGGATAAGCAATTAAGCGAGTCTGCCACCGGTGGCTGATACAAAGCCTGGCCCATGGAACCTAATTAATTGGATGGCTGGATGAGATCCCAGAATGGACAGGGACCAGTTCCTATGGCAGTTACTTAATGAATTTGGCTGGGGAAGGTGTGATTTTGAGATAGGTTGTTGTTTTTTTTGTTTTTTTTTTACATACAGGCACACCCCTTTACCACATTTTTAAAAATAGATTTTTAATACATATTTCTATCCCTTGAGAAATTTTAGATTAGTTATATTGTTGTTGGTTTTTTTTTTGTGTGTGTGTGTGAGGGCAGTGTCACTGGCTCTCATATGTGGGACCCGAACCGAGGCTGCTGGCTTCCCAAGCCAGCGCTTAACCACCGCGCCACTTGGCCGGCCCCATTGTTGTTGTTTTTTAATCAATCCCAGATTCCATTCACTCACAGGCGACTAGGAAGGCACCATCTTACCCATGGCCAGTGAAGAATAGCCAGTCAATTATATGAGGCAGGGGTGGGTACAGCCCTGTGCCAAGGCCACATTTAGAGGATGGACAGAGGACAAGAGGCCTGAGAACTGATGAGAGAGATCACAAACAAAACATTCTCAAAGGAATGCAGAATTGCCTGCCGCTGACAGCTTAAAATGGTGGCATTTTGAGTTTATCTTGGGAACACAATGTCTGTGGGTGATCCAAGTTAAAACAGTTACAGGGAATTATTTGGGGACGGAGGTAGAGAGTGGTTAGGTGGATGAGAATTAAATGAGGACATAAAAGATGTAGGGTTGAGCATTCTTTCAAGACTTATATATAAAGGTAAAGATACTGAGAGGTGGTGATAGTGTGGCAGGCAGCTCACGGAAAATGTGAGTGGGGTACTTTCATTCTTTGTTTTTAAAGATACAAGCGACCTGAGGTTGTTTGAATGATGACAAGAATGTGCAAAACGAGCAGAACAGGGCATCCAAACAGGAAGGTACAGGAAAGAAAGGGAATAATATAAAAAGGGTCAGGCTCCTGAGGAAGCCAGGAGCCCACAGATGCAGGAAGGAAAGGGTGTGAGATTATCATTCTTAGGAAGGTTGGCTTTCAAGGCTGGTTCTTGGTTGGCATAAGGGAATCGGGATTTCAGACTTTTTATCATCCCCAGAACTGAGAGAGTGGTTCTCTGTGCCTAAATCTTTGCGCAAACAACTTTTCTGGAAGATGACATTCAGGCATCCTGTGTGACTCCACCCAGTGAGAACTTTTGGAAGCTGGTGTCTGGTTTCCTGTGGACTCCGCCCCTTTCTCCTTTTCCCTTTGCTGATGTGTTGACGGTGCATCCTTTCCTCTGTAACACATCATAACCATGAGTACAACCTTCTGTGGAGTCTCTTGAGCCCTTCTAGTGAATCATTGAAACTTGGGGTGTTTCAAGAACATCATTTATGATATCCTCGTTGCAGGAAGATGAAGTAACAGTGGGAATACAGATGGGGTTGGTGTTTAGGTCAAACACCAGACCCAAACAATACTGCTACTAGCATCCAGTCCACCAAAATTGAGTCCCATTGCCACACAAGCTGGAAAAGAGGCTAGAAACCTGTAGACTTGTTAACAGCAATTCTGCTCAATTCTGGGTGTGGTATTAAAGAAGATAGGAAGATGTACATTGGACAATACAAACAGCATTTCCTATATCAATGCCCATGTCATTTACTAAGAGAATGGGATTGGAAGGAACATAATAAACTTAATGGCGATTGTGTTGAGTGTTTGTGATGTTGGGACATGTGTGTGCTAATTTCTAGTGTGTAACTGTAAGTATGGCTATGAAACAGAGTGTATATTGGGGATTACATGTTATTTTGGGCCGTGTATTTGGTAATCTAGTTATTTTGTAGAAAGAACTGTAATAAGAGAGAGCAAGGCTCTTTCAGAGGCACAGCGACTGGCTGATGAGGGATTTGAAGTGGCCCCCCTGAGCCAGTGTGTTCCTGTCTATCCTGTTTGCAGCTGGAGACGCAGTCTACTCACCGATGGTTCCATCTGCTGCAGCCCTACCTGCATGTCAGGGATTTCGAAGTTCTCATCCTCTGTCAACTTGGGAGCCTCCCTGGCTACATTCATTCACTTCTCTCCAGTCACGCTTACCTGCTGTTTATTTCTGAAATTCTTTAAGCTCACCCCCACCTGAGAGCTTTTGTTCTTGCTATTGACTAGCTTTAAGCCCCGCCCTCTTCCCCCCATATCGTCTTGGCTCAGTTCCCTACCTTACTGTGTCCCAGCTCAAGCACCCCCCTCACCTCCTGGCCACCCAGTTTAGCATTACAGCCCTCACCAACGTTCCCTGCTCCCCTTGCCTAGTAGTTTTTTCCCCTCCGTAGTATTCATTACAATTTGGCCATGCTGTAGTTTACTTTTAATTTGCATTTAACTTAATTTTTGTTTAATGTTAGCTATCTTATTTTATTCATTGCTTAATTCACTGTAATTCCCCATACCTGGAGCACATGGTCACCTCAGGTCAACTGTGTGATGAGTGGGTTCATATGTTGGGCTTACTCCTTCATTTCTGTGCATTGTGTAAAAATTTCCTGGCATCCTAGCCTAAGAGCTGTATTCCTGAAGAAAGTTTTAGGGGTTGTCGTCGTTTGACCTGCCCATTCCAAGAGAGCGAATTTGCCTCAAATGCTGGAACCATCTCAGGAGCTGAGGCACTAAAATTTGTCGAAGCCCTTGGTCCTGTAGGTTTGTCTGGAATTCAGTAAACATCTAACAGGTTTTCTTTCCTGTGGAGGAGCCTAATTTTGTTAAAAAGAGAAGACACTCATAAGACACATTACATATGTGTGGCTCTAAAAGCTGTTTCTTCTCATAGAAGAATCTATTTGTCAGGGTCTATCACTGTGCAGTTAGAACAAATGTACGATAAAGGAGCAGAATGAATGCGTGTGCAGCCTCTCTAATTCCCCATATTAGAAAGATTGGATTTAATTTAGAATGCTCAAATCGTGGCAAGGTTAGATCCTGGTGACTTTGCAGCCTTCATCATATTAATTATCAGCATTCTAGTCTGATTCACAGAGAAGCATTTGTAAGTACGGAACTTCACCATCAACCAGTAGTATGATTTTTAAATTTATCTCTAAGAAATATCCCTATTACAGCAAGAGGCAAACACATTTATGTTCTCATTGTAATGCACTAATACTTTAAAATAAATCATTATATTCACCTCGATCTAGTGATTCTCAAATTTCAGAGCTTTTTTGAAATAGTTTGTTATCCAGTTAAGTTTTAACTTGTCCCCTATTTTGTGTATCTGTGCTTTATTTGGATACAGACTTCACTGTTTCTATTTCTGATTTACTAGCAACTTCAGATAATTTTCTTCAAATTAGTGTGATAGTATTCATCATGATAAAATCGCAATCATATAAATAGCATCCTTTTTGAGTACTGCTATTTTCTGGTGCTTTAATATATTAGACTTAATTCTCACAGCGAGGTGCACAGTAGATATTATTAACTCTAGGTTAGAGGTGAGGAAACTAAAATGAAAGCTAAATGACTTAATACCACCTAACTCATAGATCAAACATCCGGCTCCAAGGACTTCATTATATCAACCTTCCAATTTCTTCAAAAAACACTTGCTTTCTTTGATACATCCGAGAATGTAGTACCATTCAGAGTTTTGTTTTACAGATCCTAAGTACCTTTGTGAAAGTGATACTCTGAAGCAGTGGTTTGTGTTCATTGAATTGTTATATCATTTAGAGTTTTCTCTCAAAAGTTAAATATGTTTTGCCCAATTGAAGGTTCTTTTTCTGCCCCATATCTCTAGGTCATGAGACTGATGTTAGTTTGCCATATAAGATGATAATAAGTACGTTAATGTTGTGTATGCTGTGTTCACATTATGTACATTTGGGAACATGTATAATCATTCCTACTTTTGCGGTGTGATTTCGTTGATGGTGGAGTTTGTAACGAAGGTGGAAGAGGTGTACATGCGGGGTGTACACAGATGATGGTTGAAATTATTGTCTTTGCACAAATTTTGTTTTGTTTAAGCCCTGCTTAGCTCAGGCAGTTGACAATGAGCTCGTCGGGAATTTCTGACCCCCTGATTGAATGATGAGACCCAAGCTAGCACTAGTGTTCATTTTTGTTTTCTCTAGAGAGCTACGAGTATCACGAGATAGTATATGTGTACTTTAATGGTATTTAAATCTTCACTACGTGATGAATTTGGCATCATCAGTGGCTTTACACTTACGTGAATTTTTCTATCACTTGTAGATGGAAGCAGTAATTGTAAGATTGAAATATAGTTGGTGACCTAGGACTTCTTTTTTTTTTTTCCTCCAAATTTATATTCTCTAAACAGCTGCCCAGAATGGCTTCCAAATTTAAGGCAACATTGTACTTGATGATACAATTTTCATTTCTTTTTTTTTTTTTTTTTTTTTAAGATTTTATTGGGGAATTTGGGGAGGGGAACAGTGTTGGGGAACTGGGGAAGGGGAAACAGACAAGTTGCCGTCCTTTTGTTCTTCAGTCTATTTGTGGAGGACATTGCTTCACTGGCCCATATTGGTATCATCATTGCGCTCTTCTCGGGTGAGGCAGATCGGTCACCGGCCTCTGGGCGGCCGCTCACTGTGGCTCTTGGCAGCTCACACCGGCTGCCTTCCACTCATACCAGCTGCCGGCCGCTCACTGTAGCCTATGGCAGCCCACTGCAGCAGGGGCTGCAGCTATGCCGTCCTGGGAAACTCACAGCAGCCCAGCTCCAGGTGGAGCTGTTGTTCACCATCTTAGCTGTAGAGGGCAGTGTCACTGGCCCTCATATGTGGGATCCGAACCGGGGCGGCTGGCGTCCCAAGCCAGCTCTTAACCAATGTGCCACTTGGCCGGCCCACTATCTTCATTTCCAAGTTTCACAGTAGGCAAAATGACCCTTAGGCGATAGTCAAACATGGTGTCTATTGTAGAAAGAGAAGGAACAACACGGATATTTTTAAGCATTTAATTCCAGGAAATGGAGATGATTCTACACAATCAAACATATATCACACTTGGAACAGTTTAATTAGAAACTTACGTTAGACAATTTGAATTCCCCAAGTCAGGTAAGATCACATTCAAAGCAAAGACGTGACAGGCTGGCATTTTCATTCTCCTGCTTTAAGCAAGAAAAAATTCAGCCAGGATGTCTGACCTTAACATAAGCCTCAATATAGAATACAATTCAAATACTGTCATTTCTTGAAGATTTTCAATTACTTTCAGGTAAGGAGAGGTTGAAAGGTTTTTTCCTTGGTACTCTATCCCCAAATAGCTAATACTCTTCCTCTCCTGAAAAATCGAAAAGAAAATGTAAGTTTTTTTAAAAAAAAAATTGTTGAGATGGGTAAAAAGGGAATAGTTAAGGAAGAAGGGTGTGGAGGTGAGAGAAGTGGTTAAAGAGAGGGAAGAGGCGAGAGCTGCAGGTGGGAGGAAGAGAGGCAGATACAGGTAAGTGAGAAGGAAACGAGGAAAATCTTCAAAGGAGAAGTAAAGGGAACAACAAGGCAGAGGAAAGAGTTTTTTAAAAAGTTGTTGGCATTGGGGACTAAAAATAAAATTGAAATATTTACATGAGTCAGAATATTCAGTAGCATTTCCGTCATTGCTTTGGATAGATGATAGCTGGTGGTCAATCAATTAAAATTATATGTTCTTAGTGTTAAAACCTTCAGGCAACAAGATACAGTAAAACGTAAACTTATTTTATAAAGGACGTTTCTTTTTTTCAAAATTATTTTTTCTATGTGCTCTGTCTTCTCTCCCTTTGGTCCTCTTATTCCCTAATGGAATTGTTTTCTTAGCTTTGAGACATTGAAAAGCATACAGTATCCAGGTTATATTTGAGAGGAATGGTTAAGTAATTAGGATAGTAAAAAACAAGACAAAACAAACAGAAAAACTAGTTTTGACTTCATACCTTGAAGCAGATCTTTTTGGGTTCAGATAGAAAAGTAGGGTTAATGCTACTATATTCTTTAAATTATTTTGTTTTTTTGCCTGATTGTTTAACTGTTTTCCAAGAGCTATTTATTTGTAGTTATTTTACTTAGTAGTTGTAGTAGTACTTATTTTTAGTAGTTATTTTACTACCACAGTTGCTATCAAGTTGACTTTAACAGGCAAGTAAGGCCTTTTCTTAAATTAATGCAAAGGAGATCTCTAACTCTGGATTTTATAACCACAACAAAGATATCCACTGAGAATGAATAAACACTTTGAGATAACTACACATATCTCACCTTTCATGTAGACTGAGAAGAAATATAAGCATTCATGCTTTCATTTATTAAGTTATTCAGTCAACAAATTTTGATTGAATGCTTTCTCTACAGAGAATATTGTAACATGTTTTGGGGCTACTATGGTGACAAAAGATAGTCTCTGTCCTCATAAAACTTAGTCTGGTGGACTAGAGGGCCATTAATAAAAATAAAAACATGTAAAATTGCAACAGTGAGAAGTGCGAGGAAGGAGAAGTATGTGATGCTGAGTGTTTAAATCGGGAGACAAAATTTTTTCAAGGGGACAAAGGAAGAACACTTGGCTCAAGTTGTGAAAAATTAGTTGACATTAACTAAGTAAAATAGGAAAATAATAGCATTACAAAAGAAGGAACAGCAAGTGCAAAAAACCGACATAATAACATAGTGGAAAAAAATGGAGGCTGAGAAGGAGTGAGAAATATGTCAGGTGGGACTGGGATAGAAGGAAACAGCAGATGAAGAAGGAAATTGGGTAGTTGTATGAAAATAATAAAAAGAATAAACTTACAAAACTAGAAAACTAGCCTTCAGGTAAAACCTAACCAAAGGCATGTGCTCAGGGACTGTTCATGGGGATGTATCATTGTCACCACCCCACCCTGACCCCACTGCCACTGAGATGTCAGTGTCACTGCCACCCTGAGTCTCTGTGCCACTACCATGAGCAGTGTCTGACTAGTCCCTGCATCTTTGGATCATGGATCGGGCATCTGATTTCCTGAGCCAAGGCCAAATGCACTTTCTTGAAGACTAGAGGAAGGCAAGGGCAATGTCTTGACCATTTGTATCTTGGGGTGTGAGTCAGAGCCCCTCCCTCACAATCGCATACCTGGGAGTGACATAATAGCAGCGATTAGAATCCTGGCAGCAAAACGCACAAGAAACATAATTCTATCCACATTCTGTCTTTCTGGCTCTCATAGGCCAAATGCAGCACTCCTCTGCACTTCAGTTTACGTTCTCACCTAATACCCTGCAGCTATACCTCATACAACCACAGCATACAACCCAAATTCTTGACATAGATTAGATTCACTCTGAGTCCAAGAACTTTGGCTATAAACCAGGCTTTTCCTGGTTCTTTCGTCATTACCTCCTAGTATTTGGCAACTGAAGGATTAAATTGGAATATAAAGCATTGAAACCATACCCAAATCTTGGAGATGATGGAAATGGAAAGGCAGTACTAATACTGAATCATTCTTTAATATCTATACTATGGATATTCCTCTTGCCTTCCCCAGATACAGTCTTTATTCATCTAGACTACCTTCCATGCCCAGGAACTCAACCTGCACAGACTGCCTCACTAGACCTCTTCGCCTGTCTAGCTTCCAATGTATTTTGGCTAATAGGAAGCTCAAGCAATAGACTGGGAAAGGATGAGGAAAGTGAGGTTTGGATATCTATTTCCAGCTTGCCTCCTTGTGTATTTACCTCATGGTGGCTGTACCTTGCAGTTGAAAGTTTCTGCATCTCCCAAGGTGGCCCTCTCTAAACCAGTGTCTGCTGGATTCTCATCATATTTCTCTGCTTCTGGCCTGGGGATTAAAACAGCTCCACTGTCACCAGCTGATGGGTAGGTCACCATCCTTGTGTTTTCACTCCTCCTACCTATGTCATCGTTACCAGTCACTTACTTAACCACTTGGATTATACTAATATGATCAATAATATATAATGGAATACACTTTTTCTTGGGGGAAATATTTTAGCGTTCTTTCAATCACTGCGACTGAATGATCCTTTGATCAAATTAACTGAAGGACCCTTTTATTGTCTGATAATGTATATTCTACATACTTATATAATCACTGTTTTGTTCACTGATAAAGGGAGATGGGCTCCCTAGTGGCAAAATATATAACTAAGCCAGTGGGAGTTAACGGGCTTAATTGCTCTGTTCCCCCAGACCCATCTGTAATAATTTTCATTCCATTTTTTTCATACCTCTGATATTTTGTGTACACTTTTTATTTCCCTAGTTTTCCCCTGCATTAACATTACAGAAGCTGACATCATATTTGTATTAGTGTTGCTCAGAATTGGTCTCCAAATTTTCTATGTGATAGAAGAATAAATCCTCTTCAAACCTCAAAATTGGGGCATAAAGGGATGTGTCAGTAGCAGAAGGAGCCTAGATGGAGAATTCACAGTCTAAATTCAAATTCTATTCCTTGTTTTCTATTATTGTTATCTCAGATACATAATTTGATCCCTCTAATTCTGTTTCCTCATTCATAAATATGAATAATCATACCTCTTTTACCAGGCTTTTATAGAAAATAAATGAGAAACTATTTGTGAATATACTTCGTAAATTATAAATCACTATAAAATACGATAATAGTTTGTATAGCACAAATTGATTTTTTGGTGCTTTGGAGTTCATTGGAAAAGTTTATTTCTGCAAAATAACTATTTTATAATAGCCTACCTGTGCTGCGAACTTAACAAACAAGCTTACCTGGCAGAGACAAATTACCCAAATATCTCAAGTGCAAACAGCTCTACTGTAATGTATTTTATTGATCTCATCCTAATCTTACTTACACTGCTTTACTTTCAGGTCCTTAATAATCTTTCCACTCCAGCTTAAATATAAGAAGCAATCGTATCATTGTTTGGGGGAGAAAAAGGATTCAGAAACAAAAGGAAAACTTTAGACCTGTATTTCACTTGTATTCCTTTATATGCGGTAAATAATCAGTTTTGTATGAATCAGGGTCCTTCAGAGCAAGCTCATCTTTGTTCTGTAACTACTTTCTTCTCAGTTGTTTCATTACTTTGTTAATGGTTCATAGTGTATTTATTAAAATTAGATGCTTTGCATTTTTAAAGCATGTTTCACATGATACTACAGTGAGTTTAAATTAACAATCATCTGTGTGATAAAAAAAAATGGACAGTTCTGTTTCTATATTTAATGAACATCGTTTCTATTTGAGAGTAACCAGAAAAAGAAATAAGCATGCATTGCATTTAAAAACACCATAGTTTTTTACAACCGAGGCACACCTGAGCCTTGGATGAATTGTAAGTATGTGTTAACAAACCCTAACACACATGCACATATGTAAGGACTCAGAAAGAAGTGAAGAGTTCATAGTGTGTAACCTCTTTCTTAATCTATCCAACACCCCTCATTGGCTTAGAAAAAGGGCAGCTACTTAGAAGCAGCAGCGATCAGGACCCAGGTCTAAAACCGGCCCCTCATGATTCTAAGTGGGCATCACTCCTAATCACAGAGCTCCCAAAACAAGCCTAAGCCAGCCATTGCATTGTATGCCCCTGGTACAGGAACTGGCATGGGACCCAACTGATATCACCCCCCAAAAGATGGGGTGACTTTTACCATCCTGAATAACTACCTACAACAACATGCATGCATGCTGCTTGTCAAAACTGTGATTTTGTGAACAGTGCGTTGCTTTACTATTTAAAACTATTTAATGTAGGTTTTCTATGAATTCAATTAAAAGTAGCAATTATTTGGTATTCCTAGATATTTGTAGTAGGAGGTTTGTAGGTTCTACTAGTCTGACGGATTGCTACAGTCCGTTCCCCAATTATTGTTCAAATCAATACAATTGGTGGAGATTCCACAACTCCAGTGGAACTGCTTTTGTCAGGATCATTGATTATTTCTCCTTTAATCAAATCCAATGTATTTTTTTTAATTATTATTATTATTTTTTTAAGGATTTTATTGGGGATTTGGGGGAGGGGAACATTGTTGGGGAATTGGGGGACAGGACCAGCCAAGTTGTTGTTCTTCAGTCTTTGTTGTGGAGGGCGCCAGACGCCATCTGGCTTCCCAGCGGCAGCTCGTGGCCTCTAAGTTCAAGGTGCTGTGTTCAAGCTTTAATTGCGGGTGGGCATAGCCCACCAATGAACAGGCAATCTTGTTGTTACACCAGCTGAGCCATCCTGCCATCTGTTGGCAGCTCAGCCACAGCTCAGTTAGGGTGCAGCGTTCACTGGCCCATGTGGGAATCAAACCTGTGGCCCTGTTGCTCAGAGCTCGCGCTCTAAGCCAACTCTTTAACCAACTGAGCCACTGGGCAAGCCCCAGTTTTTAATTTTTGTTGTATTGACTGGTTAAGAGTGTTTCATAGAGTTGACCATACCTCATTCAGAAATATCTCCTGGCCTTTCTGATGGTTTCTTCTTCAGATATCCTTCTTGCCTCATTGACCATTCTTGTTAGACTTTCCTGGCACCCCTTTTCTGTAAACGATGCCAATTCTCTTATCACAGGTATCCTCTTCTCTTTTTTTTTTCTCCGTCATCACTTCAGGGTGATCTCATTCACTTAAATGCCATCCACATACTTTCACATGTATAAATACAGCCAAGATATTTTTTACTGAGTTTTTTATATTTCCACTTGGATAGCTCATAGGCTTCTAAGTTTAGCCTATCCCAAATTCAAATCGTGATTTATTTATTTTTTTATCCTTCAAAGTTTAATCTTTCTCTAAATTTCAAGAACTGGAATAAACATCTCCCATTATTAAAGTCAGAAACTTTAGTGATATCCTAAATGCCGTCCTTTTATTATCCCTGATATCCAATCATTTTTTTTATTGCCAAAATATACATATCTGAAGAGTAGCCATCCTTTTTTTTTTTTTTTTTTTGAGGGCAGTGTCACTGGCCCTCATATGTGGGATTCGAACCAGAGCCGCTGGCATCCCAAGCCAGCTCCCAACCACTGCACCACTCGGCCGGCCCATGACTAGCCATTCTTAACTCTCACCTTTCTACTCACCTACACAGCCCATTACCTTCCTGTTTCTTGTTTATTTTCCGGCTTCCCATCTATTTAGCACACAGGGACTATAAGAAAGTTTGGAAATAAAAGAGTATAACTATTGCATTGTGTTGTACACCTGAAACTAATAAAAAAAATTATTATCAACTCGCTTCTTTCCTTCAATAGTTCCAGAGGATCTGTAATAAATGCTGTCAATTCTTTCAGTGACGAAGAAGGAACTGCGTGACCTGCTTCCCATTTACCATGTCCGGCCTCACCCTGCTCCAGACACCGGTCATCTGTACCTACCACACCCAGCTCTCTTCTTAACACTTTGTAATCGGGCATAAAAAGCTATATGACAAGTTTACTCGTTTCCCGCAAAAAATGTGTTAAGCCTTGCATTTTTCAGTTTATGCCTCTATGCTTGAAAAAAAGAAAAATTCTTCCATTTCTTTGTATGATTTCTCTCATTCTTAATGTTTCAACTCATGCATCCCCTCCTCAGTCAACCCAAGTCAGAAAACTCTCCACTATAGCACCTTTTTATTTTCATACCTACCACTTGTAGTTATTGCTTTATGTGTCTGCCACCAGTACCAGGCCTGGGGTAGCTCCATAAAATGCCAGGACACCCCGAGGCCTGCTGCCATCTGCTGGCTCCCTTAAGTTTCAGCCATGGATAAAGCCTCACGGGGTTTGCAAGTTGGGCAAGGCAGGGTCTCAGGGAGTGGTAGCTTTGTGATCACCAAGTTAATGTAATTCTGATTTGGTGCCAGTGCTGAGCCTGAGGCTACCCAGCAAAAGGCTCAGAGCACGCCGAGGCAGTCGCTGCCTGCCTGGGGTCAGTTGGACTCTAATAGTTTTCCAAGAAAAAGTGCAATGCAGCTGGGGCTGGCTGCTCATAGAGAAAGTGCCTCAGGTTTGGGGGAGCTGCGTGGGGCAGCATCCCGGTGAGTCCACAGGGCAGAGCAGTAGAGCTCACCAGGCCAATCAGATTCAGATTTGGCCATAAGCATAGGGGGAGGGATCAACACAGGAAAGATGGTGCCTGGCTACATGGGAGGAGGCTCCACAAGGGAAAATGCCAACTGTCCTCCAGCCTCTGTTCCAAAGCCACGCAACTCAGTCCATCCCCCTGCATGTCTCTAATAGCCTCTTAGTCAATGTCCCTCAGAGCCCAAGGTGAGTGCCTGGCGGTGAGAGTCTGTGCATGGGCCATTTAAGAGGCCACCTGGGTTTCCTGTCACCTTTTGTCTCACCTGGATGGTCAGAATCCCCACTATTTTTCATATCAAGATGGTGTAGAGGATCCCTTCCAGGCACCAGTACTCTGGGCTGGGAGGCCAGTGTGGGACCAGGGTCCTGCACTCCTCTGAGGGGCTGGGGCAACCTCCAAGGCTGAGCATCCCTCCTGGTTCTCAGCTGCCACTCGGAGGTTTGTGGTTAGACGTTCCAGGCCTCTGCCCCTGCCACTAGTCTTGATGTGGCTTTTGAAATCCTTAATTACAAACCTCTATTCAGCCAGACTTCAGATGGTTCTCCAAGTTGATCATTCTATAATTTAGTTGTCATTTTAATTTATTCACAGAAGGAACAGGCACAATGTTTATCTACTCTGCCATCTTCAGTACTCTGTCTTTCTTGATGTATATATTTCAAAGAGATGGTCCTAGGGCCTTGAGAAAGACATCCCAGGGATGTAGAAGACTTTTATCCAATGGGGTAAAGAAAGGATTTACAATTCCACGTTTTCTAAAGTAAATGTTCTAAGAAAAGGGAGGCCTGAGGGCCATAGTCAGGGCTGGGAGAAACAATCACATTTTCTGGAAGTGCTGCACTTTCTCAGGCAGGTATTTTAAGGGAGCTGGGGTCACCCCTCAGGACAAGGCCTTGAGCTGATAGTGGTCATGCTAAAGTTTGGTGATGTGTGTGTGTGTGTGTGTGTGTGTGTGTGTGTGTGTGTTTCGGGGGTTATTGGATGGAGTCATTTGTGCCAACAGTATTCAGTTCTTAGTCCCTCCTTTTGTTCAGTAGAAAGAGTAGATATCTTGTTTGAAAAACAATAATTATCATGCCAAGGTGTGTGTAGCCATTGCTCCCAACCACTGGGCAAATCAGAAGAGGCCAAAGTGCCCCAGGGGAGGCACCTGAGGGACCAAAGCGTGACCATTAGGACCGACATAAGAAAGCCACGTCCCTAAGGAGGCCCCTAAGCCATCCAGTGAGTTGAAGAAACCATTTAAGATAACAAACTAGTCATTTTCTAGAGGGGTGTACGTGACGCTGCTGCTTCTCAGGCATGTGCCTCTGCTGCGACTAGTTCTGGACAGATTTCCTTGTGACACTTGTTTACAAATCTGCAGCATTGGGGACCCACCAGTGTTTTATAGTCATTTAGTGATGCTCAAATGTTTCATTGGTTAATGAAACAAGTTGGTCCTAAGTCAGTGATAGACTCCTCCAATTCCAAGGCTAGCTTTTCTAACACAGTTTGTAATCTTACAGTATTTCTCCCAGCACAGGTGTGGGCTAAATGATGGCAACGGGAAGAGGCCGAGACCTGGATCGCAGTGTGCCCAGTTTGGCCGGAGCCAGTGGCTTTCCCCAGGATCCATTTAAGGCTACTGGAATGTAGCAATGGCGTGTTTCTAAATGTTCCCTTTGGGGGATTTTGTCTTGCATGGCCTTTTGAGGGGCAGCATATGCCACCGTACAGTGGCCCATCTGGTGGGCTGAAAGCACTTTGCATGCTTTATGACTGCATGAAAAAGAATATGTCTTAAAAGCAAGGCTGGTTACTACATTTAGTGGTTTTAAGAGGCTCTTAAAGGGCTAGTTAGGAGTAGGTTCCAAAGGAAGGGTTAGACCGTCGTCTCCCCACTGGGTGATTTGGTCCTATTTAATTTACAAATTCTTTTGCCTGTATCCTGTATCAAATAAGTGATATTGACATCACGGGGTTATTGAGGGAGAATATTGTCCCTAAGGGGGTTTGGGTTCCAGTTTCATGAAAATAGAACACAGCTTATCATAGAGACATGGGCATTTACTGTGTCCATATGGTGACTATATTCATTAGACTGATTTTTAGTAAAATACCACATTCTGAGGGTTAAAGAGGCCACGTCATAGTCCCAGTCTTGAGGATCTTTAGGGCATTGCTGTGTGTCATTCCAAAAGGGAGACTCACCCAGTTGAGTGTGTATTATGTTTCCTGCTAGAGCCACATCTAAAAGCATAAGTGGGTGGATATTAAGAGGATACCATTGGGGGGTAAAGACTATACTTATTGCATTGTGTTGTACACCTGAAACTAATAAAAAAAATGGGGGAAAAAAAAAAGAGGATACCAGTTTTAGAGCCAAGATAGGTACAATACATGATTGTTTAATCTGAAATAAGTTCACTCTTATTGTAAAATAATGGTACTCAAATAGTTAACAAATTATATAATGCATTCTTATTTTATATTTTCTTCAAAATTATATCAATTGAAAATATTTTTATTCATAAACGATTTATCCTTTTACTCCATTTGATCTCTTCCTGCTATAAGATCACTTTCACAAATAGAATACTAAATACAAGAATAAAATAGTAGTTCTGTGTAATCAGCTAATACTATGTTAAACATCTAACGACCAAATTTATGGCCTTGCAGTTTTATTTTTGACAATATTTTCCGATTTTAATATAATATGTGAAGATACATTTACTAGATTTATATCAGTTTTGTATTTTTATGTACACTTTAATTGACTAATGGATGTTACTTAGAAAAATACTAATATATAAAATATATATAAGTACTGCTGAGTATTTATATATATATATATATAGTATAATATTTTGCACTTTAAATAAACTGCAAGAAATTGTCCCCCAAGAAGGGATAATTTTACTTGTTCCTAAACATACTGCTATATGAATGACTTCATAAGTAACAGGTCCATTCTTTTCTTTTCTTTTCTTTTCTTTTCTTTTCTTTTCTTTTCTTTTCTTTTCTTTTCTTTTCTTTTTTTCTTTTGTTCTGTTTGACAAATATGATACTGAACAGCTCTTAGGAGATAATAGATTCTGTGCCAGAGTTTTCCTTTCTTTGTGAAGATCTAGGTTCAAAGTCAATGCATTTAATGTCCTTTTTACCTTGGGCCCCCAAATCCAAGAGATTTATTTGTATTGTGCCAGAAGCCCTCGAAGAACATACAAGGGCTCTTTTCTTGTAAAATCCCTGATGAATTACAAACACTGACAAGAATTTATCAGCACGGTGTTAAATTGCCTGTTGAAATCTACTAGCTTAAGATCAGTACTCTAGTTGTCCATCAATCTTCTCTACTTCAGTTTCCCTAATATATCGTAGATTCTTCAAAGAGAGGAGATTGTAGAAAATACCTTGAGAGGTCTTTCGTCCTTCCACGCACAGAGATTAGGTTTTTTTTAAAGCCATTTGGATTTCTCATGGGTTTTTAAGCACTGAAGAAAGAAATTCTAACACCTCAGCTCAATATTTAACATATTTACTCAGGGTATGTTTTTCAGGCTGCAACTGAAACTTTTTTTTTTTTTTATTGTTCTAGCATGTGGGAAATGGAAGACATGCTTGTTCTCTTTTGATTCGCATACATATTGAGATGCCCAATAAGCATTAGTTGATAATGTCAAATTGAACATGACATTAAACAGCTTTTTTGTTATGCTAATATATTTGACTGGCTTCAATTAAAACAAAAAAATCAATGTAGCATGTATTTATACTTTCTCCTTAGGACCCACATATTTAGCTTTGATGAATTTGTTCACTTCCAAGAAAATACCAGTTTACATATTCTCTCAAATTTCAGGCTAAATGTTTCCAATCCATCAGTCATTACACATTATTTTTATTTTATCTACGTAGAGTAGAGTAACACATCAGCTCTTGAGATGTGACCTTCCATGCCACAAAGAAAAATGTATAGGAATTAAAGAGAGATTGGGGGTGGGGGGTAGGGGAGAGAGAGAGAGAAGTTTGAAAAAGAAGAGAAACAAATCAGATTAAGAAATAACTCCTGTCCATTAGAAGCATCTGATTAAAAATGAAGGATTAATTATATGATTGATGAACAAAAAAAATCATGGTTATGCACAGCTTCTCAAGCAAGATTCTAAGAAATGTCTTATTGCTACTGTTTGTTCTTTTTTAAGATTTTATTTTTTAAGAGCAGTTTTAGATTTACAACGAAATTGAGAGGAAGGGTCAGAGATTTCCCATACACCCCTCTCTCACACATGTACAGTCTCCGTCACTATCAACATCACTCACAAGAATGGTGACTTTTTTTTTTTTTTTTTACCAAGGATGAGCCTACATTGACATGTCATAATCACGCAGAGTCCATAGTTTTCATTAGGTTTCACTGCTGGTGGTGTATATTCTATGGGTTTGGACAAATATATAATAACTTATATCCATCATTTTATCACTGCTTTTTAACTCAGTTTGTTAACACTTAAATCTTTACTAGTGTGGTAGCTTTGTAATGTGTCAACTTGACTCAGTTGAAACGTATTTTACAGAATTCTCTCCCCTGTATATTTCTCGGTAGGGTGAATGACAAAAGTATTTTTTGTGTGAGATTCTGGTGGGAAAAGTGATACAACAGCCATTTTGTGGCTCTCACAACTTGTTGCTTATCTGCTGGGTCACCTTGTTTTGGCGTGGGTCAGAGACCAAGCTGGCAACTGTGCCATATTCTTCTGAAATTCCTTCTATTCTTTGACTTCTGCATCCTCACCCAATGTATCTTTTGCACACTGACAAAAGGTGCCAATTTCTTGTTCTGTTTTATGAAAACACATATATCAAGGTCAGAGATGGCTAGACCTGATACAGGTTTCAAACTTAATTTTAGAGTCTAACTCATACTTGTAAGCTTCATATTGTCCTGGTCTCACTACTTTGTATCCATATATATATATACCCTTACTGATGGTCTACTCAATGGACTTCAAGTTCCGCCACAGACTTGATAACAATCACAGGTTGCTTTCCACTTCCCATGCAAATCTCTGAGAGAAATATGCGTGTGCATATGTTTACGTACACACCAGTGCTTTGGCTTCTGTGCTCAAACTCTGATAAAAGTCGCTTGTGTTTTGTCAAATATTTTCTCTGAAACTTTTAAAAAATTTCCCATAAGAATAGAAAATATGTACTAAACATATATGACAAGACAAGCACAGATAGCTTTGATAAGAACCACCAATAATAATCAAAGCAAAACTATCAATAACATTTACTGATACTCTTACAGTGTGCCAGACACTCTCCAAGCCATCTCTTTGAATCATTGTAACTAAGAATTTGTAGTAGGTACTATTAATATTTCCATTTTGCAGATAGGAACAGATATTTATTGAGCTTCAGAGACCAGGGCAACATTTTAGAGTCTGAAGTTTTGTCTTCTACAATATAATCTTTCACTTGAACATTAACCTTAGCGCGTGACATCAGGGGGGCTTTACGGATACAAATCATTTCTCACTGTCAAATGGTGAGAAAAAGTTGTGCAAAACTTACAAATCAGTTTTACAGTTCAAAAACTGAGTAGTAATTAAGCATAAATTATATTTTACAAATATAATATCAACAAATTTATATAAAAATACAACAGTAACACATCACAATTGTATAGATTATACCACATAAAATATTAGCATATAGCCATTCAGTAATATACTTACATTTGTTATCTTCTTTGCTAGTGCATCCAGCTGTAAAATATGAGACTTAGTAAATTATTTATGACATGCAAAATATGATAAAGGCAACACTACAAAGCTGAATTTTTAAAACAGTACTCATAGAGGATATTTCAATTGTTTGATATTTCAATTACTGGATGATTTGTACTTGGAGGAATTAACTAAACCATATTGCCTTAAACTTTTAAATTGTGAGATATTTCAGAATAGGGATTATATTTTATACTGTAATCCCATCTCTCCAATATGCTAATGCTTGACTCATAAAAATCATTTATATAAGTTTTTGGTGATTTATTAGTTTTCAGTTTCAGTTTTTTTTTCCACAAATGGAGGTACTGACAGTATATTACATAAGATTATTTCAGTAATAAGTGAAATGTTGTGTTAGGAGTGTTTTGCTAATTTAATTATATCCCTCCTAAATGCAAAATGGATTTGAGATAAGTTCTTTAGAACTTGTAAGATGGAATACAAACATACTTGAAGTATTCCTATTGTTTTTCTTGGCGTGCTAGTTTTCTGACTACCAAATTGTCCATCATTTGATTAAAAATAGTGAGAAGTCAGTCAAGTGTCAGAGTAGTGGTAATAAAATAAGTTATTCAGTGATGATGATAATGATGTGACTGATAAAGACATGTTTATACCTCTGCTGATTGTAGTCTGGAAAGAAATAACCTTAAAAGAAATCAGGAAAGATTAAATTTAATAAAGCATGCCTAGGTCTAGACATGTTTTTTAGGTATTACAATATAGTATATTTATTTAAAATACAGGATACTTATATTTAATATAATCTATTTCTAGATAATATAATATAGCATATTGATTTATCTGATACCAAATAAGATTTCGTAGATTTCTGTAGAAGCTTCCTATTTATGTGATTCAAATTTGGAGCTGAATTGTGTGTGTGTGTGTATCCCATTTTTTTCAATGGCTGTCAGCTGGGAATCAGTTCCTAGTGGCTGGTTTCTAATGCAGGCATGTGCCTCCATCTAAATTCAAACCACAAGGGCCTGTGAAATTCTTCCAGGGCTTCAAATTTCTCTAACTTCTGTTTTTGCCACTGGCCAGAGAAAATTTCTGCTTTTCATGTGCATGTGTGATTAGATTAAGTCCACCCAGATTGTCTCCTTTTTTCTATATAATATAACAACAATCATGGGACTAATATTTCATCGTTCACAGATGCCACCCACACTCCATGGGGAGGGCAAGGGTCATTGGCAGCCATTCTTAGAGTTCTGTCTGCCACAGAAATAATTTTAATATTACTAAAAGGTAGTCTCATGAAAAGTCTTTATGAGAGTTTTATGAAAACCAGCCTTGAAAGGAAGTTAATGTGTTAGGAGGCTTAAGATTTGCTCTAAAGTTCATCTAATTCATTTTCATTGAAACACAGGCTTTTTATTTTTCCTTAAACAAGGTATGATCATATTTTCAGATATATCCACAGTATTTCATTTTTGCAAATCTTATCACTCTCTTCTAGGAAAAATACGACCTGTAATTCTCACAGATTATCGATATGAAGTTCTCTTTGAGTTCTTGAAAATGCTTTATGGCAGCCTATAGTGATGTCATATATGGTGGGATTCACTGGGTGATAAGTATAAATAATAATAACAACAACAATAACAAATAATCCTAGCAAAGTCTAATTTGGAACACTGTATTCCATTATTTGGATACACTAGGTTTTATGCTTCTTTATCTCATGCTCTTTATCTTTTCCTTTTTGACATAAGTGGAGTAAAAAGCTCCCTGTTTATTACAAAATGCTGTCAGTGAAGGGCTGTTTAAACTTACAGGTTAGCTTGAACAGCCCCACCACCGAGAGCTTAAACATGCAGTAATTATATTAGCGATGTCAGCTTATTCTGATTTGGAGTGAAGAAAACGTCCAAGTTCCCCTTAATAACATTGACATGTATCGGCATCATGCTAATGGCTCTCCAGAGCTTTGCGTAATTATTTTGCTTCAAATCTTTTTCTACATTCCCCTCTAGTTGGCATCCTTCATCTTATGTTTTTCATTTTCACCCATTCCAAATCATTCTTTCATTCAGTTGCAGGAATTGAAATGCCTGGAGTTCATTAAGCACTCTTTGAAGCACTGGAAATAACTTAGGGACAAGCACTTGTTTTCGTGAAACTTAAGTGTCTGGGGCCAAGAAAAATGGCTTGTCTTTTTTACTGAATTTCTAAATATTTCAAGATACATCCAGGAATTAGCATGAAAACCCTTTTCCAAGTAGAAGCATACTATATTAGTGCTTTATAATTTATAAAAAATAATTAGGTATTATAATTGTGGTAGCAGCCATAGGGAGAGACTGATAGACATGGCTGAGTGATTTACCCACGGTCCCCTGACTGGTGGATGGTCTACACTGGGTGGGAGGGCACACCACTGGGAGATGGTATCAGAGGTCCTATGTGTTCCATGGCATTTAGGAGGTTAAATCTGTATACTTCACTTTGATCTCTGCATCAACATTTCTTGAATATATTTCCTTGGGGAAATAAGATTGAGCTTTATTTTCTTCATTCAGTATGTCATTTTTTGCATCCTTTTGCAAACTTGAAATTATTTAATTACCTACAATTGTTTCACATCTTTACAATTGGACCTTAAACTTCATGATTTGGGTTTTGAGTCTGATTCTTTATCAATGAATGAATGTCCCAGACCTAGCACCTTACCAGACAAAGAATAAGTAAGTGTTCAATAAATATATGTTGGCTGACAAACTGACTGAATTGTGAAAATGCTTACTGGAGAACAGTGTGGTCAGAACAAACAATGTAATGCTTGTTAAAGGTTTTGATAAAACATACATGATTTAATTTTGGGTCTCAAGACATTATAAGTAATGTGTTGTTTAGAGTAACATTCAATCCCATAATAAGTAGACTATGTGAAGACAGGAACTCTTAACAAATTATTTTTTGTTTACTTAGTGAGTGACTTTTCAGACAATATTTTATTTTCTTAGAAGATGCAAAATTTAGTGGATAATCAGAAGTTTAGTCTTTTTTATTATTATTAGTTTCAGGTGTACAAAGCAATGCAATAGTTATCCTTTTCACCCCTTACAAAGTGCCTCACTTCCCCCATCCCCTCCCCCAACCCCAATGTCATACATATCTATTACAATTCCATTGGCTCCATCCCCACACTATACTCCACATCCCATGACTATATATGTGTTAAATTATAGTTGACATCTAATATTATTCAATGGCAGCTTCAGATGTACAGTGCAGTGGTCAGGCTTTTACACCATCCTGAAATGGTCTCCCTAACAAGACATGAGTCCATCTGACCCCCTAAAAAATATTTACAACATTATTGATTATATTCCCCAAACTGTCTTATTCTTGAATATGCCTCTCTCATTTTTTCTCTGCACATTCCCTACTGATTTAGTCAATCCCAAACTAGAAGAGTTTATCACCTGGTATTTCCTATGGAATGCTGATTTCCTCAGGACTTTGATAAAATATATTTACAAGCCTAGTATTTGCTCAAACTTCAGCATCTTCACAATTTTACATTGCTTGTATTATTTCAAAATTATTTAGGAGATTTTGATGAGAGGTCAAGGTTGTTAACCTCAGCTACCTACTTCAAACAAGAACATCTTATCTTTTCACTTTCTTTTTATAGAATTTCTGCAAACTTAGATTCCAATTTCTATTATATTATCTATAGGACCTTCTGGTGATAATTACTATTCAGCTGCAAATTAAAGTACAGTTCTGATCAAAGTAATTATAATTTGGAGCATGGCCCTACGATAGAACAGTTCAAAGGATAATTTCTTACTAAGTATGTAGCAGAGGTTGACAAAGTTGATTAAGAAATTACCAGAATCTGTTTTCCAGTCATGAATAAAATCTTTGCAATTACAATGATTGATATTGTGTGCCTGCAAAATAACTGATATAGTTTGTAAATTGCAAAGCAGAGCAGTGAACTAGAAGTAAAATGGAATTTTTCATGTTAAAAGGATATAATAATTTCACAAATCTAGATATTTACAAAAGGCAGTTACACTGCAGTAGTTGTGCAGCTATAAAATAAATCCTATGTTTTTTTTCTGAGATTCGATAACAACTTGTTTTGGTTTTCTTCATATACTTTTATCACACTTTCAGTGCCTCTGAAGCACTTGCAAAGGTGAGCTATTCCGTTTTCAAAAGTGCTTATTTTGATCATAAATCCCAGCGTCCCTGCTATCTATATTGTCTTTGTTTCTTTATCCAGCATTCCATTCTTTCACTGACCAAAACCATTTTGTATAATCAGCTTTATGTTCTGCTGAACAGGGAGATGCTTATTTGTGTTTCAGGCGATGTTCTATTGGATTGATATTTAAATGCAGTGCAGTGAACGGGAAACTGGTTGGTTTGTGGTCATGACTTCCGTTGTTCACCATCGTGTCATAAATCCATAATTCTAATTCTGTTCTGCTCAAAGGAGTCAGCTGAACATTAAATTTCAAAAGACTACTGATTAGTCAAGAAAAATGAATGGAGTATTAATTTTAATAAAAATGTAATGATGGAGGATTAGGTCTCCCAGTCTAATTACATTGATCACTCCTTAGCATATGTTATTTACTCGATTGTATTTGCTAGCATTTTATTCCTTCTTTGAGGTATTCGACTTCATTCCCATAACCCTAATCTATAAGAGAATTCAATTACTTTTGGAGGCAAAATCTTTAATGTTCTCCCCACACTGTATTTAAGAAGAAAAACACAGTTATTAACACAGAGTATTAATGTAAAGTGAAGCCCATGGCATTCATTAACAGTATTTCCTAATGATAATACTACTGCTAATAGTAATATATTATTTTTTTATAAACTTTATGAGTTAGAACTTTGCACATTGTCCTCCTAGATAATGACCACGTGTAATGGAAGGAAATTACGTAATGAACTTATACCGTGGGTGATCAGCAGGAAAATGCATTCTAGTAATGAAGCCTATTAAACTGCAGGAAATTATCTCGCTAGGGAAGTTGCACCAGGTTTACTGCTTAAGTCATGGAAAACTGGACCAGAAACAGAGAGTGCTCAAAACGACATTAGGGGGACCACTCCTGCTTTAGGGAGAGGAGAAACTGAGTGATGTAATGATTGTCCTTTTGCCATTCCTGTCAACATTGTTATCTTGCATCTCAGAGAGTCCCCTCATTTACACTGGTGGGTTCGGTACAAGAAACACACAGGCCTCTTACCTCTCCTTTGGAAATCTTGACAAAGTAGACTTAGAAAAAGTCATGTAGAAATAATTGTAAAATATATTAATGCATATATTTTTCTTTCCTATACTATTTAATCTTTCAATGACATAAAACAGAATTTAAATTTATTATTGAAGATACCACACATATATAGATGGCACATGTCCTATTACTTTGTTCATGTGATTTAACATATCAGTGATGAAATGAAAAGTGATTTAATATCCCATTCACTACAAAACGAAGGCTGATATCTTCATAGAGGAGACGTATTTGGACTATTGTAGCTAGAGTTCGGAGAAGGAATTAGGAAAAACAAAAGCAAAACAAAAGAAGCTGGATATTTTTTAGTGTAAAAATTAAGGCATAGCTCATAATACTTACACATTCATATCCTTTAGATCTTAATATATTGAGAATTTTAGAAAATAGTCATCAGTTTGGTGAATTGACCTTGTATACAGCAAGTCCAAAAATCAGCAGTGAGTTGGGGACAGAACTTTATAGAAAGAGTCTGCCAAGTTTGTCCTTACTTTGTGTATTTGCATTATTTCCTCCTTCACTAAATAGTTTTGAATGTCTACGCTATACCAAGCACTAACCTTGCCCTTAGGCACAGGATACACCATGGAACCAAAAATGAACATAGCTCTTTTTTTGTGGCACTTGGACTCTAGTGAGAAAGGGCGTGAACTGAAAAAGTCACTACTCCCTGTGCTGTGAGGGAGAACTCAGTCCCATAACAGCCCTCGGTGAAGTTGCCTGAGGTGATCATGGAGGAAGTAAGGTGGGTGGCCAGGTTATGAACTAACAGATGAACATGGGCCACCTAGGTGACGGTCATACAGGAAGCAAGGGGCAGGTAATGTTGAAAACAGGCAGGGACACTTGTTAGAACCCTGTGAAAGTGGGAAGTTACAAACTCGATAAACTGGAAGAAGGCATGGCGGGCAGAGAACCGAGATGTGAGTCTGGCCGAGAGGGCGGGACAGAATCCATGTTGGGAATGGGAACTGGGTGGTTCAAAGATCAAATTTGCATTTTGGAAATAGCCCTCCGAGTCCCATGGGGAGAAAGATGGTGGGGGGTGGGGAAGGGGACTTCAGTTAGTGGGCTACTGGTCAGTGCTCTAAATCTAGAAAAAAATGAAGTTTGCCTGATCTAGGACATTGGAAATGGATATTTCAAGGAGTGGCTATTTCAAGGATGACATTTTTTAAATAGATGGGAATTTTTGATGAGTAGGACCTGCGTGCTGAGACAGAGGTTGTGGGAGAATACTTAGTTTTTAGTTTACACAACTGGCTGGCTACTGGTCACTCAGAAACACTGGAAGATAAACCGTTTTGAGGAGGAAAACTATGGATTTGGTTATGAGCATGAGTTTTCGATATTTTGAGCTATCTAAAGGAAAAATCTTATATCCTTACAAAATTGTTCTTTCTCTTACTGGCTGCAGGTTATACAATAATGCTGTTTGCTTTGTGTCTGATTTTTAATAAAACTATTATTTGATCATTGTAACACCATTTACTACCCACAGAATGTAAGATGAGAAAAAATAACATGCTTAACTTATTCTGAAGTTGTTAATATTTAGATGAATTGAAAGATCTCCAACACTAGAACAAACCTTAATGTAACATTAACATTTAATAGTATAAACAAAGCATTTCAAATTTTAGCATAAGGATTTAGTTATGGTTATATAATGTATTAATTTCAGCTCATGATTTACTATTTCCAAAAAGAAATAATGAATTATATGATGCAATATGACATTTTGAATTGATAATATGCAAATATGATTCTATTTTTATAATCAAAGACTGAAATCATTAATATTAACCAATTTCTATTCTATTTGTTACTATAACATCTATCATTATTAGAATATTTAAAATTACATATTGCATATAATAGTGCTTTGTGACTAACCATAATTTTGAAAAATACATTATAGATTATAATATTCATAGGATAGTATACAAATGATAGAATCTTCTGTTTCAATAGGTGAACTCAGAATATAGATTGGGTTTGAAGTATTAATATATTTAGAATCTCAAATAGAGCTTACTGTTGGAACTGACTTGAAGACCTGGCTAGAATTTTGGTTGAAGACAGCCGCTTAATTTTGTTCTGTGTTATGGGAGCAATTTAGAGGTTAAAAATATTTCAAGCTCAAAACATATCAATAACTTTTCCAGGGCTCATCTAGGGCTTTGGTTTCAGCGTGGCAACCTCTAAAATGTGCTTTGAGGTAAGAAGTTAAGGCTAACTAACAGAATCTTGGTAAGCACACTAGATTTATGTTACTATCAGAATGCCTAGATGACTCAGAGGATGAGAGATACTATATTATAAGAGGATAGTTACTTAACCATTCCCCAGTAAATACATAAAGTGAACTTCATGGTTTTTGTCTCAAATGCCAGAAGTCACAAAAAAAGCCTGTTGTGTCCATGTTAGATGAAGAATATAGGTAGTCACTTGTATCATTACTAAGTCTTTGAGCATTATCATTTCATTTTATTTTTTACTGTATTTTTTTTTTTTTGAGGGCAGTGTTACTGGCTCTCATATGTGGAATCTGAACCGAGGCCACTGGCTTCCCAAGCCAGTAATTAACCACATGGCACTCGCCGACCCTTTGTTACTCTATTTTATTGCTTTCTTCTAACCCAGTCTGAACCTGAGCTCAGTGCCTGAACTTCTCAAGTTCCCCAAGGTTCCCTGTGATGCTGAGTTATAACCTGAAGACAGTCTCTCCACTACACAAGTATTACCCATATTGCACTGGGCCCTGGCTTCCTGGTGCCGTGCCTCTGGGTGTGGGAAGTAAATGATAATGACAGTAGGTAGTAGGATGAACTCTGGCATACTTGGAAAAGACAGGAAATAATGGCTATTGTTCTACAGAACTGTAAATTACGAATGATCTTTTCTGTAATTAAATGATTATTGCAGTTGGAAGATATTGAACACATCTTGGATGTAGGCCAGTAGAAGTTAATACAGTAAGATTTACTGAGCAGAAGAAACATTTGTCCATGCTGTGTCCATTCTTTTAACAATATTTATTAAACATCTACTAGGGGGAAGATCCTATGTGCTTTGAGCCCATAGAATAAATTGGACGAGCATTCTGTCCTGTAGGAGATCCTATAGGATGTAGACAAGTGAAGTGTAATACACAAAGACAAAAGGAAAGTGTAAGATGAGCACTTGGTATGGATCATGTGTGTAGAGTAGGTAAAAAGGTGAAGGCGATTTTGAGGCAGGAGGCCTTATTTTCAGCAGTGAAACAGGAAATGGCTAATGGAGCACGTGGAATTTGTGGTGGGTTCTCAAGAACCTGTAGGGTTTGAATATGACAAAAAGGAATAATAAGAATTCTAGGAAAAGGATGGACAAAGTCCAAAAGATGGAGAGTGATAGGACAAGGGTGGTGAACATGGAGCAGTTCAGCTTGGCACGGCGATGTATGTGGGACTGCGGGGGATGAGCCTGGGAAGGCAAAGTGAAGGCAAATGTTCGGTAATCAGTTTTCAGCATATAACATAATTATGAAGCACAAGGTCTTGGAGGTAAGATAGACCTGGTTTAATTCCTGGCTCTTGAACTTACTGCTGCCACAGAGTATGTGGTCCAGCTGCTTCTAAGACTCAGTTTCCTCATCTGTAAAATAAGGGTCATAAAAATATCCACTTCGTGGTTGCAACATTATGGAAAAAAAAATGCAAGACAAGTGCCAAGCATACAGTAAGCATGAATATTTACTACAGATAAATATTTTGAGAATTCAGTAAGTAGTTTCTGAATAGGTAATGGGAAGATGAAGGCTATGCTTCTGAGTGACTGAGGCAGCTTTTGAATAAATGGTTTAGATGACTTAAATGGAAAACCAAGAGAAGAAATGAGACAGAGATGAGCAATAAGTGTATTGCTTGTTTCTAGGCAGGGGCCTGGGCTTAGAATAGGACTATGAGAAAGAAATGGTAAGAAGCCTGTACAAAATATTCCACTACATTATTAAGCATGTGATGGTTAGGATTTAACTATTGGTGTTGGATTTGTGGTCATGGGAGGAGCATTTTATGTGCAGTAATTCCTGAATCATTTTTGATGAAAGAAAAAGACTAAGGGATAGCTTCTCTATGTGGTAACCTGTTTGGTCTTGTTACTTTTAAATACTGCTTACATTTATCCATTATATGTTTACCTTTCCTTGGCACTACTTAAAATGGCAGATTAAAAGATCATCAATACATAAAGAAATATGATATTGAGTCATCAAAGTACAATGAAACTAGGGACTTGAAAATTTCCTCAAGTAAGTCTGCAGGAAACCTGAGTCATAGTTCTTTGGAGGCTGAATGATGCAGAGTCATTACTTAGTTTACACAAATCAGTGAGATTTTTGTGAAACAGCGGTTAGAAGGTGACATGGTATAATCAGAAATTGAATAACCCTTAAGCTAATGAGGCTTATGCTTCAGGGTCTCTTCCCTACGCTGGCCTCTTGCAAGGTCTTGTTAGTAACTGTGTGTTTGTAACTTTGGATTATTTTTCTTAAGATTAGCTCCTAACATTGCATAATGTTCAGGACCCACAAGATAGGATCCATCCCTGGGAAAAATCCAGGAGTTCCTAATTTTTATTGGCTGCACACGTTTCAGATGGGTGAAAGTGGAAGTTGCAGAAAGGCTTTGGGCCCATGAGCATTTCTCTTTTGAGAAGATTTATAGGTTTTATCTGGTTTTCCAAGAGGTCTAGAAACAACAAAATTAAGAACTTTGAGAAAAACACCTGAAAGTGGGCATGAAGAGAAATAGGACAATGACAGACATTAGAGCTCAGCATTTTTCAGAGGTCCCAGGTAGTTCTGATGTGCACCCAGATTTGAAAACCACTGATTGGGCTACTATTTGTCATTCCTGTACTGTGTTGGAATGGCTAAAAGAGTCAAAATTTTGCAGTCAGAAAAATCTCACTTTGAAATCTGTGACTGGTTGGGAAATACATTTAACCCCTCTGAGCTTTAATATCTACCTTAGGAAAATCAATATGCTAATAAATAGGTGCCATGTTAAGGAGGACAAGTAAAAATGGTGAGTGAGGGGGGATAATTGAGGATGAAAACTGGTAGAGTCAATACCTCCAAACTGGTGGTAGGAGGTCTTGGTGGCATGAGTTATCATCAGGGTATTAGATGGTGTGAAGGAGGAAATGAATTTGAGGAAGAGAAGTTAATGACTAGAGATGGCAAATGGAGAGAAGAATGTCTGAAGCAAAGAATACTGAGTGGGTTAGACATTGGGGATGACGAGACCTCGGGTGTGGCCATAGAAGTCAACAACTGAATGTACACACAGGAGAATTTTGGAGATGATGAGGAATGGACCTGATTGGTCAAGGAACTGGAAAAGATTTTTCTGGTCATTGTCAGGAAATTGTCAAAGAATGAAGGGGGATCCCAGATTCTGTACACAGAGAGGTAGTCACTTTTATTATTTCCAAGCCAAGCATAATTTTTTTAGTATTTCCAGTTTTAGAACTTTAATTATAACACATCAAATAAATCAGTGACCTACATTGGTTCATAATTTCACTGTCTTCTCCCCAAACATAAGGTAAATGATTAAGATGTCATTTTAACCTTGCCATTAATCAATCAGACTAAGTTTTAGTAATATTATTGAATAAAGGGAGGATGATTTGGGGATTTATTGTCAGTTGGTGCAGCTGTCGGATTCTATCTATCACTTTCTCAAATATGGTTGAGACTGCAATTCAGTATAATAATGGAATTGCTGCCAGCAGCTTAGCAGGTAAAAAAAAAAAAAAATTAAAATTAAAAAAAAAAAATCTTGTTCACCGTCCGGATTTTGCAAATGGTAGGAAGATGATCCTTACTGTCTCTGGTCTCTTAGGCCTCTTAAAAATGTTGCTGCTTGGAATTTCATAAAAGAATTTGAAACAAGGTGGAATTCTCCAAGATTCCCCAAGCTTCTTCCTGACCCAACAGGTTTCAAGGTCTTTCTGAGAGAGCTGATTACAGAAATGTTGGTGCCGCTGATATCCTGTCCCTCTTGCAGCCATCTTACCACTGAGCAGCTAGCTTATCCCAGGCATCAAGCTTCCCACCTTCCATTCCTTAGGTTCTCTGTGACTTCAGAGGAGAACTCATCAATTATTCCTCTCCCCTAGCTGTACTCTTCATACCCCCACTATCATCCCCATGCTGAGCCAAGTAAATATTTTTTAAAATAATAATAAATCTGTTGGTTTTTGTACTGTTTACATTCTCTAGGAGCCACATATCAAACGCTTTGCTGCTATGCTATTGAGGACATTTTAATTCTTTAACTGTCCAGCTCTGCCTGACACACATCCTCACCTCAGCCAAGAAACTGCCCCAGTGGGAAAACGATTGTGTATTGAACTTGGTTCCATTTGACAAGTAATAAATGAGATCTTTAGAGGGGAATGACCAATGTTTTCTTGCTGAACATGGTACAAATAAATAAAGCTTTAAATGTTCCAAGTCAAGTTTCCAATTTTTTAGGTGACTGAAAATGCAGAATTTTTCTCTTATACAAGTCGCACACTTTTTGAAAACATAGTTAAGTATATCATTTTTGGTCAAGAAGTCATTGTCAATTATGAATTTGCTTATGCTTTTTGACAAGTGTGAGAGAATCTCATTTTCTAAGAGAATTCACTGAATTTTGTGTAAATTGAGTTTTTCATTTACACATAGTACTTTAGCATTTTTCAAGTACACTGAATGTGTTACCTTGATTTATTTGATCTCAAAAACACAAAATGACCAAATATTATTATTTCTACTTTGTAACTATGGAAATTGAGATTCAGGGTGATTAGATGACTTGACTAATTCTCACAGCATCTCTAGGGTTGAAATCAACTTATTTTTGACATTTAGTCATTTGCTCTTTGAACTTCATGTTACATAATACTGAAAACTCTTAAGTCATTCCTACATTAGTCATCATATACGTAATGCTTATATATTCCTAAATTGTTATATATTAATTATTTATGGAAATCAGCCTTTAAACATGCAGGTTGCTCTTTGTTTAAATAGATTCAGACATGAAGTTTGGCAAATTTAAAAATCTTTTTTAAGGATGACTCATTTATTCTGAATAATTATGATACCTATTAGGAAGAGCAATCATACATAGCTTATGAAAGTAATTTTACACAGGGTGGTGAATATGTTTTTCTTTTTCTTTTTTGTAAACAAAACTGATACCATTGTATACATATTACATTGCGTTTTGCGTATTCTGTAACATGAAAGAGGATTACATTTTACATTTATCTATTCCTTGTGTCTACCAAAGGAATTATTTCTAACCCACTCTTCCAGCATCTCTGCATTCCTTTATTGCTCTGCCTCTAGACATTTAAATAACCTCGTTAACTGGCCCTTGTGTATTTGTCATTTCAAATATTTATTAATTCTTTCAAAGCTATTTATTTTTTAAATATCACATGTTGCTCTAGAAATTGAGGATGGATAATATAAGGAAACAAAACAGGAAAAGCTACTTTATATAGTGTCAAGGGAAGCCTCTCTGTAGCTTACATTTAGTAGACTTTTAAATGAAGGAAGCAAGTATCATGTGACAATATGAGGGAAGACTGTTTGGTGCAGAAAGAAAAGTCAGTAGAAAGGCTCTGAGATAGGTGAATATATGGGTATGTAAGGCTTCTCTAAGAAGTCATGGCTTTCACAGCTTGGCAAGGGTGAATATGGTTAGAAGAGTAAAGTTCTACAGCTTATTGAGGAGTCAGAATATATACAACACATTCAAGTTTAATAAGGACTTTGAGTTTTATTCTAAGTGAGATTAGAAACCATTGGGAGCAACAAGGGAGTAAAATAAATTAATACACAATTTAAAACTATGTGAGTAGAGCATCCTGTGTATGGAAGGATCGAGAATAAGCTAGTTTGCTGTGGGCATGCTGGTGGGATCAAGAGTTGGATTTGGGGCATGTTGTGTGTTTAATACATATTTGGTATCCAAGTAGACTTGCCAAGGTGGCATGTCTGAAAGCGTAATGGCAAATGTAAGCAGTGGGTCATGGGTGGTTTTCCAGGTCTCCGGAAAGGGAGTGGGTGGAGTCAGAGAAGAGAATCCCTCTAAGGATTGAACTCTGAGGCACTACAACATGCCGAGGTCAAAGGAGGGCAAAGAGAACATCAAGGAAGAAAGGAGCAGACAGGGAAGCAAAGTAAAAAACATGTGGTTTTCTGGAAGTCAAGTGAAAAAAAAAGTTCAAGAAATTGTTTTGAATGCTGATGAGATGTCAGGAAATGATCATAGAGAATTAACCTTTGGATCTGGCCATATCAGGGGTATAGTGATTTAAAGAGTAGTTTACTTTGCGTAACGGTGAAAAAATTGAAATGGGATTGATTTAGGAGAGACTGGAGCATCAGACAGTAAGTATGACCAACTTTTTGAGCAATTCTGTTACAACAGAAAGAAGAGAAATGAGGTAATGTTAGAGAGGAAAATGGAATCCCAGTGCTCTTTGCTCTGTTGTTACTGCTGATGCTGTTATTGCTTCAGGTGGGAGAAATTCAATGTTAGTGGTGAACTAGAAAGTTAAAAAAAAAAAGGGAGAGATAATGCAATGCACAAGGTGAAGAGTTTAATTTTAATAGCAAATTTCTTGAAGAAACAGTTAAAAAAGAAAAGACTCTCTTGAGTGACCTAGTTTCCTTAGACAGTAGAAGAGACTTTTCACTCATTTTTAGATGAGGGAAGGCAGAGTACGGAATAGAGAAGTGTTAGATTTAGAATGAGGTTAAGAAATTGTCTTCGGAATGCTTATTTTTCAAATAAACAGGTTCATTAGCTGAGAAAGAGGAGAGAGGATGATGTATCAGAGAAGAGTTAAAATGCTGTGCACTGAAAATATAATAAAGTCCTTGCTACATTCCTTCTGAACTGATTTTAAATGTCTAAAATCAGCTTACTACTTCACCTAGCCTCAGCTCCTTTCTCTAACTTCACCTGCAACCATTCTCTCCTTCCATCTTTCACTCTGTTACCAAATCAAACCTGACAGCCCTTACAGGAAGGGCTCATCACACACAGATTCCATCGATGGATGGAAAGTTGTTCCAACTTCAGAAATGTGTGAATATAGGTCACCCATCTTAGCAGGTCAGAGATTAAAAATGTGATATATTCTTTAGATATAAACATTGTCTTTGATCAAATGTAACTTTCATTGTAGGTTAAAAGCCTATTAAATATAAATAGTTGGACAGTCCTGTAACATTATATAACATAACAACATAATGTAACTTAACATAATTAACATAATGTAATTATACCATAATGAATAAAAAATACCATTAAAGTTAAGAGCAACACATGGATACACTGTTATTCCTGTTATTCATTATTATAATTGGTCTGTAATTAATAGTCTATGTAATTAGATTTCACCAATAGCAAGAAACAAGCAGCAATATTAACAGATATGCAGTAAAAGAATTGATGCCATTATTATGGGGTAGATGAATAAACGTATAGAATAACTACTATCTCACTTATTCCTAATAGCCTTAGGAGGTAGTTACTATTTTTTTTCGGAGTCCAGATGAGGTAACTGAAAATTAGGACAGTTAACTTGCTAACTGTGGCCCAAGTATTGATTAGCCAAGTGTGGTTTGATTTGAATATAGGTAGGTTGAATCCAATTTGGGGGTACTTAAGGTGTGAACATGTGAGGGTGATGAAACTTAATAACACCCTTGGTTGGAAGTATATATCAGTGTAAGTCACAATTTCCCAAGCTACACCAGCTTATGGGCTTGATTCAAATCACACTTGGAATTAGGATGCAAATTTTACTGTTCATTTGCCGCACTGTTCTCAATTTTTTTTTTTTTTAGTTTTTTTGGTATCATCTATAAATCATCCTCTCATACTTTCCATCTGAATCATAGATATAGCTTTTGTTCTGTATAGAAAATAAAAGGGGGTATGGATTTGCAACAGATGAAAATAGATTGTCACATTGCAATAGAAATTTTTAAAAAATGAATGTAAAAGAAGAATAAGATGCATATAGAAACTTGAGATACATAGAAAAAAAAACATACATAAACAGCACTGATTTCACCAAAGCTAAATATAAGCTAGAAGTAAAAATTAAGGAACAGAAGTCAAAATTTTATATATTTTTTCTGGACTCAAAGTCTATGAATATCACAGGGATTGTTGGGTTTTAAATGGATCATAAAATATCTTTTTACTTGAATTCTATACTTATTTAATTCAGTTTGTTTAACTTATTCTTTTGCCTGACTTTACAAATGCTATTTTTAGGATCAAAATTGTAATGACCCTTCCTCCCCTTAACTGATAAATCTTTACGTGAAGAAGACATGCTTGCAAGCGTTATGGAAAGGCGGTTAAGAGCCTGGATTTGGACACGGAATATTGGGGCTTCATTTCTGGTTCTGCCATCTTATGACCAGCCTTGTGAACGTTGCTTAACTGAGCGGTGCTTTGTTTTTCTCATCTTAAATTGGGATAGTAAAAATGTCCACCTCACAGGGTGACCCTAATCTATAGTAAGGTAAGATTGTACTCACGTAAAAGAAATGTGTAGAGAACACTGTGGGTACCTTTGTTGCTCTTTTTTTGAAACAGAAGTTTACTGTATAAAAAGCACAATATTATTTAGGAAGAAGGAAACATCACCGACAACCCTACCACTCTATTACAATTAACTGATAAATTCTGAATTCATATCCCAGAGATTCAAAACTGAAGATGAACAGTCAAATGCAAAAACCAAACCAAAACAAAACACAAAACACTAACTGCATTAGAAGCTTGACAGCCCTCCCTAACATCACTGGAGGGTTCCTTAGGCTGTGTGTGACATAATTGGCGAAGTTGAGCAGGGCATATGTGATTGACTCAAGGATACCTGCCCTTATTAGAAGGTGAACTTTCTTCAAAACACTTTCAATGTTTTCTCCTTTAAGAGGATCACAAATGTATGCAGAGGAAATGGCTTGTGCTAATTCCTGGGTGAAAAGAAAAATATTATTCCTGGGCTCTGAAAGAAATTCAATTATGATTTGTTCTTTAAAGGGCTACTTAAATTAAAAATTGTAATAAATACAAATGAGAATTTATTCCCCAAACAATTTAGATCCTTTTATAAAGGGTGATTTTATACAGTCTATATGCAAATGAAAATGCTTGTATTCTCTTTAGTTGTCTTACTAAATAGGGACTTTGGCACTATTTTGATTCAATTTTTTCTGAATACCCAGAAAAGGGATAATTTATTTTCTGTTATTTTAGTTTCTTGTATAAATACACAGAACATTAAGAAACAAAACAAACCAAAACATGGAAAACTAACAGGCTATATATATATATATATATATATATTAACATGACTCCAATCTAACCCCACCTTAAATCACTGCAATATGCACTTTAACTAAAAAGCAAAGATGGTAGCAATAGCCATTTCAACCCCTTCTCTAAGATTTTTTTAACCCCTCATATCGCACCTCTTTTAGTCAACATTTTCTGAATCTGAAAAGCCATTTAAAAAATCTATTTTTTACTTATTTCTTAAATGTATTGCGGCAACATTGGTTAGTAAAATTATATAGGTTTCCAGTGTACAATTATATATTGCATTGTGTGCTCACCACCCAGAGTCCTTCTTCCATCACAGAAAGTGACAAAGGCAAAAGATAAACAAGGAAACAAACTCACAGACACAGACAACAGTTTAGTGGTGACCAGCAGGAAAGGGGGGAGGGGGTATGGCAGAAGAGAGAAAAGGAGAAAAGTCATTTTTGTGAGACTGCCCCAAACGTAATACTGTGTGTAGAAAACCCCAGTGTCTCTACCATTCTGTAGACATGGAGTCCGGAAAATTAAAACTTTCTTCATTCTTTGAGATTCTGTGGTATCCATTAAATAGATAGCTGGAATATCACTGCTGAATGGTGCTTAAAGAGTTATGCAATCCTTTCCAAGTCATTGGGTCTGAATCCCACTGCATAGCAGTGCCCCTTCTGAATTTCTACCCACAGGCCCATGGATCACACTAACCTAAGCCCTGAATTGTTGTGGAAAGAAACCAAATTCTAGTGCTCGAGGTGCCTCTTACCATGTGCAATATGACGGAAACAAGTGTGTGCATTTTAACTCCCCAGAGTTGTAATCTCAGCAATGTGACTTCATGTCTCAGGGCAAGTTAACATCTCTGATTTTCAGTTCTCTCTTTTATGATATTGGAGGTTATTAGATGTGATAGGGACATTATTTTGTGGTCTAGAGATAATATTATGAAGGCACTATACATCTTTCCTGAAAATAGTGAATTCTCAACAACCACCATCACAGGCATTAGGTTTTATTATTATAGGACTTCTAATACTCGTATGACACAATAGGTATTGCCACTTGTACCCTCTCTCTCTTTTTTTAATTAAACATAAAATCTCATTTTATTTCTCAAGCAACATATAATTCTGGTTTCTAGTTATATGGATGTAATGTCTAAAATACCAGATTCTGAGGGCAAACCTCCATATCTTATTACCTTTTTATCGTTGCCATCAATTCCTGTTGAAATAAAATTAAATGAAGTGAGGTCCCATGAGCAGCAATTGCTCACCCCATCTGAGACCATCGACGGAGAGAATGCCCAGCAAGATTAGCCAGTGGCTTCCTTCCTGGACACCACAGAATAAACGGGAAAGCTTGGGTTCTGAGAGCACGTAATCATCCTTATGAGTTACGTGTGCTTGATTTAAATGGCTGCTTTCTTTACTTAACATCTCTGCGGCTTAGAAAATTTATTTTTTCTAAGTAGTGTATTCAAAAGGAAGCTAGTAATATTTATCTCACAGGTGATTATTGAGGCTCTGATAAAGTCCTTGTGGAAAGGTGCATAAACCAAAGTTGACACATTGTAAACAGTGTATATATGTGCTTATTAAATTAACTACTTTACCCAAAAATGTGGCTAAGGATTAGTAAGCACACAGTTAGTGCTGGTATTCCCTTCCTTCCCTGTGGTTGGCATATTCTGAAAGTAAGACCATTTGTGACAGTAACGCATATTGCTTCTAACATCTTCTTTACCAGTCTTTTTTTTTTTTAATGGTGTTAGCCCTGGTAACTAGCTTAGTTTATACATATGCAAAGAAAAAAGTGGGAACATATGAAACCAAAGTTTTTGTCATTCTCCTTGGGGCTAAAATTATGAGGATATTGTCTATTTTACCTGCTTCTAATTGGTTTGATTTATTTTAATAGCAAGTATTATTTTTTTGTAATAAGAATATAAAAGCAATAAAAATGTGAAATAGAGTGACACTGCCCTCTACAGCTAACAACAGCTCCACCTGGAGCTGGGCTGTGAGCCCCGGCGACGGTGTAGGCTGCAGCTCCTGCTGCAGTGGGCTGCCATAGGCTACAGTGAGTGGCCAGCAGGCAGCGTGAGCGGCTGGCAGATGGTGTGAGCTGCCAAGAGCCTCTGTGAGCGGCCATCCAGAGGCCGGAGACTGATCTGCCTCATCCTGGAAGAGCGCAATGACGATACCAACATGGGCCAGTGAAGCAACGTCCTCCGCTACTGGACTGAGGAATAAAAGGACGGCAACTTGTCTGTTCCCCTTCCCCCGTTCCCCAATAAAGTATTTGGGGGGGAAAATGAAATAGAAATAAGAGAAAGTAATGTACACAGATTTCATATTTTTTATTTTTTACAGATGTGCCTGAGTAACTTACAGTTTAGTGATTCTTTTATTTAAATGATATAAAAATCTTCAATTTGAAGTATCTTGGAAGGGGTTTGGTAGGTGTACAAAATTGTAGTTGATGGTACAACTCTTATTCTTTGGATAAGAACGTAAGTTTTGTTAAGTCAGATTCAAGGTCAGATAGAATTTTCATTTGCTTTTAGTAAACTTGCATTTATATATTATTGTACAGCAAGGAGAGTCTAATTGCCACAAAGTATAAAACTAAATTTAATGCTTACATGAGTCATGAATTCATGCTTAATGGCAGTGATACTTTTCATTTGTATAGATTTTACAATTATCAGATTGTTTACAACAAGCATCCATTTGTCCAAGTCTCACAACGGCCTTGACTAATGCAGGGAAAACTAAATAAATGCCCAAGGACTGAGGTGCTAGTAAATCATTCAAACTGACCAGAATGCAGGTTTACAGATTTACTCTCTCGTGACTTTTCTTCCGTATCGAAGAATGTGCTGTTTCTGAACCTGTCTCTATAATTGATTTCAGGTGTATCCTTTTATGCTTTTGCATTTTAATTAACCATATCCATGTGTTTGGAAGTATATAACTTGTTTAAAAATAACTGCTATTAGAAATTCTTATACTGTTGTATTTACTTTTAAAACACTTCAGTCTTTTTGTTTTGTGGAGAATGCAGTCCCAATAATATCAGGTGAATGTGAGAGCTATTGGTACATACTAAACAGCATTCATTCTTCCATCCAACTGTGTTAGAAATATTTCTGAAACACTAGACTATGACCTAAACACAAGTTATAGAAAACTACAAAAGGATACACTTGGTGACCACAAAGTGTTTCATTTTGAAAAATAAACTCAATCCTGTCTCAAGAGGCATCTGTATGCATCCTCATTAAACTTGGAAGCATCCTATGATCGGAGAAAGTTGTAATTAAGCTGATTTTTTTTCTTATCTAGATGATGCAATTCCTTTATTCTCCTGAAATGCAAGCATTCTTAGCGTGAGGGACAATCTTCTATTTGAGGCTCCGTTTTGATTTCTGGAATGTTTTGATACAGTCTTGCATGCCAGTTCCATCTTTTATTCCTTTATAATAATCACCACAAAGAGTCAGGGCATAGGGGACCATTTGCATATAAAGCAAATCTATAAAGTGGTGTATGGTAAAACTCCCAAATTTAAGTCAGAAGGAAAATGTGTTTTCTCCACATGATGGTGGTGTCTTTCGTACAATTCTTACTATGGTTGTGATGCGTGCCTTCAGTAAGTCACCGTTCATCAAATGCCACAACACTGAGTCAAGCAGTGCCCATGATGTGATGATGTCAGTGTTACTGTCAGAAGATTGTCTCTCAATATGACAACCCCAAACGTTTACCTACTCACTGCACTGTGAAGACCTCCTGTTAAATATGAAGTAGGTTTAGATATAGAATGTAAGTTACATCAGTTCACTACTGTTCTGCAATATGTGATGACTGGATTTGTATTGTTTTCCTCCCCTCCCCTCCGTCCCCTCCCCTCTCTCTCCTCCCCTCCCTTCAAAGAGAATTTATCAGTGTTTTAGCGAAGCTTTATTGTAGAACATATTCTATGGGAAATCATGGTAATACATAAAAATAGGAAGGTGCCATTTTCAGGATACCACTAAACATTCATGAATGAAAGCCATCAAAGTTAAAAAAAAAAAATCTTGGAAAAAGAGAATTATGAACTTTTATAAGCCACAAAGAAAACTCTTCTGTTTTTGTTTTTGTTTTCCTTGTTATTTTTTGAGAATCACTCTGAACATCTAAGTTCAAGGGTATATGAGAACGAAAGGAGAGGTAATGAAAGAAAATTAATTGAATATTTATGGATCTCAATAAGGTATTTATTTTTCAGAAGGGTCAATTGGCTGAGTTAATTTGCTCAGCCCTAGTAATAATGTGCTAGTGATTTAAGATTCAGTGTCTTTTACTTCCTGGAAAACGTGTGTCAAGCCTAAATCAAATCCATTCTATTCACATGGTCTCCTCTCTTTCATTCCTACCAAATAAAACTTCTTATGAACCATGAAGGCGCTTTTAGGGTTAAAAAACAAAGAAACAAAAACAAAAGGAACATAGAAAGCATAATTCTTAAATATATATCTTGAGATTTTATAAAATACGAAATTAATATAAACCATATTGGAATCTTAAACATGTGAACATGGTTCTCTTTTGTGCTTAAATATTCTGTTAGCCTCTCAGGTACTTTTGTATGAGAACTGAAAAGTTAAATTGACTAGAAGAAATCAAAGTGAAACTGCCTACTCCGTATTCATTGCCTAAATTCTACTGTGCATATTTTGTAACTTCCCAATTAGTTCTCTTCTAAAGGCAGAACAGTTTTGGTCTCAGAACAATTGAGAATTCTTTCTAGAAGCTAACTTCTTCCAAACTGATTACATTAGTATGCCATTAAGAATCACTGTGAGAAAAATTTTAAAAATATCTTCTTAGACGTCGGGTGCTTATTTTGTGATAGGAAAATTTTGTAAAGTCAGGTTAAAGGCAGTATCAAGTAACAGTCATTCATTTGTTAATCATTAATGTTGGAAATAAAATTTGAAAAAAATTTAGTTTTAGTTGATAATACTTTACTTGGAAAACATATTAGCTTACTTAGAATAAACAATATCTCCCCATTTAACAGGCTTGTTAGACCCTGGCAGTCACCACTCTATTTTCAGTTTCTATGAGTTTGGCTGTTTTTAGATTCCACATATAAGTGATGCCATGCAGTGTTCGTCTGACATATTTCACTTAGCATAATGTCCCACATTTTATCCATGTTGTCACAAGGACACTTAGGTTGTATCCATATCTTGGTGTGATAATGCTTAAATGAACATGGGATTGTGGATATCTTTTTGAGATTTTTATTTCATTTCCCTGGGTAGATACCCAGAAGTATAATTGCTGGATCATATGGTAGTTGTATTTTTAATTTTTTAAGGAGCCTCCATATTATTTTTCATAATGGTTGCACCAATTTACATTCCCACCATCAGTGTACAAGGGTTCCTTTTCCCTTTCCTCCACCTCCTCACCAACACTTGTAACCTCTTGCTTTTTTGATAATAGCCATTCTAACAAGTGTGAGGTGATATCTCATTGTGTTTTTGGTTTTCATTTTCGAGACTATGTCTATAGTATTTTAAAGATAACATTTTCTAAATTCCAAGTTACCTTGGGCAACATTTTGTCAATATTTCTGTTAGAAATATTTCTGTAAGTCACCTTTGGTCCAGCTTCTAATAGATGTTTTGTCACTTTTCCAGCCTCTTCCCCAGACCACTCTCAAAGCCAAGTACTGACTTTTACATTATTTATCTACTTCTATATAACAAATCATGCCAAGTCTTAATGGCTTACAAAGACAACTGGACGGCCGGTGGGCAAGAGTAGAAGCTATTGTCCTAATTTGGAAGTCAAACCACTTCACTTACAGCAAGTGATAAAAAGGGAATATTCTTAATAAACCTTTTGTTGGAGGCATATTTTGGTCATGAATGAGAATCTTTATGCCATATCATATCATCTGAACATGAGAGGATGTCATCAGGATGATGAGCTGTCCAGTCAGTGAAGATTTCAGGCAGAGGATGGGTAGTGATTGTGTGTTTAGAAAGTGGCACACCAGTTGGTTCGAAAATGGTACAGAATATTTGATGCTAAGATTATATGACTTGTATTTTAAAAAGACACTTAAGCACTGGGTCAGAGTTTCTGAAATAGCAATATCTAGTGATCACCACTTTGGATTGCATTTGATGGAGGCTCACAGCTGTTCTTCTGATAAAGATCACTTTGGAAGACCCTGGGAGTTTAAAGACTTCTTAAATATTGAAGGTGCCAATGATCACGGTGACTCTCAGAAGGGTGAGAGCATGTGGGCGTTCCAAACCATGTTTGAGCACAGAAAAACATTCACATGCATGGTTAATGTCTCCCAGGACTGGTGCTTCACAGAAAGCAGTGTTAAAAATGCTCCTGGGATGGGGGGAAGGCATTTTAATCTCTAATTGACATGAATGTGCATCTTAATTCCAATAACAGCAATGATCTCTTTCCCAACCAAATCTTATGTAGTCTCAATTGTGCTTTTAGAGGATGATAAAGTTTGGAAACACAAAAATGAATACATTTTAATATTCTCTCTTATATGACTATTCCAAAAAATGCCTTTTTGGGTTTCATATGAGATTTTTTTCAAAAAGAACTGGATTTTGGAAGGGACATTATTGTATTCATCAAAAAAATTCACTTTAAGTTAATTGGGAGTATGCCTGTGCATGTGTATATTATGAATTTATATAACTATATATAGTTTATTATTATACAACATTAGAGCTAATTTCCTGACACTCCCCATTTTGACAGATTCTGAATTTTATCATCTGTCACGCATCATTTGTTGACTCACCAAAAAATATGATCAGGATGACCAGGAAAAGCCCAATTCCCGGCCACCTGCAGCAGAAAGGCCACTGTACGTAGTGGCACTGCTGAAGGGAGAGGTCTCAGAGTGTTTATATGGCTCTGACTTCCAGTTTCAGGTGGTTCTTTCGATGCAGAGGTACCCATGAGGCTGACACACATTGGGTAGGATCCAAGCACACGGCAAGGTGAGGTGTGTAATGACCGAGGAGCAAGCAACTGTTTGGTGGGGCTAGGGTGGTGAGCTATTGCTCCCTGATGAGAGCCAGCTGAATAGTCTTTTTGAGTATATAGGTTTTCAGAAAGTTCACGAAGTCAACAGTAATGGTATCTGCAGCCTCACTTCTTCGGCAACAGTTTCCTCACCTAGTAAAGTTCGCGTTAATCTAGAGAGTAAGTCTGGCTGTAGATGGTTTTACATCTCATCAATTAAACTTGGCTCAGAGTGCTACTCCCAGCTTTAGAAAATCAAATGTGGAGGAGAAGGCATAAACTAATTTAGCACTCCTCTCATTTTTAAAAACTGTATGACAAAACTTTTATTCAACATTGGAATGTATTTCGTCTTACAGGAACTTCTCCATCATTTTTCATAGTTCATTGAATGAAAGATGAATGCTATGAAATATGTGATGCCCCAGAAATAGTACCGAGTAGTAGAATATAAGCACACACTAGAATTTAGTTTGCTTATCTGAGTTTCACAAATCATGAGTTGAATAAGAAGCTCAGAAAAAGCATTTTAAGAACCTGATTTTTAATAATAGTGTTAAATGATAAAAACAGTGTGCATTTACTCCTTGTCATTTATCATGTCCTATAAGACAGTGTAGTTCTGGTTTGTTAAACATTAATTAAAATCAGAAATTTAGTTCTTGCTGGTATTGATGATGTTTTAGTTGGTGAATTATTCATGATAACTAATAATAGTTTAGTTGCCTGGTTTCTCTCTATTTATTATGCATGTACAACATCATTTAGAATCTGATCTTTTCCATATTAAAATCCACATTTACCTTTCAGCCTTTTGTAATACTGTATAATCCTTCTTATTTGAGGGGCCTCCTGGATGTATTTATATATAATCACAGCAGTGTGCTCAGAACTTTGTGCTATAAAATTCTGAGTTTAAGGTAATCTATGCTAACACCGATAGGTCCCTTCTTGTTTGAACAATGACATAACAAACTTGATTACAAGGTAGCTGAGACTAGCAGAGTCACCAAGAAGGAAGAGTTGAAAGGCATCAAGTTTAAAAAGGTGTTGAATTTACCAAAGCATCATTAGACAACCTATTTAAAAATGCAGAGATATACTAATGCGATCTCACAGCAGAACTGTTGATCTTAGGACTGATTCCTAAGGGATGAGCTGAAAAGAGGCTGTTAGCGTCTGACCTCAGGTCTTTTAAAGTGGACCTTTCAAGGTGGACAAATGATTGGAGTTGAGCAAAATTCATGATGTAGTGGTTCAGGATTGGTGGACAGAATGAGGAGATGGTGTTGGGTGTTGAAGTAAGAAAGTTGATTTTTGAGACGTGATGGTTGCCCAGGTAAGAAGATTCTTGCCTTGAATGAATTGATCTTTAGAAATTTCCCAAAACAGTGAAGTCATTTGTTGTTTTAGAGTCTTATCTTTCCCAGGCAAAACTTGAAGTCACATTGACACAGATGGTGTCAGTTACCAAAGCCAACTAAAGCAAGAAATGACAAGTAATTGCTGTCTGTTTAGGCCTAATGTGTTTTTGAGTCTGTGGAAAATTGACTGCCATTTTCATTGCTTGTCTCAAGAACTGGAGAAGAGTCAGCGCTATCATCTGGTAGAATTTGGAATAATGTCAACTATCCTAGCCTCAGAGGTCAGACCCATTATTTTTTTCCTTGTTTTATTCCTTCATTTAGGCATCCAGAAAATACGCATAATGGCTCATGTTATAGGCATTCTACTTATTTCTGGGAATACAAATTATATGAATATAGTTATGGTTCTCCTGTTTTCAGGGAGCTGCAGCCTAGATTTATTTCTCTGCTCTTTGGTTGTAGAGAATCATACAACTAGGAGACTCTAATTTAAAATAAGCCTCATAGTTGTGTGTCAAAGACAAATGTAGCAAATCTTTAAGGTGCTTGAATCGCAACCCTCCCTAATCCCATCACATATTTCTCTCTCTCTTTTTTCCTTTTAATCTCAGACTCCCCAGTCTCACTTTTTCAGGCTGGGGCTCCAATGCTTTGATCAGCTCTCGCAGGTTCCCTTAATCAGTGCTACTGGAGCTGGGCCATAAATCAGAGCTCAGTGCAGACTCACCTGTTGCCACATTCTTACTTTGGGTACCAAGTCTGCATGCTCCATTTTCTGTGCATCTTGGACCACCTTATCCCAGGCCAGTCTCCGTAGCTGGATAAATGGCCCCTGGCCTATCCCCTTGACTTAGGTGCCCTTTCCCAGGTCTAATGTTTGTCTCCTACAGGCCAGTCATACTTTCCTCCCAAGCCTGCTCTGACTCTGGCCAACTAAAAGGGATTGAAAACAGGGCAAGGAAGTGGCCATAGGGCTTAGGATATTAAAGCACAAATACAGAGTAGGGACAATGCATTTATTTTTCCTAATCAGACCAGCTGAAACAATTTAGTTGTCTAGTAAAAATATTACTCAGGTTATGCCTGTGCTTTGAACAACTCTGTCATATCTTTGCCCAGATTGTTCCTGAATCTCCCTAGCTATCTTTTCACATGATAATTGAGGAAGATTCAATGGACATTTCAGGGAAATAACCTACTAGCAACTGTTACTACAAAAGCCTTCATCTCCTAAAAAGAATTCCAGTTTGATGTTATCAAATGATATCTGTGAGTAGACCCCTATTCTTCTTAATCTACTGACCACTGACCCTCTGTTCTGTCTCAAGCAAGGCCATTACCACATTTGCCATGAGCAGACTATGCTCATTCACATGTGTGTTCCTTTGGTGACTCTTCTGTCTGCTTAGATCACTAGGTCACTTCCTTCTCTTCTGTCTGGTTAGCCACGTCACTCCAACTCCTATGTTATTTTTCAGCAAATCAACTGCCGGCCAGAGCTTAAACACTGTTAGGTCAAGCTGGGGAGTCCCAAAATGAAGCATCCATTGTCCCTCTTCTCCACTGGATTTCCCTTGCCTGGGAAGAGTACAGCCTCAAAGTTCAAGTATCTTCTTTCTTTAATACCTTCCTTAAACCTCCCAAATCCCATGGCTTATTCCCTTTGCTGGACTTCTATAGCTTGTGAGCCTATGCCAGAGGATTTAGAGCTTAAGTGTATGCACTGCTTTGTTCTCCCTTTATTTTTGCATGCTTAGCCATGTTTCTGTTTTTAGATATAGATTCCTAATATAGCACATACCTGTATGTAGATAGCACATACTTCACAAAATGTTCTTCATTGAATCAGTGATTGATCAAGGGCTTAGCAATTAAGGCAAGCGTTTTAGCTGCTTACATCATAATACAAGACCACCAAGCATAGTTCTGAGCATTACACTGAAAACAGAGGGCCCAGACCATACCTGCAATTGGCTCTCGGTGAACAAAGCAGTTAGCTCTAATTCAGCAAGCCTTAGCTCTACTTGGGTATTCGTTTTGCATATCATATCCGCAGGGCATTCAATATCATTTCTTGAGTGCAAAAATCAATATTTCAGGAATAAAAATTCACGATGTAATTCAAAACTGTGTTCTCACAATCTTCAGGGATATGTCCTGCATTTTTTTACATGCATAAAACACATTGAAATCATTTGAAAGTTACACATAGAAATGACAGATTGCATCATTGGGCCGAATAATATTTGGCTCGAAGCCAAATATAGTTGTAAAGCAGTAGAACTATGGGACTGTCACAAAGGGAACAGAAGAATATGACACATTTTTTGAGGGGGGGCCAGGAAATACTGGTATGCAATAATAAACTATTGATTTATTTAATTAAAAATAATACATTCTTATGCAATTACAGTCCTATTTACGCACACTCTGCAATGCAAAGTGCAGCCCAGTATTATAATGAATTACTGATGCAGTATAAAAAAACATAGCAAAATTATCTCAGCATTCAAAGCATTCAATATATTTTCAAGAATGGAAATTCTATAGGTGATAATATGCATCAACTGGCAGCTTTGAAATTAGGGAGACCAGACCACAGGGTCTTATAAAAATAAGCGCTAGTTGTTGACAGAATTGTAGGGTTTTGCAGGATTTCTTTTCATTAGCATTGTGCATCAACTGATTCAGTTCAATTCATAGTGACTTGACTATTTTCTTTTCTCCATCAGCTGAGATGTAATTTTTTCTCCAACAAAGTGACGTATGGGGTAACACTTGACTTATTTTTCTAAAAGTCACACATGTGAAGAGCTTTTGCTATCTCCTCATCTTCAGATGTCGAGGTATGGTGGCCTCAGAAATGAGTGGTAGCCATTCGGACTTGTGTTCCTTTTGCGTGTGTCTCCCATCTCATCCTTTAGTAGGCAGTAATGCTCCATGCTTGCAGAAGACCAAATCCTTTTTCTGTCCTTCAAGCTTTACATGATTGGACTTGGCCGTGATTCTCAATCTGAGTCTTAACATCTGCAGCCTGTGCTCCATAAGCACTGCTGAGCACCTGTTACCTGCATAGAGAACCTGTTACCTGCATAGACCTAGCAGGGAGGATTTAGCTGAGGGTATGTTTGCCTATGATGTTTTTGTGTTTACTTTATGGAAGAGATGGAGCATCATCAAAACACATTATTCTGACACGAATTTGCATATTGCAGTACAGTTCTGACACAAACCACAGGGCTTAGTGCAGACCCACCAAGCTAAAAGGCATAGTTCCCAACCTCCCTTAAGATGCCAAAGCTGCACTTTGGGGGTCCCTAGGCCACCTGTACTTCTGATCAACTAACTGGCTATAAATTTGAGCATTCCCATAGCTTCCTCTGGTTGGATAATTCATTGGGTAGATTCACAGAACTAAGGCAAGCACTGCAGTTACAGTTAAAGTTTTACTATAAAGAATACACACCAGAGCCAGCCAATTGAAGAGACACATAAGGTGAGGTCTGACAGGGTTTGAAATGCACAGCCTCCATACCTCTCTCTCTGGAATCAGGACACACCACTGTCATGGCTCACCAGTGGGTTCTCCAACCAGGTGGCTCCAGTGAGCTGTAGGGTCCAGAGTGTTTATTGCAGATTTCTTCTGGGGCATGTGGGGTTGACTCATGGGCCACCCCCCTATCCCTGGGGGCTAGTTTAAAGTCCCAATTCTCTAATCATGTGGTTCGCTGGTCCCTCTGGTGAGCCATTCCAGGCACATTATTAGCATAAACTTACATTAGGATGAATAACAAAATATTACTATTAGCTGAAACATTCCAAGGACTTAGAGAACTAGGCACAAAGACCAGTCAAATTCTTATATACAATCCAAATAAATCCTAAGTGGGTGGGATAGGGAAGGCTGGAAGAGAGTTATGAGGAAATGTGGAGCCGAACATGAAAAACACATGGTTTCTATAAACTCCAGGAAGACACAGTTTGAAAGGCCAATGTTTTCTATAATTATAGAAAATATTTAGTTTTAAATGCAGGCCAGCACAGTAATTTTCACAGGAGAAGACAGAGTAACCAATGACCATTGTAGTCACTTAAAGTTATGTGTCTCCATGGTAGAAGATAGATATTTTTGGAAGGTGCACATTTTGCAAAAAGCAACATGTAATGAGATGAAAATTAAGTACAATCTCAGTATCATAGGATGTGTGTATGCAACACTGGAATAAGTTTTTAAAAGTATTTAATCTGCAATCTTAGAATTTTAGAGTGTGGATAGATTTCTTGGTATAAACACATGTTGGGTGAACCCTAAAATCTGCATTTTTTTGCCAACGTCCAAAACGACTGTAATGCAAGTAGTCTAAGACGTGCTTTAAATATATTCTAAGCAATTTCTAAATTTCCTAAAAAAAGAGTTAATGTACAGGTCTGTTACTGAACTGATAAGTAATGACTCTATGAGAATAGATTTAAGAAAAACCAAATAGATATAAAGCAATTAAATAAAGAAGAAAAAGATAGTCTTTCTTATGTTCACGAGTATACTCCCTGTAGCTGTAGCTTACAATTACCAGGCAACAATCTGTAATCTTGGTATATTTATGAGGAAAAACAAAACAAACCAACCAACCAAACAAACAAAAAACTATGGCTTTGTGGAATAAAAGATAAAAGAAAAATATTAGTAGATGGCCTTATATGTAGGTTTACCTCACTAACTAATTGTGCTAAGCTTTAAATGTACTTAATTATGAGTTATAAGGATGTGCTTTGCTGGGTAGCACAATCTGTCATTTCCAACATTTTCAATATTTTGCATGATAATTTATCTGGCTTGTTACTCTGTTTGTTTATAGTATCAATACCTACAGAGAGCCTCACAGCATGTGCATTTTTGGTGTACACATGAAAGCTAGTCTCTTATTTTTTTTAAAAAATCAACAAGTTATCCTCTTGAAAGATAAATAATAACAGCACTTCTCAAAATCACCCTGTGATAGATGGGAATAAGAAACTCTGTAAAGTGAGTATATTCAGGAGTTAAACCTAAGAGAAACATACATTATGAAGCGCTACCTTTGGGAAATGGATCAAGTATCATGTGAATATATAGCAACAGATAAGATCATATCAACAGTAGAATTCTCTAGTGAGATTAAGAAATAAAACAATTCTCGCTTATCCAATGATATTATATTCATAGAGACATGTTGTTTAAGTGACAAAAGATTTACATGCCAGTCTTTGAACCAGAAATTATGAAAAGTGAAAGCAGAGTGATTCAGAATAACTTTTGTGATATTTTGGAGTGATTTCTATTCTTCATATCTTTTTGTCTTCTGGGTTACATCATTCACTCCCCTATCAATATTTCATAATGAAACTAAAGATAAATCATGATATATACATAGATTCAGTGATAAACGGCATGACTCAAAACCAATATCCTCAGTAGAAAAAGTAACTACTGCTGTTTTGAAGGCTAAAAGATGTAGCAGGAAAAAAAATGTTGCTATTTCTCGCTTAGAATTCTGCAAATCAAGTAATTGCTAGCAAACTTGGCTTTTTCTACTTTATATGTGGGCATTGCCATCTTCACATTTAAGTGAGATGAATATTATTGGCTCTTGGCAAAAAAATAAATAAAAGGAAATGAATTTGCTTCAGCATCAGTACTGTTTTTTTGTTTGTTTGTTTTTGTGTTTTTTTTAGTTGGGTCCTCAAATGGTTTTATTTTTTTTCTTTTCATAGAAAAATGAGTGTTCCTCCCACTACTGAGAAATTTGTCCATGATGTTCATGATGGTGGACAGCATTCTGAGTAATTCCAAAGGTAAGGAAATCACTAATTTGTAAAGAAACTCATTTCATTGTTGGGTAGATCTGACAGGGGAAACATGCATTTCATGTCTTCAACAAATTTGCTCTCCTTGTTATTTCTTTGTGTTCATTTTTGTTATGTCTGAAGTAAGAAAAAAGCAAAAAAATAGATAGGATCTTTTCTCCACTTCTTCTAACGAGACTTTCACAGATATCTAAGTGGCGTTTTTCAGTTCAGTCTTCTCTGCTAAAATAGCCAGGAAGTTGGCATCACAGCTTGTGGCATTGGACGTGTTGGGTTTTAAACCAGCTTCTTTCTTTTTTTTTTTTTTTTATTTTTTTTTTTTTTTGAGGGCAGTATCACTGGCCCTCATATGTGGGACCGAACTGGGGCCGCTGACTTCCTAGGCCAGCGCTTAATCACCGCGCCACTCGGCCGGCCCCTAAACCAGCTTCTTTCTTTAATTAACCTTTAACCACTGTAAGCCTCCATTTCCCATCAATAATATGAGAATAAATGACAACACTTTACATTTTAGGGATATTGTTTGGATTAAATGGTATGGAAAGAACTCAAACCCTGGCACAGAATATGAATTTGATAAATGTTAACTTCTAAGATTAGAATTGTAATTGAGTTCACTCTTTTCTCAATAATATTTATCAAGTATTTTTGATAACTTACTAAATAAAAATACAATATTTCTAATATCTAAGTCCTTATTCTTATCATCTATCTTTATTCAACTCTCAAATTTATCTGATTGTTCTAGTACCACATCAAAAAATAAAATGAACTGTTTTTCTTCTTGTGTCTTTAAATAATAGTTCTCAGTATCTTTCACTGTGGCTTTTTTCCCTGAGTGCCTCCAAACGATCGAATGATGACTTCTCAAATGATGTTGGGATTTAGCATCAAGCCTATAGTTTCCAGAACTTAGGAAATATACATAATCTCAAGTTTCTGCCAGTTATCTCAGAAGCACACACTGATTAGTGTTATTCCTAAATTCAGGTGAATCTGACAGTATTTTGCAATACCAAAGAATGATTTGATTGAAATACTATTACATTGGCTTATTGTTGTTCCAACATCATGCGAGAAGTATTTTATAAGTAAATAGAATTTCATGAGACCAATTCAGTGAAACTCCACTTTTAAACAGTGAAAATTTCAACATCAAATTTAGTTAAAACCTATCACTTTTAAATAATCTCAAAATTGATGAACGTTATTTTTCTAATTATCTTGAATTTTGGTTTCTCTCTGCTTTTTTTGATTGTATTATTATTATCTTTAGAATTGTCCAGGAATGGATATTAACACCCTCTACCACATTAACATTTTCTACTCAAGGGCTGATTGCAATATTATGCAAAATAGAACTTACCAAAAATAGTCAAAAAACAGAGATGACACTAAATAATTTATCCCCAAATCATTCCAGATGTGGCAAGCTTCCTTTGATATGTCAAATGCATGGTTTTGAATGCCCTATTAATATATATTTAGTGGGTTGATGAGCTATATTATATATAAACTGTGAATTGTTTGATGTATTCTCCAACTTTAATTCTAATTACAATGTAGTCAACTCTTGATTATTAATTTTAATGGGGACATGGATAGTAGAGATGAAATCCACAGATTTTTTTTCACAGTTTTAAAAACCATGAGTTTTGATTTTTTTTTTTTTAATATGCAACCTTTCTGTGCCCTCCACATTCTCTTCTCTGTGATATTAACAAATAAGTAATGAAAGAAACTAAAATCTATGACAGGCATGAGTTAGCCTACTACTTATATTTGATAAACAGGTACCTGAATTTTTAAGGTCTTATCTGGAATTTCTGTCCTTGCAAAGGCATGGTGATTTGAACTATTAAATTAATGTATTTTAATTATGACTCTACTGTGTACTTGTGATAAGTAATAATATGCACTTATGAAGTATTCAGAGGAATCATCATTATTATTCAAGGTACATGCATGATGTATATGTAGACTTGTCCTTTTTACACAGAGTAGTAAACTCAGAGATGATTAGGCCTGTGCCCCCAAATATTTCTTTCCATTGTTTGGGTTCGTTGAGCACCTGGAGTGCCAGCTGCAACTCCAACCTTAGGATAAACCCAAAAGTGAGGTTCACAGGTTTAAAGGAATCTCAAGATGTCCGCATCCTTCTTTCCTGCAGACCTGGGCAGTGCCCCGAGAGTACCCACAAGCTAAGGTTTTACTCCAAATCCTTTTCAAATGTTAATTGCAAAGATTTGGCAAGTTCTTGCAATAGCTGAGAGACCAGGCAGGCCTTAGGAGGCCAGCTTTCAGTGAGGGGCTGGGTCATGTGCTCAGAACCTCTGGGCTTCTGAGAGCTGACTCCTATTGTTTTAGGACTTGCTTGAGTAGCGTGAGTAAGGAGCTTAAAATAGGCCAGGGTGGGAGTTTTTCCAGTGAAATATGCAAAGGCGACAAATCTGGTTATTTGATTGTAAACATGCCACCACCTTTAAAAAAATGATAAGTATATGTGAAAGAACAAGATAGATAGATAATAGATAGATAGATAGATGATAGATAGATAGATAAATAGATAGATGATAGATAGAGATAGATAGATAGGTAGGTAGATAGATATAGAGAGAGAGCTAGATGATAGATGATAGATAGATAGATCTGCCAGTCTGGCCAAGGAGGCTTGGGGAGTATATGCTTACTTTGTACGGTGTCCTAAGATCACAAAGACACACCGCCCCCACATTGAACAATATTTCTGAGCAAAGAAAGAAAAATCTGTAGGGCTCTGGACAAGCTCAGGACAGCTGTGCCAGCACACGGCAAGCTGAACCCATGTTTCACCAGTAAAATGAACTGTGCCAAAACGTGATCTGTATCATCTGTGTATCTTACAGAGTATGTCCTTTCCATTTTTTTCAGTTGCTTCACTAAAAAATAAGTCAGTGAATTTTGAAAAAGTTGCATTTTCAAGGACTTCCAAAGAAGCTTGTAATGTAAAGTTTAGGATGTTCAAATAAGCATGTTATGAATCATAACATAAGCAGGCCCTCTTCTTTTTATGGGTCTTGCGTCCTTTAGGACTGAGGTCTCATGGAGGTCTTAGGTATTTGGCGTGCTTAAATTTTGCTGAGAAATTTGAAGTATGATGTTGCTCTTTATTATGACAAGAGGATGAGGTATGAAATGACTTCCCCTTTTCACAATAGAAACCTGCAATATTTCGTATTGAGGCAGATCCACTCAACAGCACTGGCAGGGACCTGTCAGGTTAGGGATGAATGCCTTTTCGGTGGGGGAAGTATTGCCTTAGGGGGGCCAGAGCTGATTTGTGGGGGACAGAAATACCTTACGTATTACGGTGGTCGATGGTCTGAAAGATGACAGTAGATAAACAGGTCATGCAGTACAATGGTAAAATGTTAAAACGTCGTGCAAGTTAGAAGAGTTGTTAGTAAAAACGGTATGTTTAAACAGTCTCTGTGGGGCCGGCCGAGTGGCTCAGTTGGTGAAGAGCTCGCTCAAGAATGCGAGCTGGGCTCTGAGCAACAGCAGTTCGATGCCCAGGAGGAGCTGAGCTGCCACTGAGTTGCCAACAGGTGGCAGGATGGCTCAGCAATAAAAAATAAGCAGTCTCTGTGATGTGTGATAATAATAATAATAATAATAATAATAATAATAATAAACTATTAGGGATGTAACTACGGGTTAATGAATCCCCGTTTCCATGTGAGGGTTGTCAATCCATGAGACCAGAGCCAGGAGCCAGCACCAGCGCTGCAGCAAGAATGCAGAGGGTCAGCAAGGAGGGCGTGAGACCCTATAGCCATTACTCGGAGTTCATGGTGTGGGAGACACGCACGTAGAGAGTGAAACGTGTGGCTCAAGAATCTTACGACACAAGAATGCACAGTCGCCAGTTGAAATAGACGTCACTCAGACGTGAATTTCAGATCAACAATGAGGAACTGGGGGCATACATATACAAAGCATTATCTGTTATCTTAAATTCAAATTTAATTTTCACCCTGTACTATTTTTACTTGATCGATCTGGCAACTCTTTCTGCCAAAGTGCCAATTATCTATTGGAAAAAAAAAAAAGATGAAAATAAATCAGTGGTCCTAAAATCATCAGTTAGCTGTCTAAAAATTCATGGCCCCTGAAAAGGCTGCTCTTTGTTTTCAAAACTTAAATAACTTGTCTAAACTCAAAAAGACTGAGATACTCATCTTTTTCATTTTTTCCCCACCATCTTTGCACCATTACCATCACTGTCACCCTAGATCAATATATCTCTGCTACTATGGAAACCCCTTACATATAAAATGACACATGCACACACAAAATTATATCTATGTACACAGAAACATTTATAATATTTAATGTGATAACAAGGTATATTTAATGATTCTCCATGCTAAGCAGTAGGAGAGACATTCCATTTACTTCTTATATATGTGAGCGTGGTTACTATTCGCATTTAGCAGATAGCTACATATACAGACAGACACATAACAGAAAGAAAAAGACCTCAGTCTTGTCTCTGGTCGATAGAAAATACATAATATACTGTCAATCAGTTGACAATTCTCCTTAGTTTCAATACCTCTGTGACTTACGGATTTCTTATCAAAGAGGATCATTTGTTTTCATAGACTTGGGTTGACCACAGATTGTTGAGAACTGTTATTTTGCCATGTTCCCCTTTTTTCCTGGTATATTCCTATACATCATTAGTGACTCCTAATATCCAGCTATAATCAGCCCTTCTCACTTGCAATCTAAGGGCCTTCTATGAAAGTAACAGAAAGCAGATAAGTTAGCATTAATAATGTAAACTCAGTCTGAGGATCTACAGTCTGGAAAATACTGGTACCAGGAGTGTCTCCCTGTTTCATTCATAGTGACTGGAGCAAAGTAGAGAGGCAAAAAGGAAAATCATTAATACTGACAGGGTTTTATTTTAATTTTTGATTTTTTTTTAGCATCAATGTTTCTCATTAATTTGATTTTTCAATTATTTCATTAAAATGTTTATCTTGATTACTGAGTAATTTGCTTCCCCTTAAATTTTGCATCCAAACCAAGTGCTTTTCTTGACTTACTAACTTTACCCTAGTCCTAGCCTCAGCAGTGTATATGCTCAAGAAGTATATGCTCAAGAAGAGGTGTCTTGCTTTAGTTTAGGGACTCGGTGAGGCTTTTGTTTTCCATGGTTAAATGCAGCCAAAGCGTCTGTCATTAGACATACCACCCTCATTTGGTAAGGACATCATTTATGTCTTGTTTCCCAAGTAGCTAATGGGCAACATTCTGTTGTTATAGGTGATTCTCATCAGTTAGCTGGTATTTGATGCTTCTTTATATACTCATGACCCAACCTAAAATTCTTGAACCGATTCTCAATTTCACCAATACTGTCGTTACTGAATAAAGGAAACTGATTTTAATAAAGACAGACTCTTTAAGAGTGAGTATGAACTGAGTTGCAAAATATCTGAAAGGACAGAGAGGCATCAATGAAAGCATCATTTAGTGAGATTTTTTTTTCTTGTGCCACATTATGATAGTGGAACAGTTTTTAAAACCAGAATTAATGATTTAAATATATATATATATATATAGTTTGCTTTAGTTTTCTGCAACTCTTTTACTCACTGCAAATAATATCGTAATTTGACAGATTTCACTAACATGTTTTCCAAAAACATGCAATTTGACCTGAAAATGAGATCTCTGAGTGGGGGTCCAGTCTAAACCAAACCTATAGTTCTAAAAAATTGTACCCAGGAATCAGGAGAAAATTAGTGCTGTCAGTATTGTGAGCAATGTGGAGAGTGTAGTAAAGAAGTGTAATTAAACAGCTTTCTACATTTTACTAATGATATGCACAAGTTCAGTGGCAGCAGGACCCATTAGGACTTTGCATATATATTAAAAACTGGGATGGAACTCTCCTATGTTAGGATGCCTCTAAAAAATCTTGTATGAATTTTAAGGGGACTGGGATCAGCAAATGAGTCCAAATCCTTTATCAGTTTACATCTGCAGTCTCTCTCGGAGCTCTGGGTAATTACACAGTATTAAAATGTAGTTGTCACTGAGAGTGCACATCAGATTGTAGCAAACCAGCTTCCAAGGACACACTGCTTTCCACCGTTCTTAGAGACTTGAGACTAAATCAGTTGGAAAACTGCAAAAAAGAAAATAATAATTACATGGACTGTCGAGAGCCTGTGGTATGGATTTGTGGTTACATTCCTGACATTGTTTAATGTTCTGATAAACAAACAACAGCGTTTAGATGTTGGCTAAGTTTTCACTGCAAAATAAGGTCTATATATTTGAAAACTAGCTTAATTACATCCTTGCAGATAATTAAATATAAATCAGACCCTATCTGAAAGGATCCTTAAATCACCTACATAGATGTTAGCAAAGCACTAGTACAAAATGTTCCAACCTGGTCTCAGAAAACTACATAAAATATTGAAAAGCACATTTTTCTTTTTTTGTCCAACCTGCATGGACCTTATAAGAGGCATTTATTTTCCAGTAATGAAAACTAACCTAAAGCAAATTCTGGTGTTATTTCACAAGGGACTGTGAAAAGTCTGGCGTTATTCTCTCCTTTGTGATCAGTTTACTATACAAATTCCTTGTGTTCCCCTAACTCCATCTCTCCTTATCATTAATTGTGCATATATAATTAGTACGTACAATATATGTTAAATCTTCTTGGAATATATATTAAAGGCATTCTCCTCAAGCATTCATGAGCTCATTCACTTTACCATTACAAGAATTTCCTTTCAGATGATAACTCTGATACATTTCTGGTAATGAATATAGAACAGCAAAGGGACATTACCATTTTGATACTTGCTTAGCCCATGAAAAAGGACAATCCAAATGTGGGAAGTCAGCCAAACAGGAGGTGGGTTTCTGGTGTTTGTGGTCAGGCACTCTAGGCACTTGGAGACTTTAGCCATGACATAGGGTAAGGCCAACTCAGAGTCTGAAAAAGAAGACATCAGAAACCCTATAGAGGGTTTTTGTATTTCAGTGTCAGGGTCGCGGTAAGAAATGCCAGAAGCAAGGATGCGAGACTTAAGCTTGATAAGGAGGCCAACTACCTTTTTGATGAGTGCTTAAAATAACCTGAGAGTTATTTTCAAGTTAAATCTATAGATGTCATTTTTAGAAACCTATTTTAGGGGAGAGGGTTATGATGTGAAAATAAAGTCTGGGGGTTCTCCACATTGTCTGTGTAGTACAACACATATTTTAGTTTCACCCTCACTTTCAAACCAGGGTATTTCATGTTTCAATATCATATTCACACTCTTCTCTCTGGCTGGGTCATTTAAATTCTCTACTTGTCCTCAGTAACTCTGTGTATTCAGAACTGAGCTCAATTATGATCCCTTCCTGGAAGCCTTCTCCAGGCTATGGGACACATTTTTTCAAGTTATATAATGTTTCTACCTCAAATGTATTGTTTAGACTACCTTTTCTTCATTAGGGTTAGGGGTTTAAATAAGTGGACACCCAGGACTATCAATGGCAGGGACCATGCTTATATATATTTTTGCATCAGCAAGAAGAAAACTCCTGATTCATAGCAAGGGAGTAATAAATATTTCTTTAGCTTGTTAACTCACTTATTCATCCATTCATGCTATAGTATTTTAAGGATTTATTACGCTCATGCAATGGGCTAGGTGCTATGTAGAAGAAAAGATAACGGTTCTTCTGGACCACTCCTAGAACATTCCAACTTGTAGTGCTAAGAGCAGCTTATTGAATGGACTTCATTGTTCTAAGGCATAAGAAGATATAGGAGTAAACCAGCCAAGTTTCCCCCCATTCAGGGATTGGGTGGATGATCATAATCGTGTTGGTGTAAGATAAGAGCATAGGCGGTGGCCATTTTACGTAAAGTTGTCATGAAAGACTCCTTCGGTATCATGCCACTGAGTAGGACTTAAGATATCTTGGGAAATAGTACTATAGTTCAGAGAAACCAGTGACCACACAATCCCTGACCTGAGAGCACTTGTGGGGTATTTTGGGCCAAAAGGAAACAAGAAAAAGAAAAAAGAAAAAAGCCAGTGTAACCAGAGCAGAGTCATCCATGATGGAAGGTAGATACAAGGGCAAAAAATGGCTGTGGTTGGGACTGGCACCTTTGATTTAGGACCTTCTGGAATCTTGGTTACTGTGGTTTTCATGCTGAATAAGATGGAAAACTGGATTTTGAGCACAGCAGTATCACTGTTGACTTTTCTTTTGAAAGATAATCTTGATACTATGTAGATATCTGTGTGTGTGTGTGTGTGTGTGTGTGTGTGTGTGTAGCTATTAAAATGTAAGGTTTAATTTGAAGGTTTTTTTTTAAATTTGGTACTTTTGAGTTGAATTCATAAGCAATATCTGCAGCACAGTAAGCTATTCTATTTGTTAATCTCTCGAGCCCACATTTCAACTCTTTTAAATGATATGCATACAAATTTTGAAATCAAAATCTCTCGGAAATTTTACTTTTGTTTTCATTATGTTTACAGGAAACTAGTTGATCATAGGAACCTAAAATCACAAAAATTTTCTAAATATTACTAAGTAGTAATAGACACTGCTGTATTTTTTCCAAAGATTTTATCCATAGACAAGACCTGAATGCCTAGATCTGTAGAGAAAAGAATAAACCAGCAATTACATTTTAGGTTCAGTGATCTAGCCTTAAATGCTTCTTTTGCACTAATACAGCTTTGGAGTGATGAGCAAATGATGATGATTCCAGAAGCTCCTTATATTTTCACATTCTCTGAAGCCGTGACTTTGACCAGCTCATCGAATGCCCTTGATAAGACCTACATAGGTTATATATTCATTGCAGGACCTCGCTCCACACAAATAACTTTTTAAAAAATGAGGAGGAATATAAACTCTATGTGATAAGCAATCCTTTCAAAGACAAACAAAGGGAATAAACCTATCAATAAGCAGTAGCTCTGACTGCAAAAGCATTGTTCACTGAGGCCATTCTGGCAGATCAAAAAACGTTCTAAAAACGTCTCTTAAAGACATAGAAATAAATCCTGGGACTTGAGAGTCAACTCTCCTCTACTTTTCTAATAAATGAGAAAGAAAGAGACAAGATAGATGAAAACACAGGAAAAAAGAAGATACTGCTTTTAACAGCTTCTTTTGTTATTCTTCTAATTGTTTCTGCAGCATTCCTGTTTTCTATTCATGGGTGAACACAGACTTACAAGTCTGCATTGCATATCCTGGAAAAGCATAGGCTGGGCTGTTAGTGACCATGTAGTGATGACTGGAGGAGGAGAGGGCCATGGTAGATGGGCTGGGCATTACTTGGAACCTCAGCTGTCATGTCCATTTAAGGACGGCTGGCTTGCACATGGGATGGGCCATTTGTATGAATGGTCTTCAGGAAAATACACTAACATCATAAATTAGAGTCCCGGGAGGAAATAGATGGCAGGATGAAATCTGGGCAATGCTAAGAGGCATTTACTAAGAGAAGTAGTTACAAAATGTGGGCAAACTCTAGTGAAACCTACAGGACTGTGCAATAATCTGGGGCTACTCGTAGGTACCTTTAGCACCTGTGGTTTAAAGGGGCAAGGCCTGGGAAGCTACCAGAAACTGGAGAGGGGCTACCTGAGAAGAACTGTGAATTGTTCCAGTGATGCCAATAGGGATGAAGGAGGAAGCCCTGTAAGAGGGTATAAACCACTCTATGCCTTTCCCCCCATTTCCTGCTATGCTTTCCAGTTCTCTAAGTGCTGGGTCTGTTTTTACTAAAGGAGACATCTTAATAAAGTGGGTAGACATAGTATAGAAGGCATATAGGAGGGCCAGTGTCCTTGGATAAAGATACCATTGCTTTTGAATATATTACATTTAGGGTATCTGGTAATTAATGAGGGGATGGACAGTGTGCCTTCATACATACAAATCTGAGGCACCAGGACACATATAGGACCACAAGCAGAGCAAATGCAGTAGGTCTTCAGCAGACTGGCAGAAACACTCGAAAGAGCAGAGGCCATCTTAATACTGGGCTGTGCCAGGTGGCAGCTGAGGGTCAATGTTGACGTCTAGAAGCCCTGAGAAGTGTGGAGATTGTGGGAGGGCACAGGGAAGGAACGGCCACTAAACATGACATCTTTTAGCAGGTCTGTCCATGCCTTCCATGCCCTCATTTATCTCTACCCCAAGATGGCACCCCTTCCCTTAGTTTAAAAGAGCCAAGAAAGAACAACATAATTGTGTTATCATATCCCGAAGCTTAGACAGTGAGGTATCAGGAAATTGAATGTTTTTCCCTTGCTTAAGGTTGGAGTGATTCTTTGTATTGGAGGCTATAATTTATTTTCACTTAATACTTAGAACAACCTACTGAAGAAATCCCTGTTAGATCTTGCCTAATCTTTTCAAATACCACCATCATCTTCTCATTCATTAGCCTTCAGCCACACTACTTTCTCTGAAAAAAAAAAAAAAACACACAAAAAAACCAATCCAGGCTTATTCCTATATTCAGGACCTTTGATATCGCTGCTTTGTCTGGCTAGAAGCCCTTTCCCCAACCTCTGGGTGGGAGGTTGCAGCTCGATATTACCTCTTCCTCAGCCTTTCCTGGATGATTCAATCTGCTGGAACCCTTTTATTCCTACCCGCAGACACTATGGTTTGGTCCTTTTGAGGATGTCTTCATCCTCCAAATCACTGCCTGGAATTAATCTTGTTTAAATTATGTCTCCTTCTTTACTATTGTCTATTTCCCCAGACTGGAGGGTAGAGGCCATGGGGACACAGCCTGGTCTGTCGGGCACTTCTGTCTCCGGGGCTCTGAGAAGAGGGAGCACTTGGCATAACAGCAGTTACAAGTAAATACTTGTTGTATCAATGGCTGACTTTCCAGTTTAACTGCTAAAGAAAGAAGTGGAGCCATAGTGACGTTAGATGCGCTGTGCACTGAAAAGGAGCAGGGATTCTGAGCAGAGTTTGGGAAACTTGTCCCACGCAAAACCAGACAGAAAATGTTTTGGTCTTTGAGGGTTTCATCACAACTGCTCAGCTCTCCCATTGTACCATGACTGGGTTCCAATAAAACTTTATAAAAACAGACAGGAGACCAGTTTGCCAAGCCCTGCTCTAGAGTGCAGAAAGAATGCCCTGATATAAGCCATAAGTATTGAGACATCTTCAGACAAGCCAAGTAACTGTGATGTGTTTGTATGTGATAAATCAGTTTTTGTCCTCATTCTCTTTTGCTCTCTTTCAGCAATCAAATCCAGAGGGTGCCAAAAAAAATGTATACACATTTTAAGAAAGGGAAAAACTGTATTAAAATTGTAATACTCAATAAATACCAATAACAGAAGATGAATACAAGTCATGTGTATATATATTTTGGCACCCCTGGTATATGCTATATATTGTTTAGATGATTGGTTCCATGAACTAGCTTTTGTGTCTCTTAAAGTAATGGGATACTTGTCATTAATACAAGTGAGTTAATCAGTTACAAACAGCATTTGAGCAACCTACCTTTGTCTCTCTCTTTTTATTGCATATAATCCTATCCTACCTACTTAGACAGTGTTTTCCCTATATTTTGTTCTATATGTTACAGTTTAGAAGCATTATATAAAGGAATATAAAGATAATGGCTTTAAAATTCCCATCTTCAGTAAGAGCATTCACAGTCCATGAACGGTTTGCCATATGCTCAGCCTACAAAATTTCTTCACATAAATAGCTATTGTGTATTAATTTCTTTGCCTCTCTCTGTCCTAGCATTATCTTTAAAAAATCAAGCCTCATAATATCATAGAACACGATGAAATAATTGAGAAAATGATTTCGCCTCATTAAAGAACATGCCACACCAATGACTCAAGAAACAAAAAGCTTTAGTGACTTAATTGTCATCTTCTGCTTGACAATGTGAAAAAAATGCATCTCATAATAACTGAAAATCCCAGAAAACAACAGTTTGGGTTTCATTCCTGATCAATTAGAAATTATGATATACTCCAATGTTAACATCAGACAGAAATATTAAGAAAATATTTTTTACCATGGAGTGAGATTATTGATTTTATAAAATTTAAAAAGTTAACCTATATCAATTGAAAATACTTACTTCAAAATTTTGCTGCTCTTTCCAGAATCTTATCGCAGGTATAATTTGACTTTTCTTCAGAGATTTTATTCATCCTGGTGATGGATGATTGTGGATTTGAGTGCCACTCTGTCACACTGCTAAATGTTATCTTTGACACCGGCATGTATATCTTTTATTTATACTTTATAAATATGGCTTTCATCCTGTGAAATTCAAAGAATATGCTATTTGATCCTGTATATTATTCATATTTGGATGAGGAAATATTCTCTAGGTTTGATCCTCAGGAAGATTGATTCTTTTTACTGAAAACCTGTTGTTTTGCCAAATAATTTTTTCCTAGGTCCATTAAATAGTCCATTAAATGACAATAACTCATATGCATTTCAGTTAGGACTTGGGGCTGCCAGATGGTTTTTAGCACAGTTCACTTCAGACATTCAGAATAGTATTCATAAACATTTGTCATCTTAAATCTTGTCATGAATCTGTTTCATGCATGTATTTTTCTTTGCAGAGAATCAGTTAGTTACATGGTCCTAATTCTTTTCAAGCTGCTTCTTCTATAATAAGCTCATTAGCTTCCTCTAAGTAGATTTGTTTGGTCAAACTCGAAGTTCCAGTGAAAACACTGCCAGATAACCTTTAAGCTAGCTTTATCCAACTTGCACTACAAAACATATCTATGACTTCATGAAGGCAGAGATATAAGTCATAAAAGTTAGATATCTGAAAAAGAATAAAATCCCATTTTTAATGCAGAGGTTCTGTATAACTAATGATAAATCCTTTGTAAAAATGTGCCATTTAGTGAAAGATATATCTTACATATGGAGCAGCCAATATAATACACCTGACATCTGTTAATTATAGTGTTAGAACCTGAGGTTACTTGTGAGGCAAGGTGAATGTTCAGAATTTTATTATACCTGAAAATTCAGTTTCTGTGGGAGCATACGTGTTGAATACGTAAGGCAGCATTGTCAATGCATGGAATGAATGGAATGAATTGTAATGAAAAATGCAGATTCTCTGATGATAAATAAACAGCAAGTGAATTTTCTATGTTGAAGTATGGTTTTAATAGAGTCCTGGGGAACAGAGTTCCAAACATTAGTGTCCGTAATGCTCCATCATGTTAAATATGACAGTATATATAGAGTGTGTGATGGGCCAGCTCATATTCTAAGAGTGTTTCCTAAATCGATACATTTTAGAACAAGTATTCCACACATATGTAGAACATTTTTGATGAGTGAATAGAATGTGTACCTACCTATAAGAGGTTGAGAGACATATGCTTGAGAAGATAAGGAATAGAAAACATTGTCTGTCTGCTGTGTACCAGGCAGCTTTTGTTGAGGGAAATTGCAGCTCTAATCCTTCAGGTCCCCTAGACATATTATAGAATATGCATATCAACTGATAAAATAATCATCCATTTTAATATTTTATAAATGCATGCAAATAAATACCACATGATGGAATATTTTAATAAACTTCTGCAAACATTTTCATCTTCAATATTTAGAAGATATTTTCTAATTAAAAGTTTAAAAAAGCGAAATGCAGATTTATTTTTTTAAACTTCCAGAACTATTAAAGTTTTTATCCAAACTGTGGCTCTTAGGGCCTGCTGAGTGGTGCGGTGGTTAAGCACTGGCTTGGGAAGCCAGCGGCCCCGGTTCAGTCCCACATATGAGGGCCAGTAACACTGCCCTCAAAAAAATAAAAAATAAAAATAAAAGCAAACTGTGGCTCTTAAACTTGCCCATTTGTTTATTATTATGGGTTCTCCAATTTTGATATCATTATTTTCAGCATAACTTTACAGATTAGAGTTCTGCAAACAAACATTTCTATATCCTCCTTTCTAGATTAGCAGCCGGGGCATTGGAATTACTTTTCTACAAGAATAGCAGGAAACCTTTTAGGCACATGTTCCAAAATGGTACTCTTGTTGTATACATGGAAAATATTTATGAGGAAAAAAGAAATATTCAGTTGATCTTATTATAGTTTCTTTGGATGTTGCCTACATTAAAAGTGATGTTATTGGTAATGGTGGTATTGTAAATATTTAACAGCATTTACCTATAACATGGTTACCACCCAATCAGAAGTAACTCTCAAGTTTGAGAAAAACTTGAATGCCTATAATTAACAGCCAGAGCTACCTGACGTAAATTCATGGGTTTAGTACAACCCCTCTATGTATTGATGGCTATAAAAACCTGTACCCTTAAAACAACATCAAATGTTTATGGGTTTTTTTTTTATTGTTTGTTGGTTTTTTTTTGATGGAATAGATACACACCAAATTGCAGAGATAGAAATCAGGCATAATGGCATAATTCCAAGTCCTTTCCACTTCCTTCCTTATAACTTGTAGATGAATAACTTGATAGTACTTTTGCCTAATCTATTTGTATAATTCTCTACTTTATTAAAAAATTAATTATAGACCTGTAAGCTTTTGGCATACTGGTAATTTATAAGGTGCAGACTTAATTGATATTAGTTGCTCAACTGACCTTCAAAGTAACTTTTTTGAAATCACAGGTATAATTGAGGGAAATGATTTCCAATATTAAGATTACTTTTCTTACCTATTTTACTACTAGTCTTTTTAATTTTTTAGAGGATGCTAAGAATTTATAGTCTTCAAAGTTAATATTATATTATTGGTCATTAAGTAAAATGTTAAGTAAACAAAAATAATTTTAGAAATTTTACAATAATTAAGTAAACAATTATTTTAGAATTTTTCTCTTTCCATTTCTCCCCCATATTTATTGAGATTTCATTGACATATCACATATGTAGGTTTAAGGTGTATAATATTATTAGATATACATATATGTTGCAAAATCATATCATAATAAGGTTAGTTAATGCCTCCATCTCAGATGGAATTACTTTTAAAGTAAGTTATTGGAAGTTCAATATTTTCCATTTAGTTCAGTGTTGAACTCCCATGACTAAATGAGCTAGCTATTGACCCATGGATAGCAGTGGCTCACTAAATGATAAGGCAAATAAAAAATAATTCATACTTTTTCTACATGGTAGATACCAAAATCTGTTCATTGTGTCTAAAATATGTGTAGGCATATATGTGTGTACAAAGCAGTTTCAGAAACTAAAAACTAAACTGGTCACATGATTTGTTGGCTAACCCTTTATCATGCTTCATGATCATGCGTCATGTTCAAAATACTTTCATCTAGATAGACTCTAGACCAGTTTTGAGTATTGTATGATGTTTTCTGCAATATTGGATTTAAGAAGTTGTATAGCTTTAAAAATGGAGGTGGATTGCATTCAATTCAAATTCTTTTATGTGGTAAGCAAATTTTCAGAACTCATAAAACAGATAATAAAGTAAAGGGCTAGCATATTACAACTTATTCTCTAATCTTAAATCAGATATAAGGAACTATTGTAAAAGTCTATACAGTGATTAAATATTTATGTGAACATCTTATTTCTTACTGAAAGTAGCATTATGAAATTCTTGAATAATTCACATCTTCAGATACAAGAATGAAAATAATGTTGAGGTATAAACAAATAGACACTTTATACACAACTTGCAAACAACAGATGTCTTTTTATTTATTCTTTATCCCATCTTCACTGAAGAATAAGATACTTCCTGTGTTTTCTATTCATCTAATTAGTTTAATTTCACTGTATTTCTCTTATTAGTATGGCATGTTGCTTGTGAGTTACTTTGTTTTGTACTAAAACAGAATTCATTTTAATTTATAATTTCCTATCCCTAAGAATTACCGTTTTCGTATGAAGAATTTACAACAAGTAGACACCTACCCTCTCATTACTCTTTATTTTACAGAAAGAAGGAACACAGATGTCTAGATTTGCAGCCTCTCCCTAGACTGTTCATAGCTTCATCATACTCCCACCAATTGCATAATATACACTTAATTGAAAGGAGAATATGAGTAGGGAAGTCATTCTCATTCGCTTAATTTCCAATTTTCTTCATAGGGAAATTGTATTATGCTGTATCTCTTTAGAGACTGATTTTTATGTTCAGGAAAGAAAAGTGGATTCAAACACTTTCAGATGGCTGTTTCAAAAAGAGAAAGAACAACAAATGTATTATTCACAGGAAAAGGGTTTAGAAAAGATTTTTCTTAATGGAACTTGTCTTTTAACTGTAAGCAAGAGATTTTCTCAAAGCAACCCTCCCCTCTTCCCAATACACCAAGGCCAACTTCATCTAATAGCTCTTCGGCCAGAATGGGGTCTCATGGGTGCCCCTCACGGCAAGTAGAAAATCCCTTCCATCTTCACAGAGGTACCCACTGGCTAACAAACTGGGACCGCCTGCTGCGTTAGCCAAGCCACACAACACTTCCGATCTTCACTGACTCCAGCCCATTCATCAAGTCAAGGACTCAATACTCTTTCCTTCTCATCATTCCTCCTGACCCTTCAATCTGGTTAGATCCTCTAGTCTCTTCTTCCATATTGTATTGAACATATCCTGTTATACTATGGGTTCTAACAGTAAATGGTAAGAACCCATTCATTAACATTTTGTTAGACGCTAACCATCATGAGAAGGCTGTTGTTCAATATTAAAGAGCTAGAGTTAAACACAAATTGGACATATAATAGTCATTGAACACGTGTTTCCCAGAAAAGAATGAGGGGATGCAAAATGAATGAACAGCTCTTTAAAATACTTGGGACATCTTAAATACTTAAGAATTTTAGCTTTTTTCCTTTTGGGTTTGTTCCTTTTTTTATTTTCCAAATTAACACAATTTGAAAAAAACAAAAAGAAGAGATCTCAAGAACCTAAACTTTTTTTCAGTGGTTTCTGAAGAAGCCTATTCTGAAATAAATTGGATTCAGAATTCAGATATTCTGGGTTTCAATTCTGGTTTCAAATCTTACTTAAGGGGATAACAGAGGTACCTCTCTCACAGGGTATTAGAGTAAATGAGATAATCCCAGTTAAATATTGGTCAATAGCTCTAATACTACATAAGCAATAAAGGTCTTTATTTTTTTTAAAATATTTTTAACCTTTAAGACAGCCCTCTATCAAACTAAAACCAAGGGTAAAATGGAAAGCTTATCATTTAATCTTAACTATATGGACATTATTTATTGAAGAAATCTTACTTTTCTCTTTTTCAAGTTAAAATGGTGAACTGAACTGAGAATGAACTTGGGAGAGTTATCAATGCTTTCTCCTTAGGGAATTGAGTTACAAAAGAATAAATCCTGAGGATTAATCTATTCTTGGAGTTCTGCACTTATTAATAACCTGAACAAAGCAATTGAAAATCTGCTCATCAGTTTTGCAGATGATACTAAATTAGACAAGCTTGTTAATGACTCTGAAAGTCATAAGTGTGATTTTAAATGAATTTGACAAATTGTAAATGAGTATTTTTTCCCCCTAAGGCTTAAATAAATAATATATTCATAATGACATTTTTTTTAGGATGAGAAAACAGAACAAACAGAGTATGAGAATATTAGCCAGACAACAGCACAGAAAAAAAGAATTTAAGACAAAGTTAGGTATAAGCAGGAAAATTATTCTTTTCTGGATAAACAAAAGATTTTGAAAGTGAAGTTTTAATTTTTGTTGAATGCACATTTTTCCAAGCACGTTTACATCATTATTTTAAATTTGCTTAATTCCGTTAGCATTGTCTCAGCAGGTCTGAAAATGTTGTTTTCTCCTTCCTTAGCAACTAAGCAAGAAGCATGAGTTCTACTCAGTCTTATTAGCTTAAATTACTCAGTCTTTTTTTTAAAAAAAAGACTTTTCCTGCTGAAATCTTACTTTATCTCTTTCCATTTTGGTGAATGTATACTTGTTAGTATTATCTGTACTCTCAATGAAGAAACCTTTTCATTATTTACTGTATTCATCTCCTGAGTGAATGTTGGGTTCATTTAACTGTGATATGACATGGCTGTTATAGAGAGGCTATGAATTCAGGCCAGTTTCTAGTGATAATAGATTTATTACGTTTTCGGACAGTTTGAAGCTCTATGACATGGGTTTTCCATGGTTTATCATACAGCTCTCTAAAGAGCATTTTGGGAATTTGGAAGATATTATTGTTATTACAGTACCTGAGAAGTGCTATTGCCAGTTAGCTGAAGGATGTTAGGTACTGTAGGGTACATGGTGACTTTCACATGATTTAATTGTTATAAACTAATTTTAAACACCGTACTGAACATTCAGCTATGTGAAAAAGCTGTCTTCAAATTATGAACTTGGAACTGAACCCTTTTTCACAAGTAAGCACAAATAATTTTTATGGGTTCAAGTTACACTGAATTTCCAAGGCATATGATAATTATGTACATTGAAGGAGATAATATTAAATTTTGTTCTGAGCTCCCAAGAGCTGTTCACTATTTTATTAAATTGCATCACCAACAGCACCGCCACATATTATGCTGTTTGTAAGTTATGCATATAACACATTGAGCCAGTTTGCATTTGAAGTTGTCACATTCATGGTGGCTATATGTTGAGGTACAAATTGCAGGCTGCTTTACTCTTTTCTAAGTAATACAGTTAGTGAAATACATATTATTTTATTATCAAATACTTTGTATTTCCTATATGAGTTATATAATTATATAAATTGTATTTATTATATAATTTTTGTATATTAATTTTTATATTAATTTTTATATTTATTTATATATGTATATATTTATTTTTATATATTAGTTATATAATAAAAATTATATAAAGTATATAAATATAATTGTATTTGTTTTTAAAGGTATTTGTGTAAGTCATATCATCTTTGATTTCGTAAATGCACACAGAGTTTTAAAGAATAGTTGTTTTTATAAGGGATTCTGTTGGGAGTGAGTGCTGAGTGTAGGTTAAGACAATGGTGTTTTTAGGAAGTTTATTCCTGGAGTTACCCTGGGGTAACAGCCACCCCTGTCAATCATTAGGTACATCGTCCTGCAGGAATCCTGCCCTGGAAGTCGGACCTTCCTCAGGGCTAGAAGACCTCCGAGGCTCTGAGGACATGGATATATTTGAGATTGTTTCTGCTATTGGGGATATCATTTTTTCTGCTACACAGAAGCAGATAGAACTTTATGGAGGGACATTGCCATGTGGTGGGCTGCAAACTAAAAGTCAAAAGAAATGATGAATCATTGTTGGCTGCACCTATTTCCCTTTTCCAAATACACAAGCTTTAGTAAAGCTTAGTAAAAATTTTAACTGTGCTGGAATACATTATGAAAAGTATCTTATTTGCATGCTTGGAGCACATTGTTTAGGGGGAGCAAGTGCTCTCTTAAATCCAGTTTAAATAGTGACAGAAAAGGTGAATCTTAGAAAACAAGGAAGGGAAAATAAGGTGCATTTTTCTGTAGCACATGTTGATATTTACTCTCCATTTTCAGCTTTAAGAAGTCTAGTTCTAAAATCTTAAGGGAGGTAGACAGGATGCTTTACACTTTGCCAATTAATAAATTCAGTACAAACAGCCAGCTGCCCCTTCTAAACTTCTCCTGTGTTGGCTGTCAGGACATCCCTCTCCTCAGTCTCCATCAGTGGTTTCCTTTTTTTTCTTCTTGTCCTATTTTTAAATAGTAGCACTTCTCAGTTTTCTAGGGTTCATCTTATCTTCTCCCCATGAGATATCCTCATGGAGAGAAGCCGTATTCACTTATGTGAGTTTGTCTACAACCTAAGCACTGATGACTCCCAAATGTAAATGCTTCATGACTGACTTCTAAATCAATGTTTCCCAGTTTTCCATGAGACATTCTCTCATCTAGATTTATCAGAGCTTCTCCCAAACTCAACAGATTTTTACTGACTCATTTTCTAGCTTTCTCATTCCTCCAAATGGTCACTTCCTGCATGCATATCTAGATTAATGAAAGAGGCCACATTCATCCCCGTTACCCCAGATTTTGATGGGTCAGTTATTCCCGCTTTATTTTGAAATGGACCACCAAATCCCACAGGTTCACCTCCTAAACATCCACGTGATTGCTACTTACTCTCCTCCCCCACTGTCCCACAACAGATTCATAACCGCTTTCCTGCTTCCTGAGGGACCCTCCTTCACTCTCTCCTCCTTATATGATTTTAAAACAGGATTGGAACAACAATCCAATAAAAAAACAAAAATATGATTATTCCTGGGGCACTATTAATATGGCCACGTATTCTTTGTCACACCTGCCATTGAGAGGTACGATTTATGTCTTTCCCCCTGAAGCAGAGACCACTAGAATATGTGGAAATTATACTCTGCAAGATTCCAGGTCCAAGTGCCAGAGTAATATGGGTTTAAGCAGCTGTCTCTCTGGGAAAATTCATGACTTTACAATTTCTTAAGCCATAGTCATTTACTTTAAAAAATATAGACAGAGGGTGCCAAAAAAAGATGTATGTACATTTTAAGAAAGGAAAAAAACTATTACAATTTAAATACTCAATATATACCCATAACAAAAGATGAATACAAGTCCCGTTTGACTTCTGCCATGACAAGAGGTGCTCAAAGTGGTTCCCATCAACGTCCAAACACCCCTGATGATGGCGAACTACTGCTTGAGTAACGTTGACCAAAGTGTCTACTTGTAGACATTTTTTTGGCACTTCCAGTAGATTTTTTTAGAGTACTTTCAGGTTCACAGAGAAACTAAGGGAAAGGGAGAGCTTTCCCATAGACCCTCTGCTTCCCTGATTATTAGCGTTCCCCACCAGAGTGGAGGGCTGGGTCCTTCACAGGCATTTTTGCAGCCATATTCTCACTCCTAACCCCAAATTCCTACTTCCTTCCCTGGCTGCATCATTCCCAGTGGATTTCCTTGATGCAGATTGATTTTGTTTTCTTTTTCCTTGAGCTGAGACAGGGCTGTAGGGAGCTGGACTGGTGGGTCCTCCCTAGGTGAGATAAGGCACTGCTCCAGGAGCCTGAAAATCTGTTTGCCTGGAGAGCAGCCCTTGGTTCTGGGCAGCCTCTGGGAGGTTTCACCGGGCTGCTCTCACCCTCCCTTGCTGGAGGCAAGAGCATCTCTTTCTCAGATGATACCTAGGACCTGATTGGGTTCCTGAAGATAAAGCACCCAAAGGTGTGGGTGCCTTCAAGTCTACAGCCTTTAGGACTTTCTCACTGTGATCCTGGTCCAGGCTCCCTCTCCAGAAATTCATCTAAGTCACACTGTGTGTGTGTACCCAGGTATGGCAGCAGCAGCTTCTGTTCTGGCAAACAAGATCTTGGCTGTGACTCTGGGTGTGTGTTACTCTCTGGTTTGGGGTGTAGTTTTGGGGTGACAGGATTTAAGAACAATTTTGATATTCAGTTTATTCAGCTGTTTCTTGTTTTAAGGGTTGGGAGTGATGGCTTCCAAGCGCATTGCCTGTTGGAGCTGAAGCCAGAAATCCAAAAACATGCTTAAATTTTAAAATAATTTTCTGCATGGCCAACAAGTTGAATAATTAATGCATATTCTTTAGGTAAACAAGAATGAAGGGGGGAAAATCAGTCCCTCTGCCCCCTGAAAAAAGCTGATTGGCCATTTTCTTTGAAGATATTCTGCATGTTTTCCCTGGAGAATAGCAGCTGTGATCTTTGAGGTTTTTATATGTTACGTAGTTTCTCTAGAGTGGAAAATGAGACCTAATCTATTTATACCCTTTGGAGAATTATGGTTCTCGGAAATTGGCTAAACTTTCTTCGGTCACGTTCTTCCAAACAATTTCTTGACTTTAATTTGGCTTACTGACTACATTTCTTCTAATGAGGAAAGGACACATTGATGGGCAACAAGAGGAAGGTTATCTGGGTAGTAATAATACTGATGGTAAATTAATATATTGACAAATTAGTGTCCTGTTAGTTTGATTAACCTATGTTAGGCTATTAGGGCCTAATAAGCCTTTCAATGATGGGGAAAAAGACTGGAAACTGAGGTAGTCATCTCTAAGACCCTTAACGACAGTGATATGTGCCACCAAAAGAAATCTGTGTGTGTAGATAATCTAGGATTTGCAAATATAAGCTACTCCATTCACTATCACCTTACATTGGTTATTGGATACTGAAAAGGAGGCATACTGACCTTGGCACATTAGCACTGCCCAAATACAACACAACCAACTTAGCAAAATGCAATTAGCTAAATGGACTATTAATATAATATTGCTGTGGGCACGAATTAAGATGAAAATTAATTTCATGACCTGGTATAAGAAAATGTCTAATCACATAAATGATCACTGTTATAGAAAACTCTCTTTCTTAGAAAGCCACATCTTTAAAAGGATGAGAATGAATCACCTTATAGAAATTGTTTTTCATAGACATTTAGTTATTGCCCATGAATATAAGTTTAATGTTTTATGGGACATATTATGACAGTGTCAGGGTTAACAATGATATAAAGTTAATATTTAGAGTTCAAAGTATTTAAAATAAGTGTAAAGCCAGCTAAATTTATATATCCTATATTAAAGCACTAAACTTTTATCATTTACTGTTAAGGTTTTAAAAAAAAATGTTTGTGAGTAAGAATTCTACACTAATTCTTCAAAATTGTCAGTTTCTAAGTGGATGTAAAGCAACCCAAGATAGAAGAAAAGCTGTAAAAGTCCAGACTTACTTAGAAAAAAGGCTTCATTTGTAGAGGATTTAGTGACTTATAAAATATTGGGTTTTCAGAAAAGTCATGACTTATTTTTTCTATGTTTCTCATTGCAAAAATGCATCATGACTTTACTGACAACCCAATAGTAGGTGAATTCTCCCTCTGAGTTGTATGAAAGCAGTTATCCATGAAAAACACGGGCCTATTCTGTCTATGCTGATAGCACAGAGGTGCTTGCAACCTGGTACATGCCCTCCAGGAGATTATAAATGAAGTGATAAAATCCAGTCATGGACATGATGAGACATAATACAAAGCAAAGACTACACTTTTAAGAGTTATACTGATTTTTTTTGGCCAGATGTTAGGCAAGTTGTGTGAATTATCAAATGTAATCTCAAAACTTCATAGGTGAGATAATATTTATCTTCCTATTTTGAAGATGTGGAAACGGATGCTTAGGAGACGTTAAGTAATTGACTGATATGAATTGCTAGAGTCAGGATTTTAACCCAGACAATTGGATGCCTCGAGTATGAGTGCCTTCCCTGTATCTGTGATGATAAAGGGAGAATTCACAGAGGGCCATACATGGTATCACATTAAACTTTTTTCACAGCAGCAACTAAAAGTAGGGAAAATGCAAGAGAATAGCAAGATAATTGAAAAAATACTTCAGATAGTAAATATTAAAAATAGAGAAATTTAAATGACTTCCCCACAAAATACAATAATACTGCCAAGTCTCTATTATAGATGACATTAATTAGAAAGTTTGAATAAGAGGGGGAATGCAGCTGGTATAATTTCTGCTGCAACTCTGTAAAATAAGTTGCTCAGTTATTTTAGAGAATATAACACAAAAGACCTTTGAGGGAATATGTTCTTGGAATGTTATTAACAGTGGCCTTAAAATGTTACTGGCTGATGAGTAAGGTTCAAGAGGGTTAATTATTTTAGAAATTTTTAGAAATAAGCAAAAAGTGGTTGAAAAATATGCTCAGTCAAAACTAAGAAATAAAAGTAAAAGGACTAGGAGTAAAAAAAAGAGAGATGAGCTTAACAGCAGTAAGCATTAAGATATGGGGGGAAAACATGGGGGTGGGAAACATACAGTTCTTTTGATTACCTAAAGCAAATATGATATTCATTCTTTCTGAGAAAAGAAGGACTCCACCGTATTTAAATGTCCTGTCCTTTGCCCATATGATAGAAACAGGACACCGCTAGGAAGAATAGTCAATTCCAACAGCTCTTGTCTGGTCCATAACAGTGCCATCACTCTAAGAATCTGCCAGGAAGTTGGTGAAAGTGGACCCTGGATGGATTAAATAGAGAGAAGGGAGATGGGGTTTCTGATTTTTGTTTACATAAGTCACACCTAGCTTGAAAGCAAGAAGAATTCTTGATCCTGTTTATACTTGTCTTCCTGCTATTGCCATAGTCAGAAGTCACTGTGAATCATTCAGTGAGGCCCACTGTTTCATTTCAGCATCTCTCAGTGACTCCCTGGGTGGGGACAGCACAGCCCATCCTCTAGGGGGCAGTTTAGGAGAACTGAAATTGTGGTGGTCATGTCAACTTGCTGTCTTGGCTGTTCTTTCACTTAATACCTGACAAGGAGGATGGTTTTGTCCTCCCCAAATAGAGAGGCGAGAGGAACTTGTTAGCATCTACCTCTCTCTTATCCTTGAAGAAATTATAGATGGCGTCATAGGCTTCCAGGAGGAGCAGACCCAATTCAGTTTTTTCTTCAACTGTGTTTGAGAAGATGGGAGTTGGGCGGAGGGCTGGGGAGAAACGGTGGGCAGACTGTTTTTTTCCCCTCAAGGCTATTTGGATAAATTTGATCAACTATCTTCTGAAACACTCATAAAACATCTTCAAAAGCTTTGTGAAGGTGCGTACATTAGGGTGTTTTCAATTTGATATTTCCTATGATCTCAAGCCACTTCCCCATTAGGCTGAAATCAGTCCTACTCCTATTTTCTGTTACTTTGGTGTGTTTTTTTAATCAGCGTCTACAGTGGCCTACATTTTGCCAGTACCAACAGTCAAATTTTAGCTTCCCAGTTCCTGTACTCTCAGCCCCATTGGACACCACTCTGCCTTCCTTGGGTTTTGTGAAAGCATATTCACAGATAAGAACCTTTGTAACTGGGTTTTGTTGTTTGTTTGTTTTGTTTTGAGGCATGTGGTTAAGAGATTCTCCCCGGAGGTGGGGAAGTATGTTTTTGGCATCCCATTCTACATGATTTTGATACTGTGTTGGGAGAAAAGGGATTAGTAATACAGGGGGAGGGACCTTCCAGTCTGAACTCAGTGTTTCCACCTGAAAGGGAATTCAAAGGCAGATGTGTAGGTAACCCTCCGGCACTGGGTCAGTTCTCCTTCCTTTCTCTGTTTTATGGCTTCCCAAGAATTCCTGTGTTTAGGACATTTTAAGAATATCCTCAAGTATTCTGCAGGATCTTCAACAGGTTATAAAATCACAGAGAAGTTAGAAAAGTGAATCACCATGTCTAGTTACATAGGTAATAGAATCAGGTTTGGTATATTCTTTTGGCAACCTACTATATGATATGAAAAATAAATGAGGTTATTTATGGAAATGATTGACTTATTTTATGCAGTCATTTTTTTTTTCTTTTAAGGAAAAGATAATGAAAAATGTTGGCACTTTGCCAGCTCTCCATTGCTCAAATAACTGGTTGGAATGGAGAAAGATGAAGATTGCAAAACCTAATAATACATTCCATTTTTTCCTATTGTTAAAGTGTGCTTTGCATTGTATTCAGATAAACAGATAAAGCTATGAATATACAATGCAACTCTAATTACAGAAATTTAAGATCAGCCTAATGTATGTTCTCATAGAAATGTCTAACTCTTGTGAGAAAAAAATGGCACACAGTGTACTTACTAGAATTTTTTTTCTCTGTGTCCTGATGGAAATGTTGGAAAACAAACACCATCTGAAACTGATCAGAGGGCAGAAAGCTCATCCAGTCAGGGGACCACATGGAATGTAGGGGTCTAGTGTTCCCGGAATCAGGGTTTTTATTTAAACTTTTTTACATTAGGTACAGCATCTTTTTTTTTTTTTCAAAACTGAGATTGGTATCAAATCCTGATTGCTGGTTTCCTGCAAAAAACTTGAAAATAGAAAAGTTCTCTGAGCAAGTCTAGGTCTGATTGTGGGTGAGCATCAAGGATGGAGCATACCCGACAGGGAGACAGCTGGAGAACTCTAATCAAGAGAATCTACAAAAAAAAAAAAAAAAAAAAATCATGATCAAAAATGTTGTACACCAGGCAGCCACTTACTAAATCTGTTGCTCTATCTCACTGCCATCATTAAACTCAGAACGCATCTTCAAGTTTTACCCACATCTGTACAAACTGAATTTTCTTCCCTAGTATGTTACAAAAGAAAATGCCAAAGAAAAAGGAGCTGCAAACTTCTGTTTTATTTTCATTTTAATTATGTTCTTTAAACAAATTGATAGTATGTCCTAGTACTTGTCTTCTCATCTTCATTTTCCTCTTTTTCCATGTTTTCTTCCATCTACTCTTTGTTAGTCTGCCTAATGGTTCTAATTTCAGGTTTGTCTTATAACAGATTCCTACAGAAGGAAATCATTGGTGACTTTGCCTGTGTGACAGAATTGTACCAGCTGTCATATCTATAATTTTAGATCTAATTCCGATCTGAGTGTCAATCCCCAAATTCATATCACGTGTTACCTTTCCCAGAGCTGACTCAGAACAGGACGGAAGCCAAGCTGATGGTCTCTCTCCAATCCGCACCTTCAGTCTGTGGTGAGGACCAAGCGAGCCACAGACATGAACTTCTCAGTGAATGATTTTCATTGTATTCAGTGACTTCCCCCCGAGCAGCCACTTTTTATCTGTCATCAGTTTGTCATTTGTGAATCAAAATTTCTTCAACACCTCTTTTCTTGTCTTGATTCAAGCCTTTGTTTCTCTCCTGACTAAATGAATTTAATATTCTCTTTATTGGTCTCCCTTCTCCTACTTTCTCTCCACTCCAGAGTGGCTGAAGATTTGTCTTTTTGTTATTCTCCAGTGTAAAAACATCTACTAACTGCCTTCCATTGCATTCTTGTATCCAAAGGGAATATACATGTGTATGTGTGTATGTGTGTCTATGTCCTGGTATAATACTGGTGTAGAAGTATTATACTTTCTATAAATATATACAAATTTACATACATATATAAAATCATATCAGTATTTGGCTGCAAATGGGGAATGAGTGGGCATGTCCCACACAAGAATGGAGTCAGAAAGACCATAGAAAAACTTCTTACATTGGTTCAGATGAAAGGTGATGAAGGCTGAGGCATAGTAAACTGTAATCAATGGGGAGGAAGCAACAGAATTATGAACTATTGAGTAGGTAAAATAACAAAATGTGGGCTGTAAAGGAGTTCATTTTCACAGTTCCTTTGACACACCTATAGACGTCCAGGCAATAGGATATGCGGGCCCAGTTTTTGACAGAAGACTGGGAAATGATTTTTGAATCAGCAATACCCAGAGGGAAATTGGGGGTCCTCAGAGCAGATTAAACCATCAGGGAGAATCCAGAGAGTGATACAAAGAACATCTGGAATACAGCCATCTGTCTTGCCAACATTTAAAGGGAGAGAAAGGATGAGCCAGAAAGACAGAATGAATTGTCACAGAAAGTGAAGAAAAACAGTTGAGTGTCATGTTTTGGTTATTTGGAAAGGAAAGTATGAGAATGGGAATCTTGTCACCATTCTTTCAAGTATTGGCCCAGACAGGAATTTCATTTCTGATAATCACATACTGGTTTTCTCCTTTTTTTTTTTTCTTTTAAAAACTTACATCATTTGGCCACATAATCACTACTTACCCAAGTTGGGTATATTTTTCATCTAGCTAATGTTTGAAAGGCCTCGTAGTTGAGCCAGCCTTTCATGCCTCTGTTCTCGCTATTCTATATGCCTACTGCATTTCAGCCTTAGTACAAGTAAAAGTAATTATACTGTGTTAGAAGTCATAATATTTTTACAACTAACCAAGAAATTAGAAATGTCTGCACCAAAGCAGCCATTAGCAGAAAAGCAACCAATTCAGTCGTGTCCATCTTCGGTTTAATGGAAATTACAACTGAGAGGAAAATAAGAGAGATCATTACACAGCCCTGTAGAATAGATCTTTTGCTTTTCACGGAATATTTCCCCTTGGAGAAAGAACCAGGATACTGAAAGGCACCAATAATAAAAAGAAACCATAAACCTTTTGTAATTCTTGGAGTGGACTCATCCCAGCAGAGGAAGCACATTTTAATATGCATTAGAAGTGCCCCTGCAGGGAGATTACCACGAAAGATGGCGGAGCGGTAGGGGAGGGTGATCAGTCCTCCAGGTTTTAAGGGGATGCGAAGGGCTTCTGCCTGTTTCTCCCGCATTTGCTACAACGTTCCCTCCTGAAATTCACATTCAGCCTCCTTATACCATAGTAAAACTCCGTTTCATTGAGTTCAGCGTATACATCATTATTCAAACTATACTTTATTTATTTTCCATCTAATGAATATATGCATGTGGTTAAAAATCCGAGAGTGCAGACTTCTAACGAAAGGCCCACTTCACAACCCCAGGCCCTTTTGTTAAAAGGCAAACCTGTTAAACCCTCGCTAACTTTAAAATCTAAACAATACATGCCTTACTAGGATAATCTAACTATTTCAGACACTATATGTTAACTTATTTAAACGATTCCTTTCTTACTCTTCCTACCTCCTTTCAATATAGCTAGTATTAATTTTAGGCTTTACTGTTAATTTTGCAACTTAAAGTAGAGTTTTGTTGTTTTTTTTTTTTAACCTGTATTGACATGATTACTATCAAAGTTAAAGAGCATATTAATTCCTTTTTTGTTGTTGTTAGGTGCTGATATTAATTCCCAAAGGCTAGTATTAAAAGAATGTAACAACATTTTATAGTACAAACGCTGTTTAGAATGGACTCTGAACTCTTGACCAATCAGGAGACGCGGCCGGCCGGTGACCAGCAGCATCACTGTCCTTTGATACAACTTTTGACCTTTGAACTCCTCCTCTCCCTCATTGCCATTTTTCTCTTTCTAATTGTAAAAATCAAGTTTACATTCTTTTTGGAAACCCTAAGACTGCTATCTGCATTACATCTATATTTTATGTTGTATTTGGACTGTTTTCTCCAACTTAACTACATAATAGAAAAATCTGGAACATTTTTATAAACGGTGAAATGCCTGGGCCCTGATACCAGACATTCTAATTGAATTGCTTTGAAGACAGAGTTTAAAACTCCTGGTCTGTAGCTCAAATATAAATTGTAGAATTCAATAAAGTGTTTCCAATCCCATTATGTAAATGGTGCCCATAACCAAAGATTCCATTTCCTATATGGAGAATAATCGTGTGTGTGTGTGTGTGTGTGTGTGTGTGTGTGTGTGTATATGTATGTGTTCATTTTCCTTTATGTTGTACATAGTTAATATGTTGTTAATTTTTCCATACAATTAGCTACTCTGTTAAAGTATTTTATTTCTCTTTGTTTTTCCCAGAGGTTTCTATAAGCTATTGTTCCAGGCCTCCATATAAAAACATCTTTAAATTTTCATTGATTTGGTATAGAATATTCGATAAAAGTCATCCTCTTTTAGAAATGCAAAGGCATTCGTTGTTCAGTTGTCTGGATTTGCTGGTGAGAACTCTTATGCACTCCTGCTCTTCTCGTGTTGGTAGCATTTTATTCTCTGAGATCTTTAGAGGCATCTAAAATTTTTAAGAGATTTAACATCAGTGGTGTTATAAAGTTTCACATGTGCCCATGTGTCGATATTTTTAAAAAATGTTGTCCAGTGGACTTGGTGGTCCCTTTTTATATCTAATGACAATTGCAGCATGAAAAACATCATGGATTAAGCTCATTTCAATCCCCACTTTCAATTTTCTCTCTTCTCCCTTTTTCAATACATTTGTTGGTATATCTGGCTGAAGTGAATGTTTTGAGAGGGGTGACTTGTAATTCCATTTCTGTACTGTCAGTGAATCTCCTCTTTTTTTTTGGAGGGGGGAGTTGGGGGAGGGGAACCAGCCAAGTTGTTGTTCTTCAATCTTCTTTGTGGAGGGCACCATATGCCATCTGGCTACCCATTGGCAGCTCGTGACCTCTAAGCTCAAGGTGCTGTGTTACAATCTTATCCGTGAACCTCCATTTACAAACCCATGCTCCCTCTGCCACCTACTTCGTGGTCTTGTGAGCCCTGAGTTTCCGGAACTTTATAGACAGTTCAAGTCGTCTCCATGATTGTCTCCTTATATGTACGGTAGAGCATCATCCTTTCTTTTTCATCAATCACCAATCTTCCAAAAGCATTCTGTGATAATTGTACATGTTGAAAAACATAGATGACTGATGATCTCTCTGCCATTTTGATGATTTCCTTCCTCCTTCCCTCCCTTCCTTCCTTCCCTCTCTCTTTCCCTTCCTCCTTTGTCCTTCTACCCCCAACTCTTCCCCTTCATCTCCCCATTCTTCCTCATCATCATTTATTTCCCATTAATGACTCATTGGTAGATTATTGGGAACGAAAGAACTACATCCTGACAACAAACTTTTTGTCTTTGAACATAAGCCAATGTATTCCAAAAAACTTCAACATAGAATTTGTTATTTATGTACCTTTGCTACTGTTATACATAGATCATAATTATTGACCTGTATATTTAGAGAGATTCCACCAATCAGGAAGCGCTGGACTTCTTAGATATTGGGAAAAATCATAGACTATTATAATACATGAGCACAAATTACTGGATTCCCTTGTCTTTCTCTTCATTTTCTGGAGTTTCCACATCACTTTTTCTTCCTTGCTATTGTTTTTACTCAACCATACTGACCAAACATCGCTGTCCTACTTATGTTGCAAATTCTACATATATGATTTTTAATTTCTTTTTGGGGGAGGCATAAGCACTGCGTATCATTTTCATGGTGTATTCAATGTGACAGAGATATACTGTGACAGAAGTATTTAATGTGATATAATGAAAGGATCATTAATATAGAATGGGGAACTTTGGATATCAGTGTTTCATCTGCCATGTATGTAGTCCTATGAATTTGGACAAGTTATTAAAACTCTGAAACTCATATTAACTATTTGTATGATGGGGCTTACAATACATCCTCATTGTACATTATGAAAGAGTTTTAAAAATCTTAAATGTGCATCTCATATGTACAACATTAATTAGAAGCTGGAAGAATTTTATGTGAACATTGCTTTTACTAAACAACTGCAGTTTCTACCTTGTGCTGTTAGTTCATGAGAAATAGTCCTGAAGTGTTTAAAAAATGCATTTGATAAAAACTTTCTTTGATAGGAATCTATTATTTAAATTTGAAAGTGCTTCCTATGCGAGTCCTTGAGTAATGTAGATGGTTTTCCTTTCATATACTGTGACAGGTTGTAAATTGGTGTATTGATCTGCAGGAGTTCTGTGTGTCCCATAAGCTGATAGATCAGACAATACATTCATATAAATCTCAAAAGTGTTTTAAAGAGAAACACAAACACCTCTTTCCTATGTTTACTACTCAGATTGTTTAGTTGATTAATTAGGCCTTCAATATATAGACTTATTTATATGCTCCATTTTTGAAATAGTAGCTATGGTGAATGTTTTTCCTCTTATGCAGATCAAATCATGGGTATTAAACGGTGGTGCAGGAAGAAAGAGCAACAATATTTCAGCTCGATGGTTTTCAGTTAATCAGCCCGGGAGAAGGTGATATGAATTAGAAATTCACAGGTTCAAAGAATATCTGATGAGTTTTGACAGAAGACCTATTATCTACTAAATATTTTTAGCGCCTAACTCAGATACCATGAAAGCAATTACTTATCATCTAAATCAAATATCATGAACTTCATTAACAACAACTAGAGTCAAATTTTACCATACCTTAACATTGTATAATATTTTTGCTATATAATTTATGACACAGGTGACAGCACAACTTCAAAATAGCTATTTATTATCGATAGTAAGTTCGAAAGCCCAATAGCATTATTGGTTCAGCAATAATGTACCTAACCCAGTTTTATTAAATACAATGTCATCTCCTACTACCGTCCTTACATTTTTAATTGCACTCTTGTCTGCTGGCCAAGAGATCCTAAATATTTCCTAGAATCCCACACACCAAACCAAGTTACAGAATAACTTTATGGATCACATGTGGTAAGATGTCTCTCAAGCATTTTAGGACAACATTTTCAAGAGTATTGCAACCATAAAGTAAAAATAGAGATTTTAAATATTTTTTACTCTGCAAATGAATAACACACCTTGATGAATACTTATACATGGCAAGAACTTGGTGGAAATGCATTGATGTTCCCCCATGAACTGTTCCCAGTAATGCACCTGTAAGAGATCTGTTTGTGAGTTGTTGTTGTTGTTGTTGTTGTTTTCATTTTTAATGAAATAGATATATGCATGCACTTCAGGTAATTTTCTTGCTCCTAGAAGGGTTGGTATGCAATGTTAGTCCAAGAGGAGGGTGGAAGAAGGCTAAATGTTCCTAATTGCAGAAAGCCTCAGGCTCCCTGTGTCACGGGGAGGAAAGCAAAAGCGTCTGTGCATTCCAGAAAATACCATAGTACTCTCTTCCTTCTGAGGGTTTCAGATATACAGAAAAAAACAGTAGTAGTGTTCTGACTTTGTGTTAGATTCACGAATTTAGCTATAATTTGATCACTCTTTGTGAGTCATGCCCAATTGTGTCACTTGTAATTCCACCAATCCAGTTTATCCTAAGTCCAAACCAACACTTATGTCATAATAACCAAATGCTATGAACTTAGGTTTTAACTAATTTTATTAATAGTCTGGTAACTGTCAAGGAGTCTCACTCTAGTGCATATTAAATATGGGAAAAAAAGGTCTTAGATTATCTGATAGTTTGATCTGCTCAGGTAAAAATTTCAGTGTACAACCTGGTATAAGTGGTCCTGGAAAAGCCCCTACACTTATAATTTATACTGATTCCTTAAGAAAGGATGACAGAAAGAGCTTTTAGAGTCAAGATTCCAGAGATTGATTCCCACTTGGCCATTTCTTAGTAATGTGCCCTTGGATAAATGACAATTTAAAGCTTCATTTTCCTGATCTAAAAAGAGGGGCTATAATAATAACATTGACAAAGGGATGGTTATGATAATCTATCGCACTTTGCACAGTGTTTAGTACATAGCAAATGTCCAGTAAACAGTTATTTCCATTTCATAATTTCCTCTCTTAAAACCCTAAAAAAAAAACTCCACTGTATCAGATAGAAAATGTTATGTATGGATACGATCATGCAATAAGTGACATAGTCCTAAAATCTCAGTGATCAGGAAAAGACACTTTACAGGGGATAATGGCATAGTGTCTGCAAGGTTTCCAGATGAAGATGAAATACTCATCAATGCCTTGAAACAAGGATCACACTGCTCCCAAAATGAGCACTGACCATATAGTGAGTGTCCGCACTCCCACCTGCTAAGAGCTCATGTTATACGAAGACCTTCAGTGGACCTAATAACTGCCTTTTGACTCGTGAATATTTGTGAGATTGTCCTACAGTGCATTGTCCCTGCCCTTTTGCCTTCTGGTTAGTTTGCAATCGAGGATATTCTCAGGGAAATTTTGGAAGTCATATCTCCATAAGACACCAGAGATGTAGTCATCCCAGTCCCCTGACGGCCTGCCTGGAGGAGGCAGCCTTCTGTGTTCTTCAGCCCCTCAGTATCATTAAATGAGCAAGAAATTAACTGTAATTGGAGTGAGCCACTATCATGTGGTAGCTCACTTATTATAGCAACTAGTCTTCCCCTAACTAATATAATTCTGAAAACCAGAGAAACAAACAAAAATGGATGTGATCGTGTGTCAAAATGGATGTGATAATCAGTATTGCTGCTGGTGATAAAGGTCTGGACATGAGATGGTCCTCCAAAGAAATTTGTAATGTCAGTATCACAGAGTAAGTTAATAAATACAATAAGATAGAATAGCTGGAAAATAGACATGCTATATTTTTAATTAAAAATAGACTTGCTATCTTTTTACCCAAAAGATACTGTTGTATGTTTTTGTGAGTAAGGTGAATTATTAGTAACGGCTACCTCAGAGTATAGGAGGGGGTAGTTGACTTGATGTACTGAACATTTCATTAAAAACCTATAACAAAAATGCAACTTTCCAATGGTTCATCAATATTTGTGTTCCTTCATTCTTCTATTAATTTTCATGGGGTTTTATTTTTCTGTACCAGATTCTTTTATAGGTATATAGCCTTAAAAATGACAGGTGGAAAAAACAAAAAACACGTAGTGTGAACATGTTTCATTTGTATTCATGTGTGTATTGGCTTTAGGTAATTTTGCTAGGATTTGTTTTGGGCAGAATTACAAATTTTCTGATTAAATATTGTTGAAACTTTACGGAAATCCTCATGGGACACTGGTCAGATCAGAGCTTCAAGGATATAGTTTCAGTTTCTATAGGTGTGGGTAGCACATCTGGACACGGGTGGCTTTTCTTCGATTAAAGAAAGATGATTAAATGACAATAATAATACCTTCTATTCATTGCATGAATTGCATGTACCAGTAAAACTGCAATTTTATAGTTAGCTGAACATAATATAATCTACAATAAACCATGTTACAAATAGTAGGGTTCTAAATGAATGCTTTTATTTATGCCTTATAGCATTGAGAAGTACATTTATTTCCATAAAATAAGTCAGCCATTAAAAAAAATAGGGCTATATTTAACTAGTTTCACGATATATATTTGTACATTTTAACAGACAGCAAAGTGATATTTTGATTTAAAATACACAAATGGTAACTTCCGTCTTCACATGCAAACCTTTCCTTTTTCTTGTATTTGCCTGCAAATACGTTTGTTTCCTGGTAAGTGTATCTACATAAAATAGCAATTTAGGATGGGGTTACTTTGTTCTTGTAGTTGTTGTTAAACTCTTTTCAAGGTGTTTAGTTTGAACCTGGAACTAGAGAACAAGATTTTTCAAAACAGCACTGCAGAAATAAGATTGCATTTGTCATTTGAATAGTTAGATTCATAGACTCCTTGTTTGTTTTTCTTTTGTCTTTACCAGTCCTTAGAAATGCCTGTTGTTGTTTTTTTTTTTACAGAGACTGAATTTGCCTTGTATGATGCTAAGTAGAGGCTCCAAAAATGGCCTAGTAATATTGCCCAGAGTATCAGAAGAAGATGAACTATTATCTCATGTCACTAGATTTGCCTGTCTGATGCTAGGTAGAGGCTCCGAAAATAGTCTAGTAATATTGCCCAGAGTATCAGAAGAAGATGAATTATTATCTCATATCGCTCACAGTATGTTCAAAATTAGTAATTACCATATCTATCAGGTAGAAAGCATCATTGTGGGGGGGGGGTGTGTATCTATATCTGAATGTGTGTGTGTTTATACAATCACAGAGTCCTTCAGTAGATGCAAAGCAGTCTTAGTTTTGTTTTCTTTTTCCTTACACACTAATTTTAGAAACCAGAAGAGCAACACAGAGCAAACACAAACAAAATGATGTTTCAATGTTACTTAAAACATATGTACATCTTATCTCTTAAGTACTATTGAGGTCAGTAATCTTATGAGAGTGAGAGAAAAACAAACTTGGCACACATTTTGTCTGCCAAACTTAAAATGATTTCAGAGAAATTTAAAATTCAGAAGAAACTACAGGGCTCTGTTGGAAAGAATCAAAGTCACTGTAAAGAGAGTTGTTTGGAGCTACAAGGGGGACCTAACAGTTGAATTTACACACCGGACAGAGCCATGACTCAGGAAGCAGCATTAGCTGTCCTTGAACCCAGCCTTCTGACGCATGTAGAACCTAAGAGGGTTTTCCTCCCAGCGTCCTGTGAGTGGGGCCAGCCGTGAGTTTTGGAAAAACATTGGACCTCACTGCACAAACACAAAAATGGAGCGGAGAAGGCGTTTGCTCATGAACAGGGAGCTAGGCCTTGATGATCCGAAGGCAGATAAGTTAGGTCCACATGAGTCACGGGCAGAAGTAGAGACCACCTCAAGGATGGGAAGCCCGGTGGCCTGTGGTCCTGGGTGGGTTACTGCGGGAGACTGTTCACTAGGGCATGTCAGATGAGAGAGAGCAGGGTGGCAGAGAGTAACCCTGGGAAGGACAACTGCTGGAAAGAGCAGTACAGGGTGAGGTGACCGTACGCCAATTTTCTGAGATTCGAATCCCCCATTCTCATTGACCCTCCAGGACTTTCAGGAAAAGAAGGTAGAAAAAGGACTGAGGTCATGCACAGACCTGGGCTGACCATCCGTACGATATACCGTCTGGTCTGGCCCAAGCTCCACAGTGAAAGAGGGCACTGACAATAATTCCTCTGGAAACTGGACCTCCTCTGAGCAAACTGGAGTGCCAGTTACAGTGATGGAGAGGGGGGAGTGTCTTGGTGTAGCGGACTTCGTTTCAAGTTGTTAGAGGGACTGTCTGCTAAATTTAGAGTTGTCACCATAAGGAGGCTAGTGCATATTTGAGCATAAATATAACTAGGGAAGGGAAGTTATGCTTATAGTAATAACAACAAGGAATGTGATAAATGACGACAGTACAATTTAAAATCTGTGAACACACAAAACTTTCTAGAAATGATGTGTTGTGTGAAAATTTGTGCAGTGTTTTAATTCTTATTTTATAATCCTTGAAAGCAACAAGTCTTGCCTGGTGGGAGTTAGGAGGGTCAGTGTCATACCCTGTATGGATGGTGGGTATTAAGTCAACGTTCGATACATATGACCTCCAATATTTTTATTTGTTTCTTGCAAGTGGAACTACTTTGTCTTCACTGAGCCAAACTACTTTGTCTTCACTGGGTGTGTTGGGGTGGTGTAATCACTCAGACGTATAATGTAGGGGGAGAATAGAAATGGCTGCTTCAAGATAAAACAGATTGAGACTCTAGACTGTTTAAAAGCTAGAATGATGCCAAGTAGCTCAGTTACTAACTGTTTTTATTAAAAATTAATTATCTTTTATTATGTTTAGATGGAAATAGAAAAACAAAACAGAAGATTAGATAATAGCAGTGAAAATGTATATTGATATTACGAATCTTATCGACTGTGATCATAACACTCAAAACAGACATGGCTTTATGAGTAAACGCTAGGTTTTCTCAGCCCTGAAACTAACACATTTCCAATGAAATCACAAAATTATCCATACTGAGAAATAAAACTCACTGAGAACACTAGTTCTAATTATTTAGAGAATGCACCAGCTAGTGAATGGCTGTTGTGACTGAAGATAAATTATGGTTTCTAAGTGAATAATATTAGTTTCAGAAAGTAAGCCATGTATTCTATAAGGGTAAGAGAAAAATCTCCAAGAATTGTGACTGTATTCCCTTTTCTAAGTTTCTGAATGACTTTTGCTTCCAAACCAGATTTCCTCTTAAGTTGAGCAGTAATTTATAGCTTACCTCAACTTAATTAGCTTAGAAGTTGATTGTCTCCATTGAAATGAAAGGAAACAAGCTATTAATTATAGGCTTAGACCCAAATGGATGGGAATATCAATACTTTTACTGCAGTTTTCTCAATAAATCCCAGATCATAATGCCTTACCCATGCATTCTGGAGGTGGGACAAATTTTATGTCCATTAACATGGAGACGACACATTGATTGCCTGCTATGACGTTAGTAAAATCAACTGATGAGACAGCTTCGGGGCAAAAAAAAAAAAAATGCTCCAATAAAGTTTGCATTCCATTGTAGGAATTCATCCGTTCTTAAATTAGGATATATAGTTTTGTGCCATTTTTATTCATATTAAAGGAATATATTTTGACTTTAAAACCTCAATATTACATGTTTCAATACAGACATTGAATTATTTCAATACAGACATTGAAAATTTAGCAATCAGTATTAATATCTATTTCTCTGATCCATTTTATTAACTCTAGATTGTTGTCAATAAAATGGCATTCATTTTTTTTAATGTAATTATTGTGAGATGAATCAGTACCAGAACTCTTCTTTGGTGGAGGGGCAGAGGAAGGGATAATTGCTAGCCACTAACCCTGATTGCGTGACCAGAGATGGAGACTGGTACACAAGGTGGGCATATGAGATGAGAGATGCACTGTGCTTCCCTACTATGGGGAGAGAAGGCGGAGTCCACAGGTGTGTCTAAAAGTAAGCAGGTACATTTCTGATGGTAGCTTAGAAATGTCCTCATCTGAGGGCTTCCATTTCCTTGACTAATTGGGAGGAAAGCTCATCATTTGGTAGTATTATGTTAATCGTAAAACAATGCTTGAATTTAGTGGTTTTGAATTTAACATGGATCCAGTCAATACAGGCATACATTTTTGCTCCATCAAATACATCAGCATGGGTGCAGGCACAGAATAGGGAGTTTTATCTGCATGATTTGGTCTTCTTCTAGATAAATAAGAAAAAGATAAAAGGGGGAAAGGTGTTGATTACACACGCAGGGTTATGATTAGAATGATAGAACATAGGGTCAAATTTCAGAATGGAGAGATAGGAAGATATGAAAATGGTAAGAACACTGGTTAGGTGATGGAATCCATATTTTTTTGGGGGGGAAATTGGACAAGGAATTGTTGGAGTGGTGAATATAAAGGGAGTGAGCTGAAGAGATAGGTGTGAGGTAGAGTGGAACATTGCAACTCAGGCTGTAGACTTGCAAATAATGTGACTGATAACATATTCATGTGTTTTAAGATCAGTTTAATGGGTCATGGCTATCATTTCAAAATTGGATAGGAAAGAAAATTTAGTACATTGGGAGCAGTGAGAATGTTTTCAGTGAAACATTTTTTCACATACATGTGCTGATGTGAGTGTGGCATATGCATGTCTACCCTGGTCCTGATGTTGTCTTGCCTGGGGTATAGTAACGAAATTTAAAGGCATGTCTAAGTATAACATTGAAAAATAGCAGAGGTAGGTTGGAGGAGACAAAATCAAGTAAGAAAGAAACTGGGTTACTAGAAAAATGATTAACCTCTTATTTTTATTTGAGACATCTTTCTTCTAATCATGGTCAATAAGACTATCTCATGTTTATTATATTATTCACTTTACAGAAAAAACATTTGACTTTATTTTTTTCCCTACTGTGTCTTTACTACAGTTTGCCATCTGTACTTACTATCAATTTCTTCTATTTTCTTTTTTTTTTTTTGGTTGGGGTCGTGGGGAGCTGTGATTTATTTGTTTTCAAATACCATAATTTAGATGCTCAGTTATTAATTATCTTGTTGTTTTCTCTTCCAGTGTAAACACTTAAGACCATAGTACTCTGAAATATAACCTTTATTGAATATGAACTTATCAAACCATGTTATGAATTAGTTTTGAATTCCCATCATATTTCCTTCATTGATACATGAATTATCTAGAGCTTCATCATGATGTTTGTTTGATTATCAATTAGTTTTATTTATTATTTGTCATTGCATAGTGGTCTAAGAATATATTCTCTGGGATATTCTCTCTGATGTTTAGAGAGAAGCTGTATGCCTTTGTACATCCTCTATGCACGTAAGCACATGGATTCTCCAATTTTTGAATTTGAGAATCTGTATATGTGTATCAATATTTCCTCAAATGACCCACGGATAAATTACACCGGATTCTCTTGCTATCCTGTTGTGTTACTCATTTTATCCCTTTAAAGCTATCAATTTTTCAGGATTTACTTGTTTTTGAGAAGGTTGGCACTCTGAATATTACACCATCATATTGCCAAATGCAGAGATACCTTCTTTTGTACTTCTCATTGTGTGACCTATGAAAAGTTATTTATGCCTCCATTTCTCATCTCTATACTGGATACAATTATAAAAATAATACCCACCTCTTAGGGATGTTGTAATTATTGAGTTGTTAGAGACAAACTTCTTTTTTTTTTTTTTAAATTGGGATATTGGGGGAGGGGAACAGTTTTGGAGAATTGGGGGAGGGGACCAGCCAAGTTGTTGTTCTTCAATCATCATTGTGGAGTGTGGCAGTTGCCATCTGGCTTCCCATTGGTGGCTCCTGGCCTCTCAGCTCAAGGTGCTGTGTTCAGTCTTAGTTGTGGGTGGGCATAGCCACCATCCCATGTGGGAGTTGAACCAGCCGCCTTGTTGTTAAGAGCGCATGCTCTATCCTCTGAGCCATCTGGGTGGCAGCTCAGCTCAAGGTTCTAAGTTCAATCTTTTTAGTTGTGGGTGGATGTAGCCCATCATTGAACAGGCAATCTTGTTGTTACACCAGGTGAGCCATTCTGCCACCTGTTGGCAGCTCAGCTAAGGAGCAGCGTTCACTGGCCCATGTGGGAATCGAACTGGCGGCCCTGTTTCTCAGAGTGCGCGCTCTAAGCTAACTCTTAACCAACTTAGCCACTCGGCCGGCCCTAGAGGCAAATTTCTTAAGAGTAGTATCTGTATCCTACCCTGTGCCTGTGTATCAGAACCCCAAGATAGGGAGGAGGTGGTCTTGTCGTGGTATTTGAAAACATTCTCTGGTGTTGTAGTTATTTCTGTGTCTACTATCACTGCACAAATTCACATAATTGTTGACGTTTCAAGCCATGACTGGTACAACCCCTGTTGCTGTTCTCTCAGATGCATGCCTTTTCTGCCTCTCTTCTGTTCGCTAAGCTTCTGCCTGACTGTGGGAATTGTTTTTTGTAGACGACTTTGGCTTTGGCTGGTTGAGAACAGTTTTCAGTGGAGCAACTAAAATAGGCTACCCTGCTGTTCTAAGGAACTTTCTAATGTTGCTAACAGGTTTTACTGTTAAATTCTTCTTAACATCCCAAGTACCTGAGGGGTTTTCATTTAACTTCTTCATGTATCTTCATGCACTGGCTCTAGTAAGCATCAGCTCCTCTGTCTTTATCCTCTTACTGATTTGACTTGATGTTTAACCTAAAGGGATGGAAGCTTTGTGATTTTACGGGAATGAGAGAATTAAACTGCCACCCACCAAGTCCTCACAGGTATAAGAGATAAAAGATACGCTTGGAGAAGATACCTCAGGAGGATGCGTTGTTATGTCTTATGGAAAATAACAGATAGAACCAGACTAATTGGGATTAAAATGCCCACTACTATGGTAAATGTACCAAAAGCACATTCCTGGGAAAAAAATAATAATACAGAGAAGATGAAAGAAGTGTAATGCAATAATAAAAACAAAGTTAATGAAATCCTAAGCACATTGGTAGAATTAAATAAAATATCACTTTTATCATGAGCTTTTGTCTCTCTACAATTAAAATTAAAAAACCCTGGTAAGCTTAAAGACAAGTGTTTTCTGTAAGTTCTCTCTCACTTTTATTATATGTTTTCATTAGGAATTTAGTTTAATTCTAATTAATATATTCTGATTAATCAAGTATTTATTTGTCACAATACATATAAATACATAAATAATGAGAATACTCCTTCAATACTAATAATATATGTTAATTGACCATTTATGATTTAGAAAAATATGGAGTTTTGAGGTTATTAAATAAACATTAAATATTATTTTATTACAGTTGTAAATATACATTATGTAGATGGCTTGAAACTATGAGAGTATAACATTCAAATAAGATGCTAAATAAAAAGGCATAAAGTTAAAACATTATTCAATTATGTACAAAGAATCTTAAATTCTTAAGCTAAACAAAATGCATTTGATTAACAGTCTTTCCAGTCTTCAAGACAAAAACCCCATAGTACATTTTGTGTTCCACTGATTTGCATGGGTGTGAAATGCTCATTTTAAACAGATATTTAATCAAGAATAACATCCAGCACATTCTCTTACAGAAGCATTTTTTTAAAATATGAAAAATGCTAACACACATATTGTACATTCTGGCACACTTAAGCCATAATTACATTGAATTTCACTGCATTCTTATCAGCCATTAAACTCTGGGTGAGTGGGAGGTGTTTCTGGAGTATAATAATGTTAATTAACATAAGTTTTAAATGGCATACCTTTGGTATTGATAATTATGGAAATACAGAATATTCTATTTACTTTATGTGGGTTTGCTTAAATAAATATCTAATTAGCTTGTTTAAAATTTCATGTTCTTAGGCCTCTCTGGATCTCAGTTTCTCCTATGAACAATGGGGCTAAATGGAGTAGCCTTCCTTTTCTTTCTAGATTGTAAAGTGCCTGAGCTTGCTATGAATTATGCAGAAATGCGCAAGGGATCTAGCTTCATAAATAGAATTAAGCGTTTCCAAAGTTTTATACTATACTTTTGGGGAGGAGACGATATTTCGTGTTTTCACGTTTCTACCCCATAGGGCTTACTGCACAGAGTAAAGGTTTAGGTGATTACAACGCGAACATACCTTGAAAGCAAGAGAGAGTGAATTGACCCAGAGAGATGTCAAGTATCATGTCCCCCACTTTTAACTACCGTAAGGGTAATGCAAACCTAGATGCCTTCTCTAAAGGGTTTCTGTTTCAGAGCTAAGGTCCCTTTCTCTCTGAAAAGGAGGAGCAGATGTGACACCTTCTCTGACTAAGCTTTGAATATTATGTTGTTGGAATTCCTCAGTGCAGGGTAACTTTCATCACGGTGCCTGGGGTTTAAGGAACTGGCCATAAGATACGCTGTAATAAGCAGCTTGTTTTTGGACCCAGGGACCCTGTGTACTCTGTCAGGATAAATAAGTAAATATAGATATAAAAACTTAGCAATACTGAATAAAAATTACTTTATAATGTCTTCAGTGATTTTTCTTGGCTGAAAACTCATGAATTTAGTGGTCGGTTTTTATGGAAAATTCTTGAGCACTTGCGTGTGCCCGGCGCTGTGCTAGGTTCTTTCACATACATTATCTTCTTTCATTTGCTGTCATAATTTTAGACATAAACTGCTCTAAGATGTAACATCATAATTTAAAATGATACAGTAAAATGTATACAGATTCATACCATTTAAGAATAAGTTTTGGAAGTCATAAGCATGCTTATCACAAAGAAACTTCGGTTTAAAATGTATTATTTAGATATGTCTGTACCCACTTTTAAGTCCTCTGCCTTCAACTGGGTAACACACCAGAGGTTTCTTTCTCTCTTTTTATCTATAACAAAATCAAAACTTCATCAGCATGCCAGAAACATTTTAACTGAGAAATGCCATCGGCTTACAGACTGAGCTACCAACATAGGGCAGAGGCAGCAGGTATGTGCAAAACAAACTTGTTGATATTCAAACTAGTGGACTCCACTGAAAATGTAATTTGAATGCATTATTAGGTTGGAGCCCTAACAATATCCATACAATCGTATTTGTGTTATTTGAAAATTTCAGTGGTGCTTATTTTCCATAAATTAAGAATGGTTTAGTTGCTAGAAATAAACACTTTGAGGAAAAACTAAGAAATACACTCCCCAGTTCTCTAGTTAGGCAGAGTTTGGCTGAGCTTAGTTAATTCCACTGTGATGTTTAAAATGCATACAATTGTTAGTGTGACCCTCCCCTATTTTAAGAAGAAACATGAGTCACAACTGAAAACTTCTTTCGGTGGTTCCATGGCAGTCCCTAGAATGAACACAACTTAAATATAAAATCCTTAGGCCTACATTCTTTCTCTTGACAATTTATCACTTTGAAACTAAAAACAGAAATTGAAGAACACACAAATAAACAAGCACCCATACCAGCCTTTCTCTCTGTAATACACATTAGTGTATAATCTAAGTGCAGCCTGCTAGCCACTTGTAAAAGCAACCATTAATCATGAACTATATTTCCATACAAAATTAGAAAGAAAATTTACAGTCAATAATAGAAAAAAAAAATCCATTTGTCTGGGTAATTATATTCACCATCTTTATAAAATAAAACTTCAGAAAAATTATCCTTGTCAAAGTTTTCTGTTTCTCCTCTACTCTGGTGACTTGCTAACAACTAACATTGTTATTTTCCTTCATCTAATTTAATAAGGAACATTAATCATCCATTAGTTGGTTCTTTCACTTAATGTTATTTGCTCTAGTCCACAAATAAGACAGCTATGGCTTGAAGTTGTTAGCATTGGAATTCTATTAGGGAATGGCATTTATCTTGTCCCTTCATATTAGTTCAGTTAATTGCATTTGATTGTTTATTATTTTAGTTAATGAAAAATATACACTTTTCTATGTAGAGCCAGCCCTAGGCAAAATAGTTAAGCAAATTAATGTGTACCTTCAGTTTCTCCCTGTTTGTTGCTCTTCTCCCATATCTAGGAAGAATCTCACATAAAAGTTAATAAATGAAATGATTGAGTAGAATATTGGCTTTCAAGCACCATTGCAAGTCAACAGCTTGGCAATTTGGGACAGCTGATCCTTTCATGAGACAGTTTTTTGATGCGTTTGTACCTTGATTGACCAAAAATATATAATAACCTAAATGAACTAAATTTGCTAATAATCTGATTCAAAACCTGGTGCACGTATCAATATATGAGAAGGCAAAGGTGGAAGGAATAAATGATTTCTATCATAAATTAGTTTGCCAAGCAGATTACGTGAGAGAATGCGTTACCCACTAGTGGCAATATGGTGGAAAATGAACCATGAACAGTCTTTCTATGTAAACATTAAAATTCAGTTTTGTAGGGATTTTCAGAGGCTAAAAACCATGCAAATGTAGGAACTGTCAGATGTAATCAAGCATCAGGGCAGCTTTTACCAGAGATTTTCTACAAAGAGAGAGGGAGAGAGAGGGAGAGGAGGAGGGAGACGGGAGAGAGAGAGAGAATGACTATCTCAACATCTCAACAGTCACTAATCCTATTGAAGGGCTTCAACCTCAGGACTTAATTATCTTCCACATACCATTGTACAGGGCATTAGGCTTCAAGGTATACATTTTTCTGGGGACAGGCACAAACATCCAGCCCATAGCACCTAGAAAACAATTCTGTTTTGACTACTGCATGAATTATAGAGGATAGGAAAACAAGCCCCGGGGCCTGGGCGTGGTGGAAAGTCTGATAGTAGATGCCTACGTAAAAATGAATTCTCCAATGTTGAGCTTTTTGCCTTGTTTTGCTTTTTGAAATGTAGCTTTGTTACAGCTCCTTTCCACTGAATGATACCAAAGATTGGATTTCCTATTTTACAATACAGATGCCTGCCTGGCCTGTCTCAGGCCTCACACTCGTCGCTGGCCCTCAGGTACTAGATGAATGTAATCATGTTCAAGTTACAATCTTCCAGAGAATGTTTTTGATGCCCCAATGCTAACAGTCCATCCAAATGGATCTCCTAGTTTCAAAGGGAAAAACACAGCACTGCCCGGTCTACCTTTGTTTCCTTTTTGACAATGCTACCTGCAAACACACAAGCAAGCGGACCACGTTCCTTTTCCCTCCGGAAATGTAGCTCTTGTGTTTCTTTGTGCCGAGTATTATTTTATTTGTTGCTTTACACTGAATAAGTTTATGATTTCCAAAATGTTAGGGATGGCAATGCATTCCCGTACCATCTTAATTTGTCATAAGAGTGATTTTCACCCTCATACAGCAATGAAATTTAGCCATTTAGTGTTATGTAATTTTATGCAGTAGATTTTGCAGATTTGTCTAGTTGCCAGTTGCCCTTCTAATTTTGCATGCATGCATCTACCTATATGTGTGTGTAAATAATTACATACTACTATTATTTACATATATGATTCATCTTAAAATCTTAGCTACTTCTTTGATTTTTATTTATGGTAGAGTTTTGTCATTTTAAAAATCGATGTTATTTTAGTGCAGCAAATTGTGATGCTTGGAGAATAAGTAAAAAAGGTAGTAAGGAGTCAATTTTAATTTTATTTGTATTGAACTTTTTTCAGAGACACCTTCCATTTACTGATGCTGTTTTTCTCAACCTTCTTTTTCTCATGGCTCCAAGATGCAGTTTATTTAGACTTTTTTTTTTTTCTAATCATACCCCCCAACCCTGCCCAGGAATTCTATTTATGAGTCTGCTTATATATTGTGGTCTTTTACGGGACTACAAAGCACTCCAATATCTAAGATTTTTCCACCATGCCCAAACTAATTCTCACTTGTGGCTGATATTACTCCTTTTGCCAAAACATGCCTGAGACAAAGGGGCCTAATATCTATCCTAGAATTGTCCCTACCAAGGCCTGTTCAGGACTTTCACAAACATGACTTCTCTGCTTCAGACCTTTTCACTAATTTTCTTCCTTACAACTGTCTTCTGCTAACAGTTGTCATAAGGTTTCCCACTACAGTTAGCCAAACATTTACAGTAAAAAGAAATTATCTTATTTCAATACAATCCAAAGACACCAAATTTTAAAAATAATCAACTGAATATACAATATAACTGCAAGTCACAATTAACATACATGCTTAATGTGGGCACCTGGGAATAAAAATATATAGGCAGAAACATGCACAAGATACGTTACTTCATAGTATGAGGAAATTTTGATTACACTATTTATATAATTTTTTATCCTATTCGTGTGTGTCTCTTACCAATCCTTTGTCAATGGCAAGTTTTTCATGTATTACTTTGTAATTGTAATTTATAAGGATAGTAATCCTTACTCTGTAATATTTGTCCATAGTGTATTTCCTAAATTCATTTATAAAACTTGACAGTGTAGAGAAAATAGGGGTTCCTTTCACCTAAATATAAGTAAGGTAATCAATCTATTTCTGTGGAACTACTTGTTATTCATTATTACATTTTTGTTCTTCCATTTCTAAATCAGGTAATTATTTATCTATATTATATTCTGCATGGTCTAATTTTACACCTTAGAATATTTAATGTAGCTGAAAATTATTTTGATGTATGATGTCATGGTAGGAGTGTCTAATTCTGTGGTTGTTAGGACAGTGATGGCAGGACAAGCAGGACAACATTTCTTATGTAAAATATTATGCAAGATTCCATTGTTTTCAACATTGTACATGGCCAATTAACTTGACCAAAGTGTAGTTTTAAGAACCATTTTACTGTACCGGCTGAGTGGCGCGGTGGTTAAGCGCTGGCTTGGGACGCCAGTGGCCCGGGTTGGGTCCCACATATGAGGGCCAGTGACACTGCCCTCAAAAAAAAAAAGAATCATTTTACTATACACATGATTGTGTTTATTCATTCATAAACTTATACGTTTATTTGGTATTTATTCAGCAAATATTTATCTGTTACCTCTTGTGGGTAGAAAGTGCTGTAAGTCATAGAGATGTAGACTGGGTTACATGTAGCTCTGACTTCCATAGTGTCCATAGCTTAGTGGGGGGTTAGATATGTGTGCAGATAATAACAGTACATTTCTTAATTATTTTGAACAGTCTACAGGCCAGGAGTGTTAACTTATAGAATTTACAGCATACATTTCATGCAGAGATTTTGGTTGTGCCTTTTTATGATAATAATACATTACTTAAATATATATAAGAGTGATATTTTCCATAAATTCAGGAATCTTAAAAAACCTATTCATTGTGATTGTCAAAATATCACAATAGGCATTTTCAAGATAATTTTGGATTTTTTTTCCTTCCACATTTTCCTGTAGAAATGTCTTTCAAGTATGATCTGACTTGAATATTATATGCATGTGTCCTAAATCTAACTCTGGAATAACTGGCTTGAATTCAATTCATGTTTCAGAAACATCATCTATTTAATTTTAGTCATATTTCTTCGAATTTTCAGGTAGTCTTTTACTTTATTTTGCTGATAATGCGTAGTGTTAAGTCTTTTTAGCTGTAAGATATATTTAATATTGAAGACAGAACTTTTTTTTTGACAAGAACTTATTGGAGCATACAGTTTTTGACACAGAAGAAACAAATGTGAGGGAAACTACACAGCAATAGGTTTGCATTATCAATACACCAAACCAAGGGAAATGTCAAGAAAAGTTTCAACTGGGAAGATTCAAAGATTCATACTCTAATAGCTTTTGTATAATAGATAGTTTTGATCTTATTCCAAACACAGTATAGTTTGCTCCACTTTTGAATTTCTATATCTAGAAAGGATTTATTTCACAGCAAGAAGCATGTTGATGTTGGAATGACATTAAAATGCTGGTAAGGGTCACTCATGCCTATAGGGGTGGACTCACTTTCATAATTTAACATGTTTCACAAAATCACAGGCTGGTATTCAGGAACAACAAGGTTCTGTGTTATTGTTAATGCTACCAGCTCCCATTTTGGGGATATAATCTCACTGCATCACAGTTGTATCATTATTTAATAGCACTTCCTATTTACTCTCTGTTGTGAGAATTAATGAGACTCAGTCACCTCCTAAAATGTTATAAAGAAGAGACGTTTCCTAATCCACTACTGTTCAATTGAAAGAAAAAAAAAAGAAGTATTGACAGATATACCATGAAATAAAACAGAACAAAGTCATAGTCCAAACCAATAAAGTAGCCCAATCAGGAAATCACCAACCAAAAAACAAAACAAAATAAATTAAAATAAAAGACATTATCAGCATGGTTACGCTGCTACCACTTTCAGATTATCCTATTCCTGTCATTTAGCAGCACAGAGTAGTGTAACCTCCTTTGGCACGTAAATAAATGGAATCTCCCCGTATGTTCTCCTTTGGGCAGGCCTTTGTTGATCACTCCTTCTCATTACTGCATAATCTTCCATGGTGTAAATCACTACAGTTTATTTACTTGTTTTGCTACTGATGGGTACTTATGCATCTTCCTTTGAAGGCCCATTACATGCCGTGCTGCTCTGAGCACTTTGCTATATAACTTTCGGCAAATATATGAAGACATTTCTGTTGGAAATAAATCTGGGAATGGAAATATGGGGTCACAGGATTGGCATGCCCAGATTCCATCCCATGTATTCCGATGTGCTCAGTGGTTTTCCAAACGGCTTTCCAGTTCCCACTGCCATTCAAGGCGAGTAAGGATCTCGGGACTCCTCACCTCAGCAATGCTTCATATTTTCCCACCATCCGTTTTTGTCACCACTTTCCTTTTCTTTTTAGAACTTATGTTCACCTGAAATATTATGTGTTTACTTACTTCCTCCATCTAGAATGTAAGGCCCACGAAAATGGGTACTTTTCCAGTTGAGTTAAACCCTATGTATGGGTCCTTGAAAAGTGATTTACATGTGATATGTAAGAATAGCTGAAGAATAGCTGTTGAATGAATAAATGAATGAACATTATTTTATATATATATATATATATATATATATATATATATATATATATATATATATAAAATATATCTCCCGAAAGCTCGGAGGGGCCAAAAAAGATGTCTCCCTTAATTATCTTCTTCTTTGACTTCCCTTGAATAGTCTCTAAAATATGACATAAAAAATTGAACATATATGTCACCATGTGAACCATTAGTACTTTTCTTATAATTAGTGTATCATGCTCATTAGATTGTCTCATAGCAATTTCTCATGAAGTCTGGAAATATATTTGGACAGATTGACTTAAAAATGTTCAGATTAAAAAAGTTTACTATACTTTAGGAAAAATTTCAAAATGATCATATTTTAAAAGTATATTCATATTCTTAATAAGATAGTCCTACATAAGATTTAATATTATGCCTTTTTTTTTTTTTTTGTAAAAGAACTAGTCTTTAGCTGGCTTGTTCCATCTCTGCTGGAGTTCTAGCATAAATTTATAGTTCTATCTGTCAGCTACTTGAGTTTAATAATGATTACCATGCTTCTTACCTCTAGAAGACATATTTCTAAAGTTTGACTGCTAGAGTGACCCAGAAACTTGCTCAATTTTTTTAGTCTGTTCTTGTCATTTCTTAGAATTGTGCATGCCAGGAGATAAAGCAAGTAGTTCTATGGAAGACTCAATGCTAGCCTCAAGAAGGATGAAGCCACTATAACTTTGATAATATATTATTGGCATAAATTATCAGCTAAAGTTCAAGATTCAGAGATCTAAGAACTGCCATTAGAATATTGTTCTCTGTGCGTGGAATTGTCTTGTTGGATCTTGGCTGAAAGACAGAAATTCTAATATTATAAAAGAGGCCACCATTAGATTCGCTTTGTACAAAGACTTACATTCTTATAACTATACCATAAATCAATAAAAAGTAAAATCAAACCCTAGGTTAACTCAAGGATAAATACAACTGACTTGCTTTGCATTTCTAGTGCCACTTTTCTCTGCCCTATATGAGTGCTGAAATATAATATTTAGAACAAAGCTTGAACTATGCAGAACAGATGGCGGCAAGGCAAGGTTTGATTACAATAATAATGGAGAGTCCTTCAGGTTTACTAAAGCATTATGTATTATAAAATAAGAATTACCTTCATCTTTCTTATTACTTTACCTCTCATTTCCAGGAAGTGGGGGAAAAGTATTTATGCAGATACACAGCTGCAATGATAGCAGGGAGGTGCTTATGGTACCTAAAAGAAACAGAATTTTTCTAGCTTTTGCTGTGTGATAGTCACCCAAATCTCTAGACTCATCACCTCTCTGTGTTTTCACACTTATAATTATGGAAGTCCCATGAATGTATCAGAGGGTTGGATGGTAGGAGAAAGAAAAATGAGTACTTTGTTCTGTGGAACTATCTCTCAGACAGTCTTACTGGGACACTTGCCACCATATTCATTGCTGTATCTACCCAGACAACTTGTGGAAGGGTACAGAAGAAGCTGATAACAGGAGGAAAACAGAGGGATTGGAAGCTTACAGGAGAGCAGCAGTCTTCCATTTTATTCTATTTATCAGAGGGAGTTGAAATGTGTATTGGGTAATGGGAGAAAAGTCAGGTAAGAGAGAGCAAAGAAGGCAGGGAAGAAAAGGGAAGGGAGAGAAGGGAGATAAGGGACGGAGACAGAGAGACAAGGGAGAGAGTAGAATGGGAATTCAGACTGCTCCCAGAAACACTTCCAAGCCTGGAACCTATGGCAATTATCTCACACAGCTAATGCTTCTACATTTGCCTCCTTCCTGATAAAAGCAAGGATGTGTATTACGTGAACAACCAGAGGAAGGCTTTCAGAACCAGGTCTTGGTTGTAGTTCTGTGGATATTTTAATAACATTAATAACTTTTATGAGACACAGTAAAAGACACCACTGCTAGAACTGCATCATTAAAGGCTTAGCAGGTTTTGAAGGTTAGCCCCATTATTGCTGCCCATTAACTCAGTAGCAACAATTGAAGACCATACCCGCCATGCTGAAACACCTATTTTAATTAACACCATTGCAATAATTATTAAATAATGTATCAAGAACATCAATTATTTTAATGTTGTTTAATCAGATGGTGGCTCCTGTGTTTTATCTTGTCTGACCTGTCCGCAGCATTTAATGAAATTGACTGCTGTCTTTATCCTGAAAGACTCTTCCTTCGGTTTCTAATGCGGCTCCCTTTCCCTCCCACTTCACTGATGCCCCGTCTAGTTTCCTGTATCTTCTTCCTCTTCGCACCACGGTATATTAGAGTCCCCCGAATACTCAGCTTTACACTACTCAGCTTTACACTATGAAATGGTTTAACCTAATCCCTTAGATTTAAATACAGTATATACTGACAACACCCCTTAAAGCTAATTAACAAAGGCTATTCACACTGAAAGTGTTATTAAAGGAATAAGGGTTTCCTTCACTGGACTTTGCCACCACTCATCGTTTAAACTAAATAAAAATCAAGGCAATACTATATTGTCAAAAAATGTACATTCATTTTCCTATGTAAAAGGGTAAAGGGATTTTCTCTTGTATATCAACAATATGAGTTAAGTACCCTGGTCAGTGTGCCCTTCCTAATTCTCTGCTGTATTTTATCCATTGATACAATAATTTTGAATTCAGTCCATTTATTTTCTTACAAGCCAATTTTTTATGTAATATTTCTTAAGATATTAGTTGTTTGACTATTTTGATGTTGCTCATTATTTATTATCCATACCTCGCACTACACCTAAATGTAACAGACTTCCAACAAAAATATATTGAATAAATCCGTGTAATGCCATCACGTATTTATAGCTAACCCCAATGCAGCAGTATTACTAAACTAGTAGTCTAATAGCAGAGCTACCCATGAATCAGGAGAATTCCTTTGCTCATTGTCTTTAATATTTTGAAAATTGCTCATGAATTAGCTAAAATGCTTTTATTATTTGAATAGAGATTTGTTATATAGCACCTAACAGTTCATAACTAGGTGGTTCTTTATCCTATAGATACTAAGTCTCTACCATACAATAGATTTTCTCAAATTAAAGCTATAATCATATGTAATGGCAGCAGAAACCTAGCCAAATAGAAGCAATGCACAAAATGAATCAGTATCATGGAGAGGGAGGAGAAAGAAGTGTTATCTTTCTTTCCCAAAGGTGTATAGATCCCACTTGCCCACTAGAAGCACTCCATCAGGGATATTGAATATCTTACAAGAAAATGTTAAATAGAATATTTAAGGATATATATATATATATATATATATATATATATATATATATATATATATCCTGTATCATTAATGATGCCACAGGACAAAAAGGAAGGTGATCAAGCTTATTTAAATGGGAGCAGCTGGAAACACCCAGGAGAATATTCTAATCTTTATACCCAGCCTTCGGCTAAATTGCAGAACAACACAGATTTATTTGGAATGTCTTAAACTACAAAGTTGGGCAACCTTTGTTAAACTCTGGAGAGGACAGTTTTTTATTTTGAGCCTAACAAATGAAAGATCAACCTGGGCCATCTGGGTCTGTAATAAGAACAAATAGCAAAAGCATGGTTAGCAAATATCATAGCATGGTTAAAGGGATGTTGCAAACATAGCTGTCTGCAGATGCTGTAATTTACAGACGTTTCATATTTCCTTTGATAATAACTTTAATTTATTCATCTGGCCCTTTATTTTGGGCCGATTTCCTTTCGCTTTATCAATATACTTCGAAGGAGTACAGAATAGTTAAAGTTGTGTATATACAACTCAGGGATGTGATACATTATAAGTCGCAAATTCTCATAAATTTGCTACCTGTAATTTTCCCTCCTAGATTTAATTAACAAATAAAAGTTCTCCAAGTGAATTATAAATTTGATATTCCTAGTTTATTCATCATCTATTAGATTAGCTTGGAAGGAAAGAAAAAAAACATGATTACAGGCCTTTTTTCATGGATAGCACTAATCATGTGCTCTTTCCAGAAAGACTACCTATTTTAAAGGGCACCATAGACTCACATTTGTATTTTACTGTCTCCTTTTACACTGGCAATATTTTATTTGTTCACTTTTAGGTCAAATATTTCATTCTTATTGGCACCTCAAAGTAATATGTAAGTGTAAAGGTGAAAATGAGATGCAAAGAAAATGCTTTTTGACAGCAGATTGATAGGGAATAGTTTATGCGTCATGAAAAATGGTTATGGCCTTTCTGTTTTTGCATTTGGGTCCTAGTCGCTACCAGCATCCCATATGGCTTTGGAAAGGAAAACTATTTTATATTTTTCATTTTTATCTAAGAATCAGCACTGCTCACTTACCATATTGAATGAAAACTATTTTGAAGTGGCAATATACCACTGATTTTGAAATTGCTCTTCTAATGATTGATTGCAGTAGACGAACTCTGAAATGAAAAGATAGGATTTAATCATAGGCTTTTTAAAAAGGCGGACACATATGTCTTTATGCAAGAATTTATTAAAGTTATTTACAGATATCATGTAAGTTCTGAATCATTCAAATTACCCCCTGTTCAAGATTTCTCATTTTAGAAATACCTCATTGGCTCCATACTTCGCCACATCTATGTATTTATATACTTACTCCAATTAAACCTACCCTTCTTTTATTAGTAGCTGAGACTTTTTTTTTAACCTAAAAATATTCCTATGCTAAAATTCTTTTTTTGCTATGATAGGCCTAATTCCTTCCTTCACTGAACCTTATTCTTAAAAAAATCAGTTTAACCTGTGCTTTACAGAGATATTACCATAAGCTTGAATGAATTAGTTCCCATGATCTTCTTGTTCACCTCACCAATTATTATCTTTATCTGGTTCTCTGTTTCAGATGGAAATGATTTGGTCATTGTTTTCTAATAATCCAAACATCAGTGTCATTGATCAAACTTCTACATATTTGTGACACAATTTCACATCGATCTTAAAAAACTTCTCTGCATAGGTTACCTAAACAATGTATCTGATAAGATTATAAAGCTGTGATGAAAACAAAACTCTATTAGAATGACTTGATGATATCATACAGCAAAAATGGAAGTAGAAATTATGGAAGGTTGTCAACAGTGTTCGATGTTCTCATCAGGAGGCCAGATTTTCTGTCTTTCTAGGCCTTCATGTTGAGCAGGTTACATCATGATTATGAGGCCATCACACAGCTGCTGTGTACCTTGGCCTTTGTATAACCATGCGGGGAAGCTGTAAACATCCTTCCCCTTGAGAGCTCTTACTTTTTACTCTCTTGAAGGCAAGAAAGCCCCGGGGACATCTGCATATATATTATTGGCAGAATTGGGTCCCACAGTCACCCTTCACTGAAAGCAAAGTTCAATATGTTTGGCTTCCATTCTTTATAATAAGAAAGTAAAGGCTACAGAGGTCTATGCTAGGTCCTGGGCCTCCAGTCTACAATGTCAGCCATAGCATTTAGCTACACACAACCTCACAATCCATCTTTCTATATTTTGTCATCTTTTGTCTCAGTAATTTTTCAAGTAGGGCTGGTACCACCTCTTTTAATGGTATTTGGAAATAAGTGGAGGTATTTCTGATTGTTAAAGACTGAGTATTGCTACCAGCATGTAGAGTTTTAATGCTAAGGAGGTTAAAATTCTACATTATGTGGGGCAGTGTCAAACGTCAAACAATGATATTCCCACCAAATAAATAAATAAATAAATAATTAAAAAACAAAATCCATTTAGTATTCCTATGGTTGTCATGTCCTAATCAAATTGTATTTTATATGCGCCAGTATAAAAATGCTCCCTGTATCTCCTTGTTTACCATCTCAGTCAATAATTTACTTCTCATTTCATTTTAAATATAATTTTTGTTATGAATACTTGCATTTAATGCATGTGCTGAAACAAAAGAACAGACTATCATGCCCGAATGACCTAGAGGTATAGGAAGCTAATTTTGTTTGTACTTTTTGTACGTAGTTCTGTCAAATACCAGATGGTCTGGAAAGGTAAGATAATGCTAATGACTCTCAAGGTATTGCATGGTGATTCTTTTAGCAACCAAGGTCAACCTGCCATTGTTCCGCTCAACAGAAGAGTTTAATTTATAAATAAGTTTATTTCCCAGAAAAGGAGAAGGAAGGAAATACCACATAAGAAAATATTTCCTTTTATTTTTTGTAAATGTTAGATTTCTAAAACACTAGTTCACACTGTTGTGGGTTGTGGGTTTTGCAGCATAAGGTGAATCCAGCAGGCTTGGGTTCTCCCCAACTCTGCATATTCAAGAGAGGTTTGGTCTTGGCCCGCTCCTAAGATGTATAGAAGCCACGGGCCACATCAGATACTTTATGCTAATGGTGTGATTTATGGAGGGGTTCTTGGGCCATACTAGATAGTCTATGCTAGCAGTGTGATCTGGGTTGGGGTCTGGGGTCAGGAGGTATCAGTTTGACCTTGGGAGAGGCTGCAGACTGAAAGTCAGTCACATGGATAGATGCCATGCCTATGTGACTGGCCCTGATTATATGGACACCAAGGCCTGGTGAGCCTCCCTTGGTGGGTAATGACCCGTCATGTTATCACATGTCACTGCTAGAAAAATTAAGCGCAATCTGTATGATTCCACTGGGATTCCACTGGGAGACAACTGGACACTTGTGCCCGGTCTCTCTTGGGTACCAACCTATGTACCTTTTTCCATTCCTGATTTTAGATAATAACCTGGAGTATAACCGCTTTTCTGAATTCTATCAGTCCTTCTAGGAAATTATAGAATATAAGAGTGGCCTTGGGGACGCCCAAAATTTGTCTTTTTATTTGTTTATTTTCTCTTCTTGCCACTGGTGAACATAGGGGTTTTTTTTTGCCTTTTTTTTCTTTTATCATAAGAGCATCTTAAAATTATGTTTATGATGTTACCAGTGTTTTCAAGATTAATTGTATATAATTGCCATATGGGAAAAAATGTGAGAATTAGTGACAAAGAGGAAGTGCTGAAGCAGATTCCAATGGCATTTGTCTTCCACCATTGAAAGCAAGTTTCTAGCTGTAGGTGTTTTATGTAGATGCCCTTCATCATCTTGAGGAAGATCCCTTGCACCTGGATTGAAGATTATTTAAATATTTTACTGTGCATGCTCTACAGGGAATGACATTGGATCATTCATCATTCTGGTTTAAATGGCATTATATGATCTTTTTAAAGCTTGATGGTTCAGTGTGTTTCTTGAGTCCTGAGTGTGCATGAAATTGTCCAACAAACCTTCCAGTACTTTCCTACCCCATGTAAGCTGGATGTGTTTTGTTACTTACAGTCTAAAAACTCTTAACTCAGGTGGCTATTATCTTCATAGTAGATTCAATTTCAATAATTCTACATGAATTATCAAGGGTCACATATAGTGATAAGTGACGAAGTTGAGGCTTAGAACTGAGACTTCTTATTTGAACATATATGTATATGTGTGTACACACACACACACACACTACTTGAGCTATCAGGCCAGTTCCACAGGGAATGTCAATATTTTATTTATATATATGATTGACAAGTTTTCATATATATAAAATACATATGATTGACAAGTTTTTCTATTAAGAAAGTCATGTCCCAGAAGATGAGGTTTGAAAAGTAGAAAAATCATTATATAGAGAGTGTCCTTTGGACACTCAATGTATGGGAATAAATGGTCTACAAAATATTTGATGAAGTGTCTAAAGTACAATCCCATTAAATATTTGTTTCATAGGATAAACATTTCTCCTTTGGTAAAAATAAAACTTGCAATGAATCTAGATATTTACAACAATATTTTAAGTTAGCAATTTATTATCAATTAGAACTCACTAAATTATTTTTTATAAGTATTTTTAGAAATAAGGTCAATTGTCTAGATTTATGTCAAAAGGTACAACATATAGAGATTAAGTTGAATAGGCAAATATTACCTGCAATTTGTGTTTAATCTGTAAATAAGGTTACTATCTTTTATCTTCTTATGTGTGCATGTACAACTGTGTTTTCTCTTTTACTTTAATAGTAGCCCAAAGGAAGGAAATGAGAGCTAACTTTTTAAAAAAACCATGTACCAGGGCTTCTGCTAGTCACAGAAGTAAGTTAATTTGCCCAAATTCACAGAGTTAGTAATAATGTAATTAACCAAATTCACAAGGGTATGAACCAAACTCTGTTTCATTGTAACAATTATGTTCTCTTTTATGATGTCAGGTCATTGGCAACTTATTAAATCCAAACTATGTAGTATTTGAAGCCCCTTTGAAAATAATCACAGCCTAATCCAAATTCATATTTTGTAACTCATGTATAGCTCAGTAATTTTCTAAGAGTATTTTTTTAAGTATTTCTTAGAAAATTTATTAGGGTGACAATGGTTAGTAAAATTACATAGATTTCAGGTGTACAATTCTGTAATACATCATCTGTATATCACATTGTGTGTTCACCACCCAGAGTCAGTGGTCCTTCACTCACCATCTGTGAGTTTTTGTTTCTTTGTCTTGTTCCTTTGTTGCTTTCAGTTTTATATCCTACATATGAATGAAGTCATTTGGTTCTCAGCTTTTTCTGTCTGACTTATTTTGCTTAACATAATAATCTCAAGATCTGTCCACATTGTCGCAAATGGCACTATTTCATCTTTTCTTAATGGCAAGATAGTATTCCATTGTGTATATATACCACATCTTCTTTATCCAATCATCTATCAAAGAATACTTGGGTTGTTTCCATGTCTTGGACACCGTAAATTATGCTTCTCCCAAGAAGACATACAAACGGCCAACAGATACATGAAAAAATGATCAACTTCACTAGCTGTTAGGGAAATGTAAATCAAAACCATAATGATGGCCGGCTGAGTGGCGCTTTAGTTAAGAGTTGGCTTGGGGTGCCAGCTCTGAGCAGCGGGACCTCAGTTTGGATCCCAGATAAGGGTCAGTGACACTGCGCCCTCTACAGCTAAAATGGTGAACAACAGCTCCACCTGGAGCTGGGCTACAGTAGGCTTCCATAAGCTACTGTGAGTGGCTGGCAGCCAGCGTGAGCAGCCGTGAGCCACTGTGAATGACTGTCCAGTGGCCCGCGACCGATCTGCCTCATCCAGGAAAAGCACAATGACGATACCAACCTGGGCCAGTGAAGCAACGTCCTCCACAACTAGACTGAAGAACAAAAGGACAGCAACTTGTCTGTTCCCCTTCCCCGATTCCCCAACGCTGTTCCCCTCCCCCAATTCTCCAATAAAATCTTTAAAAAATTAAAAAACAAAACAGAAACAATGAGCTGTCACCTCACACCTGTTAGAATGACCGTCATCAACACAAGAAATAACAAGTGTTGCAGAGGCTGTGGAGAAAGGGGAGACCTCTAAGAGTTTTTTAGTCACCGTCTCAGAAACAATCAAAAAATATTAATCTGTCACTTATTGTTTCGCCAGCTTTTCACATTTTAGACTATATCTAACCACTGTTCTTTCAAATATCACCCTCTCCTTGAAGTTCCAATTTAGTATCAACTGTTTATATTAATATTTCCTTAAATGTCCTATCCATTGTTGATTTCATATTTATGAACTTCGATTGGTATTTTAAAGTGCATTTTGCTTTAATATTTACTTCACTATTTAATATCAGAGTTAATTAACTTGAATGGTTTCATACATTTTTCTCTGATAGTTTATTTGCTGATATCTATTTATTACAAGTAATGTTATATAAAAAGAACAAATATATGATGGCGTGTGTATAAATAATAATAGTTAAGGTAGCTTGTTTTTAGGTGAAATGTTTATATATTGGTTATATATTAATGCATTTCAAACAATTTAAAAAATTAATTATATGGGCCGGCCGAGTGGCACATTGGTTAAGAGCTGGCTTGGGATGCCAGTGGCCCCAATTCAGATCCCAGATATGAGGGCCAGTGACACTTCTCTCTACAGCTAACAACAGCTCCACCTGGAGCTGGGCTGTACGAGCCCCAGCAATGGTGTAGGCTGCAGCCCCTGCTGCAGTGGGCTGCCATAGGCTACAGAGAGTGGCCAGCAGCCAGTGTGAGCTGCCAGTAGCCACGGTGAGCGACCATCCAGAGGCCGGCAACCCATCTGCCTCACCCGAGAAGAGCATAATGATGATACTAACATGGGCAGTGAAGCAACATCCTCCACAACTAGACTGAAGAACAAAAGGATAGCAACTTGTCTGTTCCCCTTCCCCGATTCCCCAACACTGTTCCCCTCCCCCAATTCCCCAATAAAATCTTAAAAAAAGAAATTATAGATATTTGAAATGCAATGCAATCTTATTCTAAATTTATTAGCATGTACTGAGCTACTATCAAGAGACATAAAAATAGTTAAATCCTCTTTTCTGGTTAGAATTTTGCATATGGAAAGATGCCATGAATAAGATATTATATACATTGTTAAATATTATACAATTGGCATATAAGGATTAAATGTCAATTAGGCAAATATGCACTTTCTTTTACTAAAAACAAATGATTCTCTTACATAGGCATAGGTAGTAGTGTAGCAATATTACAAAAGTCATAAATGGTAAACTGGAAAACAAACTAGAATAAGGAAAACACATGAGAGAGAAATGAGTGTATGCGTACAATATACCCGGACCACCAATTCTAACAGCAAACAGAACCACATTTTAGAGGACACAGTGCATGGAACCTTTGCGAAGGATTCCAGATAGATCAGTCAACCTTCATCATAATTCATGTTCTGATCAACCACTCAAACATATGGTGTGGTTTACAGGTGCAGATAAAATTTTAGTGAGGTCATAATTTTAACTAAGAATAGATTTTTTTTTCTCCTGAGAACATAAATATTTTCTGTAGATTCCACTGAAATAAAGCAAGTTGGTAATTATAGGAAGACTGAAGCATCCCATTTTATTATATATTATATATACATGTATGTATATACATAGATATTAATTATATAAAACCTTTGTCGTGTCCTTCAGATGCTCAGGTTTAGAAAACCAGCTTTGTTTTATATTTTAGGAATTCCTGTGTTTTTTCTAAACAGAGCAGTCAATGTTAAACTATTGTGTCTACTGCCTTTTTGGAATATATTTGCTATAGTGTATAATATGAAGCCTAAAATAACAATAATGTTAGTGAATTTAGAAAATGTGGGGTGAGAATTAGTCAAGTTAGGCCACCTAGATTCATATTCACTAAGAAACTTCTTGTATTGTATTAAATTTATTTATTCGATTCTACCTTTATAGAATTTCTTCTACACTGAGAGGCTGAAATGATCTTAAATTACCCAGAATTTGATACAGGATCTGGTGCAGAAAAAATACTTAATAATTTTTTGATTGAACAAATGTATCAGATTATGACAAAGGACTCATTGGAACATCGAGGCATAAGGCTGGCTGTCAGTAGGTTTAGGCCCTGGGACTTACGAGGGCATTTGATCAAAACTTGGCCTATGGGTCTACTTTAGATCAGGGGACAGTGATTGGCTCAGAGATGGGTAGCACAGAGACACAGAGAATAACTTTGCAAAAATGTATATACTCTTATCATGACAATAATTATTTACTATCATGTGTTATCCAATTATATTTTAAAATGCAAAGCATTTTGCAATTTCCAGTCATTTTTAAGAATCATTATCATTCTGATTGCAGATTTTTTTTTCTCAAAAGAAGTAAGTAATATTGTGTTAAAATACAGAAAGCACAAGAAAGGAACAAATCCTCTTGTAATACCTATTCCATACATAAGAAATAATTTGTATCCATGTAGATCTTCCCCCCTAAAATTCTCGATACTGTAGCCCAATAGCGTATATATTGTGACCTTGACTCTAGGGCTTGATGTATCGAGAGGGAGATGTGAGAAAGAGAAAGCCTTGAATTTTCACAGACTTTTAATATATAATTTAAAACCAGGAAAAACAAATATTAAATATTAAATTTGAAAGCCCATCATCTTTTATCAGTAGCACCATTCCAGATACATATTTTATGGAAGAATGAGAAACTTGATAAGGTTTTACATGCAAATATATTTAGAATGGTATTTATGTTAGTGAGAAATTAAAAAAACTACTTTTATCCAATATTAAGAAAATGGTGAGTACAATAATTGTATATCCATATGTACTGTGGAGACATTATGAATAGTATTAGGAAAAACAAATAGGCAAGCCAAAAAAAAAAGTAAAGATTGTATTAGCAAAATATACAGCAAATGACTCATGCTGAGAGCATATAACAAACTACCACGTCAATGAGTTAAAAACAGGTGACTGGAAGAATGGACAAGAGAATTAAGTAGTTAATTTACTAAAAAGGAAGCCTACATGGCAGATATGGATGTGGAAATGTACCTGACTTTATTAGTAATCAGATAAATTAAAAAATATGAATGACATGGAGACCCTTGGGGGTGTGACAAAAATTTTAGGATTGACAGTATAACATGTGAGAACTTAAAGTTTTGTACATTGCTAGTGAGAGTGAACACTGCAATGGTACAACCGTTGCAGAAAATACTAAGTCTCACTCATGTTACACATGCCTATGACCCAGTAACTTCATTGTTAGGTATATATCCAGCTGAGGTCAATGCATGTATACATGCATACATACGTAAGGAAGATATGTACAAGAATATGCATTATCACGTTATTAAAAAGAGCTACAAACTGGAAAAAATGTATAACAACAGGGAAATAGATAAGTTGTATTGTATTAATTTAGGCGGTGACGTGCACTGTATCCTTGAAAATAAATGAAGTGTAGCTAAATACAATAGGCTGAAGGAGATTTCAGCCTATTGTATTTAGCTACACTTCATTTATTCTCAAGGATACAGTGAGGGAGAAGGGTAAGGGATTAGACAGCAAAAATAGGCAACTACAATATTGCCACTGGGATATGAAAAACAGTTTGGGGAATATAATTAATAATGTTCTAAATATTCTGTGGAATGTCAGATGATCATAGGTCTTGTTAGGGAGACCATTTCATGGATGGAGTAGAGGTTTGATCACTGCACTGTATTACTAAAGCGGAGGTGGTATACCTACTGTAATTGAATATATATATAGATAGTCACGGGACGTGGATTATACTGTGGAAGAGAGTCAGAGGAAGAGTAATAGATATATATGATATGGGGGGGAGTGGGGTGGCGAATTGGGGGTGGGGGGTTGTCACTTTGAGGGGTAAAATGTATAACTATTGCACTGTGTTTTACACCTGAAACTAATTAAAAATAAATAAATAAATAAATAAAATAAAAATAAATACAATAGGCTGGATTAAACACAAACATAATGCAAAGTGAAAGACACACAAAACAATACATAGTGCTAATTCCTATTACACTGAATTAAAAAAACAAAACAGGCAATACGAAACTTTAGTATTTTGGGGTGTATACTTAAGTGACTAAACGCTAAAATAAAAGGGCAAAAACATAGTCAATGTCAACTAAAACAGTGGTTAACTTGAGTGAGGACGGAATTTTGAGAAGAAGAAACATAGAGGACCCTTGAATACTCACAATGTTTTATGTCTTTATTAGAGTAAGGGTTTTGTGGGTGTTCACATTATAATAACAAAGTGTATATTATTTTCATATGATACTTTTCCATATGTGTGTTGTATTCTACAATAAAACCAGTTGTACAAAGGCAAAAATCGCATATGTATTTTAAAATTCATGTGCATTGACTATATTTTCCAATTCACTTAACTCCATTTTACTTCCCACTTATTTGGTGCAGAATGTTGACTTATGATAGAAAACTCATTCAATGTCCCACAATTTTAAGACATATTTTTGAAGGTTTACTGTGATTGTATCTGCCAGTAATGTAAGTAATCAAGATTCACAAGTGAAGAAGGCAGAGTCTGGCCTTGGAGAGTTTATAAATATTCTTTCTCAACATTGCAGTCTTTAAAATTCGGATGAAATCAGAATTTGCTCAGGAGGCCATTGCTAACTTAACGTTATTGAAACTGGACTGATGATACACATAACACAATGACCCTTCTTGACCAGTTCATTGAAGGTTACCCAGATTCAACACTGTATGAGCCACAACTTGTCAGTGCTGTCTGTGTGTTAATTTATCAGTCTCATCTGGGGTGATTTGGAGATGGCCCCTCCCTCCCGAAGGGTCTGAAGAATGCTGTAGCTGTTTCCCTTAGGAAATGTTTATTTTCTCCATAACCAAAGACATCTGCTTATAAGGAAATTGCCATCTTGTCTGTATGTCACATTCTTGTGAAACGTGATCATTTACAAAGGGTCTCTGGATGTTACATAAATTGGGACAGTGTGAAGGACACTAGAAAATAAAGTCGTCTTTAAGACGTACTTCAAGTGACTTAATATCACATTGCCCTTCTTCCCTTTATCCTTTCAAAACAATGAACATCTGTGAGAATGGACATTTTCCATTAGTTGTGAATGGTGTGTATTTTTTGCAAAGATATAATGTTTGCTATTTTCTTTACAAAATATATTCCAAGAGTATATTCACTGAGTTACAATATAGAGAATGAAATCTTGATCAGTAAGTTGTAATAATATTATAACAATAAAATAAAAATATTTTGTTTATATAAATTCATTCAAAGGATGATTTATTTGAACAAGTTTAGTAAGCTTAATAATCTTCCCCTTTTCTATTTAAAAGTAGACATCAAAGGAATATCAGCTTGATTCATAACTGAAAAAGTCATAATAATATTGTAACTATAAAATAAAAATATTTTGTTTATATAAATTCATCCAAAGGACAATTTATTTGAGCAAGTTTAATAAGTTTAATAATTTTCCCCTTTTCTGTTTAAAAGTAGGCATCAAAGGAATATCAGCTTGATTCATAACTGAATTCAGAATTGGTTTGCTATCAAAATTGTTTTGCTGCGCATTTCTCATTAGCAATAAAACTCAGAAAAACAAACCAAACATCTGAGGGTTTCTAAGTCAGATGGCGTTTGGGTGTTTACTCATTTGTATACTATTTCCTTCCAATATTTTTGGTGAAATATGCCCAGAGATGGTGGGAGGCATTCTTTTGTTGCCAAAAAATTGTAGACGGAGATGTCTACTTGGGCCAAACCTCAAGATCTTTCCGCTTAATGTAGTTCCACTGCATTTTGAGTAATAGATGTGCAGCCCTCCTCATTCTCATCACCCTCTAATCTTCCTTTAGCAGAAGCGGGCCCCCATGGAGTCACACACAGTTACTCGCTCAGTGGAGTGAGGTCCGGAGGAAGCCATGTAGCAGCCATGCGTACGCGTACGCATCGCAGGGACCTGTGATTTGGACATAATCCCAGCCAAATGGACTTGGGAGAGGTCTCCTGGGACATTTCAGAAGCAATTGCTTATCCTTAAGAAACAGACATAAGACATCCCAGGGCCCTTTCTCCACTTCTCAATCCTGTGTGTTGAGACGACATGTGCAACTCTCTTTAAGGCATGGAGGGAACTGTCATTGAATGCAAACCTGCCAGTGGCAGGAGAGCATTTAATTTTTGCCCTGTTTGTTCAGTGATCTTACTATTTAAACCTGTACACTTTATAATTATCACAGACATTCCCTTTCCTTTGTCTTTTAATGTGCCATTTGTTAACCTGAAATACTAGCTTATGCTTGAGTTCTATTGCAAGAGAAACGGAGGCATATTCATTTCTTTTCTTTGCTTTAAATTAAATTTATTGGGGTGACAATGGTTACCCTCTGGTAACCAGTAAACTTTGTGTCTATGAGTTTTTGTTTGTGACTTTCAGTTCTACATCCCACATGTGAATGAAATCAACGGTTCTCGATTTTTTCTGTCTGACCTGTTTCACTTAGCCTGATAACCTCAAGATCCATGCATATTGTCGCAAATGGCACTCTTTCATCTTTTCTTATGGCAGAGTAGTATTCCATTGAGTATATTTACTCTTTTATAAAAACATGTTTATTGAGTGTCATGTGCCAGAAACTCTTCTAGAAAGAAACAAAAGAACAGCGTATATATGTATGCCAGTTAGTGACAAAATATAATGCATTTTACATACAAGGTATGAAAATCCTCAAAATTATTAAATGACTTAATCCTGTCATTTAAAATATTGCATTTTATATCAGAGTACCATGATAATAAGAGAATATTTATACTTCCAATATATGTTAATTTCCCTCTCTTTTGGGTCAAGTCAAAATTATCGAGCAAAACACCCTATATAAAGAATCCAGCTAGAATTCAGTAAAAGAAGTAGAATAAGGACCTAGCAGATTGAAATTTAAGCTAAAATAGTAGAACGATCTGAAATGTTTTAATGAGAAACAGAGCAAAGTATTTTAAGGTTCACTGAACTAAAATGGGAACATCTGAGTTTTGTTCCTGACTTTCTAGATATGAGAATGTATTTCAGAAAGTTACTTAATATCACAATGATTCAATTTTGTAACATAACATATATATTGCAGTACATTAGGAAAAGCAAATAATACAGAATAAGAAATTTTTTTGATAATAGATCAAATTGTGTGTGTATAAAGTATCAAAAAATGTATCAGGAGGACAAGAGAACTGGCTGATTTAGAGTTAGCTTATATGTGAAAAAATGAGAAAACTATAAATACATTCATCTATGAAGGTGACAGTTTTCAAGCCTCATTAAAATCGCCTATATCTTGTGAGGGGGGGAGAAGAAAATTCCATCTGTGCTACAGTTTTCATTGTCTAAGATTTCTGTGGCCCAGAAACCGAGTCGAAGGAAAGACTCGGCAATTGCTGTCGAGAGCTGGCTGTGCAGTTGAAACACATATTCCTTCCTCCATCTATTGAGATGCATGTGTGAAAATATATTCACAATTATATATCACTGCACACAAGCTCATTTACACATTTCCAAGCTATCGCTTTTTTATTTGTTTCTATTTCTCTCACATAACATTTGTGCAAAGTATAATAAAATAATCAAACCCCAAGCTTTCTAATGAGATCAGTAGTGGAATTAGGAAGGTAAATATGTTAGATAGTAGAGTGATGGCATAGAAAAGGGACAAAACCCGGCTCAACATAAGTAACACAAGAGAAATTACTAGAGGTGAGTAAGTAGCAACACTCAAGCAAAGGCAGACAAAGCAATGGTACAGAGGAGTGGGGAGCATAAGAAAATGCTGCCCAGCCTAACTAATTTCAGTAGAGGGAATTCGTTCCATCTTGAGACTAATTTTTACATCCCTGGAGTGCATTTGCTATCTTGGTGGCTCATATTTTTTATGCTTTTCTAAATGTATGCCTGCCATGTAGACACACATCTGTAAATATATAAATTCATGGCACTAAAGTACTTTCAGTATATTTATAGTCAGTAAAATTGCATTTTCCATATTAATTCATCCAATCTTAAATGTTTCTGAAAAAGAAACAGTGCTAAGCATTGTGGAGACATATTGAAATAAGATTTTGAATTAAACTGATTATTAAGTGATTTATAATCCAGTTTGCATATCCATAAATCCATTAGACATATTTTGAGCACTCTTACTATGTCAAAATGTACTTGGAACTTTTACAAAATAAAACTTAAATATGTAATGTTTATTGCTAGGGTAAAGGAAACAAAATAGACAGGAGGATGATAGGTAGATTATATATTGGGAAGAAAGAATTGAAAGAAATGTATGCATAGATGATTATGGGAATGGAAGAAAAGGAGACACCAGCCACTTATTTAAAATTAACGTTATCTCACTGATGGTTTTTGTCATTAGAGCAGTCAACAAAGGTATGATGATCCATAGTGACATGAAGATAATGAGTCTGAATTTAGAAATGATGACTGTTGGATGAATGCACAAAATGCCCAGGGGTACAGACCAAAATATAAGGCTTCCAGCAAAACATGTATTTATAAATTATTTGGTTCATAAATGTTGGTTTATAATCCTCTCTCTCTTTCCTTTGTATATTAATTTTAGACGATAGAAAAGAAAACAGGAAATAGGTGTAACGAAGTTGAAGACATTAAAATCTAAAATGGTATGTCAGGATTTTCTGTGAATTTGTTCTACAATACTCTCTCTTGATTCAATTTCCATGGATTAAACACATTGACTGGACCATATATAGAGAGGTTTTCATTTCCTGCTGTTTACTCTAATGAGTCACCAGGGCATCCTGGGTTATTAGTTTTCCCAGCTATTAGAGGCTTGATTACTTCCTTTTTCATTTATTTTACTTTCCTTGTTAGTCCTACTGGAATACGGCTTTCTAAATAATCTCCCATTTACATGGTACCTCTTCCCTCTGGATTCCATTATCTTTAGACTGGACAGAAATACATATGGCAAACGATGTATTACCTGAAATTTTTTAAGTTCATTTTTTTCGTTTTGATTTTTCTGTTTTGACATCAATATGTTTAACTACGGAATCTCATAGGTTTGACCTTATGGTAATTTACGGACTTGCTTTATAAGTCCATAGTTAATGCTGCTATTTAGACAGTTTTAAAATAAGTGCAATACTGCCGTTAATGTCCCTGTTATCTACCTATTCCTAGTTTTCATATCTATCAATAAACTGATGTTAAGGAGTCTCTTTTTTTTTCTAAGTATTAAACTATTCTTTAGTTGATGAAAATATCTGTATACATGCATAGGTCATATCCATACCAGCTTCAAATATTAACAACAAAGTGATGGGTTTTAATATTCAGGATAAAGAATCCATAACTAGAACTAGAAACAAAAGATCTGGGAACTCTTTCTGATTATTTTTAGCTTATTTCTCTGGGCCATTTTGAGGATAATTGAGTTATAGTATTTTCAGTCCTTTGAATGCAGTTCTGTATGTTATGTATTATTTAATGGGAAATTTAATGCATCACCCCCAACAAAATCTCAGATTCATTGCATCAGAATTAACGATCTTTATTTCAGACCCTAACTCAGCCTGGGATACCTATGAGGTCATTAGGCAAGCACTTATGAATTCTATTTATAGCATCCACGTGGACACAAACAAACAAAAATGAGAAACAACAACACTATTCAGAAAACAGTATATTTTTTTCCTGTTTAAAGGGAAGTGTCAACAAACACACTGAAAGAAGTTTAATTCATAATCTAACAATTTTCTCTGAGTATTTTGAGACTTATCTTGGTTTGTTTTTCTCTGAGGAAACAGAGTATTTCTTTTATTCTAAACCAAAATCTCTTGGTTTTCTAGAATTATTTTCATTAACTTAAGTGCTGTAATAATAGTTACCACACAGCATAGCCTCAAGGACTCTTTACAATATAATAACCCAAATAAAAAACATATACAAGCACTCATCTACAGCATGCTGAGGCATTTTTTCTAATGTATTTCACACTCACAGATTTCTTTGAGAAATAGTTTGCCTTTTTTTTTTGGCATAATTTCAGCTACTATAGAAAATAATGTATAGATACTGTCAAATAAATAATGGCAATATCTTAATTTCTAACTGGTGTCACTTAACTCTGCAGTCTGTAAGCAACTCTGTGAATTAGGGTATGTATGATATAGTATTTGCAGAGAGATGGTAAGTAACCAAGATTACTCCCTGAACTCTAGAACACTGCTCATATCTCCTGACATATGACCATGATTTTTAAGACAGGATACATTGTGATGGCTGTCATTGCTGTTTGTATAGACCCAGCCTATATTCCTAGTACAGGAGTCTTAGACAAGGGGTACGTTAAGGACAGAACCACAAACTGTTTATCTTGGTGTTAACAGCAGGCACCGTGGAACACACCACAGACATCCATTTGATATATGCCCACGGGACAGAAACTTCTGATTGTTATTTTTTTTTAAATTGCAAGTCAGAAGATGAACCTTTACATTCGTTCTTACAGAATTCAGAGGAAGCTTTAGCAGAAGGAAGTCAGTCATAGACTGTATTAGTAACTTAGGAAGTTACCAGTTATAATTAACATATGAAGAATTGGTGTTGGAGGGAGAAAGAGGAAGACAATCATAATTAATTACCAATTAACATGGACATTTTGTGAAAACAATTTTAGATCAAATCTGTGGTGATGGAAGGAGAACTGACTCTGGGTGGTGAACACACAATGTGATCTATAGATGATGTATTACAGAATTGTACACCTGAAACCTATGTAACTTTGCTAACCATTGTCACCCCAATAAACTTCACGTAAAAAAAGAGAAACAATTTTAAATTGAGATATGTAAGTACAATGTTAAAATGAATGTGTGCATAAAAAACAAGCTAAGAGATATGGGGATGGGCTTTTATGCCTTTTTTTTTCCCTTACAAAGTTATTTTTCCCATGATTTGTAGGCTGAATGTCTTTTTCAAGGGTATATAAACTACTCACATTTTCTGATTCAAAACACATTTAAGTACAAAAGAATTTACTGGATGCATGTAATGAATTAATTGTATAATTCATGGATTAGTCCAGCCAGAATGATGACAATTTAAGATCTCAATTTTGTTTTGAAAGATTTACCTTTTTTTTTTTGAGGGCAGTGTCACTGGCCTTCATATGTGGGACTCGAACCGGGGCTGCCGGTCAATTTTGTTTTGAGATTCAATTTTTAGTTCATCAAATCTTTATCTTGATATAAAAATCAAATATTTTGCACAAAAATAGTTTCAAAGACAATATAATAGTAAAATATACTATTTTAGAAATAGTAAAAAAGATATAAATAGTGAAGTAAAATATATACTCACTGCTTTATAATTACATAATATTTCTTATGGTAGAAGGTGGTATTTTCCTATTACCAGTAAAGCTGTGTTTTTCTTTATTTTGTGAGTTGTCATTGTGGCTAGTCACTAATTCCTTCATCCTATGCCAAGAGGCGTTTATTTGGGAGCCAGAATTTTGAGACTCGTGTAAAGCTTTTGAAAGGAAGACAGCATCACAGTTAGTCTTTGACAAACGGTTGTTTATACATTGTGCCATGCAGCTCTCTTTTCTGAGCCATCACTCTTAGTTTTTCATATCTTTCTTCAGAAAGCAGGGAAAGACATTTACTACCATCATTACACAACAAGGATTGCATGTGTAACAATATAAAGCAATTTAGTTTACAAAGTTAATCTTGAAATATTTTAAATAGAGCACTTCATGTGACAATTATTAAGTTATTTTGATACCTATATCTGTAAACTCCAAAGTTTTTTCCCTCATTCTCTCCCTATTACAACAGTTATTGTAGAATTAGGAATAAATGTAATTTGCAGGTTTTAGATGTGGAAAGAGATTGAATATTCCAGTCAGCTGTTAAACAGTTTAAGCAAATTTATTTTCATTTGTTTTATTTTTCATCTCTTGCTAAGAAATTATTAAAAATCACAGAGTCTAATGATAACTCATGTACAAATTAAGGGATTCTATTAAATTTAATTTTCAAGAAAAATAAATTATACATTGTGTAATGGCGCAACATAAAATAAGTTTAATTCTGACTCACAGTGAAAATGTAGGTCCTTCTAATTGGCAGGAAATGTAATAATTCACAGACCCTGGGTCTTTTCATTTTGTGGCTCTGTTTTCTTTAATATAGTGTTTTGATGGTTCCCTGTGATAATTCACTTTATGTGCCCACTTGAATGGGCCACAGGGTCCCCAGGTTACACATTGATTCTGGGTCCCATCTAGGAAGGTGTTTCAGGATGAGATTAGCAATTGAATTGGTGGACTCGGTCTAGTACAGGGCAGGGCCCTCCCCAGAGTGGCTGGGCATCACCCAGCCTGCGGAAAGCCTAAGGAAAACCAAAGGTGGAGGAGGAAGGAACCCATCCATTTTCCTGCCTCACCATTTGAGCGGGGGCATCTCATCGCATCCTTTGCTCTCAGGCTAGGGTATACCGTTAGTGCCCCTGGTTTCTCAGCTCTTTAAACTTGGGCTGAATTACACCACCAGCCTTCCTGGGTCTCCGGCTTGATGTGGCAGATGGCGGGTCTTCCCAGACTCCATAATTGTGTGAGCCAATTCCTCATAATAAACATCTATGTCTGTATCTGTAGATGTATATTGATAGAGAAAAACGGGATATATGCATAGAAATGGAATTAATAGCATAACCGTGTGTGCTGTTGGTTCAGTGTTCTGGAGAACCTGACTAATAGAATACGCTGTTCCTTTCACGTTAGTCATTAGAGGGGAAAGAAATAATGGCAGAGGGTGCGGTATTTCTTAATTTCCTTTCTTGAGGACTCAGTCACTTGGCCACACCTAACTGTGATGAGGTTGGAAGATGAAGACAGCTGGGCTGTCAAAGAAGGGCACATGGGCTTGCCGAGCAGCTGACCAGTCTCTGCACACAGAATTTACTATTTAAACAGTGGCCACAATATTAGGCACCTTTAAAGTAGAGTCTTTACACAATTAAAAATAGCAGAATGAGGCTGGCCGAGTGGCATGGTAGTTAAGAGCTGGCTTGGGAAGCCAGCGGCCCTGGTTCGGGTCCCACATATGAGGGCCAGTGACACTGCCCTCAAAAAAAAAAAAATAGCAGAATGACAACTTTAAAATCTATCATTTTATATTTTAATTCAAAAATCAGTGCAAGTTAGTGGCTAAAACCTAGAGCTAGGTTTCAAGCCCCCTTTTTATTGGGGCAAGAAACATGATGTTAAATTCTATCGCAAAGCAAATTTAACTCAGTGGACGTATTTATTGGAAATTATATTTTTGCTTTCTTCCTTCTTTAACTTTCACAGTATTTTATATCCTGCTTTGGTTTCATGGATATAACAATAATGGTCCAAGTTATAACAATATAATAACAACATAATTTCAGCTTTGTTAGATACAAGTGAAAATTTATGTAATGACACCAGTCCATGAACATATTTCTATTTTTTAATTAACCGATATTGCTGCTTTTGTTCAGAGGACTGTGACCAATTAAGTTGATTATGGAGAAGTGTCACGAGTCTTCAGTCACAAAGGCAGCTGAAATCTGGAGTGTTTATTATAATGTGCAGTTTCAATCCCAGGCTATTCAAGCCAACATGAAACAAGGAGCAAATAAAGAAAGGGAACTGATAGTATACACCAAGCAATATTAGCTTAATATTGATGAGGTGTTAGGGAGAATGGACATAGTCCCAGAGACTAGGATAATGCCGCTTTATTGTCTGATTCTCTACTGGAGGTGTTCTGAGACTCGCACAGGGATTGTTCTGTCAATCTTCTAGCAATTTCCATTATTGCAATGGTAGAAAAGCCTCACTCCAGTGGTACAGGACATAAAACAGTGAGATATCGTGTCTCGGTGCAATCTAATCATCATACAATGCTGTGTACATCTCGCTAAAAATTAGTAACAAGTTCTGCCTATGTTGCCTTCATATGTGCTGAACAAAATGTTTCTTCGGACTCCAAAGGGGAAATACGTTTTCTACCCAACTGCATCTCTTGTTCTTTTCTCCTATTATACATGGATGAATTAGAGGAAAAGGGGAAGAGGAGGGGAAAGAAAAATGTGTGTGTTTAAGTGAATAAATATAGACAAATACATGATATGTATGTATATATGTACATCATATATATGCATATGTATATATGTGTGTGTATATATGTATGTATATTTATCACAGCTTATAATCAGTTGATCAGTAAATATTTGAAGAGTGTCTTCTCTGAGTTAGGCATCAACAGCTACATTAGTAAAGCCTGTGGTTTTAGGAGCTTATATTCTCATGAAGGGAATTATCTATCAAAAAACTCCAGACATCGTGAAGTGTCATGAAGAAAATAAGAGAATAGAGTCGGACTGCATGAGGAGATGGGGTTTGAGCAGGCCCCCTGATGCTGAGGCTTTGTCCCAGTTCAGTGATCTCCACAATCCACAGGAAGCTGCTTCTCTGTTTGGCTCATCTGTCGAAAAGATACAATGACTTAAACATTAATACAGCTACATCAAGGAAGCTAAGCGGTGCCTGCCAGAGATGTAGGAAGTAAGAATGTACTCACAGAATACTCTAAATAGTTAGGAAAATAAACCTGAGGGCCCTCAAAAGAGCTGTGAGGACTTCTTTCTGATTCTTGGAAGTGGACCCTGGCATCACTGCCTCTGGTTCCTCTCTGCTTCTCAGCGTGGCTCAAGCTCCTGGTCAGCCTCCCACCGCACACTTTCCTTGTCTCATTCCCCGATGCTCCCTCCATTGTGACCCTTCACCGTTGTGTTAGTTTGTTTGTTTGTTTTTTATCTCTTTCAGGGTCCTCCTGGTTCTTTGCACATACATTTCCATCTTCTGTAGCTCCTCTTTTGTCTAGGTAATGCCAACTTTCACAGGAAAATTGGTTCTCAGAGAAAACCTGCAGGAGGTGTCATGAGGCTTCTCCTTTTTCTTTCTCAAAATATGGAGATCTACCTCGGCTAGTCCTGGCCCTCCTGCTGGTTGGGTCTCTGAAGGAAAAAAAAAAAAGTTGGGGAGAGATAAGATTTTGGTGCATAAAGTATTTTTCTGATTATTTTAGTCCTATGCATTACAATATGAATTTTAGAGTCAGCTTATCAAAATCTGCAAACAGCCTGATGCAATTTAGAAGGATTTTATGTTTAATTTGCCAATCAATTCTAAGAAAATTAACCAGTTATAACACTGAGTCTTCCACTACATGAATACAGTATGTTTTGATAATCAGTTAGGTCTTTAATTTTTCTGATGCTCTGAAGTTTTCAGCATGGAAATCTTGCTCATATTTTGTTATATCCTTGAATATGTTATATATTTTGATCTATTGTAAATGGAATTATTTTTATTTTGTTGCCCAATTATTTATTTTAACTATATAGAAATAAAATTAACCTTGTATTTCAAAATCTAAGGATTCATTTCAGAAAGCTTTTTTTCATAGATTCCGTAAAATTATGTATGAACAGAATTAAGCTCTGCAAAATAATGACAGCTTTAAATTTTTCCAAAGTGATGTGTTGTTTTTTTTTCCTTTTTGATTTATTGAAGTGGCTAGGACTTCCCTTGCAATGTAGTATAGAGTGGTGAAAATAGTTATTCTTATCTTGGGCCAAATCTTTGGTGAGGAAAATTGACCTTTTACTATTTCGTGATGATACCTGAAGTCAGATTCGGGAGGCCAAAATGATTTTATGTTGACAGCAATTTATATTTTCATAACTATATTTTTTAGCTATTTAAATCATTGAACTAACTGTTCTTTCTCTTAGTCAAATCTTATCAACCTTTCAATCACTGTAATTTAAATTCCCAAATAGATTGTTAGTGAAAGAGAAAATATTGAGCAAAAGACTTATTAAACCAGTTTATTTCTTATATAGATTTAATAAGTTAGGGCAAATTAACTTATATATCAATTCCTTATATGCTGATGATTGTGGGAGAGTTTTCTTGGTTTCAATCAGCTGAGATGTATAAAAAATTGCTGAGTTTCTCTTCTGCTCAAATAATCAGACTACTCTATTGTGGCTATTTTGAGGAAATATCTATCCTCTGGGGGCCTTTTCATGGTTAAGCAGCTAGCCCTCCTAAGAAATACTCACCCCTGTATAACTTATGAGCCATCAATAGGTGTAGAAGAATTTAATTTCCCAATCGTTTTAGAGAAATTACCTAGTAACTTCATTCTTAAATATATTTACAATGGTTTGATCTATTTCTTTCACATATCATATGATCAAAACCAATGTTGATAAAGTCCCCATTGAATGATATCGATAGATAGTCCACTCTTCACATGATGTCAACTAGTTATTTGAACAGGAAATGTATCTACCACTATAATCTTATACATGGAATCACTGTCAAAAGAGAAGAACTTGGTTAATTCAAGATCTAGAGTAATTAACATATTAATAACATTATAAATGTAACAATATTTTATGATAGAAGACAAACTTCCACATTTTCGCAAATAAAACTGGGGATGAAACTAACCCTTTGCATTATTAAATTAGTAGGATAAAATTTGAGAATGGGGTGGGTAGCCATTAGAATCAAATAAGATACAAAAAAAAAAGAGAGAGGTAAACCATTTCTCTTTAAGCATAGAAAACAATATTTAAGAGAAACTATACACAAGCTGCCATATAAAATAATATGCATCAGTGATATTTTGCATTAAAAGAGTAACTTGACTGTCAACGATGCTTATGCAATCTAAACTGAAATAATATAAAGATAGTAGGTAGCAAAACCAATCAAATTCCACTGCACTGAGTAGAAGTACCAACAAATTGTGCTAAATTTCAGAATTCTTATTTTAAGAAACTCATAGATCGGTCATATTATTTTTATAGGAGTATCATTTGGATGAAAAGAAAGCCAGAAATTGAATCATATCATATAAGGAATTTTTTTTAAAAGTATAGATTTTGGCCTGAATAAAAGATAAGTACTTGAAGGCCTGCCATGCAGAACAGAGGTTTAAGCTTATCAGAATGAGGAAGACACTGACAAGGTTGTCTAAAAATTGAATTAAATTTCCACCACTTAAGTTGTTCAAGAGGAAGCTGAAGTAACTTTAGAAAGAATTTTAAAGAGGAGATTCAATATCTGATGAAATGTTCAAAGAAAAACTAGATAATCTTTAAGCTTCCTTCCAATAAGAGAGTCTCTTGAGTTTGTGAAAACAAACTAGCCCATTAACTGTTGTCTTCATAAACTCGATATCTGTTCTTCTTTTACCTACACATATGTTCAGTGGCATTTGTATTTATCATACCCTTTATGTTTTGTGTATGCCTTATATATAAGGCATTTGTGTATGCCTTATTTCATGTCTTATACATGTCTAACTTATGACTCATCGTATTGCTTATAGTCTGAAATGACCTTACCTTTATTGTTTTATATTGGAATCAAATTCTTTCAAAAATGGTCCTCTGAAACTTCTCCCAGCTATAAAAACTCTCTTGTTCGTTTGGAGAGAGTGGAGGCAGTTTTTAAGTTACTACATACTTGCATTAGTTTCCCAGGAGCTCCATACAAATTAGCACAAACCTGGTGGATTCAACCAACAGCCACTTATGCTCTCAAGGCTCTGGAGCCTAGAAGTCCAAAAACAAGGAGTCATGACCACGCTGCCTCAGAGGAGCCTATGTGAGAGTCTCTGCTTTTGCTTCTTCTAGCTTCTGGGGGCCTGGGGTGCGTCTTTGCTGGTGGAGCATAACTGCAATCTCAGCCTTTGTCATCCTGTCACTTTCTTCTCCCTGTGTGAGTCTGTGTGTCCTTCTCTGTCTCTTATAAGAACACTCATTACATTTAGGGCTCATCTTAATCTGTTATGATTTTTATCTCGATTGTTATCTTAATTATATCTGCAAAGGCCTGATTTCCAAATAAGGTCACATTCTGTGGTTCTGTATGAACCAATTTGGGGGGATACTAGTCAACCCATAGACCCTATTCAACTTTTATTACATGTCAACTCTGCAGACACAAGGAATGCCCACACTTTGCATTTCACTGGCGACTTCGGTTGGTTTGGTCCTTTCGATGTGATGGATACTAAGCCTCTTTATTGAAGGAACAGAATCACTTATAACTCCTTTTCATGAAGCAGGGTTTTTACACTATTTCAACTTAGTTGAATTTCTTTCAGTGGTTTGCCTACGATAACATGAGGAAATTAATTTCAAAACTATAAAAATTTAGCAAAGCAGCTCTCCTGTATGTGCCTTTAAATGGAAACCATGTAAAGCATTAAAAAGTAAAGGATCTTGAAGACTCACATAATGGATTTGTAAGCAATGTTTCCACAGTCTGCCAGAATACCGATTTTCTTTCCATCCTAGATGATTTAATTTTAGTTTCTGGATCCCAGAAGCTAAAAAAATAATGTCAATGAATTTCACAGAGAGTGTATAGATATATGATGTCAGAACAGTTACAGGTAGATGGTGCTCCAAAGAAATGACAAACATATCGAATTATTTTAAGAGTTGGTTTTGGCCTTGCTAATGGCATGTGTCATCAGCACTTTAATTATTTTTGTTTAACCCAAGAAAAGGAATGGTGTAGTCATAGTTCACTCTCAGAAGCCATACGTGACATGTTTAAATAGTTACTGGGGACTAATATACTATTTTTTTATCCTTAATCATTTTTTTAGCATTTTATGGAACAGAAAGCAATTGCATTTTATTATTATATTTTATTTTTAGCTGAGCCATCCTGCCATCTGTTGGCAGCTCAGCTGCAGCTCAGCTCGGGCTGGGCATTGAACTGCTGTTGCTCAGAGCTCAGCTCGCACTCTTGAGCGAGCTCTTAACCAACTGAGCCACTCGGCCAGCCCAGCAATTGCATTTTAGAGCTCTAGTTCTTTAGAAATTATCCAGCTGGTAGAATCTTTACATATTAAGGCACCCAGAGTGTCAAGGGATTTTCAACTTCAGTCTTCCATTCTTTTTTTTCAATAGAAAATATCCTAGTATTGTAGTTGTAATAATAATAATATCTCACACAGAGATAATTCAGGAAATATGTAATTACAGGTCCTGTATCTAATGTAAACCAATAGTAAACCAGAAACTGAAATAAAGCAACACTCATTGTGCCTTCACAAGAAACAGGAAAGCAGAGGACCAATTTTGTTCTGACTGTACTTATGAAGAATACAGGGGCTCAAGGTAGTGGGTTTGATCTGTACCCGGAGGAGTGAGGGCGTTTACCTTGGGTATTGCCTGGAGATCAGCTGGCGATCCCTTCTATACAGGGCACAGCTCATCTGCTCTTCCAAATGAGAGCGTTCCTCCTAAACTTGAGTATTTTAGTCCACGTCAAGATATGTAATAGTTCTTTCTATACATAACCTTTTTTTTTCTTTTGTTCTAACACGTAGAAATACTGAGAGATAGTTCCCCATTGCCTCCATGGCTTTGCACAATATGTTAGGATAATAATTGATATGATATTTTTTGCTACACTGTTACAAGCAAGTTTTGGTCTAAAACCAGGAACAAATAAGTTTTGTCCCTATAGGAAATCAATGATATTTTTTAAAATGTTAGAGACAGACTATCAAGTGCTAGTGAGAAAGTGTAGGGATTGCAAATTTAGTCTTTGATGTATGCAGTTTAAACTTAAATAATACTAAAAACTTACTTTATCTCTGTTTTAATATCCCTTATATTTCTCTTGAGAAATGAAAAATGGCAGCACATTTACGTACCTTTCAATTACTTTTTGAAGCCCTACTGAGGCATGATGCTGTTAAAACGCTTGCTTAACATTAGCATGTAGACTATCGTTAAATCTTGTGTCCTGAGATTTAAGAACAATTATTTTCTGCCCCAGGTCTATCACATAGAACCTCTTCCTAATGAGTACCTGGCAGCATCCTGGCTTCCCTGTGCTTTTCCTGGCTCTGATGAGAGTTAAAATATTAATAGGCGTAGCCCCAACATGTGATACAAGTTTGAATGTTTGCTTCTGCTTAACACCTGAAATTCGAAGTAGCAGGTGATTGTCACTTCTCGGAATAGAGCTACAGACTAGCCGGGTCACCTGTAAGGGTACTTGCTCCCTGATGTATCCTTTGTCCCATTAATGAGCATGGGCTACAGCTGTGTACACAGCCTTTTGACAAGGTCTTGTTTCTCTCCCTTATTTAAATACTTAAAATAAGTGTTTTTCTTTCTTTTTTTTCCCACAAAGAAGACCCTATAGAGGGAAACTGCTGATAGACACAGTAGTTCTGTGGTGGCTGTTTGTTGGAAAGAATGAAGATGTCAGGCAGGTGCTTTGAGAAAGAAGCTAAGCATTGTGGATTCTTAAGTAATCTCGAGAACTGTTACATCCACGAAATTAGTCTAGAGTCTAACAAAAGCATGTTATTGTGTAAATGACAGGTTTTTAGAAAGGAAGGTAGATCATTAACTGATGCCAAAAACAGAAGAATCTGCAAAAGAAAATCTGACGGTTGCACCTTGCAAATTGTCTAACATAGTAATCAAGTTCAGGAGAGCTCCTTGATTTCATAGAAATACAATGGATGGAAAAGTACCAGGTTACCTCGAAAGAAGATGCTTTGCTAAGATAACTCTCACCTTATTACTACAGTGAGGAATTGGGATTTCCTTATGAAAATTTATCTCAAGGGATTTTTAAAAGATTTTTATTAAAATATAGCTAACATACAATATTATATTAGTTTCAGGTGTACACCCTAGTTCAATGTTTATATACTCAAAGAAGTGATCACCGTAAGTCCAGCAACCATCTGATACTGTACCATGCTATCACAATATAATTGACTATATTCCTTATGCTGTACATTAAATCCCCATGACATGTTTTATATCTGGAACTTTAAACCTTTATTCCCCTTTATATTTCCCCTCCCCCCTTTTAATTTCTCAATTGCAGTTGACAGTCAATATTACTTTATATTTATTTCAGGTGTACAGCATAGTGGTTAGACATTTACGTAATTTAAGAAGCTATCCTCTTGACTCGTCTAGTACTGACCTATCACTATACATAGTTATTACCAAAGACAGTTGCCACCAGCATCAGGCTTGGGGCAGCTTTGCAAAAAGCCAGGACACACAGCAGCCTGCTGCCACCTGCCAGCTCCTGTAAGGTTCAGCCACTCAGAAAGGCTTGTGGGGTACATGAGTTGGGTGAGGCAGGGTCTCAGGGAGTGGTAGCTTTGTGGTCACCAGGTTAATGTAAATTCTGGTTGGTGTTAGTGCTGAGCCTGAGGCTACTCAGCACAAGGCTCAGAGCACACCGAGGCAGTCGCTGCTCACCTGGAGCCCATGGACTCCACTAGTTTGCCCAGAAAGAGTGCAGCTGGGGCTGGGAGTTACTTATGGAGAAAGGACCTCCAGCTGTGCTTAAGTTGGGTGGGGTGGGGCAGCATTCTGTTGAGTCCGAAGGGCAGAGCTGTGGAGCTCACCAGGCCAATCAGATTCAGATTTGGTCTTAATCGAGGGGGCAGGCTCAGCCCAGGAAAGATGGCGCCCAGCTTCATGGGAGAAGGACCCCACACAGGTAAAACGGGGACTGTCTTCTAGCTCTAGACTTAAAGCCACACGTGTTAGTCTGCACCGCGTCCCCCCTCCCAAGTCACCGTTCTCCCACTGGAGCCCAGGGTGAGTGTCCGGGAATTACTGGGCCTGTGCATGAAGCCCCACTGTTTTTCACAAACAGATGTTGTGGGGGCTCCTCTTCCCTGAAGCAGTGCTCCAGGCTGGCGAGGCTGGTGTGGGGCTGGGGTCTCTCCCTCCTCCAAGGGGGGACTCCGCGGCTGAGATATCCTTCCCGATTCTCTACTGCTACCCAGAGGTTTGCTCTTTCATGTCTCTGCCGCTCCTACCAGTTTCTTTATATCCTTAGTTACAAAACTTCTGTTCAGCCAGACTTCAGAGAGGTCTCCAGGTTGACTGTTCTATGATTTGGTTGTAATTTTAATGTACTCATGGACGGAAGCAGGCACAGTGTTTATCTACTTAGCCATCTTGGATCTCCTCAAAGCCTCAAAGGGATGTTAAATCTATTAACTAATCTCAGAAACTGAGTTGAGCTTTCATATTTTTGGTTTTTTTAGTCTTTACAGATAAAATTTATATGAAAAGTTCTGTGGCACTTAAAGTTATATTAATTGCGTAGTCAATTAATAAAAATGATAATACAAATGATGAGGGGCTTCCAAACTCATTTGTTATGAAAAGCAAACCAAACTCATTGGTTATTTGCTTTTTTGTCATAAAAAGCAAATAATGTGCATATATTATTATGTAAAATAATAAACTATATGAAACATTTGGAGAAAAAACAACAACTGTGCCACAAGAGTTAAATCAAGTTCCCCAATATTCTACAAAGACTATGGTATGTGTCAGAATAGTTTGGAAAAGGGTCCAGCTAAAATAGGCAAATAGACTTATCACAATAGAGATATCAGTGCATTGTGTGTCTTCTGTCACTCTTTATCCCTGTGATCTGTATCCTTATCCTGGCCTAGTCCCAATCTCTGTCTCTAAATGTATATCATTATTTTATTATTCCACATTTGTTTCTAAGGGCAAGTATCCACTCAGAGCTCAATTCCAGTGCAGAGCTGGTTGATTATATATAGCACAGTAGAATTTTACTAAACACAGGTTAAAAACAAAACAAAACAAAAACCTTAAAAAATATACTAAGAAAAACATATACATATGCAATTAAATGGCAGTTAAAACAATCATCTTGTAACACTTCTCCTTTCTTTTGTTGAATCAGTGTATATAATTCAAAGCTTCCAAGGACTCTTGCATGCAGATTATAATCAAAGCTATTAGATATATAGCTTTACGTGCAGATAGGAAAAATTAAAATGTTTTGTAAAATTAAAGTCAGAAAGAGGTTAAAGTAAGTAAAACAGAAAAAGAGAAAAAGAACTTGGGGGTACAGAGATAATTATCTGATAGAGCCATTGATACAGGTGTATTGTTTTATAATTGAAATGAAACAGATACTGGGGTGTAGTCATTATGCTCAAGAAGAAATAATTGATAATCTTTCCAATCACCTAAAACCAGAGTTCTGTACAAGTTTAGTTTCTTAAGAATATTTGTACAGCATAATTAATTGTGACAAAAACTGTAAAGTAATGAGTGTTGCTTTTTTATGACAGATGAAGTTTAAGAACAGATCAAGTGCTTATACTGTAGTGTCATTGCATACTAGTTAAAATAAAATGATAAATATTTACAGTGTACCAATCCCTTCTCCTCCTTCATATGTTAATTTTATTTTTATTTTTGTTGTTTACAATTTTAGAGATTTATTTTTCCTACTGGTTAAAGTGACATTTGTGTTGGTTTTATTTCCTATTTTTCACCAACTGTATCTGACATCATCAAATGTTTAGAGTTGATAAATTTGTTGCATTAGGGCACTCTCTTTTTCCTTCGAGCTATATAACACACATTGCAATTTGGTTTTCTCATTTGGATATTATTTTTCAATTTACCCTCAACTTACAAAATGTATTCAGACTCTTGATTTATTCTGTGTTCAGCTATGTTGGCTCATATTAAAGGGTGTTATACAGCATAATTAATCGTGACACTTCAAAAGAGAGAGAGGAAAAAAAAAGAAAAAGGCTGTATCAAATCTTGAAACATGCCAACCAGCCAGCACTAGTCAGGAAGGACTTAACATTTTCCTGACCCTGGATAATGTGACTATAAATTTCTTCGACTTTTAGCCTCGCAGAAGTGCTATCCATTATGCTTTTATATTGGTTGCCATCTCCTGAATCCACGAATGCTTTTCCGTCTTTTCCGTAGCTTTATCAAACTCTGTAGATGTTATGTTAGCGCTTCTGGCACAGCCTCATAGAATGACCAGCAAATCCCCTCCTCCTCTTTCTAGACTTACAGTATTGTTGATTCATTAACATTGAACTCAGCCAACAGCACTATACCTCATGCCTGAAAGAAAGCTATCAATTCCACATTATTTTTTCTTGGAGGCACGTCACAGCCTTCTCGTTCTTAGGGAACACATGACAGCACCTTAACACTACATTTGGGGGCCATTTTAAACACAGAAATCATAAAAAAATAATGACCCACACGGGTCTGAAAAACATGGCACTAAATAGACCTCAAACAGGACACTTATTTACAATTTGAAGCTGAAACAGTGAAACAGAGTGTTGCTTTCTTTGACTTTAGCTGAGAAGGTGTGAATCATTTGACTCAGATATTTTTTCCCCTCTATCCATGCCTACAAACGCCCACAAAAGTCCATAAGTATTTGTGTTGTGATAACATTTTAGTGAGTAGGTGAATTCTCAAATAATGAGCATCTACTTTAGTTTGATTAGACTGGAAGCCAAGCAAAGCAAGATGTTTAAAAAGTGAGTTGAGGGCCGGCCGAGTGGCGTGGTGGTTAAGCGCTGGCTTGGGAAGCCAGTGGCCCTGGTTCGGTCCCACATGAGGGCCAGTGACACTGCCCTCAAAAAAAAAAAAAAAAAAAAAAAAAAAGTGAGTTGAGCTGATTGTCTCTCCATGACCAATGATATGAATTCAGACCTTATTTTATATTGCTCTAGGTAGGGCAGATTTTGTTTGCATCACTTTTATTTAAATTAATGCAAATATTATGTAAATGAAATGGTCCAGAATTTAAAAGTTTTTTAAGTACAGAATTATAGCCATATATGAACACTCAGGTTAACAACAGAAAGAAAAATAAAATACTGGTATCCTTTTTCATTCTTATAAACTCAGGTAATTTACATTTAGTAAAAATTGCCTTTAGCAGTTTACATTTCTGGGGGTTTTGACAAAGTTATAAAATCATGTGAACATAATCACAATCAAGATATCTAAGAGTCCCATCACAAGAAAAACCAAAAAAAAAAAAAAACCCTACAAAACTTCCGAATGCCCCATTTTAGTCCATTATCTCCTTCACAGCCCAATCATAGGTCTGTTTTCTGTCTCTACAGAAATTTCTTGAATATCAAATAAATGGAATCACAAAGCACATAACCTTTTCAGTCTACCTTCACTCAGTAGTATTCCTTCGAGATTCGTGTATGTTCTGACATTTATTACTAACTTATTCTTTTCAGTTGCTGGGTATTGTTCCATTGTGTGGATGTATGTCAGTTTATGTATTTCTTACCAGGTAAATGACATTTGAATTGTTGCTAGTTCGGGGCAATTACAAATAAAGTTTCCATAAACTTTCATGTACAAGTTTCTGCGTATACATAATTTTTCATTTCACTTGAGTATGTATGTGGGAGTGAGAGTGTTGGGTATTTTAGTAAAGGCGTGTTTACCATAACTAGGATAAATTCCACTTGTTCATGGCGTATATTTCTTTTTATACATAAGGGGGTCAATTCCTAATATTTTGTGGACGATTTTTGCACCTATATTCATGACAGATATTGGTCTATCTATAGTTTTCTTGTAATGTTTTTTGTCTGGTTTTTGGTATTAGGGTAATACTGGCCTCATAGAAGGAGTTAGGAAGAGTTCCCTCTGATTCTATCCTCTGAAAGAGATAATAGAGAATTGGTATACTTTTCTCAAATATTTGGTGCAATTTGTCAGTGAGCCCACCTGCGCCTGGTGCTTTCTGTTTTGGAAGGTTATTAACTATTAATTCAATATTTTTAACAGATATATGCTTATACATATGCGCCATTTTTTCATAAGTGTTGCCAGATTATGCCTTGAAAGTATTCGGGTCCTTTCTTGGTTATTAAACTTCCTGGCATACGGTTCTAAAATGTTACACTATGTACATGTGCACTTTAGGATTAGGCTAATGACATGAAGATTTTTAATGACGATACTTGCGTTCACTGCTTTGTGGTTCCCTCATCTTCGGGCCTGCACTCTGACTTTTATCATCAGGGACCTCTTTGCCTATAGCTTTCTGCTAATACCCCTACAACTGCCAATTTCCTAAACCACACGCACGCACACACACACACACACACACGCAGGCATGTACACACGCACTCATACACGCGCACACACACAGTTAACCTGTTAATATCATTGACGTCCTTCATGGGGAAATTGAAGCAGACCTTCGCAGTGCTGAATTTACCTGAACTTGAAGCAACTCTAAGCCTGCTAAGGATGCCCTTTATATTGACACCTTGTCTTGACTGCCATGCTACTCTTAGTTATCATCTTGCTTACTTAGTTGTTTCTCCCCCTCTTCCTTGCTGATCTATTCTCCTCTGCCCTGCCATTTATTATCAGAATTACCCATTCCACCAAGATGGATAAACCATATCGTCTTTCACTATAGCGTATCCCTAAATAATTGTATCCATTCACAAACGCCATTATCACCTATACTCAAATGTGTCATTACTTTATATCTCCAACTCCTGTATTCTGTTGAGTGCTTCCCATGTACCCAGTATCCTAATTAAAATTTTACATGTGTCAAAGGAACCTGCATTATTCCCCTTCCTTGACACCTTAACTGGTACATTTCCTGTTTGATTTATTTCAGTAAATGGCCAGATTCGATCTACTTTTTTTGTGTAAGCCATATAACTAGCAATAAACCATGTGTCCAGTTCCCTCACTCCCAGTAATTTATCACTAAGTCCTCTGTGTTTTTTCTCCCTCAACATTTCTAAGAGCCAATCTACTTCTCTCCCTCTTTGTCACCAATTCAGACTAATGACACCTCTCATTGGGACTTTGACAATATCCTTCCAAGTACTACTCCTGCTTTCACCCTGCCACTTGCTCTTGACACTGCAAACACAATGATATTTTTTTTATTCCCTCCAAAATCTGTATCTGATTACATAAGCTCTCCAGAACCTTTCTCTAAAGATTCTCATTTTCCTTAGGATAAGCACAAATCTCCGTAACATGTCTTACAAATTCCCCCATTGAAATCTTAGCTTCCTATTGCAATACACTTTTTTTTTTCTTTTTCCTTAGGGCAGTGTCACTGGCTCTCATATATGGGACCCGAACCGGGGCCGCTGGCTTCCCAAGCCAGCACTTAACCACTGTGCCACTCGGCCGGTGCAATACACTTTTAATCATCCTATTCTAGTCATTCTGAACATTCCCCATCTTTTGGAAACCATGGAACATTGTATGTGACTTTCCTTCATCCTGAAGCACAAATATTTTTTTTCTTTATTAGGATGTCTTAAATTCATTTCGGTACAAAACTCTTCCTGAGAAAAGCCTTTCCTAACCTCCCTGATGAGAACAAATCCCCATTTTATCCTCTCTTATCAAACATTGTAAGTCTCCTGTGCAGCATTGATCTAAATTACAATTTTATGTATTTATTTTGAAATTGTCTGACCAAAGTGTCTCATCCCCTGCAGACTACAAGCTCCTATAAATTATGGCCATGTTTGTGTCTTTGCTATATGCATTACATGTGCATAATGCCTGATATTCAGTGAATATTTTCAACCATTCCTGCACTTGTTATAAAATAATATACTGAACACTTCAGGGTATGTACATATGGGCTGAGGGCATAAGGGTGAAGGAAAACACATACATGATGATTTTTCTAGGTACTGTTGATAAAACTGAGCAAACAAAAATCCTTGTCCTCTAAAGCTTTATTCTAGTGGGATGAGATCAACAAGAAGTGAAAGCATGAATATTAAATATCAATCTTCAAAAAAAAGGAAAGCCTTGTAGGGCATTGATTGGCTGGGATTCTGTTTTAAATAAGGTGACTAAAATGGGTCACTTGGAGAAGGTGACAATTGAGCAGAGACCTGAAAGAAGTAAGGAAACAGGTGACAGTGAGGATTTGAGAGCAGGAACTTACTGCTGGAGGCGAGAACAGGTGCAGAAGCCCGGAACTTCAGCTGCCAACTCAATTACAGGACCCTCCAGCCCCACCCAGTTATATTTGAATTTCAGAAATAGTTTTCAGTGTAAGTATGTGCCAAATATTGTGTGAGGCATAATTATGCTGAAGAAGTCATTGTTTATCTGAAATCCTAATGTAACGAGGCATTCTGTATTTGTACTTTCTTAATCTAGCAACGCTAAGTTGAGGCGGAATGGAACCTGTGCCCTTGGGATCAGCACAGTGAGGCTGAGATTGAGTGGCATAGATGAAAAAGGGGAAGAGACAAAACTGGAGAAAAGGATAACGAGCAGAACCCTCAGGGTCCTGAGGGCAGTTTTAAGGCATTTAATTTTAGTCTAAATGTGAAGAAATGCATTGAAATATTTTTTTGAGCTGGAGAGTGGCATGGTTTCATTAATGGTTATAAAAGAATTATTATAACTGCTGAATGATATGCATAGTTATGATTAGTGATCTGGAGTGCTAAAGGTGGAGAAGTTTGTTAGAAAAAAAATTCCTGAAGGAGTTGATAATTGAAGAGGATTTTTTTGAGAAAGAAGTTGTATTATAGTACATAATGTGTTAAAGATTAACTTTACCCTAATAATCAAGACATAAGCAAGATAACTTTGTAGTAGAGGTCATGGAGATTATTTATGCCCAAATAGTTATAGAGATAAGGTTTAAAAAATGTTAAGAAAATAGCCACACAGTACATTAAATTCATGAGGAAGGATTAGATAAACTTGAGCAATGTTTGGAGATTTCATGCAAGCCAGCCCAGCTCTACGGAAGAAGGCCACACACTGACCATAAGCCCTGTATTAGTTTGCTAGGGCTGCCATAACAAAGTAAAAACAACTAGGTAAAAAAATTTATTGTCACACAGCTCTGGAGCCTAGATGTCCAAGATCAAAGTGCCATTTTGAGGTTAGTTAGCAAGGTTCCTTCATTTTTAATTTTTTAAAAGATTTTATTGGGGAATTGGGAGAGCGAACAGCGTTGGGGAATCAGGGAAGGGGAATAGACAAGTTGCTGTCCTTTCATTCTTCAGTTTGGTTGTGGGGGAGGTCACTTCACTGGCCCATGTTGGTACTGTGATCATTGCTCTCTTTCCAAGTGAGGCAGATCCATCGACAGCCATTGGACAGCAGCTCACAAAAACTCATGCCAGCTGCTGGCCAGCCCCACTGAAACCTATGCCGTTGCCAGTGACTCATGGCAGCTCAGCCCCAGGTCAAGCTGTTGTTCACCACTTTAGCTGCAGAGGGTGCAGAATCACTGGCCGTCATATGGAATCCGAACCGGGGCCATGCTGCTCAGAGCTGGAGTCCCAAACCAACTCTTAAACAATGAACCACTCAGCCAACCCAGGTTCCTTAATTTTGAGAGCTTTGAGAGGAACTCTCTTCAGTGCCTCTCTCCAAGGTTCTGACGGTTTCCTGGCAATCTTTGGTGTTACTTGACTTGTAGATACCTCACTCCAGCCTCTGCCTTCACTTTCACCAGTGTTCTCTCTGTGTGGGTGCCTGTGTCCAAATTTCCCATTATAAGGACACCAGTCATATTGTGTTAGGGACCCACCCAACTCCAGTATGATGAAATCTTAACTAAATACAGCTACAACAATCCGATTCCCAAATCAGGTCACATTCTGAGGCACAGGGGGCTACTGCCCCTTAACATATGGATTTGGGGAGGACACAGTTTAACCCATGAGAGGCAAAATGACAGGTAAGACATTTTACACTTGGCTAATTTTTTATCTTCTAAGAACACTCCGTAGTATTTGTATTTCTATCACATTACTTTTTTCTAAGTCTATCCACAATTTTCATATTTTAAATTTCGTATTTCATATACAATTCCAAGCCAGATATCTATCTATCCATCACTTCCACATGGTAGGTGTTGTTTTCGAAGTTTACACATAAAACTGAGACTTAGAATGGGGAAATAACTTGGTTAGTGTTTTCAGCTAGCAAGTGACTGAGTCCTTATTAGATCCCTAAATTGCCAATGTCCAAAATGCATTTGGATCACCAAGTGAACCTTTTAGGGAGAGACAAGGGTAATTCAGGAAGCATAAAGCACATGATGTTTTCATTGTGAGGATGTAAAAAAATGCAATAATTTGTGATGCCATAAGACTGTCTTTTAAAAATAGTACTATTATCATCTCAGTAATTTACTTTAACAACATTATATTTATTGAAATTCTACATGCCTTGTTCTTGTCTTGTCGTCAAGCTTTTTATTTGGAATAGTTAAGTAGTATTTTTCCCTTGACTTCAGTTTTTATTTGCAACCAATAATAGTTATCAGTCAACTCATTTTCACTTTTCTTGTTTCAAGACGGATGACCAATTTCTTTCACTGCTGCCTTAAAATGTGTACTTTATGTTCTATTCCAGCAGCTGCGGAATGTAAGGGAACTGAAGCAATCTGTCATATATTCACACCTAGTGACAGGCAATGAACTAGTTATCACCACTTCTTTCTGCTTTCTCAAGAAGACATAAAAAGGGGAGGAAAAAAAAGGTTTATTTTCTGTTACCCTTGTGTGATGAGAGTGAACGCTCTTAGTGGTAAATCCAGAGCTAGGACCAAAGTTCAATTGGTTGTCATTGAACAACACCATCGGTGTAATTGACAATAGAACATTTCCATAAATCTGGCAAGTAATAGGAACTCAGATGTGACAAACAGGCAGAACTTCCTTTACAGAGCTCTTCCAATGCAGCACAGAAACCTCAATCAGAAGGTCGGTTATTTGTCCTTTTTGGTTAGTGCATCTTAGGAAAAAAAAGACAAATTACATTATTCACTGGGAGAAGGTGGGAATGGATATCTTGGAGACAAGGAGACAAAATGGATTTTAGGAAACGTGGGCTGTTGTGTATCCTTTTAGGTAATGGCTTCATGTAAAGTCTCTATATGGATTTAAAAATTATCTCAGCCCTATTCGTTTAATTTATATTCTATAAAGATATGGATATTTGTGAAATCCTGTTTCATAATTTCTCATTTTAAAACTTGAAAAATTATGATTCTAGAATATTCATAAATGAGGAGAATGTATGTCAGTGAAAAGAAATTTCAGTGCACTTCAAAAGAATATTGAGTCATTTTGGTGTTTTCAATTTTATACTTACAAATAAAAACATACAAATAAAATACATTCTGATGTAATATAGATAAATATTATAGTAAAATAGAATAGAATTCTCAGAAAAAGAATTTATTAAAAGTAAAAATAATAATAAAAGAAGACTTATACATACATGGCAGGGAACATTTATACCTGTTTCATTTGTACCTGTTTCTTTGCATACCTTCTGCTTTAGTATTTGTCTTTGATATTTTATTTTTGATGGAGTATTATTTATATTATAACTAATTGATATACTACAATAACCTAAGATGGTTTGGGGGAGACTGCCATTCTGTGTCTTTTTCTTCTGTCATCTCCTCTAATTGTGTGTGAAATGCATATTCAGTGAACAGTATATATCCAGAATAATATTTGACTGAATCCAATGGATAACTGTGTTTGTCTCTTCTTGACCCTGCCCAGACTTAATGTCCCTTTCAAGGACACTAGGCAAGTCACTTGCTCACATATTGGTTTTCTTAGTATTTGAGTGGCCAGGGAGAGACAATTAATTCTGGTTTCAGAGGGTGGAGAAAGATGGATGTGATATGCGGAATCTGCCAGCCTTTTGGTGAGGCAGCCATTGTGCCAAGTTGGCTGGATCTCCAGGAAATGAGTTTACATTGTAAATAAAATATGTGCCTGAAGTAGAGGATGAATAACCCTGTTGCTGAGCATATTGGGCATAAAATGAACAATAGTTACACCATTGTTCACTGCCTATTTCAAGCTATCTATTTTTGTTATTGCTTGGTAATTCCTTCATTTTGCAGTATACTGCTTAGGCAGCACAGTTATAAAAACAACAGCAAAACAGCTACACTCGTATGTTTAATGAACAAATCAAGGGTTGGGTTTTCAATGTGAAAACACGTTGATGATGAATGGGATATAGTAGAAATTGTAGTTTTTGCAACCATTTGTTTGGGGGGAGGGATGTAGTGACATCACTGATAACAGTTATGTCATGTGACTCAAACCTGCTAACACAGTGCCTAAGTCTTAAGTCATTTTAATCTTGAGAACACTTTCTAGAAGTGGCTGGTCTAACAAGAGTGTCTTCCACAGAAGAGTGTCTGCGTGCATTGTCTGGAATTAGCACGTGGGATTTGCCTGTTTAATTGTTCATTTGCATCAGCGTGGACACATGGATGTATATTTTATGCATTCAGCTATAATCCAATGGTACATTTTGTGGCTCAAATTGTCCCCACTTGGGCCATTGGGAACTCTGACTTGGCTCCCGTGTTCCTGGGACTTGTCCCATCAGTGTGGTTTCTTTGGTTATTTATGTCTTTCTTCTGTTTGTTTATGTTGTCAGGCTCCCTGAATTTCTGTCCCTATGAGATGCTCCAAGCTCCTCTTACATGGTTCCTGCTGGCGTCCGCGAGTCAGCTGCTTCTCTCCAAGGTACCGTGTTTTGTTTTAGGGGAGAATGCTTTCAAAAGCTGGGTACAACATATGCAAGTTGCTACTGGAATGATATTTCTTCTAGGGCTCTAAATGGACAGGGCAAGAAAAATAAATGAATTTAAACCAACCATATACATACACATGACTATAAGTATTTCATATGAAACCGTCTGTGTCTGTATTGGGCTAAAAATAGTTCATACTGGCCCCTCCAGTTCTTATATATCACCATATGATCACTGTAGCCCTTTCTCTTTACTGCTCTGTCATTTCCCATCTAACAATGAGAAATTTGGCTTCTAAAAGTGTGTATGTATGTTTCTGTGTCTGTGTGTGTGTGTGTGTGTGTGTACGCAAAGTAATCTCTCATCGTTGTATGATTTTCTGTTTTTCTTAAATCAGGTCCTTTATTCTGTTGTGACTTGGTTCACATATAAACATTTCAGGAACCTATCTGATCCCGGGTCAATTAGATCATTTTAAGTGTTTTCTTAGTTCTTTAAACATCCTTGTAGTTATTCTAGCACTAATTACATTATATCATAATTTCTCTTATATTGTAATTTCTCTCCACTGGACTGAGTTTCTGAAGAACAGTGACTCTTCATTATATTTCTGCATTCTGGCATATGTTAAGCTCAAGTAAAAATGAATGAACGATTGAATGAATGAAAACAAAACAGTATAATCTATTCCTTTCCTAGTACTTTTTTCATATGTAGGGCATTTCTTACATGTATAACTTTAACGTTGATATTTCTGGCTAAAGAATCACATAAGATCACAAAAATCAAAGGTTCCACTAAATGGAGTTATTTACTTCTTTTCAGAATATATCAGAGCATAGATATGTTATATATTCACAATATTGAGAACATATATATAGAGAGACTATATATCTATATATCAATACACATATAGATATACTTATATAAAGATATAAGTATAAATAACCTGATAGTGAGTATGGTTCTAATTTTATAAGTACTGTTCAGTCTGGGAAATTTTTCTATCTTAAATAATGGAAAATAGAAAAAAAAGTCCTTACCTAAATGTTAGCCTGTTTTTACTAGGGCATGTGGTCATATGGTATTCCATTCTTTACTGTTAAAATACCCTTTTGCAATATTACCAGTACTTTTAGGGTTAAAAATAGAGGGACAGGCTATTTATATTTGTTTGGGTTGAAGAGGTGGACTGCTGTGTTGCTTGAAAGCAAGAGTTTGGACAGACATCTATCTAGCTTCTCTGTATCTCCCTTGGAACATTAGAAGCCTTGAACACCTCTACAAATATTGGAAGTCTGCCCCCCCTCACTCCACATAGGGCATGTTAGTGCATAACCTGCTGATGGTGTGGAATTAGAGCAAGAGTATGTTTTAAAGTGAGACAGACATGGGACTAGCTCCATGAGATACTAGCTGGCATTCGTTACAGGGCCTAACTCTGAGGTTTTTGAGGATTAAATAAGGTGACCTGTGAAGGCCCCAGCACCCTGCCTACCATCCAATAGTTGCTCATTTTACTCATCCTTGGACAATTAAGTATTAAATGGTCATCATGCATAAAGTGATTTAAAGTTGGGTTGGGTGTGTGGAATATGCAAACAGTGTGCGGTCATTTTTCTCTCTTTTTCAAAATTCACTTGAATCAGAATACTCTAAGGAGTACATACACACCTTTCCCAGGGCATCACTGGAAAGTCAGTGGGAACATGAGGATGTGCAGCTAGAGGGCATGCCTGGGTCATTCCTGTGAACTTGAAGGAAACAATAGTAAATTTTTAGCTTTCAGTTTAATTTGGTCTATTCTGAAAGGAAAGTACATCCATGGTTTACTGTATAATGAACATTCAAATCCTGACAAATACTTATTGATTGTCTCCTGTGTACTACTAGGCATGAGTCTAATTTCATCTCCATTTTTTCTCATTTAATCCTTATGATTGCAGTTAGTACCTACCATGATATTATGATCAAACTTTGTATTGATTTCCCAATATAGTAGATAGAGTTTAGACTCATTTTTGGCTGTGAGGGCAAGAGAATCTGACTGAGTCTTATTTTTCCAAATATATATCAAGGCTGTGATAAAATTGAATAGTTATGTATGTGAAATTGCTTTCAAACCACTGAAACCTATACTTATTGGTAATGTGATACTTCTATTAAGAAAAATGCCCTTTCATGAATTCCTCCTGCAGATGGGGAATATGAGTGCTAATTTTAATTAGCTCACAGATTTATTTTTAAAATTTTAGGTAATGTTACCTGATGGTCTCTTTTCTTTGGGAAACAATTCCAGCTTTCTGTAAAATAGGCTTTCTAACAGTCGCTGTATTTTGCAGAATGTATAATTGTATCCCAGAGAGGACCATTTTCTCCCACTATGAAAAATAAACTCTAACCCAGTTTCCCCCATTCTACCACTTTCCAGCAATATCTTGTAGCATAAATAATGTCTCTTAACCTCTGCAATGGAAAGTACCTGGAATACACACTTATTCAAGCCAATCCTGGTCAGGCTCACTCCCCCTTGCTGGTCTGGGAGCCTTTCTCTGCAGTTCTGCAATCTTAGTCACCTCCTGGGTGAACCTCTCCCTGGCCTCTGGGCTTCACAACCCCACTTCAGGACCCTCTACACAAAGAAGCCCGAAGCATACCTAAAAATATGTATGTCAGAATATTGCGTTCCTCTAATTAGCAGAATTCACATTTCCCAGGAATGTAAGCCAGTTTCCTGATACAGACCGCAGCCTTGTATGGTTTGCTCTTTGGCGGCTGCTTTGAGTCTTGTAGGCACCGACCGCACACATTCTTTAGTTCTTTCGTTCTTAATTCTCTTTGTTGTAGCAGACTGATCGGCCATCCAAATGGCCGATCCTTCCATCCTTTAGACAGCAGTCTTAGTATCAGAAAGATTTCCCCGCATTAACCACACTAAAGAAGGTTTTTCTCAGCTTCTCTACCTCAGCTCTTTTTTTATCCCAGCACTTGGCATGATTTCTTCTATATTTCTATTTTGTTTACCTCATTCTGTAAAGGCATAAATCATAGATGGTTTGTTTCTTGATGAACTCTGATGGGGAAGAGGTTGATAGATAACAGCTTCTCAATAAATGTTTGCCCCATAAATGAATAAATGCATTAATGAATAAAAGTCATTATGTCAAATAGGAAAATGCAATGCACTTTTATGAAGATATTTATATGCATTCATTGCATCATGAGGATTTCTGTATTTTACTCTTCTCTATTCATTCTAAATGACTTTAAATATCTACTCATCTATTTCAGAGACACAAAGTAAAATCCAATCACTTGTATTTTTATGTTGACTGAAGTGTTATATTTATAAGACAAGTTTCTTGCAGTGTTTGATTACAAATACTACATAGCTAATTTTCCTCTACACTTTCCTCTCAAAGATTGTATTTGAATCCAATTATTTACAAAATGAATAAGTGAATTGCAGTAGTATTTGAATGGGAAAGCTATAGAGTGTTTATTAATTGGAATTCCAATAATAAGTAAATTTTTTTATTGGTTACTTAGAGTATTAGCTGCTTTGCACAGTAGTATTTTCCCTTTGATCTATAAAATATATCAGATTGCAAAATCTGCATTACCAGAGTCACTCCCAAATCTAACTTTTTCTTAACCTTTGTGGTGTCACAGTGTGTTGGGATAAAAAAGCACAGTGTTCCCTTCATATCTGTTACACATTTAATGGGCATATTTAAAATACATTGCAACAAATGTAATTGCAAGAACCTGTTTATGTTTGCTGTCTTCTTCATCCTATTTGTAGTTAAATCTTTAAGAAAAGCAAAACAGGACCGGCCGAGTGGCGCCATAGTTAAGCGCTGGCTTGGGAAGCCAGTGGCCCCAGTTCGGGTCCCACATATGAAGGCCAGTGACACTGCCCTCAAAAAAATAAAAAGCAAAACAGTGAAAAGAAATGCAAAACGTTTCATTACTGTAATTCTTTAAAGAAAACATCCTAATATTATAAATGAATTATAACTAAAAGATAATCACATTGCCTGTTTTTTTTTCGTTTGGTTTTTGTTTGTTTGTTTGTTTTGTTTTGTTTTGAAATCATTTCCAGAGTTAACTGGGAAATCTTGTACTTCCATACCAGCAACGTGTTAGGTTCCTCGTTTGTTCTTTTGTTATCCAGAAGTCTTAGTTAGACTCTTCACTTTGCACTGCTAGCTCCATGGTGGTAAGCAGCAGTGTTAGTACCAGTTAGGACCAGTTTATTTCTGGAGATTCTACTTTAGCTCCTATATGCTATTTAAGTAGAATAGGCTTAAGTTTTTTTCTTTAAGAGAGGTAGAGGTAAAATGGTGTTCTAAGAGAGGTGGAAAAGTATTAGAGAATATATTTTAACTGGTAATTGCAAAAGAAAGATGAACACATTTTGCCTTTTTCCCCATCAGGGATCCCCTAAAGAATAATAGGCTCACAAAGAAACCTCATTTCTTCTAATCCTCCCTTTATTTTTATTTTTATTATTTTTTAAATATTTTATTGGGGAATTGGGGAAAGAGAACAGCCAAGTTGTCCTTCAGTCTTAGTTGTGGATGGTACAGCTAGCTCACCTCCAAGTTCAGTCACCTTCTAGCTGCCTGTCAGCAGCTTGTGGCAGCTCAGCTCAAGGTGCCATGTTCAATCTTAGTTGCAGGTGGGTGTAGCCCACCATCCCATGTGGGAGTCGAACCGGCAACTTTTTTTTTTTTTTTTTAGGGCAGTGTCACTGGCCCTCATATGTGGGACCCAAACCAGGGCCGCTGGCCTCCCAAGACCAGCACTCAACCACCGCGCCCCCGGCAACCTTTTTGATAGGAGCACGTGCTCTCACCAGCTGAGCCATCCTGCCACCTGTTGGTAGCTCAGCAGCAGCTCAGCTCGAGTGCAGTTCACTGGCCCATGTGGGAATCGACCCGGTAATACTGTTGCTCAGAGCTCGTGCTCTTAACCAACTGAGCCACTTGGCCAGTCCTCCCTTTATTTTTATATATCTGAAAATTGCCACCAACACCACATGGAGGTGACTCCCTAGAGTATATTGATAGGAACATTTTATTTACATCAGGAAGGTAAGACAGCTCCAACATGAACATAGCACGCGAGCGTCACCTCTCAATCTGACCCCATGGAAGCTAATCAATTTTATCATCTTCTGTTTTTTCATGAGACACATAAGTTAAACAGTGTCATCTATGCATCTAGGGTGATGCTAGCTGTGTACCTTCCTTGGGATGATTGAGACAACCACACGCATCCTTTTCCTTAGAATTTGATTCTCATCATCAAAGGATCATAATAAATTACAGTCTTAGGCTCCAGCCAAGATCTACTATGTCAGAGCCTGGATTTTAATAAGATCACTGGGCGATTTATATGTACATACAATTTTGAGAAGCCCTGATGATTTCATTAAAACATTTCATTTTTTCTATTAAAACTGTTTTATTAAAGTTTCACCCCATAATTTAGATTCTGTGGTACAGAAATTACAAAAAAAAAGATATAACAGGAATGTCTTTTCTCCATTGCACAATGTCTGAGTATATCTCTGGAAGACTTGATACCTGAAGCACAATCTTCAGAAGGTGTGTTTAATTACATGTCTGGCAGTTGGCAGTAGCTATCAGTTGAGAAAGTTTTATTTTAAACTTACCATGCCCTAGTTCCTTTATATTTAACAGCTAATTCTTTAGCTGGTTTTTCTCCTCTCAGATTTATCATCAGATTTTATCACCTCTCAAATTCTTCTCATTGAGAAGAGACCAGATAGTCTCTTTCATTTTCTCTATGGAGATATTTTTTTATCTAGATCATTGAGTTCCTTAGACATATTCCCTATTTTCCACATCACTACAGGTCATCTTTGCCTCTTTTGTTACATAACAAGAAGTAATCTAGGAGACAAATTGGTCTTCGAGTGTATGCAGATTTATTGCATACAAGATGGTATACAGAAAAAATGGGTTTGAGTTACAGCATAAACAGTTTGTACTGGATCCCATGGATATTTCCCTAGGTATGGGGAAAACTTAAACATTAAGAAGGATGGTCTGGGGACATGTTATGGCCATGATGGTTAATTTCATGTGTCCACTGGACTGAGACACGGGATGTCCAGCTGTCTAGTTACGCATTTGTTCTGGGCGTGTCCTTGAGGGTGCTTCTGGAGAGATTAGCATTTGAATTGTTGGCTGGACCAGGTGTGCCTCCCCCATCACCATCACCCCCACCCAGGGTGTGGGTAGGCACCATCCAATGCATTGAGGGCCTGAATCCAGCTGGGAGGCCGTGGAAAGGGAGGATCTCCTTTTTGCCTGACCACGGAGCTGGTACACCAGTCTCTGTCCTCGGACATGGTTCCACCAGGGCTTCCCTGGTTCTCAGGTCTGGGTGCTTGAATGCACTGCACTACTACTGGCTTTCTAGAACGTAGGAGACAAATGTTACATTACTTAAGGAGCATTAGTTCCTCAAAGCCTAAATGATTTTGTTTTGACAAACAATTTGGGTAATATGACATACAATTTGAAGATTAGAGATTATGAGGACTTCATTTGCTCTATCTTTCTACTCTGAGCTACAGCTAAATCTAACTTAAATTGCAGAAGTCTTCTAAAAATCCTTTATAGCTTCCCTTGCAACATTTAAAATCTGTTACCTAACTGCTTTCTCTCTGAGTATAATTGAAATGTATACCTTTGGCTTACTTTCACCGGAAACTCAGTAACTGCTGTATTTGTACTGTTATTTTGTAACTGCCAGATCAAGAGAATTCTTTTTTAAGATGAAAGTTTGTCCCAATTACAGCTTTCTTGCTTTATCTTCCAATTTTGTATAAAAGAGTTTAGATTGTGATAGCTTTGTAGATAAATAATATATATTTATAATCATTGACTGGCTATTTATATATATTGTATTATAAAAGATAGAATAATTGAGGTATTTCTTAACCCTCCCTCAGTAGTAATATATTGTTATATGTTGTACAATCCTTTAAACATAAACAAAACACTCAACATTTATTGAGAGGGTCTGTTTCTGATTCATAATGTTATTTACATTAAGGTCTAGTCACATGCTGATGAAACAAGGATTAGTTCATTTCTGATAGGTAAAAATTATGATATGTGTATCTGTAAAGATAATTGATTTTTAAGGATATATATATATATATGTATATATATACACACGCACACACACATAATCTTTTTGAATATGCACAAATATATGTTTTCTATAGAGAGGGGGGAAGATCTACTTCCAAGGTGAAACTAAATTGAAGATGGGAGTTACTGGAAGTATAAGAAATTGACTAGTTCTGATAGAAATATCAAAGAGGGCAAGAATTTGATATATACTGCTATGATTCCTCATAAAACCTTCAAATTAAATCTTTGTTCTCAATTCATGTCATCACAAGACTCAATTAGGATGATTCCCACACGTAAACAAAAGAGTTAACTTAGGTGTTTGCTTAAATGAAAAGCAGTGTTTCATATAATAAGCCCCTCAGAGAAAGAAAACCTCCTAGCAACATGTTTGGCCTCTGGTTCTGCATCTCTGTAGATTCGAGCTGCTCTTTACACGTATTTATTTTCAGGGAGGTGGCAAGATGGCACGACATTTCCAGGGATTATAACCAGACACTGTTATGTGCAGACGCAGAAATGCAAAGTTCCTGGTATTTGTTTTTAAGAACAAGGAAGACACGTGTCACAAAAGGCTCTCAGCTGACTCACCTTCATGTGGTACTGAGATGCAAGCATGTGCCATTTGCCATCGTGCCTGGACTCCCAAGGTCACACTCAGGTTTTGCTTTACTTAGCCTTGCTTCAAGGACTTTTGTAGTGAAGAGATGGAAGAAGACTTAAAATGATGCCTTTTTACATCATAGTTAGAAATGTGCACATCAGCATGGTGGTAGCCACTGGAGAGAAAGAGGGGAAAGATAAGAAGTGAAAGGAGAGATTCTAGGTAACTGAGAAGGGGACAGAGTTTGCCTGGACTGATGACTGATGACAACCTGCTCTGTTGCTCCATTAAGGAGAAGTGAAAGTTCCAGAGGTGTGTGATTTAAATGAGGAAACTGGGTCAGGCGCACAAGATCTCTCAGGTTTAGCAAAGCTGTTCATGGTACATAAGGAGCACAAAGGTATTGGACCACCCCACTCAGAAAATGATCTTGGCTTCGGCAATGAGCATTCGATTTTCACCTTTGAACTGAGTCACAGATCAGTTCCATTTCTGAGGCATATAAATGACATCATCAACATTCCTTCATCTTCCATAGCCTTCAATTACTTGTAAGGGAAATGATCTCTTCGGTACCAGGAGGCACAAATCTAAATTTTGATGCATTACTGGCCTCCTATGATACTGTTTTTATAAAGAAACCCACACCGCCTTTTGTGTATTCAGGGTGGATAGTCAGTGATAAGGTATTCATTCCTATCTTCACCATTTTAATATTTCCACAATGTGCTGGTACTGGTGACAAGAAACATGTCTTTCTTCTTGGGACTTGTGTGTGTGTTGGGAGTGAGGTCTCAGGAGACAGAAATAAACAATAAATATGTAGCAGGTAGTAAACAGGTGCAATGAAAAGAAATAAAGGATGTGAGAGGAGGGAGAGAGATAGCAGTGACGGCTATTTAATGAAATGTGAGCTGTGAGATCACTTTAATAAGGAGACGGTCCATTCGGAGTCTGATGGCAGAAGGAGACGGATGTTGATGGCAGAGTGTTTCAAGCACAGGCAGCAGCGAGTTCACAGGTCCTCAGGAGAATTGATGGAAGGTGGACTTCACCATTCCACTGGCATATTCCTTCAATCCAAAGAGCAATGATGCTTTTGGATCACTTCATGTTGAAGAACCAAAGCCAAGGTCTTCTATAGGCTTTGGTACCATTTTTGGTGCCATTTTCTAAGATGTGAAACCCAACATAAACAAGTCGTGTGTGTGTGTGTGATATCATTAAGGTACTTTATGTGTAGAATATATCTATTTTATGCCTATGAACTGCCTGAAACTCTTCTAGGTACTGTGCGTTACATATAGGAGACGCTTTATGTACCTGTATCATTAATGGCTTTTGTAAGCAACCAGTAGAAATGTACTCCAGCTAATATAAGTAAAGCATGCATCTCATAGACAGATTCACAGAGGCCCAAACAAAGAAACAACTGCCAACCCAGAGTCTGATTGTCTTACAATGTGCCCTGCCCAAAGCTCCTTGCTTGGGAAGCAAGAACACTCAGGAAGTCCACAGCGAGAAAGAGAAGAAAAGGAATGGAGGAAAAAATCTTTCCAGAAAAAGAGAAGAGTAAATGCTAAGGGCCCAACATGAAAATGTTCACTGTTAGTCTTTCCATTTATTAATGATAGTGTTATATCATAATACAATTTGGTATCCTATATTTTACATACAGGCAGCCTTTCAATAGAAGTAAAGTATATTAATATAAAAATTCTCTTTCATAGTCATTTCAGGAACACTTGAAGGTCTCCAGGGAATCTCCATATAGAAGAAATGGATTCAAGTAAAGGGTCTTGGTGAATAGGATAGCAGCGGGGGCAGTGAGCGCTGTGGTTGGAAAAGTACAGAGCTACGATTTAATTGCAGACCAGCCAATTCCTAGATTTGTGACTTTGGACAATTTAATTAGTCCCTTTTGCCTCATTTTTCTCATATAGAAAGGGAGGGGTGATATTGGTATGCTATAATGATATAATGAGGTAAATTAAAGTTTGGTATTCATTTCATGCTCAAATTCTTTATTTACATGATACAATGAGATTTAATGATTTTTAACATGAAAGGTATATCTATGTAGCTCTATGTAATAAGTATTAATGAATGATATAATTTCTCTCTTTAAATTAGGGACAGGCTACTTGGGGTGCCTTCCATCTGCCTTTCCACTCATCTTTTCAATAGCACTGTGGTACCTTCGTGGAATATTCAGTTTCAAAGCAATGCAGTTTAACAATCACAGACTCCATCCTTTGTTAATTTACAAATGAGATAACCGGGATAGAGCACAGCGGTATACCTGGGTCCTATTCAAATAAATAGTTAATGGTAAAACTTAAATAAAACCTTCTTATTACACAAATTCTGTCCTTTATTTCTTATATTTCACGTTTCATCTTTGTCTTTATAAGCTAGAAATCTGAAAGTAACATTATATAGCATCATATTGCAAAGGCCCGGCTTAGGTTTTAATAAACCTGTTCCCTTAGAGTATGATTTGAACTATACAGAACTTATTTATAATTGCTTTTGCTGTTTAGATCAGTATTTGATGATGGGTACAAAGAGCGTTGGTGGGTTTCCTAAGCACTGAAAGAAATCTTTTATCTAGATTATGATTCAGTGATGATTCCATTCTTTGGATTTTGATCAAAAGCAAAATTTTACCTTTGAGTTTTTGAAAAGGAGCTTGTTGAAATTGAAAATCTTTTTCTAAGGGCAGAGGGAGAAATGTCTAAGGTCAGAAGTAAATTTCATAATCCCACAGTATCCTAAGCATTAAACAACAATTGTGGAAATGTGTTTATATTATAAACATCCATAAGTAATTTGATAAATTATTGATGAATGAAGTGCAGTATTCTTTTAAATTATTTATAATTGTATCTTAAATTTGGGACACTGAGTGAAATTCTTCAAATGTCCAAAATGTTTCTCTCCCTGTATGTGCATGTGTGTGTATGCGTGTGTGTGAATGTTTGTGTACATGTGTGTTATAGCCTAAAATCTTGTTTTATCCTTCAAATTATACCTTGATACCCCCTGAAACTACATATTCTGCTGTACCAGAGAGTTTGCATGGGATGTAAAATGTCTACAAAACCTACAATACTGGCAAGTCTTTTATTCAGTTGACCTGATTTTGAACCAGGTAGTCAGGGGTCAGGCAATAAAGCAGGTAGGTAAACCTGTTGCCATTAATTTTGTAACTTAAAGATATATTTTGATTAAACCTACCAAGCCATAAAACTTACTTTACAAAATACTACCAATGTAGTACATAGTACTTGGCAATGGTTGCAAACATGTAAACAAAAATATATTTATACCTATGGCAGTAGATTACTTTCTGGTTGGCTTGGAGTCACATGATGATGCTTTGCTCTACCCTGAATTCAAGTTTAATTGTGAAATGCTAAGCTCTATAAGGAAAGTTTCCATCATCTTTCTGCTGACTGATCATGGTCTTTAAATGTCTGGTAAGCATAGAACTTGAACACATTTCTGGTTCCTGATGTATTTTATTATTTCGTTTTTAGTTTGGAAATAGAACCCAGTATATGATTGTTTAAACTTCACATTGAAGAGTGCTTGCAGCAACAGCAAGTCCAGTTTCTTCATGGGATAGCAACAACAAGTTATATTTGAACAGATAGGATAGAGTTTGTTTTTGTTTTTTTTTTGAGGGCAGTATCACTGGCCCTCATATGTGGGATCCGAACCAGGGCCGCTGGCATCCCAAGGCAGCGCTTAACCACCGCGCCACTCAGCCCGGCCCTAGGATAGAGTTTTTAAAGAGAGATTAAAATTATGTGGCAGATGATTACTCCTCAGTGCTTGGGTGGCTTATATAAATGCAATGGTACAATACTTCAGAATCAGGGAAAAAAGCACCCAACAGCGCACACATGTGTGTGCCCAATTACACTTGTAAAGCATGTATTGAAAGTCAGTGCCATTGCATTGAATTTCATCCCAACCACAATTTTTAACTCATGTTGGAATCTGAATCATAATTTATGACTATATAAATCTGTTTTGAAGTTGTAATCGTTGTGCTCATTGTTTTACTTCAGAATTTCCAGCTTGCCAATACTGTAGGGAAGTTATAGTGACCGACAAAACATCATTCTTTTGCAAATTTTGAGAAAGAATAATAGACCAAGGAAATAATGCACAAGCATTAGGTATACTGTTTTAACCTTAATGTACATACTTAGCATTTTTGCTTCATTTTACGTATAATATACACTCAGAAGTCGATGAGATAATATCTTCTGCAGCTTTCAGTTTAGCAGACTTGAACGACTTGTATTGCTTTTTTTCCTCCTGATGAAGCTATCTCATTCCCCAGTTACTGTCTATAAATTGTTCAGCACTCTCTTTTGGGTTGGTTCCTCCAAGCAAAGAGTATTTCTTTCCACCTAATTACATTGTAAATGATTTGGTTTTATGGTTTCAGTGTTTGGGAAATATATATTAAAAAGGTTTTACTGTAATCAATATTAGAAAACAATGTCCCTTCTTCAGCATTGCTAGCCAACTAAGTACCAACCAGTTGAGTGGCTTTATTTTACTTAAAATGACTTGGTGATTCTAGGACTTTTTGGTTTTATTATTTTTTTCCTTTCATTCCTGCAATAGAATTTTTGAATTACCTGCTAGCTGAAAAACAAGGTGCTAGCATGTCTTATGCTGCCAGCTATGATTGTATCTTTGTACTGGTTTCTCTTCTGGAAGACAAACTTTTCCTCATGTATTCAAGTATATGTTTCATTATTCTCATTTTTAAAAGAAGGTAACGCATTTCTTTTTCTTATCACATCCACAGAAACTATTGCATTATCAATGCAGAATGATAGAGAAGAGATTTAATTCCCTGATTGTCACCTTGTTGAGAAACAAAGAGAATTCATTTATTAGAAGAAGTTTCAAATGTGAATTTACCAGTAGATTTTGGAGAGATATGACACTTGTTTTTTTGCCTTTCTTGCCTCAGTATTTTGTGAAACATTTCCAGCCTCTCCTATGTGCTCCTCTTGTGTTGCATTTGTAGGTGAAGCATGCCACACAAATGACAGTAATCACAGCTCACTGAGTTGTAATGTGCATAAGCTCAAGTTTAAGTAAATTAAGTTTTCCCCCATCCTTATATATGTCACTGTTTGACCAAGTAGTTCAGTGGCTGGGGCACACCTTTTTTAAACCTCAAATGCAAACCAGAAATGGGAATTTACACATGATCTATTCAAGGGTTATTTGTGACATGGGAGAAGCTTTTCTTACATAGGAAATGCGTGCTTATCATTGCTGTGACTGATGAGCATTGCTTAGGAAGTGTGTGGAACTTAATGTAGAGTGAACAAGTAAAATAATCCTATAAATACAGAGACAGAATTATTCTAAAATCATTTCATTTTTAAGCATTTCTAGCTTGATAAGTATCACTCTAATGCTCCCATTGGAGGGGATATCTCAGATAAAGGAGAAACAAGGGATTACATATACACTGATATAAAGTCCTCTAGGTAAAGAATCCCAAGGGAACCCAAAAAGTGCATGTAGAACTGTTACTTTCTGAAGTCCTAAATATGTTTCATGATCTGATCCATTTATGCACTGAAAAGCATTTCTGTATCAATCCCGTTTATCTTTATGTGACATGACACACATTATATTTACCTTACTATAAGCTCCTTGAGGACATAGAATGTTTTTGGAATCCACCTTAGTTATGGGGTCATGATAGGCCGTGAATATATATTTGAATTGTATTTATAACATATATATGAGATGACTAATGGAAAGAAATGTATACAAGTTCTGTATTTTATCCTTTAATCAATTCATAATAGAGTTTATGTCTTAATGCCTTTGACTATACAGTGTTATTATACAGAAAGGAACATTTTCTTTTCCATCAAATTATTGAAATTTACAATGCATTGATTTTCACTCATACTGCATGTACTTGGGCTTTTTCCTTCCAGTTTGATCAAATCCTAATCAATCATTTTAATGGCAGAATACTCAGTTCCTAGAGATGCTTAATACATGTTCACTTAATGTGTCGGAACTATAATTGGCTTCTTGGATTATAGGCTATGGTGATGCCACCTCTGTCCCCTTTCTTCTTTGTATTTTATCTCTACCTGATTCCTCCCCAACTTCCTCTGTGAAGCCTTTTCCATCACCTGAATTAGAAAGGATCCATCACTCCCTGGAAATTGTCTGGCAATTACTGGTTATCCACTCATCTCCCAAATGCCATAGAGTCTTTATTTTACTCATATCATCTAAATATGCAGGCATAAAAAAATATCCATTAGGTTTTGAAGTTTAATTTGTATCATAAGAAGAAAAGGTCAGGTCAATTTTATATATCTCTCTGCATAAATTATGCAAATGTGAAGTTCTTGCTGAACATAATTTGAGAATAATTAAGGAGAGTTCTAATTTTATTGGTGAATTTTAAGGCTTAGGGGGTTGAAGTCGCTTGCCCAGCTTTTCAGAGCTAATTAAAGTATTGAGCAAGTCTCCCAATATGTCAGGTACCAGTAGTGATATTCTTATTATGTTGCCCGTCATATGAATATTGGCTAAAATTTGCAAATTGAAAATTGCATAGTCCTTCTAAACCCTCTTCTAAAAAACCCTTGTGTCTGTAATTTGAATAGCAATACCAGTAGTATGCATAGTAGATTGAAAATAGCCACCCAACGATATGTCCACATCTGAGTCCCAGGACCTGTGAGTATTACCTCATATGATTAGAGAGTGAATATTACTTTGCATGGCAAAAGCTGTGACTAAGTTCAAGGTTTTGAGACATGGTGCTTATTCTATATTATCCATGGGAGCCCTAAATCTGCTAACAGGTATTCTTGTAAGAGTGAGGCAGAGGGGGAGTTGAGAAAATAGGAGAAAGCAGTGCAGCCATAGATGCGGTAAAGGAGTGATGTGATCACAAGTCCAAGAATGCTGTCAGCCCTCCACAGCGCAAAGGGAGGAATTCTACCTGTGTGCCTCCCATGGGAGTGCGGCCTGGCCAGCACTTTGGTTGTAAACTTCTCCAGAACCGTGAGGGAATGAAGTTCTGATTTTTAAGGCCACCTCGTTTATGGTAATTTGTTACAGCGGCCACAGGGATCTAATAGAATGTGGAAACCCAGACATAACAGTGATGGCGTGGATCAATAGAGCACTTCCAGGCAAACTTTGTCTGATAGAAAATTAAATGTTTTCCTAAATGTGTTTTTATACAGTAGCAGATATAGATCGAACGATGAATATGTGCCAGGTAATATTGTAAGCACTGATAATATGTTATTTCACTTATTCATGGCAAAAGATCACGTGGTACTTTCTGCTCAATGCAATTGAATGAATGGAAGCAGAGAAGTTTGCCTGCATCATGTAACTAGTACTTTTTAAATAACTACTATGCACATTCATGTACACATCGTTATATAAACATATATTTGCATTATACATCGGTACATACACAGGAGTGGGATTTCTGGCACATACGATGAGTGCATGCTGAACATTACAGGAAACACTTGTCATGTTTTCTAAAGAGGTGGCACTATGCTAACGAGCGCTGTATGGAATTTTTAGTTGACCCAGATCTGCATCCACACTTGGCAATGACAATGGTTGGGATTTGGATTGTTTTGGTGCTTGTGAAATGGTATCTGATTGTAGCTTATTGACAGATCATATTGAGCGTTTATTTTTGTGCCTATTTGCCATTCATGTATCTTCTTTCATGATGTCTTTTGCAATTGCTTGCCCATTTAACATTGCCTGGTTTGATTATTCCTTTGTATGAGCTCTTTATAAAATTATGAATCCAAGTCATTTGTATGTTGTAAATATTTTCTCACAGGCTGCATTTTTGTCTTTTCATTTTCTTGAGAGCTTTTGAATAGTGTTGTCTGTTTTGAAGTGGTCCAGTTTATCATTATCTTATTCAATGCGTAGTGCTTTCTGATTCCTCTCTAAAAATAATAGCCCAACGTTATGCTCATGTCAGTGTTCTGACATGCTTAAGGTTAAGTGTATTAAGTGCATTTTTGACTTACAAATATTTTCAAGTTATGATGGGTTTCTCAGACATAACTCCATTGTAAGTTGAGAAGCACCTGGTGAAAATGGGTTCAGCATTTTCTTTTTTCATTCAGATATGTAATTGAAACGGAATCAGTTGTTAAAAGATTATCATTTCCATCTTGAAATACTTTGGTACATCTTTTCAGAATCAATTGACTGTATATGTACAGGTCAATCTTTGGACTCTTTATTGTAGTCTATTGATTCATATGCCTAACTTTATGCCCAAACCATACTATATTACATTCTGTCATTTTATATTAGCTATAAATTCAAGTAGCTTATATTCTTGAACTTTGCTTTTATTTTTAAATAAATTGTTTTGGCGATGTTGGGTTCTATACATTTCCATTAAATTGTAGAATGAGTTTCTCAGTTTTTACAAAACAAAAGAAAACAATGCAAAATCACCTACTGATATTTCTATCAGAATAATTTTAAGTCTATAGATCAGTTTAGGGACCATGGCGTCTCTATCGATTCTTCTATACAATATAGAAGAATGGTATACAGAGGGTGCCAAAAATGTGTATACATTACCAGAAAGGAAAAAAAAAACTGTATTAAAATTGTAATATTCAGTATATACTGATAACAAAAGATGAATACAAATCATGTGTATACATTTTTTGGCACCCCCGGTATATATACAATTTACCATTTTAACTGTCATCAAATGTACAATTCAGTGGCACTAAATCAATTCACATTGCTGTGCAACCATCACCACTATCCATTTCCAGAACATTTTCCTCATCCCTAGCTGAAACGCTGTCCCAGTAACAAGAACTCCTCATTTCCTCCTCCCAGCCCCTGGGAACCACCATTCTCCTTTCTGTCACTGTGTATCTTCTAGGGACCTCATGTAAGTGGAATTATACACTATTTCAGCATTTCTCCTTCTATGTCTAGATTGTTTCACTTAGCAAAATGCTATCAGTATTCATCCCTGTTGTAGCATGTATCAGAATTTCCTTTTATTTAAGGCTGAATAATACTCCATTGTATGCGTATTTCCACTTTCCTTTATCCATTCATCTGTCAGTGGGCATTTGCGTTGCTTCCACCTTTTGACTGTTGTGAATAATGCCATGAACATTGGCATAAAAACGTGTGATCTGGTCCTGGCTTTTAATCCTTTTGTGTATATACCTAGAAGTAGAATTGATGTGTCATATGGTAATTCTGTTTAATATTTGATGGTCTGCCATATTGTTTTCTATAGCAGCTGCACCATTTTACATCCCCACCAGCAATGTACAAGAGTTCCCATTTCCACAGATGTTTCCAGACAACACTGTTTATTTATTTTTTGATAATAAGTATTCTAATGGGTGTGAAGTGGTACCTCATTGTGGCTTTGATTTGCATTTCTCTGATTATTTATGATGTTGACATCTTTTATTTGCTTATTGGCCATTTGCATATCTTTTTTGGAGAAATGTCAATATCCTTTTCTCATTTTTAAATTGGGTTGTCTTTTTTCAGTTGTATGAGTTCTTTTTAAATATATTTTAGATAATAACCCCTTATCAAATATGACGCTCAGAATTTTTAAATTCATATCGTAAATGGTAGTTTTAAATTTTTCTTTTCAAGATATTTATGCGCAGTCTTATGATTCCTTTTGTCTACTGCCTATAAACAACTGCCTCAAATGTGTTGTTCAGATTTAGAGTCTTTTAGAATGGAGGGACTCACCCTCTATCTTTATTCCTTATGACCAGAGGTGAAAGTTCAGAGGTATGCCATGGCCTTTAAATTAAAATCATTATCCTTCTTTCTGTCTTACTCTACAATATATCTACAGTTAGAACATAGGCCCAAATGTCTATTCTATGTATATTTTACTCTCAACCCAAATGCATCTAAGGCAAGGGAAGAACCTTGGCTCTCTCATGGGTTTATGGTGACTTAATTGGCTAAGGGAAGCCCCACTGCTGTTCACATTTCAAATTGTATCTCTATCTGGAGGCCTGGAAGCAGAAGTAGATGGCCTTGAAGATAATGAACCTCAAGTTCACAGCCCCTCCCTTCAGCAGACTCCTTTGATTGCTTGGAGTTACTGTTAGTTGTAGACTGTTCTAGAGAGGAAATGAAGACAGATTGCCAGCAAGAAGCATTTCTATGTAAGCAGTTCTGGTAAATTGCCTAAAGCAATTTCACAAGAAATGGACCTTGAGCTTCAATGCTTCAGTAACTATTTATGATCTCTTTACTTATTCCAAATAAATATTTACTTTCCTATCTAATTTTGTATTTGCAATTTTCTATTTCTTTTTTCTTAAAAAAGGCCACTTATCTTTTATCAGCTTCAATCTTCTCCAAAATCATGATTTGCCTTTCTGTAGAGCATTTTCAACCCTGGAGTGATAGCCAGTTGTGAAATCTGGTATGATGAGAAGTATGCTTTTCTTTATTGATTGTGAGAGGAGAATAATTCAGATAAGGGAGGTAAGATAGAAGACTTGACATGAGGTCTCAACAAGAGGCATTCTCCCAGATGGCATCCATTTAGTATTTATACAATTTGAGTATGTGAAGGATAGCTCCTTTTGAACAGCCTTGCTGCTGTACTCTTGCATAAGGTATCTGCAGTGTGTGTGGACCCCAGTTTGAAGGCAGCTTTCTTGGGAACCTTGTTTGGTGATTAAGAGTCCTTGTAATGTGATTATTTGAATGTTTAATCATTTACTCCTAGTCTGGTACACCTGGATACAGTTCAGGTATTGCTTTTCATTTTGTCATAGAGTGTGATCATGTCCATAAATTCTGAATAATTTCTCATGGGTTTAAACATTTTACTCTCTTTTTGATTTTTCACAGATACCTATTGTTTTGTCCTTATACCCTTTATTTCTCCATGAAAAATATTTAGCATGATGTAGATGGTGAATCCCTCAGCATGGAGTGATAACTGGGGTTTGTTACTGGCATCTATCCATTACTATGTGACTTAGTACAAACAGATTGCCTGCATCTCTATTTCTTAACTAGAAAGTTATCTGTATTACTTTAAGATCATCACAGTCATTCATTTGTATGTGCATTACTGTCTATTTACTATTTGCTGAGCAATACAGTGTATTGAAGGGGTCAATACAATAAGGGAAAAAGCTACCCCTTGTCATTGTTTTTCAAATATTTTTCTCTAGGTAGTACATACATTTGATTTAAAAATATAAATAATACCTCAAAATTTATGCAGTTGCCTGCCCCACCCCTTTTTACTATCAATTCTTATTCTAAAGACGCTATAACTTTCAACTCTCTTATGTTTGTATAGACTACTAGTTCTTGAGTATTGAACTTGCGGTATTTTCTCACCAACTTCTCTGTGACGCAAATGAGCTTTCATCTTATACTTTTGCCCCACTGCACACACATTGGTTTTAGCCACTGTCCTAAATCAGTTAAAATAATTTATTTGCATTTTTTCTTCTAAAAGTTTTTACTCATACTCATTTGTATTTGTCTGCTCCCCTTTACTTTTGATTCTGTACTTTTGTATCTTTCTCCATTATTTTTACTCCCATTTTATTTCTGTTTCAGTAGAGTATTGATATACTGTTTATATTTACCACATGACTTTTAATCAGAGACTTCTTAATTACACAGGGACACTCAGTTCATGCTGTTGTATGCATTTAAAAGCTTCAAGTGCAGATGCCGACCTGAAAAGACGTTTGATAAATGCAAGTCCTCTTTTTCCTTCCCTCCTGGTCTTTCTCCAGATGCAAGCACTTTCTTAGGTTCCATGAAACTTCTAGTAATGGGTGCCACATTTGCATATAAGCTCTTTTCCCAACTTGAGCGACTCAATGAGTTAACATAAAGTACAGACCATATTCTCTGGATTTAGGTGATTACAGGCAAAATAGTATACACAGTTGATTTGTACTTTGTTTTATATCATCTCTGATAGAGCCCTTGCATTAGTTCAGATAAATGCTTTCAAATATAGTATTATTTTTGGACTGAAGTCATAATATCCTAAACATTTTTCTAACTGAATTGTTTCTGTGCAGGACATAAATTTATAACATTTCTATAATAGGATGATAATGTGTCAGCGAGAGCCTAACATATTGACGTTTGCTGTTTTTTGAAGTGCTTCATAAATATGATAGCTCCAAAGTACATTTAAAAGCTCTGTGAGCTTTTATAATTCTATATTCCAGTACTGTATGCTTTTCTTCTGAATAACAAGGGATTTATTTTTATAAACGTATAATACATAAAAAGGATTAAGATTCCATCTCCAAGTTTCCACACAGATATGAATTGCTATGCATTTTGTTTCTCCATTTGTTCAAAGAGCAGCCCAATTAAAATTATTTATTACAGTATCTCAGAAATAATAAAATTAATGTGATACATCAAGTAGCAGTCTTTGAAGTGTTATTTAAATTCAACATGATACTCATAGCTGAAACTGTGAGTTTGAAACTTGCCTTATAATCCAATTTCTATGAATGGAATATAGAAGCCAGAAAAAAATGGGCTAAGATGTGAAAATCTTATGAGGTCAGAGAAATGATCTTTATACAGTATGGACCTCTAAGGAATAGGTCCTTAGGAATAGGCTAGGGATATTACTAATTTTCAGTGGTTTGAGGTTATGCATTTTAATGTTGATTCAGGCATAGTTTCTAGGCCATAGGTTTTATTGGGTGTCCATGATTCAAAGAGTTTCAAGAGAAAATTTCATTGACCTTGTATGTGAAAAATACTACACATAATAGAGTTTCTATGTTTTTTAAGATTCTCAACAAACTCTATACAGTAAAATCCTTAACAATTACTATAAATGATACACTTAAATTGATTTCCTGATGGTTCTATATCATTGATTGAAATTATTATGACTAGTAATCAATGACAGAAATTACTCCCTATTTTTTTAAAAAAAAGTCTTTGAAAATCAAAAGTTAAGTATTTTTATCTTGCACAAAATGCCTACCTATTTGCATACAGATTTATATCTATAGCATTTAGATTTTAAAAGTTAAAATACATAAACACAAAGAGGTAACATAGCAGTTTGAGAGGGACCCTTCACATCGTCACCAAGTACCGCTAACGCACTCAAAAGGGCAAAAGAGATGCAAAGCATGCCATTCTGAAAAGAAACACTAATGAGCCATTGTGATATTCCCAGGCTTTACTCAGAAGTGGCACACGTTTCCAATTACTAGCCACCTTCCGCCATCACCCTGTATCTCCAGTTTATAAATGGAAAAGACTTAGGAAACAGGAGGAGTATTTATCTGGCTTCCAGACTTTACAGAGCTCACGGTGAAAAGTTACTCCCTTGCTTCATGAGAGAGAATAAGGAGGGTGCTTAGCAAGCAGGAAGGGCTCTACATCAGAAAGTTATTGCTGGAGATCGGAAATGTCTACAGAAAGGGGAGGCTGACTGCCCCTCAGTCCCTGGAGAGCTGCAGACCCTGTGAGCTCACCATTGTTTCACCAGCAGAATGGAACAGGACACGGTGGGTGGGAAAGTCCCTGGAAGAGCTTGACCTGGCTACCCTGGAGCTTGGGGGTGAGTTCCAAGTCACGTTCGGATTTTGCTGTGGACATAAAGACTTCTTTGTATTCACTGGACTATTCCTAGTCCAAGGGCCTGAAGGGACCATGGTATAGGTTGCCTGGGAAGGGTCATGGACACCACATCAATTATTCCAGTTTTCTAGAAGCCTCAGAACATGCCCTCGAGGGACCCATCCTATCTTGCGTCCCAGCAAGAAGCAATTTGGAAGTTAGAGGATGAGGAAGCGCCATGCTGCTTCCTTGGCCATCGCATGGCCACAAGCTAGGATGCTGAGCAAAGAGCCTGATTCATCGATTTCTGCTGGGGTCAAAGGAGTTACTGTTGTGCTTTTCTAAGAGGATCCTCTGTGACAAAGAGATGGAGGAGAAGTTGAGCAGCGCTCCAAGGAAACAATAAATTCTGTTCACACACAGCTGTCACATCAGGAGAGCTTTCATCAACAGGCAGGACTCAGCCACCGCTGAGTGAGGCCAAGGGCATGTGTGCTCTCCTGAGTAGACTCATTGCTTTCTATTGCCTGAAACCTTGAGAATCTTGAAACTGGAGACTCTTAAGGCCCTGAAAGACCACTCGAGTGGGAGGGAAGGATTCCAGATCCAATCTATCCATACACCTCCAGGAGTCCACTTCTAACTATTTCTGCTGATATGGAAGGTAAGGGGTCTGTGATTAAACTGTAGTGGTCCCCCTTCATCTGTGAGGGACATGTTTCAAGATGCCCAGCTTGAAACCATGAATAATACTGAACCCTGTATATATTATGTTTTTTTTTTCATATACATAACACCTATGATAAAGCTTATTTATAAATTAGGCACAGCAGGAAGATTAACAATGTTAACTAATAATGAAATGGACCAATTCTAACAATATATTGTCATAAAAGGTATGTGAATGTGGTTTCTCTGTCTCTCTTCTCAGTAATTCTTATATTTCTCAGTCCAAACCTATTCCTGAGTCTGTGGAACCGCCCCTTACTTGCAGTAAATGGCTTCATGTCATTCATTTCAGGGGACCCCTTGCTGAAGCCTTCGCATAGGCTCTGTGCTTTCAGGTGCAGAACGCTGCCATCAGCAGGAACATGTTTCCTGTTCGTGTCTCCCACCCACAGATTTAATGCCTTTTCCATCTGAATTGATCACACCCTGTCACTTTTGCAGTTACACGTGTGCTATTTTTATTTGACCATTGAATATCCCCTTGTTGGCCTTTCACCCACTGTAAATTAAAACATTTGTGGCATGAAAGACTTGATATAAAATGGATTTATGATCAAAGAAATCTCAACATTTCGCTTTACTCAAGTGTGCAGGTATTTGCAGGGAAAGCATCAAAGTACACAGACTTTTCAGGTACGCATGTCAATCACAAATAACAATATTTTTGTGCTATTTGCTTCAGGACCGAGAATGAAGTGCAGTATCAATAAGAAACAAACCCCCCAAAACTCCATGTTTGAATCCTTGGCGTCATATATTTTAGTGACAATTTCTGTCATCCTCACTGATGAAGTGTTTGCTGGGTGAATGGATTTCTTTTATTCACCACTAACTGATTTATCCTTAAGAATGTAGTATATTGATCTGTTGTCTAGTCTTATATAGATTGAGTTCTGAGAGCTGGAAATATATGAAGTTGAAGATATGCACTGTTAATTAAGACTTTATTTAGAAGACATATCTTTTTTAATTATTATTTATTTATATTTTTTTGAGAGCAGTGTCACAGGCCTTCCTATGTGGGATCTGAACACTGGCCGCTGGAATCCCAAACCAGCTCTTGACCACAGCGCCACTCAGCCGGCCCAAAAGACATATTACTTAAAAACCTGAATTAGCTATAGTTTGACAGCTAACACCCTTGCCAAATACTACTTTGGAAAAACATATATATAAAAATATATTTTATAGTCCTAAAGATATTTAATAGCTTATTCATTCACAGACCCTTAGAATACTATAAATTAAGCTTTATACTTTTCTTGAATATTATTTTTTGTTCCCTTTTCATTACTTTGAACAGCTTTAATGGCAAAGAGTAAAGTACATAAACCACAATATGCAGACAGCTAAAGGGTACTTCTTCATGAGCTTATTCTCTCTCTCTCTCTCTCTCTCTCTCTCTCTCACCATCATCTTCACCCCAAAAGTTCCCTTCACCCGTTTTCAACCCTTACCACCACTCACCGTCAAGAAATCTCTTGGTCTCTTTCTCTATTATAGCTGAGTTTGCATTTTCTACGATTGTATATAACTGGAATCATATTAATATTCATGGTTTTGCCTGGCTTCTTTCAGACAGAAAAATTGTTTTGACATTCATTCATGCTTTGGGTGTCTAAATAGTTCATTCATTTATATTAATTGAATTATTATATGAACTATTTATTCTGTATCACACTTTCTTTTACCAGCCATCACCTGTTGAAAGACAATCCTCTTTTGGGCTATGACAAATTAAACTGCTATGGGCATTAATGTACAATCTTTCACTTGCTTTCATTTGTTTCAGATAAATATATAGCTTAGAGTTCTGGATCATGTGTCTGTTTACATTATGTGCAAAACTGCCAAACTGTTTTTCACCTTGACTGAGTCCCCCCATCCTCTGAGCCAACGCCAGTCTATGGTGATGTCAGACTTCTAAGTTTCAGCCATTCTAATAGATGTATAACTATATGTCCTTGTCTACTCATTTACTCTCCCCAGTGAGGATATTTGCATTTTGTATATCTTTTTTAAGCAAAGTGTTTATACAAATATCCTTAGTGTTTTATTTTCTAATTTCTGAATTTTCAGAGTTCTTTACATATTCTGGATAAAATTCTTTATCACGTACATGATTTGCAAATATTTTCACCTAGTTTGTGGTTCATCTTTATATATTTCAAACTTTATACATATACATATAATAGACTTTATGTTTTAGAGTAGTTTTGACTTCACAGCAAAACTGAGAGGAAGGTACAGACATTTCCCATGTACCTCCTGCCCCCACATATGCCTTCCCCATTATCAACATTCCCCACTAGGGTGAAATAAGTGTTACAACTGATGAACCTAATGACACGTAATTATCTCCTGAAGTCTATAGCTGACATTAGGGTTCACTCTTGCGCCTTCACTCTTGGTTCGTACACATGTGTAATGACATGTATTCCCCATTATGGCGTCACACACTGTAATTTCATTACCTTGTGAATCCTCCTTACCTATTTTTTTCTCTTATCGCCCCTGACGGTAGGAACAACTGACCTTTTTACTGTCATCATAGCTCTGCTTTTTCCAAAATATGTTTGTTGAAAAACATTTATGTATCTTGTCATTGAAACCCTACAGCATGTAGATTTTTCATATTGGTTTCTTTCATTGAAAAATAAGCTTTTAAGATTCCTCCGTGACTTTTCATGGCTAGATAGCTCATTTCTTTTTAATGCTGAAATATTCCATTGTCTGGATGGACCATGGTTGATTTATCCACTCACCTACTAGGATATCTTGACTGCTTCCAAGTTTGGGCAATTATGATTAGAGCTGCTACAAACACCCATATGCAAGTTTCTGTGTGAACATAAGTTTTCAGATTCTTTGGATACATACCAAGGAGCACAACTGCTGGATCGTATGCTAAGGGTATGTTTATTTTTGTAAGAAACCACCGAACTGTCTTCTAAAGTGGCCGTAGCATTGGAATTCCCACCAGCGATAAATGAGAGACCTTGTTTCTTCCCATTCTTACCAGCATTTGGTGTTTGTCAGTGTTCCCAGTTTTGGCCATTCTAACAGGAGTGTTTTGCTATCTCATTGTTTGAATTTGCATTTCCTTGAAGGCATACAATAAGGAGCATCTTTTTGTCTGATTATTTGCCATCTACACATCTTTTCTGATAAAGTGTCAGTGAAGGTTATTGGCCCATTACTTAATCGAGTTATTTTCTTCTTGAGCTTTAAGTGTTCTTCTTATGTATTTTGGTAACAGTTCTCTATCAAATATGTATTTTGCAAATATTTTCTCCCAGTATAATTAGCCTTTTCCTTCTATTGAAAGAATCTTTCACTTAGCAGAATTTTTAATATTAATGAAACTAAGCTTATCAAATTTTTCCTTTCATGAGTCATGTCTTTAGTATTGTATTTCAAATGTCACCACCAAACCCAAGGTCTTTCAGAATTTCTCCTATGTTTTCTTTAAGTAATTTTATAGTTTTGAGTTATACATTAGGTCTCTAACCCTTTGAGATAATTTTTGTTTTTATTTTGTCTTTTTCCTTAACAAGTTCTTTCAAAGAGTAAACATTCTTGCTTTGATGAATTCAAATTTGTTGATATTTTAATGGATTGTGCTACTGCTGTGATATATAAGACATAATTTGAGAGTTATAGGGTCAAAAAAGTTTTCTATTATGTTTTATTTTGAAAGTTCTGCAATTTTGGGTATTACATTTAAGGCTATAATTGATTTTGAGGATTTTTATTACATGATGCCAAGTTCTTTATTCTTTTTGCATGTCCAGTATGTATTGAAAAGACCTATATTTTCACATTTTAACTTTAAAATAAAATGTAGTTTTTATTTGAATGGCAAAAATAAAACCCCACTACAGAATTGAATTTAATGGTATTATTTCAGGAAAAGTTTTGTAGGGAAGATATAAAATAGCCAAAACAAGGCAATATCTTAAATGTTCTACCAATAACTTGACTTAAACAGCGGAGGGAGGGGACAGGGAAGGGAAAGTTTGTATTACCTTAGTGTTTGAGAGGGCTCCATCGAGGAAGGAGCCATATGTGGTCAGCTTTGAAGAATGAGTAGGAATTTTTCAACTGAAACAAGTATGAGATGGTTGGCATTTCAAAGAATAAAAAAGAAAACACTTGACAAACAGGATTTGTGTAACCATATATAAAAATGCCAAAAATGTTATTTGTAGGGTTCACAAGAAACACTGTGTAAATGAAATCTAGAGTTTGTAGGGGTCCTGATATGAAACAAAATGAAATCCAAGGAGGGAGTTTGTTAGTTGGTAGGGAGTTTGGATTTTATTTAATGGTTTAATGAGGATCATAAAAATGACCATCAATATCATTTAGAAGGCTTTCTCTTTGAAACACTCAATAATCTATGTTCTTTTAAATTTTAAAATAATGTAAATTACCTTTAAAACTCAATTCCTATGTAGTATAAATTCCTATATGGTATAAAACACTTATTCTATCCTAAAATATATGTTGCTCTAAATTTCATAAGTTTCTTATATTTAGACAGTTTTATAAAACCTGTGCATAATTGTGGATTTGCTATGCTCTTATGAGTTTGGAAAAAGTAATGTGATTTGTTTTAATCATCATTTTATTATTAAGAAATCAACAACTGGATGTCAATTCCTACAAATCAACCATGCCAATTCTTTTATCAAGACTGGCAATTAACCAGACTTCTGACATTGAAATCTGACCAATTTAAAAAGGATGATTTACACTTTCTATTAATCCTTGGTATTTCCAAGTTTGGGAAACAGGAAAATATTTTTGCACAATAGAAAAGGCATTTGAGACCTAGACTCAGAAAATTTAATCCTGATACTACCCACCATTAACTTCTTTTGTAACTTCAAACTTATCACTTAACTTCTTGTGGTTTCAATGTTCTCATATCTGAAATTATATATGTAGATAAACTCCAAGATCATTCCTGAACAAAAATTGTACAATCTATGTAGATGGAGGTATTTTTTCTTGGCAATAATAATTTCCCTTAAAATTCATAAGCATATTAAAATTTGACAGCAATGTCAAAATAAACATGAAAATATTCATAGTTGCTGTTACTCAGGTGAATGTCAGTAAATTTACCCACTGTTTGATTAGGCTATAGCCATTTTGCTGATAAATATATATGTGCATATATATATGTCAATGGCAGGAACCATGCATTTTATTAAGAAAGGTGACACTTTGATTAATGATTCCTACTCTTAAACTGATGCTTCATTTACTGACCAAAAGCTAGGTATCCTAGATACTACATACACATTGCAAAATCCATTAATATCCACATTCCCATACACTACTCACTACTCCTGAGCTCTTCCTTATTTGTTATGTCTCTGATGGTATAGATATGACAGGACTTTCCATCCATCTGTAACGATTACTGCTTTACAGTTGTCAGTCCTCAAGTGGATTGTGATAATTGCTTTATTATGAACCCAGCTTCTATTTTGCAAACACCATGCCAGTTGTACTGATAATTGCAGTTGAAAAACACATGAGAGGGAAATCGAAACATTTAGTATAGAATATTTTGTGATTCTTTTCAATTAAGTTTTATGATATTCAGATTTTTAAAAAATGTTACTTTTCTCAATCAATGCATATTTACAAATTAGAATTTTAAAAGAAATCTTGTGTAATGCAAATTTTATGAACTATATTAGAGTAGAAACTGAAATAATCAATAGGAAATATCTTCTTCCTAATATATACACAGTTTAGCCTATAAATATTCTTAACAGCTTAGCTTAATAATTTGAAAGTAAAAGTGTTTTATATGTTTGAGAGTAATGTTTTTGTTTTAAATTTATGTTGATATTATACCAAATTCATGATAAACCGATTGAGCTCAGTATTTTGATTTTGTCCATCTTCACATACTTAGTAGTGATTTTTTATTCTGTATCACACCAATTTAAATGCCCTACATTTTTAATTTATATGATACTTTCATAGAATCAGTACTTAGCTTTTTTGTTTTGTTTTGTTTTAACCAATCTAATTCTTTATGTTGTGGAATTTGTGCACTGCAGTAATAATGGAGGTGTTTGCTTTTGAGGAAGAAGTTTTCATCAAATTTTTAATTAAAATTTTGCTCTTTTCATGGCAAGATGGAGACTGGAATTGACACTGAAATAATTTTTATAATCATATACATGTATTTACTGTTACTTATAAAAATGGGAATATGTTATTTATAGAATAAATAGCAGTGGTATTTTGTCATAACAACCCAAATGTCTATGATAGTATTTCTGAAAATGATTACATGATCATCTTTTGGATTTTCTTAACTTTTGGTGGGGACACTAAATGTAGTGGATAGGCAGTCATTTTGAGGGCGTAATTGGCACAGTTTGTGAAAATGTAATGGAGGAAACTGGTGAGCTTGTGTTCATATGTTTGATCTCATTTTATGTGGTATTAGAGGTTTTGGTCCTTAACTCTTAACCAGCATTTAATCTCTGTACTGAAGCAACTCAGTTTAACAGGAGTTGAACAAGTTGAACTTATAGAAAAACCTCACTAGACGTTTTTGACTGGGTTAATATTAAGAACCACTAGAAAATTGGAAAATCTAGAAAGCACAAAAGAGTAAGTATTCCTTTTTCAGTAAGAATATTCGGAATAAAAATTTCAAAAACGTTGATACACCTTTGAGAAAGTGAAAGGCTTGCTTTGTCAAATATTTTAAAACGTAATAATTCTATATAATGGGATTGTTTGAAAAATAAAAATTTAACATTCACAAAAGGAACTTGAAAAGTAAAACTTACTTTCTGTTCATTAATTTTCTCCCTCAGTTTATTTAACTCCATACTATTTATTTTTAATGAGCTATGCAATGGTTCGCTTCGTATATGAATTTATCATTAGCATCTGCTAATGGCATTTTCATCAAAAGATTAGTTTTTGAAAATCAAATTATGACTTAATTAATACACATTAATGACAACAACAATAAACTGAAAACAAATGTGATTAGATACAATTTTTGAGCTATTGTTTACAAAACAATACGGGCGACCCTTTACATTAAGAAGACCTTTTCTTCCTAGAATATTTTACCATATATTCCAAAAATATAAATTAAGTACAAATTGGGAGCTGATTTTTTTCATAGGAGTTGAGAGTAATATACTTATTGAAAGCCATTGTAAAGAGAACTTGAGATGTTCCGTCAGATTGGTTCCTGATAAGTATGTGACCTTGGCAGAATTACAGGGGATGCTTGGACTAACTGGTGGGCTCAGTCAGTCCCTGAGCCCAGCCTTTTTTTATCTTCCAGACTGGCTGCCAGCTTAATCCGCCTAAACCTCCATCTGAGCTTTGATTCATTTGATTGACTCTAACTGCTGAATTTACTTTGTTATCACAGAATTTGTAACCAAAAATAGGCTTTTTTTTTCTTTCTTTAAGGATATGAGACATAAGATAATCAGACCTACAATATTTTCATTGAATGATTGATTAGTCCTGATAAAGTTATCAGATGTCCTCTCCCGCTCCCCTACCCCCCGCCCCCCCCCCACACACACACACTGAACTGCTTATTTTCTTGCTGCTTGCTTTGGTTTTGGTTTTGTTTGTAATTGAACAAAGTTGTGTTCTGGTTTTGCTCTGGATTGCCTAGAAAATTCTTAATACCAAATTATGGCTTACCATTTTTTTTGTTAAGTTTCATAGTAGAAATAATTATAATTTTAAAATACTGGGGTTGGTATTCAATAGGGAGCAAAATCTTTCTTATGAAATCCAATTTCTTATCAAAATCCAAATTGTTAAAATGACTGTGGTCCTGTGTAAGGAATATAAAATCACTAAAATAAAAATGTAAAAGAAGGGCCGGCCGAGTGGCGCATTGGTTAAGCGCTGGTTTTGGGATGCCAGCGGCCCCGGTTCGGATCCCACATGAGGGCCAGTGACACTGCCCTCTACAGCTAACAACAGCTCCACCTGGAGCTGGGCTGTGCGAGCCCCGGTGATGGTGTGGGCTGCAGCCCCTGCTGCAGTGGGCTGCCATAGGCTACAGAGAGTGGCCCGCAGCCAGCGTGAGCGGCTGGCAGCCAAGCGTGAGCTGTCAATAGCTGCGGTGAGCGACATCCAGAGGCCAGCGACAGATCTGCCTCATCCGGGAAGAGCGCAATGACGATACCAACAGTGAAGCAACATCCTCCGCAACTAAACTGAAGAACAAGAAGACGGCAACTTGTCTGTTCCCCTTCCCCGATTCCCCAACGCTGTTCCCCTCCGCCAATTCCCCAATAAAATCTTAAAAAAAAAAAAAAAAAAAAAAAAAAAAAAATGTAAAAGAAAAATTATATATGTATTACAAAAAGAAATAACACGTATTATATAAATACATATATAAAATATATGTGTATACATATATGTCAGCTTTACGAATAATTCCCTTATCCCAAATGCTATAAACACAACACTTGATGAATTTTAAATATAAACAGTGAATATGAATTCCCTAATGTGTTCACACTACCCAAAATACCATGGTTCATGTAATATGCGATCACCACAGTAAGAGTACAGAAGCTACTAGACAGTCTATAAAAAGAGATTACAAACAGTATAAATACATTTTAATATGTTATCATGCTAAACAGCCTGCTCTGATTAAAACCCTTTTCAAGGATCTTATACGAAACCAAAGAAAGAAGTGATAAATTCAAACAGAAATTCAAAGTTTCCATCCCACGCACATAACATGGAACTTGTTGAATTTTTAAAGAACATATACTGGAAATTGTCAGCATATAAGGGCCATGACGATAAGGCTAACTAAAATCAGAATGTCTACCTGAAGGCATCAGGTGAAGCTCAAATAGACATGTGGTAAAATCCTCCAAGAAATACCAAGAAATAACCCATCGTATAGGTACAACCTGGCCACAATATTAAACGCTGATGGAGTGGATTTCCTAGGATACAGGCAACTGATATTAGAGTTTGGGTTTCCTCCTTTGCATATGCCAACTTTTCAGCCCAGTGACTTGGGTGTATATTCAACTGGCATCATTTTTCATGACTTAAGTGTGGCCTTGCTCTTTAGGTAGAATACTCCCTGTCTGATCACTTACCATCCTTTGGAAAATGTGATAGAATTAGAACAATACTCCCATAAAAAAAAATGTAGATTTTTCTGGAGAACTCACAGAAGCAGAGGGGTCCATATCAGTCGATTGGTAGCCCAGGGTCCTCAGAACAAGGCAATGAGTACACGAAGCAGAAATCTTCTCAAAACCATTAGAACGAGATCATCTCATATATTTAACTCTCCTTTATCTACTTTTGTTTCTTCATATTTTCTTCACTAAATTCAGGCTATGTACCCTGGATTAATCTTTCATACTCTCCTTAGAATTTACCAACATTTGCCTAAGTCTATGCTTTAATTACTCTAAGTTGGTACTCAAGTACCCCCAAGCAATTATTATAGCCAATTCCAAAATTTTTATCAAGAGATGTCATGCTAACTTCACCAAAAATTATACTTTCTTATATAATATAATTGGGGGGAAAATCACTAAAATTAAATAAAGCACAACATTCACTATGAAAACATACTTAACAGCCTCACCAACGTTCATTCATCTTTTGTGCATCAATTACCTATTTTTCCTTATGTGGGGAGGGGGCTCTTCAATTTCACCCCATTTCATTGTTCTTTGAGGCTATTACAAAGGGATGACTCACCAAAGCCCTTTTCATAGAGTCCCAAAGGGTAACAACTTTTCTGCAGAAAACGAAAGAAAGGGACCCCATCCAGATTAAACAACATGAAGTGCCTCTCAGCAGGGTGCCCTTCCGCTTTGACTGACAGATGAGTAGAGTCCTACAGACTAAGCCCGGGAAGGAAAAAACACTGAGGCATAATCTTAACCCTCTAAGTTACAGAAAACAAAATAGCCATAGACTTTAGTTTGGATAGCCTGCAAGGAAGCTCTGTTGGTGGTAATTCGCCATACCTGGATAACAGCACAACTGAAATACATACCCAAGTAGACTCAGCAACTCTTAGGATTGATGTTTGTGACTGGAAAACTTGGGTTATTGTTCTAAGTGCTTTTGTGCATTTGATAATGTTATTAGAGAGCCATTTGATAATCTTGTTTGTTTTGCTATTGTTTGATGTCTATGGTCCAGAGTCATGAATGCAGCAACACTCTCCCTTTGTATTCATACGTTGTTTGAATACAACGTATTTGGAGAGTAAAGTAGGGTAAAACCATACTGTTCAATATGCAGACAAATCCAGGTCTCCCCAGGTGAAATCTCATTTCCAATGATAATGACCTACGGGACAGACTTTGTTGTTCCCTCTCACAGTGCTGACTAATGAGTATAAAAAGGGTTCAAAACCATTGAAAAAACTCATTGGTCTGTAGCCATGGAAACACGTAGTCACCAGAACCAGACTTAAACCTGTTCAATTGATAAACTCACCTCAGCAAGCTCAGTTTTGCAAGCAATTAATGTCAGCCTTTCAGTTCTGACAGCCAGGCATCGAGGCCAGACTCACTCCACAAAAACACAACCCCGAGTGACATTTAATCAATGACAATCTCATCCGAGTAAACACTTTTCTACAGATGGTGTCAATCCACTTAAACCTCTGAAAGTCCACCTCTCCGTGAATTCAGTGCTTCCTAAATACCTTATGTAGGATGAGCAGACTTATCTTCTCAAAGAGATGGTGTCTGACCAACATGTGGCTCCCTTACCATCATCGGTAATGGTTCTTTTTTTTTGCTTCCCCCACCTCCCGTTTTATAGCATCCTGTATTGACTGATGTTTTAATCATTCTTTGATGATATTTATGTGATGATACTAGTGCCAGAATGATGTGTCCTTATATATAGTAAAGGGAATTTTTTCACTAGATAGATGTTTTTTAAAAATTTCTACTCTTTCATATTGCGCATTGGAAAACCAGCTGCAGTTCTCATAGAAAGGGTTGTGTGTGTGTGTGTGTGTGTGTGTGTGTATGTGTGTATGTATGTATATGTGTATTTTTAAGAGCATCAGCCATTACATGCTATTTGTTCTTCTAGATAAAAACAAAATTATAGTATTTCTGTTTAGGATCTGGTTTTATATCATCTAATAGAATTTTATAGAATTTTTCATTAAGTTTCATGCCTCTTGTTACATTTATATTTAATTATTTTATCTGTTCAGTGGTAATTGGGCAGTTTACATTTTGTGCCTGGTATTTTTCAGTTTTGTTCATCTATTTTTTTGGTAGCAATTGCCAATTTTTTCTAGGTTTCCAAAGTTGCTGCCAAAGAATTGTAGGTAAATTGCTTCTAAACTTTTAAATTTATCTCAACTGTCATTATGACACATTTCTCATTCCCATTTTGTCACTTTTTTTCTATTGCTCTTTGCTATAATAATACTTGTGACTAGTTGTTTTATAATTCTATCAAATAACCAATTTTGGGAATGTTTATGCGTTATGCCTTATTGTTTTCTACTTTGTCAATTTTGGATTTATAGCTTTATTAGTCCCTTTTCCTATGTTATTATTGTTGGTTAATTGATGTCTTTTTCATATTAATATGTTCCTTTATTTTTGGTTTTCCCTTCTTAAATTCATAGCCATTTAGGGCTATAAAATTTCCTCTTAATGTAAATTTCTTACTTTCTCTCAGTTTTTATGTAGAAATGTTCTTTCTGTTGATTTATTTCTAGATAATTGGACATTCCCTTTCGAGTTTCTCTTTCATCAAAGAGTTTCTTAGGAAGAGACATTTTAAATGTTTAAAATTAAAATATATTAGCAAAGTTATTTTTATCACTTTAACACTTATGTAATTACAGTGAGAATGTGTCCTATAAAATCTCTACTTTTAAAACATTTATTAACGTTTCCCTTTTATCCAAAGCAGGGTTATCTGCTTTGGGTAAAATATATGGGGAAAATTCTATTCCCTATTTCAGAAATATATGTCTACAGGCCTCTTAAATGGGATTTGAAAATAAGATTTGAAAATACTCTGATTTATATACTCCTTTACTACAGATATATGAGTCTTTTCAAATAAGTGCCTCAAACTTTTTCACTGTCAGATTATTTTTTATCATGTGACCAGCACTACTTTCAATGAGAGATTTATTTCATTTTATATTAAGTATAAAATTAGATAGCAATTCTTGTATCTTAACTGTTTACTATTCATTTCACTTTCTGATTTATCTTTCTATGTTTTATTGAATATTTTGCTGGTCCCATTAAATTGCTGTTTATTTGTATTTTTCCTTTATTAATCTGAGAGTTCACCTTTGTTTTCCACTGATTTTTATATTTTCATTTTTCTGTGTTCATAATCAAACATGCATTTCTCTATCAGTGTGTGAAAGACCGTTGTTCTATTACCACCAACTGCTTCATTTCCTGGGCTTCTACTTCCATCCCAGATAATATATTTGGGAGCTTGTATTCCTTTCTTCAATATAATCCTTCCCACTCTAAATTTATTGCTTTCTTAATTCAAGACAGTAATCTCTGGCAATTTTTTTTCTTAATGTATATTCTTCCCATATAAAGAGGCATACTTAGCATATACATTATATATCCATAATTTCTAACTGAGCATTTATTGAATTTATAACCAAGAGAGTGTTTGTTTCCCCAGCATTGCTATATAAAATATATTTTTAAAAATAGAGTAAATCTAACTTTACTAAATTATATCATTTGTGATTATAGATCTTAAGAGGAATAATGATAAACTCCAATAAAGCAGAAACACAAAAGGGCAATAAACCTTTACTTCTATAAGTAAAGCTATAAATACCAACTTAATTTAATATACTTGGACACATTTGCTTACTTGAAGGCAAAGAAAAATTTTTAGTATCATTTGAGTGAAAATTGCCCAATAGAAAATTTTGAAAGGGAGTCTAAATAAAACCATATTTCCTGCTCTCAACAGTAAACAAAAGGTATCATAAACAAATATGCTGATAGTAATTTTGTCTCTTGAGGAATAAGTTACATTTGTTTATGAATTATGGCTGATAGATACCCATGATGGTCAAGATAAATTTCTCACATTTATTTTTAGAATTTCATACATAGAAGATGATAGAAGTACTAATAGTAATAGTTAAGCACCTGTTTGCTGGAGTTTCCATGTGGACTGCATTCAGTTTCAAGTCCTGTCACCTAGAAGTTTTCCTGTCTCCCACAGTTTGTCCAACCCATCTGTGCCTTTTCCTAGTTCTGCCTGATTGGGACACTATACAGAACTGGTGACAAAGGTTCCTTTCTTATTTCAAGAGAAAACCTTTCCTTATGAAAGAGTACTGAATAATGCATGTACATATCAGTTAAGGGGAAGAGAAAAATTAAAAAATAACACTTTGTACACATACAGGGGCTGAGAAATATTACTTCCAATGCAACAATTTATCAGGAAATCAGTGGAGAGAGAAATAGAACATGAAGTCTATCCAGAAAACCAGGAATGCAAATAAGGTGGAGTCACAAAAATGTCCCACATGATAGAGGAATACAGATTGCAGGATATCATCAGGGCAGCAGAACAATAAAATCTGTAAACCAGATACATTTAAGACTCGTGAAATATGTCTCAAAGTGAAAAAGGGAAGGGAAGGGAGGGGAAGGGGAAGGAAGGAAGGAAGGAAGGAAGGAAGGAAGGAAGGAAGGAAGGAAGGAGAAAAAGAAAAAGGGATAAAGAAAAAAAAGAGCATGGGGGAAAAGGGAGGAAGGGAGAAAAGAATAGAATAGAATAACTGATATATGTGTGTGTATATTTTTCACAGCTGTCAGCAATTTGGGGAAAAAATTAGTTGTACGTTTAAGAACACGGAAGCCATCGTTTCTTGGCCTTTTGGCTAAGATCAAGTGTAAGAACACGGAAGCCATCAAAAGGTGCAGAGGGAAGGAAACCCAGTCACAACACTGGGACAGTGGTGGGTGGAGCTGTGCGCCCCAGCTACATGCCAGAGGCATAAATGGGATTCCCTGGGGAATCTGACAAGTCCAGCCTGTGTGATGAGCACCCAAACTGCTCATTTCGCAATGAGGCATGAACTGATGAGGACATAACACGCTGTGGGCTATGCACCAGGACAGGAAATCTGCAATCTGATAACTTTTTTAAGAAGACAGACACGAGAATGGCCTTGTACATAAGGGGAACCCCGTAAGATTTCATCGGGCGATTTCTTTCCTGGTGCTGGCAATGGCATCTGCTTAGGAGACTGCATTCCTTTGCAGTCCTTCCTGTCTTGGGGAGGGCAGCCACAGGGATCTTCCATGAGATGAGCAAGGCCTTCCTTACGTCAGTCTACTTCCCAGCCCCATCCTGGGTGCCCCAAGGTGGCAGAAATCAGTGGAGTTTCCAGTATTGGCTGACCATCCTGGCAGAAATACGGTATAAGGAGGGAGATTAAGAATAATTGCATTGGGTTGTCGGAAAAGTCATGATATATGTTTTCTATGTTTTTCATTGCAAAAATATGTCATGACTTTTCCAACAACCCAATGTAAAGACCATCATGAAGGTGCTTAGGCCTTCAGAAGCCTAAAGGATGCTGTCCAGGCCAGGTAAGGAGGAAAGATCCCAGAGTTCTGCAGAGTTTGCTTCTGTGGTCACTGCTTTGACTACTCAGCTTGGCGGAATTGTTGGCCCAGAAGAAATGAGTTGGCCAAAAGTCATGAACGTAAAACAGTGTTTTCAAGGTTTTTTTCTTTTTTTCTTGCCTCCAAATTCTTTTCTACTCACCTGCATTTTCATTTGATTTTTAATTGTTCATTTGTATTGCTTTTTAAATCCAGCAGTTATGAGTCACTTTTTCAAGGGCATGTAAAATTATGAACCTCAAAATGGTGAATCTAATTCTAATTCTGGAAGACAAGTTTTAGCACTGTGTGTAAAAGTTCCTTTGATAATTTCTGTGGTATTGGTACTCAATAGCTGAATCGATATGTACTGATTCCAAAGGAACCTATATTCCAAAGGAAAATCAAGGGCAAGCATTTAGAGATAAACAGAAAGAGGTTAACAGAAATTTCAACTGGAGAAATAGTTCATAGAAAATGTTAGATACATGAGAGAAAGCTCCTTTATAGTTACTTATACACTGTTAACAAAACTAAATCCGTTTTATTTTAACAGCCCACGCCATTTATTGTGCCACTTCTAGAACCAACTTCCTACAGGGAGAATTGGGAACTTAAATACCTCATTTTCATTCTTGGATCTTAACAGATTTACTGTGTTTATGGGACACTAAAGAATAGTTTTCCCCTTTGGCTAGCTTTAAAATTTATAGAGATGGAAATATAGTATAAATGATTTTGAGATATCACTCTTTCCTTATCACTTAGAATCGTGATAATGAGTTTCAGCCTTGTTGAATATAGCTTTAGTTTTTTTTGTTTTCACCATGTAACAAATTCATTTTTACCAAAATGACATAATTTACCCACTCTACTATTTATGAGCATTTGGGTTGTTCCATATTTTTCCTATTGTGGGCACTCTATGAGACGCATTCAAAAGCATGGATTCTAGTTAACATGGGCCTATTTTTCCTGGGAGTAACGGGGAGGGAGGAACAAGCTTTGCACATGTTACTACGAAAGGCTAATTGTGCAAAGTGCTCATCTCCTATAAATGAAATTGTTTCACAGTTTTACCATTTGACATTCTATTGTTTTATCTTTTTTTTGTTTTGTTTTGTTTTTTTGAGGGCAGTGTCATGGCCCTCATATGTGGGACCGAACCGGGGCCGCTGGCTTCCCAAACCAGCGCTTAACCACTGCGCCACTCGGCCGGCCCTACTATTGTTTTATCTTTGTTAATCTGATAAATATGAAATGATATCTCCCTTTTGTTTTAATTAGCATTTCCATAATCCCTACTTTATGTATGATCATTCATAATTATATGTATGTAAAAGGCCTATTCATGGTTGTGTCTTTTATTCATTTCCCTATTGAATTATTAGTTGTATTAGTTGTTGTCTTAAGGATTCTTTTTTTTTTTTTTTTTTTTTTTGAGGGCAGTGTCACTGGCCCTCATACGTGGGACCCAAACCGGGGCCGCTGGCTTCGCAAGCCAGCACTTAACCACTGTGTCACTCGGCCGACCCCAAGGATTCTTGTTTATTATTATATATTATAAATACTAAGTGTTTTTTTGTTTTATATACTATTAAAATGGGCATATGTGTTATAAAAATACACTATTAGTATATTTTCACTCACATTATGGTATCTTTTCATAAACAAAAGTTCTTAGTGTTATGTAGCTTGATTCACTTATCTTTTACTTCATCATTTGTGCTTTTGGTGACTTTTTCAGAAATCCTTTTATTACATTAGTTAAAGATATTCTTCATATTATCTTTCAAAACATTATACTTCTGTTTTTTGTTTTTGTTTTTTTAAAGATTTTATTGGGGAATTGGCAGAGGGGAACAGCGTTGGAGAATCAGGGAAGGGGAACAGACAAGTTGCTGTCCTTTTGTTCTTCAGTCTAGTTGTGAAGGACGTCGCTTCACTGGCCCATGTTGGTATCATCATTGTGCTCTTCCCGGATGAGGCAGATCGGTTGCTGGCCTCTGGATGGTCGCTCACTGTGGCTATTGGCAGCTCACACCAGCTGCCAGCCACTTACACTGGCTGCCGGCCACTCACTGTAGCCTATGGCAGCCCACTGCAGCAGGGGCTGCAGCTATGCCATCCCCGGGGACTCACAGCAGCCCAGCTCCAGGTGGAACTGTTGTTAGCTGTAGAAGGCAGTGTCACTGGCCTTTATATGTGGGATCGGAACCGGGGCCACTGGCGTCCCAAGCCAGCTCTTAACCAACGCGCCAATCGGCCGGCCCTCTGTTTTATATATTAAGTCTAATATCTCTGCTAACTGACTGTGTACAGTGTGAAGTAGGAATCCAGTTTCACTATAACCCATGTGGAGAACTCATTTTTCCAATAACTTTTATGGATGATAATTATTTCCCAGCTGATTAGAGATGCTCCCCCATAATATATCAAAGTATTATATGTCAGCTTATTGTTGCTGTTGTTGCTTTGGGTGTTTCTCTTCTGTGTCTTAGTTTCTTTTCTATTGCAGCACTAATGTCACAGTTATAATAACATGTTTTTTTTTAGGAATACTATTTTTTTAAATTACAATTTATTGGAGTGACATTGGTTAGTAAAATTACATAGGTGTCAGGTGTACAATTCTGTAACACATCATCTGTATATCACATTGTGTGTTCACCACCCAGAGTCAGTTCTCCTTCCATCACCATGTATTTGATCCTGTCTACCCTCAATACTATTTTTATCCCTCATAATAGAAGTGGGTTTCTAGCACCTGTGGGGTGCTAGAAGTGGGTTTCACACCTGTGGGGAGGTATATCCCCCTGCCTTTTATAGATTGAGCATAATTGCTCCCAGTCCTGCTGAGCCCTGCAGAGTTCTCTAGATCCTGGATTCCAGCCATTTGAAAAAATTATAATTTAACTCTTAGGTTCTGTAGGCCACTGAATTTAAGAGTTTTCAGAGTTTGGGCTTCACACCTACTTTTTTCTATTAGAGATGTCTCCCATTTGGACACTGGCTATTTCTCTTCCTTATTTTTATGGCTGGTGTGTCAGTTTGGCATATCTCAGGTAAACAGAAACATATGTTTAATCTATGTTCAATCTTTAAAGTAAAACCATTGGAAACCAACCTTTTATCTCAGCATATAAATCTGATTAAAATTTGATTATATGTAGAGAATAAATACAAATACAATTTTAAAATGTTTTCAAGTTGATACATAGTTATGTTACATCTGCAGTAATAAATCGATATTTTCTCTTAATATGTTTTCTCCAAATATGATTGAGCCCTGAAGAAATATTATTTTTGCTCTATAATCCTATTATTTTTATTAAAAATAGTACTATCCAGCTACCTCATTCACTTTATTAGTCTTCATTTTTCAATTTCTTCCATCAATATTTATTGAACATGATGTCTAAATGTCTTTAGATTGTATCAGAATATTACAGTTCTTTAAAAAAAGACAGATTTCCACTCTGAATATAATCACATAGTATAATAAGGACAGTAAAAACATATTCAAAATTTATTTTCAGCAAGGTGACATCATGGAAAACATATATAGCATCTTCCATGAAAAATTTAAGGGGAACAATATATATTTAGTTATATACACTGTTTTCAAATGTGGTACTTTTTAAGTCTTCTTACTTTGCAATCACCATTCTCAAAATAATTGGAAAGATCATTGATGTTTTATTCATTCTTTTGCCACAGTTTTAAAAGAGATAGTATTTATTTAAGATTGTTATTTTCACAGAAGGAGCAAGGTGATTTCAATCATTTAAATCCAATTATGTGTATTTTACATCTAATTCATCCTCCAAATAAAATCAGTAAATTAGAGGTATTATTGTAACCAGATAGAGATTCCTCAGCTAGCAATGAAAGGCAATTCCATCACCTAGGGTAAAAAATATCAAGCACCACTTTTGAGTAATAGATCCCATATTCTTGAGATTGATTTGACATCAGCTTGACCTTACATTTATACCCAAGACATTTGAAATGAAAATCTCAATTTCTTCTGGAAAGAGATGTGAATTCAGTGTGTGCATAGTGTTAAAGTAGAATGCCATAAAGAGTGAAAAATGCTGTTTTTGAGAAATACTGTGATAGTGCATAATATATATTTTTGCTAACTGGTCACCAAAGTAATGGAACAGTTTCACCGGCAGCTCATTCATAGGTATTATTTATACTTAAAGTGGTTAATTTATTAAAAGCTAATAGTAGAAATCACTGTCATTATGACCGCAGAAGATTACAAATTGTTCCTAAAAACTCATAATGCCATAGTTGCTATTTTGTGGAGTTGTTTATATTTGAAGCTATAACAATACTCAAATAGAATTTGAACATTATTTTTATTTTCACTTGTGTAGTAATATATTCATCTGAAGGTTAGTTATACAGTAGCTTTCATTATCAAGGACAGAACTAAAAAAGGTACAAAGAAAATTGGCGAAAAATAGTGTTTAAGTTATCTTCATAGCAGTTATGAAGGGGCTAAAAGGATTCTAGCCTCCTTTCTGTCTTAGGCACTGCTAAACAAGAACATATTTTCATTAGTGGGCCACTTTTATCCCAGAAAGAAATAGAGATATTTTAGATTCAAGAACCAGCTACAAAAGAAAGAGATGATATTCAGGCAATAATCTATTGAAGGATTTGTATTTTGTGTCCTAAACCAGTAAAACCTCTCCAGTCCTTTTCTGTAATTCAAAGAGAGTGGCAGAGGATGTAAGTTGTTTATGAAAGTTAGATCATCTGAAGCCACATGTCACATTGATTCTGTTGCAATAAGGGACTATTTTATTTTCATGAAAAGTCACAAATCTCTGACTGTTTGATTATCATCCTAGTCCTGTGCTACATGCATCGTTTCACACATCACTGCCATATTCACCTGACACCACCCCATAAATGCATGACACAATTGTCTGCATTTTATAGGGGAACAAAATGAGCCTCTGAAACAATCAGTCATTTTTTCCCAAGTCACGCAACTAAGAAATGTTACCCAAAGACATCATGCCCAGACTAACTCCAGAGCCTGGTCTCTTGCCATCATAGAAAACAGAATTACCAGAGCAATTGAAATAGAGTAGCTGAGCTTCTTAGACATATAGTGTCAATATTGTTATTTATGTTATGGAAAGGCAGCTATAAAAGAGGTCTCTGAGTCTGATACAGACCTACCTACAACACAGGAATGAACAGGATAGCCACGGTGTCAGTAATGGGACGTGGAGCAAGGGTCAGCTGAACCCCTCGCTGCGTTATTCCTGGTGGCCAAGACATGCAAACCACCAAAGTGTCCTTCGATAGATGACTGGATAAAGGAGATGTGGTACATATACACAATGGAATGCTACTCTGCCATAAGAAAAGATGGAATAGTGCCATTTGCAAAAACATGGTGGATCCTGAGGTTATTATGCTAAGCGAAATAAGAAAAAGTCAAGAGCCATATGATTTCACGGATGTGTGGGATATAAAACTGTAAGCAACAAAGGAACAAGGATATTGAAATAAAAACTCATAGACACAGGCAATAATTTAGTGGTTACAGAGGGTAAGTGAGGAGGGAAGAAAGTAGAAGAGGGTAAAGGGGGTCACCTATATGGTGATGGAAGAACTGACTCCGGGTGGTGAACACACAATGTGATCTATAGATGATGGATTACAAAATTGTACACCTGGAACCTATGTAACTTTACTAACCATTGTTACCCCAGTAAGCCTTAACAGCTATATTAAGCTTTAACAGCTATATTAAGTTGGGGGGGGGGCGTTATCCATACCCTAAAAAAATTTCTCTCAAGGCCCTATGCAGTTATTCTAGTGCCTCCCTCCCTCCAATTTGCTTTCTCTCTTTATAAATTATCACTTTGTGAGGGGTATAAATGTCTATTATATTATTTTTTACACCTGAAAGTAAAAAGAAAAGAAATTACACTTCAATAAACGTATCATCAAGCATTTCATTTATTCCTCCTTTCCCACCATCACCTTCATCACTGCTCCATGCTTTCTCCCGTCTTGTTAGATCAGTGCTTTCTGCCCTAGTGAGTCATTGTGTTCAAACTTACCTATGATCTGTTTCCTTTTTTTCTCAAGGTCTTGCTTTCCTCATTGAATTCCATTCTTGCAAGTTACAGCTCTTTGAATTGACCACTATGGAAAGCATTCTGTGGTGTGCCATTTTCATTCATCTTCTATCCTCCAAATGTCCACTGCTCTTTTTAGCTATAAAGCATCATTTTGTTTTTCTTTGAAACTGCCTTGCATAGTTTTAAGTTTTTAATGTGTCTTCTTCTAGATGAAAAATGAATGACAAATACCTTGACATAAGTTTACTCTTTCCATATATAAAAAAATAGTAAATTATTGTTGAGTAATTTTCTTACTGAACAATTGGTTGTCATTTGTTCTGTTCACAAACTGCTGGGAGAATATGTAAATTGTCTACTATATGAGTATATTTATATATTTCACTATAAAAAACAATATTTTTTGAATTACCATTAACAAATGTAAACTTAAAGCAAATGGTTAATACGTATTTGAAATCAGCTGATATGCAGTTACACATATTTAATATTCTTACAAAGTGCAGGTTTTTTTTTCAAATTTGAACTACTCCTCTTTAGTAATAATTTATTTAAATCATGTATTAAGGTTCCAAACATTCTAAGGAAATGCCTCACTCCAACCTGAAGTACTGTGAGTTATTTGATAGCAAAACTCCTAATAAACTCTGTTCTGACCCGATGGTCAGGAGTTAATTGGTATTCAAATCTTTCTTACTTGCTCATCTACCAAGAAAAAGAATCGTCATTTTGTTCCTCCTCTTGAGTAGGGAACATGATGTGTAATGCTTATTCTAATTTATTCCGATAATTATTCTCCACATCTTTAGTCTTTGTTTATATCCAGAGAGAATGTAATTGTTGTTTTCTGCAAATGCAGTAGGACTGGAATCTGTCACTGTGATTTTATGCCAGTTAATTAAAAGTCTGTTTAATCTTCAACTTTAACCTTTGTATTTCTCTTCAGGCTTAGTTAAAACCCATTATTTGGCTTTGGTAATATAGATAAAACTAAAAGTATCCTAACAGTATATATAGAAATCATTTATTAAACTTAAAAATGGATGACATGATGATAATATAATAAAGCTTAAAATAATTCTGCTTTCTGTCCCCAAACATCACAATTGTCCTCAGGGAAGGAAATTTGATACAAGTCTTTTTTATGAACATGAGTTTTAATGTCTTTTGGGGAAATTGAGGTGCAGTGGTAGGGGTATTTTTAAATTAAATAAAAATAAATAAAAACAATGCTAAACTAGATTTTCAGGGTTATTTACCATTTAACATTTCCACCATCACTTACAGAGTTACATATGCACCATATTTTGCATGTGCCAACACTTTACATGACCAGTCATTTTAGTTTTAACCATTTTAATGGGTATATAGTGGCATTTCATGGTATTTTTTAATATGTATTTCCCTAATGGCTAATGGTGTTTGGCAGCTTTTCATGTATTTATTTGCTATATAATTTTCGTTAAGTGCCTATCCAAATCTTTTTTTAATTGGTTAAAAATTAGTTATAAGTGCTCTTTATATTCCAGATATAAGTATTTTATGGGACACGAGTCTTGCAAATACTTTCTACCAGTTTGTATAACATTTTCATTTTCATAACAATGACTTCATAATATTTTTAAAAATATTTTTTATATTATGATGGAATCCAGTGTGCTGATAATTTTATTCCATGGTTTTCAAGTCAGATTTTAAAATTTGTGAAATCCAAGTTGACCAATATTTTCTTCTATGGTTTCTTTTAGAAGGTTTATAGGTTTAGTACTTGAATGAAAATCAGTGATAATGTAATTTTTGTACGTGGTCTGAGGTAAATGTAAAGGTTGATGTACACACACACACACACAGCTTTTCAATGATTCCAACGTCATCTGTTGAAAAGATTATCATTTCCCAGTGGAACTGGTATATTTTGAAAATCAATTGTTCATAATATACATGGATTTATTTACTGATCGTCTTCTCTGTTCTTTTCATCTATCATCTAACTTCTTGTCCACGCACACTCTTTTATTATTGTAGCTTTATACTAAACCTTTTACTCAGGTTGTATTCTAGGATTGCTTTTCCTCCACCACCAAGATAATGCCCCTTTCTCCACTCTTCTCACGTACCTTGGACGACACGGTTTTCCAGTGTGGCTGGTGGGAACATGAGCCATTTTCAGGCCCAACTGCGCATGTGCTTTCACTTTGCTACTTTTGGTTGGTTCTTACCGATCTCGAGTGATTTTCGCCAACACGTACCCTGATCTGTTTCTGCAGAACTGAGTGAAAAACTGTAGATCGTGGCAACTTTATTTTTGCGTAGCTCTGTCTACTGCAGGCCTCTAGTTCTGGGAACTCAGGCCACCTCATGTCCCCACACCCTGCTGTGTGTCTGCAGCTCAGGAAGGCCAAGGGGTTCCATGTGCATCCCTCCTGCCTGCCTATGGCCTGGGAAACTCCTGCAGACAAGAAATAGGGGTGGTGTTGGGCTCTCTCAGTGATTTTCCCTCTCTCAGGAAATCCTCACGGGCTCGGTGTAGTTTTCAGCCTCTGAAAACTGGTGCTGCAATTTTTTATCTGGATATTTTGTTCTTTACAAATGGATTAATTCTTTCTGCTCTGATCCCCTATCCTTCATCTTGTCTAGAGGTGGAATTCAATATATTTCATTTTTAAGTTATTATTCTCTTTTCCTGCAAATCCTGTTTTCTGTAATGTGCAGATCTTGGTTGGCAAGCTAAAGAAAAGAACTATTACTTTATAAAGGACTATAAATATATATTATATATAATTTTATATGTAAAATATACTTTAAAGATATCAAATATATACAAAATGGGCATAATAATTCAGAAAGAAATGTTACTTTTCAATAGTAATAAAATAAAAGATACTATTTGCAAAGAAATCATTAATTTTAAAAATAAGCATCTTTTATTTTGCATATGTTGGCTATGTATATTCTTCCACTTTCTACATATGCCCATGAAAATGTTATAGAACAGTGTTTTTAAAATAACACATGATGAAATTAATGTTTAGCCTTAATGGGTAACTCTATTTGAGTCACTAAATGATTTTTAAATATAATTTGGGTGCTTTATTTCAATATTGACTAATTTGGAGTCTTTCTAAATTTTCCTTTTTGGGTTTTTTTTCATTTTTAGGTTTGTTGCCTGCCAAATTTATGAAAATTCAGTCCAAGAAAGTGTATCATGTTTTAATTTTGCCTTGCTTTTTAAGTAGGATGAATTTGTAGAAGTAATGAAAGACTTTCCACTGCATTCTTTAGTTTATGTTCCCCCTCAGGTACATTTATATTCATAAAAATACCCTATTATTGCTTTTGAATTTTGCATTTCCAGCATTTGTCATATATTCAGATAAATTATCCCTTTGAATTAGCTCTAAGACAATTGCTTTGGTAGTAAGTATGTTGCATACATTTTCTTTGCTCAGAATTGTCTGTCTTGCAGGAAAAGATAATTACACGTATTGAAATTGGTTCTCTGTATTCTCATGGAAAGACTCAGGTTTCCATCCCTTTTCACTCGTGATTATCAGTTTTTTAACCTAATTTGTCAAGTAGCCTAGTAGTGATGAGTGCAGGCCTTGGAGTCATACTGTTTGTGTACAAAACACCATTTTGACAGTTATACCCACTACATAACCTTGGGCAGGTAATTCAGCTTTTGTGGGCCTCTCTCACCTCTTCCCTGTAATGGGAGAAAATAATGGTGTCTAGTGCATGGGTTGTTATGAAGATGACAGATTGCAACCTTGATAGAGGGCTGTGGTGATTAACTGCTATAATAGGACCATGAAAAAGGCTATATGATTACTACCTGGTGAGTGACTGGTTGCTGCCAGAGACTGCCCCCATTCCTTGGCTTGTGACCTTTTTCTCCACCTTCAAAGACAGCAACTTCGCATCTCTCTGAGTCTCCTTCCATTGTCACCTCTGTTTCTCTGACCACAGCTAAGAGAGGCCCGCTTTTAAGGACTCTGTGATTAGACTGAGTCCACCTGGAAAATCTAGGATAATCTCAGCAGGTCAAGATATTTAATTAGATATGCAAAAATCTTTTGGCCATGCCAGGTAACATTCCCAGGTTCCAGGAATTAGGATGTGGATATTTTGGGAGGAGCCATTATTCTGCCTACCAATTTAGTTGCTCTTATTTTTTTTTGTTTGTTTTTTGTTTTTTTTCTTTTATGTGAATTTAAGCAACAGATTTTCAAGTTCTACGCATACATAAAAAAAGATTTTATTAGAGTTATATTTAAGATATTTTGGGAGAGTTCCAAACTAGGGCTTAAAGCAGCATTGAGTTAACAGATAGTTGATACTTCTGGGCTTTTTTCTAAACATTGGGTGATGGTTTGGGGAGAACTGTGGATGGCTGCTTCAATTCTCCCTCAGTATTTAGTCAGGAGAATTTGGCAAAAGTGAGTAAAGATGTTATTACGGCCTAGCCTGTGCCTCCCCTGAGGTGCAAATGTTGAAACCCTAACATACAGTACCTCAAAGTGTGACCGTATGTGGAGATAAGGACATTAACAAGGTTACAGAGTTAAAATAAGGTCTTTGGGGTAGGCCCTTATCTAACCTGACTAGTGTCCTTATTAGAAGGGGAACTGTGCACATGGCAGGTGACATTATGTGAGGGCTCAGCAGAAGGCAAGGAGAGAGGCGTCCGAGGAAACCAAACCCGTCAACACCTTGATCTTGGACGTCTAGCCTCTAAAACTCTGAAAAATGCATTCCTATTGTTTAGACCATCCAGTCTTTGGTATTTTGTTTTGGCATCCTAGCAAACTGAAGTTAAAGAAATAATTCTGTTTTATTTCGTAGTCCCAGTGTGGCATTCCCAACCAACAATATACCATTGCATTGTCCCCCCATGCAACTCAGGCAAGAAGTGATTGGCTTCTAATAAATAAGCCACTTATTTATTTTATTAATTATGTACCCCATTTTAAATTAGTATGTGAGCTCCTTGTGGGCTGAGATTTTTTTGTTTGTTTCAATGTTACATCCCCAAATCCAAGGAAGATGCTTGCAGATGTGAGTTGCTTTAATAATTAATTAAATAGATAAATTAAAAAAAGAAAGAATGACACACTTTCTACTAACCTGGTGAATTAAAGTGAAAAAAAAAAGCATTTCACTGATTCAGACTGGCAGACATTGACAGATCTTAAAGATGTATGATACAACTATTTTGATTGAAGTACAAACTCTCCTAGATTGCTAATGGGAATGAAATTTGTTGCAACTATTTCGTAGAGCAAATCATAAGTATTAGTGTAATTGAAAATACAAAGACCCTAAGATCAAGCAATTTTGTGACAGGTATTTTCTTTAAAGAAACTCTCACTGTGGTTAAATGAGATGGCAAAAGGAGTTTACCAGTGAAAGTTGCCTAAGAAATAGTCAGAAAATTGATAAATATAATATTTTTCACAATAATATAATAACATACAGTAATTAATAGTGTACTAAACCTATTTGAAACAACAAAATCAATTCCTATGATCACATTTGTGAGTGGGGAAAAAAATAAATTTTGGAATGGTATATAAGTATACCATTACTATGAATAAATAGAAACTTATACAAGAATGCTTGTAAATACAATACATATAGAATTTATAAAAGAGAGAATGTAAAAAGGCACAGGGAATTCATAGGGAGTATAGAGCACCTCAGATGTGTCGGTGATGCTACACTTCTTTTATTTAAATGCTCTGACACCATTATGGTGAGCTGGCCAGTCTTCATTGGCTTTCCGGATTACTTTCCACTTACCACACTCATCGTCCCTAAGAGGCCTACATTTACTAGCCATATCCGTGGATTCATTTGCCATCCCTTGTCCCGTCTGTGGGTTTGACCCACACGAAGCAGTGTGGAGAGCTTTGCTTGCCTATCCTGCCCTTAATGCTTCTTCCAGGAGCCCCTTTTCAGAACTGACTGAAAGAAGAATTTATGGTATTCCGTCCAACCATTTGTCTGACTCATTTTTCAACAACTAAAGTTAGACTGTGTGCTGGTAACCACTAGATTCAGTGGTGTTACTCCGTTCCCTGCCCTACTGAAGCAGTTAGACTGGTAACACGGAGCTCCCATTGAATGCTGGGAGCAACACCCTGTGGTATTAAAATGCCATGTTACCGGAGAGCTTATATAATCTGTGTCAATTAATGGTGCTTTTCAATAAACGGTGCTTTTTCCCATCATCAAAATTAATGTATTTGGAAACAAGTTGTAGAAGTGGATGTTGCTCGTGCTACTTTTTTTTTAACCTAATAATCAATTTGCAGGGTTTTTTCTATATCTCCCAAATAATCCACTTGCAAAATTGCAGTTCACTTCTGTATGACTGACTTTTATGTCTGCTGATTTAGAATTTATATTACCAGGGGGTGCATAACCATTGTTTAACTATGTTGTAAATCTAAATCGCCCCTTCTCCACAGGAGAAAAAGGGCAAAAGAGGGATTCCATGATGGACTGTGTCATTGGTTATCAATTTTAAGAGGGAACAAAAAACACATGGCCTGAAACATGATTTGACCTTAGGCAGTCAGGGCATCATGTGCATTTCCCTCCCGGGTCTGAGCACAGGTAAGGTGGGTAACTCTGAGCCGCAACTGTATTAAACCCCTCCACTCCAAGTGTCTAAGTTTCCCATGAATTCCACCTCCTACATGCTTTTCCCCTTGAGCTGGGCATGATAGCTGCTTCTATAGTTGCTCATAGCACGCGCTCTCCTCTCTCTCTCTCTCTCTCTCTCTCTCTCTCTATATATATATATATATATATATATATATATATACACACACACACACACACACACACACACACACACACACACACACACACATATATTTTGCTCTTCCAGCCATCCGATAATTGTGTAACTAATCACCTGCAGTATAATCATCTCTTTCAAATAACTAGCATTGTTTTTTTCTTTCCTGATTGGACCTCGATAAATACACTTTGTGGGCCCACTGTTAAACTATCCACTATTTCCATTGTATGAGTAACAAAATTATTCAAATAATATTTTTGAAGTTGTTCCATGATTGTAGCTCTTTTTAGTGGGCCGATCTGTACCTTAAGCCATGTCTTACCAATGTGCTTACAATGGCATCATGTCTGAGTGTCCATAGGAAACATTAAATATAGATGCCTTGAGTCTGCAAGTCTTGCAAATCTCTGATTATCTGTTGCAGTCCCCACTGGAATTAAAAGCACATTAAAAGGTTCCTCTGAGGCTATGCTTTCTTCTTCTTCTTCTTTTTTTCTGGATACAGTTTTATTAAATTTCTATAGCACAATTTAAAACTGCCTTGAAATGTCATGATATTCATATGTCAACATCCTGATTTATAAGACCATAAAATATATATTTCATGGGAAATTTTTATTGTTACCCCAGACGTCCCTCATTATATTAATGTACTCATACCATATGCAGCACAATCAGAAACCACTTTGTATAAAATCATTGACTTGAAAATCTCATCTACTGGCTTAAAATTGAATATAATATAAAACATACATCTGTTTATGCCTAGGATGTGACCAGAAGTTTCTAATTAAGCATCTATACTGAATCCATAAAGCTCATGCAACAAAACAATTTAGGATATCGTAAATTACTCAGATTGGTAGGAAGTGTGCTTATTTTTATCACAAAAATCAGCTAAAATAGCTGTGGACTAAACGATATACTGACATATCTAGATAAGTTAACCTAACATCTATGTTCCTTAATGTCTTTATATTTCTGAAATAATACATTCGATTGAGTTTAAAGCATGTGAGTTGCGATTTTCTAAGATTGGGAAGCAAAGCTACCTCACGGATAACTGATGAGTTAAATCCTTAGAGTAATATTAATAATTGGCAATAATAGTTAGTGTTGTATCATTTTAACCTAATCTTGCTGAGAATTATTAATCAGAAGTGGATATGAAAATTTATCAATTGTGGTTTTATTTCTATTACAGTGCTCAAATAGTTCTTATTTATTAATCCATTATATTATTTTAAGTAATATCACAATGCTGATTATATTCCTGGGCTAAATCTACTTGTTCTTAAAATAGTAAGATTATTTTACTATACTTCCTGGCTCAATTTCTTAATGTACTAGTTCTTGTAGGCATGAGTAAGATTGGATGATATTTACATTTTTAATGTTATCTGTACTTCCTTATGTAAAAATACTTCAGGAAGTTTTATATTATTTAAAAAATATCTTTGTCTTAAATATCCAAATGCCAAATAAGTGTATGTCTTTTAATATTATGATGTGATGAAATTAATGTAAAAATATATATTTACACAAATATCAAAATTCAATATATAATTCTAGTACAGTGATTCATGGATAAAGCCTAAATTTTAATAAAAATTAATGGAATGACATAATTAACTTTAGGTGTTTTTAGTTAGGCATAGTTTACATGCATACAGTAAAATTTATGCTACTTAAATGTGTAGTTTGATGATTTTGAAAAATGTATCCAATTACCTCACCACCAGCCAAGTCAATATGCAGAATATTTTCATCATCCCAAAAGGCTCTCTATTCTCTTAGTGTTCAGCTCACTCACCCCTTGCCATAGGCAAACATTGACTTTTCTCTATATATAGATAATTTTTGCCTCTTCAAGCTCTTCCTATAAATTTTGAAAACGCAATACATATCCTGTTCTGGGTGACTTCATTCTTTCAGCACAATGGTTTTAAATTGTACCCATGTTGTTTCATGTATCAATGGTTTGTTCCATTTTATTCCAAGAACTATTGCATTGTATGGCGGTACCTCAGGTTGTTAATCCATTCCTCTGTTGATTGCTGTTTAGATTGTTTCCATTTCTTTTCTTATATAAACGAAGTTTCCATGAGCATTATTGGATTTATATTTTCATTCTCTTGGATTAATATCTAGGAGTGGAATTGTTGGGTCACATGGTATATCAGTTATCAATGTATTGTCTTCTAGCTCTAAATTCACCTTCCATTGTTGGCTCTATAAAAATGAAGCTGTGCCATTTAAAAATTGTCTCCTTGAGCTGGTTGAGTAGTTCAGTTGGTTAAAAGCTCACTCAAGAGTGCAAGCTCTGAGCAACAGTGGTTGGATTCCTGGCCCTAGGAGAGTTGCTGCTAAGCTGCCAAAAGGTGGTAGGATGGCTCAGCTAAAATAAATAAAAATAAATAAATAAATAAATAAATAAATAAATAAATAAATAAATAAAATATTGTCTCCTGCTGGCTGGTTAAGTGTTGTCTATAGAAGCAGCTAGAAGACACAATGAGGGGGTAGGAGTTTTCCTTTCTGGTTCAGGTGTGCCTATGTACTGATAGCTTCTCCAGCACCGGCACTTTTCAGAGGGGTAATTTCTCCAGTGCCCGTGTTCTCCAATGCAGTTGGCCTGTCCATCATTCAGCACACGCAGAGTGGGCAGCTCTCTCATACCCAGTGTCCACAGTGTGCCGTGGTCAGCATGACCTAGGGACCACCAGCTTCCCCTTAGAACCACTCAGGTGGTTTCATGGTACCCAGTGCATAGCTTCTCCTGTGCCCTAGAGGGCATATTTTCAGCAAAGGATCAAAGCAACTTCCTGCCATCCAGTGAGTCACAGTCATGCCCTTGCCAGCAGGGCCTAAACTGCAATCTAGGATGGGGAGAGGGTAGTTCTTTTTATGTGCTCTGTCTCTGGCTTTTGGTTGTGTCTGTTCTTTGAATAATTCCTGTGTTCTTTGGAATTCTCTTTATTCTTAGTAATCCCTCATTATCCAGTCCTCTTTCACAGTAAATGGTTTTCTGTCACTATGAAGTTTTCCTGGTTTAAATGACTTGATGGTTTATTTCTCCTTGTTGTACTATGTAAAATATGACTTTTGTTTTTGATATTTGTTCCTTCTCCAATTTTCCCACTACTGGGTTGAAAGTTAGACAGAGTAATTTTGATTTTGATCACATTGTTCCTGAGCTACATATTACTATTATCCAGTATTTAGTTTTGTTCCTTTACCTAAATTATTCTCTGTTTCATCAAAATGATGATGACTTTGAGTTGCCTTTCCCTTTTTTACTGGGGCTACAGTCTTCCATTCCACAAGGAAACTGTTACTGCATATATTTTATCTAGTTTTGTAGTTCACAGTAGAACGGTTTATTCATTACAAATTAGTATGTCATGGTCAGAAGCATATAATTCTGAGTCCCCTCCAAAAAAATATACATTAAATTGCCCCAAGCCCATTAAACACATATGGGTGCCTTGGAAATTACTAGAGACAAGAAAAGATTAATAACATTCAAAGAAGCTACAACAACCACAGTAATTATTTGGTGTTTAGAAAGTGATGTTTTAATCATTCATTCCTTGTATAATGGCATATATATATATATATATATATATATATATATATATATATATATTTTTTTTTTTTTTTTTTTTATAAATTTTGAAAATACCAGAGGAGGATATATGTGTAGTCAAGTAAAGCCTTCTATTGTTTTTATTTAAAACATACAAGTTTCCTTGCTAGCCTTTTCACACATAAGTTGTCATTTTAAGCCATAAATCTTCTACATCCCTCCCTCCTGAGTTTTTGTCTTCTATTTCAAGTTACTTAACATAACATATTTAACCATTTGTCCTATAGATCCATTCAAAATGCTGGTAAAAGCTCATCATATTTCTTTTCACATTCTGTCCCTTGGAGTCGAGCTTAAGAATGATACCTCCCTCCCTGTCTTTGCCATTACTCCCTTTTCAATCCCAGGGTCACATATGTTACACAATGTTTGCATTTTCCATATCACCCATGACCTTCTTGCCATGACTCATGTAATTCGGATTCTCTGACTCCCATGCTACAGCTTGTCTCTCACCATTCTGCCTAAGCTGCCAGAGCACCGTTCCTAAATGGTAATGTGATCATACAAATTCCCTTCCCAAAGAGTTCTTGGGATAAAATTCTCACTTAATGATAGCTCAGTTCAAAATTTGATACTGATTTCTTCTCCTCTCAGCTATTACTCCACTACATGATAGATGCACTTTCTTCCAGCCATACTACGTTTTGTGAAAAAAATTCTCAAAATGTGTTATAATTTCTCAAGCCTCTGGGTTATGACAAGTGCGGCTCCTCTGGTGAGATTGCTCTTTGAATCTCCTTGCTGTTATTAAGCTCAGTTCCTGCGGATCTCACTTAACATTGCATCAATCCCCCAAAGCTTTCCCTATCCACCTCCTTTTTGAGATTTTATGTCTATTTTAAGAGCTAATATCACCTGGTGATAGATCTATTGAAGTACTTATCAAAGTATATTTATTCTAAATCCGTTTAAATGTTTTCCCCCATTTGATCATTTTTCAAGAGAGCCAATTTTAATAGACTTTGAAATACTGGCATTTAACAAAATATATTCCACATAGAGTGCCATGTTTTAAAAATACTCTTTTGATGAATAATCTAAAAAGGCTTGCAGACATAATAGCATAATACAGCATATCAAATGTATAGTAATATTTTCATCCTATCCACCAAAATAACTAGAAGTTTGTTTAATGTGTCTTAATACATGCCCTCTACTATATTTAGTCACTATTAAACAGTTAGGCTTTAAAATAACCCTCTATAGAAAAGATAAATAGGACAGTGGAAGATTCCCACAGGGCACTAAGGTGCCATAAAACAGATTAAATGAGAGACAAACTTTCAAAGAACATAGAAGGTGAAGGACAGTGTAAGTTTTGTAAAGAAAAAAAAATACATTTATTCCTCACAATATGCTTCCCAGAGACAACAGAAATACGAAGCTTGATCTATGCATTAGGGAGAAAGAAATACAAACAATGCTCATGGGAATAAAGCCAAAAAACAAATACATCGGTGATGTTTATTTTCAAACACATTTTTCCATTATTTTGGTGGGTTTTTGAATCCCACCATGATATTAAAAATGGTGGTTCATAACTTTTAAGCAACTGACCTCAAATTATAGTTCATAAGTATTAGAAGAGAAAGGAAAAAAAAAACAAATCTTGCATACTGTAGCCTGAAACTAAGTATAAATAAATATTAAAATAAGAGAAGCAAATAATTTTTGTATATTTTGTCTCAACTCACTGACCTTTCTTACATACCCCACATACTGGATCACAGGAAAATAAAACAATTTTAGACCAACCATTTCAAACTCAATAGAGACAGATATAATAAATTTAAATTATTCTCTTACTCATTAGATTATATTCAACTGTGAAGACAAAAAGCACTATTAACTGAATTGTAAACAGGGCAGGAGTTTCTTTCTCACCTGTGCAAGGTCAGGAGTTAGACAATCGCTGTGGTGTGGTGGCCCCACGTCACTCAGGGACCCAGGCTCCTTCTATCTTGTTGCTCTTCCACTTGGTGACAGGTTGTGGCCCCACCAGGCAGACTGGATGGCTGGGAATTGTGGGATTTCGTTTTTGCTGTTGTGATTTGTCATTTGTTTTTGTTTTTTAAAACATTTGTTTGACTCTGTGCAACTTTAAAAGTTGGAGATGTCATTTTAAAGAAGAAAGGGGAAGGGTGTTGAAAGAAAAATGTTATTTAAATTCTCTTTACCTATGAGTCTATACCTCCTTCCCCTTCTTTTTCTGAGCAAATGCTTATTTATTTGGTGTAAAGGTGACATGTGACTTAAGCAACTTTATTGGAGAGGAGAGAAAATTTCCTTAATTATTATGCTGGCCTTGGTTACTGTATCTAGATGTGACTTTTGGTCTAGACATTGGAGTGGTCATGTACCATACAGCCTCCATGCTCAGATGGCCCCAAGAAAAGTCATGGGTTTTCATTTTGTCCGGCTTCCTCTGGACAGAGGATGGGAGTGAAGACTTCTAAGTTCTTTAGCTTTGAATCAAAAACCAGTGTCTGGTTTTTTGATAGTTAGGAGAACACATCAGTCCCTGCAGCCTCATTTTCCTTCAGTACACTTTCCTCTTGTGTCCTGAATGAATTCTCATCTTTTAAGTATCAACCTTAAATGTCATTACAACATGAAGGCCCCTTGTTTAATTCTATCTAAAAGAACTCTTTCCCTTTCATCTTTATCACTTACAACAACCTATAGCACTTGTCAAAATCTTGAATAAATTTTTTAAAATTCTGACTTAACTTGTAGAATAAAAATAGTTGAGAGGAAGAAATACATGCAGATATTGTTCACCCTTATATTTTCAATATTTTGTAAATCTTTCACTGAATATTTTATGAATAAACACATTTCTTATTAGTAAAAATGCGTTTTTTCATAAAAAAATTCACATTAAAATATACGTGCCCAATGTTATATAGTATTGTATGACAACTGTAACTGAATATATAGATAGTCACGGGATGTAGAGTATTCTGGGGAATGGAGTCAAAGGAATTGTAATAGATATGTATGATATGGGGGAGTAGGGTGGCCAATTGGGGGGTCACTTTGAGGGGTAAAAAGTATAACTATTGCACTGTGTTTTACACCTGAAACTAATAAAAAAAAAACACAAAACTATTTATTTCACAATAAAAGAATTAAAAAAAAGTGTCCATATATTTGTTAAAATATATGAGACTGCTCTGTGTTCAGATTTCTTTTAGATGTTTTCCGTTGACATTAGTCCTATTTTTCTGAAAATATTCAAGAAGTATTGATAAAATACTTGAAATTAACTGTGATCAACTTTATTTTTTGTCTGAAATCAAACTTTTTAAAATAATTTTTGTAAGTTTATTATATTAACTATGATCCCTCTGTGCCCAGCATTTTATTTATTTATTTATTTGTTTGTTTGTTTATTGGAAAAAAACCCTTTCCTCATTAAAGACAATATAATTGTCTCATAACCATATTTTTTTTTAGATCCCAGTCTTAATGTTTACTACTTATAATATACATATCTGCTATAAGTAGTCTTGATTACAATTATTTCCTGGTTCTCACTTTAATTTTGACCATATTAAAGGAATAGGTTATTTTTATTATTTTTAACCCTTTATAACATAATTTGAATAAGCAGTTAAGATTTGGGCTTTTCAATATTTTCTATAAATAGGCTCAAAGTGACATTAAAAAGCTTTACATCATAACAGACACAAAAAAGATTATATAATTATTCCTCTTTGATGAAGCACCAAGCCTACTCACAAGAGCATGTCAATTGAGTGATAAATAAATTTAGACTGTTTTAAGATATTGAAAGTTTTGGGTTACTTGGCTTTACAGCATAACCTAGCTTTATGAGACTGATACAACTGAATTCCAAATGAAAAATCATAATTAACCTTACACTTCACATTTGTGATATACTAGTGAACAGTTCTCTTCGTTTTTATAATTATTGCTTGATTGATGTTTGAGAACCCACTCAACAATCTGGAAGTCATTTTATGATGAATAACACTGCCATGAACAATATATAGCCTCCTGATTAAGGACTGAGATGAAAATATATTCAGGAATTCACAACAGTTTCACTAGGGCCTTGTGGAATGTTGAGGACATACCCACATGAATGATACTAACTATACTACATCCTGTACATTTTCCTTTTACACACTTTTTACTTTTTTCCCCCATAAGGGCTATGTTCCCATTTTTTAATTAAACTGACTAGGCAAGATTAAGCCTATTATGGATATTCCAGAAATAACAAACATTATAATTTTTTATTTTGAGTGAAGTTATGATAAGGACTTTTTATTTGCAATGTGTGGTGATTGCCCTTCTTAAAAAAAAAAAGAAAGAAAAAAAAGTAACATATCCCAAATTTATACAGACTTTTATACAGATGCATACATTTACTAAGGGGAAAAAGGCAAGGCAGTGTAAAATTATTTGATTTAAAAGTGTCTTTGGTTTATATCCATTATGCCTAAATTTTCAGATGGAAATGTAAAAATTAAATGACTTAGGATGTTTGATTGGCTTAATATTAACTCTGAATGAATGTTTCCTAGTAGCCTTGAATAAATTATATTTTCATTGTAACCACTTGATGAGAAATGAAATGCTTTTTACCCCAATGCTTACCGTTTACTAAAGAATCTTGCTAAATATGTATGCTATTTTCCATGTCTTGGAATTGTCCCTGAGTTACTGAGGTTTTTTTCTTTTTTCCTCCCTTCTATCCTCTTACCTACCTACCCTTCCTTCCTTCCCTCTCTCCACCCCTTTCTCCCACCTTCCCTCTCTTTCTTCCTGTTTCTTATTTATTTATTTATTTTTCTTTCTTACCCTGTGGAATTAAAATAATCTTAGTGATTACAATGTGCGACTACATGTTAAGGTCAATAGCATTAGATTATTTATATGATTCCTTTTAAAAAACCTATTTGCAGTGGGCTAGAAATAGAATACAGATCAGAAACTGCTGAAAATTAATAACTGTCAGACTTACGCATGTGGCTGAATCTTTCAAAGAATGAAAGAACTTTAGCAGACATACTAGGAGAGCCTGTTATTCAGGGCGGCTGAAGCATAGATGTGTCTTACGTGTGTCTAGAGTAAACTCCAATTATGCAGCTCTGTATTTGGCTAGATTTTTATCTTAACATTCTTAGTCACTTTTGAATAGTCTTTTAGGATCTATATCTGTATCTCTATATATATCTATACATATATCTCTATCTCTATCTCTCTGTCTCTATCTCTGACATCTCTGTCTGTCTCTTTCCTCCCTCCCCACAATCCTAGTGTCCATTGTGATGAAAATCTGAATCAATTAATACAAGGGAATAATGTGGGTTCTATGGTACTTAGAAACAGCCTCTCAGTAATGGCCTGTAGGTGTGAGGTATTCAAACACTGTAATCATGATTAATTGCTAGCCAACTAGCAAAGGGAGCCCCAGATGCATTTAAACACAGATTTCGGCTCAGCATGCTAAACAAATCGAAAGCTCTCTTCTTTTCTATTAGTGTATCTATTAAAATAACTTACTATGCCTGCCAAAAAGCATTAAGCACCTTCAAGAGTAGAAAAAACAAGTTATAATCCCATTAATAGAACATGTGTGTATTTTAAAAGCTTTCTCTTGCTAAAGGAACTCAGCTGTTTGCCCCCTCTGTTAAGGAAATTAGTGTTATTAGGAGAAGCAGATTACAAAGCAACATTTCTAATGATGTAGTTCTCTGGGCCCAAACAGAAAATTGCTCATTCTTTATAAGTAGAACGATCATTGAATTGACCCGTTTCAGACATAAAACTAACAGCTTCTCTCATTCGTCCACCACCACCGTGGACCCACTAAGAATGTGTATGTAGTAATTTGGAAATCTCAAATTCTTGGTTTGCACCTGGGGAAAGGAAGAGACTGTCATATCAGCAGAATGATTATCTGCGTTCAGAGATACAGAGGAGGAAAACTTTCTCACAGGCACAGAGAGGGTGGGAAGGAAATAAACTGCGGGCTGTTCTAGCTGCTCGTGCCCCAGATGAGGTCCGATTATTCCCGCCACATCATGCTTTGGAACCTGAGCTGGGCGTTTTGTTACCTGGCGGACATGGCCCTGTGTTTGTCTGCCTGACATATTAAAACTGCCCATGAGTAGCCATCCCCTTGGACTTCCTGTGTCGCTGCTATTAATTGTTGATGGAGAAACCATCACTAAACATTCATCCTGACACCTCTTTTTTTCTATCTTCACCTGAATTTAATGCTACCTTGCGCTTTCAACCCTGGGACTTGAAACACATTATGAAGTTCAAATAAAAGTGTTAACAGGAAAAAATATATGTTTTAAAAATATTTAAAAATAGGTAAAATTATTGATGTTAAAATATAAAGGGTATAAATGGAAACAAATTATTTTTCATAATTGAAACTTATCAGTAGAAAATTGGTTAAAAATATTTATATGTATTCTGGGTACTGTGTCCCCAGGTAAGTTTGTAGTAAAACATGTATGTAGGCATGAACATACCAAAGGGCCTTTGAAACACTGCAACCCTTGTAGGAGAAGGTACTCCTTAGCCAGGTGCTATGTAATAACCCAATTTATCTGAAAAAGATAGGTCTTCCAGTTTAATACTAATTCTTGTGTCAAAGTACCATGAAGCCTGACCTTTGCCCTTGCATAATATAGTTTTATAAGTTAGAATCAGGAGAAAAAAACAAACATGAGCGTCTCTGAAACATTTTTATTGGCAGCCCGTGGAACGCCTGATCATCCAATGAAAAACAACGAATCTTGACTAGGATCCATCGTTCTTTGTTATCTTGGTTATAAGAAAAGGGTCTGTGTTGCCTTTCTGTGGAGAAATAGAGGGGAAGTATATCAAGTATTAATACATGGGAAGTGCGAGAGTCGGACCAGGGCTGGGACCTATTTCTCTCTTACTGAGCAGGTGTCCTCTGGAAAGAAAGCCGCCTGCCTTTCTTGTATGCATGGAGGGGAATTTACCATAGACTTGATAGCATCCTTACCTAAGAATGCCTTTTAAGTGTCAAAGTCATGGAAGCCAAGGAAAGTCTGAGGAACTGACCTAGACAGAAAGGAACTGAAGACAAAGGTGAAACATACATCCGAAATGGATCCTTTTGCTATTACAGACACTCAGGACAATTTTCAACATTTGAATAGCATCTGAAGATTAGATAATTGTTTTGTCTTATTTGAAAATTTAAAAGAATATTTAACATGATTTTCAGTAAGTAACATGACGTCACTGCTAATTTCAAAGAGTGTCTATTCTTTTCAGCTCCGAAGAAGCTTTGGAGATCTGAAAAAAGTCAAATTCTCAAACAATAACTAAAAACCATACATTATAGAAAAAGATTGTGACCTCTAAAATGATTCTTTTTCCCTATCCCAACAAAGGGTAAAGCTTTCATTCTTACACTCTGCATACATTTCAATTTTCAACCAGGTTCCAAAAAAGTTGACTAAACACATTTTTTAATCCTCCTCCCACAATGGATCATGAACTGTAAAGCATCTAAAAATGCCCATTTTTGCAAAAAGGAAGCATAAGGGTGAAAATGTTGACTGCAGCATTTGTAAATATTTGAAGCTATTTCCGATAAATATTGTAGTTATGGTCAGTGAGACTACTAAGTGTTCATACCAAATGAGACACGATTGAGCAAAGTAGACTCAGGGGTGATGAAAGCATTCAAGTACAATTCAAGAAAGTTTGAGGCAGCAAACAAAACTTTTAGAAATGCAGCTTTCATTCCCTAATCACATATTTCCTTCTTACTTTTCCTTCACACTGATTTCTGCCAAAACAGTTCTAGGGCTTTATTGATTCATGCTCTTTCCCCATCCCGTAATCTATTTGTCACACTGGGTGCTGCTGAACACTTCAAAAATAGTATATATCTCTCAGATCAATCCCCATTATACTACATCTTGTTTGTTTCTCCTTTCTGACTCCATTCAATGAAAAGTAAATGCAAAAGAAAGTGGATTTTCTAATTAGATGTTGTTTCAAAGAAATGAAAAGCTCTCGAGCAGATGGGGCGTTGCTTTATTTTGTGTGTGTGTGTTCTCTGTAGTGTTGAAATATGCTTTACCCATCTTGCTATACCAGGGCATGGATTTGAATGCTCAGTCCTAGCCCCACCTCTACAACCACTCTACCTGCCATTGATTTCAGAAGTCTTCAATGAGTCAGAGGTCCTTAGTGAGATCTCCTTATGCTCTGCAAGTAACAGATCAGCTTTCCTCTAGAGATAGTATCCCATCAGAAATATGGATATGGATAACTGAAACTTTTCTTTGCTCCTCTTTTTTTTGTCTTAGTATTAATGACCTGCATTTTGCTAATATGTACATTTTGTTGTTAAAAAACCTTTAAATCCCCAAATGACCTCCATTGGAGACTAAAGTTTATTGTTTCCACTATTATTTTTCACCACCTTAAAAACCTTTCTGGATGCTGGCTACCTGCCTGAACTTCAGAGAACATAGCTACTTCCTAGATATTCTAAGGGTCTCTATCTACTCATTTCCTGACAGGACAGCCTAGTATCCCTCTCTGTGAGTCTCTCGTGATGGTGGCTGGTTTGCCAAAGAGCCACCTGAGGGCTGCTATTCCCTGTCCCTCCTGTGTAGTGCTAGGTCAGGGTGACTGTCAGTCAGGTTGCATTCGGAAAGTGTACACGTTACCTGTATGAATCAGTTCTGAATGTCTCTGTATTTCAAAGATACTGGTTTAAGTAAGGGGAAAAAAAATCCATTGGCCTTGTTTTTAGTTCTGAGGAATAATAGCATTTTACTGTAATAATAAACCAAACAGCTGTTCACTTTTGAATTGTGAAATTTTTTCAAAATACATACAATAAACTTTGTAATTGAGACTGAGAATATAAGTTATAATTTTAGGCCCTAAGGCTGAACTCTTTCGGATGTTCCTGAATGAAGTAAACTGCTATTAGTTACATTATTCTCTTATCTGCCAAATATTTGTTGAAGTAAAACCCAGCTCATTTGACACATACCTGTATTTTTCCTTATCATCACCAATTATAGGGGCTTGCCTGGATAAACAAACAAACAAAAACAAAAACAAAAACAAAACACATTTTGCTATATTCTATTTAGATATGACTTTGCATTTTTAGGTAAAACACATATTTCTTTACACTTCAATATTAATTACATGTGTTTTGTAAAAAAGTAAAATGATCTCTGAAATGTAGGTCACAAACTCAAATCAATCATGTCTCAATTTTAACCCATACTACTGTCAGCATAAGCAGCACCATGACCACTGCTGTGCTCCCCGGAAATACTCTGCTTTGGATGATGACCTTCTTGTCTCAACATTTTATCTCTGTGAGGCTTTATACCTCTTGTTATTGATATCTCATGAGGTACTGACGTTTTGGTGAAATATAATTACAGCCATAGAAACAATACTTGATGTAGCTGAACTTTCCAGTTCTCTTTCAACAAAAGAACATTTCATTTTTTGGGGGGTTAATCTATGGCTTTCACAGGATTTTTCAATTAAGTTTTAGGAAAGATGAATATGTAAATGAGACACAATAGCATATGCAAATATCTGTCTTTATTTTAAGACTCAAAAAAAAAGATGTAAGTATGAGACAGCTTTCAGGATATAGGAAGATCACCATTTCCATATACCCAAGATTTTATTTTGAAACAGTTTCCATCTTTACATTGTGATATAATAATATTATACTTAATATATCCTCAAAATATTTTTAAGTGTGTTTATTATTTTAAAAAGTATTTATTAAAACATTTCCCAGGGTTTTCATCACACTGTTGAAACACATGGTATGAAAAATACAAAAAAAAAAAAATGAAGCTATGTAGATATAGATAATTTTATTTTGAGAGATACCTATGAAAAAATAGAAAATTATAAATTTAGATAAATCTTTTAAATTGTAAAGGAAATGAAAAAGGAGGGGAGGTAGAGAATCATGGGAGAAAACAACTACTTCCAATAAAATGCTCATTGAGTAAATTTACGAATTATGCTGATACTAATAGAGGGGAGGAGATAGACATAAAGCAGGGGAAAGAACATTCTAGAGAGTAGGAATTGCATTTCTGAATCTGTGACTCTGGAATACAATTGTTCTGATGAGGTGCAGGTATATATCCCTTCTAAGATGAGTTTGAATATGCAGATATAAAATAGTGTTGTTGCTTGTAGATTACATTCAGAATTTTGAGCTGTATTCTTCTAGGCTGAACCATGTAGCATTGCTACCATTTGATCATTTTACTACATAAACAGTGATTTTATATGGTTTGACTTACTGTTGGAGTAAGAAGGCATTGGAAATTCTGAGTACAGTAGAGTTATACATTTCAAAAAGCTGACTCTTAGACAGGGACAAGGAACAAATGAGAAAACCATTTGTGAGCTGTTGCAGTAGTCATTGTGTGTGAAAAGCTATGTGCTATATATTAAGGTGCGCTGGAAAGAAACGTGACTACGCTAAGCACCTGCTGGGCTTCAGAAACGAGGATGGGCTTTAGAAAAACAAATATAACTAACTTCACTGCCATCTCCAGCACATTGTAGGACAGTTGTTTTAAACTAAGATGCATATCAGCCTGTGGTGTGATAATTTATAATAAAAAATATGGATACACTGGCCACGTCTTAGATCCACTGACTCAGTTTCTGTGGTTAGACTCATGAGGAAGTGGCATGTGTGTATTTGTATGTGTGTGTGTGTGTGTGTGTGAGTGTGTGTGTGTAGGTGATGTGTGTGTGATGTGCATGTGTGTATGTTATATATACATGTGTACATGTATGTGATGTGTGTGTGATATTGTGTGATATGTGTGTGTTTTGAATTGTCTAGCTCACTGAGATGTGAAACTCCAGTTAAAAGCCATGGGACACTTAGAGAGAGGTACACTTAAGTGGATAATTACAATACCATGTGACAAATATGATGGCATAAAGAAGCACAAAACTAAGGAAACTCAAACAAATTAACTAATTCAATAAATCATAATTTACTGAGTATTTGTTCGAATTATTTAGCTGTATACAACTTTCCAAAAGTACATTTATCTGGAAAGTCATAAGTAAGCTTTATGAAAATGAACATTAGTAAAAAAACAGTACTTGTTCAAACTTTTTGCCTTTTAACTCATTTATGTTAGAATTTGACCAGTGCCAATAGATTTCATTTTGATAATATCATGATATGAAAATTGTATGCTATGCTTTTGTAATTATACATGACAGAGAATTTGCAAAGAATTTGAACACTAGCCATTCTTGGTGTTGATTATCAGCCAGGTTTGAGAAATGAGTATTGCACTGAGTTAGCAAATTCTTCTCCTCTCTGTTTCCCAGGCAGGGTAAAGGAAGCCTTTATTCAGCCTGTTAAATTTCTCCAGTCACCGGACTTAGAGAAGTGCTCACAGGACAAGCACTAGCTCTAGGGATCAATCCCATTGACAGAACATGTTTTCACCACAGTATATCTGCAAGGACTTCCCTTTCTTATTCATATATTTAGTACTTCATTTAATAATTATTTTTTCTTCTATTTTTTATTTTTATTTTAAGGGGGGAGCAGCTCAGAGTGGCCCATGCAGGGATCGAACTGGCAATCTTGGTGTTATCAGCACCACGCTCTAACCAACTAAGCTAACTGGCCACCTCTCAAGTTTTTTATTAATACATTTTATCAGGTGTTTTTAGGTGTTCTCTGGTAGGAGCACTATCCAGACATCCATTCTAACTTATTGCTGCACAAATGGCCTTGTTCTTTAGTGCCCAAGGCATTTGGGACATAAGAAAATGGCAAATACACACATTATTTTGATATATAATTTACTGTAATGTAACATTTGGAAAAATAATTCATCTAGCTGTTTCAAATACAAGAAATCCATAATATACAGAAATCTGGAGCCTAGGCAGTTTATTGCTGTATTTATAACTTAGTTCTATGTATCAGCCTCACAATTAGTTTACTTCTATACTTGATTTCGTAGCTTCTTAGAGATATAGCTACATTTATTTTGGTATTTTCCTGAGATTTCTGGAATCTTATCAGAACCAAGAGACAAACATTCGACCTTAGACAAGATGACATAGAATCTGTTTGTAATAAATTGATTTTTGCTTGCAACATGTTCCTTTCGCCTCCTCAGAAGGTAAATTGAAAAGCACTCCTCTGGGCATTTGGCTGACTTTTCCTTGTAGATTATCTTCCCTATGAAATTAAAAGCATTTGTAAATTCAAAGTTAAATTTTATCCTTTTGGTACCTGACATGTTTCTCTAAAATGATTTACTTTTAAGCATTTTAGGGCCAGCATCACAAATAATTGTTCCATCTCCTTGATACATTTATTTGGTCTATTAACCTTGTTAGAAGTTTGTATTCCTTATTAGTATTTTATCATAATTTGTAGGATTATCTAATCGTTTCATCTTCCAAGAGGTAATGGATTGAGTTTGCATAGTTACATAGTTAGTTTTCCTCTTTGGGATACATGGATAATTATTTTTCATCTATTATGTCAGAAAATGATATTATTTGGTAATTATTGTGAACACCAGTACTGATCAGTTATTACTCTACTGGTAACTTTCTAGTATTTTCAAAGCCTTCCTAGCTTACTCCTAGTGCTCTATATTTAATTTAGAAAGAAGTGTGTAATTTATTATATAAACAAATATAATGGAGTGAAGAAACAAAATTCTATTTATGACTTTTTTTTTTTTTTTTACCTGAGCCATTCTGCCACCTGTTGGCAGCTCAGTGGCAGCTCAGCTCGGGCTGGCATCCAACCACTGTTGCTCAGAGCTCAGCTCACACTCTTGAGCGAGCTCTTAACCAACTGAGCCACTCGGCCGACCCCAAAATACTATTTATGAATACTCTTTCCTGCTTATTAAAATATTTAGTCAAATTATATTCAGCCCTTTATATTTCATGTACTTCATATTATTATTATTATTATTATTATTATTATTATTATTTTAATTTAAGGGGACATCATTCACAAATTCAGTTTTTTTCAGTGAATCAAAATTATTCTGCTTTGGCTTCTGATAGTGAAAATGTCACTATGTGGTCACTGGCAGAACCTTTAAGTGTTCCCTCAGAAAATCTCTGACTCTTTTCCAGAAGGTTAATTCCTGTTCTCCATCATGGTCAGGAGCTCAATAAAATGGTAGCTGAGAGGAGTAACCGAGCCCAATCTCATTTGATAACTCAAAGACCGAACATTCTTTTATGCCATATTCTTAATAGGTTTTATTATGCATAAACCCTGAAAATGAGCTTCCCTTCATGGATCTTAAAGAAAATTATAAGTGTCATTCAATAATGTAATGATATGCAATTCCTAAATCAAAATATATGCATACATTCATAACAATCCCAACAAAATTTCCATGAGTGTTTTTATAGAACAAGATGACTTAATGTATAAATTATTGATCAATTTGTATTAAAAAAATTGAACACAAGACTAAGAACATATCCCAAAATCTAAGACAATATGCCAATGGACTATAATAATTAAGTCGTCATTTGTCAAAAAACAAGTCAATATAATACCATAGAGAAAACAAACACATAATATTTTAAACATGGGGAATTAGTACGTGGGAACAAAATATTTTATATCACTCTGAGAAAGTGGGAAAATTGGGAACATTTTTGAAAAATGAAATTTAACAATAAATATATGTTCGTGAAGGCATAATACATGATAATTTTAGTAAGTACTAGAACAAAATGTCTAGAAATACATGTGCATATATAATTAATACAAATAACTGTAGCCTAAGGACGACTTTGGAGTAGACATAATAATTCCCACCCTCCTCCTAAGATGTTTATACTCAAACCCCCAGAACTGGTGAATATGTTACTTTATGCCTTACATGGCAAAATTAACTTTCTGGATGTGATTAAGTTAAGGATCTTGAGTTAAGGTGATTATCATGAATTGTCTGGTAGGAAGGAGGCAGCAGGGTCAGGGACAGAAAAGATGATGTGAGGATGGAAGGAAAGGAAAGAGGGAATGGAGATATGAGGACAGAAACACAGAAAGGGGAGAGAGAATGGTGGCGGGCAGGGGAGAGAGGGTGATGCCACAACCCGTTGCTGGCTTTGAAAATGGAAGCTCAGTCCATGAGCCAAGGGATGCAGGCAGCCTCAAAATGCAGGAAAGAGAAGGCAACAAGCTCTCCCTAGGACCTCCAGAAGGCACACAGGCTGGCCAACCATTTTAGACTTTGACCTGTGGAACTATATGATGATAAATTAGTGCTGATTTAAGCCCCTAGGTTTTATGATAGTTTGTTATAATAGCAACAGAAAACTAACGCAATCTTACTAAAGTAGAAGCAAAAGTATTTGTATTAGAAAAACATGATAACTTATTATGTCATAGTGATTTTTAAAAAATTCTTATTTAGTAAATATTTTACACAAATAAGACAAATGACTGAATGGAGCATAGTTTTTGCAACATGTATAAAGTATACAAGTTAATATACAGATGATCAGTAGAGGTCCTTTAAAATAAGAAACAGATAGCCATGTAATATTTATGCGTAGGATGTAAGTAGGCTAGTTATCAAATAGGAAATACAAATAGCAAGGAAGAGATAAGTATCTTCAAGAGCAATCAATGAAGTTATTATTAAAACATGCATTTTTTTTTTCTTTTCAGAATCAAGCTGTGGAAGTTTGAATACTTCATTCAGTAAGTGTTCCTGGTTTTATTTTCAATACTTTAAAAATAGAATAACAGACATTTTAATTGTACTATTAAAACGATTTCTTTATGTAGTCTATACAATGAGATGTGCATATTCTATTACTTTATATTTTGCGTGTTTCAGTGGCCATCTTTGAAAAGAGAAGTATTTGAAATTATGAATGATGTAATCATATTTTTATAAGTTGAATCAAACATGGTTGAAATTAAAATTATTAGGAAAGTATGAGATAATGTAATCATTTTGTTGAAAATCATTTTTGTATAAATAAGTACATAAATATAATGGATACTAAAATACACTTTGACTTCGCTGAATTGTCTTAGAGAAAATTCAGGTTAAGTAGAAGAGAAAATGTTAGCAGCAAGTTAATGCAATTATACTTCAGAGGTTGACCTTTTTTGACAATGTCTGCTTAAGCAATATAATGTCATTTATTCACAGAAGAGCTCATTTTTCATATCTTCTGAAGTTTCAATCTATATATATTCTAAGACTTTATATGTCAGGGGAAGAAATCCCCATGGATGGTCTTAGTTTAACAACACAATATATCTCTAGCATCAAATTACTATATATGTATGGTAATTATATTTACCTTAAATATCTAACTCTTTGAAGAAAAAAAATAGCAGGGAAATTTTTAAGTGAAAGAAATTAGCTCAAAAGAAAAACTTCTAAATAGATACAGATACTCTATGCATAGATGTACTCTAAGAAGGAAAAAAAAAACAAAGCAAAACATTTTGTCACTGTAATAATCATTTACTTCATGAAACATTTTTCCTCTTAGAAATCTCAGTTTTCCATTAAGCTTCACTTTTACCTTTATATTCCTGATCATCCCTATGCAAAATCCAAACTTGTTTGGATTGAGAAAGCTACAAATGAAATTGTCCAAATAACACACCATGTTTCCCCATGGTTATTGTTTGAATTAATCTCTAAAAAATGCTATGCAAAATGTTATGTAATTTGACATGAATTTGGGGTTTGCACATTAAGTGAAGAGATACCATATGTGTGTGTGTATGTGTGTGTGTGTGTGTGTGTGTGTGTGTATGTGTATATATATTTTTTTGAATGATGTTTTAGTTTTTGGGTTAACAGGTCTCTACTTAGGATTACCCATCCTTGTTTGGAATCCAAGTGTTAAGCAGGTGTGTGTGCAAGAGCTTGTAGATTTCTTACTAAAGAATAGTTCTCTCTATCCTTGTTTGAACTCAGGAAGTATTATATTATAGGTCATATAACCACTAAGATTTGAAGGATATATACTAAAGATGTTTGTTTGTCAAGTGTGCAGAATCTGTGAACATGTCCTACTAGTCAGCATAACTATACCAAATAATATTTTTTCATAATTATCAAACAGAAGTGGTGGGCAAATCAATTTGAGTCTTTCCCCTCTAACTTAGGAAAAGATAAGATAGAAGAATATTATTTTTTTTTAAAGCAATGATTTCAAATACTCTTAGAGAAGGTTTAATTCCTGTGGTGGCACATAGAAGTTAGGTTAGCATAGGAAGAAACTACTCAATATGTGGTCCATGATGGATGATTTGCTCCGCCTCTGTTGTCAGTCCTGCTGAGATAAGTAGTTTCCAGAGCGATGTCCTCTCGTGCTGGATAACCATCTAACCATACAAAACTGAGGAGATTTGTTGCCACAAGAAGTTGGGAGAATGGATTTGTGGATATAAATAGCAGGCTTTGCTAAATTTGGCAAATCTAGGAGATCTGGTGTTTTCCTGAACTTGGTGGCTGTCCACGAGTACAAGTTTCCATTTCCGAGATAGAACCCTGCGTAGCACGGTGAGGTCAACCGGCGTGGAAATCACCAGTCACTTTATACTTGTGAGAATTCTCATGAAGTTTTTTTTCTTAAAGTGTTAGAAGAAATATTTCATAAAGAACTGAGTCAATCTACTACTTACATATCTTTAAAATGTTGCTGAGGTTGAAATTTATTTGGTGATATGAAGATTTTTCTTTAAGTGATTGTGTTACCTGCGTAATTCCCATTTGTTGGTTAGTGATAGCCAGGTTTACCAGTACAGGTGGGAGAGTTGGAAAACTTCTCATTTTCTTATAAAATTTTAAACCTAAAGGGAATATGTCATTGTATATCATGTTTTTATTTTACAGACTTTTAATTTCTTTTTCCATTCAACCTGCTCATCAGTAACCCATAGAACTTTAAATTTAAAAGCATTTTAGGGAACATTCAATGACAGAATATAAAAGGAAATGTTTAAATGACTCTTTTCTCATTAGAATACAGAATAAATAGATGGACTGCATGTAGCCACATGCCTTTTGTATACCAAAGAAGAGAATATATATTCGGGTAATACATGTTTAGAAGGAAGCTTGTTAAAATGCCAAATGAAAAAAAAAGGGCAAAGAAAAATTTATAATATCACTCTAGGTTAATATTTTCTTCACTGTTAGGATTTAATAGGATATGTTAATCGTTAAATATTAAATCTATAGTAAAAAAATGGAAAAGAGAAGGAAAGAAAACAGAATAGAACAGAGTAGAATAGAATAGAATAGAATAGAATAGAATAGAATAGAATAGAATGAAAGAAATGATCATTTGTTGGAAATTGCTTAGTTTGGTACAGGGGTGTCAAACAGTGAAGAAACAGTACAGCTAATTTTGGAAGTTGGGCAAAATATTGTTGCTGTTATTGAATTAAACTGAAAATCATGTTCAATATGTATATTGACAATTACAAAAATGAAAGGATCCATGATATTTTTTTTAATGTCCCTTTAAATGCACTTTGGGATTTGAGTTATTTTGTCAGCCATTTCAGACTGCCATTAATTTGTCCATCTACAAGCTTTTCCAACGTCAAAAACTGAATCTCAAATATCATGGTCTCTTGTAACTTACTTGATAATGGGGAAAATAAGTTATATTTGAGTAGAATTTAAAGTAACTTATAGCAGATTAATTGTTCCTTTGGGGGTGGGGGGTTATAGAAGAGATATTAGCTTTATTTCCATAACATGGTACATAAATATCTGTGAAAATTTCCAAAGCTGCTTCATTTTCTAAAAATTTCTTGATTCTTCACATAACCTAAGATTGTGACAAAATGCCTGGATGAATTATAAGAATGACAACACACTGCTATCAAAAATGTGCCCTCCCATCCATCCTGGACGCTCTGAAAACATTCCTTTGTGAGCTTTCATGTAATCATGTTCACTGAGCCTCTAGTGCAAGGAAACACCCATATCAGCTCAAGTTTTGTTCAGGCAAAGTGAGCTATCTTTCACTCACTCCATTTGTGCCATTCAGGTTCAATGTAGAAAACTTGGAAAATACATTTTAAAACAGATTACTCCTAGGTGACCATGATCAACATGTTAGCATAACTCCTTTCATCCTCTTTATGGGTATACGTACCAACTGGAATACTAAAATATATATATAAGACTCTCCCTTCTAATGTGTAAGCTATCCTTGCCCTTAACTTATATAATGCACTGAGTTTAGAAGTCATTTAGATCTTGATAAAAGTTTCTTTAGCACACACTCCCCTGAGCAGTTTTTGGAAGGCTGTAGAGGAAGAGGCTAGAAGAACATATTGCCTGAGGTAAATGGATGAAGCACCATGACCTGGAGAACAAGTGTTTTCAGAGGGAAGACATCCCCATTGCCTTTTATATGCCTGACAGTGGCTCAGGAAGAGAAATATAGATCCATGTTATTAGAGCAGACTTTTGTGCATGTGGGAAAACCAAAGATAATAAAGTCCCATCTTTGTAAGCTCTGCATAATACCCTTTAGGTGTTGATGGCACTCAATATATAAACTGAACATGAAAATGAATAGGTGTATTCTCTTCTTGACAAAAGAGCCTAATGAAACCTACCCAGCTAAAACTTTTCACATTAAATTGAAATTATACCTCTAAATCTTGGAGCTAGGGAAAGCTAGCATATTTCTCCCATGTTAAGACATTGCAAAAATATTGGCCCAATCAAGGATTTATACGGTGTCATTGAAAGCGTTCAGTGCTAGGTACGCTTACAATAAAGGAGACAGTGGATGGTGAAATGATGGTAAAGATTCAAAATAAATCACATGGCGCCATAAGAATTCCAAAGAACGTGGATCTCCTTTATCACACTGCATCTGGCTTCTTGGGAGATTGTATTTTAAGGGAATAATTGTTCTTCAGAGGTATAACGGGTGAGTGTTTAGAGTTTGAGGTTATAAAGAAATATTAAGGGAAAAAAGTTTATCATAAGGAAAGGAAAGATTTCAGTGAGGTAAATGCACCTTTAAATTTTAGACAAGATTGCTATTTTGAGAGCTCACTCTTTAAGAAGAAACAATAACGAGTAAACAGACTAAGGAAAATGACTTTTTTTTGCTACCAAAACTAAGACTTGTATAGAACAAGGATTCCCAATAGTAAATAGGCAACTATTGCTGATCAAACTTGTTTGCTTTAACTTGTCTTGGGATTTTCTTTCAATTATAAAAATGATCATTATTTGCACTCTAAGAAGGGGAAATAAAACTAACCATGATGATGCAAATTCCTTCCTCTGCTAATGGAAAGGTTTCTAGCTGTCAGCCTCCTCTCTATCTAGCCTTCTAATGAGTTTACTGCCTCTCAGTATCAGCTCATCTCAGAACTCCCCGGGAAGAAAAGAATGCTGTGACCCGTCTGTCTGTATGCTGGACACTTAGCTCTGTTTCTTAAATACATTTCATTTTAACCGCACAGAAAACTGTGAGGTATGCTTGAAATAGGTTAAGATACATGGTGTGTAAGATTTTGATGGGGAAGCCATTTTTTAAAAATTATTATAAATACTTTATAGATGAGGAAAGTGAAGGACTGAGAGAGAGATTATGATAGTTTCCTAAAATCACAAAACTGGTAAGTGTTAGAGCTGTGGAGGTGGGAACCCAGGCAGACTGGCACGAGACCCCACACACTTTACTCTGGCATTTTTTTTCTTTCCTTTTTAAAAAAAAAATGTTTATTAAATTTATTGGGGTGACATAAGCCATGTTAGGAGCATTTGGGGTGTTGAAGGGTAGCATGAGAGCAATGTGACCAGGGGGTACCTATGGTGGAGGACTGAGATAAGCAGATGAGATTTCTGTCACCAAATACAGTTCATGCTGCTTCTCAAAAGATACAGAGGATCTAAAAGATTGACCAAGAAAAAAATGAACCTAAAGAGAAAAAAAGGATTTTCTGGCTTAAAGAATAAATATGTGATTAAGGGCATTACCATGAACTTCTTTTATTCATATTAAAGTTACTTATCATTGGTGATCATCAAACTAAAGACGTGTGCCTGGGATACTGGAGACCTTAGATGTCTTTAGAAGAATTGATTTCCTTAAATCATTACATGTTCTTCCCCAAATGTATCTGTTGCAAAACCAAAGAGCCTATGATAAGCCATCATGAAAATTTTGTCTCTCTAACTTTCATTTAACAGTGAGCCCTTCTGTAAACACACACACACACACACACGATCTATCACTAAACTTACCCCATGCAATTTCCAAGGGTTAGGAAACCTCTAGAATTCCAAATTATGAGATAGTTTGAAAGATTAGTGTGGGTGAGGAGAAAACGGCCTTAATGAATAGATAGGGAACCTTCTAACAACCCAAGTACTGTATAATTCTTAGCTTTAGGCAAATTTAAGGATGAATAAAGACAGTTTTAGCTGGTAGTTTATTAAAATTTTGTGATGATAGATCGCTATATGACTTTGGCTTATTGCTCACAAGAAGTGCAAGGAATTGAGTGATAGCACTTAAAGCCTGCTATCATTCATTTATTAAACTGAACAGATGTTCTCTACACCTACATAAAAATAGAAAATTACACCTGAAATTGATTCTGCTACTTTTACTACTTTGACAGTAAGTACTAGTTGAACAAATCAAATGACTAACAAACATACCCATTCCGTTTCACAAATGGTCACATTTTTAACAATAGTTTCCTTTTTTGATACTTACCAATTAATATTTTGATATATTTATTTTGATTAATGATGCACCACTAATTATTTTAATGTTGATTCAGTCATGATGATTAAAAAAATATTAACAGTTAGCATGTCGTGGTAATATGAACATTTATTGAGCACCTACAATTTGCTGGATCTGGTTGCTGCTGTCAGGAAGGCAGAGCTGATCAGTCAGAAATGGCCTCTAACATGGCAGCAGAGAAGGGTTAGAACCTAGGCTTCCCCGATACTAGCTGGCAGCTACTGGGCTACACTGGGTATATCCTGCTGTATCTCCGATCCTCTGTGATGAGAAGTAAAGAATATGAAGTCAGTATAGAGCTCTGGCGATCACATAATCAAGTCAACCAACAAAGAAAAACCCTTCCACAGAAAGACGCCAAAGCTGTGGGTAGACACATACTTACATTATCTGAGTTTTGGGTTCAGTTTTGCTAATAATGACATATGGGACAATGTATTCAATCATCTAAACTCTATTTTACTTTTTTTGGGGAAAGGCGGGTAGCAGACCCTACCCTGTCTAGTGTTCATTTTGTTACTTTCAGAGGTAGTCTATTGATATGTTACATAAATACACACAAAGGTCAAATCTCAAGCAACAACAAATTATCTTACATTAATTTAAAATAAAAAATAAAGTGTTTTAGTAATATCTACCAGAATATATTTTTAAGTAGAATTAAGAATGTTTCTATGTGTTTTATGAGAGCTTAAATGATTATCAGTACAGATCTAGAACTGTTTTGAAGAATAACATTGATGAAAATTTCTTGTATTTTAGAGCATATTTTACACATGAGGATCAATTCTGTGTCAATAAAAAGAGTCATGGTGCCTCTCAGTTCATATTTTGGACATAAAATTTCAGTAACTGATAACTCATCGGGAACCAAGCTTCGGTTAAATGGAGCCATCCGTTGTTAATAGCTTGTGGTGCAATAAGTACCATTCTGAACAGGTGATGATCACAGTACTTAGCATTTCTGGAGAATGAAAGTATAGTGACTCTAATCATTCTAAAAATTACTCCGTAAGTGTCACACTGTTAATTATAGTTCGAAGAATTAGCATCTGGTTGGTGTTATAGGTGTAGCTTTGAGGAATTGGTATTACAGGAAATGCATTTAAAGTACCTTTAATCACAACATAAAATGTTTTCTGCCCGGCGTTGGGTACCCTTGTACAGTAAGTCACACCTGGTGTTGATGGAAATTGCCCAAGTATAAAAAGCAATGGATACTGTGTCTTCTTTGGCGGAACAGGAAATTGTATAATTTTGCACTTTTAGATATTATGATTCCTAAAAGAAAGTAAAATTGTGGGATTTTTAATGAAGATTCAAATTGCAGTAACATTGAAGGTGTTACTCAGTTATAACAGTTTGATCTGATTTATAACCAATATGTAAATGAGATATGAATTTACCAAGGAACATTACATGGCATTAATTTTTTATAGACTGAGTAAAATGTGTTTATGAGCAGACTTTGTGTAAACCATTTCATTCATGCTAATCTACTGATGAGAAGGCATTTTATGGATAATTCTGAAAGTACTGGGATTATCTTGGAATTTTAATTTGGAGGTTAATGTTTGAAAAAAAAAATCATCGGAGTGAAGGTCTGTAAACACACTAACATATGTTATTTAATATATTAAAATGCAGCATTTAAAATCAGTGAGAAAGGCATTTTTTTTCCTGAAATTATGTTGGGACAATAGGCTAACAGTTGGGAAAAAGATATAGATAGATTAAAATGTAAATGTAAACATTCAATCAAAAACATAAGAAATAAAAATATGGATGATTTTTTAAAGATGGATTTTTTTTAATTAAAAATGATGTTAAATTTGGATTCAATAAAAAAAAATGTGAACCTTGGATGAAAGACAGAGTCCCCTGTATCCCAGTTTGGGTGGGTGGTTAAGGAGCCTAATTTTCATAAGCATCTGTTAGAAAACACTAAGTCCTAAGTATGACGACCAGCAACCCTGCCCCTCCCTGCAAACTTCTTCCATTAGCTCACCCAGTGTTTAAAATTCCCCCTGCCTTTTATTTCAGCCGACTGGAATTTTATCTCTCTCGTCTGTACATAGCCCTGACCCCTATTTCAATAGCCTTGAATGTAGCCTTTCTTGCTTGTTTAATTCCTTCAAGAGCAATTTTTCTCTCACATAATCTGCAAGCTATGATGAGGCCTCTAAAATGTGTGTAATTAGAATCCCACTCTAAGTGGGATTGTTGGAAATGGTCAATTCCATGTTATGTATACCATGCTTTATAATAAAAACACTAAGTAACTTCATTAATATTAAACTCGACAGTATATCTTTTCAGATGAATTTTCCATTTTTACTTCACCTTTCTGGATTCTTCGTACATATGGCTATGAAATATATTTTTGAAATCTGAGAGTATTCAGATTCTAAATGATTGATATCATGTGGGAGTGGATATGCATAACTAGGCAATTTTAGAGAGAGCAACATTTTCAAATCACAGCATTGGTGCAATTGATTTATATTATTATGCTTTCAATACTTAATGTATTAATTACATCATCTAGTTTAAAGCTTTATTTTAATGAAGAGTGCAATAAGTATTTTGGAGACTATACACATATAGTCCTCTGTTTCAACACATTGAAAGTTAACATGGAATAAAATGGTCTCACATTTTTAAAAAAAAACACATTGCTTAGAAGATAGTAATGATATCCATGTTTCAGTCAATGTGATTTTATCTAATTACATTCCTGGAAGTACTTACACATCGATTCTGGTGATAAAGCCAACAGCTAAGAGGACACAGTGATCAAATTGGAGGGAACGATAATAACGCTAACTCCCACTGAAGTATTTAAGAATTATGTCATGCTGTTCATTCTGAAACATCACAGTCTATTTCCACGCAGTAATACATGTTTGCAAATCTATTACATAGCAGCTTTGTGTCTTCTCTTTGGTGAAAGTGCATTAGAGATTGGCACATATAGACATATAAACTACTTTGGCACAAGCTTCAGTAATTTTTCCACGATGTAAGTGATCAAAGAGAAAATATTGGTCATAATATAGAAGTACTGTTATGAAGAAAACAGAAACCACAGACTGTGCCAAAGTGTCTGCCAGAACTATATTGATACTTTATTCCTTTATATATATGCATATGTATTGGGCAAGGCAATGTCATGTGAATAATGCAAATCAAAACATTTCATGCCAGACTGTTCGTAGATAAGAAAGGAGCATGTGCAGAATGTTTAAATATGGCCCCTCTACTGCATGTAAGGTTGTGACTTGGTTAGGAAAAAGCCTGCACAAGAAAAGAAACCTAGAACCAGAAAGTCACATGCACTCTATCTAATTTGAGATAAATATTGAATTAGTCAAAAACACTACCCTGGGCCGGCCGAGTGGCGCATTGGTTAAGCGCTGGTTTTGGGATGCCAGCGGCCCCGGTTCGGATCCCACATGAGGGCCAGTGACACTGCCCTCTACAGCTAACAACAGCTCCACCTGGAGCTGGGCTGCGAGCCCCGGTGATGGTGTGGGCTGCAGCCCCTGCTGCAGTGGGCTGCCATAGGCTACAGTGAGTGGCCCGCAGCCAGCGTGAGCTGCCAATAGCCGCGGTGAGCGACATCCAGAGGCCAGCGACTGATCTGCCTCATCCGGGAAGAGCGCAATGACGATACCAACAGTGAAGCAACATCCTCCGCAACTAAACTGAAGAACAAAAAGACAGCAACTTGTCTGTTCCCCTTCCCCGATTCCCCAACGCTGTTCCCCTCCGCCAATTCCCCAATAAAATCTTTAAAAAAAAACACAAAACACTACCCTAAGACTGGCCGAGTGGCTCAGTTGGTTAAGAGCTCGCTCAAGAGTGCGAGCTGAGCTCTGAGCAACAGCAGTTCGATGCCCAGCCTGAGCTGAGCTGCCGCTGAGCTGCCAACAGGTGGCAGGATGGCTCAGCTAAGAAACAAACAAACAAACAAATAAAAAACCACTACCCTAATTTATTATGTGCTGGAAATACATTTGAATAAGCATGGGATGGGGGATAGTTGCGTTAGTTTAATTTCTAAATAGCTGGAAAAGATATTTAGAAGGAGACTTACTGACTGATACTTGTGGTGAAGCTGAGGACTAGAGGACATCACACCAGTGATATGCAGATAAGTGTTTAATTATAGTCATTATTCACATTGTTGATAATCTGTCCAGAGTAGACATTGTAATATTGAATACTTTATAATTGGATATTTATTTTATCTCAATAAAATTTTGGTTTAAAAATGTAAAGAAACATGAAACAACATGGTTCAGAATTTTGATCGTGACCAAATACACACATGGGAAAGAGCATAATCCCATACAAAAATCATATTATAGTTCTGTATTCATTTAACTCATCGTACCTGGCACATCTCATGTGAGTCCCTGAATTCCATGTGAAGTAAACCTCAAAAGGACATGAACCTTCCCAGGGGCCCAGTGAGGTGCTCCAGAGAATTTCTCCCATGGTCTGCAAAGCAGCTCCCAGAGCTTATTTTCTTCTGGGGATTTATTAAGGGAACTGGAGTTTATCATGCAAATTAAAGAAGCATGATAAACACATGAATCAGGAGATACTGAAAGAAAGAAAAATCCTGTGAGACCATATATTGTTCTATTGTTTGTTCTATTTTCCTAGAAGAATATAAGATAAATTTTCTTTTGTTCTGTACATAAGCATTATTTTTGTAATATTCACCAGTTACTACATTGGGAGTAATTAAATAGAAACTGTTACCTTCCTAATTAATTAATGCAAAAAGTGCTATGATATACTGTAAAGACACTAATAAATCCTTGCATACATTTAAAGTTTGCAAATGCTCCCTAAAGGACACGTTTTTATATGATTTATATTTCTCTAAAATATGTAAAATATTTTACAATAGTTTAATGATGTTAAAATGCTAACTAATGACACAACAAAAATCAGGGGCTTTCACATGATGGGCTCAAACTGGTAGGACAATAGCTAATTTATTGGAGCATTGCAACTAACTTAAAATTGTACCCCGTATCCTTTAACAAATTATTTTTAAATATAGCTTGGGAAGAGTTAGAGATCATAAATAAAATAAAAATTGCTAGACTTTCTATTTCGCTAAAAATGAAAGGTTTAGGAAAACAGAATCGAAAAGTATTACTGTCCTCTTAGTCAAAACAAGCTTTTTCCTGGTGCTTCTAATGTTTAGTTTCCATTTTGTTTTCATAAAGTATTATATGTTTTGAAAAAAAAATTTTTAAAACATGTCCACAGAATAACAAAGAACATTTGAAATATTTGCCATCTTCCATTTTTCTTTTGGTCTTCTGTGTTTAAACTTATTTAAAGTACTATTGGGTCAGCAATTTTCCCTCTGGAAATAATAGTGTTCATTTATTTTACTAAAAATTAAACTTTTCAATAAAACCATGAGAGATGAATATGAAAATGAAACTAAACACCCATAACAATGCATATTTGTCAATGACAGTTTCTCACCACTAATCAGGCATATATGGTATTGGTATTGAGGAGGCAACTATGTCATATACAGATGATTGACTTGGAATAAGAGAAAATGATTTCAATTGCTTATCGATTGCATGACTTTGAGTAAGAAGTTTAATGTCTCTCTGTGCTTTGGGTTCATCACATGTATAATAGGACAAATATTAGCTAAACTTGAATGTAGTTATGTTGGCTAGTGATATTCTATGGGCAACAGCAATTTGTATATCGTACATAGCTACACAAAATAAAACATTTTACCTCTAACATTCAGGGGACTATACAAATTTATGAAATACGTACTCCTAGGTTATAATGAAAGTCTCTACTGACATCTGTGTAGTGATGGGGGTGGGGGTTGGCAAAAGGAGGGTGGTGAGAAAGAAGCCAGTTGAGGTGGCTCTTGAAAAAAGTATGAAAAGTAGTTAAATTGACAAATAATATTCCAGGTAGAGGGAATTTTTTTTTTTTAATACTTTTTACCTCTCAAAGTGAAAACACCCCTCCCCCAATTCGCCACCCCACTCCTCCCCCCCCATCATACATATCTATTACAATTCCTTTGACTCCCTTCCATAGTATAATCCACATCCCGTGACTATCTATATAATCAATTACAGTTGGTGAGGGAATGTTTTTATATCAGGCATCTTGGATGCAGAGTAGAATATTTAATCTGGAAGTAGGTCACAATGAGAGTTGTAAAGGTAAAAACGGAATGGGTGGGTGATTAGGTTTGAGAGTAAACGCTCTGAAGTGGCTAGCCATAGTGGTGTCTAATATGTTAAAGATTTTTGGGTGTTCTCTGCAAATGATGTGCACTTAGTGGGTGAATTCATCAAATTCTTATGAAACTTGGGTTCTGGAAATATCATTCCTGGTATTTTTAGAAAATGAGACAAGGGCTTTGTTATGTCCTGTGGGAAGACTACGAGGGCCTTGGGCATATAAACTACTGTTAACAAGAGCACAAGAGGTTGGAATCAAGACAATACCAGTGGTGTGGGGATGAACACGCCAACAGTAACCAAGGCATCTAGTCAGAATATTTATTTCTCTCTGTCTTTCAACTTGAACAAAATCTAACAATGCACTTTTATCCATACCTTTCCTATATATATTTCTTTTTCAAGTAACATTTTCTTACTCTTCAATCTTTGCATGTACAATTCCAGGGAACTTTCATTGTGAATTACAATTTCTCCCAACCTCATTCCATCATATTTCCTGTCTACTGACTCTACCTTACCAACATTTAAAATGCTCAAGGATTGACCACTTAAACATGCTCCTTTGTGGTCATGACATTTTTAAATTACTGCCTCCTTTTTCTCCTTCCTTTCAAAACCAAATTTCCGAAAGCAATGGTGCACACCTGTTGTCTGCAGTTTTCCACTTCCTACTCCTTTCTCAGTCATTCCCATCCCAGCTTATACTCCCTACCACTCCCCTGAAATCACTCATGCCAAGCTCACAGTGGATAAACTAGTGAATGACTTTAAGTCTCAAAGGAATAATGAGAAATCTTTGAAATGACTGCGCTTTCTGAACTACTCTCTCCTCATGTCTTCCAGGACGACACTCATTCTGTGTTTGCCCTTTTGCCCCTTTGCCATCATCTGTGCTGGCATCTTCACCACAATGTGGCCAGTTTTCAGAATGTTACCCAAAGGGCTCACTTCTTGGTCACACAAGGAATCTCCTCCATTCACATCGTTTCAGTGAAACTCTGTGCAGGTGACTTGTGACCTGTACTCTCCCAGCTTCCTCTCAGCACAGACATGTTCAGCCACAGCAGGATGGATATTTTCACTTGTTTGCAAACATCTCCAATCTAGGCTAAATGTACACATCGCAGTGCTTCTCCTTTAGTTCTATAGAACTCATAAAACAGCAGCAGTCAACACGCATTTTCTCAACCCAGAAATCCAAGAGTCACTTCTGCCGCCTCCTTCTCCTAATCAACCAGAAGTCATCCTCATTTTACCTCTTCCTGTAAATCCCTTCCCATCCCTCCTGACACTATCAGAGTTCATAACATAGTCATCTATTTTCTGGATTATTGCAATATGTTCCTAAGTGGATAATTCACACCTACTCTTCTTCCCTTCAAGTCTATTTTTCAAACTGCACCTTGAGTTACAGCTTTAAAATGAGCATCTGATTATGTCATTTCCCTGTATCAAGGTCTTCAGACGCTTTTCATTCTCTTTGGCAAAAGTAAAAACGTTCTTATTACTGCCCCTGATACCCGGTATGGTCTGTTCCCTGCTCACTATTCCATTTTTATCTCCTGTCAAGTAGAAAACTGCCTCATGCATTTATGATCGATTTTGAAATAAATGCATGTTCCCAGCTAGCGAGAGGCCACTAATTTTATTTGAAGGAATTTTGTTCATTCCTGGATGAATCCTTCTAAAAATTTTAGTCATTGAAAATAAGTTCAGCAAAGAGAGCAAAGGAGTGACTTCATTTTTAAAACGTCACCTCAGCATGACATTTCTCTAGGATGGAATATAAATAAGTTAGCCTACATAGGACAGAAGTTTTTTTTAAAGATACTTTTCACTAGAAAGGACTCACTAAATATGTCCAAGTTTTGAAGAAAGCCCTCTGTTTAGCTTCAAAAGCCTTACCTCAACCACATTTAGAATAAGCTCAAAACATGGTCTAAAATACAGTTCGACAAAGGAAGCATGGAAATGGTCAGAACTGGTTAATTGGTTAACGCATACTCAGATATTTGTTTCCGCAGAACACTGTTCCACACAGTCAAATTAATTTTGACAAATAAAGCATCTCTTTGCTTAACATACTTATCCCATGGTTTTTCAGATGCCTGTGCACTTCTAGGGTTTAATGCCTATAACAAAAATAAATGGTTGAATTCTAATTTCAAATTCATTTTGAAGAGTTTTATCTATTCCTTCTCACTGTTATAGAATATATATGCTATTTATTTGTACTTCATAGTGGATAATGTTAGTTCATCCTCATTCCGAAGCATCACAGGTTTGATTCTCTTCACATATTATATTGAATAAATAAAATACCAGGTATACAATAAAGACACAAATATGTACAATATACCTAAGCACTGTGCTAAATAGCTGCTATGTATTCACTCTTATAATTCTAATGATGACCCTTCCAGGCGGAAACTAGTTACACACAGCCACCATAGTGAGATGAGTGACTGAGGAACAAAGATGAGATGTCATGCCCAAGGTCACACTGCTAGTTATTAGCAGAACAGAACTGGAACTTGAAACAATGCACTTAGGCTTTCAAGTCTGTACTCTTAATGACCGCTCTGCCTTTACTTTTTTTCCCCCCTCTCCTTTGCAGTTCCCTTTGTGGGAATGCTTCTCCAAAGGTCCTAAATTACAACCTAGGATGGCCCCCGACCCGTGGCTCTTGGTTTAGTCATACAAACGTTGCCGAACAGCTCCAGGAGAGAGGAAACGGTTAATTCATGACAACAGGAGTTACTCTCTTTAATAACCAGGTAGCATCTGCCAGTTTACAGTTAGTTGAAGTGAATATGTCACTAAAAATATGTCCCCACAAGTTAAAAAATAAAGCATTGAGACAGTATCCAGTGATCTCTCTAATACTGTAAAACAAGATTTTTCCTTTCCTTTCAGTCACGTTCTTTAGTTTTTTGGGTTTTTCTTCTTTTTTTTTGAGGGCAATGTCACTGGCCCTCATATGTGGGACCTGAACCAGGGCCACTGGCTTTCCAAGCCAGTGCTCAACCACCACACCATTCAGCCGGTCTCCATTCTTTAGTTTTGTGGTTGGCTTTTAAATAATCAGATGGTAAAAGAAATTACCTTAAGGAATACCGTATCAGCAATTAAGAGCATCATAGAAGACTTGTAGACCAAAGAAACAGTGTTATATATCTACGTGGGTGATTTGGAAAATCTCATTTTTCTCCTCAGAAGAATTGTGTACCTAATTTCTGTCCAAAACTTATTTCTCATATATATATTTCCAAATTACTCCATATGTCAAAATTATAATCTTTGGTTATAAATGCCATCGTTCTGTGTGTGTGTGTGTATGTGTGTGGGTGTGTATACAGAATATTATTTACTCCAAATCCAGAGACCAGGATAACTTTCCAAATTATATACAGTAATACTTTGGTTTGTGAGCATATTGCAAGATATCGCTCATTTACCATGTTAAAATGTAATGGCAATGTTTGCTCATCTTGTGGAACACTCGCAAACCATGTTACTCAGAACCCAAGGTTTTATACATATAATATATATTTATATATGTTTATATATTTTATTAATATATATTTATAGTTATATATATATATATATATATATATATATATATATATATATATATATATATATATATATAAAACACTCCTGTGACATTGTTTGTGGCTCACAGCTCTCAAAACCCTTGGAATTTTCTGAGTGTTGAAAGTGATAAAGCTGTCTTTTGTTATGTTATAGAGGTGGCTTTGGGAAAACTCCTAAGGATGAGGGCTGGTTGCCAGTGGAGCCAGCCTTGTGAGTAGTGTTGGAACTTTAAGTCCCACCCCTGGCCTCCAGGGGGAGGGGAGGAGAGAAGTAGGCGACTGGATCGGTGGCCAATGATTTAGTCAATCATGCCTATGTGAGTAAGTAAGTCTTCATAAGGATGGGGTTCTGAGGGCTTCTGGGTTGGTGAACATGTGGAGATTTGAGCAAAGTTTTCCCCTTGGAGAGGGTATGAGAGGTCCATGCCCTTCCCCATACTCTGCCCTGTGCATCTCATCCATCTGGCTGGCCCTTTTACAATGAACCAGTGGTCTAGGAAGTAAACAGGCTAAGGAAAGGAAGAGACTGCACCAAAGTTATAGAAAACATGGTGACAGAATGTTAACTACCTCCAGCTGTTAATAGGTAGCACTTTCAAGAATCATTAGGTAAAATGCATTACTACCTGAGCTTCATTGGGCTTCATTGAGCTTCATGTTTAATGGAGGAAAACACATTCATAATTATTCCTTTACACTTATTTTAGAAGCCATCGTGAGTATTCTGTGCAGTTAATGATGAACGCTCTATTTGGAAATGATTTCTGTTTTTAAAAAATGTGTGCACAAAATATTTAGGAACACATTATTATTTCTGTAATTACTAATTTATGCCCAGTTACATATCGTTAGGAACCTTCTGTTCATATAAATATAAATAAACCAATTGAAAGCCAGTAGTGTCAGAAAGTCAGTATGTCTGCTCAAGACATACTGAGTAAAAGGTGTCCTTTTCCTATTTAATAGTTTTTTGTTTAATAAAAGACGTTTATATCTATAATTTCATATAGTACAAAGATATAGTTTTTCCCTAACATAGCATGCTTCAGATTATTTTCCTTGAATGAAAGTATAATAAGTAAATATTCAAGAGCAGGAAATATGATTACCTTTACAAAGGATGTTATGATATGTACACTTATTTTTATAATGTAACACCTAGTTAATCCCAACAAGATTATTGTTACACATATATTATTTGTCCCTCATGTTTGGGTGCAATGAGGGCAAACCCAGAGAGATATGAATAAACTTCCTTTCCTAAGTAGTTTAGCATATTCTTGGATAGAAAGACTAATGTATGTATATCAAGAGTTACAGGTAAAATACAAACAGAATACATGTTGCAAATGAGGAAATGCAGAATTATCTGTCTTGTCATCTTGATAATGCAAGGTACTAATTTCATATAACATAGCCCAAGATTTAAAATCACTTATTTTCTTAACTAAAGACCTAAGGAAAAATTGACAATGACATGAGCCTGCCTATTTTAAGGAAAATTAAATAGATAAAATGTGAGTAGCAAACCGCTTGTCCTCAAACTCTATAATTTAAGGTCTGGCTACAAAATCAGACTTTGTTCTTCTGGACAGAACATTGTTCCGTGCAGATCCAGAGACCAAGGTAACTTTCCAAATTACCAGTTGGCAGCCTTCAGATATTCTTTTGGAAAAAAAAAAACAACATATTTCACTACGATGTTTTGAAGTAGGTGACCAAGCTCGAAAGTATATAAGCTGTGGTAAGTTAGATAAGGGCAACAATAGAGTCATCAAGTGGAGTTTTGAGAAAAAAACTTTCCAGGTATGCATGTGCTATACCTATTTATCAACACACAGTTTATTCAGGCATAAATTGGCTTTTCAAGATAATCAAGGGTGTTTGTACAAACAGAATCCTAGAAAATATAAAAAAATAACATATTGAGGTCAAGCATTAGTTTTTACTGAATACTCTATAGCGTCATGATTGCAAGTCATCACATACCCATATAAATACAGCTTAACAACAGACAAATTCTTTTGTGGTGTTTATGGCCACACAATGTAATTTCGGTTACATGCTTTTTCCTTATTTCATGTGAAAAGCAATATTATAATACATTTTTTTTTTAAGAGGGCAGTGTCTCTGGCCCTCATATGTGGGATCCAAACTGGGGCCGCTGGCGTCCCAAGCCAGCTCCTGACCACCGTGCCACTTGGCTGGCCCAATACGTTTTTTTTAAAATGCAATATTCTATATTTGTCTCTCTAGATAAAATATTTTTTCTCATAGATCAATTTTCACAAAATATGTGATAGTATTGTTTATTTCTGTTACAGTAGGATTTAGAATTTTGATACAAATTATACCAGTAACGAATTTTACTATTTTAAATGTCACTAACAACTCTATTTTAGGATTTCATAAAACATTAAATGAAAATGAGGTTCTAAACTGGCCTTAAAACCATAGCAGAATCTGAGCAATAGAAAAAGAAACTTATGAATTGTATGGATTAGCACAGGATCAAATAATAGTTGTAAAGTAAGTGGGTGGCCATCTTTCATCTCCTGACTAGTCTGTTTCCTAGGAAACAAAGACTGAATGATTGCACAAATGACCTTATGCCTGTGGATTTAAATTGGTGAAATTATATGGGACTGTAATCTATGCAAAATAAGAAAGGTGATTGCTAGGATGACTCTATTAGGTAAAATGGGGGAAAAAAATACTTATTTTACTTTCTAAAAGTTTTAAAAAATAAATTATTATTAAAATATTTTTCTCTGTATTATTAAAGTCCCTACCATATCAAAGAACAAGATAGTAATACACCCAGTCAACCAGTACGCTGATTTAAACACCTTTGTTTAAATATATTGGTACAAGAATCTTTTCAATGACTCAACTCTGGCTTCTGCCAGTAAAGCTCAACTTGATTCCAACAGACATCCAGATGGTATCAGTGGGATGTCACATTTTGACTAGCAGCAAAGAGTTTATTAAATGGTCTCTGTCTGCTGGACTTCCGGCAAAACTAACCCTGCATAAGCTACCACAGAGTGCCTTCCTAGAGTTTGACAAATCCATCTCTCTCATAAATTTTACAGTGTATGAGAGCCTGTTGGTGCATTACCTACGATCATTATAATAACCCTCTGTGAAAATACCAAGTAGTCACTAAAAGAATAAAAGCAATACCTCTTCTTGAGAAAATAACCTTGGACTCCTCTTAGAAATTCTTGTAGCATTTTCAAGAGCGTGTCTTTTCATATAGATGATTCCATGTTCAAGTCTGTTGCTACAAGAAAGGTTGACAGTTCTATTTTATTGTTTCCTCTTTGAGCTCTATGGGTTTTACTGTACTTGAATAAAGCATTGTGAGTTGATTGTGATGATGAAGAAAATAAATTAGAGAAGATGATCAAAACCTTATATTTATAAATGGAATCACTAGAAATGTGTGTGTAGGTGTCACACACAAACACACATACATTTAAAATGAGAGCAATTATGCCACGATTAATACTGTCTTATAACAACTACTATGGAACACAAAATGCATTCACTCATTTACAAATAGTTAGAAGGAAGACACTGATCTAGGTTCTGGGAAGGATGTAGCTATGTCTCTATATCTGTCTGTCTATTTAGCTATCTGACTATTGTCCATAACAGATTCAGACATGGATATTAAACAATCCAAAATATTTAGTTGGAGCTATTGTAATATTACAAATACATGATATAATCCTTAGATGAATATATTTTATACCTTATGTAGCTCAAAGCAGCCTGGTGGTTATTTCTTTTCCCCTTGCACATAGAGTATAAGAAATTACAGTAAAACATCTGCAGGTGAGAATGGCTGGAGAGGGGAAGAGGAAGATCCTAAAGGTGAAAATTTTCAGTGAAAAAACTAAATTTTGTGTTTCAGAAAGTTTAGATTTACAGAAAGTTTTCAAAGATAACACAGAGAGTTCCCATACACTCTGTACCCAGTTTTTCCTATTATTAATCTCTGTTATTAGCATTAGACTTTTCTGGCAATTAATCAACCAGTATTCCATATACTGCTATTAAGTGGCATCCATACTTGATTTGTATTTCTTAGTTTTTACCTAATTTACTTGTTCTGCTACAGGACCTTAAAAAGTGTACCACATTACCTTTAGTTGTCATATTTCTTTAGATTCCTCTTGGCTATGACGGCTTCTCAGAACTTTTTTTTTTTAATAAACTTGACAGTTTGAGGATTACCAGTCAGGTGTTTTATACAATATTGCTCAATTGGGATTTGTCTGATTTTTTTTTCTCTCTAATTACAATGTGGTTTGGGGTTTTTGGTAGGAAGACCAAATCAATAAAGTTCCATTTTCATTACATTATGTCAAGGGCACTGTGAAAGTGCTATAATCTGCATTCTACACTAAATGTGTGTACGGCGGGGGATGGGTTTCCATACAGAGCAATTCTCTAATTGTCTAAAGACACCAACTGAGGATCACACAATTCAATTCAATATGACACTAACTATTGGAGTTAGTGCTGACCCCACAGATAACAGCTCAGTCCCCCAAGATTGCTCCCCCCACTTCAGATGCCGTGTCATGTAATGAGTCCCCAGATTACCCGCTCTTCTGTCCAACGTGACTACAAATTGGAAGGTCTCACAATTCTCTCCTCAGGTTCAATAATGTGATAGAACATCTCACAGAGCCCAAGGAAACACTTGACATACGTTTACAGGTTTATTATCAAAGGCATTATAAAGAATGCAAATAAGCAGGCAGATGAATAAGTCCAGAGTATGAGGTCCAGAAGGGTCCCACGTGTAGGGGCTTCTGTCCCCTTGGACTTGGGGCATGTGACCTCCTGGCACAAGGATGCATTCACCAACCTAGTGGTTCATCAAATCTTGTACTGGAGTTTTTATAGGACTTAATCTCTGACCCCTCCTAACCCCCTCTGGGTGGTCAGTGGGTGGGGCTGAAAGTTCAAACTCCTAATCACTTGGTCTTTCTGGTTTCCACCCCATCCTCAGGGGAGCTAGGGGCCATGCCTTATGTCACCTCATTGGCATCAACTCAAGTTGATCAAAGGTGCTCCTTATGAGTCACAAAAGACACTGCTATCAACTTAGGAAACTCTATAGGTTTTGGGAGTTCTGTGCCAGGAACTGGGAGGAAGACCAAATATATTTGTTACTATAACACATGTACTTAATACTTGCATGAATTATCACTGTTGATGTTATTCTTTTTTTTTTTTTTTTTGAGGGCAGTGTCACTGGCCCTCATATGTGGGACCCGAACCAGGGCCGCTGGCTTCCCAAGCCAGCGCTTAACTCCCGCGCCACTCGGCCGGCCCGATGTTATTCTTGATGACCTTGCTAAGGTGGTGTTGCCATGTTTTCCTCTGTAAATTCACTCCTTTTTCTTCCTTAGCATACTGCACACTTTGGAGAGAAATCTCTTTGCAGAGCCCACGCCAAAAAGGAGGGAGTTTTGCTCCCCCTCCTTAAGAGGGAAGTGTCTACTTAGGATTATTTGAAATTCTTCTGCCTGGGACATTTGTCTATATTTCATTTCTCATTGACTCTCAAGTATTTATTGATATCAGGGTTGGTACTCTCTCAGTTGGCTACTATTTGCTGCCATGTGTGTTTACCATCCCCATGCTTCCAGGACCACCAGGTGCTCCAGGCCTCTCTTGTACAATGTTTGGTGCTATTATATTAATATATGGGAATTTTTTAAAGATATCAAATTCAGATTGCTCATCGCTGATCCATCAGAAAGCAATTACCTTCTGTTTATTAGTCTTGGATACTGTGAGTTTTCTCATTTCAAGGAGTTTGCATGTTGACTTGCAGGGTTTTTACATAGCCAATCCCATCATCTGAGAGTCAAAGGGTTTTATTTTTTCCTTTTTGTCTGTGTGCCATTTATTTCCTTTTCTTGTTCCATTCAGCTAGCAGGGACTTCCAGTAAGCTGCCGATCAGGAGTGATGAAAGGACCTCTTGGCCAGTTTCCAGTCATAGACTAAAAGCATTTAGTTCCTCAAAATGAAGTATGGAGTTAGCTATAGTTTTCATTGTAGATGCTCTTTATGAACTTGAGGAATTTCTCTATTCTTAGCTGAGAATTTTAATTTTTGAAATCATTAATAGGTATTAGATTTTGTCATATGCTTTTTGGCATCAATTGATATGAATATATGATTTTTCTTCTTTATCCTGTTGATGGGGGTGGGTTTCGTTATTGGGTTTTTAAATTTTCAACCAGCCTTGCATACCTAGAAAAAAATCTCACTTGGACGTGGTATACAATATTTTGTATACATTATTGGAATCTGTGTTCTAATAATCCATTCACTTTTGCACCTATCTTTATGAGAGATATTTGTCTGTAGTTTTCCTTTATTACAATGTCTTCATCTGATTTTAGTATTAGGATAATGGTAGTTTTAGAGAATGAGTTAATAAGTTTTCCCTCTCCCTTATATGCTGGAAGAGATTGTTGTAGGAAACTGAAATAATGTCTTTCTTAAATATTGGGTAAAATTCACCAGTGAAACCATCCGTGCTTTTATTTGACTGGCATTTTTTATAAAGGTGGTTTTTTGTTGATTCAATTTCTTGCATAGATATAGGCATATTTAGATATCTGTTTCTCTTTGTGTGGGTTTTGCAAGTTTTTGTATCTCACATAATCCATTTTATGTTTTCACTATTCATAGTATCTGTTACTGTTCTTTTAAGTCCCATGTGCTCAATAGTGATGACTCCTCTTTGACTTGTAATAGTGGTAAATTGTGTCTTTTCTCTTTTCTCTTGGTTAGTTTGGCTTGAACTTTATCAATTTTATTGATCTTTCAGTTTCATTGATTTTGCTCAATTTTTTCCCCCTGTTTTCATTTCCATTGATTTTTGCTCTAAATTTTATTATTTCTTCTAGTCTGCTTGCTTTAGGCTTAAAATGATTTTCCCCCTCCTGTTTTCTAAAGTGGAGCTTAGGATATTGATTTAAGACCTTTCTGTTATACATATTTAATGCCATAGATTTTCCTTTAAGCACTGCTTTCTTTGCACCCCACAAGTTTTGGGATGTTGTAATTTTGGTTTCACTCAGTTCAATATGTTTTATAATTGTCACTAAAGGCTTCTTCATTGACATGTGTTATTTATAATTGTGATGTTTAATATCCAGCTATCTTTCTGTTATTGATTTACAGTTTCATTTCATCATGGTTTGGTAACACACTTTATATGATTTGTCAATAAGTAACAAATCTAGACTTAGGTAAGGAGATACTTTACTTAAACGGATTATTGTAAGAGAGGGAAAAGGGAGCAATATTATAGGAATAATGGGATTATTGCTATAGGGAGAATGTTCAGACTGAAACCTCAGAGTTTCAAAGATTAAACAGAAAAGTCTCTTACAAACAAAGCTAGAACCTTGTATGGGGAATTGGGATGAGTTAGGGTGGAGAGATCAGACAATAGACAAGAGATGTTTAATCCCAAGGTTAGCCTATGTGTGGGCATCATTAAATGATGGATGTTGTCTGGCTCAGGTCCATGGCCAAGAGTGGGCCAAAGTTCTGCTGGATGGAGAAACGTTTACACCATCTTTGGTAAACAAGTATTTTGTTCTGATTGATCAGTGGAGACCAAAGGTCCAGCTTATTATTTTTGAGGGAAAGATAGAAACTTGAGGGCCTTTTTATGGCTTTGTCATATGTAAACAAGGAACACCCATGAGCCTTATGTGGGTCATACAGGGAAGGGTGTTTCTTTGCAGTAAGCCACTTTCTGTAACAAAAAAGGATAGGGTTGGTGGGGGGAAATTTATTAGCTGTCCCCATTTTCTGATAGCACAATACTCAGAGAAAATCCAACATGGTCAACTTCCAGCCTTTTAAATTGTGCAGGTGTGTTTTGTGGTCCACAGTGTGTGGTCTGTCTTGGAGACTATTCCATGTAAGCTTGAAAAGAATATGCTTTCAGTTATTGTTGGATGGAATATTCTGTAAATTTCTGTTAGATCAACTTGATTGATAGTACTGTTTAAGTCAACTAATATTTTACAGACTCATGACCTGCTTCCTCTATCAATTGTATACAGAGGAATATCTAGCTATTATAGATATGTCTATTTCTCTTTTCCATCTTACCAGCTTCTACTTCATGTATTTGACGATGTCATGTGCTTCAAATTCAAGCATCATTATGTCTTCTTGTGACTTCATTGTCATCATGTAATGCTCTGTTTTATCCTTGATAATTTTCCATGTTCTCAATTTGGCTTTGTAGAAATTTAGCATAGCCATTCCACTTATTTGGATGGGCATTATAACATTCAGATTACAACAGAATATGGAATTTGAGATGAAGACAGAAGGCAGAGTACAAGAGAAAAAGAATGGGGAAAAAAGGAATACACTCTGCTTGGCCAAAATGTCTATTATATGAGAAATTTTAGTCCTGCCAAGGAGAGAGAGAAACGATCAGAAACAATGTTTGAAATAATGGTGACTGAGCATTTCCAAATTGAAGAGACTCAGCAAGCTGGGTAAATGCCTCCAGGGTGCAGTGAAAAGAAATACTGGAAGAACTGCTTTACCAACCTACAAAAATATAAGAAATAATTTAACATTGCTGTTTTGAGCCATCAGGTATGAGGTGATGTGTTACCCAACATGCTAAAAACAATAATAAAACCTAAAATATGTGGTGCCAGCACCAGGTAATCACCAGAAAGAGTGGTGAAAAGACTTTTAATAGAGGGTGCAAAAGGAAAATTGCAATTAGAAGCTCAAAGAGCTGGCGAATTTGTGTAGTGGCAAAGTCAGCCACTTGAAAGATGGAGGACATCCGAATGAAGTTGTTAATCTGATGAAGATCGTTACCAGGCAGAATGTTGTAAATGTGGCTCTTTCCTTTACTTGAATACAGTAAAATATGGAAAGAAAGCTATAAGCAAAGGAAGGAACTGTTTAGTTAACAAGCAGAATTTAGAGACTGCATCAAGAGACAAGAGCACGATCTGTTGTAAAATAAACTGTTCTCATGCCCAGGCTCTGAAGTTTGCAAAAGATTCATGTATAATCTTTTATAGATCACAAGGTGAAGATCAAATTAAGGGTATGATGGCAAGACTTTTGTTAGTGTCAGAAATATTTAAGATGATGCCTGGGACCTGCTCAGCTAGACACACGTGATCCTGAGAATGTTGAGGGTATTTTCACAGCAATGCAGCACTCCACCCAAAGCATCTGGCAGGTTGTGTTGAGAATTATGATTGTGGCTTTAAGGGTCATGCAGTGAACCACAATCAAATTTCTAAGAAAGACACAAACTTATTAAGAGGGTAGAATTCGATTTAACTAAAAAGGCCCCTGTTTTCTGCAGACAGGAAGCAGTCTTAGTGAGATTTTTCAAATGAAAACCTGAACCATTTTTTATTGTACGAGCAAGACATTTCCAAATGTAGAATCCACAGCAGAGAAAAATAAATGCTTTTCCCACCACACACAGAGAGCTGATTGCACCTAATCAAAGGATAGTACTGTACCCAGAATTGGGGAATTGGTGGCATGTGACTGACTGGATTTCAGAATACTTATCACTCAGTAGGGGCTATCAGCTTCCTGTTCTTCCCATAATGGAAATGACTGTGGTGAAATACAGGGCATAGAAATTGCCTTTTTATTGCACAAGACGAGGAATCGAGATGAGCCATACCAAGGACTTTACCGGTATTCAGGCCATAGGCAGCATCATGAAATCCTAGACGGAAGCTAGATACCATAATTAGTTGAGACATTTTTGGGTCTTGGTAGGACCTGAATTTATTTTCCATATATATTTAAAAATGTGAGTAGAGAGCAGATGGAGGTAAAAATAAATATGGCCACATCCTTTTCAGAACCCCCATCAGGGCAGGGAGTCTATTTCCCATTCCTTACATTGGGTTAGGTCTTATGAAATGTTTTCCCTCATTGAAACCACAAGTATGAGATTGCTGGACTTTTGATTCAAAACATCAAAAAACTTGAACGTTTTTGCTGTCATTCTGTTGAAACCCTAAAATTACCATCTGTGAAGAAACCCAAGATGACAGATCACCTGAAGAGAGAACGAAGCCCTTGCAAACATCCCAGCAATGGCCACAAATGCATGAGTGAGATTCTAATAAATCGATCAACCCCAGGCAAGTGGCTGGCTGAATAAAGTTGTTAGGAAACTTGAGTACTTCTGTATATACTCAAGACATAGAATTTTAAATTAAAAAATATCCCCAAAAGAAAACTACAGTTGCAGGTAACTTCAGTGTTGAATCCTGTCGAGTATATAAAGGATATACATTTTCAATGCCATATACAAATACAGAAGAGTAGGGAAGGCTTCCATACTCATTTTATAAGGCCAGTATTCCCCAGGTTCCAAAACCAAACTAAGATAATACAATAAAAGTAAAATATGCACCAGTATGTCTCATTAAGATAGACACACAAACCATTTACAGAATATCATCACATTGATATCAGCTATAAATGAACTAGATAATACCTAATGACCACATGAGTTTATTAATAAAGCACAAGCTTTTTTTTGTATTTTAAAGCTAATCAAAATAATTCAACATATAACAGATTAAAGTAACCACATGAACATATTAATAGATGCAGAAAAGCATTTTAAAATTCAAAAAGTTTTCCTATTAAAACCTACTGGCAAGAAAGGAATAGGATGTGACTTCAACCTGAAAAGAAGTTTATCTATGAAGGTCCTACAACCAAACACATTCTTAATGATGAAAGTTAAGAGTTTCCCATTGGTACAGGAAAAAGGCCAAGCTGTCTGCTCTCACCGTTTCTAATTAATATTTTTCAGGAGGATCCTGGCAGTAGAGTAAGTCAATAAAAAGAAATACAAGGCATATATGTTGAAAAGGAACAAATAAAACACACTCTTTATTCACAGATGACACAAATAAATTTCTAGGAATTGTAAGAAGTCTACAAAATAGGGAAACTAACAATTTTAGCAAGGTGATATAATTCATGGTAAATTAAAAACATTAATTATATTTCTATATATTGGTATCAAACATTGGAAAATGAAACTAAATAAACCATAAAAGAATAATGATTTCACATAGTTATGAAAATAGGCTTCATCCACATGGCAAAAATAGCTACAACATCTTTAGATTCTAAATGTAAGACCTATCCATTGTTTTTCTGAAAAGGATAAATAATCGTCACCCAATCAACTATTTGATGAAATCATTATTGTTGGCAAATGAACATATGAGTTCCCAAGGGGCATACAATTTAATTGCACGTAATTTTATGCCTTAGGTTACTTGCATCAGGGAGGTGAGCCAAGGTTTCTATAATGGCCGAAGATATGTAGGAAATAGCGTTATTGTACCGTCAGCTACTTCTAGCTGCAGAAACTGGACAGCTCCAGGTGGGCCTGTTGGAGGCCATTGCCACTGAGACTAAATTTAGCATTAGAGTGGGCAGTAGGGGGAGCAAGAAGGAGATGAATTGGGGCATGAGCTGAGGTGCCTAGTGTGAAACAGGAATGCTTTTGCATCCCACAAACCTGGGGAAAGCTACTTGGTTTTATAAACAAGCATATTAAATTGTAAACATTTATTATTGGATTTTAACGATGAGGGCAGAGCTGCTGATAATGCAAATATTTGTTCTATATTGTTAGCTAGGAGTTTCTTTACAGGTGCTGGCAAAGACTATTCATGTATGAAGAATAGTTTTTCTGTATGTTACTACTGGTGTTTCTTGGCTGGGCAGAACTGGGAGGGCTGGTTATGGTAGTGAGGGAATCTCCTAGCCAGCTAAATGACTTCAGTCAACCCTGAAAAAAATTAGATAAGAGATCTTATAATCTACATTTCTATGTATTCTTGTACTCTGCATTTGATGATTTACAGAGATATTTTCTAGTTTGGCATTTTTCACAGAAAACCCCAAAGCTACCCCTATGGATATATGTGTCCATATTTTACAGGTAAAAAGCAAGATTGAGAGTTGCCTTGACTTGCCCAAGTTCACAGTGCTTGCAAATGGTGGACGTAATAATGGTAGTAATAAGAAAAACAGATTTTATGAACTGAGGTCTCAGGCTGTATGGATCAAGTTACTCTGAAAGATATGAAACCCATTTTGATCTCTTCCAAGTGAAATCCTTCAAAACTGTGATGATTGTTGTAGAGAGGGGGGAAGAAAGCTCTTAGACAATAAACTGTTTTGAAATGTTGGCAGTACGAAATGTTTATATTTATTACTTTGAAGAATACAATTTGAGCATAGGTCTAAGGGAAACATAAAGCAAAGCAAAATGCTGCCTTCATAAAAGTTATGATATATGTATATTTATGTGATTTCAGGTTTTCCACTTTCCTGGGGAGTTACTCATAGAAACATTTTGATATCCTATAAATAAAACTACTCTTCAATTTCTTTTCTCGATACCTGTGGTCACATCATACCTACATCCCTACTGCTATTCTGAAAGCTGACATTTTTGGAGAGAGTTAGTAGATCGTCCACTGCATAGAAATTATTTTATTTGTCCTGACAGATAGATTGACATACAGCTAATCTACCCTCAGCTTCATGACACCCTTCATCTTCTCCCACGAGCACTTTATATCCAGTCAGGTCTGGCCATCTCTTCCAGACATTACTATTGAGTAAGCACAATGGTGGGACTTGCTATCAAAATGACAGCGGTCGTCTGACCTATGCTTAAATTGTTCTCAATCCATGAATTCAGTCAGTGAACTTGAAACAGTTTAAGAGTTGAGTGTCTTGTTTATTTTGACAAGCTTTTCAGCTTGATGTCTCAGATACACAGTATTTACCAGTTTACCATTTTAGAGATGACTGCCTGGAAGGAGCAAAAGTAATGATTCGACTCTTCAGATAGAAGTCGGAAACCCTCTTATTAAATAAAATAAATTATGTGTCTCTTGGTGATGAAAGTCGTTGAAAGTGAACCAAGAAAATATGCTATATCCTAAACAGCTATTTCATTTTATAATAAGATTTTTATAGAAATTCTTTGAGCTTGAAGCAAGAAGCAATAAAGACAGTGTTCCATGTGGAAAAAAAAATGAAGGTATTATGTGAGCCCTTAGGAGAGCATTCATCAAGCAAGGTTCAAATTTGGAGATTTAAACTTAATTTTTGTTTCCATTCCTTGATATATTTAAATATCCCCAGCTTTCTGTGTGTGTGCACATTCAACCTTCAGTGTGCATCGGTAAATAACTAGAGCTGTGTGTCCCACACTTGAGAACTTTATGGAAATCTTAATCAATGCTGCTATTCTGGATTCTGTGTCTTCTCTCTTAAGCAGATAACACAACGCCGAGTGATTGCCCTTTCTTTTATTTTTTTGGTCCTTAAAAGTGAAATTTTTTTCTTTAAATCTTTATTTTCTTTCTGATTAAATGAATGAATTAGTCTTCCAATTTGAATATGTTACTAAATTTGGAAGGGAAAGAAGTTCCTGAATTGCCTGGAAGGAAGGCCGTGTTTGGTAAAATGAAATTGTATATACCAAAAACAGCGGTAGAAGTTGATATACAGTAATCCCTTGGTTTGCGAGCATAATTCGTTCCAGAAACAAGCTACTCATATGGCAAGACATCGCTCGTTTACCGCGTTAAAGGGTATCAGAAATGTTTTCTCGTCTCGCCGAACACTCACAAACCATGTTACTGGGAATCCAAGGTTTTACTGTATTCTGTTGAATTTCATTCAACATGTCAATTAGAAATAATTGCATGTAGAAAAGCATAGTTTCCTCAGGTTTCTCCCTAAAATAATGAAAGGGCATATATTTCATACTTTATTTAGTACTTGCGGGGAAACTTAGATGTCGCGTCCTGCACAACTGAGCAGCTGGGAGTGGAGAAGGGACAGCGAAGAGTTAAGAAAGAAAGAGACAAGATATAAGAGAGAAAAATGCAGGAGGGCCAGAGGACTTCAGCCTCGTGGACTGGAGCCCTGAATCGGGCCTGACTGTTCCTTTTATTATCTTACACATAAGCAAGGATCGATGTAGCTTCCGAGGTCTGTGAGTCTCACACTCAAGAATTAACCTCCAGGCCTAATTTCCCACACCTGCAAACTGCCATTACCAGAGGCCCCATGAGGTTATTGCCATGCACCTCTAAGAGACAGAAGCTTCCTCTGCCAAGGCTTACTGATAAGAGTGCAGGGAGGACAGGTATTATCACATCAATAGGTCATTTCACAGGCGGGCTGCCAGAACCCGAAGCAAGGTGTTTATGCCCCTTGTCTCCTCTCCCTGATTCCTTCCATGGCGCTCACTTGCACCCGCGGGCACCCACGCGACCGTGTCTGACTTAGTTTGTCCCTCTCGTGGGATCTTAGGCCTCTTTGACTAGCCGGCCATCCTTTGGTGCCAAGTGGGGATATATACAGTAAGCATAATATTGAAGTTATGATCTGTCTTTATGGAGAGGTGCATGCAGACAGACAGGCAGGTTATAATATGATACTTAGGTTTAACATAGTGCTTCTCTTTATTCTACAAGAAAGAAAATTCAGGACTGAGAAAATGCAGGACACCTTATTAGCAGAAAATGGAGTAAAACTAAATATTGACTACTTTTCTGTGCATTCCTAACTATGCCGAAATGTCCCATTTAGGGAAATTTGTGAAAATGATGTAACCTAGTTTGTTTGTTTTTTGAGGGCAATGTCACTGGCCCTCAGATGTGGGGCCCGAACCGGGGCCGCTGGCATCCCAAGCCAGCACTTAACCACCATACCACTCGGCCGGCCCAAGGTAGCCTAGTTTTGTTGGGAGTATTGTGAGTAGCAGAGGACTTGGGGTTGCCCTGTTCTACTGAGATTGGGAGTTTCTCAAGTGGGCCTCTAAATTTTCCATGTAGCTACTTAATTCATCCTACCCATATTTAATGAAGATAGTGAAAATGGTCGAAGAAAATGTATTGGGGAAAACAGCAACAAAAAACATGTGTATGTAATCCTAAAACCTATGGATAAAGCTAATATAAACACTAAAATAAAAAGGCCAAAAGTTTAAAATAGCATCCCATTCTAAATTGTAACTGCAGTTAACTTGACCACACATATTAAATATTGCCACTAAACAAAATAAGTTGATCTGAGGAGATTTCTTTCTATAGGTCCTTTGAATTATATTGTGCATTCTTTCTCCAAGTCCACAATGCCTAAACCTCCCCTTTTTCTTATCTCTCTCAACTATATCCTTTAAAACTCCGTTTTCATCAAACATCAAACAAATAATCTAAAACAAAAAAACAAAACTTTGTAGAGCTTGCTTGTTTTAGATAATGTTGTTCTCCATCTTCTTGGTTAGAAGGAAATACTGAAATCTACCTCTCAGCATTGCCATGAAAATCAAATGGCTGATAGCAGGCACTCAGCATTCTCTCTCTCTCTCTCTCTCTCTCTCTCTCTCTCTCTCTCTCTCTCTCTCTCTCTCTCTCTCTCTCTCCTACCTTCAAGGAAGATACTTTCTTTTTTGACTTCTGTGAATATTTCACTTAATTCTCACAACGTATTTGGAGTGAGGTATTTTCATGCACTCCCATTGTACACATACAACTGTGAAGTGAATTCAGTTTTGAGTCTTAACTAGACTAGATGCAGCCCACACCTGTGTTGTTGTTTGTCCTGTGTCATATTCCTCTCTCTGTTCTGCTTTGTCCTTCCCGCCAAACCAACCTGGCCACTCATCCCATATAGTCAGGCAATCCCACTATGCCCTAGGAAATGCAGTCTCCTTTACTGGAAAAGTTTTAAGTAAATGTGTAAATCATCCCAGCCCTTTGCTTTTGGAAGAGCTTACGTCACAACTTGTCATAAACCCCAGTGAGAACTTTTTATTCTTTCACATATGTCTAAATCCCTCACGTGTTGAAAGCTCCACTATTCTACCTCCTTGTACAAAAGGTGTGTCAATTACATATGCCACACAAACCATCTTGCTTATTGTCCTTGATACTGCCACTGGTCGATCTCTTCGATAGTCCCTCAATTTCTTATTAATTTGATAATTCACTGACCTTGGGTTTTCCCCTCATTTCTAAAGTATTTTGGCTCATGACTCATTTTTACTCTCTCTATTACCAGTCTGTCTTGAAATAGAAGATCCTATCGCTGATCTTGTCCTATAAGCATCAACACCTCAGTTTGCCGTCTCGCATCTGCATACTCGACATTTCCCACTGTCACGATAGGTGTCCTCATCCATGGCCCTTCTGTCCACTTGTGCACTAACTCCTACCTCATGTGGTCCATGCAATGACAAGCTTTCTGCAATTTCCCCTTAACTACATCACTTTTTTTTCTTTGTAATGAATCATTGCTATCAGTGCAATTATCTGCTTGTATTTCTCCTGTCGTAAAACCAACCAACAAAGGAATAGGCAGCTAGCTAGTGCCTCATTTTTTTTGGTTCTTCTTTTCAAAAGCAAGCAAACAAGCGCAAAAGCATTTCTATGTCCTTTCCCTAATTCTCTTCCTTTGTCTTTTCATCTCTCTCCAAATCAAGATTTCATATACTCCATAATTTAATGTAATTGCACTTAGAACTTTTAACAATGATTTCCACCTTGCTGATTTCAGTGATTTGTTATCAGTTTTTATTTTAGAAAATTAATAATTCCTTCTCCTTCATACCTTTTCTCTCATGTGCTGTCCTTCAATACTGCCTGTTGCATTCTAAAAAAAAACCCCAAAAGTACGGTGACATCATGGTTTGTCCCAGACATTTTCTTCTTGTCTCATCATTGTTTTCCATCCTTCTTCATTTCAGAAATAGTGTCATTACCTCTAATATGACAAGTTCTTCTTTTTTGTGATTGGTCTAGTATCCTCTGATTTCATCACCTACCTAGCTGCAATATACCTTTCAGGTCACAGCTTTACCTCTGAGTTTGGAGAAACCTTCTAAGACTCCCTAGGAAATATCAATCTTATTTATGTTCTCATAGCATAATATATTTTCCCTTGAAAGAAATTATTTCTATTATCATTCAATACAGTTAGTGATGATTTGACAGAAGTTTTGTTCCCCATTCTTTGTCCTACAAAGGCACAAGTGATATTGCATTGTGTTTAGTTCAACACACAACTCTGTGTGGTGGGTAATAGATATTCAATAAATGATTGAACCAAAAAGGACACAGATCATAACACTTAAGATCTGTCCTGCTATGAGCCCTTTGTATATTTTAGTTTAAATATTAATGAAACAAACATTTTAATAACAGACTTCAGGATAAATAAAATGTCCCAATGGATAATTATATGTAACATATGTACACATGGGCATAAACATATATGCATTCACTACTATCCTGTTAAGTGATATGAAATAGAGAAGAAAGTTCCCCTACTTGAGAGGTTGATTATATGAATTGCATTGTATTCACTTGGCTAAAGAGACGATGCCTCAAAGACAATGTAAGAAGTAAAACAACCATGGATTCTGTCAATTCCTTGGATATTAAGCATTGGTGAAGTTGGAGTAATTCACTTTTTATTGGGCTAGAATACATACACACATAAGTAGTACATCATTCTATTGATAGGAAAAGCATTAAGAGAACTGTCATGATTTTCACATTAGTTATATTAGTATAGCTTACCGATGGGTCATAAAACATCAGAGAATGAGAAAACGAGGTATCATATATGTCATAAAACCAATGTGAATTAATTAATTATGTCTTTACTGCTCATGGAGAATGTAACTCCTAGAAAGGTGGAAATATGAATGTGAATTCACTTACAAATGTGTTCTTACTTGGAGTAATAATAGTCCTTGCCCAAATGTATGTGTACAAAATAGTACACACTGTATAGGTAGAATCACATTCTTACTACAGGTCCAAAATTTGGAGTAATATTGCCTTGTTAAACCATTGGCTCCATCATCTCTTAATAACTATGTGACCTTGGTTACATAAATCTAATCTATCCTCTTCCCAATTCTTGATCTATAAAATGTAGATAATAAAATAACCTATTTCATATAGTTCATTAGCTCACTTAATGAGCTAACCAATGGAAATAACTTGACATAACTCCTAACACATAGTAAATATTTACATGTTAGCTATCGTTTGTATCACTATCCAGTAATATATACAATAAAATACATATGATATTCAATTAACCAGATTTCATGTAATACAATTGCTTTGATATTTCTCTCAATTTTTATAAGTAGGCAATACAAGAGAAGAAAGGGTATTTTTTAGGAATAGGCTGATACTAAGTTTGAATCACTGTATGGCAACGTATAGATTTTAGAAGTAACAGAGTAGAAAATCTAGATGCCGTTTTCTCTGCTGAGGACATTTTAGATACAATACAAAGATGCAATCCATAAAAGAAAGTACTGAAAATCTGGACTTCGTTAAAATTAAAATTCCTTCTCCATGAAAGACAGTGTTAAGAGAATGAGAAGACAAGCCCCAGACATGGAGTAACACTTGTAAAAGACTCATTTGAGTCTTTTAGGACTGTTATCCAAAATATACAAAGAACTCTTAAAGCTCAAAAATAAGATACAAACAACCTGATTAAAAAAAAAAATGGGCCAAAGACCTTAAGAGATACCTTCCCGAAGAAAATGTACAGAAGGTGAATAAGCACACAAAATGATGCTGTACATTCTATGTTATCAGGAAAATATCAAAACAACACGATATCACTGCATGTGCCTTAGAATGAACGAAACCTGAAACTCGGACAGCACCTAATCCTGGCAATGGTGTGCAACCATAGCAACTCGCATTCATCCCTAGGGAGGATGCAAAATGGTGCAGCCTCATTAGAAGACAGTTTGGCTGTTTCTTACAAAACTAAACGTACTCTTACTATAAGATGCAGTAATCATGCTTCTTGTAATTTACCAAAAAGAGTTGAAAAGTGTGCACAGAAGACCTGCCCACAGATGGACTTGGGGTGATGGTTAGGTGACAGCGTCGGCTCATCAGTTGTAGCAAATGTAACACATGTGTGGGGGTAAAGGGCACATGGGAAACTTCTGTACCTTCACCTCAGTTTTGCTGAGAACCCGAGACTGTTCTAAAATAATAAAGCTTTAATTAAACAACAACAACAACAACAACAAAAAAAAACTTATAGATCTTAGTTTCCTAATCCATGGGAAGCCAATTAAACTATGTACTTGAAATCTTTGCTTTCAAACAGATGTGAACTACGAACTCAGAAACATTGAATCAGGAAATTTGTTGTAATCTATGTTTTCCTCCCTTTCTGTCTAAGCTCCAGAAATGGAGGGTGTCTTTTAACTAGTTTTACTAGTCTGGAGGGAATTCTGTTATGCCAGAAGCCTGTATGATTTTGAAAGTGAGAAATTAAGTTCCTCAGCATTATTTTACCAAGCCTCTTATGCAGGAAACAATTAGAAAAAAAGCAATAACAACCCAACCAACCGATCAAAATAAGAACAAAAAGAAAAAAAGAAAAAACACAACGTTATAATTAAACAGAAATCAAATAGGCAGATAAGAGGGCTAAGTTGAGTGTCTGCTAAAGTGGAAAACCACAGGAGAATTTTACATGGATTGGGTCACTATATTCCAGTTTTCTCTAGGAAAGAATCAGATATTCAGTTCCATTTAATATATCTAGAATTGGTCAAGTTTGTGCTGAATGACCGGACTTAAAATAACAAAAATTCTCAACGCAATGACACATAGCAAAAACCCAATGTATTATTTTGTCATGACAGATTTTCTGGGTGAGGCAGTGGGCATATGACAGTAAACTGATAAGAGGCTTGAAATTGGAGGAAGCAGAGTGTGTTAGGAAAGTGAATGAATGATATCAAACTCAATATGCTGAGCATCTCCACTAAAGGAGGAGACAAGGTTGTGTCCACAGCGTGATCACTCTTAATGGAAATCACTCAGTGTGTATCTTGTAATTTTTTTCTCTGTTAGGAACTGCAGAAAATAATTTCCTATGAAATAGTTTCTGAAACTATGAGTGGTCTAATTTACACTTTATTAGACGAAATGTCTATTACACAGATTGTGGTGAGCACATTACTGCCAGCCCATCTCCCCCCAAAATGTCCACACCCTAATTCCCCAAACCTGTGAACATGCTGTTGTACACGTCAATGGGAAATTCAGATTGCAGGTGAAATTAAGATTCCTAATCATTTGGCCTTGAAATAAGGTCATTCTGGATTATCCAGGTGGACTCAATGCAATCATAAGGATCTTTAAACATATGAAGTGGTACAAACTTCCAAGATCAGAAACCAATGAAAATATTCAGTTTTTCAAGTAAGAAGAAAACTCAAACCCTAAACGTTCATGATGGAATTGAATGTCTAGAGTTTCATTTCACTTCAGGCCCCAAACAATATGTTTTCTAAAATTATAAGTATTTATTGTTGAAGGAGTTAATCTTGATAATACAAACAGCAATATCAAATTAAGCAAGACATGAGAATATCTGTTTTGATGTTTCCTAGGAATAACGTGGTCATTTTATTAAGTGTTAGCTACCAAAAGCAAGCAAAGATACAATGTCAAGAGAACACAAAAATCTAATCTTATCAACAAAAGAGGGTACAAGAGTATCTGTGTTTAAAAATATAGTGCAGGTGGCTAACATATTCAGAAAGTGAACTGTCCCACAAATAGCCTAAAGGGACATTGATTTATAATATTTGATCTTGATTGAAATCACATTTGAGAGGAAGAAATTATTTTATCATGACATCAAATAAAAGACTTTAAAGACCTCCAAACTATTTCTTAATCTTATATCCCCTCACCCTATGACCAAATATTCCTACAATTACACATTCACTATTCCCTAATGCATATTATTGGTCACAAATATCATAGGAAGAAAATTACGTGTATATGACTCAGTTCAAAGTTTCCAACAGCCACAATTGAACAAATAAGCAGACACTACTGTTTATTTCAGGAACCATGATAATTGCATATACACATGTAATCACATTGCCTAGGCAGAAGCCTGCTGCTTATCAGATCAAAAGCGTTTCACTAATAAACCAGGAATGTGATGATGAGTGTCTGTGGCATGGTAAACGGAAGGATGAAATGTACAACCAAAAATTATTTTAGGGGTAGATTATTTGATTGTCCAGAGTTTATATATAGGCCCTTTTAACAAATATAAAAATCAAGGAACATAGAAAAGGAAATAAAAGGCATTTCTTTTAAAATGTGAAAGAGAAAAATGCTGCTGTACCTTGCATCTGTGATACTCCACTAAATATTTTCACTGCATTCACAGGGGGGGGTTGGTGTTTTTAAAAGATTTGTTATGTGGAAAATAGCATGTTATTTTAGGGGCCTTTATCAAATGAGCTTTCAAAGTAATAAATAATGCATAGCTATATTTAATTAAAAGACCACTTATTCCCTTATGATAATGGATGACCCTTAGTTCTATTGCTTCCTCTGCCTGATGGCTTGACTGAGACCTATTTCTTGATCTTTAGGGAACAGAGGTTTAAATATATTCCATTATCTTTTATGATAGCTGGTTAATCAAATATTTATGTTAAGCATTCTTAAACATTATGCAATATACCTTAAAATTTTTATGAAGAAGTTTAAAATGAGTATTAGGGAACCTAAGTGAACTCATTCTCATTTAAATCGAGTCACAGACAAGATTCCAAAGAATAATGATGTGTGAAAAGAAAATCACAATATTGGCAAGCATTTACTGAGTTATTTTTATGTGCCTGTGGGGAACAAGCAACCAAAAATTATATACCAGTAGTCTTGTATTCGATTAGTAGTTTTGTGATATACTTTGTGATGTTTATATTAGAGATACACTTTTTAATTGATTAGCATTCATCACAGAAAGACCAGAAATGAGGTAAAAAATATTCTAAAATCCTTTTGGTTTTGAGTCTTAGAATGAGGTAAAATAGATTATCAATGCTGATAAAAAATGAGCTTTAGATTGTAAAGTATAAATCCTTGGATGCTATAGTTTTGTATGTTTAAAAATGATAATTGTGTGTGTGTGTGTTTTTAATATGTCACCCTAGCTAAATTGGAACTGTTAATATATTTCCCTGAATTTTCTTGATAGTTCCAACTTAGTATTGTTCACAAGAGAAATTTGCATGGCATTTGATAAACAGAAGTGAGTTGGCAGGTACTTAGATGTGGTGAAGATGCTTGAAGGCAGTGCACACTTTTTAGTCTCTTGTGGGTTGTTACTGAACAATGGGTTTACCTGGTTGGTGTCCTGCAGCAATCAGTCCATTCCTTCTTTACATCTCCTCTCATCTCTCAGCTTTACCAAACGTTGTCCCAGACACAAATAGAGCTCTATACTAAAATGGTCCATTTTATTCTGCAGATGACCTACATCCTCAAAGCTGTTCATAAGAGATGGGTGTGGGGTCCAGTTTCACTTTGTGAGTTTCCCTTTATTCTTGTATATTCACTCTTGTCCTTGCTCTCTCCCATTTCTCGCCCACCTTCTCCAGTACCAGCCTAAATGACTTCATGCACCGTACTGGGTGCAGAAGCAATACATACTACTTAGCTGGATTACAGTTGTGCAAAAGATTTCGTAATGCATATCGCTAGAGTAATTCTCCTTTTCTGATCAAACCTCAATTGGTGCCGTTAAACATGAGGTATTATAGACTCATGAATTTGAGTGATTAAACTTTTTTCTCATTGCATGAATCTTAAGAGTCACTCGTTCTGTCTAAAAATGAAAAAAATCAAGAACTAAACCTTCCATGAAACTCAGCATAGTTACACAGAGGGACTCAGAGCTGTCATGTCAAGATCCAACACTGAGCAGAATGACAGGCAGCTTTCTAAGCAAAATGTCTCAGCAAGAAGTGTAGCAGCTTTTCTTGGATAATAAGCAAATGCAGCTTTCATTTTCTTCCTGTACTTATTTCATACGGTTACTATTTCAAATAATAGTAGACAGCTTCACCTCTCTGCCTTTACCTCTGTACCATAAGCTTCTTAAAGTCACAGCCTGCGCCTTTTTGTCTATATCATCAATCCTGAGCACATGGTAGGTTCTCAACAATCTAAATTGAATAAATTAATACTTGAGCAGAATGAATTGAAGAAAAATGCAACTTCACAAATGCCACCATTATATATATGGGTCTGTCTGGTAGCTATAGAGGTTAAAAGTAGTGGTAGAAGACAAAAAATGGTTCAAGGGAACAGGAAATCCAGTATGAAAAGTAAGCGATAAGAGATACGGATAATTCAGAACACACAAGCAAATCCCCAAATAAGGATGAAAACAGAGAGAGAATGAAAGAGAGAAGGGGAGAGAAACAGAGACCAAGGGAGGGAGAAAGAGTGAGAGAGGAAGGAGGGGAGAAAAAGAGGGAAGGGAAGGGTAGAGAGAGAAGAGAAAAAGCCACAGACAGAGGACCCAAACAAATATATATTTTTTCTTAATCTGACATGGATAAAGCCTTTACTCAATGAAGGCATTGCAGAGTGTATGCAGATTATTAGAAAAAATTGATTGTGTTTGAAGTTCAGTGATGCTTTTATTTCCATGGTACATCTCTTAGGCTTCAGGATCTTCTGAAAGTTAGATAACCCACTTTCTATGTTTTAGTGTTTCTTGGAAACCCTACTGCCATTCCCCCTAAGGTATGACTTCTCCCCTGAGGCACTGCCACACGTGGGGCTGCAGGCCACAGCTTTTCTGTGGACCAATGGGTTTCAATACACTTTGAAGTCTTATGTCATCACTTGCTTCTCTCTGGAAACCTTTAAACACACACTTTTCACTTCTATCTCTTATTTTTTTCTTGCAAGTATTTTGTTGAAGAAACTGGGTCACTGGTATTACAAAGTTTCTCATAGTCTGAATAGTCCAGGTTACATTTCTGTAGTTTATTTTTAAGGCATTCTTTGATAGTTGTATTTATTATAAATCAGTGCTCTGATTTAGAGCCCTCCTGCCCATTATGTTTGCCAGTAGCTACAAGTGACCATTTGAATCAAAATTTTGGTTATTTTACATTCAATACAAGTAAAACTTTATTATTTTCAGTTATACTAGCTATATTCAAGTACTCAGCAGCCTCCTGTGGTGAATGGTTTCTGTAATGGGCAGTGTAGCTATAGACTATGTCCATCATTACAAAAAGTTTTACTGGACATCACTAATATAGAAGCTTGATAGGCTTCTCATTGATATCCTTTATTTAGTGAAATGACTAGCTGGTTTGCATTGGAAACTTATGTTGGGAGAGGTGGTACATAATATTTGTTTACTTTTGGTGATAGTATTAGCCATTGGTAATTATTACCTAGATCAGCTATGTCATTAAAGTTTTAAATATGGAAATGTGATGACATTACTTTTATTATGTGTAATTGTTCTGTAATGACATCTTCCTGTGTATCTTTAAATATTGGTTACTCTGGGGAACAGATAATTGAGAGTGAAAAAGGTATAATTGTTTTATCATTTCCTTTTACTTACCATTTTCAAAATAATGTTTTAGACTTTCAGAATTCCTCAAGGCAACCAATGAAATACTTTTTGTATCATTATGAAAGCAAGGGTTTAAACATACACGATGTGTTTGAATGAAATGCAGTTACTGTCTTTCTTGAGTGCTTTAGACTTTTCATCTTTAGATGGTGAAAGCATCTATAAGTTGGCTCCTTATTTTTTTCATATCATGCAAGAGCCTTTTATAGTTTCCTTATATGACAGAATATTCTAAGACTATGTTATGTAGACTCCCTGCCCCAGAACAGACACATGATTTATCTCTATAAATCCTGGCTCCTTTTAATAGAAATGGGTTTTGGAAATGACAATCAGCAATTTTTTCTGTTGTCCTTATAAAAATAAAATCCCTGAGGCAAAATGTATACAAGCCCACCCATTTCATTGTGAAGTGAGGGGCTTAGGAATTGAGACAGAACATATACTCAACTTTTTTAATGTCATAATACTAGATATGTCTGAGAAGACAAATTGCAAAGATCAAGGAGGATGTATCTTCATAGTGTTTGAATTTTTCAAGAAGAGATGGTATTTAAACATTTATTTAAACCAATTGACATTTAACGTTAAATATCTTATTAAATCTTATATTTATAAAACTATAATTCCTATCATCTGTTTAATTTGAGGCTTATCAATAATCAAATTACATCTCTACATAAATAACTTCTTAAAATGTTAATGAGTTATACAACTAAACAATATATTCCAGATTATATAGTTTGTAAAAGAAAAAAATGAATGAGAGAGAGAGAGAGAGAGAGAGAGAGAGAAGAGAATTAACAGAAATCTGCTACACAGAGCCATGAATAGGTTATAGGTCTCTGATTTCTGATAGGATGCAGAATGGTCAGCTTCACCAGGTTCTTGCTGTGGGAGCCAGAATCAGTTTCCCCATTATTCAAATGATGATAATAATGCAATCAATTTTATAGAGTTGAGATTAACTAATATAACGAATCTAAGACAGCATAGTAACACTTGCACATAGTAATGGAAAAACAAATTATTAGTATTGATATTGATACCAACAAACATAAAAGGGGCATTGATATTTTATTACATACACTATGAAAAATTGTCTGACTTAAGTTGAAAATGACCACATAAAAAAGAATATGTGCATAAAAATGAATATCCTTTTAATGAAGTGGTGTGATCTTTAAAACTTTATAAAATATAGGCAAAGATTTCTTGTTGGTTTTAATGAAGAATATTTATGTTTGGGGAAAAGACAGAAAAATAGGAGGTGTGATGATTCCAATGACCACTTTAATACAGCTCACAATCTGGCACATCACACACAGTTTGTCTTCGTACAGTATTTTATTATGGAAAAAATTCTGTATAGTTAATGGGTTCTCCTCCATGTCAGGTGAAATCAATGTCAGTGTCATTTGGAGGGCAGGGACCATTGCTGTCTTTTCTGTCATTCTGTATTCCTAAAATGAAAAAGGCTTTTCTTTTCTTCATTTTCATGTCAGAGAAATGGACACAACTCTAATATAGCAGAAAATATTATGGGTAGTAGTAGTTTTACAAGCTGAAACTATACCATTGGTATTTAAGGGCCACATTTTTATATATCTTTTTGGTAGATCTAAATAGAAAGAAAATGTGAAAGGGATTTTGATGCTCTGCAACCCTCCTTTAAGTACCTGAGGACAAGTCATAAAGAGTCATTTCTTAAAAATGAACAGATCGCAAACACTAGTTGCAAAGTGGGCAATCAGTGACGCTAAACTGATTGCTGTTAAAGTTAGTGGGTGAGGACAGAAGAGTGGGGTTCATTGATTGGTTAATGTCTGTAGTACTGAGGTACGAGGCCGGATTCATTAAGTCTAATGGATACAAACTGTTTTGATGGACACTGTAACAATGAGCCAGTCTCAAGGTATGAGGCCTTTAATACCTGATATCATCCCTTTTAGCACCTAAAAAAGTTCAATAAATTGCGCTGAGAGCTCATCAAAGAAGTGATGTTGTGTGTATTGGACATCAAACGATATGTGCATTATCACCATCTGGTGTTTCTCCCTTTAATTTCTGACAGGCTATTTGAAAGTAGTGGTTCCTAACCTTTTAAGCTATAGAAGACATAGAAATACGAAGTTTAAAGAAATCCTATTTCTTCAGTAGGCCAACTGTGGCCATTATTTACTCATGACTTAATAAGGGCCATTTTCTCCAATGTCCTGTTACACTCAGTACCTGTAATGGGGCCTGGTCTTCTACAATCCATTCTTCATAATGGGAAACCAGACACCGATGTTTGCAAGAGGTTGCTTAGCCCAGAGTCTTGGGCTATTAACAAGGAGACGGCAGGTTGACTAGAGGACACCAAACCTTGGGATGTGGGTGATGACATAGGTGATAAATACCCATGTCGGAAGTGGGTTGACATTGTGGCTCACTCAGTTGAAGTCTTTTCGCCCACTTGGTTTCCTGGCTCCATTTCTAGAAAATATTTTTTCTTACAACTCTGTTATGGGCTGCATTGTGTCTTTCCCAATACTTATAGGTTCCAGTCCTAACCCCTAGGACCTGAGAATGTGACTGGAAAATGAAGTCACATGGTGGCCCTTATCCAGTATGACTCAGGTCCTTACACAAAGAAATAGATGAGCATACAGACACACACTGGAGGGGGGGGGCGACCATCTGGAGACACCTGAGGAAGACCGCCATCTCTAGGTCAAGGAGGGAGATTTGAGAGGACACCAACTCTGTTGACACCTTGGTCTCAGACTTCTGGCTTGCAGAACTATGGGAAATGAATTTCTGTTGTTTCAGCCACTGAGAGTATGGTAGTTTGTTACCAGGAATAGGAAACTAATACAAACTCTCATTCCGTTTTCTCATGGTGAGCTCCCCACCTCAGGAATCTTACTCTCTAGCCTCTGATATTCTTCAAACTCAAGAGCCTCCAATTCTTTTTTTTTTTTTTCCCCCACTTCTATCCCAGTAAATCTTATCTGGTCTTTTCAGGAAAGGGTCACCATCTCTCCCCATTAGCCTCCTATTCACACTATTTCAACTCTCTCTGTAGTAAGAGGAAAACATTCTGTTTGGCGTATCTTCCATGTTTTTCTTATTCAACAACAACAAAACCTGAACAGAAAAGCAGATTATTGAGCACCCACGGTGGGGGTACTAGTCCTGGTAGTTCACAAAACAAGAAAAACTAAAGTGAGTGTGTCTGAAGGCAAAATATCACTGCACTGAAGATACCATTTTTCTTCTTTCCTGGCCAGAGACTCAAGATCTCACATCTTCTAAATGACACCTTACCATCTGCTTTACTTTAAGCTTCTGTCTGTCCACTTGACACAAATAAACAAAATGAAGAAATACTTTTATAAAGGGTGTTATCTGATTGAGCATAATATTGGCACAACATTCTAACATAATCACATGATGTATATCAGCCTCCTCATGGAAGGTTCCTTGACTCATGGCAAATATTTATTTAAATGGAACGATAGAATTTTGGAATAAGATGCATACATAATAATTTATCCCTTCTCGTATGTACTGTCTGAAAGTAATCTTGACCTGTAAGGGACTGATAACTGAAATGGTGATACCTTTTCCTGGGTTGCTGAAGGAATTGCTTCTGATGTGGTTCAGGCAGCCTCACACTTTCTTTGGGGTTCTTGTTCTACTCATCCTTCCAGTGACCCTTCTTTGTTCTTTTCCCCATTGGCCATATTTGGGGGCGTGTATGTGTAAGTACCTTCTTTTAGTTTCTATTTTGCATTTGAAATTGCTCAAATGTCACTGGAAGTGTGACCTTATTGGAAAACTTCATCCTGTTCAACAAATTCTTTTAAATGGTTTCCCTGGTTAGCATGATGATAATAACACCACCTTCATCTTCATGTCTAACTCTAAAACTGACATGTTTGACTATCAGAAATGGAAAAACAAAGAATGTGATAACTTTGTGCTGATAAAGACATGAAGAAATAGACGCACATGGTCAATGGGAAAGTAACATATTTATTTAAAGACTTTATTAAAGACTTTATTTAAAAAGCAATTAGGCAATATCTTTTAAAGTAAAAAAGATAGAGATATAAATCATTTGATCTAACAATAATGCTTTTGAGGGACTAATAAACTTTGAGGTTAAAAAGCAGTGGAAATAAGTGTAGGGTTGATAGATACAACATAGTTTGTATTTGCTAAACCTGAAAATGACCTGTGTATATGCCATTAGGGGAATGGATGAATTAACTGTGAAAATTCAAGAATATGAAATATTAAGAAGCTATTAAGTAAGAATTCGGTTTACTATTAATTGTAAGAAATGCCCTTAATTTTTATAAACCGAAAAAATAAAGTATGAAAAATAAAGTATGAAAAAGTAAATAAATTACAAAAAACTAATTTGTGTAACGAAATAAAAGCGAGTAACTGGTGGTTAGCGGAGCATTTGTATGAATGCTTTCAACTTTGGAGGAGTATTAGAAGGGCGATGTAGTGATTCTTAACTTGATTACAAATAATTTCGGTAGACAGAGGGATTATCAATCTTAATAACATGTATATGTGCATTATTTCCTTAGTCTGAATGGATATAAATGACTCTTAGTTAGATTAATAGAACTAAAAAAATCAAAACAAAAGAGTTGGCAGCCTTAGTGAACAGACCTTTCTGATGAGCTATGTGGTATGAAAGGAGAGGGAAAGGAAGTTTAGGAAAGCATTTGATGTCATGCAACTAAGTTCATGTGTTTTCTTATAAGCTCCTGGGAACCCACTGAGGTATTCAACCAGAGAAATAAAGTAATCAATGAAGTTATTGATTACTCTGAATGTGTATGGATATGTTGGAGTGGGAATATAGACACTAGCGAGGACAGGTGGGAAGCAAGAACAGTTGGTTTCATGTGTGAGGTGCCAGAGACCCTTATTTGCAGTAATGTTTAGTGTCCTATATCAACCACTGTTATTTACTTTGCCAAATTGTGAATAGATTCATAATTTCATCAAAATGTACTTTTAGTAGTAGAACAATGCACGGCAATAAGTTTTATTCAAGACTTCTAATTCAACTAATTCCTGAATTTTCCTACTATATTGGGCAGAGACAGTCATCATCATAATTTTATAAAATAATGCTCAAAAAAGAGAAAATTCAAAACCCAGTTCCATTTGTCTTTGAAGTTTGTCCATACTGTTCTGTAGCAATTCTGCAAAGGAAGATAAATTCAAGCTTCTGAAAAAGAAAGGAAGGAACTGAGCCATTTAATCTTCTTATATTGGTAATTGCAGGCTATGATAATTCTTTACACTGTGTGCGCCTACTGCTTTCACCTACTAAGCTTAGATGTCCTTAGTGTTTGGTAAAAATGTTTATATTGTAATAAGTGTCTGTTTTGTGACCAAGATTGCACTTTTATTTTACCTTTCAATGCACATTACATATCCTCTGTATTTAGATAATCAGATGATTACTTTAGCCTACTACACATTTGGAATATTCATGTATCCACTTTTTACATCTTATGTATAGATTGTGTTCAAGGTCAAATGCTTTAACCGTAGAAGCTGGGAAAGATTTTCCATTCATAGATTTTAATGAGCAAGGATGAAAAATCAACGTTCTTTTAGGATTAGGAAAAGGATTCAGTATGCATGGCATTAGAAAAATTTACTAATTTGCATATAAAATATAGGACATACTTTGGTATTAAAAAGTATGTTTTATAAAAAAATAATAGAAAATGCGTCCGTGCTTATAAATGTAAAAACGGAGAGAGAACATCTGGTGGAGAGAGTAATTACATCTAAATTCATTCATATTTTCATATCTATATTAAAGAAACCTGTTTATTCTAGTAATGGATTTCCCAGAAACATTTGTTAGTGACGGGAATAATGAAGCAAGAAAATGAGTGCATTTTATTGTAGAAAGTGAATTTTATCTCTATATTTTAAGGTCTTGAAGGATTTACCATTGATTTCTCTCGGATGAAGACACAAGAATCTTAAGTTTGTGCCTTTCCATGTCTTTTTTTGCATCCAGGAGAGGGCAACTATCTACCTAATCACACAGCCACAAATTCAAGACCTCGTTTAATGGAAACTTGCATAATTCTTTTAGTATTTCTCTTTCATGTCTGTGGAAACTGTGAGGCCGAGTCAGCATCTCTCTCCTTGTGGCAGGATTATGTTGATTTAGAAACATTGTTGCCGGCCTTTCTTCAGTAAGATATCCACACACTGAATAAAGCTACTATTCAGAGCCCCTCTGCAGTCAGGCCAGATGCTCAGGTCCATGCGAACATATTCCCATATAATACAGATTATCTACGTCCGTGACGTATATGCTCTCAAACTTGATAGGGTTTTTATATTTGTTCCATCTTAGGGCAAGTGTCTTATAGATTTTACAAATGAGCAATTTTGAGAAACTTTATATATAGTGAAGAGGGTTTCATTCATAATAACTGAAAGAATAAATCAACTTCAAAATGAAACATGAAAGTAAGTGGGGCTTTATTTAAATATAAGATATTGAGAAATATCTGTTGGTCTCTTTGAATTTTCTTGCATTCTTATGCCATATTTATACATTATATATATTCACATTAAGTAAACACTGTAGACTATATTCAGATAGATATTCTTGCACGTCAGATCAGTAAAGTACTTGAAAATTGTGTTGCGTTTTCTGCATTATTTTAGCCATAACTTAGAAAAAAGTAATATTTCCTACAATAGGAACAGATTTAGGAACAGAATCTTTAAGTAGAATGGGAACATTTGACTGGTTTTTGTGTTTCATTTATATGTAGCAACCCAGCATTTATTTAATTTGTCTAATATATGCTAAATATAGTTTTATAGAGGGACAAGGACAACTGCAAATAAAATGATTATTGATTTTTAGGAAAAATATAATTAATATACCATTTTCATTATAATACATTTCAACCTACCATTTGACTATTGAAACCTACTTTATTATCTCTTGTAGAAAAAAGAAAATCCACTGAAGTAGGTGCAACCAGATAATATGTGGTTATTGTGAGCCTCCCAACTGACAGTTGCACAGTAATTGTATCATGTTACCTGTGGAATCAGATCATGTGTTGTAGGGAAAGTTGAATATCAGGGCTACGCAGACACCAGCTGGGCGATATTGTTCCCCTCAACTGTAATACAGCATGATGGGATTTAAAGAATATATTGATGGTGATGACAAATAGATAGAGTAGAAACTTAGTTTTATTCATAAAACATGTATAGCTACCTGCATTACGCATTCTGTTATAATGACAGTGTACTTCTCAGCCTTTATTTACCAGGACTCTTTGAATGGGATTTTCACATATCTTCAAGAAAATGATATTGGGTACAACTGTATTCATTCAGCAGGTATTAACTGGATATGTGCTATGAGTTTGTGAAGCATTTGGTAGGTTTTGAGAGAACAATGGCGATGGCCTCTTCTACCAGAAATCTTACATTTTAAATTTTGTGTGTGGCACTTGGATTGGAAATTCCATAGCCAGGAAATAGTGGTCACCTACAGAGCATCACCCCAAAATGATCCTGCTTCAGTTTTAAAATAAAAACTATGTGTAATTATGAGAGGGACGGAATGTCTAAAAGGAACCGACATCACTGAATCCTATTGGTAAAGACAAAGAAAAAAGTCTCATCAAGTGTGTGACCTTCAGGGAAAACATAAAATTTACTTTTAAAAAGCCCTGTGGGAATTATTGGGAATCAAATAACCAATGGAATCTCATTATTCTAAAACCTCTCTGCTAAGTCTGCTTATTTGTGAATTTCCTGTTAGCTCCCTGTTGCAAAAAATCTCATCCTGATTATTTGCCTTCACAGTAAAATATTGAACTGGAAACCTTCTCACAATCCACTCTTGTTCTAAATTGCTGCTGACATTTTTGTACTTGGCATACATAATTGGCCTAATCTCTTTCTAGACTTCCTAAATGTCCTGCTGGACTAAACTGAAATTAAAATACATTGACTTTAAATGCTGCTGTGCTTCCTAGCGAGTTTACATTGACACCCATTAGCGCCTGACATAATATATCTGATAAGCTATCAATTCCATCAAATACATTTGACAGTTTTATTTTTGTGACACCATAGAATTATGTTGAAAGGGATTTTTATGGCCATCTAATTAGAAATAATAGTAAATATACTGATGTAGGCGTTAATTTTTAGTTCCTTCTTATATGAGTCCTCCAGCAGCATTTATATTCTCATTCTGTGATGATTTTACATTGGATTCATACTGAAAGAAATCCACATTAAATTGGTATTTTCTATCTTTGTATATATAATAGTTATTTACAGATGAGTAGCTTTGTTGGTTTTCAGAGTTGCTTTTCGTCCTCAAATGTTTTTAATGTGATCATAATGGGATCTTTAATTACTTGTTTTGTGTTTATTATGGTCACCATTTCCAATAACTTTCTTAAAATACAAATAATATACTTCTAAATGTATATACAAATACTATATTTCTAAATGTATATAAAAATAGTATACTTCTAAATGTAAGGAAATACAATCTATGTTTTCACTTATAACCCAAAATTCAGTAAATTAGAAGAAATTTTTGAATCAAAATACACATTATCTTGCCATAACCAGAAATACATATTTATAATAGAAAGGAATGGTGACTGTTAGATTCTGGTAGAGAGGAAGAAATTAAGAAACTGTATTGCAGCAGAGAGTCTTTGGGGAGCTTTTAAGCCTTTTTGGTAAGAATTTCTGGGTAGTTCCCTGACTTGCCACAGCCACTATTGGCCTCTATTTTTGTCATGGGAACACAGCCACACTCCTGTCATCTGAGGCTACATTTGTGTTACAATGGTACGGTCAAGTGGTTGTGATGTGAATATATGGCCAGAGTTTAAATTATTTACTACTTTTACATTTATATAAAAAGTGTGTTGACTCATCCGTTGAAATATCAAGAGGGTTCCTCCTCTTTGTGCAGTCCTTTTGGTTTGAGAAACTAGAATGAAACTGTTGTCGGAGAGCGGGCCTTTCTCGGCGCAAAGTCCAGGTCCTTGGCAACTCGAACAAAGAATTGAACAAGATACCAGAGTAAAGCAGTAAAATAATCAGTTTATTAGGAAAGACAGTACACCCAGAAGCAAAAGTAGACCTGAGTACTAGAGGATGGCCCAAGGGCCCATTACCAAAGAGTGTGGAGGGGGCACATGCAAAGGCGAGGCTTAAAGGGAAGCAGCAGCAGCAGAAGTAGCAGTAGCAGCCGTGCTTCCCTCCCAGGACTTGGGGTTTTTATCCTTTTTCTCCAGGATGGGCTGTTCTTCCTGGGCGTAGGACCACTTGATTGGCCCCTGTGATTAACAAGAGGTCCTGTGTAGGTGTGAGTGACTGGTCTGATCTAGTTGGATATTTTGCGCCCGTTTGCTCTTCCCGCAGGGGTAGGTAATTACAATACAAAGGGGAGTTTGGGGTGGAGAGGGGATGTCCCCCGGGGGTCACACTGTGGGACGTGCAGGAATGCAGAGACCCAATGCCTGCCTCTAACTACCTGCCTAGTTTTTCCTTGAGAGACGTGATCCCCATAAAATCTCTATGGGAAGCTGAGGGACAGGAGGCCTCTTCTTCTGTATCTGCTCCCTGCTGGGCAGGGGCGTAGAGCTGTCCCTGCCTATTGGGGTTCACGGAACACTCACCCTAGCTGGTCTCAGATGAGAGGAAGGGGTCTCAAGCTCCACCTGGAAGACCATTGGCTTCTTTGCTTGTTGGGGTATCCCCTGTATCCTCAAGGCTCCTGAATGAGGACAAAAATATAAATCTGTTAGTTCTTATGAAACTTGTGGCTATTCAGTCCATCACTCAGGTGGCGTCAGTTGTCCAGACACAGAATGGGTTTGACATTTAGCTTCCTGGCCTGGGGGATATTAGCAAGTCTCAGGCTTTCAACTAGTTATCTGAAGCAGGGCTAGGAGATTTCTATTGTTTAGGATTCAGAAACTGATTTATAAAACAATTAAGAAGCAAGGGGGATCTTCAGTCCAAGATTCACAAACTGGTTAGAAGAGCAATCAAAGCCCAAGAGCTAAGAAACTAAAGAACTAGGGAGGAGACTTAACATTTTTATACTTAACATTTCTATAGAAAATAAAACATTAAAGTTTTTCAGTGGTGGGGGTTGGTGCTGCTCAGTTGGCAGGTAACAAAACTTGTCTAAGCTATTATGAGATTTACTTTCAGGGCTTTACAGGGGTTATCCATCATGAGATAGAAGGGAAAGAATGGGGCTATACCTCCGAAAGGTGCCAGGATCCCAGTTTAAATAGCCATTTTAGTACTTTATCTTTCTTTCTGTTCATCAACTCCATTTCATTTTCTCTAGCTATAAAAGATTCTCCTAAGGCCGGCAGAATGGTTCAGTTGGTTAAGAGCTCGCTCAAGAGTGCAGGCTGAGCTCTGAGCAACAGTGGTTCGATGCCCAGCCCGAGCTGAGTTGCCGTTGAGCTGCCAACAGGTGGCAGGATGGCTCAGCTGAAAAAAAAAAAGATTCTCCTGCCTTTTTTTTTTTACATGTATAGACATACCCAGTCTACACCTCACACATAGGTACACTTCGTACCTTCAAGCTCCTAAAAGCTTGTAGATTGCTGGACAAGACACCCAAATATAGATTGATTCTTTTTTTGTGTCCCAATTCAGAATTCCTGGGACTATTACTGGGACTGGACCAAATTTAGTCAAGTTTCCTCCTCTAGGCCAAATAACTATGAACTAATGTAGAAACATGGCGGCCTTACCTTTCCCTTGTCGACAGAGCACCACGCATACAGAATGGTGCTTTGCGCAGATTCCTGGTACTTAGTACACAATTCAGTATATTAATGCAACAACACACGTAATGTTAGAGACAATATACAAATAAAATTAAAATATCGTAAAGATATCAGTTTATCTTGAGATGCCTCAGACCCCTACTCTTGAGTGAAATCAGACAAAATTATGAAACACGAAGTACACTTGATTATTTTTTAAAAAGCAACTACAAATAACTAAAAAAAAATAAAAAAAAAAAAAATTCCATGGCAGTAATGGTAATAGTGCATAGTATTTATGAGTTTCTTTCATTGTGCCAAATATCTCCCTTATGTTATTTCATCTAATCCTATGGGATAAGTACCATATCATTGGTTCCTAGGAGTGGCTACCATTTTACACAGAAGAATTTTCAGGTTTTAAGGTAAATAACTTGACCAAGGTCATACAACTTTAAATGGTAGAGCTATATATCAAATCCAGGAGCCTGAATTCCTCTCTAATTTATTTCACTGAATTAAAACCTGAAATAATTGAAATTCGTAAAATACACAAATATTTGAAATTACTTTGTCTGTAATCATTGGTTTCCAAAATATTTATGTAATAATTGCTAATAATATCCATTTTTTCAAACTAGAAAATTTCTAGGAAAATTGATTTGAGATCAGCCTTTAAATTTAACATGCAATAGTATAAATTATGATTGGGCTTTTGAAGAAAAGACTAATGATTTTAATTTCATTATTTATTTCCTCAATCTGATTTAATTCAAAACGAATGGGTAGCATTGCAACTTTTTGAATACTATTAAAATGGACATCTCATATTGATAAGAGCCAAAGCTTTCCTAAAATCCTGCTTGTTCTGAAGCTCAGAAAATATAACATTATGTATTAACAAAACAAAACTTTATAAGTTGGATAGAGAAAGACAATACTGTATGATCTCACTTATATGTGGAATCTAAAGAACAAAATAAATGAACAAACCAAAAATAGAAAGAGACTTATCGATAGGGAGAACAAACTGATGATTGCCAGAGGGGAGGAGAGTTGAGGTGCTGGGTGCAAAAAGTGAAAGAATTAAGAAGTACAAATTGGTAATTACAAAAAGTCATAGAGTTGTAAAGTACAGCGTAGAGTATATAGTCAATAATGTTACAAGTATGTATAGTACCAGTGGGTACTAGACTTATCAGGGGGATCCCTGTATAAATTATATAAATCTAACCACTGTGCTGTGCACTTGATTCTAATATAAAATAATATTTAATTTCAACTGTACTTGAAAAACTAAATAATTAAAATAAAATAAAAAGAATACCACATAGTTTAAATTAGGCATATAATTTGTAGACCATGTGTCTTTAATCTTAATTTGTGTAGCATTCCAAACAGTTTTGTTTTTTGTTTTTTTTCACTATTTGAATCAAACTCAGTACTTTCTCATCTTTATATGAGTTTGGATGATTTCTTTCCATAAACACTATACGCAGTTCTTTCAGTTTCATTCCAGTGGGTTCAAAGCTTCCCTCTGCAAACTGCCTCTCAGCAGTGGTTCCGAGTTGGGCTTATTTTGACAGAATACAGGTTTTGTCAAGAAATAGGCTGTTTATCAGCGCAGCATCATTAACTACTAGGGGGAGGTATGTCAAAATATGTTTATCATTTAGCCAGAATGATGCTTACTCTTAGTAAATTATGAATATAATACTAAAATACATGTATTTTATACGTTTTATGTGGTGTGATTCAGTAGTGCTGTTTTAAATACCTGATGAGTTTCTTATGATACAAACAATAGGCGAAAGGATTCCTTGGGCTGTTTTACATATTCAGATTCAGACAGATACACTTATTTTCATGGAGCATTAGGGGAATGAAAACTTCATCTGTCATTCCTCATGCTGTTTATACAAATGTTTATTGTATCACAGTGTATCTATGAGTATTATCTTTTATACAGCTATATCTTCTACTACATGAAACAAAAGTTCTCAGAAAATACAAAATTAGTGATGAAACTGGGGGTTGCATATACTGTGTTAATATATCTTCTCTGATGCGTGATGTGCTTTCTGATTTACAAGTATTTTCGGCCTAATGAGTAAAGGTTGGAGCTACAGTAGATGATATAGAGCAATGACTTTCCAGCATTTTGTCTATAACTCATAGTAAGAAATCTATTTTATGTTATGATCTAGGGTACATCCCATCATAGGTTTGTATGCATATATAAAGTAAGAAAAAGTTTTAAAAGACACTGTTATAGTGATGCACTTTCATTGCAGTTACATTCTATTACCTATTTTCTATCCTCCTGTTTTTCACTTTCAAATGCTGGTGAGGTCCGCTAAAGAGATTTCAGGGCCAGCAGAGTGGCGCGGTGGTTAAGCACTGGTTTGGGAAGCCAGCGGCCCCGGTCCGGGTCCCGCATATGAGGGCCAGTGACACTGCCCTCAAAAAAAAAAAAAAAAAAAGATTTCATAAGAACAGCTTGAAAAAAACATTACTCTAAAACCATTGATCTGGAAATCTCAATACTGCAGTGTCCACAAGTCTAGTGGTGCTTATTTATTTATTTATTTTTAGTTTATCTTCTAAACTGTGTAGTTCACATTTTAAGAACAAAAAGCTGACTACTTGCGTGGAAGACTGCCACCCATACCGTGGCCCAGACCACTGTGACTGACATTTGAAAAGCAATTTATTTAACCATTCGAGACCTGACCCTGCCTTCCTGAAATGTTAAAAAAGCTCTTTGCTAGTTCAAGAGAAAGGCCAGTGACATTTTTCGGCTGTAGAATTTGGGGCACAGCTCATCTAGAAAGCAGTCAAAACCCAGAGAAACCCTGCTACTCCCCTTCAATGTTGAAGAATATAAATTTTAATAAGAAGTGAAATTTCACAGCCCAACATGAGGGGGAGTGTAGTGAAAAGGATATTGCTAATTATGAGACCTGTCACTTATATTTCCACTCCCACTCGGGCACTGTTTTCAGTCTCAGCGAAGCATGAGGATAAGACTTTTGCAGCAAATATCAAAGAAAAAGAGGTTCTTTGTCACAGAATACAAGTACCTGAATTTAACATTTTCTCAGCTTTCACTTTCAATGTTCCTACAGAATATACCACCATTTACTATTTAAACTAGGACTGTTGGGGAAATAGCTAATTACTAAACCATTTCTGATTTAGTCATTGCATAGCACATAACCAATGAAATGCATAATTGTCACAAGTTAAACGTTTAAAACAATTGAAATGTGCATACTAAATTGAGAGTAAAATTTCCTATATTAATCTAATGAAAAAAGCTCTAAAGCTTATGAATGTATAGGGGAAAAAAAACATAGTATATATTACAGTTCATTAATCTCAGTGGTTTCAGGATCAACTGGGGGTTTGGATTGTATCCCCAAGGATAAGGGGGAAACACTGTAGTTTTTGCCTCATGGAATTCTGTTGTTAGATGCATATATTTTACAATTGTTGTATCTTATTGGATAATCACACCTTTTATCATTATATAATGTCTCTCTTTTTCTCAAATTAATGTACCTATTTCAGCTCTCTATTCATTAGAGCTAACATGGAATATCTTTCTCCATCTATTTACTTTAAACTATGTGAATGTTAACATTTAAAGCTGATTTATTTTAGATAGCATATAGTTGGACATCTTTTTTTTTTTTTTCATCCACGATGACAACCTATCTTTTAACTGATATATACTTAGACTATTCACATTTAAAGGGATTGTTGGTATAATTACGTTAATAATCACCATGAATAATCACCATGTTTGGAACATTTTACTATTAAATGCTTTAGTTCTTTGCTTCTTATTTTATCTGTCTTTTGTGTGTTTGAATTGGTCATTGTGTATATATCTCCAGTTTTTCTCTTATCTCAGCTTACCAATCATGGCTCTTAAAAAAAATGTAGTGGCTGACCGAGAATTTATAGCATGTATTTTGAAGTTATCAAAGTCCACATTCAAATAATACTGTACCACTAAACATGTAGTACATATATCTTGTAACAAAGTGTTCCCAAATTTCTCCTTCCTGTTCTTGATTAAATTGCTGCCCTTCATTGCATATCCCCATTTTCTAGAATCACCCAATATGTTGTTGCTATTATTGCTATTAAAGTTATCATTAAATGAGTTAAAGACAAGAAAGTATTTATTATACCTTCATTTATTCCTCTTATGGTATGCCTTTCTATATGTACAAGTATATTCTAATTTTCTTTTAGCTAAAGAATTTTTTTACAATATTTCTTGTGTGGCAGGTTTATTGATGATAAAGTCCTTTCTTTTTGTTTGTCTGAGAAAGTCTTTATTTCTACTTCACTTCTGAAGGATAATTTTGCTGGATATAGAATTCTACATTGACATTTTTCCAAAATATTAAATATTTTATTCCATTCTCTTCATATTTGCATGGTTTCAGACAAGAAGTATGCTTTAATTCTTATCCTTGTTCTTCTATAGTAAGGCGTCCCTGTCTTCATCTGGCTTGATTTAAGATTTTTCTCTCTGCTTTTGGTTTTCTGCATTTTGAATATGGTGTAATGAGTTAATTGCACAAGTACACACACACCTTACTTCATATATTGAAGTCCTAATCCAGCAGTACATCATGATGTGACCTCATTTAGCAGAGTCTTTTTAGAGCTAATGAAGTTCAAATGAGGTCATTCATTTAGGCCCTAATCCAATATGACAAGCACCCTAATAAGAAAGGGGGATTTGGTCACAGTCATGAATAAAGGAAAGATGATGTGAAGACACAAAGACTGTCCTCTATAAGCTAAAGATAGGTCTGGAATATATTATTCCTTCATGGCCCTCAGAGGAACCAACCCTGCCAATGCCTTGATCTGGGACTTCTATCTCAAGAACTGTGAGAAAATGTATTTCTGTTGTTTAAGTCACCGGGTTTTCATTACTTTGTTATGGCAGGCTTAACAAATTAACATACATCTTAGTCTAGATGTTTGAGGTTTTTTGTTTTTGTTTTCTTTTTTCTTGTTACCTATAAGGAAGGAAAGAGAAATGATCCAAATTGAGGCTGTATGTAGAAGAGTTTTATTTATGTAGAAACTCAGTACTTCCAGAACCACAGTAAAAATACATGTCCTTTGTTATCCCTTTAGATTTTTGGCCAATATATGATATATTATTAATGCTAGAACCCAGAGAAAAGCTAGAACTTTAGATTAGTGAGTCTAGCTCATATCTTGTGTCTTCTAAACAGTGCCAAGTTTAGTAAGGAAAAGTGATCAATTCTTGGGTCATAATTCCATTCTGCAATTTCTTTGTAACATTTCTTCACTGTTTTTAAACATGACAAAAATTGTTCGTGTCAAGTCCTTTGAATTTTCTTTTTCCTCTGCCTCATATGATATTCCCTAGATATAAATATGCTTTACTCCTTTGCTTTCTATTTAAATAGCAACTTATTCAAAATGCTAGTGTCAATTACCTTGTATAAAATAGTGTCATACTTATTCATATTCATTAACATACCTTAATATTTATTTCCTTATCTTATTTTTTTTTTTTACTATAATGCTTGTCATCATCTGATATACTCCATGTCGATTTAGTCAAGTTTAGTGTATGTCTCCTCCAACTAAAATATATACCTTAAGGATAAGAAAAGGCTTTATTTTATTTTTCATAAAGTATTGGCATCACCTATAACACATCATACACAAATACATACTTATATATATATTAACTTAAAAAAAATGAGTGTAAAATTTAAGGCTAAATTGTGTCCCTATTGTCCATCCCATAAAAGATGAAGAATGCTGCTATGGATATACACTGTCTGAACTAGAGTACACAGAAATAAAAATAGTTTCCATTTTGGATGAAAAATAAACTTGCCTCTGTGATGGCACTGCTTGGGGCACTATACAGATTAGAGCATAGAACACGAGTCACTTTCTTCACTTCGCAATGCTCAGATTGCAGGTTCTGGCCAGGTTTCCTGTGTTAGCTGTGGAAGAAAACATAAGCAATTTTATTCTACTCTTCTCTCATTCTATTTATTCAAATAAATAATCTAGTTAACCTACAATTCAGAAATATGTTTAAATATTCAGGTTTAATAAGGGTCATAAAAAATACATGCATGTTGATTTTGCTTGTGAGTTTTTGCAAATATGGACCTTCCTTTGGTATAGGTGACCTATGGATCCCAAGTAAGAAACCGAGTATTACATTGTCTTAGTTTGTCTTTCCTCATTTTTTAATTTTTTTATTTTCTGATTTTCTTTTGGTATGGCCATGTATGGTTTCCAAAGTGGGCTTTTAAATTTTGTGCATGTTGTCATGACATTTCCAGATCCCTCACAGTCTAGTTTTCTTTCTATGGTTAAATACATGTAAAATTCCTTAAAGTCTGATGTAAATCCTAGGTCTTTGATCATTGCACTTGAATTTAAATTCATTGAAGCTGAAAGGAAACATAGCTGTGAGATATATATATATATATATATATATATATATATATATATATATATATATATATATATATATATATATATGACTTTTCAGTATAAATTTTGCTTTTACCAAATACCAATTTTAATGCCTGGCTGTTTGGATTATATTTTTCTAACCCCCATGAATCACTTGTTTTCATTGCCATAGTGACACTTATCCCCTTAACATTGTCCTCGTGAAGACTAAGTGTAAAGTAAACTGACTGGCTTTGATTTTTATTATACTTTTTTCCCCCCTTTTAGTCTCTGCCATTGAAGGACATATTGACTTATTGACTCTAACTGAAAAATAAATCAATAAATAGATAGATAGATAAATCCTGAGGCAAAGAGAGTGCCATGGTCAAACATATTATTAGTCTTCGGGGCTTGATTTTAATTTTGATGTATGTCACAGCTGTTATAAGGCAGACATCGAAAGGAACACTTGCTTCAGTGACACAGACAAGAACCTAAAGCAGAGTCCCAGAGAACGGGAATTTATGGCCCAAAACTAAATAATTCACTAAATACTCCTTACCAAGTTCTCTCATTTTCAACACTGTTGTCCTTGACCTAGAAAACAAACTGCTAACAATGTATGAAAAGCTTTGTTCTTATTCCAACCAGAGGAGAATAATGCCTCTGAAGGAATTCCAAAGCGAAAAGCAGAAAGTACTAAGCACAGTGGTTGGTAGATTGGGAATACACACACGAAGGAAAACCTTCTTTACCCAAATGAAGAGAAATGAGGGACCAGCACTGCAGACAGACCCGCCTACCCTGGGCAGTCAGACTGTTTTGCCTCAGCTCGTTTCCCCCATCACTGAGAAGGACCAGTGGTACCATCAATCATAGTCAGATCATTGTTCCTCTGTTAAATAGACAACTTGTCAGGTAGGTAACTAAATGTATGTTATGCTCTAACAATGTCGCTTAGGAACAGAATCAACACTCTGAGCGTGACTTTCACAACACAACATTTCATTACCTAGACGGTAGCAGTTCCAAATCAAGCTCTGAGGGCAATTTCCCAACAGCCACTCAGGGAAGTCAATGTTTGTGGAACTTGAGCAGAGTGGAAAATGCTACTTCACAAAAAGTCAACCTGATGGAAACAGTATTGCTAGGACCTTATGTATTCACACAGAATACTTAGGAGAGGGTACTCTGTATTGTTTAGGGGACCATAATTAGATCCATACTTTAAACTTACACCTAAACTATTAAACAAGAAAATTATATCTTAAAAGCAAATGGATTTTCAAATTAGTTTTGAGTGCAAACTCTGTCATACCAGTCACACGTTTCCGGGGAGAGGATCGCATCAAAGTAGATTTTGCTGTCTAGAAACATCTTCAGAAATGGCAATTCGATTTCATATTGAATTTAGGGAGTAGAGTATCTTCGACATCATAATTCTCAGTGATGCAGCTCCCAATTTTCTCAAAAAACACTTCCTTGAATTAACGGATGGCGTCTTATAATTTGAGGCATTATTTGTAGTGGCAGAGACTAAATATTTCAAGGCCTTCTTGATTTCTATGGGGAAAATGAGGTTTTGTATTGAATATATTACCCAAATATATTTGTCTTTTGGAAAAATATGTGCAAGGAAATTAAAATCTACAAAGGAAATTATGTGATGTATTTGAGGCATTCATCAAAGTTTCAAAAATACTGGATTGAAAGACCTACTGTACCGGTTAATGAAATAATAATAATGACCTGAGTCCACTAACCAGGTGCTGCATCAATTGTCACAGCAGATTGGATCTGACAAGGATTACTCAACATTGTCTTCTAAGCATCCAAGCAGTCAATTTTATTCTGAACAATTAGATTGATCACCACCTACGGGACATCGTTAGATCTCTGTCTCTTGAAATCATCTCTCTCTCTCTCTCTCTCTCTCTCTCTCTCTCTCTCTCTCTCTCTCTCTCAGAACAAGAGAAAAGACAGACATTTTTTAAAAAAATAATGTAATTAGCACATACTTTCTATAGGCATTATAATGTTTTTTCTGTCTATATATCTATCCCTCTGTGTACCTATTTATCATCTATTTGTCTAAAACCATCTGTTTCCTGTATAGTTTGCTTTGTAAGTGATTTTTCCACCTCATATGTCAATTAAAAATGTCTATAGTACTATTTTGATTTATACCTATGGGCCTCTAATCCTTTTTTCTCAGGGATGATACCTATTCAGTGATGAAAGAGACATAATTTACTTTATATAGAATTATAGTCTTTAACGTTTGTAAATATTGAATTTTGTTAATCAGATCATATACTGAGTGCAATAAAATAGTCAGTTATTTAAAAAAACACTATAATTTTTCAGTAAGGAGAAAAAGGTTTAACTTATGTAATCAATCCATGTTTCCATAAAATTGGAATATTCAAATCTTTTCTTTAATCTAGTGGGCTAGTTAATTAACAGGTATCAAGGAAAAAGTATATATTGAGTACATATAGTATATACATACTATTAAAGTATATATTGAGCTTCTGGTGCTAAACTAAATATATATACACATATATATATGACACTTGAGGGAAGCAAAATAAATAAATATAAGAATATAAGATATGGATACTACTCAAGTTTATAACCTAGCTATGAAGAAAAACCAACTGTATACAAATATTAGTGAGAATTAATATTAAACCATTTTTTTATTCATGCCTTTTTAATAATCATCTAGACGCCAATTCTTTCTCCACATTATACTCTCATATAGTCTTACAACCTAAAACAAAACTGGCCATTGTCTGAGTTACTCTCTAAGCTATTTAGCGTGGTACACAAACCTTTCACACATTTGGCTTTCCTTAAGTGTCCCCCTGAGTGTATTTCCAATTCCTTTTCTCACTTTAAAAAAGACAAACTAAAGCGCTTTTAATTCCTACAGAATACTATGGCTTTAAAGCGTCCTTGACTTTATATAACCATTTATATACCTTTCCTGGTTATCTTTATGTTAATATATTCTCAGAAAAACCATTCCATGCCCCCCCCCCCCCGCAAACCCAGGGGCTCGCCCTTTGTGGCCTGCTTGCCTCTCACAGACCTCGGACATGGTGACATTAGGGCATCATTTGTGTCTTTAGCCAGTAGATTGGACGTTTCTTGCAGGCTAAGACTGTGTGTGTATAACCTGTTCACTGCTCTTTAATTAGCATACATCTCAGACATATATTTATTGAATGGATCAGTGAAAAAACAAACATTCTGATTTAGTATAATGCCAACCACAGGAGGGAATCCAATGCTTCTATATTTCTGTACCATGATGCCGAAGGGCTCAGTCCAGGGCCAGACAAAGTTAGGCAGGCAGAGAGCTGATGCTATGCAAAGTCCAGCTGGTCTGTTTCTGGAGTGTTTGTGGGGTCATGACCTCTGATTCTCTCATCCCTAGTGCTCAGTATGACTCAGGAGCTGAGAGGACCTGTTTCTCAAAAGGGTTCTCACATTATGTAAGCTCAGAATACTGATGTCTACAATTCTCGCATCAGTTTATTTCTTTGTTTTGAGAAATAGAGTTGTTCGTCAGACCATGAAACTAAGCAGCATGATAAGCATGTTCTTTAAAGCCAGACACCGGGGAGGTCAGATAATAAGTTGGATGAGCATGGAGCCATTACAACATTTAAATGCTGTTGGACTGTATCAAGCTAAACGGACAGTGGGACTGCACTACCCAGCACTGGCCGAGATCGCTCGGACCTGGCCAGAGCTTGGATGGTCCATCTGCACTTTTGTCTGACCACCTTCTTTTCTGATTCTCTATTCTTTCTTTAGTTAATGAAAATGAATCAGGTTTTAATTAAGTATCACTCACCTGAGGTCAGATGGCTGCTAGCATCAATACATGTGCTCCACTCTTCTCTCTAAAAGCAAGCCATCATCTACATCCTTCTGGAACCATTAATTTTAACATCTTAAGGAGAAAGGAGTTTATAATAAAGTGTAGACAGCAAGAAAACTAGAGAATGCGATATAGAGATATACTAAATGCACATATTTAAAATACCACATTATACACAATCTGTTTTCTTCTCCATAAATACTGGAAATTTGATAGCACGGATGCACGTGTTTAATAGTATATGTTCCATTGGGGTGTTGGTACACACATGCCGTTATTGAAACTCCTGCTTCATGTTTTATTGAATAATATAATTAATATCCAGCTACTACTTCAGAAATGACCTCAGCCTCTGATATGCAAATGCTTTGACAAAGCAAGATAGAGAGTAATTCAACATGCTAAATGAATTGTGAGCAGACAGAAAAGAGACAGATGTTTAATGGGGACGTGAAACATGTGGGAAGGGAGCTTTTGTGTTCTTCCAAGCACTGTAGCACTTCACAACTACAGCAATGGAAGAATGCCTTTTAATTTAGTACTTGAGTTTTAAAGTACAAAATGAAAGCCTGTTCCTTACGATAATGTGAATAACACCAAATATATAAAGGAAACATTAATGTTATCCTCTTCCTTCAAACCTAAGCCCATTCCATTAAGCAATATCAAGTTTGGTTTGTGTATTTCTATTTTCATATGTGTATGAATATATTATGCATATATATGTGCAATGAGAATGTATAATATGATATATGCCATATGAAATAGAGTAAATAGGATAAAATGTACAATATACAATATATACTTTACTTACATATTATATAATACAAATAATGTTAACTATATATTATTTTTTTACTTTTACATATGTATGTGTGGACATATATGTAGGTTACATACAGATGTGATATAAATATATATATATATATAGTTCTCCTTAAATATGTAAAATATTTTTGAGATATTTTCTTACATATGACATAATTAATAACATAAATAAAATAATCAGATAGAATATAAATTTGTCTTTACTTGAAGGTGGCCCCACTTATGCTTTCATCTGCAACAGTAATATACTGTATAATCTAGGAACATTTTTAGTATATTATCATACACAAGAACTTTCTAACCAACTGTAGGTTTGCATCATTTTTTTCTTTTTTTTAACAACTACAATGTAGGATATATTAGCCAATTGCCTAAATTTTCCCCCCAATTTTTAAGGTGCAGGATGATTTACAAAAACACTATTAAAATATCTTGTGTAGTACAGCCACTTGTCAGTTACCAAAAATACAAAATATCTCTCTCTGACAATATATGTCACCTAGTCCTGATGATCAAACCATTTTTTGCTGTCATAAGAATTTGACCATTAGTTCAATCACGCATTGAGTTATTTAATTTTTTATTCAATTTTGCTATCACTCAGTGGTTATCATAAAGTTTCCAACTGAACCGCTTCTTTCTATAGTACCTCTTGTGTCATCTTCAACCACGTAAAGACTAGACTATTGAAACAGCTTATTTCACACAAGTATAATAATCATTCAGAATCAGGATGGTCATGCTCTCAGAATGATGGCTAATTACTGGTTACTTATTATTACTAACAATTGTTATGACCTGTGATGTAAGCGTAGGCCCCTGATACTTACCTTTACAACCAATTTCATCCCCGTTACGTGATTTAAAGTAGAACATATATATTGCAAAACACAATATATAAAGTATGGGACAGAGTTTTAAAGAAGAATTTTTAACATTAGATGCAATGAGAATGTTTTCTGACATTATGTATAAAACTGGAGTGGAGAGAGATTTTTAGTGATGTGTGGGTATATTTGATATTTTATATAATAGCACTCAGGACAACAGGATGTTATCTTTACTTAGTAAGTTGCTAAAATATTTAGTACTCAAGGCTACCGCTGGGGGACACATAGATAGCATCTTCTGAAAGACACAATGTGCCAAACTGTGTGTGTGTGTGCGCACAGGTCTTTGACAGGTAGAACAGAAACTTGGATTTACCTACTTAGTACCTAGGTCATGAGGGTGATAAGTGGTGTAGGAAGCTCCCATGATGTCTACCTCCAAACTCAAGGGTACCCTAAAAAAAATGATGGGCCTTTTGAGCCTTTTGAATCACGCTTCTGCTCAGGCCTGCTCCACATTCTTTGGAGTGTACTTTCTCTTCTAATCATGGCCCTTGAGCCACTGCCTTCTCGGGCCCGTTTCTACCACTTTGGAGTGTACGTTTTCTCCTAACAAACTGCTCTTTCACTACTTTTTAAAAAAAATGATGATATTTGGTATGAAAGGATGATGTTGCCTCTGTCTTACATGAAGTGTAAATCAAAGCATTTTAAATTTAATTTAATGATATTGATCTCCAGCATGCCTAGAAGTACTGTTTGTGATTCAAACACAGCTTCATGACAGCCTTACAATCTTGTCATCTCACCAGAATGATACTACTTACTTTTTTCAGGAGAGAATTCCATAGGCACTGCTGATGATAAAACTGTTTAATACCATGTGTTGCCTAAGAACTGTCTTTGTGTGAAAAAAAACACCTTATCCACACTGATGTCACATGGCTTATTTTTATGGCACCTATGGCTAATTTTAAAGGGCAAAATTAAAGGGACTCTGCAAAAAGAATCTTAAACTATTTTATTTCCTCATAGATGTGTTAAAATTAGGTATATGAAATACAAAATGGAAATAAGTGTAGTATGTGGAAGATAGTAAAGCTTGGTCCAATCCTTAATTAGGAAGTGAGAAAAGCTACTAGAAGTGATAATATGGGTCATTGCTTTATGATAAGCACAAAGTTCAGTTTGACTTTTTTGAAGTCGGCTATCAGTGATACCTGGTATTAATAGATAGTGTAAAAAGTGAGTGATCTGTTGTCCCTTTCCAGCAAGTAGGAAGTATACATTAATATTCTAAAATAGTACTTCTCATCAATGTTGTATATATCACCTGTTTCAACGGAAACTTCAGATTATTGCTGGTTTTATTATTTAACATAACAAATGACAAATTCCAGTAGCAATGTGCTCTTGAAAGTTAAAGTATTCTAATTCTTTTCCTTTTCAAAAGCTTCTTACTAAAGATTTTTAACTTTATATTTTCTCTAAAATGCTTTAAGTGTTCTTGTTTAAATTTATACTTATTTTGTTATTTGTATACTTTTACGTATTCTAAGTGCTTTTATTTTTACTTTGAGATATGTATATAATATATATTACCTTCTTATTTATATATTATATATTATATATATTACCTTCTTATTTTCTGTATATGATTTCAAATGAATTTTGCAGACATATATAACATTTCATATTTTTAATTTTCTGTGTTAAACATCTCTTGGTCAATAGCAGTAATTCAATAGTGTTAGCACAGGAACCCTGAACAATTTCTTTGGTGCAAAATATGATCACAGGCAACAACTTTAGTCAACGAATTATCTTTATATATGCTTATATCTTTATATATGATATATGCTTAAAGCAGTCAAAGAAATTGCTAAAAATTCCCCACAGATCCCTCAAAATGTGCTTGCAATATTCCATTCCAGTGATACTATCATAAATACCTTTGAGATAAAATATATATATATACATATATATGTATATATATATATATGTATATATATTATATACATATGTGTATATATATATATATATATATATATATATATATGTTTGATATACAGAGGGTACCAAAAAAAAGTGTGTGCATTTTAAGAAAGGAAAAAAACTGCATTAAAATTGTAAGAATATATACCGATAACAAAAGATGAATATAAGTCATGTGTATACGTTTTCTGGTATCCCCAGTAGTGTGCCTTAAAAGTATTAATGATTTAGTTAGAAAATAATGATATTGTTAGTTATCATGGATTTTAGTTTTACCATAATTATTTTAACACTTTGTAAGCGGTCATAACACTTTGTATGACGAGTTTACTCGTTTTCTGCAAAAAATGTGTTAATATTACCCATTTTTTCATATTTCATATGAATCTGATCTAACTTGCTTATTATATGCTTTTTCAATTTATCCAGTTATATTAAAATTAATATATTAATTAATATATTAATTTAATTAATTTAATATATTAATAAAAAGTAATATATTAAAATTAATAACACATCTTTAAATAATTCCTCTATAAGTACACAAGAAATATAAGTACACAAACGCCTAAAGTAACACTTTTCAAATTAAAGTTAGTAATTGTAATTCTCTTGACAAAGAACAAAGATTTTTTTTTATAAAGCAATTTTTTTCAAATTATATACATAATTTTATATTTCAGAATTCACCTAACGTTAAGCTCAGTCACACAGTGAAACTATTTTCGAAATATTTTCAGTTTATAACTGATCAGTCCTGCCAATTTGAATTTATTTTCTTGAACTAATAAAAATATACTCACTATGTTAATGGCTTAAAATCACCCTTTAAAACAGATAGGTTTTTATTGAAAAAAGTAAGCCTTTAAACAGTAAGCACCACATTGAAGGAGAAATGAATGTTGTAGGTGAAACAACTACTAACCCCAACAAAACCAAACACACATACAGACACATGCCTGTAGCTTTCTCATGGGGTCACTGCCAATGATTGGAAAGGACGAGCATTCACCTAACATGTCTGCCTGAAAGCATCTTGCGTCCTGCCGTCACTATTGCAAGACTGCCTTGCCAAAAGTGAACGCTGCTGTGTGAAGGAGAGATGGTTCCATGACTTGTATTTTTAGTTTGTTTTCATAAATTTTAAATTACCCCCTCACAAAGACTCATTAAGTTTTTGTGTATCCGTTATTCTAACTTATGTTGGAAGAAGCTGCTATGGCCCCAAATCTTTCTCTCCAAATGTAGAATGTTGTATTTAACAGATGCGATAAAGCACTTTATAAATAATTCCAAACTGGGTTTGCATGGTGCTTACATGTGGTAGTTCACAAAACAAAACAAGTTGCATTTGATTAGAATCTAACCTATTCAAGCCATTTTCAGAATAACCGAGTTGAGAGAGGACTAATATATTCATTTTGGAGGAATATGAGTTTATTAGATAAATTTTTATTTTAATCTTAATGCAAAACTTATTTTCATGTTAAGTCTATGAAAAACTGATTTCCATGATGCATTTGATTATTTTAAGTGTTACTGTACTCGAAAGGTTATGTTTTCTTCAAAGTTTTGGTTTGGCTTTGTTTTGTTGATGTGAATAAATGAGTAGTCTGGGCTGAGATTCAGATTCAGGTATGATGTGCTAGTCCCACCTCCAACTGCAACTTGTTTCCTCAAGGGCTTATGACTTCTGAGAAGTTAAACATTTGCTTTTCATTATATTTTATTGAAGAGTGTTGCTGATTGTTTAATACTTTATTCAGCACTTGAGTGATTATATATCATATGCATGAGATACATCAATCAAAATGTCCCCATATCATTGTTATTGATTGAGATGGAAAAAACAAAACAAAACATACTCTTTTTGACTTTAACTAGGACTTTATTAGCAGCTATTGTTTTAATAACAAGTTACACGTAAAAATATATCGATTAGAAAGACTAGAATTAGCGTTTGTTGAGATGAAGAAACATGATAAGCAGAGACAGTTGATTTCCTAAACAGAATTCTTAACCTCTTACCCAGGAAGTGAATAAAAGCTTCCGGGGACCTTCCTTCCCTCTCATACATTTCTTTGGGCCTCTAGTTTACTCTTCTTCAAATATAAATTTACGTGTTTTGTGTAATTATTTTTCTGGACATGGGTTTTCTTTACACTTGGAACCATTACTTGATTCCATAGAGGTCTAAGATCAATGAGCGAACAGAAGAGAAAGTTTTCAATCTGTTAATATACAAAATATTTTTGGAAATGGCCACAGTTATTTAAAAAATGGAACGAAGCATCTCATGATCCGGTTATGTATGCATCTTTTTAAAAGTTCAAATAGAAGCTGAATAAATATTGGAAGAGTTGGAAGGCAGTTTTGCATTTGTGGGAATTACATTGATTGTCGCCTCTGTCCTCTTTCAACTCTAATATTCTAAAATGATAGGCTCGTGCTCTAGTGCACTTAGTACGTTTACTTGGTGTTTTAAAACAGGTAATTTCTCTAATGCAAATCATATGTTTTATAGGCTAGTAAATTGAGACATTAAAAGAGTTAAAGAATACAACTGAATGTTAACCATGCTGTGAGGAAATTTACACTTGCATCACTGAGTTTGGGTGGGAAATAGTGATTTCTACCTACAAAGGAACATGTAAAAGATTTTGCACAAAGAATAATTTTTTGCAATGTTCAACTATTTTTTTTTCGTTTAAGTAATGGCATGATTTTGGAATGCTAAGTGATACTGTAAATAATACAGTCTAGTTTTAGAAAATGCCAAATGTTTAACCTTGGAGACTACATTTTACAAGGTTCACAATATCTGCAGATATGCAGTTCCTGGGAGCATTTTAGCATACAACTGATAATATATAGAAATTATTTATCAGTGTTACATATTACGGAAAGAAAAAGCATTGTTCTTAAATGATTCTATAAATCACATAAATAAAAAGTGAAACCTATGAAGCTGTTGAGCTATGGTTAATGAAATTCAATATTTTTCTTTTTTCTCACAGCACCAAATTGTAGAGTGTTATTTAAGAAAGATACTTGGGTCTGTGTGAATGTCCTTTCAAAATGTGCCACTGATGTGACTTAGGGGCAAGACTAAAGGCCACTGGCTCCAAGGAAAGAAAGGCTGCTAAAAAATGCAGTTGTTCTCTGAGAGTCCTCTGTAGAAAGTGGAAGTAAAGAAGTAAACAGCTTGCTAAAATGTAAATTTGCTTCAGCATCTCACAAAAATGGCTCTCCAGGGGTTTTGTTTTTCAAAGGAGTCTTCTATATTTACTACACCCCTGGTTAAATTGTTACTCCCTGGGCCAAGATTTGTAAACGATTAGACAACTGTCACCACAGGTCTAATTCAGGAATGTCACCCCCTCCTCCCTTTTACAATGTACCTCTTTCAACCTAATATTGAAAGGCTGCATTTGGAAAATGGTGTGGAAGAAACGTAAAATCTAGCTGTGAATGTATTGATAATGGCTTGCTATTATAAAAAGTCAATAACCAAAGCCATTCTTAAGAAAGATAGAAGCCCGGGATTGTCCTTCTCTTCAGCCTCCACAGCCCAATTCATTGTGTGTAAGGATACGTTAAAATAAACATGGTAAGCGATTTAGAGTTTGAAAATAAAAGACAAATGTTTAAGCCTTCCAACTTGTTCTCAACTGCAGTTATGATGGGAGGGAAGGTAATACACAGATTGGCGCCATGGTTGTTATGACACTCAGAGTTGTTTCTTTTGAACTTCAAAAGCTGTATATAATTTTATCCTCTACCGGATGTATTCACCATATTGTGTTTATTAACTGTACTTTAGATTAGTGGATATCTAAGTGTTTCTCAGAGCTCTAAGGGTTCTGTAGAATTGTATCAGAAGTTTATGGTGGGTGAGAGAAAAGAAGATTATCTTCTCGTCCAGTACAACCCCCTCTTATTGAACAGAAGGAATCTGCTTTGAGCAGATTCCCTTATAGTATTTCCACATAAAAAGAGAATTATATATTGAAATATTATATACCCATTACACACACACACACACACACGTTTGGATATGAGTTTGTGATTCATATACTAACTATAATATATGTGCACCAGCCAGTCACTTTGATATTGTATTATAAACCCAGGAAGACCTCTAACTATAGGGGAAACTCTACATATTAATAGTCACACCTGTATGTCTGGCTGTAAATGTACCATAGGCATAACTTATTAATCACAGAGCTGTGATTCCATTTTTCTTGTGGTGAATATGGGTCCTCTGTTATCTATAACTGGTGTCTGCTGCACAGGACGTGGGAAGCCATGGCACGTGGTGGGAGCAGGCAGAATCTGATTCCCGGTAGAAAGGCATTGTTTCATCTCCTGTTCTGTGAAAAGAACATACGTGTCAATTGTGGACAGGTGGAAAACCACTGCCAAACTATTTCAGTGGTTCAGGGGTGGTGACAGAAGGATGATATATGGGTGTGTGTTTGTGTGTCAAGAATGTCTCACCGTGGAATGAGGAGCTTCCCAGACAAGAGAAAGCTGAAGGAGCCCATCACCACCAAACCGTATTACAAGGAACCGTAGAGGGACTTCTCTAAATGGGAGCAGGGTTAAGGATGGATAAAAGGGGAGGGGATGAAGAAGTACACATTGGCTGTTACACAGTAGTCATGGGGATGTAGGGTGTAGCATAAGGAATATAGTCAATATTGTAATAACTAGGAATGGGGCCAGGGAGGTACTAGGTCTATCAGGGGGATAGATAGGAATGGGGTTGGGGGCAGGGTGGGAAAGGTGAAGGTATTAAGAAATCCAAATGGGTAGTTTAATACAGTATGGGCAATATAATCAACAATGTTGTAACGATCCTGTAAGGTGCCAGATGGCAGTGGACTTCTCAGGGGGATCACTTCATAGACGGTATAGATGCCTGACCAATGCGTTGTGCAACTGAAGCTGAAGTAGAATAATATTGAACTATAACTAAATATATATAGTCATGGGATGTGGAGTACAACATAGGGAAGAGAGTCAATGGTACTGTAACAGCGATATAAGGTGTCAGAGGGGTAGTAGCTTGGGGGGGGTGTTATCACTTTATGAGGGGCTTAAATGTCTATTATGTTGCTTTGTACACCTGAAACTAAAAGAAGAAAACAAATGTCTCAGTGGATGATAATATAACTGAAGCTGTGAAAAGTGATGAAAATGTTTTAAGGGGGGAAGTTTGTTTCTTTTTTTGGTTGTCATTAAATCTTTACCAAAAATCTTAATTGATAAGTCTAATAAGTTTACATCAGTTAGTTATCTTTGTTTTTTAAAAAAAAATTCTAAATTCAATGGCTACCTGTGGGCTGTTTGGTGGCACATTTTGAAACTACCTTGGCCTAAGGTAAAAATGCATTCAATTTGACCAAGAAGATAACAAGTAAAGAAAGAATAAAAGTTGGGCCAGCTGAGTGGCTCAGTTGGTTAAGAGTTGGCATAGAGCGCATGCTCTGAGCAACAGGGCTGCCGGTTCGATTCCCACATGGGCCAGTGAATGCTGTGCCCGAGCTGAGATGTCGCTGAGCTGCCAACAGGTGGCAGGATGGCTCAGCTGGTGTAACAACAAGATTGCCTGTTCAGTGGTACACTATGCCCACCCATAACTAAAAAAAGATTTAACACGGCACCTTGAGCTGAGCTGCCGCCTGGATGGCTCAGAGGATAGAGCGTGTGCTCCTAACAACAAGGCTGCTGGTTCAACTCCCGCATGGGATGGTGACTATGCCCACCCGCAACTAAGATTGAACACAACACCTTGAGCTTAGAGGCCACGAGCTGCCGACGGGAAGCCAGATGGCGACTGGCGCCCTCCACAATGAAGATTGAAGAACAATTCCCCAACACTGTTCCCCTCCCCCAATTCCCCAATAAAATCTTTAAAAAAAAAAAAAGACTAAAAGCTAGAGCAAAATGTAAGGCAATATACATTTTTTTACCTACTTGCATATATGCCAGACATAGGTAGTTAAAATAGGATACTTTATTTTTAATAAAAAATAGCATTACTCAAAATATATATATTTAATATTCAAGAGTATCTCCCTTATATGAAATATAGCTTTGGGGAAATAACCTATATAAAAATTACATTATTTGAAATCCCCAGAAGAGTGAGATTTTATTCTTAATTCTATCCTAAAGCCATATTTAATTAAAAAAAAACAAGAAACCAATCTTGTATCTCTCTTTCCTTAATAAGCTGTGCATTCTCAAAACGCACATACACACAGACACATACACAAATATCTGAGACAGTTCCAAGATTTTCTTGTCCTCTGATAGTTTATCTGAATTCAAAAAGCATAACATACTATCATAATAAAAAAAACATTTGTAAAGATAGACTGAATTTATGTCCATTTCTTAAAAAATAATTTTCATTTGTTAGTAGAAGAGTGAGTACCCTGTTTTTCTCTTAAATACATTTCCCCCCACTAATATCCCCCTCCAAACAGTGTCTTCAAAGAACTATTGACTAAATTCATGATTCACAGGATTTTTGCCAGTTTTATTGAAATATGATTGACATATAACGTTTATCATTTTAAAGTACACAATATAATGGTTTCATATATGTATATATTGCAAAATACTTGCCCCAATAAGTTTAGTTAACATCCATCACCTCATAAACTTGCAATTATTTTTTCTTGTGCTGAAGCTTTTAGGATACCTCTTAGCAACTTTCAAATATACATTACAGAATAATTAACTAAAGTCACCATGCTGTGTAGTACATCTGTTTCTGTGAGTTTGGCTTTTTTAGCTTTTATATATAAGTGAGATGATACAGTACTACTTTTCTCTGTTTGATTTATTTCACTTAGCATAATGCCCTCTTTTTTTATTTTGACTTATGACAATTTAATTATAATGAGTTTCAGTGTAGCCTTTTTGGGTCCAACATATTTGGGGGCTTTTGAGCCTCGAGTATTTGGATGTCCATTTTTCTGACTAAGTTTGTTAATTTGTCAGCTATTATTGCTTTAAATATCCTTTCTGTCCCTTTCTCTTCTCCTTCTGGAATCCCTATAATGCATATATTGTGTCCTTTACTTGTTTCCCATAAGTCCTATAGACTTCCTTCACTCTTTCATGTTCATCCTTTTTTTCTTCTTCTCTGACTGAATAATTTTAAATGACCAATCTTTGAGTTCACTGTTTTGTTTTTTTTCTTCTACTTGGTCAAATGTATTATTGAAGCGCTCTATTGAATTCTTTAGTTCAGTCATTAAGTTCCTCAGCTGTGGAATATGTTTTTATTTTTTTAATGGTTTCTGGGTTTTGTTGTTGTTGTTAAACTCAGCTTTTCATGCATTGTTTTCCTGATTTTGTTTAGTTGTCTGTGTGTTCTTATAGTTCACAACTTTACAAGGGTGTTATTCAGAACTTTTGTCAGACAGCTCATACATCTTCACTTTTCTAAGTCCAGTTATTGGATCTGTATTAGTTTTCTTTGGCAGTATCATGTTCCTTTGATTCTTCATTATCCTTGATCCTTGCATTGGTATCTACATAGTTGAATAGGCAGCCTCCTTTTCCATATTTGACAGGTTTGCTCCACAGTGATAGTTCTTTACCAGTCAGCTCAGCTGGGGCTGTGGTTGGGTTAGCTGGTAGCATTCTTGGGCAGGTGCAGCGTGGTACTTAGGGTCTCTATTTGGGTGAGGTCACTGCTCAAGCTCTGAGTTCAGGGGGTGGTTCTCCCTAGGAAGGGTTGGGTAGGCCTGCTGGGGTGGTTTCCTGCCCATGTGTGGCTGTATGACGGTATCCACAGTTGCCCAGATTCTCTGGTCAGATTTTCTAGTTGGACAGGACTGGCTGCTGTACTCAGCAGTTGGACAGCGCCATGAGTTTGCCTTCGTGACCAGGTGGGACTATAGAACAGGCTCCGTGGCCACTACAACTTGATGCGTGCAAACCCAAATGAGGCAGAATTTCCACCAAGTCCCCGGGACAGGGTCACCGGGTTGACTCTGCAGAGGGACAGAGACACTAGCAGGGCTTTCTGTTTGGGCGCCATAGTAAGGAAGGAATTCGGATGGGCAGTGCAGCCTCTCAGGTTCTCTGGTTAGGCTTTCTAGTTAGGCAGGGCTGCGGGCTATATTCAGCCATAGCTATTGTTGGCTGGGGCCCCAAATCAGAAAGACCTGTCCACTGAGCTGCTTTTCCAGACAGGGCTGACAGCTGGGCTCTGCAGGTGGGCAGACTGCTGGCTGGGCTCTCTGCTGGGCCACCCCTGCAAGTGAGCCTGTGGGGTGGGCCCCAGGGCCCGCCTTGTGTTCTGGTCAGGCTTCTTGGTATGGAAGGACGGAGGGCTACAGTCAGCATTAGATGGGGCCATGAAACCGCTTTCCCACCAAGGTGAGGTGGGAGAACAAGGAACCAACAGGCAGACTCAAGACAGTAGGTATCTTTTGCTGTCTTCCCAGATCATATGGCCTAACCTTTGATTCCATTTATCTCTCTGTTTAAATCTCACCATTACAAAAAGAACTTTTCCAACATCTGTTCATTATCATTTGGAAGAATACTTATTCTCCACGGACATTATCACCACTCTTGTCTATTATATAATTTCTTTGTGCTATCTGTCACACCCCACTCGACTAGGAGCTCTGCGAGCCATTTCAACTCTTTTGTTTCCTGTTGTAGTCCCAATTGACTAGAGCAGCACTTGACACCTAGTAGTTACTTGTTAAGCGATTTTTGAACAAAGGGATAGGTGGTAATTTACAGTTGGGCATCTGCAGAAGTTTGTCTTCTGTGACTTATGGTTAAAGCTTTATAACCATCAGTACGTTCTCTCTTTTTTTTTTCACGTTTGATTTAAACACAAGATTTGTCTTGCTAGATAATCATCAATATGGTCAAAGTAAATTATTACGAGGTAGCATCTGTACCATTTGTGGTGATGTTAAAAAAAACAACGTGAATATTTACATATTTTATCAAGGTCATTAATTATCCTTAGCAGGTGTTTTTAACACAAACTCTTTTCCATCACATATTTGGAGTTTTATGGCTACCTACACACTATTAAACATTTGAAGAAAATTGAACACCAGAGGGCATGCATAATTGTAGCTCTTAGAGCTTTATTGGAGCTCTCATTGTTTTCAGAATCGTCAAAAAACAAATGGCCACTGATTCATTTTAGGCCTGTATTCCAGAGACATACTACTTCTTCATTAGGAAAACTAATTCATCCCTAAGAAATTAGGTTCTGTTTACAAAATGGAATTTGTAACATTTCCATGCACAAAACCGTTCTTTTTAATATTACCAACATGGCATTTTGATATATTCATATCTATAGATAACTCTTATTTGTAAGGAAGAGAAGATGACTTATGCTGATTAATATGACCAAAAAAATGTAATTAAAGGGATATCCAGTAGCTGGGAAAATTTGGGGAGAAATAAAGCAGTAGGTCCAAGAATGGACTCCTGTGTGTGGAGATAGGAATGTGTGGGATGACCCTTGTGAAACGGGGACAGTGAGCCTCTAAATTCTGAAGTGTCTTCTTTGTCAGTAGAAGGGGTCTCCCCATCCCCAGTGGAAGCAGCCTCCCTGTCTACAACAGAATGTGTCACCCCATCTCTTGAAGAAGTGGCCCCCTAGTCCCAGTGATATGGGCCTCCCCATCACAGAAGCGTGCTCCTTTCCATTTCTGTCTGAGGGACAGCATTTTCCTCAGTCCCAGCCCACCACCCCTTTTTGCTTCTAGGCCTGTCACTAGATCCAAGTCCCCTCAGGGCCCTGCAGGACCCTAAAGGTGGCATACAACATTTGACCCATGAGGGGGTGTGTTAGGCTTCAAAAGAACTAGCTGCAGTTTCAAGTTTAGACAGGCGGAAGTGAGAGGAACAGGGATGGGCGTGCGGTAATGGTCTGAGGCGCACCACGCTGGGCAGGCTGAATGGAATCCTCCCAGCCCGTGATTCTGCAGGGAACCCTGCAGCTCAGCGAGTGACGAAGGGTGCTACCTGGTGGGCCGCCCGAAATGCAGGTCAGAAGGTGGCTCCCGAGAGCAAGTTGGAAATGCCCAGGCTCCCTCAGTTTACCGTAGAGAAACGGGCTCACAGGCTTAGGGAGATGGCGCTGTTCAATTGCAGACCTCCTCACTCACCCCGAGAGGGTCTGAAGACAGGCCTTTCCCAGGACTCGCAGTGATGCATCTGTGAGGGGAGCCCGGCATCCCGGACGAGCCCCGTGATTGCTCTTCTCTCTGGGCCAGACCACATCCTGGGAAGAGTGGGAACTGCAGTCCTGGATTGGGAAACCTAAATACAGTGGGATAACTGGGTGTCTGGGTAGCGGACCAACTGGTGGCACGTAACTGCTAGAGGTGACTCTGCTGGACAGCAGAGTCACACAGCCATCAGGACACCCATTTGAGATGTTCATAACTCCATTAAAACTTTCTCATATGTATTCATCCAAGAATGCAATCTATGCAATAGTCATCACTGACAGCATCCATTATCAAATGTTTAATAGTGATGTAGGCAACTAAATATAGTCTTTTTTCACCATATTTATCCTTATTTTTCAAATGAGAAACTGGTTATTTTTGTGTCAGAGCAGTGCCTCTAGTGAGACAAAATGCTAGAATGTAATCCTAAATTATTTTCTCTTTTTACCCTAATAATATGTACACTTGAGAATATGAACTTTTGTGATTTATATGTGTGAAACAGCTTTCTTTGGACTTTTTAGTCAGCAGTAGTTTATAATATTTAATGGGAAAATAAACAAAATCCCAGGGTATTAGGAAAATATATTATCCACAGAATTTATGCTGTATTTACTAAAGTCTTTTATTTCATCATTTTATCCGTAATAGTGGGGAAATAAATCACTGATTAAATGAAGTGAGGCTATGAGGAAATACACTAATCTATTTGTGAGATTTTTAAAATTAAGACTCCAGTTTATTTTTTCAGATACTTTGTTAACATTGCAATAGAATGAACACTAACTATTATTGTATAATATACTGTGTGATTTTAAATAAAATGGAAGTTTTCCAGTTGAGGATATTGATGCCTCATTATTTTTATTTCCATGCTTTATATATATGAAAACGATGCTGCACATTTACATTTTATTTTATTTTATTTTATTTTATTTTATTTTTTTTCATTTACATTATATTTTAAAATGTCACATGTATTTCTTCATTTTCATGCTGGGACAATTCTTATAGTTGTAATACCTGGTGGTTCAGAATATAGGTTAAGGAGCCACATTACCCTGACTTCAATCCTGCCTTCATTATACTGTATATTAGGATGAAGTTCAGCTGCATACACCAGAAACTAAAAAAAGAAAAAGAAAAAAGGTCATGAATTAAAACAAGACAATATTTAAGATTTATTTTTTTGAGGGCAGTGTCATTGACCCTCATATGTGGGACCCGAACTAGGGCTGCTGACTTCCCAAGCCAGCGCTTAACCACCGTGCCACTCGGCCGGCCCAATATTTATTTTAATATTAAAAGAAGTCTTGCAATCCAGAGTGATACGTTCTCATGAGAGATCCACCATCCTAGATTTCCACTCCTCTAGGTAGAGTTTGACTTATCCTGTGCTTTCAAGGTGACTCGCATGGCTCAAATGAGCATAGCTGTCTCCCAGGTGTGAGGTGAGGGGGGCAGCGAAGGGCAGAAGCAGGGTGCCACCTGAGTCTACCTCCCAGGAGCCTTTCTCAGTGATTCTCTTGTTATATAGTATTGGCTAAATCTATATCATGCAGTCCTCTTCATCTGTGACGCAGGTACAACAGTTATAAAATTTTATCAGCACACATTGCTGCCCCAACACAGTAAGAAAGGAGAAAAGGGACATGGACATTGGGTAGGCAACTCACAATCTCTGCCACAGTCACTCCCTAGGTTTAGGCCTTAGAATCACAAAAACAGAAACCGATCATGTGTGTTACGCAGATCAAGCCTAAAGTTCATTCCAGAAAATTCATGATGAGAAAAGTTCATTAGCAGATGTGTGAGAACACGGTATCTCGTTCACTCTAAGGAAACACAAATATTTAGCCTGCCGAGGTATCCGACATAGGGATTTTAAACTGAATGATGAAGGGATCTGTGGATAAGATACAATTATGACATAGGTGGCAAAATGATGGCTGCAGGGTTATCCTGCCTCCTCAATATTAATTGTTTGGATTCCCTTTAGTCCCTTCTCTGACATGATGAGAGGAATAGTGACTAAGCCTGGTGTATCAGATATCACACGCTAATTGGAGGAATCTCCACGACAGTATTTATTGTTAAAGAAGCACCAGACACATCCCGGAATTATAGAGTCCCTAAGCTAGAGGCCTTAAAGATGAACAAGATTTGTTAACTTACATATTGATCCATAGCAACTTATCACTCAGCATTTCAGAAAGACAGTCTTTTTCTGGAAGACCAGATGGCAAAACATCAGTCTTGGATGAATTGATCATTGGTTCTCAGTTCATGCACCTGATCCCCAAATATGACCAATAAGCATCATTATTACACCTTCAGTGAACTGAGCCATTTTAACCCGTACAGACCGTGAGGTTGGTCACTGGCATGGCCATTGAACAGTGGCTGAAAGAGGCAGGACATTGGATTCCCATAATAGTATACGCAGATCAGCTCGATGTTGATTCCTGAACTGTGAAGAATGTTCTAATATCAGACTTAATGAATTTTCAGCATCCTACCTGAATCACCAGGTTACCCTGTGATTTCAGGGGACTTCAACTAGCAGCCATTGGAGGCTGCCTACATTGATAACACTTTCATTATTTCAACCACATAAGGAAGGAGTAAAAATTTGACGTTCTTATTCTCCTCTTGCGGTTGACCCATATCCTCTCCTATTGTGCTTTCTGTTTTTATTGTCCAGATATCAGAATGAGAGGGCAAATCCTTCAGCTGTGACCAAGGAAGCTCCCCATGTTCCTGTTCTTTTCACCCAGAATTTTATCAGGAAATGGATTTGTAGCGCCCCTCAGAAGAGCTCTCCTTCCGTGGTTCCTCGTGGCTACTCTGTTCAACACTGTGAATGAAAACTAAGGGGTCTTATCCTCTCTGGTCTGCTGCACTAGAATTAGAGCATTGACTCTTCGATTGTTGGGCTAGGGGAGCACGAGCTCTTACCACTGGGTGCCAGCTTACCCTGCCACGGTAGCTTATTCTACAGGCCCTCCCTGAACATAACCATTGGGCTAGGGCTGAAGTCTTTCAATGACAGCTTTATGGTTTGGCTACTTTCAGGAGAAATTGTCCCCTCTGGAATTCCCATATATACCACTTGAGCCCTTGGTATCATTCGGTGTTGAAGAAGTGATGGGAACTACGCCGTTAGGTTGTCCAATCCATGCAGTTGACCAGGAATAAGCACTTGAAATGTTGGACTACAGCTAATTTCCATTGTTCTTTAGAGAATGTCAGTTCCTTTTCTAGGGTGATAGGCGTTTCTAATTCTTAGGCAATTCAACATCTACCTTTCATTGGGGAAGTTATTTATGAACATGGAAAACGAATTGCCTTGCTGCTTCTGCAGATTAAATATGGAAGCACTCATAAAAAGATCAGATGATACACTTTAAATATGTTAATTAGTGTATATATCAATATTATAATGATTAGAATGTATGCAAAAATCATATGTACACAGAGATTATTTTAAATAATCAAATGAGGAAACTGAATGAATTGTCCAAGGTCACAAGGAAATTAATTGTAACATGAGTGCTATCTCTCCAGTTTTCTAAATTGAAAATAGGTTTTTCTTCTAACCCATAGCGCAAAATATATTTTACAGTACATGTATGCAGAGTAGCAGTTTTCACTATTAGGTGAACATGTCAAATTGTTACCTAATTGATGATCATTATATTTCTTCAACATAAGGTGTTTTTATATTCTATTTTAAAAGCATTTTAGAAAATATCTAATAATTTTTTCCACAATTGGATTATACTACAATTTGGAAATGAATTCTTGAAAAATACAAGTTCAAGAAGAATCTAAGTTGATCAATGATGCTGAAAATACCATGTTTAATGCTATCATCAACATAAAGAAAAAGAGCATTACCCGCCTCAAGCAATGCTTATTATTGTTCAGTTTTATTGGGTAATGAGCTAAATGTCATGAGAATCATAAATCATTACTTCTTATTTTGTAGAGAACAATATAGTAGTAGATGATATTTCTTACATGGGTTTTTTTTAAAAAAAAAAATACAGAAAACCCCAGCAGTTATTATTTTTCCTCTGACTTACTTATGGGAAATTTGAAATATAACAATTTTCAGGGAAAAAGAAATCAGCATTGTATAGATATTAAATGCACAGATTCTGGAATTATACTGCTCAGTAGAAATCTAGGTTCTAAAATTACTGAGAGTAGGGTTAGTAAAATGTCGTTGTTGTTATTTTACAAGCCTAATGTTTTTCATCTGTAAAACTGGAATAATAAGAATACATACTTCTAGGATTGATGGTTTGTTTGAATAAAACAACAACATAAAAGTTCTTAAAGAAAATGTTTGACATTGAATATGTTCCCCAGAAAATGTTGGTTGGTATAAAGGTTTTTTGTTTGTTTGTTTGTTTTTTAGTAAGAGAGAAAGATATCTAGATAATTTTTTAGTACTGTAAATTATAAAAATGAATTCCTTTTTGTTTTACCACCAAAAACTGATACAACAGTGAATTATTTTCAATTGCTTTATTTTATATATTCAAACTCACTTTTTTCCTGTTCTATTAATTACTGACTCAACAAAACTAATATATGCACACATTTTATTATTTTTAAGTTTAATTTCAGATTCACAAACATTTAATGGCTATGGTGATAAGGACTGGAGTTGCTATTTTAGAATTCTACCTTGTAACTTCCTGATGCAGTGAATTGTTCTAAATTACTATAAGTTTATTCTGTTCTGACACTATTAGATAATTTATTATAAGAAATATAAAAAATAACCACTATTCATTTACTTTGTGGATGAAAGTTATGAAAACTTTATGATATTCTATGTTTTTGTGCACTATATTTATTAACATCAAATAGTTGTCATAATGCCATAAATATTAGAGTAAAACTTTTGAATAAAAAGAAAAAAATTGCCAAATTTGTACAACTTTAAAATATTTTCATTAGTTATCCAAATATATAGATGCCATTTGACACTTTTTAAATTTGTATCAAATTTTATTTTTATTCAATTAAAATATATAACAAAACAATATATTGGGTTGTCGGAATAGTCATGACACATTTTTGCAATGAAAAACAGAAAACGTGCATCATGACTTTTCTGACAACCCAATATATTCAATTATAATATATAACAACGTTTTAAAATATACAGATTTCAAATGTTTAGCTTAAAGAGTTGCCACTAAGTTAATAAGCACATTCTTATTATAAAACCCCACATCAAATTATAGGTTATTCTCAACAATTTATATGTCATACTTGCCACTCACAATTATTGAATCAAACATATATCATAAATGTGCTTTATCTGTTATTGAACTTTAAGTCCATGGAAACATATATTGGGTATCTTTATTTCTGTCTTCTCTTACTCAGTATAGTATTCGGGACATCCATCAATGATATTGCAAATAGCAGTGGTTATTCATTTTTTTTTTTCTCTGTAGTTTCCCATTACATGAATATTCCTAAGTGTAATTATCCTTCCTGTGGACGGACATTTGGGTAGTTTCAGTTTCAGGCTTTAATGAATAAGGCTGTCCGAGAAATCTTTTTCATGGATGTATTTTTCATATACATATGGATTTCTTTCAGGTAGATTCCATGCCCCAGAATTGTTTGGTCATTGAGTATATACCTGTGTTCTGCTTTAATAGATACTGCTAATCGATTTTCAAAAAAGGTTGCAACAATTCACACTGCCACCAGCAGAGTCTAGGTCTGATTGTTCCACATCTTCTCTACTCCTGGTATTTTCTGCTTTGAAATCTTAGCTATTCTAGGGCGCGTAAACTGTTTCTTACTGTGATTTAATTCATACCTCCCTTTTCATATGCTTTCTGGCAATATGGGGGGAAAAATGTTACACTACAGCTTCTGGTCTCTCCTCCTCGTCCTCCTCCTCGTTATCATTATTACTATTGACTATTATTTACTAAAGCCTAACGAATCAAAGACCCGTCTATAACCTGACAAAGTATGATTTACTGAAGAGATGCAACCAGGGAGGGAGAGAAGCCCAATGGGACCAGAAGATGCCTCCACAAGAGAGCTTTGGGGAAGCGTCATTTCTAGGGCTTGGCATCTCACCAGTGAATCTTAGGAGGCTCCAAGGGAAGCAGGGGCCACTTCTAGATTGTTCTGTATCTTCGGGGTGGGCTTAGAAGCAGGGGTGAGCCAGGAGTTGAGCGAGGGCATGGAGCAAGAGAGGTTAATGATTAGTTATGACCAGTAACGGATGAGATGGGCCGAGTGGAGTCCAGTGTCACTGATAAGAAAGCAGTAGTCATTATAAGAGACCATCAGAGCACTTCTCAGTTGCTGCATGACCTTGGGGAAAACAACATGTCTAGTTAATTCTTCATCTGGCTTTATCTGCATCTGTTCTTCTAGTGTGATTAATGGCAGAACTGCTTTCTCTCCTTTTCAGCCCAAATTCATTTTCCCTTTTTTAATCCCAGATAGGTTTTACTCTTTCATTATATATTCTGAATACGACTCTTTGTTGTTTTATGCAGTGAAACTATCATCTCCCATTCTCTGGCTTTCCCTTTTCTTAATAATGTCTTCTGATGAACAGAGGTCCTTAATTTTAATGAAGTGAAATTCATTAATTTTAATTTCGGGTTAGTGTTTGGTATGTTCTTTTTAAGAAATACTCGACTATGCAAAGTCCATAAAGATGAAAAGACCCAGTTCTTTTTCTTTTTAATTTTAACATGCAATTGCATTATTGTTGAACTTAAACATTTTGCCATGTGTCTTTACTGTTTTTCATTAAAGCGACAACTATTTATTGAACATCTAATATTCTTAGGATTTATTCTAGATGTCAGAACTGTAAAATTATAAATGCTACCTCTGACAATCCATAGCTTTGTGAAAAAAACTTTTTATTTGAATGAAGGATAGGTATACAATTTTATGAAAAATATACTCTAACCTTTTGTGCATTCATAATTACATATTTTTAATTTTAATAAAATATTAAAATTTAATTATAACCATTAAAATTCAGGAGTCATTCTGTAAATAAGGCAGACTTTGTAAGAAGTCTTGCAAAGAAAACTACTCATTCTTTATGTTCCAAAGACAGAACATCTCATGATAACAAAATTATTATTACTGGTAGAAAAAAAATAAGTTAACATTCGTGTTTAAGACTACTGGCCTGGGGTCGGCCGAGTTGCGCATTGGTTAAGCGCTGGCCTAGGAAGCCAGCGGCCCCAGTTCAGTTCCCACATATGAGGGCCAGTGACACTGCCCTCAAAAAAAACAAAAAACAAAAAACTACTGGCCTGGTTAATTGTACATAACCAAGTCATAACCAGTTAATTCACTGATTTACTATTGTGTCAATAGAGTACAAATTATTAAAATTACTCATAGGCTTTTACTCATATGTTATTTAATCACAAAATCACAGAAAATATAAACATAGTTATTCTAATCAATCAGTTATGTTAATAAGATTCAAATATATTTGCATAACCTGCAAAAGGTAAAGTGAAGTTTGTTCTGCATGTTGTGTATATATTAGCCTATGGAGTTATTATTTTACCCACATTGATCATGAAAACGCTTGTATCATTTTAATGTTGACATAAAAATATAACATATTGCTTAAAACTTTTTCACACTTGTTTTATAAATGTGCTTCTAAAGTTCTTTTCTGTTTCTTTTAAATGCGAAATATCCATAACATAGGCATTTTCCCATTTGAGGCCCGCACAGGCTATTTGCCTCTTTGCTCAGGAAAGTCAGAGTGCTGGAAGGGCGACCCACACTTCCCGCTGTTGCTCTTGAGCCAATGGCAATTATTTTCACTCCAGGTTAATAGGGCGCCAACATCTCAGCATATATTTTGACAGCTGAAACTTTGCCATTTAAAGGTCAGAATCTTTTTTTTCGAGAGGAAAACAGAGAAGCACTTCCATCTTGCAAGACATTTTTTAAGTTTTCAAAATACATGAGACTATTATTAAATCATAAAACCCTTCAATTTAGGTTTCACAATTTATGTGTTTGACTTCCCAATGAACCTAATCATTAGTACATACCCATTGTCAAAACCCTGACTATAAGAAAACGCTCAAAAAGTAATAACAGAAAATTTAAAGAAGAACACCAAAACACTAACCAGTGTATCACGAGATACTCCAAATCATCAGTATTCAGGGGAAAAAATGGAAACATATTCAATACAAAGATATTATTTTATCGTTGTTGGACTGGCAAGAATTCAAAAGCTGAATGGCATGGAGTACTTCTAAGGATGTGGGTTTATTGAATCTTTTATGCACATTCAGTAAGAGGGAGCCTTTTAGAGATCAATAATAATAATGAATATGTTAATTGGCTTCATTATGGTAATCATTGCAAAGGTATACTTATATCATAACATCACATTGTACACTTTCAATATATACAATTTTTATTTGTCAATCATACTCATTAGAGCTGGGGGGGAAATAATAATATGCCTTGAACTGAGTAGCATGACTAACTGAAGTCTTTATAACTAAGATCTAGAAAAAATAATGCCAAAGACAAAAAGGAAAAATACTTGATTAGGGAATACAAAACTATAAATAAGACCTTAGAGAGCCTACAAGATTGTACTACAATCCCACGGCCCCGCGACTGATACAGACCGAGCCCAGGCACCAGTGGGGCCTTTGTGTGGCACTCTGTTCCTAAAGGATCTTGATCCAAAGACCATAAAAATACCTTTGCAAAAAAAAAAATCACTTTGCAGCTAATTTCCAATTTATATCAGATGGCTTTCTTTTCTACCCCATGCAACCAACTCAGGTTACAGGGCTTCACCTACTTCTAGACTATAATCCGGGTTTCTTCCTGAGGGCAAAGGCAGAATAAGAAATCACTGGGCTGACGTATATCGAATAGCAACACGGTCAGAATAAATCCCATGTTATTTACAAGAAACCCAAGCTTTGGCGACTTGAACTTCCCAGTGAGTGGTGGTGCTACATGTTGATGGTGATTTCACTACAAGGAAAAGCTAGAAATATCCTTGAGAAATGTCACTGCCTTTGTAGACTCTATAGCTCCTAATTGAACAAGAAAAAGAATCGTTATCTACTGCTGCAAAACTTAGTGACCTAAAAAAGTCATTTAGTTCTCAGGGTTTCTGCGGCTCAGCAATTCAGGCCACCTTAGAAGTGCGGTGCTAACTCCGGGTCCCTTAGCTGGTTGTAGGCAGGTTGGGGGGGCCTCCAGGGTGGTTTGCTCACATGGTTGTGGGCAGAAGGCCTCAGAGCCTTACGGGCTGCTAGCAGGTGCCTCAGACTCTTGCTAATTGAGCCTGCCCAGAGGCTACCCAACTGTCCTCATAGATGACAACCAACTTCCCCTGAGTAAGGATCCCCAGATAGAGCAGGCCCCAGCCCTGTGGGATGGCATCTCTAACTCGCACTTCATCACTTCCACATTACTATATTTCTCTGAAATCAGTCACATAGTTCAGTGGTGCTGAGGAGGCGGGCAGTGACACACTGCCTTTTGGGGTATCGAGGAAATTGTGGCCATATTTGAAATCCACCACAGTGATTAATGTGTAGTCCTGACAGCGCACGTGTTGATATACTCAGGGTAACAATAGAAGGAAAGAGAAGAACATAACACAGAAGCTCTCTTCCTGCCCATCCCATTGGGTCTTGGTTTTTCTCCTCCTTGATCTTTCATTTCATTGTCTGCTCTCCAAGCTGTTCAGTCCTTAAAGATTCCCAGTGATTTTCCTGGCAGTTTGGGTGCATAGAATTCCTTCTCCCCTCGGCGGCATCTCTAAGTCTGAGTTTAGGAATGGCGGCCAGAATTGCATGTTCATTAACTATCTTGTGTGGAACCACACTTCCTTCTCTATAAATATGCAAAGGCAGTGTTGCACACATAGTATTCTTTGTACTATAAATATGAATTCATCTAATCCCGCTTCCCTGCTAGCTCTCCAAATTTTGGTTCTTTCAGATTTCCTCTACAAGAGTAGATGTCCACTGGCTATTTTTTGACTAATAATATTTCCTTAACCCAGATATATTATACATGCTCCATCTACATTTCTTGAACAATAGTAATATTTGTGCAGTGACCCATCGGTTGTTTTCTAACCAAGGCTTAATAAATTATTTCCAATGCCTTGAATAATTTAGAATTTTCCAGACCCAAAGCCTGGCACTTTTGCTGAAACCATGAAGCAGTAAAATATGCTTATGACCATATGAGTCTAGAATTATTTGGTTGTTGTGACATAGTTGAAGAATATATTGATGCCTGTTCAGCATTGTGGGATTTTTTCTTTGCACTGTGAATGAATATCTTATCTGGAAGGAGTCCGTGTTAGTGATAATACTTGAAACGTCATATGTATCTTTTCATTGTTCAATGATGTCTCTCAGTAATGGGTGTTTCCAGATCACTGGCTTTCCATCTTAGACTCTGCTGTGAATCATTTCAGCATGGTCAATGTACAGCACAGAATTTCTCTAACTTAGACAGTTGGAAGAAAATTACACTGGAATTTTATGGGTTCATTTTGTGGTTAAAACAGACATGAATGCACAGTAAGATGCATATTTAGTATTTTATATCTCATATCTTACATCCTCCAGGTTTTTGGTATTACATCCAAATTGTGACACCCCTATGTAACGCAATTGTCAATTTTTCTGTCATAAAGTTCATGAACTGAGTATTAGTAAAGCAATTTTTTTTCCCCCCTACACACTCAAGAAGTCTCTGAGAAGTATTCCAAAAGCCTGCTTGGTAATAATATTTTATTGTCACGTTTAATGCCAGTTCATGCACATTTTTTACTACACTGCTAAATTCTCTATTCCAGTTCATTCAGAGGTTTAAACATTATATATCCCAGACTGTGATTCATACTGTGCTGCGAACAGCATAATGCTGAGTGCAGCTGTCATAATGGAAATATTATGAAGTGTTGTACAGATACACGGTATGAACTTAAATTCTGCAAAATTCACAGCAATTAAAGACGAGCAAGGAGAAAGTTAATATGAAAAACCTTGCTATAAGACAGTTTTTCTGTACATATATTAGATATACTGACATATATTTACAGAGATTCTGTATACATCCATCAGCCTATTGCATGGCATGCTTCAGTCATTCATTGAATGCCAAGTGTCAGCGGATAAAATAGTCAGATTCCTCCCACGTGTTGCCTATATACTTAAATAAGCAAGTAAATATATAACAGGTCAAATGTTATACAAACTATGGAGGATAGGAAACCTGAGGTAGCATGATAAGGGATCTTTGGAGATGGCATGGCGAGAGGGTCTGACTTTGCATATGATAGTAAGGAGGTCCTGCTCTGTGAGGCATTTTGGAGCAGAGACCTAAAGAGCCAAGAGTATGGGTAAAGCAGAGAGCTGTACAAGGAATGGTCCTGGTGGGAATCACAGCGGATGCTTTCTGATGCGGGGACGGATGGAGCCCTCAAAGAGCAGTGAAACAACTAGTGTAGCGATAGATAGATAGATAGATAGATAGATAGATAGATAGATAGATATAAGTACAGTATTCAGTATTTCAATATAAACCTTAGGATCAACTTATTGATACCTATAGAAATACTTGTTTGAATTTTGATTGGGATTGCACTGGATTTATACATTTATCTTGAGAGTAATAAACCCCTTAACATCAATAATTCTCCCACAGCAGTGATCAGTATATCTCTCCAGTTAGTTATTTATATTTTTATTTAATTTTTCAGTGTTTTGTAGTTTTCAGCATGCAGTTAGCTCCTTACATATTTTATTTGATTTTTACCTATGGACTTGATTTTCTATTTATACAATCATGATGTCTGTGAATGGAGGTAGTTTTATTTCCTTCTCTCCAATCTTCATTGCTTTTATTTGACTTTCCTTACTGCCCTGGTTAAGTCTCCAAGTACAGTGATGAATACAAGAAGTCAGAGAGGACATCTTTGCCTTGTTGCTGGCATTAGTGGGGTGACGTTCAGCCTCTTGCCATTAAGTATAATATCAGCAGTATGTTTTCCATAGGTAGCATTTATTAAACTGAAAATGTTCCCTTGCATTCCTAATGTGTTGAGAGATTTTTATCATGAATGATCTCTGACTCTAGTTAAACATTTTCCTGCATCTAAAAATTCAATATGATTATATGGTAAACTACATTGATAAATTTTTGAATGTGAGCCAGCCTTGTGGTCTTATGAAGGACCCTGCGTCATAATGATGTATCATCATCTTTACAGCAGTGGTTTGAATTTGCTTGTATTGAACTATGAATTTAACCTCTCTAATGGGCCGTGCAGGTTATCTCTATCTTCTTGAGTAAGTTGTTTAGGTGGTTTAAGTCTGTGAAGAAATCCATCCATTTAATCTAAACTATCAAGTTCATGGTTTTCAAGTTGCTTATAGTATCCCCTTTATACCCCTGTAATGTTTTGGGATCAGTCCCTCTCTGTCCCTCTCTGTCATTCTGTCATTCGTAATGTTGATGGCATCTCTGTCTCTCTCCTTCTCTCCCTTTCGCCTTCCCCCCTCTCTCTCTGCCTCCCTCCCTTCCTCTCCTTTTTAAGCTTGACTAAAGTCACAATAATTTATTTAACTTTTTAAAGGTCCACTTTCAATTTCCTGGCCTTCTTCATAGGTTTTATTTTTCTGTTTTTAGTTTTATTAATTTCTACTCTGTTTACATTTTTTCCTCTGTTTAATTTACATTTGAATTTTTTTTTTTTAAAAATTGGGGAATTGGGGGAGGGGAACAGCTTTGGGGAATTGGGGAAGGGGAACAGACAAGTTGCTGTCCTTTTGTTCTTCAGTCTAGTTGCGGAGGACGTTGCTTCACTGGCCCATGTTGGTATCATCATTGCGCTCTTCCTGGGTGAGGCAATTGGTCACCGGCCTCTGGACAGCAGTTCAGGCTGGCTGCCAGCCACTCACTGTAGCCTATGGCAGCCCACTGCAGCAGGGGCTGCAGCCTACACCGTCGCCGGGGCTCACACAGCCCAGCTCCAAATGGAGCTGTTGTTAGCTGTAGAGGGCAGTGTCACTGGCCCTCATATGTGGGATCCCAACCAGGGCTGCTGGCATCCCAAGCCAGCTCTTAACCAACTCGACCCTCGGCTGGCCCGAATTGATTTATTTTTTAATGGAAGAAAGGCTGATCCCGACATTTGAAAATCAATTGATTTAACAAAGAGACATGAGTACAAGTAACATGCTCAAATTCTCTGTCAACCACTTGACATAGAGGCTCCTTGTATTTGTTTGTTTTGTTTTCCTTTTCTTTGAACTGGAATTCAAATGTCACACTGGAGACCCGCCTTCACTTATGGCTGGGAGAAAACCCTATGAGATGATAGAGTCACCAGGTAAAATGAGCCAGGAGGCATGGATTTGTTCATGGACCACAGAAGCCTTCCTTCCCTGGACTAGCCATCTATATTGTGAACACTTTGGCAGAAAGAACCAATGCCTAGCTTGTCGGAACCAATGAATCCCTTTGTTGCAGCACTGTACTTAAACCAGTGATCACAATTTTAACAGGAAGTGAAGTAAGGATTTGGGCATATACTGTGCTGCCATGGCCAATCACTTTAGCCAATCACTGGAATAACAGGGGAGCTAGACAAAACCTACAAGGCCTGCAAAAGAAGTCCAAACCTTGGTGTTTCTTTGAGCTCCTTTCTGCTTTAGCAAGATAATAAGAAGCCAGATTAACAACCCAGAGCTGAGTGGGAGGGTAAACTGCGTTTCTAAGAGGCGTTCTCTGACTGCAGCTGCAATCTCAATTGACAGAGAAGCTACTAACATGGAATCATTCAGGGTTATAAAAGCCAACTGCTTCTGTCCACTGAATAGCAGTTCATAAGATTGTGGAGCCTACATATCAATGTGCTTGGATATCAAATGGTAGCCAACACAGCTGCAAAGATCAGCTTATGTTTATTGTCCAATCTCTCAGCCTATTATTTCAGATGGCCTTGTGGTAGCTGCCAGTAAAATGAGTATAGATGTCCGTAAATAAGAGAGGCATCCAAGCCTAAGAACTAGTCTAGGCAGATATTTGATTGTACTGCTCTTTCTTCCACATGGAACTGAATGGAAAGCAAATCAATCAGAAGCCTCATGAGTTTTTGAGGAAATTGTTTTGCCCCCCCAAAAAGCATAGCTTCAAAGCCTGTGATTGTTCATTCCTCGACACCCCTGTCTGGGAACTGGAACCAAGAGGAGTGGCTGATGAAACTCGACCACACCCAGGAGGGCCAAATCTGTACTGTTTCCATGTGGGTTTAGTGAACAAGAGAGGGCCTGTCCTAGAGTAGAGCCCAGTTCATGCAAAGAAGTTGCTCTGACATTGCAAAAGGAAGACTTCATAACATCTGTGCAGTGGATTTTAGAAGTGACCAGGGACTCCACTCTGTACCCCTGCTCCCTTTTCATAACCGAGTTGGGATTTCTGTCACCCTGTATTTCAAGGGAGAAGGTAGTGGTGAGGGGTGAGGGTTGTTGTCTGTTGATGTGCATCACAAAGAGGTCAACATGATTAAAGTGAAATAAATGAGGTAGAGAATGATAGGAAGCAAGATTATAATGAGGTGAAGGATGCGTGATGTCAATCATATGAGGCCCCTCCTCTCAGCTGACTTTGAATGCATGCACACTTGGCATGTCAATTCTGAAAAGGTGGCGAGAAGTTAATCAGTAAGTAGTTAAAGAGTTGAAAATGCCCAAATTTGGCTATAAATGTGTTTAGAATCAAATCAGGTGCTTAGAATCAATACCAGTCTTGCTATGCCAGTTATGACTACTTTACGCCAAATATAGGTATTTTCCCCTTCATGGCTGTTTTAATGCTGTACGTACTTTTAACTTCTAAGTCTGTGTACCATTGTTGTGTAATGAGACGTGTATCAGATGCAGAGTTGGAGGACCAGCATGCAAGTCCCAATTTTGTTACTACTGCTACACGAGTAAATTCAGACAAGTTACCCTAAATTAAATTCCTTTATCAAAACAATTAAATAATGCTCCTGTCTCCTTGGATTTATTTCGAGAATTGATCCATCCGCAGTCCTTCCCAGATCTTTGTAATGAAGGATATTAGTTACTGGAGATGCTCTTTGGAAAAGGATGAAGTACTGTATATTCTTGGTCCCACTTGGCAATTCATGGTGGATATTTGCCAAAAAACAGACTTTGAAAATTCCTACCCATTGTAAACATGTATCAATTTATTAACAAATTTTTTTTTGAAAAATTGAGAACACATGAGCCCTTCATAAGTATTTGTTGAAGACATGAATGAATTAATGCTTCATTTCATGGAACTCATTAAAATTTGTTGACTGCTGATTCGTAAACAGCATCCAGACAACCTGTTGATAAAGTTGAGTTTATTGCTTGACACAAAGGGCTGCCACCATTGAGACTGTACCTTGGTAGCCCATAGGCAGGGGTAGGGAAGAGCCAAACACCACACACACACATGCACACACTTAGCATGGACATCTAACAGTAAGGGCTCATCTTTCCATTGCCGCCATACTGCCTATAAATATACTTTGTAATGTGAAGCAGTTGAAAAAAATCGGTGACCTAGCTCTTTACTTTCTATGATGCTAACTTTTATAACTCTCCATTCTAGGGAATATATGCATGGGGGGGGGGGAAGAACTGTGATTCTATTTGTTCAAGAGTTGACACATTCAACCCATTGTTCATTTTCTTATTTTTCAATCTCATAATTTTGACAACTTACTAAAATTTAAAAAAAAAATAGCATTGCTAAAAAATTTGAAGAGTATATTTTGTACCAAATTTGGTATAAAACTCAGAGATTAATTTTGGTACTTAACCTCTCAATTTCCCTAAGACCTAGTTATTTTATATTCTTAAAAAAAATGTAAGTGGAATATCCTTGGAGCTGACTGAAGAAAATAATAATAAGCTTGAATTTGGCAGCATCGTAAAGTTTGTCACAAATTCAATCTTGTGTTTCTAGAGGCAGGGGGTTTAGCTTCTTTGGTTGGTACACTATAACTCAGATGACCCGTCCACCGAACATACCCAGTTTCCCAAGGACAAGGTTCTGAACCACCTCATCAGTCATCCCCCAATATGTTTTCTCCACTCTTACATGTCTAATTCACTTTATGAGTTCATTGCTGAAAGGCCTTTATCTCACTTGTTTCAGAGAAAAGCTTCTAGAACGGCCATCAGAAATTTTAATGCACTTGTTACTTTCCATTAAGTCACTCTATATCCACATGAATGATGCTGAAATGGCTAACTGCTTCTCTTACTGTTGAAAGCTGAAATGCCAAGGTGAAGGTAGCCCCTCTTAGACCACAGTATATGGGCACTTGTCACTCTCCATCATGTTTGTCTCCAGGAGGCTGGCAGGGAATTCCCAGAATAGTCTCTTTATACAGTGGCTCAGACACTGAGCTTTGTAATTATTTGGGGTACACTGAATTTTTAGGACAAAAGCAATACCTTGGCTTACAGTGTAGCAGTGATTGTATCTGTAACATGGCTTGGATTTTGTGCACTTACATCATGATTTGAGTGTTTACCTGTTTAAAGGAATTTTTATTTGATATTTATCTTAAGCAAAATGGTGGTGAAGAAAAAAAAACACAACACTCTCTCATTGCAGCTAAATCAGTATTCTAGTATTAGAAAAATACCACATTACACTATTTAAAGAAAAATCATCCAGTCGCCTGTTAGCACTTGAAGCAGAATTGTGGTCCCATTTCTTGTATGCTTTAACATTCACAACTGGTCTCATAAAAAATCTTTCACAGCATGGACGAACCATGGGTGGTATATGAAAAACTAACCATTTTTTGATCATTAGCTAGTCAATGGTAGTATTTGTTAAATAGAAATAAAATAATAAAAAACAAAAACCACTAAGCATAATTTGAATTTCTAATATTATTTAAAAGTATTATAAATTTATTTTCTTACACTGGAGATTCAAGGCACATGGGTTCCAGATTGTTTGTAAACATTTGAGATTTAAGAAATTCTATGATACATTAAAATTGAATAACATTTCAGTTCATGGTTATAACATTTAGATATGGTGTGGCAAATAGAAAATATAATAAATTGGCTAGAAATTAGTTTAAAATATAATATAAATTCAATTATTTTAAGATTCCTTAATGAAATATAAGGTATTATTGAGATAAACCTTAAATGAAATATAAGGTTTTGAGATAAGATGATGAGATTCTTTAAATGAAAAATAAATTGAATCTCTATTTAAGGTTGCAGAGCTTGATTTAGTACACAAAATCATCAGTGAAGGATACAGCTTGAAATAGTTATTGATCTGATTGCCAAATCCAAAGCAAAATGAAGCATTTCCTAGGCATTCAGGAAGAAAAGTGATAGAAGTGAGAGAAAAAACCAATCTAAGCACACAAATGAGCAAATAAGCTGTCCACCAAACTTAACAATGACAGATTTAGAGAAACGATGTTCAGAGGCAAGACAGTGTGAACGTGGAATCCTTTCTGAGGATAAATTGCCTCTGAGTAGAAAGACAATAAAAAAATATTATAAAAACTATCAGGGACCTGGATATATCTTATATATGATCTCCTCCCCACCCTCTTCCTACTTGTGCACGCACACACACACACACATCATACATACACACACACACACCACACATACATGCACATACACCACACATACACACACGTACACACACCACACACACCACACACACGGCACACACACGGACACACACACACCACACATACACAAACACCACACACACACACACATCACATACACACACACACACCACATACACACACACCACACGCACAATACACACACATACACACATCACACACAAACACACCACACACCACACACAAACACACCACACACCACACACACACATATACACCACACACACACACACACACTGACAACAGCAACAAAAATCCCAGCATAGAAAGAATGGTTCAAAATAAAGACCTAAGAAATTGGGAAGCTCTGGTAGGGTAAATTTGTGCTTATTTGTTATACATTATAAAATAGAAATATGCTTTTTGTCTTGTATGTGGTTTAAAAAGAATAATATTTGAATCATTTTACCACAATATCTTCTACTATATTATGTTTAATTTCTGAAGAATTTATTTTTCTTTAGTGGTCAAATTAAATGACCCAGCTCCCATCCCAAAACCAGACCCTATCTATACGATCACTGTCCTCAAATTTCCCAAAGTTAGCTCCTGGAAGGGAAGATAAGACACCAAATTATTACATACAAGAGTTCTCAGAGTTGTGATTTTTTTTAAAAAAGCTAGGAAGAGAGGCTCTTATCACAGGAATAAAAAATGTGGTCAACACTTCTCCTGGCATATGGGAAAGGGGAAATATTTCAAGTTTGGCTAAGGAAAAGAGGTAATCTTTCTACCTTGAATTAAAATAGAAGGACTGAAAGAAACTTGTAAGATTCGTAGGTGGCCTGGTTTTATTTGCTGGAAAAGGACTCCAGGTAGGGATTTGAAAGCGATTCTGGTTATATAAAGTTCTTCCATTGATGCCCTCCTTATTTATAGGTGTAAATTCAAATTCTGGCCATATACTCAAGACAACTTAAATAAGTGCTCAGAAAACTGTTTTGCCTTCAAAAGTGTAAATAAATATCCACCTTATGCCATATTTATATAAGAAAAACATTTTAGAAACTGTTTTTTCAATCTGAACTCTCCTAGCCAATGCACAGTTCATGTACTAACAATCATTATCTATTTTATATACATTCAATTTTTTTTGACCTTATTGACATATAATCAAAACCTAGGAAAAAGTCAAATGAGACTTGATCCTCAAGGCATAAAAAAGGTGCCTCAGTTAGGGGGTTGTGTTAGTCAGGCTTTCAGAGAAACAGGACCAGTAGATCCATCCAGGAGAGCCCGATCAGCCGGGTTTCGAGTTTAGTCTGAGTCTGAGGGCTAGAGAGCCAGGGTCCTCCCAGCCTGAGGCCAGAGGCCTGAGAAAAGGGGAAGGTGCCGCTGTTTGTCTAAGCCCCAGAGTCCAAAGGTCCAAGAACCAGGAGCCCTGAGCTCAAAGGGCAGGAGAGGAAGCCCAGCTCAAGATGAAGGATTGCAATGGCCCTCCCTCCACCTTCTTGCTGCCCTTCTGGGCCTCAGTGGATTGGATGGTGCCCTCCCACCTTAGTGAGGGTGGATCCTCTCTGCTCAGTCTCCTGAAGCAAATGCTAATCTTTTCAGGAAACACCCTCACAGACACACCCACAAATAATGTCTTACGGGCTCCATGTGCATCCCTTAGCCCAGTCAAGTGGACACATGAAATGAACCATCACAGGGATGTATTTGTTGTGGACATAATTAGAAAATTCTAGGGAAGAAAACGAGGCTCTCTATGAGTATCACATGGCTCAAATGACAAGTGATTATACATATTCAAAAGAACCGATGATGGCATTAGCATAATATTTTTTAAAAACTGTTTTTTTTTTCCCTTCAAGTTAAAGGAGGGCAGATTTTTTTTATGTTCAAGGTCATTATAGTGAGGTAAATTGAAGCTGAAAACATTGTTTTCATGTTGTATCTTTAGTAAACTGAAGAGCATGTAAAGATCGTTTATAGTTAAATTGTAACTGGTCACTGGCATATTTTGATTCACATAAGCTTTTTGTTTATTTTGTTAAGAAAGCTCTTAAAACTTGCCTCTTCAGTTACACTCATATTTTTATTGGATAGTGTTTGAAGAAGACTAGTGAGTCTCCTGAAAGTATGTTGAATTTTTCTTCACTAATGCATCCAGTATATGTATAAATGTATTACCTATATTTCAAATTCAAAGTAACCACGAGATTATTTGTGTTAAACCATATGATAAAGAAACAGTTACTTTATTCAAAAAAAAAAAAAAAACTTAAAATGGCAGGACTATTTGATATGTATTAAAGTAGTCACCTATGTGGGCTCATTTCACCACAAATTTAGGAATAAGATTCTTTCTAGGAAAGTCTCTTTGTTTAATTTCTTCATGGAACGTATGCAGAAGCCAGGTGAAATGACTTGTCCAAAACCTTTTCCTGGCCAATGCCAGATGCCACATTTCCTATCTGTTCCAAATCTGGCTGTATCAAATCACTCTTAGTTCCTGGCTTTGGAATCCAATGTCTAGGAAATATGATGTTATGAGGGCTGTAAAATAACTGCAACTCCTCGAAACACGTGTCTGTACACACTTTTCCCCCCTTAAAATCCCAGCACTAAGTACCAAATATATCTGCATAAGCTTTGTTCACATTGTGAATGACTGAAGAATAATTTTTTGATGTATCTCGGGACTTTGTCTGTAAATTATACATTCAAATAACATCCAAAAATGTGTTAACTGTTACCTGAGCCATGTTTAAAATGTTGCTAGTATTATGTTGTGAAATATTCACACTAGTTATGGAGACTGTGGCTGGTGGAAGCTATGAAATCAAGGCAGTTTCCACTGTGAGGCCAGACTCAGGATTCCTGGGATTGTATTTTTAAGCCCTCATCTTTAGCAGAATGATGCACATATGATGTGGCAAATTTGATGATCAGATCCTTTAGTTGTATTTAATTAAATTGCAAACACATACATGGCTCATGCTGATATGACAGTTTAATCCAATGCTAATTAGATTTATCTGTGTACTGTAAGGCACACAGATACTTTTCTGCATCTCTCTAAGGGGGAAAAAATACATATTGTGTCAAAATGCCAACATTTATATTACTGAATAAAACCCCTGAAAATGGTTGTACGCTTTTAAAGAAATCACTCTTCCTTTAAGGGCTTCAGGTACTCATGGTGCATATTAAAAAGAGATAATTATTAGCATCATAAATTTATATGATGTATTTCTAAGGAAGCATTTAATTACCTCGGCTCAAGGACTATTTTGGGTTCCATCTAATCTGTGGGTTTTGGAAGGAATGAATGGATTGCCTCCACAGAAGAGGTGGCATTTTAGCCAATGAGGGGATGGATGCTGAACAGCCTGACATTTCTGCCTTCTGTTAAGATCAAAGTGACAACTCTGTCCTTTTATCTGGATTTACAGGCTATAGGTAGGTGATGATCCTTAACGTGCATGCATTATTTATACTGGAAAGAAAAGTGTCCGTAAACAGATGATGAGCTGACACTGCCTGTTGGTAAATGTGGCTGCACCTCAATTTGCTTCAAGCAATTTTACAATGGGTTGTTTCCAACTAAGTTATAACCCCAGAAGACGCCCTATAATTTGAAGTGACAAAACACCTTCCATAGTTTCACACTTTTGAACATTTCCAGAGCTCTCTAAGCTTGGGATGTTTATGTAACCGCTCGTAAACTCCCCGAAAAAAAACTGGTCAAGGCACATGACATAAAGTTTGCTATTATAGACATTTTACGTGTACAGTACAGTTCAGTGGCATGAACTACATTTGCTATTGTTCAACCGTCACCACTGTGCATCTCCAGACTGTTTTATTTTTTGCCTAATTTAATGTTTTGACCTGCTTACTTTCCATTTATCTGCCTTCCCTATCCTCCCCCCAACCTCTGTCAACTGCCTTTCTTCTGTGTTTCTATGAGTTTGACTATTTTAGTGGAATCACCGAGTATTTGTCCTTCTGGGATTGGCTTATTTTCCTTAGCAGAATGTCCACCGCTTTCACCCACCAGAGGTGATATTTGGGAATTCAAAACAAAAATTAAGTGTGGTTTAGAAAAAAGAAAATATGATCTATATCTCGCGTAGCTAATTTGTGGACTGAGGTGGTCTGATCCTGACCTTGTGTTGTGAAGCTTAAGAGTATCTTGCGTTTGTATGGGTACAAGAGACACGTAGGCGTGGAAACTCGTACATATGACACACTTCTCTAACGTCACATGTGCCTTAGGTTATTTTAATGTATCAGTTTACAGTGATTTGAAAATGAATATTGGGCCAGCTGAGTGGCGCATTGGTTAAGAGCTGGTTTGGGATGCCAGTGGCCCTGGTTCGGGTCCCACATATGAGGGCCAGTGACACTGCTCTCTGTGGCTGAGATGGTGGGCAATGGCTCCACCTGGAGCTGGGCTGCTGTGAGTCCCCGGGACGGCATAGCTGCAGCCCCTGCTGCAGTGGGCTGCCATAGGCTACAGTGAGTGGCCGGCAGCCAGCGTGAGTGGCTGGCCGCCAGCGTGAGCTGCCAATAGCCACGGTGAGCGGCCGTCCAGAGGCCACTGGCTGATCTGCCTCATCTGGGAAGAGCACATGATGCAGTGAAGCAATGTCCCCCACAACTAGCCAGAAGAACAAAAGGACAGCAACGTGTCCGATCCCCTTCCCCGATTCCCCAAGCTGTTCCCTTCCCCCAACTCCACTGCCCCAAAAATGAATATTAAGTGTAGTTTCTGAATTAGTTGAATATGTAGTTCTTTGAAAGAGTTATGTAGCAAGATAGAGAAAATCTCATCATATGTGTGCCAGCCATCATATGTGTGCCAGCCAGTTTCCTACCTTAAAACTTCAAGATCAAATAAATGATTTATGGTCTCCAGAAAAATGTCATTTGTAGGTTTCAGATGTCACTGCTGCCTTTCTGTCCATTCAGTTTCTTTCCCTCTTTTGTGCTTCAATATATATCCATCTTACCTCAACCTCCCATAAATATCATGGTTTTATTCACCATTCCAAGCCATTTCACACCACCATTGAAAGAGTTTTCAAAAACAGTTTAAGGACACCACTAAATTCACTTACAATTTTTATTGAAGAGAAGATCTAACAATAGATCTATTGAAGTTTTTCTCACCATAGAAGCTTTTCTAGGGAAAAACATTATTTGATCAACCTCCGTATTTTACCAAAAAAGCTAGAAAGTTATTTTTCCATTCTGTCACTTTAAAATGTTGTTGCTTTCTATACGAAGGTAACTACTTTTATCAAAGTCTATCAAAGTGAGTGACGTCGCCAGGGCTCCGAGGTCCTCTTGGTAACAGCTGCTTGGCTTTTCTCCACCACTGCCTGTCGTAATCATCTCAGCGTTTTCTCTAGAAGTGTCCCCCTTTCTTTCTGGCCAAGCTTGTTCTGATTTTCTAGCCTTTGTTCTAGCTACTCCTTCAGATTCCAACCCTTTCCTCCAGCTTTTGCATGAGTTGCTTCCTCCATCCAATCTGACTTCAAGGTAAAAGTATTTTTTAGGAGACTTTCACTGACACTAACTGGATTTGAAGCAGCGATCCTTCCATTGTATGCAAATAAACTTTGTGGGGGTATAAGTTTGTGTGGACGTAACTTTTTCTGTGTCTTAGGTTAATGTCTGGGAGTTGAATCACTGATTGTGATCATTATAAGTGTATTTTTAACTTTATTAAAAGAACTGCCAAGTGACTTTCCTCAATTGGTTGTACCATATTATATTCCCACCAACAATGAGTGAGGGCTCTAGCGTTCTGAATCCTCAATAACACTGACTAAAACACATTTCTTAATTTTAGCTATTTTAATGGGTACATGATGGTATACCTTTGTGGTTCATCGTGTGCATTTCTGTAACATTAATAATGTTGAGTATTTTTCATGTACTTGTGTATTTTATATATATACATATACATATGTATGTTGTGTGTGTATGTATACATATGTGTGTTCATATATATATATATATATATATATATGAAATGTCACTTAAATCTTTACACATTTTTAAAAACCAGATTGCTTGTGTTATAACTGTGTTCCAATGATTGTTTCTGTATTTAAGATACAAAACCTTTGCCAGATACATGTTTGGACAAATATTTTCTCCCATTGTGTCTCCTGTCTTTCCAGTTTTGTTTCACTGACTTTGCTTGATATTTTGATTGTCATGTTTGTCAGTCTTTTTCTTTCATTGCTTGCGCTTTTGTGTCCCATCTAAGACATTTGGCCTACGTCCAGGTGCAATGGTTTTGCCTTGTATTTTCCTCAAGAACTTTTTGGAGTTTTATTTAGATCTGTCTTCTATAGTGAGGGTTTTTTTTTTCTTTTTTTGTAAATAGTAAGAATGAAGGATTTTAGTTTGCTTTTTCCATATTGTTTCTCTAATACCATTTGTGCATATTTGGGGGCTTAGAAATAGCTTTCTCCTGCTTAATTTGAAGGGCTTCTCCTTTCTTCAGCTAATCAGACAGCTCGATACTTATGGTTTATTGAAAAGAATAAAGAGGCAGGAGAGGAAGACAAAGCAGCCAGGTAGGGCCTCACCTGAAATGCTTTAAATTTATCCTGAAAGGTAGGGAGCCACTGATGAATTTTAAGACAAGAAGTAACATGTTCATATTTACACTTAGAATATACTCTGGCTTCAGTGAGCAGGAATTATATATATATATATATGGATGGCTTGCTGCTGTCTCATTTATAGTACTAAGTATTTGTTTCATCATGTCAACAAAGAAATATAAAAACAGTTATAGAGCAGCAGAAAAACTGATGGTTATAAATGTATCTTCTTATTCTGAGCATTAATCATTGTCATATTATTGCATTAAATACTCAGTAACTGAAGGTAATGGGCTCAATTTAACATTTCATAGGAGGTAAAACTGATGGGGAATAAAAGTAGACAACTTTCCCAAAGAAAATAAAAGTTAACCTTTTGTATGTTTTTGATTGGTAACCTTTTACTTCAATAAGGAGTGCACTGTTAAATAGTACTATAAACTCCTGTGAGTAAGTACTCACAAGCAAGCATTTGGTGTACGTACTGGGTTGTCAGAAAAGTCATGATGCAGTTTTGCATTGAGAAACATAGAAAAAATACATCATGACTTCTCTGACAACCCGATACACGCCTACTATTTGGAACCAGAGCTAGAAAATAAACGGTTACTTTGTTACATGCAGAGATCATCTCACATTTCCATAATAAACCTGTTTCTAGAAGTCAACCACTGTTATGAGCAAAAGAGAGGGAAGGAAGGAGGGAAGGAGGGAGGGTGAAAGAGAAGGAGGAGAAGAGAAAGAACGAGGTGACTCATTGTAGAAAGTGAATTATGTGTACATGCCTCAATTCCAAAGGGAAAACCAAGTTCAAGAAAAATGTAATGATGTGATATACTGAATGTTCCATATTTACATTTTGCACACTTGCAAAGGAGGACCAATTATTTAATTTTTGGTAAATTGATAAGTAGAATTTGGTACTATTCAAATATGAAATCACTGATAATTGTTCTAGAACATTTTAACCATGTTTTACACAGTGTAAGTTCATGAATTAGGATGTGTGCTCATCAGGCAAGGGTAACAGCTAAAATATTTGATCTAACAGCTAATTCTAGGGAAAGCTGTGAAGCTGTATTACATTAATCATCATTTTCTCATTTGCTCATCACCCTGTTTGATTCCATACAGTACATTCTTTTACATATTATTTTTGATGATATCAAGTGCATTTAGCAGAGATTTATCAGAAATTCTGTGTAGAGGTTGAGTTTTCAAGAACTGAATGTTAGGAAGAAACACAGAAAATGCCATTATCTTCAAGTATTTATGCTCATACGTGTGGCTCATGGGAGTTCTCTGCTTGAATTCGCCTTATAGTGTAGTCTCCAGTCATCAAAATCCCACTCATACATCAATTCATTGTTCTTGGCTGGTCTGAAGCTGATGAGACCCTCACCCCGTTGCTGATTTGGGGGTTCCTGAAAGCCCTGGTAGGGGATTTGCAGGGCCGATTCAAATCTGGTCTTTCCAAGTGTTTTTTTTTTTTATGTCTTTACCTTGTTGCACAAGTCCTCAGCAGTGTTTATTGAGCACTTATTACACCTCAGGCAGTCTTAATGAGATTAAGAGTCCTTGCTGCTGAAGAGTGACATCTCAAAGACAGTTAAGTAATGTAGTGGTTAAATGTTAAATAATTTTGATGAGTGCCCGAGGCTAGAAGACTATATATATGATTACAAGGAGTGGCAACTTGTTCACTGTTTATAATTTTGTTATGGAGGTGTAAAGTCCTAAAAACTATTGCTCCTAAGTGGATTTCACTTTTTGGTTTCCTCTGAATTGAACGGATTGAGAGGTATTTCTTTCAGAAAATTCCAGCTTGCCAGTATAGAAGATCTAAGGTGTAGGCTTGGGGTGGGGACAGGGAGTAGAGCGGGAAGCAGCTCCCGCATTTTGACTTTATTCTCCAACTCAGCTTGATCAACAACAACCACAACAAATAAAAAACCTTGATATTTTATTTCTTAACTGACTCTAGAGTAATTTATTGATTGGTTAAATACTTGCATAGTCGAAAGTAATATTACTAACAGTCACAAATCAGTCATATGTATAATTATAAGAATGATCTGTTTCTTCCGATAGTTAAAATACTTTATGCGATTATTTATATTGATCTTCAATAGCACATAACATACTGTCTTATTCATTCAGCAAGTATGATATAATATACTATCCTATCCTATACTATAATATATAATGTAATCATATTATGTATAAAATAGCATGTATACTATATACTATAATATAATATATTATGTATTACATAGAAATAGAAATATATAAATATTTATACTATGTATCCTTTTGATGTTATACCCTGCATGTGTACACACACACACACGTTCTATATGCAGCTGATATAATTGGATAAACAACCATGCTCTGTTTTGCCTCTAAAGATTCAAGTCTTCCAAGAGGCCTGTTGAGTTGGTTGAAGACCTTGGTACATCTTTTGCGAATCATAGTTAATTGGCAATAAATGGCTCATCGGCTGCTTTTGGAGGAGGTTAAGCTCAACTACTGGTTGTTTTAATTTTGTTGAACAGAATATGCAGTTTATAGGATGTGCAGTTTATTTGTGTAGGGCAATAGAGTCATATGGAGAACTTTGCCTCAAAAAGGACACGGGGAAAAAGGAGATGATGTGACTAGAAGCCAGAAACAAAATAATTTCATGTAATTTTTCTGACTGATGTAGAATATAAACCCCCAAAATGTATACATTTTATTAATTGTTAATGAAATGTGTTATCTTTATTTTCTTTCTTTTAAAATTATACTTAAAAGTCAATGAGGTATTGAGGTAAGATTATGACACATGCTAAGTGCTGCTTTAAAATGAATGAGCTGACAATAATAATTTTAAAAAGTCTGTTCAGATCCAGTCAAGTCCATGTGACAGTTTTTCTGAGCACCCTGAACTTGTTGATATATGAAAAGTAATTTTATTTTTCTCTTAATAACTGCAACTAAAAGTCTGCCTAATTTTCCCTCTAATCCACTAATGCTATTTGAAGGTTTTCTCATTAAAGCAGATACTTTGCAATGAAAATTAACACAGGGATATAAAATACAGAGTGGAGACTATCTAGTTCAGTCTATTCCAATTTGAAATTTCCGTTTCACGTGTGATCCAGCTCCAGTCTTGGCTCTGCTCACAGTGCCAGCCAGCTGGGTCCCTGGGGCTTAGAGACAGGCATGCCTGCTCTCACTTCTGTTTGATCCTTCACACTCCTGCTTCTGTCCACTCCAGAGATGGGAGTGGGAAAGGAAATGTCTGGAGGCCACCTTAGTGTCCCAAGTGTCATAATGGAGTGCCACAAGCAGGGTGGCTTAAAGCAGCAGATATAATACTTATTCTCACGAATATGGTGGAGGCGGGGCGTGTATGTGTGTGCATGCATACACAGTAATACCTTGGTTTGCAAGCATAATTTGTTCCGGAAGCAAACTACTTGTATTGCAAGACATCGCTCGTTTATCATGTTAGAATGTATTAGAAATGTTTGTTCATCTTGTGGAACACTCGCAAATCAAGTTACTCGCAATCCAAGGCTTTACTGTATATACAAATAGGATATAATAGTAAATGAAATAAATATTTACATATGTTTAATATTTCTACGTAGTATATAATTATATTATTATGGTATATATACCAGCTATATTATACCTAGTACATTATGATTATACTATGATATGATATATGATATATTTTATGTACTAGATGAATGACTAAGAGAGTGTGTTAGGTGCTATGGAAGATCAATATAAATAACCATGTAAAGTTGTCTGCGGGTTGTTTCTCCCGATGGCCCTGCAGGAGAATCATTCCACGCTTTCTCCTAGTTTCTGGTGGCAACCAGCAACCCTGTCATTCTTCACTTGAGGCTGCATTGCCCCAGTCCCTGCCTCTCTTCACATGACCTTCTCCCTATGTCTCTGTGTCTTCTTACAAAGACACCTGTCAGGTTGGATGAAGGGCTCCCCCTACTCCAGTATGTCCTCATCTTAACTACTTACACCTGCTGCAGCCAGATTTCCGAATAAGGTCTCATCCTGAGCTTCTGGAGGTTAGCACTGCAACATACATTTTCCTGGGAGCACAGTTCAATCGATAGAGAAGAAAAACACACACAAACACAAACAGAAAGTCCATTGTTTCATTGCTGATGCTGTCACACTCTCGCGGCACTCAGATGGAAGGTATGTCTGATTCTGTGGGGTGGGCAGCCGGGGCCTCCCCTTTGCATGATCCCCTGACGTGGGACTTGTGTTTGCTCACCAGCCCCCTGCCCAGCACCTGCCCCTTTGGTCTTCTCCACAGGCTTCCTCTTTTGGGGCTCCTTATCTGATAGTTCGCATTCTGAATGGAGGACCATACTATGAACCATACGAAACATCCCCATTGTCTGACCAAACCATGGGACGAGCAGCCGCTCTGTCATATTTCTGTCTTTCTACCATGTCATAGCTCCCAGACTTCCTTTGCAGTTGCCCACATTCCTACAAGAGACTGAGTGAGAAATTCATTCTTTAAGTTATAATTCATTTGGAAGTGAGTGGCCTGGCTTTCTCAAACAAGCACAGTACCTCCCAAGTCCATCTCTCTGACGAGGCAGTGGGGGATATTTTATCAGATTTAAAAGTTCTTCGGATGGTGGCACACAGATATTGACACTCAACAAAGGAAAGGCAGAATTTTTGGTTGCAGCTCTAAGCAAGGGAAAGCTGCCAGGCAGTGCCACACAGGGGCTGCTATTGGGTCAGGGTGACAAGCGGGAGCTGGAAGAGGCAGCTGATGTGTGACAAGCAAGCAGGGGTTAGTGAGGTTTCCTGAGCTCCTTGTAAATTGGCTAATTTGAATAATTTCACAGACTCTGGAATAATTTCACAGTTCCCTGGTGCCTGGCCCTGGGGCAATGAGTGTGAGTGCATCGTGGTGCAGAGTGTGGGCATCGACAGGGGAAGGGTGAAGGCATGTGAAGTCACCTGTCACCCAAATCATCATAGCACTGTTGATGCTGTGTCTTTTTTTTTTTTTTTTGATGCTGTGTCTTCTTCAACTCCTAAGTCTTCTGTGTGATGGGGCATCTGGGCATGCCATGACCCTGCCACCCTTCCATCCCAAGGGGGGGCATCTGCTGCCTCCTGGCTGCCTCTCTTTACACCTCGGTGACATGCTGATCCTATTCTTTCCAGCTTTGAATTTTTAGTAAAGCATTTTTCATCTTGTGTGTGTGTGTGTGTGTGTGTGACAAGAAAGAAAATATCCATTGAGCTTCCTTTTTCCTATGGCACTTAGTAGGCTTTATTTACTCAATAAAATACATTTTTTTTTCAAACGTATTTTTTTTTATTAGTTTCAGGTGTACAACACAATGCAATAGTTATATTCTTCCCCCAAAAAAATAAAATACATTTTGATTAAGAAAACCAATATACCCTGCCAAGAAAGAGAATACTTGTGTACTGGACACACAGATGAATTTACCTCTCTTGAATTTGCCCTCCTCAATCAGGAGTGCTCTTCAGAAATCTTGGATGTTTCCAGCAGCTGGAAAAGCGTGGCTGGCCAGCTCAATCCCAGGTCAATGGCATGTTCGTTTCTCTTCACATGCTCACAATTTAAGGCTCCTCTCCCGAGGAGCTTTTTTTAAATAGTTTTAAAGTTGAGGCAGGAGGATCTCTGAGAATTAGTGTGCATGCTCCAGATGGAACAACGAAACCCTTAGGAGCGGATTTCCTTTCAATCCTTTTCTCCTATTACCTCACTCTCTGACTAATATCTTGAGAGTTTGTGACTTGAAGAAACAAGAGAAATGAAGGAATGGTGATATTTCTACATGTATTCCTTTAACATTCTAGAACGACAGTGACGAAAGAATTTCCCTTAGACTGCTCGTCACTCAGTGACTCTAAAAAAGAAAGAAACAGGTTGTAGAGAAAAGCACAGGGCTCCCTAGACAGAAAAATTTGTGAAATTCAACAAAATGAATTCCTTGTACGCAGCTTCACAACATGAATCAATGTGTGAAATGATAGGAGGAATTTTCCAGCAAATTAGCCAGATACTACAATTTAATTCAAACTTATCAAAAATTGTTGATCATAGAGGTTGTTTCCTACATACAACCATTCAGTGATTCTAGGATATAGGCTTTCAAGGTTTAACACCTTTGGAATTGGGAAACTTGTTAGATTCTTTCACTCCTGTGTAGGTGGCACTACTGGCATTTTTATCACTGTTTGTATATGCTTACACTTCTTCATGGCTTTTTATGTTGCTGTCACTTCGGTTTGCTTTTGTGAATTCTTGTTACTATACTTGTTGAATTTAATTGCCACTTAAAATTTTTCTGACTTGTTTTCTTAAATATCCATGGAAACCATCTAGTTAGATCAAGAGAGAGCCCTCATGGAAACTTGCAGGGGAGACGTCATTAGTTGGGAAAGAAAAGCCAGAAGACACTGGTGGAACATTGTAAAGAATGCCGAGTCACTAGCCTGATAACTATATGAAACCTGTGATGCAGAGGTGATTTCTGTAGTGTATAACTAGTTTTATTTAAACATTTATATATGCACAAGAAAATATGAATATACTTTTTCATTTTGCACATTACATAACAAAAATTGTTACAATCTATTTCTTCCAAACCACTTTTGATTATGCCTGCTGCTTATGCTCAAGGCCCAAGACAATAAGGTAGGTTCAGCATGCCGGGGGTGGGGGTGAGGAGAGTGGTACAACATTTAATTGAATTTTCAGAGGCGGCACCTTGTGAGGTAGACATTTGAACAGACTTGAAGGAAATGACGGTGTCAGCCATTGAAAATAATATTCCTGGAAGTGGAGCAGCAGGTGCAGATATATTTACATACATCAGAGACAGCAAGGAGCCCTGAGATGCTGGAGTAGGGTAGTTATTGATTGGTGGGAATGAACTGAGAGACGTAATGGGGACCCGATCTACTCGAGGGAATACCTGTGTCATCTTGTCTGTTATTCTCTTCTTGGCTCTGAAAACCCTCTTGCTCATTAAGTGCCTCAACCCCAGACACTCCTGGTCATTTGGTCAACCTATCAGGATTTGTAGGCTAACTAAGAATTGCAAACGGAGGAGTCAGTGATAATTCCTGTGTGTTTGGCCTAAGTACCTGACAGAATGGAACTGCAGTCAATGGACTTGGATTAGGGGTGTGATAACTTTAAAGGAAAAATTAGATCTTGGGCATGTTAAATTGGAGATATCTGTAGACCATGGGTATCTAAGTTTGGAATTCACAAGAGTGAGGTGGGCAATTGTTAGCCTCCAAGAGGTATGGAAGTGGTGGCACAAGACAACTAAGGAGCAAGTGCAGACATAAAAGAAGAAAGAAGAAGACATACTGAGTCATAGACTACACGTTGAAGATCATGGGCAGGGTTAGGACAGTTTTATTAGCGCTGGAGGTGAAGTTGGGTTTTACTGAGTTGAAGAGAGAATGGGGAATGCGGAGAAGGATTGGGAACAATAAAGATAAGCTACTCTAAGGGCCTTTGTTGCAAATGGAAGAAAAATATGAGATGGTAGCCAGTTTGTGAAAGGAGAGTGAGATTGTGTGTGTGTGTGTGTGTGTGTGTGTGTGTGTGTGTGTGTAAAACTAAGCAGGAGAGATTGCAAAATATATACTGAAGGGTAAAATGCCAATGATGAGTATTATAATGGGAAGAATGGCTTTATTTATACCCTTCATTTGGGAAGAGGAGATAACAAGGTCATGGGCAGAGTGAAATTCATGGACCTGAAAGGTGTGTGTGTGATGTGGCAAGATTTCTACACGTATATTGAAATTGTTAAGAATTAAGAAAAAAAAAGTGAGAACAATGAGAATAATATGGAAGCAGGAGCAAAGTGAAGGTATTTTGCTGTCAGTCATTAGCAGAAACAACGAGGCGTCATGAGTGATACACTTTGATGGCATCTGATTTAAGCCTGGAGAGTTTTAAAGAGTGGGGTGAACCTTTTTTTCTGAAGGTGCACTGATGAGCAGAGAGGATCCCTGCTGTCTCCAGTCTCATTTACCTGCAGGCTGTTGGAGAAAAAAACCCTCCTCTTTAGAAGCAGTTGAAGTGTCGATGTCTTTTGTTAAAAGCCAACCAAAAATATTAGCAAGGCTCTCAAAGGCAAGGTTGAGGCTATCGAGTGTTTTGTTTTTGATGGAGAGTGGAAGTGTTTCTAGAGTCGTGTAAAAGAGCAAGAAGGGATAAAAGGGGGCCGGCCGAGTGGCGCGGTGGTTATGCGCTGGTTGGGAAGCCAGAGGCCCCGCTTCGGTCCCACATATGAGGGCCAGTGACACTGCCCTCAAGAAAAAAAAAAAAAAGAAGGGATAAAAGAAAATGTGTAGACCTTATGGGGTGTAGAGAATGGAATCGATGAGGGACAGACAAGATGAGCTGAGAGTGGTTCCCTGCTGAGCCCTAGAAGGAAAACAGTTACAAGACCGCAACAAACTGAACCCTGCCAAGACCAAGAATGAGCTTGGACGTAGATCTTTCACAGGCTGCCCACCATTACCTGTCATGTGCCCCTGTAGTCAGTTCCCACCTCGTGTCCCTTTCTTCCAGGCCAGCAGAAACCCACCTGATGCTCCATCTTCTTTAACATCCTCCTTTAGTTAGACATAGTCCAAGATAATCTCCATTTTGAGGAAGTCAGAGTCTACTGGTTAGTCACCTAATCACAAGAACGATTTTCCATCCTGTTCACAGGGAATGTTCACATTCCAGGTGGGGCAATCACACAGGATATTTACAGAAGACAGCTGTGACCTTATGAGTCACCTTAGAATCCTGCCTACCACAGCTACCATAACAGTTCTCATCTCATTAATGATAATTTAGAATAATGCTACTGGTAACATCAATATAAGACATGAGCCTATGTCTAAAGACATCATGATGTCTTTCTTTATTCAGTTCAGTCCATCTGCTGTATTTACAGTGGTACTAACTCAAGCCTTCAGTAACTATATTTAGATATAGAATTGATTAAAATAGGTACTTAATAAAAATCAGAGAAAAATTTGAGCTTTTCATAACTTCCATTGCACAATACCATTAAGCAACATTTAAGACCTAACACATCATTGGTTCAAACTTTTGTTTGAAAGAAGGTTAAAAGGAGGGAATTTCTTTATTGAAATTCAATATGCACTTATATTTTTCATATAATCTAAGATTAACGAGCATCTGGGATTTTGATAAATGGTCTGTTAAAACAGAAAAAAATGCTTAGAAAAAATGAAAGACAGCCATTACTGTGCACAAGCAGATGTTTTCACATTATACTGCAGGCTTTCATCAGACACTCTTAATTACAGTCTGTACATTCGTGTTCTTGCAATTCAGTCCATTAACCTTCGTCGAAAGTACTGGTTTCTGCATAAGATCCATTGTCAGTCATTGCAGTGCTTTTGCCCTGTGGAAGTGTCTGCTTGCAGAATAAAAAGACTATTGGATGAATTTAGGGTTCATTTTCTGTTCCAATGCAAGAAAATCAAAATCAAAACCCTAATCCCTACCTCCTTAACAGCTCAGAATGATGCATATGCTATTTCACCATTTTAAGAAGATAAAAAAATATTTTAATTAAAGAATCAGTAATGATGTATTGCTGAAAGATAGTTTGGCTAAAAATGAAGAGCAACACAGAGAGAAAATTGGAGGAATAATTTAGCAGTTCCAAAAGGAATGATGTGTAATTATAATGGACAATGAAATTCAAGGCTATGAGAGAGAGAGAGAGAGAGAGAGAGAGAGAGAGAGAGAGAGAGAGAGAGAGAGAGAGAGAGAGAGAGAGAGATCGATTGAGAGAGATTCAGATTCATGCCCAAATAACAGGTGAGTTGTTTAAAATGTAGTTTGGGTTTCCTTAATTACCACTTAAGATTCAGATTTTCCTTGTAGGCTTATAAGTATAAATAATCAGTAGTCCCTCTCGTTTCTATAACATAAACTTAATAAAATGGTAGACTATTACATGTGATAGTTTATGCACTCTGGAAGAATCTACATAAAAGCTGGAGCAGAAAATTTGTTTGATTCATATTTTCTCTCAATTAAGCTGTTCAATGCAATAGGAGGAAATGGTGACAGTGAGACCAAAGCATATTTAGGTTGTTTTCTTGCTAAAAAAGTTATATATATAACTTTTTTGATATCCATAAAGGAAAAATAATTTGAATATATGCAAATGACAAAATATCTTCTGTATGTCAGATTTGATACTATCTATCTAGTATGTTTTCCCCCAATGGAAATGATTTCATTTTAATCTATATCTGTAAATGTATTGAAGTTGAAATGCTTTCAGAAATATTTATCCCAAACATCATTAACCAGTTCTTCAGGTAATAAAATACATTTGGAATATTAGGAATATTTGGTTTTCTCTATTAGAGAAGTAAATAATCTGTTATGTTTTTCAAACTTACAGTATTTATTATGTTACTCTAGACTTCAAGTGGTAAACTATCCCTTTAAATAATAGTTTAATTTAAACCTCATTCTTGAATTTATCATTTCCATTTAGTAACATGTAGTCACTAATGGTTTCCTGGTTGTTAACACCATGTGGGCCAAATAGAGATGACAGGAGGGTTATAAGTTCAGATCCTAATTCTCAATTACTTCACATTATATCCAGAGTATATTTGGGAAAAAAAATCATGTATAATACAGTAATGAAATTTTAGATTTTTATAATAGAAGCATCAGTTATTTGCTATGAGTATTAAGAGAATTACTACATGAAAGTAACTTGGCACAATGACTTGCATATAGCCATCAATTCTATCATCTATTATAGTTATTAAGTCTGATAATATGGAAAGTGATAATGAATTTAGTTCTCCAAGTCTTTTACTGGCTTATTTTATTTGGTTGTGCCCATCAATCTGGAAAATTCATGGTTTAGGTGTTAAAAGCCAAATTTGTTTATTGACCTTATATAAGTAAATTTAGTTTTTTCTTTTTAAATCAAAGACTACAAGTTTTCAATAAATCCTGTCACCGTAAAGCAATGTGTCAATGAACACAGAATGCCAGTATTTTACGATAAATGAAGCAAAAATTCAATTTCTTCAACGTGATGGAATTTTCTCATTCCTATGAGTCATGGACATGTCACAGATCTCATATTTACTGTATTGAGCAATTGGTGACTCACAAACCATGAGTCATAACCCACATTTCAAGAACCTTCCCATACAGCTCAGTTCAGTGTATGTATCAGAACTACCAGTAGCACCTAGATTTAAGTAATTAAATTAGTCTGTGTAAAGGACTGGTAATTGAGTTTAAGAATGCAAATTAAAAATTAAGCATTGCATATTACAACACAATGAAATATGATGAATGAATGAAAAGAAGAAAGCATTTTCAGGCAATGAAGCAAATACATTGGTGCTTTGAACATATTGAAAAGCCTAAATTTTGTCAATGATGACTTGACAGTTCATAGAGAAAGCAGGCTGGGACACTGCTATGTCATAACGTTGCCATGCCATCCCATCCCCCAAATCCAGAACAAGAGGGAACACTTAGGTATGTGTTGCTCTGGTGCTTTGCATATATTAATTTAGTTCATGCTATAACCACTTTTGAGGCAGGGACTGTTAGCAGTGCCCCATTTTACAGATGAGTGTTAAATAACTTACCTGAAGCCACAGAGCTTGGAATTAGCAGAACTAGTTTTCAACTTGAGTGGCCTGACTTACAGCTTGAGCTCATAATAACTGCAGCCATCTTCCCGTCTACTATATCTTCATTCTCCATCCAAATCTGATTATTTTGCAAGATCCTGCACAATAGGTCTTCTCACCTCCGGCCTATGAATGCAAGACCCCAATCGGCACTGAGTTACATCATTTTGTTTTTATTCATTTTTTGACATTCCTTGTATATTTATCTATCATTTCTGTTATTGTTGTTATTATTATCTATAGCTTCTTGTTCAACTAGCCTGGAAAATAATTGAGGGAAAAAGCTGCCTAAAATTTAATTTTATATCCTTTTATCTGGCACTTAAGTCATACATTATTCAAAGTATTTTAGATACATTATTTTGGCTCAGCACAACCAAATAAAATAAGCCAGTTAAAAATCACTACTGTATTTTTGTAGGAGATAATAGTTTCACTTACTTAGGAAATTTTGCATAGGCTGATAGAGACCATATTGATGGAGATATTTACATTGAGGTTTTCGAGATAGCTAAATTGCATTTTACTGATTGTCTAAGTGATATCGTATGTCAAAATAAATTTGGTTTCGCTCCATCTAGTTTACAGCTTTCAATTCAATATTACTCAATTTGATGAAATCATTAAGGAACTACTACTTTAAGTTATAAACGCTGCAAATAAGGCAATTTATATCAGAATCAGATAAATATTTATTGATAACCTTTTGTGAAGATTTCTCAGATAGCCATAATGCAAAATTAGGAATGAATAGAAAGTAATGAACTGGATCTACTATGGCAGTTTATTTCCAATATGTGTCAAGTCCTTTGACCAAAGTAGATAACATTATTATATCCTGTTTAATTCACATATAGTGGTTATTTTTCCATTATTTTACTATCAAGTAAACTTTGAATTACTTATCAAATATTTTTTATATATTCATCAATGAAATGTGACTATAAAACTCCCTTTCATTTCTTAGAAAATAAGCATTATGTTAAATTATCATTGCAATTTTAAATTTTCCTTAATTATAAACATTGAATATTTTTTATAAATGTTTTTATCACATATGGAAAAAATCAAAAGACTATACATAAATTTTTCACACATCAAGAGAATACAATTATGCCTATTTCTATCTATTATAGTAATTTTTTTTTTTTTTTTGAGGGCAGTGTCACTGGCCCTCATCTGTGGGACCTGAACCAGGGCCACTGGCCTCCCAAGCCAGCGCTTAACCACTGCGCCACTCGGCCAGCCCCTCTATTATAGTGGTTTGAAATTAGAGTCTGTGCTGACCAAAATGCTGGACTGTTTGCAATTATAAAGATGTCCTCCCATTTTTTGCAGGCTTTTCTTGGAATTCTTAGTACTCCATTATCACATTCCAGAAGCGAGAATTGGCTGCCATTCCCCTTAAAGTGTTACTTGTAGGTCGTTTTCAATCAATTCCCTTAAAATTCTAGGTAAATTTGACTTAAAGTCTATTCCCATGTCCTGATATTTTCAATTTTATATTGGTCCTCAAACATATATGACATAGAGCTGATAGAAGGGATCTTTACTCTCATATCTTTAAAGTTTCTGATACATGGAGTGAAATACACATATGATATGCAGATACTATAGAGAGAGCTTTCTGCTATTCTGGAATTACATCATATTTCAATATCAATATCAACTACCAATCTCAATACAACATTGATATTATGAGTAGCTCCATCTACTCATAATATCAATGTTGTAGGCAAAATTAAAAAAACATCACCAACAAAACACTATTGAAATAACTAGTTTTTAAATAAGCAACTTATAAAGTCTAGAACATACAACAAGCATTGCACTACAATTATTTAAAATAAATTATAGAAATTAATAAGAAAAATAATATAAGAAAAAGGAATATTTTCTGATGGTTTTATTTTTTTATTTTGATTCCAATTATCTTTACCATTTTTCTAATGGCAAATAAGTTTTTTTATTGTTGTTGTTTTTCCTTTTCTCCATGGCTCTTTCCTTCAAAAAGGCAAAACAAAACAAATCAAAACAAAATAAAATAAAATACCCTAAAACAACATATTTTAAGTGCTGGATATGCCTTCTTAGAAAGAATAATGAAGAATGAATATTTTTCCCAGGTCAATCTCTTGCCTATGTTTCTTGTCCAACAGCAAACTGTTATTTTTAAATCTTGAAGTGCTTTAGGGAAGAGAAGTCTGCAGGAGTGCTGGGTTACAGCTAATGAGCTACAAGTTCCTTGGGAGACTGTTGACTTCCAGGCCTGAGCCTGGACAAGCAGTGGAGGGGAATATAGGGAAGGGTGCCATTTGGGAAATAGAATTTCAAAGGAATCAGGCATAGAGTTTCAAACAATATGCCTGTTTTCCAAAACAAGTAATGGCTTTTCTTAATCCACAAGTGGAAATGCATGGAGTTCAGGGTTGGATGTTATGAACAATAGAAACAGAACTTTTGAAAGAAAAAAAAAAGATTTATTGTATTTAATTTTTCTTAAAATCTTCAATTCACTTTTTGAAAGGAAAAGCTTAAAAGTAATTCTTTACGATGGGTAAGTGGTGAAAACAAGAAAACTACCAGACAAACAAATTAATTTGTTTAAAGAGGTTTGAATCAGCAAACTTGAATTTTTAATATGTTGTTTATAAACATTGGATACCCTATGTTTGTGTGTATAAAAACACAGACCAAAAAAATTAAAAAGTGTTGTTGTGGTTTACGTCTGAGAAAAAAAAATAATACTGATATGGGAAAAAATAATGAGAAAAATTTATTTAGCTGGAATTGAATGTGTAACATATTTTTAAAATGTAATGCCCATTTGCCCAATTTTTGTTTGTACAGTACAATCTGCAAGGCCAGGCACTGCAGTTTTTATTGTTGTTATTTTTGTATGAAGAATGGAGTTGCTACCTAAATATTTTTCTCAAATTAACACAATTCACAAAACAATCGAATTGTGTCATATTTCTTTTCCAAATTTCTTTAGAAAAACAATCTTATGAGGAAAATATAAGCTGTATCTATCCCTATGTGTTATCTAACTTTGAGTTAGTACATAAAAAATAGACAATTAACAGTGTATTTTTAAGAGAAACTGATGTCTCATCTATACATATTTACAAATATTTCTACTTAGGAGTCCCTGTTCCTAAATCTAAGTCTTCATACAGCACTTCAAAAAAAAAAAAAAAGTTATAAAAATGTCAGTGCATTTGTCGAGGTTAATAAGAATAATCTATGCTATTAATCTAATTTAGCTTTTTTATTTTTGTTATTTTTCCCCCAAACTACAGAGCAATAACAAAGAGCAAAAATGATGAAAACAAACCAGTTCTCTTAGTAGAAAACTGTGGGTGGGGAGTTTTCAGGTCACCTTTTAATCATTACGTTGTCTCACTTGACTGTGTGACCCGCCGAGAATAGTCCTACTTTATTTACCTCTGGCTTTTCTGGCAGCAGCACGTTGTTCTCTCAAGGCATTAAAATGTTGTGGATGATGATTTACCTTTCCGAACCCCCCGAGTGGGAAGTGAAGTGCACTTGCAGCCCCCCAGCGCCCCCCAGGCAGAGTAAATTGAACGTCTCTGTGTGGGTTCAGTTTATCCTTCACCACGCAGCTGAAGTTCAGAGCATAAAAGAGGTGTCACTGAAGAAATCACAATGGAAAAGGCAAGTTTTTCTTGAAGGAATGAGTAGGAATTGCAAAGGACTCAACACATAAGCAGTCATTTATTGAGATGAGTAAAAGTAACGCTGGCATGTTTTCCAATAATCTACATAAGGTAATTCCTATAGTCCCTCCCCATTAAGTGAACAGGAGCATAAACTAGCAATTTCGTGAAAATCAGTAATATGTCAGCCAGAAGGAACATTGGAAGGGCTGATTGCTTAGTTAATGGATTACGTATTGGTAAGGTTTCTGTGAAGCTTATGTTGCAAAAACATACTACTATATTAAATATTTCACTCAAGCAGGTCAAGCAAAATTTTATCGTTTAATATCGTCATGTATGTAGTATTCCGTGTTGTTTCTGCATCTTCCTTTTTCCAAATATGAGTATACTTTTTGTTTCTAGTACGTGTATTCACTTTTGTATCCATCATTTTCATTTAATGTGTTTTAAGTAAAGTCATTACTTAGCCTTAGAGCTCTCATGTAGACCTAACAGAGAGACGTGTGAAATAGCTCTGGGCTCCAGAACCAGGATTTGGACTCAGGAGGTAGATGGGATCTTTTGTTCCACCCTTTGGTGAAAGGACAGGGGCGTTTAGACATGTATGTAGTATCATGAAAATGGAGTATTTTAATGTGTTTGCATAACAGGAAGCATGTGTGGACTCAGGATTTTATGCCACAGTCTTCTAATAATATGAGTCTGGGCTGTTATTATTACTGTTCTTTATTCTTGCTCCAAAGGACTGAGGAAGTAACTCTGTGATTCCAGGTGTCACTGGTGCTATTGACAAAACCAAGCAGTGCTGTACGTTTTCACTGTACGTTTTCCCCAGCAAGCGTGATTTTTCAGGGGTGGGCAAGGACCCCAGCAGAAGCCACAAAAGAGTCCTTGAGACTTTTCTTGAAAACACCAGTTCAGAGTCATCTCTTTCGCCCCTGAACTTGGTGCTGAGCCTGGGAAAGATCTGGGGCTGCTGCCACCACCTTAACATGATGTGAGGCCTTTAAATGAAGCAAGCTGAAGGCACGTCACTGGATTGATGGGGACAGAGTGAGTCGATGGTGATAGTATTTGAGCCTGAACCAAGCTGTCCTGAGCCTGGAATTGTATACCATGGTCTGTGCAGTTTTATAGGTCAATATATGTTTCCAGCCCCTGTCTACTTTCCCCTACATGATGTTTTCCTTGAGTTTCCTGTCCTTTCGGATTTTTAAAAAGTCTCAAAGAGCCAGGAAAGATAACCATGTGCCCAGCATTCTTGCCTTCTTCAGGAAACTACGGTCTTCCGTCTGTCCCACTGGGCTGCTGTGAGAGTCTGGAGATGGGGAGCTCCCAGCTCTGTTAAGACCGACAACAGCCTTTCCTGAGTTAAATTATAACCAAGAGAGTCAATCCTCAAGGGTCAGAAGAATCATACATTTTAAGTTATGAAAGTGAGAAAGAGTTGCTTTTTTCCAAGATTGTTTTGGAAGCATGTTCTCCATGAGATTAGGACCCTTGCTACTAGAAAATGGAATTATGAATGCTAAATAACCAAATAATGGTCCACGGATATAACTATATTATATTCAGAAAGGGAAGCAAACGTTGACGTATTCAAAGATCAGCTAAATTAATAGGAATTCAAAACCCAGGGAGACAGCAAAGAATAAATAGATGAAACCCTCAAAATTAATTAGATTTTAGAATGAGTCAATTCACATTAGGGCTTGGAATGTAATTTCAGATAGTGGACACAAAATATTAGTTCTCAGCAAAATAAATGTATAATTTTACATGAAGATTGCATGGAATTTTAGTGAGTCTTGGGCACATAATTGGTGACATCTAGAGATGAAAATAATGAAAGACATAAGAAAGGACAGAGCTCTCTCATTGACTTCTCTCAGTGTCTTTGACATTAAAACATAGAAAATGGGAACATATTGGTGATTTCAGTAAGAAAAGGAAAATCTCACTTCTCCACACTAGTTAGCTTTCTCTTTTCTGGCATATTAAAGGAACGGGATTGCCTATTTGTCTTTCTTGTCTGAAAGAAGTTATGATTGATGAAATTTGCACGAAGAAAATATAATGAATCTTTTGTTGCATTACGATATGTACTTAGGTATTTCCATCCCATTTCAAAGTTGTAAGATGTACCAGGCGTTCTGACAGCCATTGACGTTTCTCTTAATGCAAGAAAGAGTGTTGTGTAGTGATTCATAGAGAAGCTATCAGAAATAGCATGTGAAAGGTTTTAGATTCTTTACTCAAATGTTCTTCTTCATGCACAATGTCCCAAACATATAAAGGTGTTATTAGAAACTTGTAATTAAAATACGTATTTCTATGTATATTGTTATTAGGATATTTGTAATAATTAATAAAATTCCCATGCTCTGTGGATAATTCTGTAACATTGATCTACGGACAATAATAACATCAGTCACTTTGGCAAGCTGCCCTCGTTATTACTGGGTATCATCAAGTGGAAACACGTATTTCCACCTCTATGTTTCCCTCCATTTTTTAAACTCATCATTGGAAAATGTATTTTGTAGAATAAAAAAAATGATCCCCTTTAATGTTTAATGTTTCTGCTGGGGGCTCTGAGCAGAGGTTTTAGAGAGAGACTGTCTTTGCCGCTGTTTAAAAACAACTGACCTGGAGCAGTTTATTTAACCTCTTTAAGCCTAATTTTCACTATTTATAAATATCTATGATAAAGTCAATTTAATAAACTCATGGAGGAGATGAAAGAAACAATAAAATAATGTTCTTGTTCTGAATCCTAACACAGCAACTTCTTTATCTCCGTAGACAGAATAGAAGTAAATACCTCACAGAACCTGTATCTAGAAGATAAGCTTTGAGTTCATAGTTTTAAATTTTAAAAAAAACGTATATATTGGGTCGTGGGGAAGGTCATGACGTATTTTTGCATTGAAAAGCACATGGAAAAATACATCATGACTTTCCCTAGGACCGTGTGTGTGTGTGTGTGTGTGTGTGTGTGTGTGTGTATCCTTACCATGTACCAGTAGGATATAGTTCACTTATGTTAATTCTGAGGTTTCTTTTTAGATATTGATTAAAATTATATATGGTTTTCAATTTTAAAAATTCCTATTAGAAGTGTTTTTCTCTTTTGTTTTCTTTTTCCATGGTTAGTATGTGCATAGCTAGTTCAAGGAAATGAAGACAAATGTTTAATTTTTTTCAATATAACTCTCAGTGCCTTAATTAAAACAAAGTTTCTATATTTTTATTATTACTTCATATTGATTCTCTTTCTTTGTAAGAGTCGTCTGGAGAATACCTTTTTTTTTTTCTTATTTTTTGTAATAACTATAGTGAATTTAGACACATGATTTTAAATGTCCCTTGAAGCCTTAGTGAATAAATAAAAAGCTATTGTTGCATATATTCATGAGACTAGCAGTCTTAATGACATTTAAAAAAATAATGTCTACACACACACACACACACACACAATTATGTTGTTCAGAAATTTTTATTGTCTTGTTACAGCTGAATCAGTTTATTTTTTAAAATTCCAAAATCAAAATGGGATTCTGTTTTAAAAGTAGAATTATATTTTTTAAAAATCCTATTTTAAAAACAAAGTGAGCTACACAGACAAACACACCATAAGAACTCAGATTTAGTCCCAGGGAAATTAGGAGAAAAGTTTATCATTAGGCTTGATTTTTTTTTCAAACAATGGAATTATTGCTTCTAGTCATGACATCATTATCAAGTTCAGCCTATTGCCCTGGCAACAAGAAAAAAGCAGTCGGGCGACTCCTCTTTCCAAGGCGGCACCAGAGCTGGCTGAACAGCTTTTCCTGTATCCTGTCACTTGGACTTCTCTCTCCTAGTTGAGGATGTGACAGTTGGAGATTTGTCAATCACAAGGCCAGCACTGTGGGGGAGAAAGAAACCAGTGCATAAAACATAAATTGAATTAAAGTTTTATTCTAGAGATTGCTGTTGACAGAATTTCAAATAGTGTTACACTAGGTTACATCATAGGCTTTCTATTAAAATCATTAGGATTTAGATTGAATTCCCCTTTGGTAGAACAAAATATTTGTGTTAATTTCTTTTTTCAGATGTGTTAGAGCAAACTTTACAGGTAAACATAATTTCTTTCTCTCGTTTTCCTTCTTTTCCCCCTTTCTTTTCTCTCACTTCATGTAGATTTTGGCAAAATATATTATTGCTATAATCAAAAGATGATGTAGATCATTTAAGTAAATGCTGTTTGGTGTCCACATTTCAGAGATAGCCTTCCTATGTTTAGATTTAACAGAAGTATCTAATTGTCTGATGTCTGTAATATTTTCACATTTCTGTGTGCTCTGCCTTGGCTTTTCTTGTGAAAATGTAAATAATTTTGATAATGTAATCAAACCGTGATGTGTTTACATGTATGGTACAGAGTTACCTGATTTGTACAGTTGTCTTGCTAGAAAGGTCGGGAAGATTGCACAGAAATACACCATGAAAAAATAGAACTCAGCCTTAATATTTGCTGGAAGAATGGTGTGACTCTGCCAAACTTCTGTAAAGTCAAACTTATAATTATCACTCACAAAAGGTAAATTTATAGCACTGACAGTCACTCAGGCATCTTTAAACTTAAATACATCACTGTAGCGCCTTGACACTGAATATCATAGGCAATGACTTCAAAGTAGCCAGCACAGTTTCAAGCAGGATAAGTCACCTCAGCAGTTCATACCTGCTGATCAGAAGTTCACTAACGAAGTTGAAGCATTTCCTCAGACCCAGACCACAAGTCCAGGAGACTCACCTGGCCTGTTAACGATAATGAAGTGGCATTCCTCCCAGTGATGAGAGAAATGGATGAGGAGCAATGCCCAGCTTCCAAATCCTCTTTCTCAAAATGAAAGGTTTCTACCAAGGAGGACAATTGATCGTGAACAATCATAACCCCTAAAGGGAACAAGGATCATAGAAATAGTTGAGTAAAGCATAGTAAAGACAGTAGTTTTAAATCATAAAAGGGCCGTATTCCACAGTTCTAGAATTTAACCCAGAGTAGAAAATGTTCTGCTTACTTCGCATGACTTAGTCCCAAGATGAGATAATGATTTCTCTTGTAAGGAGACGTTTACAAGCAAAGAGTGTTAAAGAAAAAAAACAAAAAACAAAAAAAAACACAAAAAAACCTTTGTATTTTAACATGCAATGTCCAATGAGCATTATTTCCGCATGTCTGATGCCATGGCTCTGGTGTTATTTCTAATACTGATAGGTGGTAAAAGACTGTGAAAGGAAGAAATAAAATGTACACAAAGAATAGTGTGCTTCATTTTTCGCACCCCCTTGTGCAGTGACAAGACACAAGAGGAAAAGCCTAAACCAGAAATATCCCTGAACTGATCTTTTAAGTTGAGTTGACACAGACTTTCTGCTGGGAATCATTCTTGGAGTGCTTATTTTATCCTGGAAATATTCAGGAGCTTTGATTCTCAGCAGAGCATATCCAGGTAGCGTTTTGACAATACCTGTGCTGCTGTTCCCATCAGCTACTGCTCTACCCGTCGGGCCATGGTCCTCTCATCAGATCCTCCCAATTGAACTCCCCACTTCTCTTCCTTCTGATGACTACCTTAAACATTTTTTTTTTTCTCTAATGTGATTTAGACCACGTCCTACTTAAAACCTTTCAGGGACTTCTATTAACTTACGATGCGATCTGAATTTGTAGTTTGAAACTGCATTCCCCCTGAATCTCCCCATAACCTCACTTGGCTTTTTTTTTCCTGTACCTTACATCGCCCCACTTACCTTGTCTCGTAGGTCCTCAGACACCCCAAGCCCTTGTCTGCCTCAGAAGCTTCATGCCCCAAAGCCTGATGCTGCTCGTTCCTTCTCACCCATGTGCCAGTATCACTGAGATCAGCCACATCCCCAGTTGGACTTGCAAGATGTTGACATAAAATAATCTTCTGCATTCATCTCCCTATGATGACGTATTCTTCCTTCACTTTGCACATGTAGCAGTTATTTTTCATTCTTTGCACATATAAACCTTGTTTCTGGACCTCTGTCTGACTATAAACTCATTGAGGACACCCAGCTTCATGGCTGTCGCACGTAGATGCTCAGTGACTGCGTATTGAATCCAGGAGTGGCTGGCTAATCAATCCAGTGCAATAAGAATGCCACTAGGACAAAGTGTGAATTTTCACACACAGGTACGCGCTGTCCGACAATACTGGTGTTACGTAGCTATAACTTTGACTGTTCATGTTCAAAGGTGCTGGATATCGTCCCTAATTGCTGTACGTGTGATTCAAAGCTTTCTGCCTTGTCAGTAGTTCTTCCCTTATCGTGAAAATAGGGAACTCATGTTTATTGTTTTGGACATTCTTATATTTCTTATTAGATGACTCAGCAATCCTCAACCAAGAAAATCAGTCAGCAAGTTATTGATACGATAGAGATGAAAAATCCCTATAACTTCAAAATGATAGGACATTTTAAGATTGTAGCTACATTTTATAAATTAGAATTTCCAGTTTCAGTATTGACAGGTTGAAATTGTTGTCTTATTTACCTTTACACATACCATGAACCCATCTAATTCAAAACTTTAATAAAAATACTCCTTATTATGAAAGTTGAGTTTCCTTCCACCTATCTATTTTCATTGTGTAGCAGCTTAGGAAAGCCCATATAAAAGGTCCAATATAGCACTTTATACATAAACTCTATGAAAATGGATAAATGGTACTATAATAAACTTTAGTGGCGATATTAATCTTATGGAAATATGGTAAAATATGTTTAGAAAGGTAAACAAAATGAACTTATTCTACAATATTTTCCCAAACCTATATACTTACTGTGCATACCAATGTTAAATTCTGTTACTGCAGTTTTAACATCAATATACATTTATCTCTTACTCTCCAACTAACACTACAAATTGGAGAAAGATTAACCTAAATGACTTTCCTTGTTTTCCTACACAAACATTATTCAAATACTATCTCTTCGTATAATTGACTCTAAACTCACTGGCCCACAAAACATGAATTTTAATGACAGTTATAACACACAATAGCAATAAATTTAATCATAGTAAACATGTAATAGAATTGTATGAGATAAAACATATAAAAGAAAAGGGCTTGGAACATAATAGTTTTATTGTAATATTAACATTAATAATCATCCAAGTACATAATATATAATTGGCAGTTCTAAATATAGTAATATGGAGAAAATAAAAAGTAAATCATTTACTAGTGAATAATCTGTAGACTAATAAATGATTTAGTAGTGAATAATATGGAGAAAAACATCTCAGAGTCAGCAATTGACCGGAAATATTTTGGTCTGTTGGAACTGAAGGTGTGCTGTGACGGTTAATTTTACGTGTCCACTTGAATGAGTGGTGGAGCACCCAGAGTGGTTAAACATCTGGGTGTGTCTGAGAGGGTGATTCTGAATAAGGTCAGCATTGAAATCAGTAGGCTGAGCAAAGCAGAGTGCCTTCCATGGTGTGAATGGGCCTCATCCACTGCTTTAAGGGCCAGGACAAAACGGTGGAGGAAAAAATACACTGTCCCTGCCTGGTTGTGTCATTTGGGACCTTGGTCTTCTACTCACAGACTGTGACTTACACCATTAGCAAGTACCTGGTTCTTAGGCCTTCAAAACAGACTGAAGTGATTGAATCAGACTGAAGTGACACCATCGGCTGTTCGTCTCCAACTTTTAGATGATAGCTGCTAGCAATTGCATGAGCCAGTTTCTTATAGTACATCTCTTGATGGATGGATGGATGGATGGATGGATGGATGGATGGATGGATGGATAGATAGATAATAGCTAGATGATATACAGATAGATTAGATAAATAATACATAGAATGAATAGGTATTGGGTTATCAGAAAAGTCATGACATATTTTTCTATGGTTTTTGTTGCAAAAGTGCATCATGACTTTTCTGACAATACTATATATACATATATATATATATACACACACACACATTCTGTGATCTAAAATTTTTCTGTAGGAAAAAAATCTGTTGAAGACCAGTAAGTTATAAAATGATAATATATAATAGATAACCCATACATATATCATCTAACATGCATGAACATTGGCTGCATTTTCTCAAATTGTACACATATGAGCACATATATATTTCTGGAAGTTCTTCTCCAGAAGAGTTATAAAATATTCCAATAAAAATTCTTCTTGATTTAATAAACTATCAAGCAATAGACTTTTCTGGGCACGGTGCCAAAGAAGTATAATAATGCTGATTTGAAACATGAAGCCCTCTTGTGGAAAGTCAGCTATATGCTCATATATTTCCCAAAGCCTCATAGAGAGGAAAAAATACCCTAAACATATCTCTTACTGTACTCATTAAATCCTGGGAAATCATGAGGGCAAATCATCATTGACATTGCACCTCACTTTGTTTGGCTCTGTTTATAGACTCCATTTAGATGCACTTGAAGAAAACATTTGCCAAATTTTTAATCACTTATCAAATTCATAGTAAGTTAGAGTGCTTTCAAACACTAACAATGTATAAACACAGTTATAAAATCAAACAAAATAAAATAGAATCAAACTGACAACTGGATAAGCACTTCAGCTGCATTTGTTGGAATTAGTCCCACCCTCAAAGGCTTTAAGCTAAAAAAAAGGAAAAAAGTGATATTTCTCTCTTTCTCTCTCTCTCTCTCTCTCTCTCTCTCTCTCTCTCTCTCTCTCTCTCTCTCTCTCTCTGCTAGAAGTAACATAGAAGTAACATTGGAATTAAAATAATCTTCCAGGCTGAATGAATAATGATGATAAATTAAACTTTACAAAATTTATTTCTAACAATGATTTTTATTATCCAGTTGCCAGAGAAACAATGCCTTTAGAATGAACATGTGAAAATCCGAAAATCTGAACTCTGATCCTTGTAAAAAGCACACATAGTTAAGTAAGCATTCACTCTAAAGTCAGTGCTGACTTACAATATCTTACAATTTAATTTCTGGACCTGTTTCATAAATCTCACCATATAAGTGTTCTTTATATTTATTCATGAACTTGAAACAACAGAGAAATACGTGTTTAATAGGATGTTACATCATCTTCTATTTTGCACGACTCTTTCTCTCATCACCTCTTTCTCTCATTTTCCTAAAGATCCTGATGAATTTCACACCATTGAGTTACACTGTATTTTACTGTATTCAGGATCATTTAATCAGAATGATTTTGAATATACATAGCAGTAAATATTGTAATAGTGTTTTGTAAAGAAGAGCTAATTATCATCAAAGGCGAATCCATGGCCATTCTCATTGTAAAGGGAGAAAGTTTTGGATCTGAATTATAATCCTAAAAGCGTATAGTTTCTTATTAACATGTAAACATGTTCCAGAGAGCAGCTGTCCTGATTTTGATCAATATTACTTAGTAAGAACTTAATAAAGATTAAACATGCAATCAACTACAGTAGAAGTTGATATAAAAATAAACATTTACATCATATTTAATGTAGTTTTGGAAATCTCCAAGAATATGTGGAATGTTAGAGAACTTTACATACATTTAATAAAATCCTCAGAAACTCTGATATAGCATATGTGTGTATACACACAAACACATGCATATATATAATGAATGAATTCATGCATCAAACACATTTTGATTGAACATCCACTGTGCTAAGGACTAGCTATATTCTGGGGGACATTAGTTTATCCAGAATTGGAAACACTGCAATCTGATGATATTTTTAACACCTGTGTTTTAACCCTTGTTTCAGCTATGCCCTTGTGGCTGAAACCATTAGGCTAGGCTAGGATACAAAGAGCCAAGTCTCAATCATAGCAGAATTAGAATGCACTTGGGTCTCAAGAGGTAGTGCAAAAATCTCTTTACTCTTTCGTCCAGATGAGATTTAGGATAAGTCAAGCCCCTTTGAATAGACACCGAAAGTCTTTCTCTTATTTGTCACTTCTTCATATTCCTAGATTCCTCCCATTTCCCACACTTTGGTGCATAAACATATAGGTTCTGTTTCATGCTGCTGCTGCTTAAGTATGCACCAACAAGGCCCTGATAACCTGAACAAAATTAGTAATTATCTCAATTAAATACTATTAAAATATGTCTAAGATAATGGCATACATATGGTAAAACACATATCCAATATGTAGCATGCTGCCTAAAGGTGAACATCTCTGAAGGTCAAGCACAATATTCATATTATCAGCAACAAATAAAAGAGGGTAAATATATATGTAAAGAACTCAGTATAAGGGGCTGGCCGAGTGGTGCAGTGGTTAAGCGCTGGCTTGGGAAGCCAGTGGCCCCGGTTCGGTCCCACATGTGAGGGCCAGTAACACTGCCCTCAAAAAAAAAAAAAAAAAAAAAAGAACTCAGTATATTCCTAGAGACGTAACAGTCCTTGAATTGACATTTCTGGTGTGTGTGTGTGTGTGTGTATATACATACATACATATATGTTTTTTTGCAGATAGGCTTACAAAATTTTCAAGATAAAGCTTTTGCATTTTATTTCTCTAAGTTTTACTGCAGATTTTATAGACAGTGTGCCTTAGAATTGAATGCTTTAAATATATTGACAGACTAGTGTTTGTTGGCACTGTATAAACATGCAGTACCTAAATAAATACGTTTCCATTGATCTTAAATTTCCTTAAAAAGCCCTTGTGCATCAGTCCTCCTGATTTTGGCAACCTTAGGAGAGTCAAAGAGATTAAAGGGAAGCATGCATTATTTCCTGAAATGTGATGAGGGCAGGGGCTGGCCCTGGGCAGCGAAAGAGTGTTGCTATTACCATAGGGAGTGCCTTACCTGCAGAACAACATGTGACCTGTGACATGCTAGATATGACCAAGATATTTTAGTTTCCCAGGATGAACAGATGGGTGAATTACAAAAAAAAAAAAAAAAAAAAAGCAGAAGGGTAAAACACCTGCTGCCAATTCCCAATTTGGGGCAAATACTGTAAGTGTGGTTATAAACAGATTTATAACATTTTTGCCCTTTATTTTAGTATCATGATTAGGATGTCATACTAAACACTCAAATTGGCCCAAAGAACACATTGACTGCAAAATGGTCTCTCGAATCTAGATTTTACTCTTGATATGAAATAATGCTGTTGATTAAATGCACAGAATGTTCCTCTGTTTGGTAAATGTGCTGCTAGAGTGCAATACAAACATTTCTGTCTCTGCTTTGACTGTTGGTTACGACAGTTGTCCTACTAAGCTGTCGAATCTTATGACATTGGTAAAGGAGAAACAATCATTTGGAGATAGACTCAAAGGCAAACCAGGATATGATTTACCTGTAATACAGTTTAGAAACAAGCACAATGAAAACAACAACAAAAAAATGCCATACCGAAAACCTAGCTAGAGTTGTTAGGTGACATTTGAAATTAGATTTAGGTGATATTAAACCAAGAGTTATTAGGCTTTCTGTAGGCTCTGGGGCTTCTCCTGTAGTCCTTGGTCTCAAACTGGATGGCGTAATTAGCCCCTGGTTAGATGATACATAATTAACATTTTGCAACCAATGCCAACATTTATATCTATGCCCAGAATTGACACACCGTTAGTAGCTTTGGGAATTGCTTAAGTCATCTTATCTATGGATTTATGTAAGCAGCATTGGCAAGTAACCTTGCATGAAAATTCAGCCCACATGAAATCTGTATACTGGATATGATGACACGCTCAGTGCTATGTCCTTTAAGCTACAGGAATTTATGTGGTTAGGTTTTTTTGTTTTTGTTTTTGTTTTTTTAAAACAACTTAATGGTTTAGATGGACTTTAAATTTCCTCTAAGTTTATTAGTGAGGATTATTTTCAGTTCCACACTATATATACATCAGAAGCAGTTTGTGTTAGTGCCAGCTATTTTACAGAGTTAATGGATAGTGATTATTGATAAATTCTAACCCAAGGTTTTAAAATTACAAGAGCTAGAATTCAAAGTGGGATTTTATTTTTTTTTAAAAATCATCTATTAGGAATAAGAAATAGGTACAAGTAAGAGATACTAAGTTATTTGGTAAACTCAGAGTAGTGTGGTTTTATTTTATTGTTCTTTCCTCAGTTTGATCTAAAACTAATAAAACATGTAGATTTCAGATTTTCTTCTTTTTATTTTATTTTATTTTATTTTTAATTAGTTTCAGGTGTACAACACAGTGCAATAGTTATACATTTTACCCCTCAAAGTGACAACCCCCCACCTCCAATACACCACCCCACTCCCCCCCATATCATATATATCTATTACTCTTCCTCTGACTCTCTTCTACAGTATAATCCACATCCCGTGACTATCTATATATATTCAATTACAGTAGGTATACCACCTCCGCTTTAGTAATACAATGCAGTGATCAAACCTCTACTCCATCCATGAAATGGTCTCCCTAACAAGACCTATGATCCTCTGACATTCCACAGAATATTTACACCATTATTAATTATATTCCCCAAACTGTTTTTCATATCCCAGTGGCAATATTGTAGTTGCCTATTTTTGCTGTCTAATCCCTTCCCCTTCTCCCTCATCCCCATTCCTCTCCCAATTAGCAACCCTGATTTTTCCTCTATATCTATGAGACAGTTTCTGTTTACTTTGCTCATTCATACAGTTTTTCAGATTCCACATATGAGTGAGATCATATGGTATTTGTCCTTCTCTGACTGACTTATTTCACTCAACATTATAGTCTCTAGGTCCATCCATATCATTGCAAATGGCACGATTTCATTCTTCCTTATAGCGGAGTAATACTCCATTGTATAAATATACCACAGTTTCTTAATCCAGTCATCCACTGATGGGCATTTTGGTTGTTTCCAAGTCTTAGCTATTGTAAATTGTGCTGCTATGAACATAGGGGTGCATAACTTTTTTTGAATAAGTGCCTTGGTTTTTTCAGGATAAATACCTAGGAGTGAAATTGCTGGGTCAAACGGTAGCTCTATTTCCAGTTCTTTGAGATACCTCCATACTGACTTCCATAGTGGCTGCACCAATCAGATTTTCTTATTAAAATTAATTATTATTACTGGTTTTGAAAACCCATAGCTCTTCCAGACTTTCCGCAGAGATAGCCAACATACTGGCTACTATATTTGATATGATTTCATTTTATGACTTAAAATATATATAGTTTCAAAAGACTCATGTAATGGATATTTGTAGAAAGATGCACGTGACATCAGTATTTAATGCATTCTTTTTGATGGGGAAATAAATTTTGGAGAATGCCTTATAGATTAACATGCTGTTCAGTAAACCATCTGTTGGAAAGATCATCAAAATTTAACAGTAAATATGGTACAAACGTTTAAAAGAAAGTGAGAGTGATGAATGATGGAACATATTTTTTTTTCACTAAAAAAAAAATGTTACATATTTCTTGAGGATTAAAAATAATAGAGTTGAGGGTAACCAAATATGATCATCAAAAATTATTAAACATAATTTAAATAGCTATATGTTATGCATACATGCCATCCATGCTAATATACATATCCCAATATTATTTGAAATATAGTGTTATATAATACTGTATTTAAATTATCACTGTTTTCTGGATAAGATATATTTTCTTTTTGAGAATGATATCTGATGGTCCCCCTTGACACAGCCATTGTAAAATCTAGAATTGATTTTTCAGCTATTGTTAGAAAGACTTGAAAGTCTTCAATAGCTGTATTTTTAATGACCAGAATAGATGAGAAAACTATCTTTTATATATTTTTCTCCTCTTTTTAAATAAAATGTAGTATTACTTCATTTCTGTTTTTTAGGAAATATAAAAAGTTTGAAAATTGCTCTCAATTTTCATTTTTTTAAATCACATGTGAGAGAGAATGCAGGTGTCTGTGAGGCTGATAGGTACATTTCTTCAGTGGATGTGGAGTTATACTGAAGATATTCCTGTAGTTAGCTCTCACAGTCTAAGAAAAACAAATAAAATATTTGTTGCTATGGCAGATTGAAGTCACCAAGAATTGAGAAAAATAACCCAAAGGCAAATTGACAATAAACAGTTGTATAGTTAAAAAGGACAAAAAAAAAAAAAAAGGGAGAGAACTACTTCTAGTGGAAAATTAGTAGGGATACTTGAGTTATACACAAATCTCAGGGAGTATTTAAAATCCTGAGATGTATCAAAGCTCTAGGTGTCAAAACTGGTAGTTAGAAACTATAGAATGGAATGAAACTGAGATTTTGAAACAAAAAAACCAGGGACACTGACCAGCTGGTGGCAGGGGCATTGCTTGGAGATGCTAGCACTATGATTTTGCTTCCCACCCACTCCTTGTGTTGATATCATGTCCTCGTTGCCATTGATTTTGGTTAAATGACTAAAGGAGCCACATTTCTCTAAGTATTTTATTTTCAATTGGAAGAACTAAAACCAAATTTTTGATGTAAGTTCCTCCTGCTATGTATGTAAACCCCAAGGTTTTTCCGCAGCATAAAATACAGTTTCCTGTATTTGACAAGATCCATGAGGGGTATGATTGGTCACCACCTACTCATGACGTCCCACTGTGTAGCTGGTGGGGCTCTCAGAGCCTTAGCTGAGTGATGCAGAAAGCATTTCTCCTCTGTTTGCAATTCTCATCAGTGAGTATTCTTTGTATTCTCTGTCAAATAGGGAACTTGATCCATATTGCAGTGTGTACACATTGTGTGTGTGGGTTTCTTCCATCATCAGTTAGTCCATATGCCATGTTGCAACACCATAACAAGAACCACAACAGTTTATGAAAACAAGAAATGGTGGAAAGTATAACACACTGAAAAAGGACCTAACATGTACTGCTTTTTAATGTGAATTATTAGAAGCATAGCATTCTGAAATACAGTGATATATAAAGTATAACATTGCCTGGAGCCAAGTCATTTTACTAATGGCGGGTTTAGAAATAAATCGGTTGATTAAAATATAAATTAAATGTTTTGAACCAAAACAAACACTTCCCACTCTTTCATATCTATTTAAACATGGAGCTGCCCATGTGGAGAGTCCTCTGCAGATAGAGATAAACCCAGGAAGAGCATGTGGCCGCTGCCCAAAGACGAGTCCAATGGTGGTGGCTGTTGGAATAGTGGAGTACAGAGTGATTAGCCAAGGCTTTGAATCAGAAAGATGATAGCCCCAGAGGCCAGTAAGATTTAAGGGTCTGTAGACCACACAGGCAATATTGTTCTGGTTTGTCTTTGCTTGCTAAGGTTGTTTTGTATATCGGAGGCCACCCCAGTGTCTGGGCTCACTCACAATCTAAGTCAGCCTGCACTTGTGGTAAACAGCTGTGAGAGAAACTTAACACCTATCACGGTCCTCCAGCTAAGCTTTAGCTAGCTTACCTTATCCTAGAAGATGGTACCCGCGTGCCTTATAAGGAAATGTCCAGCCTCCTAGATGATCATGTCCTGTTGTTTCTTCTGGCCTCTTCCCACATTCCATAAAACTTATCCGTGCCCAAAATCCACAGGAGGAGGACTCCACTGGTTGGGAGGCACTACAATCCCCCCATCTAAATAATGAATGTAATAAAACGATTGCTTTGTTTGTAGCCCTTTACAATATTAAGGCAATACAAATGCCCATTTAAAATGGAAAATTCTCAGTTTGTTCATACACAAAATGCATAGTCTTTTTTTTTCTCTTTTCAACTTAAATTATACATTTTTATCTTTAACACGTAAAAATAAAACCTCAAAACATAGCACGAGTGAAGGGACAATGAATACTTGTTTAAAAGAGACCTCTAGAGCAGCAAGATATCTCACGTATTCATGTTATTATGTTTAAAACCTGACTCTCTTATCTAATCACATTGAAGATGTCAGAGAAATATTGGCAAACAACTCTTGAAATGTTCTCGTAATCGTTTTCTGGCTGTGGTGTGCAAAATGCTGGGAATAACTGGAAACAAATTGAGCAAAAGAAAATCTGCAAGCATTCAAATATAGCAATAGAAGATGATTTATTTCCATCAGAAACGAATAAATGTATGTGGATATTATAGACAATGAATGTGTATCATAGCCAGTTCATATGAAATGAATAACTGACATAGCCACTGAAAAATATATAAAGTTTTTATACATAAAAAGTTTTCCCTACATTTATCAGAAAATAACATGCTGTATATAATCCTTAATGGAAAACAACACACAGAATCATTATCAGTTTAATAATCACAAATTCAATTTAAAATGTTTCTTTTAATTTTATAATTGGTAACTTTTATAAATAATAATATTCTGTGCAGTGATATAGTATAATACTGCTGGTTGTACTCATACTCATGTCTTCATTTCTTTTTAGAAAACAGTTTAACAGTATGTATCAGGGGCATTATTTTATTTTTGTTTTTTACCTTGACTCGGCCATAATTTTTTATTAAAGTAGTATGTAACAGAGACCACATAAATTATGACTGTCCAGCTTGATGAATTTTCACAAAGTGAACACACCTATATTACCAACGAAAGTCATAAGAATATTAACACAACTGTCCTGTTGTTAGTCCCCAAACAATATTCTTGCTTTCAGCACCATAGACAGTGCCAATTTTCCAAAGCAGATGAAGTATTTATATCCCCATCAATAATGGATGAGAGGTCCTGTCCTCCATATCCTCGCCAACACTTGATATTATCAAGTTTTCCCTTTTGGAAGTTTAGCCATTCCAATAGGTATATCTAATTGAGATATAAAGACCAAAATATAACCAAGATATAAAACATTTCCACCCCCTTAAAAGGTTCTCTTTTGCCCCTTCACAGCCAATTCCCATCCCCAGAACCTCAACGATTTGCCATTTCAAAGAGATGCTACAGTGAAGGTACTGAGCTGAGAGACCAAACAGGTAAGAGGAAACCAAGTGAGGAATGGTGTTCCTAGTGGGAGAGTCAGCGACGGGTGGGTGGGGCTAATAATTCATGGCAGATGAGAACTGGCCTAGAACTAGCCTTTATTTTATTAACATAGAAGTCATTAACTTGATAGAGCAGTTTCTGTGGAGTAGTTGAGGAGAAGGCCTGACTGAAATAATTTTACGTGAACGTGAGAGAAAAAAAAAGGGGCACAGTGATCATAATGTTGCAACTCTTTCAAAGTTTTCTATGACCAAGGCAAACAGAATAAGGAAGCTGTAGCCAGCCTTTCAGAAACCACATCCTACTACCCTTCTCCTCATCCTTTCTGCCTCTGTCACACTGGCATCGGCCTGTTTCCCTTTCATGCCAGTCCCTCTCTCCAATGCTGGCCCCTCTCTCTGCTCAGAGTGCCTCCCCACATATAGCCTCTTGCCTATCTTAGATCAGCTTTGCTTAAATATCATCTTCAAATTTGTCTTTCCCTGCCTATTCTTTTAAAATTCCATCTATCTCTCTCCCTCTAAAAATAAAGAAATCTGTCAGAACGAAGTACAAAAGAACACTGGAGGAACACATATCAACAAAGTAACAAATAATTTCACATTAGCATAAGAATTTTCAAAACCATATTTAAGCTGCATGAGTAGATACATTTTCATATGCCAATGGGTATTTAGATTTGCAATTATCCCTTTTATGTATAAGTACCTTTTTAAGTATGCAAATTAGTTATTTGCATGCATAACGTGGATATTCATTCTTAATATTGGACTTGTTTGAAAATTGCTAATGGTAGTAGAAACATTTTACCCTCTGAAAAATTGCGAACATCAAAAATTCATTTTTTAAAATATATTTTCATGTGAGAGAAAAAATTTCAGTTTTTAAAATCCAGACTATGTCCCTCTGATATAATATTTTTTCTTTTTTTGTGTTAAAATACACATGCCATAAAATTTACCATCTTAACCATTTTAAGTGTACAGGCTAGTGATTTTAAATATATACTGTTGTGCAGCCATTATCACTATCCATTTCCATAACTCTTTTTATTTTGTACATCTGACACTGAACCTATTAAACAATAACTCCACAGTCTCCCCTCCCCCCCGGCAACCATCTTTATACTTTCTGTCTTTACCATTTGATTTGCTCTTCCATAAGTATCTCTTATAAGTGGAATCATACTGCATTTGTCTTTTTTGACTAGCGTATTTCACTTAGCATGATGTCCTCAAGGTTTTCCCATGCTGCAGTACATTTCACAATTTACTTTTTTAAGGCTTAATAATATTTCTTTGTATGTATATACCACATTTTGCCTATCTGATCATCCATGGATGTTTGTATTGCTTCCATATTGCAGCCATCATGAATAATTCTGCTATAAAAATGGGTGTAAAAATACCTCTCTGAAGCTGTACTTTCTATTCTTTTGGGTATATACTCAGAAGTAAAATTTCACACCCATCCGAATGGGTGTGATTTGGTATCTCATTGTAGTTTTGATTTGCATTTCCCTAAACTCTTCCATATACGGTCAGATTATTTTGGACAAGGGGGCCAAGACCATTCAATGGGGAAAGGACAGTTTGTTTGTTTTTTCTACATACAGTGCTGGGAAATGGGTATTCAAAATATAACAAAAACCTAAGTTTAAGACCTAAGGTGATAATGAAACTCTTAAAAAAACAAACAAACATAGGATAAAAGCTTTATGACATTGGGTTTAACGATGATTTCTTAGATATGAATCTAAAGGCATGAACGAAAGAAAAATAGACAAGCAGGACTTCATGAAAATGTTTAAAAATTGTGCATCAAAAAACATTAGTCAAAATTTATTTTGAAGGGGGAAATTCATATATGATTAAGATAGGCCACCATAAATTGTGACAATTATAAATGAAAGCAGATAAAATAAGTAGAAGAAAAATATAAAATTGGCCAGGAGGCAATAATATTTTCCAGAAATTTGAAAAATATTATGATTGTTATTTCTACTCCATCCGATGTATCGAGCCCATTTTTTGCTTAGTTTTTTTTTTAACCTGAGAAATTTATTTAGTAAAAGCTTGAAAACAATGTTCTTATCACTTTATGTGTAGAAAATTCCTACAGGCCATTTTATAAGCATGATTATCCAATAAATACTTCTGAGTACATAATATGTCCAAGAAATTCTGATATACGCTGAGTTAAATTCTAATACTAAGTGATCTCCACCACCAAAGATTAAAAGACCCAGGAATTAAATTATGTTGTAACACACTTATATACCTTACTACCACAAAAATAGAGGCATAATGAGGTAGCCTAGATAAGGAAGATGTTTTTTGTGATTAGGGAAATTAGAATTAGCATGCAAACTGAGTCTTGAAGGTGCAGATGTTTTTAGATATAAATTTTTTTATAGTACTGAAAAATAATTTCAGAAATTAACCATGAAGGAATAGACCTCAAACGTATGGCCTCAACAATGGCTTTTTTGGTGTTCCTGCTATATTCACAGCTGCAAATTATATGGAAATAGCACATCAATAAATGTGTACCATCTGGAGACATAGGTGTTTTCGGTATACATACTGGACAGACTTAGGAATTTGTACTTTCTGTTAGGTTGGAAACACTTTTAGGATTTATCTATGTTGGTAGACCACCTAATTTAATAAACTCCTCCACTTAAAATACCTAGAAAAACTGGACAAAGTTTGAAAGCATTGGCTTAAAAACATCATGAAATTAAAAAGGAGGAAAGGCCAAGATTAAGCAGAACTAAAACCATGTTGGCCTTGCTCGTACCCTGGCTTTGGTCTGGGGTCCACCAATTTTTAGCATGAACCAGACTTGAATCAGATGACACAGGGACTGAAGCCCAGCCGCAGACCTTCTCACTCCAGACCTGGGTTATGGTGCTTTGGAATGATCATCGCCTTAGTCACCAGATAGTTTGATGGGTATGTGCAGGCAGAATAAGGATATTTTCAGGAAAACAGAAACAAGGGGAGTCCACCACCTGTAGTCATGCACTATATGAAACACTAAACCTATTCTTCATATAAGAAAAAACAATAAAAATGAGTCAGTGTTTCTTTCTAGTCTAAGGATCCTACTTTCAACTGTACTTAAGACCTATTTGCAATTGGTTGTTTCAATGTTTACCTTTCTCAAAATAGTGTAAACATCACCAAAAAAGAGAGTTTGCTGTTTAATGATCTTAAATGACCCAAATTTTGGCTGCTTGCTTGATATATAGCTATTGCTTAGCCATTTTCCCCGGGACAGTGACCATGAATGAATGGTTTGGTAGGGAAGCATTTGAGATTTCCGCCTCCCATAAGACTTGACCCCAGTAAGCAAGCGCCCAAAAGTACCAGTAACCATATGTGCCTATTCATCAGTTCTTAGGGTCGATTATCCTGTCTCCTTTAGCTCACCTTCACTCTTACTTTCTCTGCCTCACAAGTGGACTACTCCTTTAATCCAAATAGGAATAATAAAAAAAATAGCAAGATCAGGAAAAGCAAAATATGTAAGACTTTTGGGAATGGAATAGGCAGAAGGGGAACTCAGTGTTTTTATTTTTATATCATCCATATCTCATATATTTCTACCCTATCTATCTATCTAATCTATCTATCTATCTATCTATCTATCTATCTATCTATCTATCTATCTATCTATCTATCTATCTATCTTGTTAGTGTTTTCTGTAATTAAGATTAATTTTTAAAAGACTGAATTAAAGCCTGGCTTCTTCAGTGCAATTTGAGAGCATGGCCGAGAAAATACTGACAGTAAAAACGTCCCTTCATCTATAGTCTAGGTGCCTGAAATTCTCCTCCTGAGTGGGGCTTATTCCACTTTTTTTTGTTTTGTCTTATTTTGGTTTCTTTTTTTTTTTTTTTTTTTTTTGAGGGCAATGTCACTGGCCCCCACATGTGGGACCCGAACCAGGGCTGCTGGCTTCCCAAGTCAGCGCTTAACCACCGTGCAACTCGGCCGGCCCTGTCTTATTTTGTTTTAATGTAATATTCATTCTTTGAAAATGAACATATTTTCAAGAAAATAACCAATTAAACAGTTAATATTTCTTATAACACTAATGAAGTTTACAGAAACTGAACCAAAAAAATAAATAATTCTACTGAGTTAATATAATTTTTCTGTATTGACTGAAGCAGCATCACACAGTATGATTTTTATAATCATGGATAGTAAAATAATCCCTTCCATTTTATTTTTCAAGAATACTTTTTGTAGGGTTGAAATATATATTTATATTATATATTACATATATATGTATATTCTGTTTTATCCATTTACCATGTTATATAATTTTTAATATAATTTCAATTGCAATAATTGTATAATATGACAAGGTATAACCTACCCTGACACATTTAAACATATGCTCTTCTGCATTTTGGCTATTTCATTTTTATTCATATTATTCTGCTCTAGTCAATGTTTCACATATAAATCTGTATGTATGTGGAGCCAGTATTTTTCTTAGGAAAATGTCTTCAAAGTGGATTTATTCAGTACCGGGGTATGAATATTCTAATTAGATCCCCAGAGTGGCGAGGTCCTTATATGCTTTAGCCCGGTATCTATATCACTGAGTATTTTGGTTTTTATTTCATCAGTTTGGTCATTGAGAAGGTAGTGTATTGCTAAGTAGATACAGTGTTTATGAGCACTTAATGTATCCCAGGTAATATATTAGGTAGTTTACATTGTGATTCCATTTAATTTTTAATTATACTCCTAAATTTAACTGCAGGTTTCTCTGGCTATAACTCTGTCCCTTTCCATAAGATGACACTTCTATAATATTTATATATGCAGATATTGCTATTTTACTATCAGTGCTGTCACTTTTGTATCAGACATTCATGGGTTATTGTATATATAAGCACATACAAACACAAGCACGTGTGTGTGTGTGTGTGTGTGTGTGTGTGTTCAAGTGAGTGTACTTTTGTACTTAAATATATTGTCTTTTTTTGTTTTATTTTATGATAATGCATTTTATTTTTTCCAGGCTTATTTTGATTTCACTATTTCAGAGTAATGCAAATATATAAACGTTTTTAGTAAACCTTTAGTCAACACTTACTGCCGACCAATCTTTTAAGTTCCAATAGAGTTGTTGTTTTTTAAAGTAACATCTTAGCTATGTTTCCTCAGGAAAGTCTATTTTAATAAATTTTTTGCACAATTGTCAAACTGATAGTGCTATATACAGACCCCATGTATTTTCAAAGAGGTAATATCTATTCTGATATTGACAAACAGACGCAGATAAATGAGTACTTTAATAACAAACAAACAAAAAAATCTTAGAAAAAATTTTGGCTTATAGTCAGACTTATATTTTAGTATTATTTTTCTTTAATATATATGCACTAAAGACATGAGTTTAAAAATGCCTTCAAAAGAATTTGGAACAGGTGTTCTTGTTCTATCACTAAAGTCAGGCATAATTTATATTTATGCCATGTAATTGCAAACTTTAGTTCATGTCCCATCCCATAATTCAGAGCATATTTTGATAGCTGCATTTATCCCATTTGCCAACCCATGTAAGACATGAAGCATTCCCTCAAATGATGCTTTGCCAAAAACTATTTTCAAAGTTAATGGTTTCTTCAAGACTGTGTTAGCTTAAGATTTTTCTTAGTTCTTTCAGTAGTTGTTTCATATCGCTTTTTTGTGCTTCATATCACCTTCTTCTAGCAACGGCTCTTAATTTTTAAATTAGCACTGTATCTCCTACATCATTTTTATGGTTCACACTGTTCATAACACCCATACGCCTGCTTGTTACTTTCAAATCAGATTTTCAATAATTCCAAGGATCATTAATGATACGTAAAATTGTAACCAACAAAACGTTAATACAACAATCTCTTAAACAGAATAAAATTTGGTAATACATGGAATCATCTTGGGTTTTGTCCAGAAGGCAATAAATCTGGAAGAACTAAAAAATATCTCATTATAAGGTAATTTCGCTTTCCACTTGGCTTGCTTTCATAGAATTGAGAATGGTGTACTTCTGAGGTGTGATGTATTTTTGACTTGAAAGTGTTTTAGAATTACAACGCCAGTAAATAAAGCTCAGGAGGCAAATGCACAAACAAAAATTAAGGAACTCCTGATACAGGGAAGAAGGTACAGACTCATTAGTCACTGTTCCTTCTGCCTAATTACTACAAATCTAAGATATAATGCAACCAAAAAACAACCCTGAAAAGTAGAACTAGGAAAGCAAACTGGCTTGGGACCTAAGGACCCATTTCCCTGCCTTGAGGCAGTGGTTTGCTCCCGGTGCAGGAAGCAATGGAATCACCACCTGCTGGATAAGCCACGCCCACAAACTCGCTAATGGGAAGCCTCAGAGCATTGAATTGTATTTGAAACCACAGCCCACAAAAGTGAACCAGGACCTGAGTAATAAACCCAACAGGGTAATAACCTGCAAAGTGAAAAAAAAAACTTAAATAGGACCCAAAGTCTTCTAACATAATAGAGAAAATTGGAAAAACATAATAAAACAGAATCTAATCTACATAGGTAGAACACTCCACCCAACAAGAGCAGCATTCCACTTTTTTCAAGCGTTCATAAAATATTCACCAAAATAGACTTTGAGTCCTAAAACAGACCTTAACAAATTTACAATAATTCAAATTATACTGAGTGTATTCTCTGCATAAAGTTCTTAGACTTGACTCTTAAATATTTCCATAAAAGGAAAATTTGATAAAATTGGACTTCATCAAAATGAAAATTATTCTCTCTCTCTCTCTCTCTCTCTCTCTCTCTCTCTCTCTCTCTCTCTCTCTCTCTCTCTCTCACACACACACACACACACACACACACACAAAATCTTTAAAAGCAAAGCTACTGACTGTGAGAAAATTTTTGTAAACTACACATCTGACAATAAACTGATATTTAGAATATACAAAGAATTGTCAAAACTCCACATTAAACTAAGTTTAGGGCTGGCCAAGTGGTGCGGTGGTTAAGCGCTGGCTTGGGAAGCCAGTGGCCCTGGTTCAGTCCCACATATGAGGGCCAGTGATACTGCCCTCAAAAAAAATAAACAAATAAAAATAAAAAGAATAAACGAAGTTTGCTCTGAATCTGTAGATCACTTTGAGTAGTGTGGGCATTTTCACAATATTCTTCCAGTTGAGGAACATAGATATCTTTCCATTTATTTGAGTCTTCCTCAGTTTCTTTCATCAGTGTCTTATACCTTTGGTATAAATGTCTTTAAGTGTCATCACTTTCTTTCACTTCCTTTGTTAAGTTTATTTCTAAGTATTTTATTGTTTTCAATTCTATTGTAAATCATACTGACATCTTAATTTCTCTTTCAGATAATTTTATGTTAGTGTATAAAAAAGCCATTGGTTTCTGTGTATTGATTTTGTATCCCACAACTTTACTGAATTTGTTTATAGTTCAAAATTCTAATGATGGTTTTCATGGAAATTAAAAAAACAACAAGAACAAAACAACTGGTTGGAACTGCAAATGTCCTCTGATAGCCAAAGCAATCCTGAGAAGGAAGAACCAAGCTAGAGACAAAACAATACCTAATTTCATGCTATATTTCTAAGCTATATGAAGCCAAACAGTATGGCACTGGCACATAGATCAGTGGAACATAGTAGAGACCAGACATGAATCCGCACATACAGTCAACTAATTTTGACAGGATTCCAAGAACACACAACTGTTCTTCAGGAAATGGTGCTGGGAAAACTGGATATGCACACGCAGAAGAATGAAGTTGGACCCCTGTTACACCACTCACAAAGATTAACTCGAGGTGGATCAAAGCTTTAAATGTAAGACCTGAAACCATAAAACTTCTAGATGAAAATATAGAACAAAAATCATTGACATTTGTCTAGGCAATGATTCCTTGGATAAGTTACCAAGAGCACAGGCAAGAAACACTAAAATAAACAAGTGGGACTACATTAAACTAAAGAGCTTTTGCACAGCAAAGGAAACAATCAACATATTGAAAAGACAGCCTACACAGAATGGTAGAATATATTTGCAAGCCGTATATCTAATAAGGGACTAATAGCAAAAATATATAAACAACTCATAGAATTCAATAGCAAAAAAATAATTCTATTAAAAATGGGCAAAGGACCTGAATGAACACTATTTGGAGGGACTTGTTAAACAGATAAGGGTAACAAAAGGCTTTTTGAGGAATAGTGTTTTTAAAAATTGTCTATTCTCATTGTGTTCTCCAACACTGTTTAGTTGCTTTTTACCATTCCAGAAGTGCCATGCATTTTTAACTTCTGTTGTTGAGAGGAGTAGGTGACAGCAGAGTGGTGAGTTGATCAGGCACAGCTTTTTTTGTGCTAGTAGGCAGCAAAGGTGACCATTATTATAATTAATCATAAATGTAATGATGTATTTTGAGAGCTTCCTTTGTGTCATATATCATACTAGCTGTATTATATGGACTTGAACTTATTTTTTAATCTCCACCTCATTCCTCTCAGGTTGGAGCTGTTTTTGTGTTGTCCATATGAAAATCATGATGTTTAAAACTGCCGAAGTAATCAGCCCAAGGACATTCATCTTTTCCATTCAGAGAGAGCTGGGGAGTGAATCTAGTTAGTGTTGATACCAAAATCCATAGTTTTGACTGAAAAAAAAAAAAAAAGGTTTTATTCTTGACATAGAAATTATATACCTCTTCCCCCACCCCGAGAAACAAACCTTCTCTTTTATGTTTTTATCCTACTTTATAGAAGCAGAGAGGAATCCACCCAAGGGTGTAAGTAGGGATGCTAACACCTTAAGCAGATGCAACTTGCCTTTACAGAACTGTTCCAGGATCAATATGATCCATATTTTCATACCGGAAAAATTAGCACAAGGAATGACTTGTATTGTTTTTATTTTATTATTTCTATTTGGCTTTAATTGACAATAGAAAATAAATTGCTTATAAAGTTGTTGGAGAGGAGGTTGATTGTACAAAGAATGGTAGACATGGTGGGGCGGGGGGAGAAGAAAAGGAAAGCAAAACAAAAACAAAACTCATGGTTTCAGCTTCCTTAGTATCCTAATCAGTCTGATTTTGTGAGAAAAGTGAGAAATACCTCTTATAGAAAAATACTTTGATATATTTTCAACATGTATTGGGAAATTCATTATGTATATTTACTGTCTCCTCTCTTGGAATCAGTCTTATATACACCGTAGTGCCGCCTTATCTGCAACTTCACTTTCCACAGTTTCAGTTGCCTGCAGTCATGTGCAGTCCGGAAATATTAAGTGGAAAATGCAGCAATAATCACTTCACAAGGTTTAAATTGTGCACCTTCCTGCCCTCCTAGGGCGTGCGGCGTCCCTGTCGGTCATCTCCAGGCTGCACACTCTCTGGCCCATTAGTCACGTAGCAGCCCTCTCGGTATCGCAGTGCGAGTGTTCAGGTCCCCCTTATTTTACTTAACAGTGTCCTCAGAGTGCTACAGTAGTGACGTGGGCAGCTCACATATGCCAAAGAGAAGCCAATAAAGTGCTTCCTTTAAACGAAACACGTAAAAAGACTCCACTTTGTAAGGAGAGACAATAAAAGCTATGCGCTGAGGTAGCTCGTTTCTACAGTAAGGACAAATCTTTTATCTATGAAATTGCCTAACTTATAAATTAAACTATATCATAGGGATGAATGTATAGGAAAAAGCATAAAATATACAGGGTTTGGTACTATCTGCAGTTTCAGGCATCCACTGGGGGTCTTGGACTGTAGCCCCCTTAGATAAGGAGGGACTACTGTATAAAGTATTCAATGAGGAGCTATCACTTTCCCCAGTTTTAAAGAGATCATGTCATGGTATTCTTTACAAAGCTGTGCAGGAGAGTCTGACTTTTGTGGAAAATTACATACAATCCCCAAGCTGTACTTATCTCTCTTATAAAATGGGTAAAGTGATAGTAACTGCACGGGATAACACCTTATAAGCACAGAGATAATAATAGTCAGTTCAACAACAATTCATATTATTAAATTCATAAAGCTGTTGACATCCTCTCACCTCCAAAATCAACATCATTAATATAACAGTACATGCACAAATTGTAATATTAGTCTTTTGTTGCAGTTGTATTTAACCCTTCCAAATAATTGTGTTTTATAAGAGGATGGTAACTAACTTCATTGTTACTGAGTGCCGTTCAAATAAATATCATTATGAGACGTCAAAACAAATAATGGCTGAGTAAAACAATTTGGTCTTTATAGACCAAGACACTAAAATATATATCAGGACACAGCTCCATAAATCATATATAGATCAGTTGCAAAAGAGTTACCTCTGTGACAAATTAGTTATGAAACTGTGGCTAGTGAGGGCCGGCCAAGTGGCGCTGTGGTAAGTGCTGGCTTGGAGGCCAGCGGCCCCGGTTCAGTCCCACATGTGAGGGCCAGTGACACTGCCCTCAAATAAATACATACATACATACATACATACATACATACATACATACCTGTGGCTAGTGAGAGAAGACATTTATTTTATACAAAATCTTACCAAGTTTGCATCTTTTGAAAATCAGATTGAAAGATTCAGCTTTTATGAAAACCTTTAACAATGCACTAGTAATATATTTCATAAAATGATAATAAACAAAAAGAATAAAGCTCATAAGCATTATCATGCAGGTACTTCTAAATGATAATTTAGAATTACTAGCGAATTTTTGTGATCTATAAATCAGATATTGGGCTGTGGTTTGCAAATTGTTTCCTTGCATTTTAATACCCGGTATGTTTTTTCCTGTGTTCTTACAGTTTATGCAGTCAGAATAAGCCACAGACTGAATTATGACCTTCTGTTTTCTCTGGCAGTATTAAATATTCTACATATGAATAGATAAACCTATGGACATAAATTATACAGTGTTTAAGCTTGTTTATATGCAAATACATGTAAATTTATGGAGAAACAACAAATTACTAAAATTAAAATCTTTCATTCGAAAACATTGTGGCAAGGTTTTAACATTCAATATAGTTTGAATCACGAACAATAAAATATTATTATGGCCTTCTCTCATTGGAAAAGCAGTAATGTTGAAGCAATCTTCAGTCAATTAGTTTTCACTCAGCTTTCAAGCCATTATATGAAAAGACAACTTGCAAGCATAGAAAAGAAATTCACAATTTATCAAAGGGTGATTAGTTTTATGAGTCCAGCTCATTTATCACTATCCTTGGAATATCACCATTTTCTTAAATATAGACAAATGAATGTAATTTTTAAAACTAGTACTTTGCCCTGAGGAAATTGATCTATTTTTGACCTTTATTGCATAAAGAATGAACTTTAATGGAGGAGGTCCATTAAACTACCCAGTCTTTCCTAATTTTACTTAGTGAAATCGACCATAAGAGATCTTGTTTTATTAATTTTTAAAAACTTTTCATCTTTATAATTCTAGTTTAATCATATATGTGTGTATATATATATATACACATATATATGTATATATATATGATTATATATATACACACACACACACACACAGAGTCATCCATGTCTTTACTCAAAATATTTAAACAGCTGTTTTCTCAGTCTCAGTACAATAAGATAAGTAATATTTAATGGTAGATGAACAGAAAGAAAAAAAATAAATTTTTAAATGCACCAGCAACAAACAAAGAAAATCTAAAGAGAATGATGGAATTTATAACAGCCTATTATCAAAATATGAAATACCTAGAAATAATGGGATACAATTTCACAATATTTCTAAACTGTTTTTTAAAAACTTTTAAATTACCAAAATGGTATAGAAAAACCATAATATCTCTACATTACTGGGGAAAAAATGGCATTACCTAGTGGAGATAAGATGTGCATACATGAAGCAGAAATTGCATACCTGGGTATAAACCTAGAGAAACTCCTGGACGTGTGGACTGAGAAATTTATGCAAGAACTCCAGTAGCTTTTAATAGTGGTAACACAAAAAATTTAAAAAAGTAGGCGAGGGGCCCACCGAGTGGCCCGGTGGTTAAGAGCTGGCTTGGGATGCCAACGGCCCAGGTTCGGATCCCACATATGAGGGCCAGTAACACTGCCCTCTAAAAACAATTAAAAAATAAAAATAAAAATAAAAAGTAGGCGAGAAGAATATCTTATGATATATCCTTACTGTGACATATACAGTAGGTGTCACTTGTAATACACAAGTGAAGATGAATGAATCCAGCAGTTAAAGTGTCTCAGAAATGTCCTGGTGATATAATAAAGTCACAGAGGAATACAAAAACTGTAATTCTTTTTAGATGTTAAAAATGGGAAACATTAAAAATTTAACAATATAGGTCTGGCCGAGTGGCGCTGTGGTTAAGCACTGGCTTAGGAAGCCAACGGCCCCTATTCAGGTCCCACATATGAGGGCCAGTGACACTGCCCTCAAGGAAAAAAAAAAAAAAATTGAACAATATAGGGCCGGCCAAGTGGCGGGTTGGTTAAGAGCTAGCTTGGGATGCCAGATTGAGCAGCAGGGCCCAGGTTTGGATCCCACATATGAGGGCCAGTGACACTGCCCTCTACAGCTAAGATAGTGAACAACAGTTCCACCTGGAGCTGGGCTGCTGTGAGTCCCTGAGACGGCATAGCTGCAGCCCCTGCTGCAGTGGGCTGCCATAGGCTACAGTGAGTGGCCGGCAGCTGGTGTGAGCTGCCAGTAGCCACGGTGAGCGACCGTCCAGAGGCCGGCGACTGATCTGCCTCACCAGGGAAGAGTGCAATGATGATACCAACATGGGCCAGTGAAGCAACGTCCTCCACAACTAGACTGAAGAACAAAAGGACAGCAACTTGTCTGTTCCCCTCCCTGGTTCCCCAACGCTGTTCCCCTCCCCCAATTCCCAATAAAAAAATCTTTAAAAAAAATTGAACAATATACAATGTATAATGATACAAATGTGTGGTAAACGTATCTTTTTAAAAAGCAGGATCCTAACTGCAAAACTCAAAATAGTGCTTTTATATGAAAAATGAAAGATGTAGGAAAGGAAAAAGCAGGAAAGGAAAAACAGTGAACTTTTAAAATAATGAAGTAAAGTGATTACTTTTCTCTCATAGATATTCTTTTGTATCTGTACAACATTTAATAATATTTTAAAAAATTAGGTGACTGTACCATAGAGACAGAGAAATGATTTTTTACATTTTATAACTTGGGGTTAAGGGAAATCTTTGGTATCAAAATTTATTGAGCTTAGAAGCCAAGTTATTAAAACCACCTACAGGACTATCTGATACAAGGGATCAAATACATGGTGATGGAAGGAGAATTGACTCAGGGTGGTGGACACACAATGTGACATATAGATGATGTGTTACAGAATTGTCCACCTAAAACCTATGTGACTTTACTAACAATTGTCACCACAATAAGCTTTCATTAAAAAAAATAATAAAATAATCACTGCAGTTGAAAGTGATACGGGGAACAATATTTTTTGATGAGAAATTTAAATATAAGTTTCAAATAGTTTTTTTTTTAGTGCATCAAGATGATTATGATAAAGTGGTGAATCTTAAAAATGGACTTTAAATTAAATAATATAAAATTATTTTAGGCAGAGCTAATTAGCACTGAAAACAATGTCTTACTGTTTTTCATGCAGACAAAGTATTATTTCACCCTTTATTTTTCCAAAAGGAATCACCTGGAATTAGCAGCAAAGGTTACAGGACATTGAAATATATAATGTTGGAATATTTAGTGTTTTCTAGGTCAATTTTAATGTGGCTTGTAATTGTACAGAAAGCTTGTTGGACATGAAAGTTCTCACAGTTAAATCCCTAGGTTTTCCCACTTGAGTGAGCTGGGATTGGGCCAAGAAGTGTGTATTTTTGGTGGATATGAAAGAGAATGCTGACAGGAGTGAGCTATGAAGCACATTTTGAGAAATGCTTGTGTTAAAGCAATTAGAGCTTTTCAATAAAAAAGAGAATTTGTATTTAAAATTGCTGAGAGTAGATATTATTTGTTGTCTCCACCCTTGCAAAAAATGGTAGATGGATGTATTAAGTTATCGTGTTGTGGTAATCATTTCACAGTGTACAGATATATGAAAACATAATGGTGTACATCGTAAATTTACACATTATTTGTCAATTGTATTGCAATAAAGCAGGGGAAAAAAAATAAAAGTCATCCAACAGAGAGTTAATAGTAAAAGAAAATATTTACACACCAGTTGTTAAAAATGTAGATTAAGTTTTCTCAGTGTTTTGTCTTGTTTCTCAAAAAGACAGTTTGCTAGGGCCGGCTGAGTGGCGCGGTGGTTAAGCGCTGGCTTGGGAAGCCAGTGGCCCCGGTTCGGGTCCCACATGTGAGGGCCAGTGACACTGCCCTAAAAACAACAACAACAACAACAAAAAACAAACAAAAAAACAAAAAAAAACAGTTTGCTAAATATAGGCAAGGGGGGCCGGCCGAGTGGCGCAGTGGTTAAGCCCTCGCTTAGGAAGCAAGCAGCGGCCCCGGTTCGGGTCCCACATATGAGGGCCAGTGCCACTGCCCTCAAAAATATAATAAAATAAAATAAAATAAATAAATATAAACAAGGGATTTACTTTCATTTAAAGTTGTAGACCTCAAAAAGAAAATTAATTTTGTAGTTGTAATTTACATAGCAAATCTCTTAAGTGCATTCTAGACTTTGCAGTAAAAAAATAATCTATAACTATTCAGATCCTATCTAATAGCAGCAGTGATATAATTTTTATGGTATTTTATATGAGACATACTTTTTTGAGAAATCTGTACATTTGAAGTCTGTAATTAGTACAGACTAGTAACAACATTTAAGCTCGTAGTGTCCAGATCGCAAAACCTTAAAATAACATTTTCCATGGGAAAGGTAACCTATATGTGGAAAATTAATATTTTTTTTTTATTGAGATCTAAAACTTCTAACTGGAAAAAATAAATATGTATCATGATATTAGTATGAAAAACTAAATTTTTGTAGTTATACTGTGGTTTGAATTTAAATTATGTTTCCAGCACAATACTTTTTTCTCCTCTGTATTAGCTTCTAATGGGGAAACGTAGGAGGTATCTAATTTTGGTTGAAACAGGCTTAAAACTCCTGCTGAGTTACATGAATGACAAAGAAAGCAAGACACTCAAGTTGACATCATGCCAACAGTGAATAGACTTTAAAATGCTAGGTGATAGAGGCATAAATCAAACACAGGAGAAGATTACCATTTTTTCCCTTTAAGGTGTCTCTGGCAGGAAATAAAAGAAAAATGAAAAGTCTCTTATGCTGAAAAGTAAAAGATTTATTTAAATATTTATACGTGCTAATACATATTTATACGTATAATATATACATAGCTCTATTGAACAATATGCTTTATTAATAAAAGGAGGAGGAGATGAGTGGAATAAGAGGAAAAAAATAATTATTACTATGCTGCAAAGTAGTATAGCAAAATAAATTCAACAAAATGGATTTTAATCCAAATTTATTTGCTGTTCTAAAATAAAACTGACAAGTTGAATTTTTATAGAATTTGATCAAATTTTGTGTCTACTTGATATAACAGTTACCACAATGAAATGTTGGGGTGAATGTATGATAACTGAAATTATAAAAAGACAAAGTCAGATTTTAGCCTGAAAAAGCCAAAATGAGCTAAATTGCATACATTTTTGTATCTTTGAAAATTGGAGCTTATTAGTTCCTAAAAGCAGTTAAGGATATTTAAAGGTAAACAGAAATTTGCAAATAATTAATTTAAGTGCAAACATTCATAAGTAGATTCCTGTGAAACTTAGAATATATTTCATATTATGTGAACTTATAAAATGATTTCACTTATACTTTTTGCAGTTTTGTTTTTAAGTTTTAAAAGTTTCTTAAATTATTAATACTAGCATTCACTTTGTTATACCTTTTGTGAATTTAGATTTCATATTTTTGATATCATTATATGAATTTTGGATTTCGATTAATAAAATATTGAAACAAAAATATTTTAAAATAGCCAAGAAAACTAAAAATTTATATACCATAGAATCTAGAAATAAATGATAATTTTAAATCTTTAATTAGTTGTATCTATCTGAAATCTGGATTCCTAGAAGATAAAATTACAATGTTATTCAAACACTTGTTTTTATTGCTTCTGTTATTTCATTGAATATTAGATCTTTTTTCTGATTCAAGAAGTAAAATGGTCTTTTTTGGATAATTGTTATTGGGTGAAACATTCCTAGATCTATATGCTCTGAGCCAAATTTTTTTTAAAAAGTGTATAGTCTAAAAAGAAAAATTTGAAACTACATGGTCACAGCATGAATCTTTAAACAAAATATTTTCTATTTGTTAACATCTTGACTCTTCTTAAGAGTCCCAAAGTTAGTAATGTATGTAACTAATTTTCATAGTTGCTTACAATATACATAATAGATTTTACAAGGTTTAAAACTATAGGTTTAAAAGCTTTAAATTTTTGTAATTGAAGCACATTCTTTTGTATGAATTATTAATATATCAAGTTATATTCTGCTGGTAATAAGGTGGGTATGAAAGAGATGTGATGCCTGTTGCTAAGCAAAGAAAAAAGGATGGTAAGACTTCATTTTAGGGCTTAGTAGAGTTACATTCTAGAGCTCTACAGGCATAGTATTCCTTAACACGAAATTGATAATTGTGCTGCACTAGAATGAAGAGTGATATACGCTATCATATCTTCTTGCATATCAATTAGATTTATTAACTTGTACTTATTAGATTTCTAGACTCTAATGTCTGCTTTGCTATGTTGCTTAATGGGTTAGAAATTAAATAGGCATTAAAATCTAATGTTGAAGAAAAACAAGAAAATATCATTATTTATTATATCTTTTTAGCTTTGTTCATTGTAGTGGCTTGGAAGCATTGCTCCCCAGTTCCACTGATATTTATCCCTAACACTTCTATTTTTATTTCTAATATTATTTCTTCTAAAATGAACTTGGGCTCCTCAGGAAATCACTGATTACTGTCTGGATTAGTATTCAAAGTATATAGTCCAATAAAAATAAACAAAATATTATGGAAAAACAAAAAGGAAACATTTATGTATAATAAAAAAAGATAAACTTAAAATTAACAAGGGAATTGCTAATTAAATCCACAATTAGATACCTTGCTTCACCCATAAATGTATGAAAATTAAAATACTTCAGGGCTGGCTGAGTGGCGCATTGGTTAAGAGCTGGTTTGGGGATTCCAGTGACCCCGGTTCAGATCCCACATATGAGGGCCAGTGACACTGCCCTCTACAGCTAACAGCTCCACCTGGAGCTGGGCTGCAAGCCCCAGCGACGGTGCAGTGAGCGGCCAGCAGCCAGCGTGAGCGGCTGGCAGCCAGTGTGAGCTGCCAATAGCCGCAGTGAGTGGCTATCCAGAGGCCAGCGACCAATCTGTCTCATCCGGGAAGAGTGCAGTGACGGTACCAACATGGGCCAGTGAAGCAATGTCCTCCACAACTAGACTGAAGAACAAAAGGACAGCAACTTGTCTGTTCCCCTTCCCCGGTTCCCCAACGCTGTTCCCCTCCCCCAATTCCTCAATAAAATCTTAAAAAAAAAAAAAAAAAAAAATTAAATACTTCACATAAAGAAAAGTTGGTATGGATATGGAACAAATAGAAATCTCAGACACTGCTCTTGACAGTTGCTGATGTTTCAAGGTATCACAGAAAAATGTGGTCTTTCTTTAAGTGATTTAAATATTAAAACTAAAGGAACGAATTATCAGAATATCAAAGTGGTTCACGTATGCATCAACAAAGAATTACCTAAATAAAAAGACTTAGTCACCCTGTCATGGAGTTCTTTGATCCTAACTTACTCTGTGGGCTGGTAGATAACTATATTCTCTGTGGGCTGGTAGACAGCTCCACATCAGAAAAGGAGAGAAATGGGATGGACAGTAGCTAAAGGTGGGAAATGAGATTCCCTCAAATTGGTACAAATGTTTTGAAGAGACAGTTTTGTAATTAAATGCAATGAAAATAAAGCAGGTGCATGCAGTCTAACTCAGGAATATAAATCAGAGAAACTCTTGCATTTATCCACAAAAAAATTGTAAAGAAAAGTAACATTGTTTTTAACATAAAATATGGAACCGATATATGTATTGATTACCTTGAGAATAGATACGTATACTTGACATGTACACACAGGAATACTATCCTTGTGTGCAAATATGTGAACAAACATGCCCTCCGTGTATATCAAGTCAATTGATGGATGGGTCTCATAAATGTTATAGAGTGATATAAGTAAGTTACAGAATAAGATCGTCAGCATTGTTTCATAGACATCGTATATAAAACATGAAAAGCAATAGTACATATTGGGTAAAACTTCTTATGTATGTAATATGAGAAATGTCTGGCAATGAAAGAACCCAGTTCAGAATGGTGGTTATTCCTGGAGCAGATAAAGAAATGAAGTCAAGGAAAGGTACCCCACAGGCTTTAGCTATGAATGTTGGGAGCTGAGCACTTCTGTGCTAATGGTATGTAAGATGCATCTTACAGTTCGCTTAAAAGTGATACAATTTAGTGATATATAAGGCAGTTAGAGAATATTTACACGTGTTATCATAAAATACAACATAAAATCTATGCTTATTCCATACAATGGTGGCATCTTATTTATTTTGTTATGATTCACGATACCGGATTTCCTTGGGCTGAGTATTCCACAGGTCACATTTCGGGAAATACTAAGCAAGTAATTTATTCCAGCAAAGTCTTTAGGAAATTCTAAAAAAAAAAAAAAAAAAAAATAGACCAAGGGTTAGTCGCATATTCCACAGGTAATAGAAGCCATTTAATACAGGGACAAATGGTCCTGGAACATATAACAGCTCCTGAGGGTGTCACTGTGCTAAAACATGCACAAAACTTGCCATAAAACTGACCAGCAAAATTTCAGCGATAAGTTACGCTGGTATATGTTTCCGGGGGGACATTTTAAAAGAGATACTGGGAAGCAGCCGCAAGGCCTGGTTAAAATGAGGGTTCTTGAGTCGCCCTTCTTCAGTGTGAATCATGGTTCAGCCACTTGTTTGCTTTGTGATTTTGAGCCAGTTAATGATATCACTGAGCCTTATATTTCTCACCTAAACTCAAACATGACCTTGAAATCGTCACTATTAAATACACACAACACAAACACAACCTCCATAATTAACCATTTTCTCTCTTCACCTAGCAGGAGTTTCATAAAATGGAGTTAATGAAAGTCCCCAAGTCACAGGGTTGGTAATAGGTTTCAATGAGAAAAGGAACAGAGACTTGGAGCAGCATAAGGCACTTAATGAGGTGCTTATCGCATCCATGTTTTAATACCCAATAGCTGTAGACTTCATCTTCAGCATCATTGTCTGATTGATTGTATGTCTCACATTTCCTGTTTTATAATAAAATAAATTACAATTCATTAAATATTTGTTTTACTAAAAATACAGTAATCACTAGGTTGGAATTGCCTGAAAATAATGTCACGTCCTGCCAATGTGCCAGGCAATGATCTGGGTAAAGCCCTTCACGGTCTGTAATGTAGTGGGATTTCCCTCCTTTGAAGACAAATTTCTGGCCTGATAACTGGCGCAGACAGAAATCAAGAGCATGGGGCTAAGGAAAACTGCCTCTGAATCAATAAAATAGATAATAAATAACCAAGAACAATTGCCCTAACAGTCATGCAGCAAAGCTCCAAAGTATTTAATCAGTAAGGAAGAGCTCAAGCCCATCCATGGATCATTGACAGATGGGTGATAGATGCTTGGTAGGTAGGTAGGTAGGTAGGTAGGTAGGTAGGTAGGTAGGTGGGTGAGTGGGAGGAAGGGAGGGAGGATGGATAGATAGATAGATAGATAGATAGATAGATAGATAGATAGATAGATAGATAGAAAAATGTCACAATAATTTACATTTGCCTTTTCAGCACCCGGTATAAATCACCTGAAATGCATTAAGTATGAGCAAGTATGTAATAAACTCTTCTTGATAAGTAATGGTATAGTTAAAAACAAAATCAGTCACAAGAGGAAAAAAGAATGATCTGAAAGTAGGCGATGTATGGACAAATAGCAGCATGTTGTCATATATGCTGAAGACACTAATGTATTATATGCAAATTAGTATTGACAGTGATTATGGTTTTCAAGAAATGGTTCACTGGGAGTCTGTGAACTCTGTTTAGGAAGCAGTTGTCACAGTTGTGTATTTGAGAAAAGTTTACTTAGGGACATTAAAAATAAAAGAATCTAGAATCAAGTTTTATGAAGACTGTAGGTGGCAGAGCTTTAATTGATATTTTATTGATTGGTAGAAATAATGAATTATCTTTAATGTTATACTCTTAAAGTAATATCACAACCTGCATAGGAGGTAGATTACCATAATCTCAATAGTCTTTCAAGAGAGAACAGCAATCTTGCAGGCAGACATCGGTTTCTTTCAAGATACAAGTTTGCAACTCCAAAAGAAAATAAATGGCTGTCTTTGAAATCAACTTTGAGGAAGGGCTTTATATTTAAATATTCTCTGTTCTTTATTTACTGTATTTATCTTCCAGTAATATATAATTTTCTCTCTGTTTTTCTGAAGAAGTTAGATTTATGCTTCAAAATTTTGCGTATAATTTGTCTTCAGTATCAAGCTCCCATAACACTTTCTATAATAATACTGCACTATGAGTTGACATTTCTAGGATGTTAAAATCAACTTTGACCTAAGCACAAATATAGTCATTGGATATTTGACAAAGATGCATAGAAAATTTGATGGATAAAAGATAGTCTTTCAGTAAACAGTGCTGGACAATTCAATTGGGCATCCATATACAAAAACAAAAACACCTAGACACACATCTTTCATCTTACCCGAAAATTGCCTCAGAATGAATCATAGACTTAAATATAAAAGAGTATAAAACTTCCAGAAGAAGCCAAAGGAGAACATTTATGGAATCCTTGGTTTGATGATAATTTGTAAATACATCAAAAGCACAATATATGAAAGAAAATACTTGTAAGAGTGGTGATATCCAAAAAGCCACTACAGTCTTATTTCAGTCTCATACTGAAATAAGTATTTCTTCCCTTTCAGTAAAGGGAAGAAAAAGCACTCCTTACATTCATTTGTCCATATTTTACTTATGTCTGTGTCTGTATTTATATTCCATAATGCTTTTGTTTGTTGTAATTTACTTCTGGAACTCATGGGGCAGAGCATATTGACAACTTTTGATACTGGCGCATTTAAATCAGTCCTGTTAATTTTCTTGTTTTGTCATTGTGGCGATCAGTACTGCTGTTCTTTACTTTCATTCTTCCATTTGCAAATGGAAGAGCCTTCTATTCTTGGGTTTAATTATGTACATATGAATTGATTGGAATAATCATCCTAAGTGAAAATGCTGAATAGTATTTCTGAGTGAAATTTCAAACTCATTGCACGATTGAGGCTTTCCCCCTGTCACTGGGCTATGACACTTGGCTACCTCCCCATCACGGTCAGTCCATCATGCAGAGTTCTGGAGCGATGGCTGAGAACAGGTCCTCTGGCTATTGCTAGCAGACAATACGAGAGATAAATATGTATTTGTTGTTTAAGCCTCTAAGTGTTCGGGGGTTTGGTTGTTACTGCAGTATACCATAGCTTATATTGACTGAAAAAGAAAAACAAAAAGATGTTTCCATTGCGCTTTGATAAATACGAGTTATCCATGCTTGATAGTTTGATTTTGATCTTTGCAAGCATCACTATTTCCTTACCTTTTGAAGATGTGAAATAATGAGAAATGAGTATTGGAGGAAGACGCACACAAAACACAGACTCACACATTTTAATTGCTCAGTGAAAATTGTGTGGATTTATTTTGACCAGGAACATATGAGATTTCCCATTTGTTCATAGATATGAATTTTATTTTATTTTATTGTTAGGTTTTGGTTAGTAGTCACGTTGTAAATGAAATTGTTACAACTCTGCTCCGGCCTTCCAGTATTCATTTCTCTCCTGATACAAGCCAGTGACCTTACAATGTGCACCAGGATTGCGTTGGGTTTGCAGAGTATGGGGACCTCCGGCGCCCTGCTTAGCCCCGGCAAGCAGTCCTGTGAGCTGCCCTGGTCCTTGTGGGGAGCAGTCCTGTGAACTGCCCTGGTCCTTGTGGGGAGCAGTCCTGTGAACTGCCCTGGTCCTTGTGGGGAGCAGTCCTGTGAACTGCCCTGGTCTCTGAGGGGCAATGGCTGCTCAGCACGACACTTAACACCTGCCTCTCCAGATATCTGCTCCTCATATTGTGGTTCTGACTGTGGCAGGATGACAGGAATTTAATTTACATAATTGAGAGAAAAAAAACCATAATAACATTGGAGAGAACCGTGCTCAGTATAAACGCAAAAGGAACATTTGTCGAATTACAGGGGAAAAGAAAAAAAGTCTCCTTTTCTGATGTGTTTAGTGGGCAGAATCTGCAGCCTTTCTTTTTCTGCTTTTCAGTGTTGCCTGTAAACAGGGATTTCCTAGAGAACAGTGAGGAATCAATACAATTAGGAAGTTTCCGGATTCAGTTGGCCACATCCTGTATTTGTTTTATCTTTGTCTGAATTGCCCCATAGCTATGAAAACCAGTTTCTCATTTGAAGGCAGGCTAGTAGTCAGGAACTGATTTTATGATTGAATACATTCAGAAACTAAGCTTTATTAGTATAATTATGCAAATGTTCGTAGCCTTGGGACATTTTTTTTTTCAAACAAAATATAGTATCCCTAGGAGACTAATAACCATACAGTTCAGTTTAAGTAGTAAATATTTGTGAAATATTAAAAGCTGAAAACTTTGGGATCTTAGTCTAAGAATTGTTTATTAAAATATTTTAGTCATCTGATTAGTATTGATTCTTTTTTTTTCTAAAATGTAAACCCTAAAATGAGGCACAAATAATTTTTTTTTTTTTTAACAAACGATAGTATGGGAAATGCAATGATGAAGGTAGGCAGAGAAAGTAAGTAGGTAAACATAATAAAACCCCATATAATATTTTTTTTTATTATCTTCCCTTTCTGGAGTATAAGTATGTCATGTGTTAAGTTTCATATAATTACACATTACTTGGAACTTTTGTGTAATTGCTAAAGTACATACATTTTAAAAAGTCATAGTATTCCTTTCTTTATGCAGTGTGGTTCCAAATTCCTTCTGAATTTTTGTTTGTTTGCTTCTCTCAAAACATGTAGGTTAGAGTTACTGATAACTGGATATGTAACGTAAACATGATGGCTACACTTAACACTGCTGTGTGGTGTTTTTGAAAGTTGCTGATAGTAGATCCTAAGAGTGCTCATCACAGGGGAAGATACAATGTATGTTTACCGGGAGTCAAAGGGCAGCACTAGAAGGTTAAATTTATAGGATGCATTGTATGATTAGTTGCACTTATATGAAGAAAGGCGAATAAAGCAAAATGTAAGTATAGATAATCTCCCAAAAGTCAATGTTTATTGAGCTAATTTAGATATCAGAAAGGAGAAGTAACATCAAGTGAAAATCAATAGCATTTGAGTGCTTTCATGTAAAATATAGAAAAAGAAATGACTGCTGATTTTCTCTCAATTAGAATAACATGGGAACACACAAGCACTTTCATCTGTCAAATAGTTACAATTATATTTTATCCATGATCAGTGTCTATCACTCTCACTTCATAAATGGATCACAAACTATTTCACCTTCTTTTTATTTTCCTAGAAATTATTTAGGGCATGTGTGACTTTTAAAAGCGTTATGATAATAGTGTTTCACTTGGGCTGATTGATTACTCTTGAATTCTTTTATTCATATACAAGGATATGTTTTAATTAAAACAATTGTTAATTTCTCAGACATTTCTAGACTTTATATTAATAAGTATGTCTTCAGTTATAGCTACTAATTCAGGTTAGACTCTCAAATGTTCAGGAGGAAAATTACATGGAATGCAAGATAAAGGTGACTAAATTACCTCTAAATATGGAGTTTGTAGCAGGAGTTTTATTTGAGAAAGGGCATTTAGCATTTAAAATCCCACTGAGAGAACCAAATCAGGATTAGGAATAATTTAGTCAGATATGTAATTCTTAGATTCCAAACAAGAACTAAAAGGATCCTAGAAAGTCTTCGTTGATTCCATAAATGACATGGAGAATTTTAAATTAAATTTGTTAATTATAAAAAAAAAAAGTTTCAACGTTTACAAATGATGTATTTTTCCAGAGCTTTTGTGCAAAGAATAAGTAAATATGGTAAACATACCCAGTTTACCATTTTGTTCATCATGGGCTCAAATTTAAAGGCAATTGTTTAAACACCAATTTACTCATACTATAGTTGCCTGTCATTTCATTTTCTCTTGTTCTGTTTGCAAGTGTTTATTAACAATTGCAAAAAACTATGAAAGTAATAATCTATGTTTCTATATGAAGACAGTATAAGTTAAAAGATGTTTGGGAAACCTTTGATAAATGGCTTTCTAATGCATTGTGTTAGATTATTTAGTTGATGATAGAGATAATGATGGATGAACAAGCCGGATAATTTTAGGGATTAGCAAATATTTTCATACACTTGATTTTAGGTCATCGAAGGGTGAAACTGGATTCACCATCATAAAGAATAATTGATGTCCATAAAAGGATCCATTGAGGTTCCACAACACCTCATGGTTTTGTTTTAACCTCAGAGTACAGGGTGGAGATGGGAGCGGTGTTGACACAGTTGTGATGAATCTTGGGGATCAATGACTGACCAAAGCAGTGTCACTGCAGTGGTGGCTGTGTGTAGCATCCAGTAATGCTGTAGCGTGGCCCAGGCCTGGCCAGATTGGGGAGCAAATGGCTGTGAAGGCAACTTTTGCATTGTTGATGGAAATTGTCCTGGTGTGGAAGAAGTACAGGCATTCATTTATGTGTGTCCCTGACTGAAAAGTGTAAACACCATGTTTAATTGCCCTCCTATTACAACAAGCACTGGGGATGGAATAGTTGTTGTAAGATGTGAATGTTTCCCTGTGTCAAGTCATAGCTAAGAGAGAGCATAACTCATCCAACGATAACAGCATTTGAGTGATCACACAAGAATTTTGTAGAATTCAGGAAATGATTCACAGATTCTTAGATTGGCATGGTAAATGACTCAGACCTTACGCATTATTATACCTTATGGCTATAATTTACATCACAGGATAAGCATTTTACGATAGTTCATTTTAGTTGCAGAATGATTGGAAATAAATGTCTGAATTTTGATATTACATTATTTTATTTGAAAGGTTTTCTTGTGTATACATAAGTATCTCCCATGTATAAACTCCTAGTGTTTTGTTTTGTTTTTTTTTTCCTCTCTTGGTCTAAAGAGGAACTACTCTCTGACCTTGTTTTTTTTTTTTGAGGGCGGTGTCACTAGCCCTCTTATATGGGACCCAAACTGGGCCGCTGGCTTCCAAAGCTAGCGCTTAACCACCACACCACTCCGCCGGCCCTGTCAGACCTTTAAAGCAATCTTTTATTTTCTTTTTAATTCCATTACTGGAAAGGTCAGAAGAGAAGATGTTGGTTTGTTTTGGTTTGGGCTTTGTTTGTTTGTTTTTGTATGCCAGTCATAGAGTCAAAACGCATTTGATACTTTCACACATAATGACAAATACCAGCCAGTTTTATTTTTCTTTCTTTATATGTAAATTAAAAAATAAACGAAAACAGTTGAAACAGAAAAAAACAGAAGATTCTAATGTTAGCTGTCAACAAAGAATGACAAAGTAGATAAAAGGCGAGCAGAGAAGTTGGTGTGTTCTTCAGTTACACCAAATTTTACAAAGATCCATTGAAGCTGAAATCAAGTCCCTCTTTAATTGGCTACATTGGCTCTTGGGATCTCAAATTATTTTTGTATTAATTGAAGAAAGCTGAAAGGAATGTCAATGAAAGTTACTCTTCCGTGTCAATTAGTAGCAATCTCTGGCTGATGATTATTATTTTTTGATTAAATATTTTCTCTGTTTCGAGCTACTTTCTGTCACTATGCAGGTCCACCATGTCATTGTGTTTGGTATTCACAGTGATTAGTGTCGTTCCGGAAAGATTCTAGTGACAGAATGATTATTTAGTAGGTGAAAAGCAAAGTGAGCTCTAATGAAGGAAATAAGGTTCAGAGCAAGAACAATACGTGACTAAATGGGAAAAGTCAATTATGAATCTATTTTTGAGGTTGCAAGTGCCCTTGTATATCATTATGAGATTACACACTAAAAATGTAACTAGAACAAATGAAATGGATTTTTCTCTTGGTATAATCGTTATGAGATAATGAGTAGCATTAACATGAAAAATAATACTAAACGAATATAAAACTACATGCAAGTTGGCCCATATTTCCTTTCTGTCTCCTGTGTGTTACTATTTCTGAGGAGGCACTATATGATAAAGTCTGCCTTTCAGAATGTGGATGCAACCTCCCAAAAGGAGTTTTCTAGGAAAGGGAGGAATATGATACTACTGAGTGCAAGCCACCCCTTAGACACGGTGCAATTTGCTATTTCATTCAAACGGCACATGAGTCCAAAAGAGGAAAATTGGCCCTGTTTCCCTGATAACAAGTGAGAAACAAGTAATTGTGTACCACAGCAGAGTTCATTCAGCTAGGGCGACTTAGGCTGTGAAACCAGTTGTATCTTTGCAGCCCATGTTCAAATGGTGTCCCCACCGCAGTACTCTGGAGAGGGAAGAGGGTGAGATGCAAAGTGTGCGAGATGAGGTATGTGGTGCCCTGGGGTTCAAGGTCAAAGACATAGCGTTTGCTTCCAGCAATAATTTTAACTTTTTTCATAATTCAGTATTTTCTCTACCCACTCAACATGCTGCTGTTGGAATAATAGAAATGAAACTCAGCATTGACCCTCCCCTGCCCTTGAACTGAATTATTTAGTTCTTCCTTCACCGAGTCCCAACATGTCCAAGTCAGCCTGGCATTTAATTAATCCACAGTCTGACCTCTTCCTTGCCAGCTGTTTACCCACTCAACTCAACTACTCCACGCAGACCATAAAATCCAGGTGAATTAACCACTTACTTGTTCTCAACCTCTTCTTTCCATCTGCCCCTTTATTCATGTTGGCCTGAATAAAGCTGAATGGGCATATATTCATATAATTTATTATCTTAAAAACTATATGCACTGCATTAGCTATATTATCTTTTATTTTAGAAATAAGAATCCTATGTTCCTACTTTCTGAGTGTTCTCAATAAAAAGTTAGAGTATGAAAATACTACCTTGAAAGTGCCCCATGGAAGTATGTATGTAAGATGATTCCACATAGCACATAGCTCCTCTTTTAAGAATACCCCTTAAAATCTATGCAAGTGACATGACAAGTCCATAATGGGCTTATCTTACATAAAGAACTGAATATTGATAAAATATACAGTTAAACATAACTGTTAAAGTATTTTCAGTCTATTTCAATGTATTAAGTTAAAACAGGAAAAGACATTTATATTAAGCTAATATTTCAAGTGCAAGTGCTAACTTCTGACATACTTTATCAATTAACAAATATGAACGATGAAAAACAAAACCCCACATATTGATAAATGAACTGTAATCATTTGTGAACATTAAAGTTGAGAAAGACCCAGCTGTCACATTTTGCAGATCAGAAAATTGGTTCAGAGAAGCAAGATCACTTTTTCTTAGCTCACTGAGGTTTTTCCCAAGAAGTTCAGCTTAAAAGATGGGCATTAACTCTTGATTATGAAGCATTTTGGGCTATCATAAATCCTCCTATTGAAATGAAGATGTTAGACTTGATTATATCTGAAGTATTATTGAGAGAAAAAAATTCAGGATTCACTTTCTTTTTCTCATTCATTTGACAATTCTGTTTCTGTAACAATTTTGTGCTTCAAATGATTTTAGATAATACATGATAGCTTTGCTTTTTGTTCAATTACATTTTAAACAATAACTAAAATGTACTCTTTTTTTGAAAATGATATAGTTGTTGTATGTAGTTAGGGCATATCCTTACCTTCACTATTTACATTTCCCCATTGTACAATTTTATCATTAAGATGTTACGATCTTTAGAATTGCAATTTATTGGGTTGTCAGAAAAGTTAAAACACATTTTTTTCTATGTTTTTCATTGCAAAAATGCATCATGACTTTTCCGACAACCCAATAGTTTCTGTAAGAATTTGGCAATATATGGGATGATAGGAAATTTCAGCCTAATGGACTATTGTGAGAGTTGATATCTTAATCGTTCATTCAAATATGTGGACTTTTTATTGATAACATATAGAATTTCACATATGCATTCAATGTATATAAATTATGGGGTTTTTATTTTGAAAAAATTGATCTCTAGATCAACTTTATAGGAAACTTGAATTATACTTTTCTGAATTTTTCATATGTTCCTGAGATGCATTCTTCTGTAAAAGTGATCACTGAATTGGCCTTGAAATAACTAATATGGCATTTAATTTTTCTCAGCAGTTTATTCTGGTTGTGAACATCTGATTAAGTGTTTAAGAATAAAATAAATCAAGTGGATAGTCTAGCCTTTTATAATTCCTGTGAATTCCTCACCTGTGGACTGTCAGCTCTATAATAAATAGTTCCTCCCAAATTTTAAAACATAAAATTATTGCCATCCAGGAAATGTCAATGCAGTAAAAATAAAATTTTAATTATTTTAATGTTTTAATTATGCCTTCAATTAAAACCTGAGAATTAATAGTTGGCAAAATCACAGTCATTGAAAGAAAGTATACTATATAATGGAAACAATTAAAGCAGTGATTTACAGTATATACTGGTCATTAAGGTTTTACACAAAAAGCTTGGGAAGTTTCTTTTATTTTATTTTATACAAAAGCACTTTTGAAAATACTTTGATTTTTGTTATGGACTAAATGTTTCTGTCCTGAATCGCCCCAAATTTGTATGTTGAGATCCTCTGACCCAATGTGGTGGTATCTGGAGATCTGGCCTTTGGGAGGTAATTAGAGTTAGATTAGGTCTTGAGAGGGGGCCCCTCCTAATGAGATGAGTGTCCTTAAAAAGACTGGGAAGAGAGAGACATCTCTTTCTCAGCACCCATTCCCTGAAGAAAGGCCAGATGAGAACCTGAGGCTACAGGGAGAAGTTATCTGCAAGCCAGGAAGAGAGTTGTTACCAGGAGGCACATCAGCTGGCATCTTGACCATTAGAGGTCCCAACCTTTGGACTCTGAGAACAAAATGTTGTTTGTTGTGACAACCCGTGCCGACTGAGGCAATCCTGCACATAAAGCCAGTGAAAATATTTTGCCTTAAGTTAAAATGACAATTTCGTGTAATACTTTATTCTTCATTAAATTTGATACACAAAGAATTCTTTTAAAAAGCTGCTTTAGTGAGAAATTAATTACATATCTCTATATAATATATACATATATGTAACATATACATATATAATACATATATATGTATATATACATGTGTATTATATGTGTATATATTTCTGATAACATTATTTATGATCATTAATTGTTCATTTATTTATTCTCAAATGTTTATTGAGAGGCTTTATGCTTGTCTGTATTATAGGCACTGAACATTAAGCAAATAAAATAAGAACTCCTTGCTAAAGGAGACAAGACAGTAAACACAAACCAGGTGAATTGATTCACATGGGAATAAATTCTAGGGAGAAAATGAAAGAAAATGGTGAACTAGGAAATGCCTTTGAGGAGAGGGAGGCTACTTTGAAGCAGTTTATAAAAGAATAATATTTAAACAGAAACTTGATTAAAAAGTAGGAAGCCATCTGATCACCTGGGAAATCATTTTACAGGATAGAAGACACTAGCTGCTAAAACCTCCAAAACTTTTTGCTACCTGTATTTTCAGACTTTTAAACATGTTTAATCTTGTTTAAACTTGTATGGGAGTTTATTGTTTAAGGAATGCAACCAATGTTTCTTCAGCAATGTTGAGCTTTAGTTAGATTACCTTACCTAGTCCTCATATCTATGTAAGGTAATGGAATTCATATTCCCTTTGAAAGTACAGACTCCTCCCTTTACTACATCAGAATCACACACAACAAGCTGCTAGACAGCTTCCTCTCTCAGTAGCAGACCACCCTCTACACTAGAACCACTGTCTATACAGCTTTCACTTTTGACTTTTTTTTTTTTTTTTTAGTTGAGCCATCCTGCCACCTGTTGGCAGCTCAATGGCTGCTCAGCTCAGGCCGGGCATCGAACTGCTGTTGCTCAGAGCTCAGCTCGCACTCTTGAGCGAACTCTTAACTAACTGAGCCACTTGGCCAGCCCTTATACAGCTTTCACTTTTTAAGGAAAGAAATTTGTTAATTTAGTTGTGAGGATTTTAGTGAACCCCTTGATATAACTTGAGAAATCCTACAACATTAAAACTATATGATTGAGTCACACAGTCTTCCTAACAAGTATAGTCGTATCAAGTATGTATATTATGTGGTATGCACTAGGGTAAAATTTTATAATTCAACAGATTGCTTTGATTAAGGCAGCTATAAACATCATGTTCTTTTATACAGGATAAGTTTTCAAGATATAATATATCTATGGTGTTCTGATGAAAAGTATCATGAGTATCTAACTGAAGAAATCTTCCTTCCTTCCTTTAGATACATTTATGTGAGAATGATACACTTTCTGAGTAATCTTCGCTGATAAATGCTTGAAGTACTTAAAAAAATTGCTATAAAATATAAATTATTTATAGTTATTAGTGCTGTTAATAATACTATTTGTTTTAAAACGTGTGGTAATGTTATCACCATTCCAAGATGTATTAGATAAGCTACAGGGAATTCTTTCTACTTCAAATGGCCAATAAGTCATAACTGCAGGACTTACCTAAATTTATACTCAAATGCATTGTGTGTGTGTATAAACAATTCTAGTTAAGAAAACCTCAGCTCTTCATGATTTCAATTATTAAAAATACTTTCATGAAATGGATACTTTTAAAAAATGTATTTAAAAACTAGATCTTATTTTTCATGGTAAAACCAAGAAACAATTGTATAAGCAATCATTTTTCTGAATATTTAGTTTTTTGAAAGATATGTAGTTTAACCCCCATAATATACAACCATATAATGTCCACCCAAGAACTTATACTACAGTTGCCGGGTACAGTTTTCTCAATGTTTTATAACTTACATCAAGTGACACTTGTGTCAAAGAAATTTCACATATAGGATCTTTGGTCCTCTCATTAATCCTTTGGGATGGACAAGGTAAACATTCAAGCTCAAGTTTGCGAACTGTCAGTGACCTCTCAGTGCTTCCTTTTTGTCACTCGGGAAAGGAAGAAAGTGAATATAAATTCCAAAAAATGATATGACTCCTACACTCTTGCAAAATTCCAGACTTAGCTTTTGTATCTACCATTATCTTTAAGTCATGAAGAAAACATCTTTATTTTTTCTAGGGTCAGCATCACACTGAGTTCCAGGGCAGATCCCGTCCAACACTTCAGACATGAAAAATAAGGTAAAGTGGATGATTCCTTTTCACGTCTATAAATGATTCCACCCTTTATTCCACCCACTTTATGAAGGAGCAGCAGTTGTTATATCTGAACCTCAAATTCAAGTAGCGCTATTGCAAGTGAAGCTTACATTCTTTACCTTATGCACCTGACCCTCCAAACATCTCTCGGTGATTTGCTGAGCTTTTACCATATTGTAAAGCAGCTCGTATTCCGCAGAATGTGCCATTAAATCCGTCTAGATATCTAATATGCGAAGGTGATCTGAAAGTTCTCATCTGCTACGTATGGATCGGAAGGAAACATAATTCATTCCTGATACATAAATCTATGTTAAAAATGCAAGTCATTGCCTTTATTCATCTATGTTTACGTAGATTGGTTGACACATCATTTTTTGGGGGGGATTTATTTTGCGTTTTTAATTTTGCCAGAAATTTGAAAGTATGAAAACAAAAGGTATTCTGTGTTGTGAACATAAACTTTAAAAAATATTTTGTGATCCATGCCAAGTAAGAAAATACCTCAAAACTTAGTAGACTCTTTTTTAAAGTTTCTTTTGAGGTCTCTGTGTGTCCATTGGGGCTCAGCGAGGGTTATGGGGCAGCTCAGGCAGTCGCGTCTTCACAGGTCTCTTTCCTCCGTGGGGAAGCAGCTTACTCAGGGCATGTTCGTATTGTAATGGCAATCAGAAACACCGCAGACTTAACGCCTGCTCCCATGTCACCCATGTGTGCCATCTCCAAAGCAAGCCACACAACCAAGTCCTATGTCTAGGGGGCGGTAAAGATGGGTCCATTATGAGACCATAGGAAAGATGCGGCTGCGGGCAGCAGCTGAACTCTTCAAAGTACAGCTAGAATGGCTGTTGCCAGCGGCTGAGAGGTGGCAGAAGTGGGTCAAGGCTACAAACTTCCAGCTGTAAGACAAGAAGGTTCTGAAGGTCTCATATTATATTAATAGTTAATGATGCCATGTTGTTTACTTGAAAGGTGCTAAGAGAGTAGACCTTAAAAGCTATCACCCCAAACAAGAAATGGTAGTTATGTGATGCAATGCAGGTGTTAGGTAATGCTGTGGTGTCATTATTTTGAGATCTATAAGTGTATCAAATAAGCAGGTTGTACACCTTAAACTTATACAATTTTATTATATGTCAATTTTATCTCAATAAAGCAAGGGGAAATTTTAAGATAAAGGCAGTAAAATTTTCACACACACACACGTACACACACACATATGCAAGTATTGGATTCAGAGACAGGAAATAGACCAATTGTAGTAATTTAATTTCTAAAATAAAAATTGAGCATGCTGATGTATATCCCTAATGAGAAATTAAGACATGAATAATAAAGCTGAATTCATCAGTAAATATGAGGTTCAACAGATATAATTCGACTTTACAATACACTTATCCTACAAAGTGTATTGTAAAATAGCTTAAAATTCAATATAATTGTAGTTGCTTTATTATTCTTCAACAAATAAATATCACAGAAGAACTACATGCCACAAACTCTTACTGATTTTAAGAGTAAAATAACATGCCTTCGAATCTTCCTATATGCTAAGAACTGTGCTAAAAATGTCCATAGGACTTAATTTAATCTTCACCAAAACACCATGAGGTGGATACGATTTTCCCAAATTTATGGAGGAGAAAAATTGAGCTACAAAGTTTAACTAATGTGTCTAGGATCAAGGATATGATTTAAACTCATGCACTCTATACCTATGGAACATTCATTCCTGTGAAAACCAATTTGTCTACAAGTAAATATTGTCTGGATTTTCAAGTACTTGTAAATTAATGCCAAATATAAAAATAGATTTAAAATAGCAATGTGCTGTGAAAACTCAAGAAAAATATTTGGACATAAGCAAGACAAATATTTTCCAATATTCAGTCTGAGGAAAATATGATTAAAAATTCTAGAACAATTTTATTCCCTGACCAAAAATCAATCTTGCTTCTAAAACTGCCCTGATATTTTTTTTCTTGCGTTTAGGCATCTATTAAACAGAACCAGAATTGCATAAAACTGTTATATCAGTTAATATACGTAAAGTACCTTGACTTACTCTCATAAGTTCATAGTAATATTAATGCATATCATTGCCAAAAAATATAGTGACTTAATGTCAATTTTCAACATAACGATGTATTTTGTAATCTAAATCTAAATAAGTTTGATAGTGAATTCAATAATGTAATTCTATAATTTATCATAGGGAAAAATACCCCACATAACACATAAAGCACATCTCAATGCCTTTAGGGGACAGCCACATCCCATAAAAACACTCAGCATTTTTGCAGAAGTAAAGGAAGAGGTAGGAAATATTATTTTCAAATGTCCTGTGCATTCATTCACACAGGAACAATTTTGAATCCAAATCAGAACTGGTAGAATAATGGACACGTTTAAACAGTTATCAAATTAGTTTGCCCAATTGCCTGTGACGAGCATGGGTGACACTATTTTCGTTTTGACACTCTTTTGAAATCAGAAGTTCCCATGTCCTCAGATATGTCCCAAAAATCTTGACTCTCCTAGAACGTGCTTGAAAGCTGCACTAAACATTCTGCTTCCCGTTTGTCCATGTCCTGCCCGTGTCCCGCTCTGGGGCTTTGCCTACTCACAGACCAGGCTTTCAACACTTCATTGAGTGAACCTGCGCCTTCTAATCTTCACATAACAGCCTGTCGGTTCCTAGATTTTCTACAGTGACTCTAAGTGTGAGATACCAGTGGAACGTGCTGATTTTTCTATGACCCTGAAATCTTTGGGATCTCATAAGAACAGGGCTGAGAGTTAGAAAAGGCCAGACTCCCGCCAGGAGGTTATGTGCTACATCCTGAAATATCCATCCTCGGCCTCCAAGGCTGAATCCTGAAGCCTTCTCCATATATCAGCAAATCTTTACATCATTAATCTTCTAGATACGCACCCAAAATGAACATCCCAGAGCACGTGTCCCAAACAACTGTCAATAGGTGAGAAACAGAGAGCTTCCCAATGATCAGAGAGCAGTCTAAAAAGAACATCTCCTTCTACTTGGAACAAAATCTCAGTTAAAAATATGTTTCCTTACAATATGACTTTTTTCATTATTGAGACAAATACTTTGCCAAAATATAATATACCAAAGGGAGTGTTTGAAAAAACAATTCATGATGTACAAACATACTCAAGAATTGATGCTTTGATTCTTCTTGAATATCATTCAGCCCTAAATGTCTGTGGTTTGTCTTGAATATATATAATACTTTTTAAAAAAAAATTTTTAATGCTTTATTATGTCACTGTTATAGCACTTCTGACTGCAGCATGTAAGTAAGTTATGCTTTGGCAGAAAGCACACAAACACAGCTATAGCCAATTTATTTTAGCCGAGGACTGAAAAAGGAATAAAGGTGGTGTGATGACCACATGGGGAAGATATGCTAAAAAATTGCTTCTTCCTGGCAGCCATGGTCCTAACTTTGTTTCCAGTGGCTGCTGATCTCCACAGAGAACTTTCCAGAGTTGAAAAAACAACATAGCTCTCATCATCAGTGCTCAGAACAGTGTATCAGAAGAGACGCTCACCGTGTATGTTGCTTTCATTTAAGGATTTACACTCATGAGCCTTCCTTATTTCTGAGAGCGTGAAAACAAGACCACACTCTCATCCAGAGAGGGAAAGCGATCAGTCTCTTGGTGTCACAATATAATATCTCTGTTTCTATCTTTCCAATAACCCAGACCATGCCCTGATGTCAGTTTAATTTTCTTGTACAGGGGTGGAACTGACAATGAGTTTTGTCTAGGGACCTGGATCATAAAGTAATTTTACTGTCCATACCAATAACCTACCTTTCTGGGAGATCAGGAAGATATTATGGAAATTTAAAGAGTGGGACACTGAATTCCAGAGAAATAAAGTAATATGCTTGGTGTCATAGAGCCAGTTATAGATAAGTGAAAAAGTCCCTGAGGCCAGCCCAGATGGCTTGTCACAGCTCCAAACTATTATTTTATTAAGAAATTATAGCTACATAAACTTTTCTGAACATCATGACATTGAAAAAAGCCAATTTAGAAATGAAAGTATAAAGTTCATAAAACTATATTAGAAAATAAACTATTTGCTGGTAGCCATTACTGTTTGCCTAGTGTTTTTCTGTAAGGTGTTAGAGGAAGACTGGTTTCAGATATTGTCTTAAATATAATTCTAAACTAAAAATAAATTCTGTGATTTGTCAATATTTAGAAGTTACATGGAATCTACAAGAAAAATCTATATTAAGGAGATTAGAATCTAGATATTGAGGGAAATAAAATATTATATTTATTAAATAATAGTCTTTCTATAGCAGTTGCCTAGAACCAGCATATTATTCTAACCTGCAAAATAGTGGACACAAAGGAGAAAAATTATAAAAACATTTAAAATGACCATCATCATTAGACACCCATGGAGACAAGTGGAATGATTAAACAGAGGACTCTCACAGAAAACACTGAATCCTATGCAATGATAAAGGTTTTTGTTTTGTTTAGAAGGAACTTAAACCAAAAATAGTTCTGTATTGCTGAAAGTCAAAGGGAGCTAGAAGTCTGCCGACTAACACAGCTCAAGACAGATTAGCTGCACTCCTCAGATAAAAACAAGTTCTTTCTAACTTCACTGGTAAATTTTTACCTCCTAAATTCCTCAGAGACTTTGATCTATCAGTTATCCCTTATTCCACAGTATCTTGAACTTCTTGTTTTTTTCCCCAATAGCTCACTAACTCTTTCCCCTCATAATATAATAAGTATTTTCAAATGTCTTTCAAATCTTATACGATAGAGAAGGGTAGGGGGCCCCTGGGAAAGGGAAGGGAAAGGTTTGAACAAAGTGTACACCCCCCAAAATGTATTCACTCAATAGCACGTCCCGTTAGAGCTATTAAATATTTTCTCTTTCCCATCAGGGTAAAGTCTCTTGAAATTAGCATCTTTTTCACTGATTTCTCTACCTCCAGGTCACCCTTGAACCTTTTTGTCCCCACTCATCCATCTACTGAAATGGTTCTGGCTGGTGACACCAGTGGCCGAGGTAGTAAATCCATAGCATACAAATGCATCCTCAAAACCTTTGACTTCTCTAAAGGATGTTGACATGGAGCTGGTTAGCAGTTACTTGTAATCCCGATGGATTCCATTCCCTGACTCCTGGGGTTTAGGATGTTATTTACAGTCTGCTAGTGAGATGTTCTTTCGGGAGGTTGGAAAGCAGAAGCAACATGAGTTTCTGCCTCTGGCAATGCAGCAGCGAAAGCAAGGGCTTTTGGCACACGTGGGTATTGGCAGCCACTGGCCAACCTCCATGTCCCACTGGCAGCCAGCAGTGGGTGCACAGCAGCTGTGACTGCAGCAGGTGTGTGGGTGCAGCTTTCTGAATTCTGGGCCTTGGCAGCAACTTCTGGGCCTCTTGTATGCAGATTGTAGTGACATGACTTAAAGACCTGCCACTAGCCTGACCCAACTTCTCTCCCTCCAGCCCCTCTAGCAATTCAGCAAGTCCTTTATTCCCTCAGATAGATCCCTTACTGATGGGCGTGCATAGAGTGGTGGTTCTTCTACCCTAAACTCGGATTATGCAGTATTTTCTTACCATGGGGAGCTCTAGGATTAGACATTTAGTGATGGGAATTTGAGATTAATTTTTATGTATGATTATCTGTATCAACTTGACATAACAAAATATGAGATGCACATTTTGATCCTGCAGATTATAACATTATATAAGTAGGTGATGTATGCAGATTATAATATCAATTGAATCTCATTATTATCAAAGCACTTATATGAGTTAGAGGACTGATTGGGAAAGGAATCTGATAATAGGAATGCTATCTTTAGTGGATTCCTGGAGCTCACAAATCCCATTTAGCCTTCTTGGCAAGAGGAATTAGCTCTGTTCTGCAGTGTGAGTGAGGGGAAGTTGGCCCTCCCTGGCTTGATGGCCTTTTCACTGATCTCATATCGATGGTGACTGACCTGACTTAAATAGATGGACAGCTCACTAAAGCATTAATAATATGCATCTACACCTGCATCAATGTCTTTACACAGAGACTTGCAGTAAGTATGTCTTCACAATGAAGATTCTAAGCCTCTCAACCAGGCCCCCATCCGAGTGAGTTTTCATTCCCAGCTGTCCTGAAAATAGAGGTGGCCCAGCATCTTAAGTAAGGGTTCCATCCTAAAAGTTGTCTGGGTTTCAAAGCAGAAAGGAGACTGACCTTACAAAGTTGTAAAGGTAGACTCCTGCTGGATTCCAAGAGTAAGATGGACTTTCAAACAACGTGTTTCATGTATTCCAAGAATACCCAGGTCGCAACTGTACATCTTTGCAGCATCCCCGCAGAGAGACTTACAGCCATGTGCCCAGGAGATGGTGCCCTGGGGGGAAAAAAAATATTTAGACTTTGCTGAAACCTTTGTCCTCTGGCTTTGGACTACTGCTAATCACAGGAGACAAAAAAAAGAAAGAGATGTAGCATAGATAGTTAATTTTCACTGAATGTTTATGTTGTCTCTGTTTCAGAGCTTAGATTTAGATTGGCGCAGTATGACTCGCTTTGTCTAATAGAACCATCTTGCCTCCTGAATTTGTCTCTTCCTCTGCTAAAGCATGATATTCTTGGAGGTACCACATAGCGGGTTTCACTGCTTCCAAGATGGCAGCTTCCACTTGAGTAAAATCCATCTGTGATATAAATAGTGTCTTATCATATTGAAGCACTCATGTTTTAGGATTTTAGCATGGTGTATTGTCTCATAACAAATACAGAAATTGGTATCTGATTTTTTTTTTAATTAAAGTTTATTGGGGTGACAATGGTTAGTAAAGTTGCATAGGTTTCAGGTGTACAATTCTGTAATGCATCATCTTTATATCACATTGTGTGTTCACCACCCAGGGTCTGTTCTCCTTCCATCACCATGTATTTGATGGGTTATTGCTATAACAACAGCAGGCAAAAAATCTCTAATACTGGCTTCGTGACTGGTTGTAGATAATGATGAAACTGGAGAGTAGAGAGCTAGCACATGTCGTAAGCCATTTGGTAAAGTGCTACCTGCAATAAGTCTGAAGACAAATGTGTGCCTACCTAACATGTCGCTCCAGTGGAGGCAAGGGTAAACACACACACACACACACACACACACACACACACACACACACACACAGTGTGGTGGGTGGGAATGCCTGTGTTTACCAAATTATTATGAAAAAGAGTTGGCAGAGGAAAAGTTGTCTGGATTTCAAGGCAGAAAGGAGACTGACCTTACAAAGTTGTAAAGGTACACTCCTGCTAGATTCCAAGAGTAAGACGGAATTTCAAACGACGTGTTTCATGTATTCCAAGAGTCCCCAGGTTGCAAAATACAGGGGGGGAACTCCTCCACTTAGAATAAGTCTACAAGTGATGTTTATTAGCATGATACGAAAACTCAAACTTTAGTGACCCTTTTTTAAGCTATGTCCCTGCCTAGGAAAACAATATGTTAGAGGAGTTAATGTCTCTCTTCCATAGATGTAACTAAATTCCTGTCAAATTTCCAAGAGATTTTCCTGGGCTTTTAATAGAATAATTCTAAAGTTAATCTATGAAAATAAATGTACCAGGATGCCCCCTAAAAAAATGTATCCGTATTTTAAGAGATAAAAAAAATTATGCAAGTAGCCAGAAGTCTAAAAAAACCTTAACTAGAGTCTAAATGTATCTCTGGTGATGAAATCACCATTATTTATTTCACTTTTTTCTTCATATTTCCCTCTGTCTTTTCTAATTTATTTTGTATGGTGGGCCCACGTCACATGGGTTAAAATGAATTCTATAGTAAATAACTTGTTTTTTTCCTTTCATAGTATCTCTTTAGTCATTCTTATATCATGCATTTTTACATGTCTTCAATGTATTATAAACTTCTTGATATAAAAATTTTTTCATTATTATTACAGAAAAATGTCACACAGATTGGGCACATTGAAAATTGTGTTAAAAAGTATGCTTCTCAGTGTAAGAAGGACCTCTTTTATAATGTTTTCATTAAAATGACTTATCCTTGCCTGAACGTGACATAATTTGCCTTAGCATAAAACTAGCTTTCAGAGGCAACTTGAATATATTTTGTAGAAAATTTCAGGGAAACTTATTGTAAGTAACTCAGCCTATGGCCATCTATAAAACCTCAGTGCTGTGCTACATTGCAGGAGGCTACCACACACAGTGACCCCACAATGACCATCCCCAGAGCCATGACCTCCATGAGGGCAGAACATGTGTCTTACCCAGCTCTGCATTTCCATGCAGAGTACATTGCCTTACACATAGGTAGCACTTATTATTTACATGTTGTGTAAATAAATGACTTCATGGTTTTCTAAGCACAATCTTGCCATGGTTCTTCTGCTATTAATGAAGATCCTAGCCTAATACTTCAAATTGCTCTGATGTCGCCATGTTCGGAAAAGCCACAATTCGAATGTTTAGTATGCAGTTCCTAAAAATGTTTCTTTTTTTTCTTCTTCAAAGACTGATACTTTGATTAAAAATGCAGGCAGTCCCCACAGTTCAGATGACTAGGAGCGTTTCTGCAAACAACCACAGAAAGCAACCCAGTCAATTTCAATCGCGAGCTTTGGAGCACTCTCTAAAAATCCCTTGTTAGAAGCGTGGGAGATCCTTTCCTCATCGCTGTGTCTGCAGCAGCGTTCGGGTGGTTGTTTCAATCAATCTGTTTTACTTTACCTTGTGTGGGTTAAGTATTTTTATTCTTCTGATTCACTTCTCCATCACTGGTACCACATATTAAACTGCATCCTGTAATGAACATTGGGGTTGCTGTGAAAAAACATAAGAGCTGACTGTTTTTTTTGTTTTTTTTGAGGGCAGTGTCACTGGCCCTCATATGTGGGACCCGAACCCGGGCCGCTGGCTTCCCAAACTAGTGCTTAACCACCGGGTCACTCAGCCGGCCCAAGAACTGACTGTTTTAATAGACCATTTATGAGTAGACAGTGTTGGGGGCGTCTTCCCCCATCCCCGCCCATTTGACCACTGCCCTAGGTCACAGCTTCTCCACCAGCATCTGTGTTCTGTTCAGCTCAGTCCCTGCCTAGATCAATGTCTCCCCATGAATTCCTTTAGGCTCTAGGAATGCCTGTGTGTGAAAAGTCAGAAATGCTGAGGAAGATTTTTATCCATCTTTATCCCCCCAGAGTGACTTGAGCCCATTATTGATGTGTTAGGGGTTATAAAATCCAGCCTTTTTTTTCCCCTGCAGGAAGCATAAACTGTGAGGCATAATTTATCCTCCAGAGTTTCTTGAGGGATAAGGTTGAGTCTAGAACTTCATCGAAATTGCAGCTTTGTTTAGCATCTGTTCATCTTGATTAGAGTAATGTGACCTTTCAGTATAAAAATAGCTTATAGCTTTATTTGTGCAAAGTGAATCTGTACTACACATATAATCGAAATGCTTTTCCAGAAGTGTCTTTTAGTTAATCTTTTTGGCAATATTTACTTATATAATATGAATGCATATTATATTTATATACTGTCCAGTCACTGTGGATTCTATTTCTGTGTTCATGTTGTCTATATCCTAAAGAATGAGCAGAAAAAAAGGGAACCATTTATAAAATAACAAAGAGAAAAAATGATCAATGATGTAAATATTGCCGAATTACAGAATAAGGAGAGCAAGCTGATTTAAGTAAGGTGATCAAGAAGTGTTTCTTTGAGTTAGTATCACTGAAATGCAAATCTGAAAGGTGGCTGGGGTCTAGCTTTGCTGAACGTACACAGAAGGAAGACTAGTGCAAAGGCCCTGAGGCATGAAGTTCAAGGGTGACCAGGGGTGGGAGAGGAACATCAGTTGAGACTTAAGAGTTTAGGAAGTGTTAAGTAACTGAAAACTTTGTTTTTATTCTAACTTAAATGGAGATTCTCTGTGGATGTTTAAAGAATAGGGAGACATTTAAGTGGTACTTATTTTAAAATATCACTCTGGCTGCCATGGAAAGGAGTAAAGATTGGAATTCAGGGATCCAGTTAGAACTCTCTTGCTATGGCAAATTCCATTATTAACTGTTAAGATAGTGAAAACACACAATTTAGAACCCACATTATTTAGTGTTGAAGGAGGCAAGATGAGGTCAAGGAAAAATATGAATTTTCACTTTTGACAAATGGAAAATAATGATGCCACTACTCAGATATGAAGGATGAGGTTAGATGATAGAAAACCAAGAGTTCCACTTTTGGAACTGCTGTCTTTTCAGATATCTAAAAGCTGTCCAAATAGAATATTCTAGAGTAGACATTAGAAGAGAAGTCATAACAAAAGATATAAATTTGTCAATTATCTACTTAAAGGAGGTATGTAAAGATGTGACATGATAACCACTTCAGGAGAATAAAAAATAACAAAACAAAAAACAATGGACCACTTTTGACCCCTTATTCAGTCCAACATATAAAGAAGTCAGGAAATATTTAGTGTTGGTCAGAAAGATGAAAAGAAGTATAGGAGAGTGTGACGTCAGGGAAGGCAAGAAAAGAAAATCCCTTGGAGAGTGAAAGTACTCCATTGTGAATGGTGAGGAAGGAAATGTCTTGGGTTTACTAACTTGGAAATGATTGCCATCCAATTATGAGTTTATAGCAAAAAACAAACTGCAGTGGTTGAATAGTGAATGGGAAGGCATAAGGGCTATGAAGTGATAGCTGAAGGGGAAAAAGGTTTTAAGAGAGGTTTATAGATGTTTTTGTTTTTACTTTGTTTTATTTAGTGAAGGTAATCAAGCATCATTTTATGTTTTTCTGGATTTTCCGGTATCGTCTTTCCTCAACTCATAAAATCAATACCTTATTCTTCATCAGACTTGAAATGACTTATCCCCTCCCCATTCGGTCCTCAAATTCCTTATTTAAAAAAATATATATATAATCTAAGTTATAACAAGAAATCATATGCAATAAAAAGTTTTCATACAATTAATTCTTTAAAAAAGATATTTCAGACGGGTGTTACTATAGTGCAGAAATTGGCACAGGTTGGGGCTGGGGGTGTAAAGAAGTGCATCACTCACAGGCGCTCCTACTCTCAAGCTTGTAGACCCTCTAGGAAAGAAAAAACAAAACCAGAAAACATGAAAATCAAAACTTTCGATATATTCTAAGCACCAACAGCAGCACATTACCTTGTTTTTAGTGCATATGGTTTTCCTTGGAGTTTCAGCAAAGGTTCAACAGTGGGGATATATTCTTGACAGAAACAAAGGATTGAGCTAGAAGGTGATCATAGAAGGAGATTTCCACCAGGACTAATGGTGGCTGTAGGGGTACATTTATATGAAAGAGCAGAGTGCGCTCATAAACTGTGGATTCTGTGGAATTTCCAGAAATGAAGGTAGTGATATGGAGGTCAGAAAGACGATCTGAGACCTAATGTGAAAAACCTTCAGACAGCTAACGATGAATTTGACTGATAGGTGAGTTATGTAGAACTTTGTTTAAAAAGAGAATAAAAGTGTGAAGCTGAGGACTAGCATTGCATTGTTTTCCCTCAATATCTGAACATTTTAGGCAGAGGAGAGGAATGATCATATATGCAGTTCAGAAAGGTACTTTTGACAGCAGGGTTGAGAATATATGACATGAAAAGACTGAAGGCAAAATGTGAGGATTTCATTTGATCAGATCATGAAGGTTCAAACTAAACTGTTGGCAGTGGGAATGAAGAGGAAGGTGAAATTTGAGAGAGATTTCTGAACTAGATGTAATAGTCCTCTGTGACAAATGGATACGATGGTGGGGTGAGAGAGAAGTTGAGAATTCACTAACGTTTAAGAAGCATCTGCCCATAAGGCTTGTGCTGGGTGTTTTTCACGTACAGTATCTCACATGAATTTCGATTCCTCTGCAAATGGGATCTTATTATCTTCACTTGTAAGATGAGCATAGGGTGGTATGGAAAGGGAGAGCCCTTTGCTCAAGATTTTATAGTTAACAATAACCAATCAATACTTGAACTCCAATTGTTTTATTCATCTCCACCTATTATAGCTTGGTTTCCTCATTTCTAATTTCAACTTTCTGACTTTCTCAGGGGCTACTATACTCCTGAATGGCAAAAAAAACAACAACCCTGAAAGACTAGTTTTGACATACTTTTAAACAATCAACATATGTCTTTAGACACACAGGTAACTAATTGCTCTGCTAATAACTTGCCTTTGTATAGTGGGTTACAGGACTGAAAACCCTAATTTATAGGTTCTTTTATTTAAGCCTCAGCCTTGTGAATAAATGAGGCAGATTTCAGATGAGGACATTGCCTACTTCCCAGCTTTTTAATCACCACACCTTTCTTCCGTGTTTTTTAGTCCATCACCATTAGATATTTGAATGACAAAGAGTTTCACCATTTGCAAGAAATGATCAAATCTGAGAGCTGGAAAGAGACTTAGAAGGTATCAAGTCCAATTTTCCCATTCACACATGATAAAAATTTGACCTGCTGAATAAATGATTCACCTAGAGTCACAAACTGAACTCAAGTTCTCGAATCTTTTATATCCCTTTTTATAATCAATCTCTCTCTCTCTCTCTCTCTCTCTCTCTCTCTCTCTCTCTCTCTCTCTCTCAAATCATTCCTTGCTTTGCTTTTAATAACATTGCTAATAAGCTCTAGAGTCTTTCTCCTGGTAAAAATTTGCCTCTTCAAAGGTGAAAAGCCCATTTTAGTAAAATAAATTAAATGTTTCCATTTTGAGATGAAAATTATTTTTCCTAAGAAACATAGCTTTATTGTTTTGCCCCATCAAAAATATGGGTCCTGTGTAGTCATCTGCTAAGGAATTAACAAACATTGATAACTAGTAAGTGACCATCATCCAAGCCCAAGAAAATGTCAGTTACTTTGTATGCCCACCTTGGTTGCTGGGGTAATTGTACTTATTTTAATCTTTCCCTGTTTACCCATTTGATTTAGCTTTTTGAAATCACTTTAAGTTTATTCTTTAAGATAGTCTGCACAAACATTTAACCAAATTACAACTCTAGAAGCTTTTTCATTTTAAAGCAGATATATCATTAACAAGATGGATAAATGAATAAAGATCAACATAGTGTCTAATACTCCTATAATCATCTCACTTCTGAACAAAATTTTACTAAAGAATTTATGTCTTTTAAACTGATCACTTATTTAAACGTATGAGTTTGATTTTTTAAGTTCTAGTAATATTTACAGTAAAATGATTTTCCAGGCTGTAGTTTCGATGGGTATATTTCTATTTGCAATTAGGTATTAATAACATTTGCATTTGTTTCTATTCAGCACTGTCGATATCATCAAAGAAATACCATGCCTTTTATATAATGGATTATAGCGAAAAAATTATTTTAGTAACAATCCTTTGCTCACCTATCACTCACAGATCAAAAGTCTCATTAAAGCAGTTCTGTTGGTAGCTCCAATGCCATCGTGCTAATAACTATCTAAAATATTAATTTGAATTTTGGAAATAATTTCCCAGATGAGCTACCAAATTAAGCTGACTCATTACAGAATGGATACTTTGATGCAAGGATCAAAGGAGCAGTAGCCAGCAGCTCGGAAAGGGTGGAAGTAAGTAGCTCTAGGCCCACCAGAACCATTACGATGTAGAAAACCAAAGGGTGGTAGAGTGAAAAGATATAAAGCTATTCAACAAAGTCGGTTTTCAATCTCTTGTGAAATTTCAACAGGACTCAGCTTGTATAGGAGTTTCTTTCACAAATAGCCTCTTTTGAGTGTAACTGATTTTTCTGAGAAGTTTTCATGTGTGATGTTTTCTACCATTTTGCAAAATAGAAATTCCTTAGTAGGGATGGAAGAAGCCTTTGGTAAGTCAAAGCTCAGAAGTCGATGTGTTGTGACTTAGGTCTTTGAAGCATATCTTTTTTTGTTTTAATTAAAATTTATTGGGGTGACAATGGTAGTAAAATTACATGGGTTTCAAGTGTACAGTTCCATAATACATCATCTATATATCACATTGTGTGCTCACCACCCAGAGTCAGTTCTCCTTCCATCACCATATATTTGACATTCTTGGAGGGGGTTAGCAGATACATGTCTTATGAGAATAAGTTTGGGGATGCCTGAGAACTTTTCTTTCCATGACGTAGGAAGATTAAAAAGATCTAAACACCTTTTCCCCTGTCTTAGGTGACATACATATTTAAGCAGCTTTTCTCATCTGTTTCTGGGAAGTAACCCATCTAAGTTACAAAGATACACTATCTTCCTACAGCAGTAAACAGTCTGTTCTCATCATCTCTGATTGCATAAGTCTGCTGGAAAGAGATTATTTATTTTCATTTACAATGTGCCATTTCTTGTCTCTGTTTTTATTACATAACACATTTTTTAAAAATATATCGATCTTTATTTATGAACTAGCATTTCAGATTAACAATACCATAAAACATGATGTAAAACTGCTATGTCAATTACTGAGTTTGTGAACACTGTCACTAATTTTATATAGCAATGTCTTTTTGATAACATTTAATTATAATTAGAACAATACATAACGATACAATATTCATAACAGTGAAAAAAAAGAAGTGAAAAAACATTAGCTAAAGAGCTTATTACGTACAATAGGATATTATGCAGTCATTAAATAAAATGTTTAAATGTAACTTAAAGCAAAATAATATGTTAGAAAATTTATATATTCTGTGATTTGAAATAATTGAAGAAATAAAATGTATAGAACGAGTTTGAAAGAAAACATACCAAAAATGTAATGTCATTCACCACTGAGGGGTGGGACTATGAGTAACTTTTGTCTCTTTACATTATGAAGCATTTCAAATTGCCGTCAGTGTATGATTCCTTGAAAATCAAACAGAAGTCAAAAGAAGTTTAAAGTAATGAAAAAGAACAACTAAAAAATCCAAAAAAAACCTAAATCAGTGCCTTAATTTTTTTTCTTTTACCATTTTCTGATTCACACTCACAGCTTTCAATACCGTCTGTGAAATGATGAATCTTAACTTAGATTCTTTCTCTGAACTCCAGACCCCAGAGTTGTCTCATTTTGAATGCCCAACAGGTGTCTGATATGCCACAAATGTGAAACCCAGCTCTTGACACCCTCCCCATAAAGCCCATGGGGTCTCACCCTTCTCAATGAATGTCAAGTCCATCCTTTCAGGTACTTTAGCCAAAATGTTGGAATCCGTTGTTTCTACACTTTTCTCTTATCCCTCAATCCAGCCCATCAGCTACATGCATGGCTCTGTTTTCAACATTTCCTGAACATATGCACAGCCCATGCATTTCTCCAACCACCACCGATTATCGTCTAGCTGTCCATTGCTTTGTCTTGGCTCCCTTTAGTCTGAAGGCATAGCCGTGGTGATGATGCACAGATAACTCGTATCAAATCAGTGATGCTCAGGACTCTGTGATGTCTACCTGGAAGTTAAAGCCCAACTTCTTACCACAATGCACCACAGCAACACACATCTGGCTAGAACAGATTCCTCCACTATAGTATACATGAAATGTGGTTTTGTTAGAAGAAAATGGTTCTTTTTTTTTTTTTTTTTATGATTCATGTAAAGAGCTTTGTTCATAGGTGCTCTATTGAAGTAATGGAGAAAGTGGTGAGTCATAGTGTCTTTATCTGCCATGGACACTCTTTTTCTTTCTTCTCATCTAATGACACTTCTGAGTCTATTGTCAATTCACTTTTGCTGCACCATCTTGTGTTATTCTCACCTTTTTCCTGTGAATCTTTTTCACTCTCTTTTTCTCTTCTCCACCCTCCCCCTGCCCCCCACACACAGATATATACATAATCCCTAGTGATAATTTTGTGCATATGATCGTAACACTTGCTCAGAGCTAGGGGAAAAATATCCCAAACTTAGATTCAGCTTAATGGCAGAATTTATAAATACATCGCGTATCTAAATAATGGTTAAGTGTAATTTTGCAAGCACAAGTAGTTTCTGTGATTACTGTAACTCAGCCTAGAAAGCGAAAAATCAGAGGCTTCAGAATTTCTAATTCCAGGCAGTAATATTGGGAGATATGTTTATGCAATGAAATATTCTAAATTATGGAGAAACTTTTATATGTAACTCAAATTCAGTTGGATTTTTCAGTAAACATAAAGTTGCATTTCCTAAATGTACATACCAAACAATGTGACAATGTTCAAATTAAGCTCTAATTCAAAAATCCCCCATAAATATATTGTCACTGAACCAAATCTTAAATAACAAGATCAAAAATAAACTTTGGCAAAAAATATACACTTTTTGACCTTGCCCTGATTTAATCAGACTGCTTGTTTTTTCAGTAGAGAAATGCTTACTGGGACATATTTATTGAAATTCTGTAGAACAACTCAGGTGTTGTTGTGTAACATTCAGTCTGTTATGTTCTGAATTAGTTCAAATTAATATATTAAGAAAACTTTTCATACCATTTTTTAAGACCTGGAACTATTTCCTTGTTTGCATGTACCTTCTGCTCAATAAATCGACACCCGTGGTGAAGAGGCTAGAATCCGAATGGGTAGAACTTTAGGCATCAACCACATTTCTCTTACAGCTGAGTGACATTGCTTGTTTGAAAATGGAAATAAAATGATGGTAATATGTTGAAGGCCTTCTCAAGGACCTGCCATCCTCAGCATGGACATCCTACGAAATGCAGGGCGACCCACAGATTATCTGGGGCAGCACCGGGGACACAGCAAAAAGCCCATCCTTAGACCTAAAGCCTAAATGTGACAAGAATATGTGAGCAGACATTAACCCATTTGCAACTTTGTCCCTCTCTGTTGTTATCTACCATGCCTTATACCAGCAGTAGGTGTGACGGTTAGGCGTGATCCATGTATTTCTAATCTCGTGGAAATTATAGCATTTAGTGACACCTAAAATATTAAACCGAGCATTTACAATGTGCAGTGTATGAGTCTATATGCTAAAGTACGTGTTAATATACACTCATTTTATTTTTAACTCTATTTATTGGCTAATTTGCCAGTTTTCAAACTGTTTGCTTATGTGGACATATATTTGAATATGGATTTGTGGATTTATTTTTTTAAAACTATTATATAGTTCATACCATAAATATCTTTTTAAAATTTAATGTAGCTTATATTTTTATTTTTAAACACATTTTATGTCTTTAAACTTAACGTTCTGGCCAAAGAGGCCAGAGACCCTTAGAGTTATCAGCACCTTCAAAGTCCAGGCGATGAAGATAATGGCACCATAAAAATCCGAGTCTATGACAAAAAAAAATCATAGAAAGTTTAGTGTTCTCACATTTACTACTGGGGATTTAAAAGTAGAACTTTAACTCCTCTCTCGGTGTTATGAGCCGAGAGCTATAAATACACCTGCTCGATAAAGAATAAATATTGTTTAAGGCTGACTGAAGGCTTCGCATGGTTCCTAGCTCCAACCCCCCCTCCCCCGGTTAAATGCTGTGAGCTGCTGCTTCCAGGGAGGCGTGTTACCCCGCGAATAATAGGAAATCCATCCTCACTGGTACCCCAAGGAGGAAATGTGTTCTTACATTCAAAGGAAATTTAAAACGACACCCTCACCTCACTGGAGAGAATTGGCTGTAGAGATAACACAGCTCCCGCCTTTCGCAGTAACAAAACGAGGCAGGAATCTGCAGCCAGTGGCCCTGACATTAACAATACGGCAAACAGGACTTCTTCTCTGGAAGCCCAAGTGATCAATCCAGGAAAGCGAGGAAAGAATTCAGACAAGTATAGTCTACAGGGCCTGAAGTGAAAGCCATGGTTTCCTGCTCTTTCCAAGTCGACTGTTAAGGAAACCTTTGTGTCCACGCAACTTGGGTCACATTCCTGCTGTGACATTTGATGACCATATCAGCTCAGATCCCCACAGGAATCCGAGAGTGTGCTGAAAAGGGTTTCACTGAAAGGGATTTTTTTAAAGAGGGTTATTTTCAGAAGTGCTGACAAGGTCAAGCTCGCCCTTGGGCGAGCAACAGTGTAAAGCGGTGGTCATCGTGAGCCTGAAGGGAAAAGTGGGGGCCCAGTGTTAGACCTTTACCAGAACACAGTGAAGCCTGGAGATTCGGACATGGATGCCCTCTATAGGGGCGATGGTTGTGGACAAACGCAGCCACTGTCAGAGTGACAGCCACGCTGGAAAGACTGGGGAACCCATGGCCAAGCCCATGTCTCCTCCTACCCTCGTGGCCCCCATCAGTCCCAGCAAACCGAGAGCCAGAAACCAAGAGATTCTGAGGGACTCAATCCATGCAGCTTTGCCTCCTGAGGCAGAAAAAAATACTAATTGATCTGGAAGGGCGATTCCTTGTTGGGTCATGGGTAGGGAACAAGGAAGTCCAATGCATCTCTGTGTTTTGAAATACAGGCGTATTTTCTTCACAGGAAAATATGAACTTGACTTTCACCCTTCTCACTAAGAAGCGGTTCATGTTCCTTATTTTCATTTCATTGTCTTTAGGACAAAAGCAACTGCCAATTATTGTTGTACGTGTTCCCCCAGGCTTGTGTTTCTCCCAGTTTTGTTTCCTAATGATTTTATCAGTTGCACACTTGTGAAATTGTACTTTCCCTTAGCTGGTTTTTCACCCCGATTGAATTTAGTTTAAATTTCTAAAACTAGATTATCCTTCAACAATCCTTTGTTTTTAAAATCTTGCCTGTTAAACAGTTTGCAGGAAAGATTTGCACATTGTTTGAGATACACCTTCAGATGAGCTGTCTGGAAGAGGGAGACAACAGAACCCTAACTCTGAGAACACAAAATTGAGTCTAGAATAAGATGCCAGAATAGTGAGAGATAGATGGTGGGTGGATTTCACAACACCCAGGCTAATCTGCCCTGTCCTCGTTGGGTAAAGATACTCAGGACCATTGATAGGTCTTTTCCTGGCTGTGTACCCCCATCTGTTTCTGCTGGTGCTCACCTCCGGGGGTCACAGCCTTTGTTTCTGTTTAGTTCACTGTAAGGCCCAAGCCTAATCATGAATTGAAAGCCTTCCTTCACTGTTGGAGAGCTATCAAAGAAAAAAAAAAGGAAGGAAGGAAGGAAGGAAGGAAGGAAGGAAGGAAGGAAGGAAGGAAGGAGAAATCAACTGAGTACATTTGAAGAGCTAATTGGCTTTATTAAGCAATTCATGAATTGGGCAGCATCCCCTCTAGCAACTAGAAGGGTGATCCCAGGGGATCTTCCCTATAGGAAGAAGGGTGGGGCAAAGGATCTATTGACAAAAGAAAAAAGTATTATCTTTGGACCTGGGCAACTTTGGAGGGTGCAGGGAGACAAAAGGAAGAGTTTTCATGATGCAGATTGCCTCTTCTTTCTCTGGGGGATGGAGAGGGCCCACAGACAGATGACCTCATTGGTGTTGAGCAGAACTTTGCAGACTGGTTGATGATCATTATGTTTCCGGGAAAGGCTGAAACAGCAGTTATGTCAGGCATTAAATCTAGGGTTGGTGACATGAGCTTTTAGCAGGAGTGATGCCATTTGGGGCCTCTGGTTTGGTCTTTCACAGATCTAATGAAACTGAACAACTCTACCATCAAGATGTTGAAAGTAGTCATCGTTGTTGTTCGAAAATGATTAAAGAGGAAATTATGGCTCACTTTCCTATTCTCTTCTGCCTCACGTTGGAGAGGTTATATTTGCAGAGCTCATTTTTCTCCTTGTTCTCACATGTTGACAGCATTTGTACCCGGTTCCCTAGAAAAAGACCTGACTGTGCTGTGGTAATCTGGTCTCTTATTTTGTGGAGTTATGAAGATCTAAAGAGAATCATATATATCTCCCGAAATGAGCAGAATGTACCTTCTTTCTATCTAATGCCTTGGTATAGCTTGGCTCACGTTTTGTGCAGTCTCCAAGATACATGTCGATGATATCGAAACAAAAGTCTATATGGTATGAGGAGAAATCTTTTCCCGCTCTTGCTAGGGGAAGTGGTTCCTTTCTTTGTATTGTTTAAATTTTCTGCATTTCCTTTCAAATCATGATATCAAACAAATGTATTATTGCAATTGCTGAATGAGGAGAAAGAATAAGCAGACAAAATAATGACCTAGAATTTTCCAAAATTACAGACACTCAAGTACAGGTCGAAAATGCTCAGAAAAATCATCATGTAAGATAAACACAAGCACACAAACATGTATATATACACATGCCGTCTACACAAATTATATTCAAACTACTGAAAACAAAAGACAAAGAGAAAATTGTGAAGGTAGTCAAGAAGAAACATCTGAAGAGGAACAGAAGAAAAAATAAGTAAATTTCTCCTTGGAAAACATGCAAGCCAAAAGAAAAACAGAAGATAAAAGTGTTTCTATTCATAGATGACATTATTGTTTATGTAGAAAATTCTAAAGAAAATATAAAAAAATTTTTCTAGAGATAATAAATAAGTTTAATAAGATTGCAGGATCCAGTCAACATACAAAACCAACTGCATTTCTATATATTATCAATGAATAATTGGCACTCAAAATTTTTTTTAAAAGACCATACTATTTACAATAGCACCAAAAATGGAATAGTTAATTATAAATCTAAGAGTTTATTATTTTCTTTTCTCTCTGGAGACCATAAATATATATTTAATTAACTTTATTTCTAGAATTTGCTTAATGTAACATTTTTTAGCATTATATATAAATAGCCCTATAAATGCATTTAGTTGTTAATATTAACAATACCAACTTACATGTTAGTTTGTTTTAAGAGTGCTGCAGTTGGTTTCATGACAATTTTATATGGTCACAACTACAAACCATTGAGTAAATGGAATAAGTCCAAAGAAATCAGTAAACCGCTAGTCAATTTTTCTTGCTTTCTTTGCAAAATATATGTTCACATTTATTTGTTTTGTGAGACTTGTTTCTTTCCCATGGACAAAGTAAAAATAGCATAGGGATTTTCAGATTTTCTTTATAAAGCACTACTATTTAAGATCTATTAAAAAACAAAGAAAAAGAGCCGGCCGAGTGGCACGGTGGTTAAGCACTGGCTTGGGAAGCCAGCGGCCTCGGTTCGGTCCCACATATGAGGGCCAGTGACACTGCCCTCAAAAAAAAAAAAAAAAGATATCTAAGGAGGCAGAGTTCAGCTCTTGTTAAGCATCTATTCAAATTGACCAATATCTGCTGTCAGCCTTTTAATGCCTTTCTCTTTTCACATGTTTCTTTTCAGTATAGTCAAGTTGAAAACACTGCTTTTCTCTGACATTCATGTTAGACTTCCATTGAGAACAATGAAAAGACTGATATAACAGAGGAAGAGAAAATAAAGGGAAAATGTTAGCTACAGGTCAAGACTGTGAATTGCATTTTCCGTATGTGGTAAAAATAAAAGAAGACATAAATATCGGAGAATGTAGCATGCTCCCGTGCATATGAAAATCCGTACTTCAAGGCAACGGGGTAAATGTATAAATTTCCCAAATGGAAATAGGATAATAAAAAGGTGCTTAGCATAAAATACTACTTTAAAGACTGGACTTGAACCCTGAGAATTCTTGAGTTCACAGGAAAATAGATCCAAATGATAGGTATGGAAATCAAGAATGAAGCAAAAGGAACAAGACAGAAAGCAATAAAAGCAGAATTGTATAAGAATGAATATAATAAAGAGAAAAGGGAATGGAGACTCAAATGGAGAAAATTTGGAAAAGAAACGGAGAAATTCAAAATAAAGAGAAAGGAAGAATCTCAAAATATAGATGAGAGCAATCAATCTATATAAATAATAATTTTATCCAATAATGTGCTAATGAGATCATGGCATGCCTGTGGAACATGGCATATTTTACTATCACATAGCTCTTTATTCAGGAAAAAGATCATTATAATTGTCTTTAAAATCTATACATTAGAAAATATAAAAAGAGCATATAAGAATAAAGTGTCATACTACATCATTCCTATCAAAGTAAAAAAAAAAATCCATGATTAAACAAATAGAAATAACTTCAACAAAAAACAACACTTCTTTTTAACTCCCTGGCTGCTTGAGGGTGGGCCGCCATCATGAACAACACAGTAACTCTCCGGACCAGTTAGTTCATGACCAATAGACTACTTCAAAGGAAACAAATGGTCATTGATGTCCTTTTCCCTGGGAAGGCAATAGTACCTAAGACAGACACTCAGGAAAAACTAGCCAAAATCTGCAAGACTACACCAGATGTCATCTTGTATTTGGATTCAGAACCCATTTCCGTGGTGGCAAGACAACTGGCTTTGGAATGATTTATGATTCCTTGGATGACACAAAGAAAAATGAACCCAAACATAGACTTGCAAGACATGGCCTGTATGAGAAGAAAAAGACCTCAAGAAAACAGAGAAAGGAATGCAAGGACAGAATGAAGAAAGTGAGGGGGACTGCAAAGGCCAATGTTGGTGCTGGCAAAAAGTGAGGTGGAGATTGGATGAGAGAAGGAGTACAGATGGCGTCATTCGTCAGTGACATTGTGGTGATTGAGCAGATGTTCCACGAGAGGGCTAATAAACTAAGAACTTTTATGTGAAAAACAAAACAAAACAAAACAACTCTTGATCATCACCAGTAAACAAATATTAGAAATAATAGCAGAAAGCATATTTTTCCTTCCATTCTTCTTCTAAGTAGCCCCATCTTCTTAATCTAAGTCAGGTTTGGGGGTATAACAATTAGTTACGTCTACTTGCTGAGAAAATGGCATAAGAGTTTGTTATTTAGCTTCTGATTTAAGGAAACAAGGTGATATAATAGTAAGAGAAGTATTAGAAAAACAAGAGGACAAGTAAAACATTTAAAGCAATTAGGAGGGGTAAGTAAATGTATAGTAGGTTGTAATTATGTGTGTGTGCGTGTGTTTATATACAGTGGAATCTATAGTCATTTTAAAACTCCTATAACAGGACATACTATGTTTTTTTTGTTTTTTTCTGAGGGCAGTATCACTGGCCCTCATATGTTGGACCCGAACCGGGGCCGCTGGCCTTGGTCCCAAGCCAGCTCTTAACCACCGTGCCACTCGGCCAGCCCAAGGACATACTATGTTTAATTGTATAGATTTAAATGTTTAGGGCCGGCCAGGTGGCGCATTGGTTAAGCGCTGGCTCGGGACGCCAGCGGCCCCGATTCAGGTCCCACATATGAGGGCCAGTGACACTGCCCTCAATAAATAAATAAATAAATAAATAAATAAATAAATAAATAAATGTTTACTTTGAAACCTCAGTACTTGAATCCCATGGTATTTTCCCAAAACTTTCCTTAATGTGTATCTTTATTACCTAGTGTATTTTGACCTCATCTGGTACTCATTTTGACCTCATGCTACATATATGAAAAATTTAAAGAAATAAATAGAAATGCTACATCAGAAGACAAAGACTGAAGGAATAGAAAGAAAACACTGAAGCAAAAGCAATGTATTTTTCATGAACAAAAAGTTATTTTATAATTAAATAAGTAGTTTAATCAGTAAAAGCAAAACCTCTGACTTAATTAGTGAAGAGAAATTACATTAAGCAAAATTTGCTAAATTATTAGGATTGCGCTGAGTGGAATTGAGCAATAACCTAAACCAAACTCTTACTTCACACAGCAGTGTTCGCTGTTACTTGTCTTTCAAATCAACACAAACTCTTCATGAGCTCAGAATACTTTCCTGAAACTAAGGGTTTTCAGTTGCTATAATAGTTTGCTTCAGGCGGATGTGGAATAAATATGACTTTTTACCTCAATATTACTTTTAAGGTGATGATAAAACCATTTTCCTGAGAAAGGTATAATAAAAGCTCAGAGGTAGAAAAATAAGGTGGCCTCTTGTAACCCCAGGAATATATGTAATAAAGGAAGGAAAGGTCAAAGAATTGTGAGCGCAGAATCAGAAACTTCACCTCTATATGATATTTTCATAGATACAGTTTAAAAAGTTCAGAAACAAGCTGTAGACATTAAAGGAATATTGATCAGAATATACCACCTTGTAACAAGATGTAAAACATCTATAAAACAGATATAGGCCTCTCCATTTTTAGTCATTTGTTCTAGAAAAAGCACCAGGCATACCTGTCAATCTTGGCAGCTTTCGATTATACATCCAAATATACAGTCTTTGTTACACTGGTTATTATGTGTAAGTAGTAATAATTCACGTGAAGATAGTTACATTTCTGAAAATATCATGAAACAAGAGCTGAAACAAATTAAATTTAATAGCCTGTGTGGACATTTGTTTATATAACTTAAGGCTTCTATTTTCATGAGGTAGTCCTTCTCCAAGACCAAAAAAGCTGAATAAGATGGAAATATCCATGCTGTACCCTATGCTTTTATTTCTTCATTTATTTTATTGCAAAGGTGATTTTGAAAATAGTTTATAATGTACACAAGACTGTAGCGGAAGACAATTTGTCTTGGGGTCAAAGGATAAGGAGAAGGATGATGTGTTATTTCATCAGACTCAGCTAATGCCATCTGGATAGATTAACGGACCCACTGAATATGCTAAACAATCAAGAACTAAAGTATGAAAACACGATTTTCCATACATGTGGATACCTGGTAGTTACAGAACACTAACCAAGCATGTTGAGTTCCCCTCTGGTTAAGTTTTATTTATTTGGAAATGCAGTTATTTCAGACTCTTCCAGAGCAGCTATGTGCCTTGGTCCAACTATAATAATGAATGGTTAAGAGAATTTAAGCTGGATTTTCCCATTTAAAAAGTTATGGTGATAGATAAATTGATAGGTAGGTGTATGTATATTTAGATGTATATAGATGTATGTAAATATATATATTTAGGTATGCCGATATAGATACATACATGCATGCAGGTTGTATTTTCTGCACTAACTTAAAGAGTTAATGGTAGTCAATTTCAATTTTACCCTTTCAGTTCATGTAGTTCAATTGCATAGAGCATTTATTCGTGCCAGAGACTTAGAAATAGAAACAGACTGCATTCTCTCAATCCAAGATTACACAGACTCCCGTACCTATGCGCCCCCCACCTCTGCCAATGCCATCCCCCGCAAGCTGTGTCATCAGATGCAGGAGGTTGCTTCGTTTTCATTAGCTAAACTGTGTTATATTACCTGCAAAGAATTGGCAATACCAGAAAATACAATATTTATCTGAAAGGTCCTTCTGTCCAGAACAAACTCATGACTTTTTGCTGTAATTTTACACCACTGTGTATTTGCTCTCTGAACAGTGAACATGTTATGACATATGCTTTCTTCTCTAATGTGAGTGGTGAAGAGCTGAAGCAGAATTCTATAAGCAAAATTCCCAAAACACAGACTAACACTAACTTTACCTTTTATGAGCTAAACCAAGGTTATGTAATCACAATGACTATAATTAATTAAAATAATTAATCCACTTGATCACTTTAGCAGAGAAGGGTTTACTTAGTAAGGTTGTGTGTTGAGCAAAGGGGCCAGGCTATTCTCAAATGGAAAGAAACAGCAGCAAAATAAGATAAATTGTTCTGAATGATTTTAGGTTGAACATACAACTGTTCCCATAGATCCAAGACTATTTAGAGAGAACTTAAGAGTAGACAACCTCTAGGGCTGGCCGACTGGCTCAGTTGGTTAAGAGCTCACTCAAGAGTGCAAGCTGAGCTCTGAGCAACAGTGGTTCGAGGCCAGCCCGAGCTGAGTTGCCATTTAGCTGCCAACAGGTGGCAGGATGGTTCAGCTAAAAAAAAAAAAAAAAAAAGAGTAAACAAACTCTGAAATGTGTATCATGGTTTTACTTATCAACTTAAAAAAGAAAGAAAGAAAGAAAAAGGAGAAAGGGAAGGAAGGAGGGAAGATAAGGAAAGAGTTTACTGAAATCTTAACATCTAGAGCAAAACATTTTCTATGTCCAAATCTTTCAGCTTAAAGAAAATATTTTTTTGGTAAGCGTATCTGGCAGGTGGTAGCTGATCTTTCTGTTTTATCATTTTCACAATATCCACTAAAATAATTAAGGAATAGAGATAGAGAACTAGATGGCTATAGTGACATATCTTTGGTAGAGTAACTGAATCCTACTAAAGGTGAAAGAGGTGTTCACAAATCTAGATGTGTGTATGAAGAATTTACAAAGGTTAATAGTAACCTAAGTCTAAATTGAATTAGCATTTTACATATAGATTCATACCCAGAGTTAAATCTGATTGTCCATGGGCTTTAGAAGAGTAACTGGGACAATAGCATGCAGTCAATAAATGTTAGCTATTATTGATGTTATTATTTATTTATTTATTTATTTATTTGAGGGCAGTGTCACTGGCCCTCATATGTGGGACCCGAACCAGGGCCGCTGGCTTCCCAAGCCAGCACTTAACCACTGTGCCACTTGGCAGGCCCTTTTGATGTTATTTTTAATTTAGGTTTGACATCTTGAGTTTTTTCACATTCAATCTATTTGGAAAGAAAACTGCTCTATGGAATAAATCATTCCATGTATCTAAATCTATCATAATTTATTTTTTAAGCCAAAACATGTCATTTGTATGTGACTCATTTATTCATTTTCTCTTTTGCCATTTTCTTTTTTTCAAATTGTTATTGATCACTTTGTGAAAGGCATGTTTTCCTAGGTTGTAAAGATACAAAAATAAAAATGATTTTTTATCTTTGCATCGAGTAATTTACAATTAGTATGTGGACATATAGAAAGAGCCACACAGGGCTGATCAAGTGGCATGGTGGTTAAGCGCTGGCTTGGGAAGCCTGCAGCCACGGTTTGGGTCCCACATGAGGGCCAGTGACACTGCCATCAAAAAAAAAAAAAAAAGTAATACACTAGAAAGAGCCGCACAAACAATGTATTTTTAGAATATGATGCAATGTTTAAGCAATGCATTATTTGGCCAAATTTTCCTCAGTAATAAAAAGCATGTTCTTTTTTGTAATGGGAAATGCTTTATCTTCAAATTCCTCGTTCTTCTCTGTTTTGCAGGCATGGACCTGTATAACTGAAACAGATATAAAAAGGAAAAGATTTCTCATTAGGCAGCATCATATGCTAGGGATCCTACATGGCCATGTTATTTCCAGTATCTGTCTCTCTTCTGTGTCTTATGACACCAATTCTAAATAAAGCATCCTTACAATTTAGTTAGCACAAACATAGGTCAGCTTGCAAGAGACAGAAGCCAAATGGAAATAAGAGTATAGTGGAGAACCATCATTCATTGAATTATTAACTTTCTGTTACTGGACACTCATAATAGTTTGCTCTCAATTACCAGATTATTCTCATCACTTAAACTTACATCATGTACTAAAGGAGTCTCTTAATTATGAAATGCACGTATGATAGTCGTCTTTGTTTAATAACTGATAATTGAACTTCATGTATTAATCACTCTATATATAATTATACCATGGGATCAATAGAACTTAATGAACTCTAACCAGTCAGTGAAATAACGATAAATTATTCATGTCTGAAAATGAACTGTATTAAGTTAATCAAGCTATTCAGATCATTTTCTAAAATAAATTTTGAGACAAAGACAATATATCTTTTAAAAAATGGCAATCTCTATAATAAGATCTGGCACTCAATGTACTAAGGGCATTAGATCAAACAGAAAATTTTCAATTATGATTTTTAAATGCTTTAATTCAAATCTATCACACACATACACGTTATTTTTATTAAATATTTTATGAAACAATATTTCTATTCCACTGTCACAATTTCTTTTTAGACTGAGCTTGTAGACGAGAAGACTTCTTTATCAAATTTATATCCTATATGCCTATAATAAAGCATCTAGCAAATACTAAGTTTGCTGAATGACTTTTAGTTAAACATTAAATTAATTCAAACAATGTAATATTACTTCTCCCAATATTATATTTTCAATTTTCTGTATCTTTCCACTATAAATCCCCTAGATCTGTCTTCCAATCTATTATTATTAAATTTTAATTAATTATATTTTTAATCAGTCCTGAACTATGTAACTCTTCTATTTAATCTATCCATTAATTTTTTTAAAGATATTGTAATTGCTTATAGAACTGATTTCAATTTACTGAAAAGTTGCCGAAATAGTAGATTTTTTATATGTTCCCCTGCTAACATCTTACATTAGTGTTTTTGTTAAGCTTATTTTGCTCTCCTTTTCATGTGAGTCTCTTTTCTAGTCCCTTGCCTAATGGAAATTCCTTTCTCAAAATTCCTTCTGTACACATTCTAATTTTTGCTCTTTGACTTTCAGATTTGATATAGTTAATTATTTCTCCATATATCATTTATTTTAGTCTTACTTTTCATTTTCATTGCTTTTTCATATAATTTTAATGTAAGTTTATTATTTCTGATTGTTTAGATGCTAAATAATCTTTATTTGCTCTCAAATATGTTTGTAGAGCTGTAAACTCTGATTATATAATGTACCAACATGAAAAAAGTTGATAGCTTCATGAATTTAAAATCAGATCGATTACCATTTAAAATGAAGTTCATTTTTATTAGGAATTTGCTGGCTGGAACAATGCATAAATGAATTAAATATTAGAAATGCATATATTTCTTCCTTAGCTGATCATTCATTTTATCATTTAGTTTTCTCACCATTAATCAAAACTTTCAGAACATTTGGGTACGTACTGCTATATCACGATGTCCTTTCAGCATCATGTGGCCATTTTGGCACATTGGGCAGGACCTCTTTCATCACTCACGGATAACAGAGCCCCACTCTAAGCCCAAAGCCAAGACCAATCAGCATAATTACTTTCCAACAGTGGCCTCTGTTGTGTTTGATCATGTTCTGTACAATTGGAGAGAGAGGCAGAGCTGGCATGAACAGTGCCCTGTCACCAACTATTGCAGACCAGCTTGTATCATTTTCCTGAGTAGAACCACTATTCCCAAGGGTTCTATAGTTTTGAGGTACGCCTTGCACTGAATATTTGTAGAAAGTAGGCCCCTGTGGCTCATACTTGTAGCTCTCTCACCAGAGACCTCTCCTTCACTATGTTCTTGGTTGTCACCCTCTCAACTCTTTTCTTCCGCAAGAGCTTGGCCTTCAATCCCCACACCCATTTCAGAGGCGGGACTCACTAAAATGCCCATCGTTTTATTTTTCTGATAGATTATTTCTCTATCCTTATATCTCTTACACATAAACGATTGCTGGGTTTTTTTCTTCTTTATCTAAATGCCTAATATGCATTGTTCTTGCAAAAGCATAATTATACCCTTAAGATAAGAATCTCCCAATCAATGACAGTACAGAGATAAATGCAATACATAGGTGTTTTTTTTTCTTTTTTTTCTTCCTTGAAAAGACCTTTTTTTCACCTTGTTTTCCTCTTCTCATAAAATTTGTACGGGCTTAGGAATATTATGATGTATCAATTATTTCCTGAAATGAATGCTAGAGAAATACTCATAAAAATGTCTTTACTTATAATATCTGCTTATGTCTCCACATTGATCTCTCACGGGCAGTGGTCTCAACACTGGAATTAGCAATAATATGTGTGAGTGATGTTTTTCTTGACATCCCAAGGTGTCAGGAAGCCAGCCATTTGACCCTCCCTTTCTGGGATTTAGCTCCTTTTAGTGTGTTTTTCTCCACCTGTAAAATACCCAGTGTGGGGAGTAGTGTGCTCTTCAGAGGTGCCTTTGAGTTACGGAAAGTGTTCAGAAATTCTCACATGACTAAAAAAGGAGCTGCTTTTTTGAGCCACAGTCACTGCCTCAGAAATTAGTGTCAGCTAAGGGACAGTGGCCCATAGCTTACACTTGCCACAGACCCTTTCCATTTAAGTGAATAAGTCCAAATTCAGAACTTGGACTGTATATGAATATGTGTGTCTCCTCTCTTCTGGAAACTTCCCTTTCCTTTTGCTTAATCATAATTATACCTTTGGCATCGAACAGTGAGTATTGGACTTTCACCAGTTCTTCAGCAAATGCTGGTTGATTTTGGGATCTTGGCCAAAACTCTCCATATGTAGATATTCCAGAACTTTCTACCCTCTCATTCAGAGGTGAAGGAGCACTCACCCAAAATTACACTAGTCATGGAAACACCACCCCTTATCTAATCCCACCCAAGCATGTCTTGAACTAATTAAATCAGGCTTCTTATCATGCCCCAAAATTGACGTTTTATTATCATTTTTGTTTTGATAAATATCAGGGTTCTGTTCACAAGTATCTTCTTCCATCTGCTCCTCTACAATATACTTTTTTTTTTTTTTTTGGTGCCTCCTTCAGTCTTTGGAACCTTTAGAACACAGCTGCAAGTCACTGTTCAAAGCAATGTACGTATATACATTCACACTTACACATACATGCATGCATACCTGGACATATATACATCCATCCATATATGTGCACATATAGCCATTCAAGTTTGTTTATTTTTAATTGCAACTTTTGATTTTGCTTTTGCACTATTATTTTGTTTTGTAATACAACATCCAACATTTTATTTAAAAGTTTCTGCTGGTCACCAAACTTCAAGTCAAATGGCCTTGTAAAATCAATCACAGATGCTGATCCATTTGATAATTTGAAGAACTTTACATTATGCCAAGGTCTCAGATATTACCAGAGAAGGGTCAGATTTGCAGGTATTTTCTATCACTCTCTTATACTTATCAGCTTTAAAGACCCATTAGTCCCATAACACCTCAGTGGGACTCCCCAATCCCATACGGAATACAATTCTTCAGTCCTTTCCCTGTGCATCCTCAGACACTTGGGATAGCATGAGCTCCGAATGGGTCCCATCACTTACTCCTTTGCACAGTACAGAGAATTCCTACAATTCCAGTGGATTTGCCGCTCATAGAAGAGGAATGCAACTCTAATAATTCAGCCTTTCCTAATTTCAGGATAGACTCTTTGTTCTTTTCGAGTTTCAGTTTCTGCACATGCTTTGCATAAACATTCATCTTTACAGTTTTCCTTCATTTATTACTTCCCACAGAGGATAGGAGTATGACCTTTCTGACAGTTTCCAAGTACATATTTCAAGCTCTTTCTGATAAATCCAATCTCGAACAGCTGGTGCTTGCTAACAGCTGCAGCATTGATGTAAGAGTTTGGCATCTTACTTTGAAGTACAGAAAACAGTTCTGGGTTGATCAGAAAATACAGGAATTTATTACCCGTATACAGATGTTTAAACATCATGCAAGGGCAAGGATATAGTGAGACTGCAGGGAATACTGTGATAGTGATTGAAAAACATGTTTAAAAATAAGAACTACTTGTTTTCTCTTTTCCTCAGTGGCACCAACATTGAGTCTGTTAGTACATTTCACACATCATCATCATACTTGTCTCTCCCTTTTTCCTCCATCACCAAGTCATGTGAATTCTCTGATGATCACAGTGATCTTAAATAGTACCTGCCATGTTTCAGGTGATCAGGAAATATCAACTGAATGCCTGAACGTGAAATAAAAATGCATTTTTCTTGTTGGATCTTAATGCCAGGCTTCTTACATAAACCTTACAATTGACCCCAAATAAACTAGTGACCTAAAGAGCAAGCTGGCTCCATTTTGGAAGAGTAGGTATAATACAAAGGCATTTTCTCAAATTTCTGTTTTGGTAAGAGTTCAGCAAAGCCCTAAGGGAGGGAAAACAAGAGGGTGGTAACTTCCCTATCAGCATTCACTCTGGGGACAGCCTGGCTGCCACACAGATGACAAAGGAGTGGCTGTTGCATGGTGTGTTGTGGTGATTTCATTATGGACTATGATGAAGAATGGACGTAACAGATGGACCGAGCAGGGAGAAGTCTGTCAAGTGGGCGTTCAGGTGACTGGCAGTCAGGCAGAGCCAGGTGTTTTGACAGGAAATGAACACCACGGGAGAGGCCGTGTCAGAATGGACCAGAAATTTCCTTCCTTTACCACTTAATTAGATGATCAGCCTCCACTGCTGCAAATAACATTTTCGTAGAATATTAAAAAAAGGGGGTTCTTCAATTTTGTATACCAAAGGTATATCATGGATAATTATGTATTTAGAAAATACATGTGTAAACTTAAGGAAAATATAATTAATTAGGCTGGAAATATGTATCTATTATTCGGTAGAGCTGTTGCCCAATATTTATTTAATTATAGTGAACAATATCACAAAAATTAAATCATTGATCTGCATAGGATCGAAAAACATTGTTAAGGGTAAGTAAAAGAGACATTCTTAGTCTTTCAGAATCTTTTCTGGGAGCACTTAGTGGCGGGGAGGGGATTACAACTACAGGACTGTTTCTTTATTATAAGAAACTAAAGACTACACATCGTTCTACACATAAAAATGGTAAATTTTCCAAAGAGCATGGTCCAGTTGGTACACACATTTTACTAACTCACTAATTCAGTTAGCAGATATATAAATGTCCCTAGACTGAAATCATTTCTAATTCTTAAGCTGCAGATATTTTCAGTGAAACTCCTTTTGGACATTTAAGGAAGGATTGGAAAGAAATAGCTTTTTAAAAGTTTAAATACACTGTAATGAAATTGTTAAGCAGGGACATTTTGATGTGATGTACACATCTTACATGTGACCTGAGGGAAATAAATTATGAATGTACAAAACCTAAGTTGAAAGATGGTAGCTCGTAGAAATTTATAATATCCACAAGAACGCATATGCAATGTGAAACATTCAGTGGATTCCAAAATATGTGATATTTAATACAGGAAAATTACGTGAAATATAGATACTCCCCAAATGAAATAGTCACACAAGGAAGTAGACTCAGCATACTCCTGATGCCTTTTTATCTTTATTTCCAAAAGGATTTGCTTTCTTTAAAGGAAACACAAAAACAATCAAATATATGTCCTTCATATGCTTCAAAGTTGAGTCTCATCACAACTTCAATAAAAACAAGTTTTAAACTGAATCCACACAATTAAATTCTTTTTGAAATGTACTGTGCAGGAGTTAATGTGAAGTAATCATCAATTTTATTCCTCCTTTTGTTTATGCACTGTAAGCAAGGTACAGGAAATGTCAAAATCGAGATGCAGTTGTGGTGCTTTAAAACTGAAACCATGGTTGTAGACTCTTACTACAAGAAAAGAGCTGCCAACGTTTTTACAAAGTTGAAAAGTTCAAAACATTTGAATGCTGAAAATAATTTATTTAAGCTCAAGCCATAGTGAACTGTCAATAACAACATCAATAAATAATTTAATTTGACTTAGACATAGATTATCTATGTCTAAAGGTAAAGTATATTCTCATAGCATTTACATTTTTGTGTATCTATGATTGTGACAAAGGTAAATTGTGACATGGATGCCAGTGAAACAAGAGACTCATAAGAAAGTTTAACAAAAGAGTTGTACTTGATATAGTATTCATTCCGCCATTTTGCATCAATTTTATTTCTTTTTTCTGAAGCTATTATTAAAATGTAAAAACCAGTTTTAATTTAGTATCAAAAATCTGGTGATTCTAACACACTTTGTACTGAGAAGTGATTAAGAAGAATGATTAATAAGCCTTACTTTTTATGAAAAGAGCTGTTTAATAATGAGGAATTTGTAGGCCGGCTGAGTGGCGCAGTGGTTAGTCACTGCCTTGGGAGGCCAGTGGTCCCAGTTTGGGTCCCACGGATGAGGGCCAGTGACACTGCCCTCAAAAAAATAAAATAAAATAATGAGGAATTTGTTAACTATATGAGTATCAAATTTCCTAGTAGAAGGAAAGAAAAAATAATTTGATGATAATATCTCATGAAATGGATACACCATCTTATGGTATATTTTTGTTTTCTAAATAACTTAACATTTTTTTTGGTATCAGAATATATACAATATATCTTGTAACAGAGGTATAAAAACAAACCATTAACTGTTTTCAATACAGCTTTGATTAAAATTCAAATTAGAAGAGGAGCTTTGAGCTTCACTAGTGAGAAACTTTAGAACATTGAAGTGTATTTGAGAATGCAAAGCCCTAAATTAAAACCAGCCTGTTTAGATAGATAAGAAAGAAGATTAGCAAATATTAATACACCAGCCATCATTATATGTGAATATAAACTTTCTCTGTTTCTTATCATCATAAAGTAGGGTTCTGTTTGTCTGTTTGCTAAGTCTATCCCTGTGATATTGAAATGTCAATTTTAATATTTCCAAAGTCTGTTGTCTTACCACTTTGAGATAATAGGTATTATTTTAATAAGAGTATTTTATTACATATGCATGGTACGAACATGCTGTAATTCAACTCTGTTTGCAAAGGATAGTTTGCCTATCACTTATCTCATTGTGGTTGACAAATGCATGGTCAACATTATCCCTGGATTAGAACACCCAGCCCTCTGTGCCAAGTACTCTTTTTAGGCTCTAGGGATGCAAAACATGTCAGCATGAACCTGAATGTCTAGTAAGACAAACAAAAGCTAAATAAGTGTATAATATACCAGTGGTAAAAATGCTGTAAAGAAAAAAAAATGCAGGGCAAGAAAGAAAAAGTGAGAGGGAAAAGGTGTTAATTTTATGGAGGATGGTCAATGAAGGTATCTCAGAAGAGGGAACATTGTAACAGAGACCTGTGGTGGGGAGGGTGTGTGGAGGTAGCGGCAAGGGCAGAGGCCAAAACATGGTGCTTGGTAGGTTCAGGGAACAGCACGAAGGTCGGAGTGGCCAGGCCGGTGAGAACTTCTAGCTCTTTGGGCTTGGGTGGTAGCAGTGGAAAGGGTGATGGTTGTTGGATTATAGCAGACTGTATAGTATCACTGATACGATTTATTTGGCACTGATTTACTCCCAACTCTGCTTCTTCACCAGGATTTGACGTCTCTGAAATGAGTAGTATCATTTACCTAGTTGATCAGGCCCAAGACATGAAACATGGTTGATTCATACCTTTCTCATATACTGTTGACTCCATATGACAGTCATCCAAAAACATTTTCTGAGACTCAACGAATATATTTAATTCTACCTTGTCTACTCAACCCACCCATCCATCCATCTACCCACCCATCCACCCATCTATCCTCACACCCATCCATCCATCCTTTTGCTGCAAATATCTGTTTATTGTATAAGTTGCAGACTAATTATCTCACTTCACAGGTAACTTTAAATCATATGATCCATCATTGTGTATGATGATTTCTTTAAATGTAAGTTCACCTGAATATTTTCTAACTTTGGAATGTACTAACAGCATAAATTTGGGAACCTAAAATCTCAGGGATATTGTCTGTTTGATTTTTCCATATTCAGATCTTGCCAAGCCGCACGTCCCACCTAAACGGCCACCCTGCTATCTCTGATCCATTTTATTCAAAATTGCAGAGCTAGTATCCAAACCACAGGTTCTATGCTTTTTCTTGTGCATCATACTGACTCATAAATTTGACTGTATTTACCTGCTGCTTCACAAACGTTGGAAATTCTTTTAACCTGTATTCCTGATATAAACAACTGAGTATTGGAATATTGCTTGCTGCACAAGGAATAGATCCGAGAGTGATGCTAGAGATACAAAGTATCTTAAAAAACACAAAAAAACAAACAAACATGATTTTTGTGCATGTCTTGTCCCTAAGAAATTTCCTTTTTTTATAAATGTTTACTGTAAACCTTCAGTATGTGCTCTGTACCTAACTCTTTTCCTAAATCAAGGTTAGTCTGTGTTTTATAAATGTTTTGCCTTCTCTCTTTATGTCCTTCAGACTGAGAGGTCATCCACTTTCCTTTTTAAAAATATTAAACCAAAGACTTTATGGCACTACTTCAATGTATACAATTCATGGTATTCTCAAAAACTTAATTTGTTAATGCTCCTTTAATTTTTTTTTTGGCATCTTATAAGTAAAATAGTTATTTTACTTCCAGTAGACTTTTGCATATAATGAGGATAAGCTTTGAATTTTTAAGGCAGTTGGTTCCATCATTAACCCAAAGTCCAGATTATATCTATAAATATTAAGAGAAGTAACAACCTTTATAGGAACAGCCTGACGATCATCTTTTAATAATACTCTACTTGAAGATAATTTACAAGTGAATGCATTTTAAAGTAGCCTCCCCCCAAACAGTTGAATTCTTCCTCCACTAAGAGATAATGATCAATTATCTGCATGATGGGATGGTTATAAACCTTTTGAAAACTCACCATGAATTGACATTTCAGAATCCAATTCCTCATTACACTGGCTGCCAGATGTTTAATCCCATTTGACTTAAAAAACATATCCCAGGCAGGTTATTCTGCTATAGTGTTCTCTACAGAACTAGAAAGACTTCACTTTACTGTATGTTTTCCACAAAAGTACGTTTGGCAATCAATTTTTCTCAGACTCTCTTTTTTTTTTCTTTTATGGAATATCTTGTATTTATTTTATATAAATATAAGTATGCTTATAGTAGTCAGACTTCTTAAAAAATTGCTTTCAAATAGACTTCTTTGAAAAGTTTTCTAATCCTATTACTATTCTAAAAATTAAATGTAAATGCTTCATATTTCAAATCACACACTAAAGAGGACATCGATAAGGGAGACAAGATAATACTGCCAATTCAAAGGAAAATGAATACATAAAATTAGGATAGCGCATCTCCAAGGAAACTGAACAGAGAGCAGCCCTTTTTCTCCACAACCAGACCAAGGACGCTTTCAGGTTAGAATCTTACCTACTTTCACTGCAATAGTAAAATAGTCACAACTCAGCTCTTCGTTGTCTTGTTTTCTTTTTTCTCTTTCTGACACAATCACCTCATGGTTATAATTTCATTGAAACATGATCTTAGCAGTATTTTGATATATAGAATAAAGCCTGAAATCCACATTCAACTCTCATTATAGACTGACTTGCTTCCCTATATGTGATCATATTTCCTAATTGGGTTATGCCTTTCTATTTGCTTATTTCATAGGCACAAACATATGTCATGCACATGCCACCCATAGATACACATTTCATAGACATACATGGACAGTACACATATATTCTCCTGTATGGAACTGTTGTTTATATTTGTCATATAAGCTGATTTTATTCCATGAAGAAAGGTATGTTGTATTTTTTGTTGGTGGGTGAGTGTATCCTTATTTTTGTTCCTTTCATAATTCACAGTATGTAGAATTCAATTAATAGCCCCAGTTCTATAGTAGGTGTTTAATAAAATTTGATTGCATTAATACTATATATTAAGAATTATTTTTTTACTGGATAATATATCTTGAAGATCCTCAAATAAGCAATCTATGAATATACATAATGCTTTATGAACTGCTTTGGCATTTCATAATTACAAACTATAATTTATAGTATTTTTTCAACAATGACTTATTGACCTTCACACCATAACCCTAATATCATGTAAGGTTTCGAGAGGCAGGTGCAAACTAGATACATTCTGTTTTGTCATAACATTCATATTCTTGGGGGCAAAACAGGTATGAAGCAAGTAAACAAATAGAAAAATAGATTCAGAATGGCTAAATGCTAAGAAATAAGCAGACTTGTCTGCACAGCATAACAGAGTGAAATTACTTGAGGATGGGTGAGGAGGGGGGAAGCCCTGGGATGCTGCTGTTTGAATCCAGTCAGGTAAAACGAGAGAAGTCAGTCAGCAAAGGAATTAGGAAAAGGAAATCAGCAGAATAAAAAGTGCAAAGAGTTTGAGTGAGGCGAAACGTTTTCCCAGAGTAGCAAAGAAGTGATTGGACGATGGGTGGTCAGAGAAGGCACTGGAGAGTTAGTTAAGAGGCAACGCTTGCAGAGATTCGTAAACACTGCATGAGCTGGACTTATGTGCTAAAGTCAATGGAAAATTCAACATCATAGGTGCAGAGATGAATTGATTTATATGTTTTTTTAAATCATTCTGTTTCTGTGTGTAGTATGAATTGTAAGACCAGAATGGAGTGAGGAAGGTTAGTTATAATACTGGCCATTAAAATCTAACTAAATCTAAACTAAAATCTTTCAGTTTGCCATTTCTCCTTTTGAGATATATATATATATATATATATATATATATATATATATATATATATATATATGCATAGTAATATATTTATATATGAATGTATAAATATAATAGTAATGATGATAATTAAATAATATAAATCCTTTTCAATCATTTGAATTTATATTTACACATTTAGTTGACTGTTCATTCTATAAAGTCAGCTATATAAACAGAAAATCAATTTTAGAAAATCAATTTTAAAATTCAAACATATCGCAGTCATCTGACTTGTTTTCAGAATGTAAAGTCTAATATCCTAGCTTATATATTTTGTCATTAGGGAAATAAAGCTAACATTCTGAAAGAAATTGCGAGTCATGAACATATTCACAAGGCAGGATATTCAGGCCAGAGTCTCTACAAAGCGGAAGCCAGCAATCGGCTGATTGTTGTGATAAATGTGAAGCTGCAATCCAAAGAACAAAAGTTACTTTAATCGCCCGTGCTGTATAAACAGCAGCATGAATTTAGCACTGGTAACTCAGACATGACCAACATAACCCTCAAACAACTAAAAACACTTGACAGAGAGTTAGCATTTTATTTTAATTACTTTTTCAATAAGCAACATAATTAGAAAAACTTGTCCATTAATATTTCACCTTGAAGATCACAGCAGAAATATATTCACAGAACACTTTCCCATAAGTGTTTGCATTTACACAACATCCATTATTTTCTTTCTGAATAAACAGATTTACTGCCATCAGCACACTATAGCTGTAAGTATAAATTTCAGTAGGGTATAGAGAAACAGGAAATAAGGTCCCTGGAACTCAGCCATTGTTTGATCTGCTCTCTTGTTAGAAGTAACATTAATTCGAAAGAAAAGATTGATTGCTAACTTGTGGGAAATATTGTAGAGAGAAAAGTGGGCAGTAATACAGTATCGAACTCTGCTGAATATTCACTGAAAATGAAAATGTGTATACAAATATATAAAATTAACTGTAGTAAGTTTGCTCAATTCTCATACTGTCGTCAGATTACCTACAGAGATATATGCTGCCAAATGACACTTTAGTTATTCTGTATGTTTTAGCTATATAGAGATTAAATTGAAAATACACATAAATTCAATCCCACATCAATTTCTCTTGTAATATTTTATAGGTGATGGAGTAGGTAGTACATTGTATATATATATATATATATATATATATATATATATATATATATATATATATCTCAGTATATAAAATATTCTCTTAAAGGAATCTGAGGCCTTAGGAGTTCTATTAAAAAAACACAAATTGTATTCTCATTTTCTTAAATTAAAACATTTGTAAAATGATTTCTTTTATCAACAACCCATTTCCTTTAAATATAGTCTTTGGTTTACTAATTTGATTAAATCATATTGCACTAGGCAAAAATAAGGGCTTCCCAGACCTGCCCATGTTATGATCTCTGAAACCTGTGAAATGGTTACAGTAATAACAAGAGAAATTAAGGTGGCAGATGTCATTAGGGCACTCATCAGCTCTCATTAAAATAGGAAGATTATCTTGGATTATCCATATGGGTTCACTGTAGTCACAAGTGTCCTTAGATGGGGAAGTGGGAGCAGAAGAGTGAGTGTCAATGATGTGCTGTGATGTGAGCTAGATGCCAGCAGCCTTTGGGAGAAATCCATCGGCAGCCATTGCTGTTCTTGGTAGTGGAAGGTGGGTAGCAGCGAAAAAAAGCCAGCAGCTGGAAAAGGCAAGACAGTGGATTCCAGAAGGAATGCAGCCCTGCCAACATCTTACTTTTAGCCCTAAAATGAGAGTCATTTAGGATTTCTGACCTCCAAAATGATCAGATTATAAATTTGTATTATTTTAAACCTTCACATTTGTGGCAATTTGTTATAGCAGCAATGGGAAACTATTAAATATGTGGAAATATTTAGTAAGTAAGTTTAAGGGAATGGTTTTCATAGTTCTTTCATGTTGGTAAAGATATGAAAACATAATTAATATCATTTTATCTTAATACAGATATCTTGAAGGTCAAGTCCGAATTTATGGGGGAGGGAATGAATATCCCTAAAAAGTCATAAATTTAACCCTAGTTCAGCATTCATTTGATGCACCAAACTACCTAAATTACTAAAATTCTTTAATCCATAGCATTTATAAATGTTCCTCAAAGCCCAGAGAACAAACTTCTTGGATTATATGTCTATCAAAGAAAACAATATATTATCTTAGAATAAAAACAGAGCCATTTAAAAATTAAGATCTGAAAATACTAAGTTAGTCCAAGATCTCTTAGAAGGAAAAATTCCCCCAATATTTAGTATGCGTGTCAAATAGGTTTTCCCATAAATAAATATTTTTCCTTCTCTGAGAAGCTTATTTTCTGTTTATAATGTAATCCTGGTTTTTGATTTGCATATTTGACCCTTTGTACTATATGCAGAAAGTGGTATGAGCATATAGTAAAGAAAGTCTATATTTTTTAGAACGGGATAAATGGAAAAAAAAATGACTTTCATATTTTTTAGCAGATACAAGGTTTTGGATTATTTCTACAGTACATATTTTTACACAAAATCTTTTCATTCACAGAAGACTACATTTTCACATACTCAGTAATGTCTGCCTGAATAAAAGTGTGGACTACTTTATTCAATATTTTTTTTTCCCCAAACATACACATATTAACAATTTAGACTAGTAGAATCAGTCAAAATATAGACTGACAATAAAGAAATTCTAATGAAATACCACCTCACTCCAGTCAGAATGGCTATCATCAATAAATCAACAAACAAGTGCTGGCAGGGCTGTGGGGAAAAGGGGTCCCTGCTGCACTGTTGGTGGGATTGCAGATTGGTGCAGCCACTATGGAAGTCAGTATGGAGGTATCTCAAAGAACTGGAAATAGAGCTACCGTTTGACCCAGCAATTCCACTCCTAGGTATTTATCCTGAAAAAACCAAGACACTTATTCAAAAAAAGTTATGCACCCCGATGTTCATAGCAGCACAATTTACAATAGCTAAGACTTGGAAACAACCAAAATGCCCGTCAGTAGATGACTGGATTAAGAAACTGTGGTATATTTATACAATGGAGTATTACTCCGCTATAAGGAAGAATGAAATCGTGCCATTTGCAATGATATGGATGGACCTAGAGACTATAATGTTGAGTGAAATAAGTCAGTCAGAGAAGGACAAATACCATATGATCTCACTCATATGTGGAATCTGAAAAACTGTATGAATGAGCAAAGTAAACAGAAACTGTCTCATAGATATAGAGGAAAAATCAGGGTTGCTAATTGTGAGGGGAATGGGGATGAGGGAGAAGGGGAAGGGATTAGACAGCAAAAATAGGCAACTACAATATTGCCACTGGGATAGGAAAAACAGTTTGGGGAATATAATTAATAATGTTGTAAATATTCTGTGGAATGTCAGATGGTCATAGGTCTTGTTAGGGAGACCATTTCATGGATGGAGTAGAGGTTTGATCACTGCACTGTATTACTAAAGTGGAGGTGGTATACCTACTGTAATTGAATATATATATATAGATAGTCACGGGATGTGGATTATACTGTGGAAGGGAGTCAGAGGAAGAGTAATAGATATATGTATGATGCGGGGGAGTGGGGTGGTGTATTGGGGGTGGGGGGTTGTCACTTTGAGGGGTAAAATGTGTAACTATTGCACTGTGTTGTACACCTGAAACTAATTAAAAATAAATAAATAAATAAAAACAAAAACAAAAAAAAAGAAATTGTAACAGCAGTGATTTAAGTAACAGTGACTTCACACTGACGCAGTTTCGTGGTTGCCTTGAATCCCAGGCCACGCAGTTAGTCATCGGTTTGGACTACCCACAAGTTCATTTATACAGGAATTGGAATATAGTCCATTTTGGCAGCGACAGCACTTGGGATATAGATTAATAGATAAAATGCAGTTAAATAAACAAATCAGATATTGAGCCCTTAGAAGTATACATTTTTAAAATTATGAAAAATTGGATGGACTCCAGATGTGACCGTATCTGAATTTATTCTCTATGTACATGATGTTGGTAGTCTGGGAAAAATAGCTGCTAATACTACTAATTTCATTTATTTCTTTTTCATGTTAAATGTAGGGGGAAAAAAGAATAATCTACAGACTTAATTTTTCTTATGTGTAAAATAATAATTTCTAAAATCCTTCTAACGTGTAAAGTCAATGAGATAATGAAGAGCAGCGTGAGGATGTTATAGCAGAAAATTAAAAAAAAAACTCATGCCTGACATTCTTATTAGCAGCCCCTTTTGGCCATCATCTTAAGCTATAATGAACCTGGACAGTCCATAGGTTAAGATGAACTTCCAGAGGCCCATCTGAGATAGATGAATGAGTCCAGAAAGCCAGAAGACACTCAGGGAGGAGGAAAATCCTTCCTTATAGTAGAATTGTAATTTATATCTGTAGGAGGAATGATGGAAAGTGAAAATCACTGTTAGTAAACACCATAGTAATAATTACTGCAGGCAAGGACCAATGGTTGCTAAAATGAGTGGGTAGAACATGATGAGGAAACAGGGATTTGCATGGTCTCCATATACAGAGGGTGCCAAAAAAAATGGATACACATTTTAAGAAAGGGAAACTGTATTAAAATTGTAATACTCAATATATACCAATGACAAAAGATGAATACAGGTCACGTTTGACTTCTGCAATGACAAGAGGTGCTCAACATGGTTCCCATCAACATCAGACACTTCTGATGACAGTGAGCTACTGCTGGAGCAACGCTGACCAAAATGTCCACTTGGCTACATTTTTTGGGCACCCCTGGTATATCATCTGAAGGTAGTAATTGTTATAAAGAGAAAATATTAATTGCACTGAAGAAAGCTGGCAGACATGACCTGAGTCATGTGATCAAATTCCCATCACCAGTAATAAGACACTGACATCGCGTACCGCGATGCTGAGATGGCAGCAATGTGATTTCGGTGACACCTTCTGCAAACTGCACAGCCTCACTCTACTCCCGTGATATTAGATAGATCCAAATCCAGAGAGAGTTTGCAAAAAGCCTGATTAGTGCTTTTCAGAAGGGTCAGAGTCAGCAAAGACTGACCAGTCATCACAGACTGAAGGAGACTAAGGAGATATGACAACTAAAAAGATGTTAGTGGGGCAACTGGTAAAATTCAAGTACGCTTTGTAATGTAGTAAACAGTACTGTCTTAACAGCAGTAGGAGAAGATGGGAAAAGGGCTCTGGGACCTCTCTGTACTATTTCTGAGAATGTGGGGGCATAAGCCTAATATTATTTTAAAATAAAAAGTTAAAAAGAGAAAGACTGCTACAAAGGTTATCAAGTGTTGACTAAGATGACCTTAAAATTTTCCTCTGCTGGACTGCACTTTAAGCAGACTTCTTCCTGACTGTATTCTCTGGAAAATCAGGGTTTGGGGTCTGGGGGGGGTGTGGGGGAACACTTATTGGTGCACAACCAGCTTTTCTGTACAGTCTGTTTATGAGTTGGTGGTGATGGGTGAGGTGCATGAAAAGTTTCTGTTTTCTCTTTCTGTATTCTCTCGAATATTTTCTCTTTACCAGGTTTCTTCTCATGGCCAAAATAGCCTAGGTTTTTAAAATTAAATGAAGGAGGGAAGGGGAGGGGAGGTAAGAGGAGGGAAAGAAAGGAAAGGAAGGAGGTAGGAAGGAAGGAATTGACGGATGAATGAATTCAATAATTATATGAAACTATAGCTTCTTTTCCTCTACACTTTGTTCTATGCCCTTTCTGCTGGTCAGAAAAATCATACTGAAAAAATGGAAGAAGGTGTAATGGAAGACAGAAATCATATACCAGGAAAATAAAATAGTTGAAAATTTTAAATCAGTAAGCACATGATTATTAACAAAAATGGATATATACTGAGGGGGGGTGGAAACTAGAATATCTATAATTAAACTATATCTAGGTAAGGTAATCATAACAAAAGGAAAAAACATGAAACACCATAAATATTTATATCCATATTTTCCTTTTTTACTCCAATTATATATTTCATATGCCTTGGTATGCAAATAACTACATTTAATCATATACTGTTGACATCTTTTTAAAGTCAATATCTATAGGTCCATTTTATTCTTTTTACTAACATTTTTATTGTATCATATATGAGTAACATCATGTATGTTAGTATTATTTTTTTTGGGGGTGCACACTGTTTCTATTTAATTACAATCCATTTATTTTATTTTATTTTATTTAGAGGGCAGTGTCACTGGCCCTCATATGTGGAATCCGAACCTGGGCCGCAGGTGTCCCAAGCCAGCGCTTAACCACTGCGCCACTCGGCCGGCCCTCATTACAATCCATTTAGCTCATTCATTGAACAAATAGTATTGCACACATATTTGAGTAGACAAAAAAAAAAAAAAAACATTTTAAGAGGCTACACTGAACAATTGAAATTTGGATTGAATTAGGGTTGGAAAATGGGTTCTGAACCTTTCCCATTGTAGACTTGGGCTACATTCCCAGTATCCCACTGGTCCAAATATTTTGTTTGGCATGCACTGACAAACTGTGTCTTCACTTCTTGGGAGATTCTTACAAAACTGCTGCCACTGTTTCAAAATCGTAGCCAACAGCATGTCCAGAAAATTTTCCCATCAATATTGAAGCCAGGTTTGACAATTACGACCAGATGGAGCTTGCCATATCACGGCTAGGACACCGATGGATTCGGATCGGGCAACTTGGGTCCCTGGAACCAGTGGCCAGCTAGCTGGGCTTGTCCATCCTGGTCGCATCACACTGTTAAGCCACTCCCTGTCGCTGACATTTCTGAATGCCACTTATTGTGTTAGAATTGAGTTCTGCTATATTTCTGGAGAACATATTGTAGAAGTGAAATTGCAGGGTAAAATGGCATGCACAATTAAAATCTGAGAGATAATAAACTCTTCTCTAAATATGTATATGAAATATTTGCACACCGATTCCATTCCTCCTCTTCAGTTGCGTGTAACCATATGTATCATCTTCCTTTACATTGCCCAGGGCATAGGAGACTGGCTAAGGGACTGTGCACTAAGGCGTATGGATCACTTCTGCAGATGACCCTCCATTATATTTTCAGTCTGAGAGGATTGTAAGTCATGAGTGTAGTGGAAGTACAAAATGGAAGGCCCTTGGGATCAGAGCAGCCATGGAGAGGGCCACTTAGTGATTGGATTTTGCATAAATAGAAAACACTTTATGAAACAGATTTTGGAGTTATTATACAAATTAACATTTTGAAGCAACAGAATAACTTTTCCATGACTTTTTAATGGCCTTCTGTATATCATGTGACAATAATCAAGCTAGAAATTCAGCTAGGAAAGCACTCATCTGATTATCTTAGCTTAATTTGAGGAGATAATACTGCTTAATTCCCAAGAAAACTTATAAAGAGGGATTTAGACTATTTATCTGGAAACAGAGAAAAAGAGAGGAAAAAAAGTCCCTTGTTAAATATTCTCAACATGCCTATTTTCTGCAGATACTTGGCAGTATTGCATAATACCCACTAAGAGCAGTTTGACATTCTAGTCAGAATTTTTTTTTTAAATGTTTAAATTGGAAGATCTCTTTTTTCTACTAAATATGAGCATTCTTTCATATATTATTATTCAATTTTTTTTCTAGTAGATTATTTTCGTTACTATGTAGGATTACTTAATATTTATTAGGTGTCATTCATTTATTTCACTAAAATGTCAGAAGTAGGCATTTTGTCCCAAGCACTCTGCTAGCTGCTGGAGACATGGAATCAACAACTATAGATATGTTCTCCGTCAACATGGAGTTTGCTGTCAAATGAAGAAATAAGAGGAAGGGCTCAATAGTTGCATTTCCTTAGTAAATATTCGCTGAGTACCCAGTATCCTTTGTGCTAGAGATAGAGTAGTGAAAATAGACCAGGCTCTTTCTGTTTTAAGTCTTTATTCCAGTTGGGATAGAAAGAAGATCGAGAAGTAAGTAAATATGTGACAAGATTGTTTCAGAAAGTGATAATTCTTCTAAAGAAAACAGAACCCAATAAATGTAATAGAAAATGATGGTGGCTGAGGCACCTGCCATCGATGGACCGATCAAGGCAGACTGCTTGGAGGATTTGGCCTTTAGTTGGAGACTTTAGAATCAGAGGCAAAGAATCCCCTGAGATCTGAAGATAAGGCTTTTGGAAAGAGCAAACAGCTGTAAGGAAGACAAACTTAGAAGTGTAGGAAACACATCGGAGACCAGGGCAATTAGAAACTCAGAAATGAAGGACCGGCTGAAGCCGCCATTAGGGAATTAGGAAGGAAACAGACCGTGTAGACACATATGCCAAAGAAGGATTTGGGATTTTTTTCTCTCTGTCCTTTCCTATTTTTTGTATTTCATTTGTTGATAAGTAAGTCCTGTATTTAAGTCAGATAACCTTATTAAGGTATTTTATGACATTTATGAAATTAAATCAAAATGATAGTTTGTATCAGGTAGTTCCAATTTTCTCTAAGAAGGTAATATCCAAATGTTTTATACTTACTATTTTACATATAAATAAAATTTTTATTTACATATAAATAAAATGTACATATATGTATGTATATATGTACACATATATACTTGAATTTTATTTATATGTAAAATATTATATATATTTATATAATATTTATATAAATATATAAATATAAATATATAAATATATATATCATACTTGAAAAGGACCTGGCAATATGTGACTCTCAAAAATTTTTAGATCCCCACTATAACATTCACTCACACACATACGCAGACACACATTATAGATGTGTACATTTATATTATGTACACATGCTCATTGAAAACACGTGACATTCAAATAAAGAATAGGAATACCTCCAGATTTTATTACCTAGCTATCTTCCACTGAAAGTCTGTTATTCATCCTATTTGGGATAAAGCCTGCTTGCAACGCTGAACTATACCATTTTAGTGCAACAGACTTTAGCTATCAGGTCTGTGCATGGGAATGATGAAGTGTGTTATCAAAAGGATTTAAGGAAGTTTCTGGGCAGCAGGGCGACTGGCTGTACAATGCACCAATGTCACCTACCAACTGTTCCACGCTCAGCGCTCTGAATGGGCTGAGAGAAACACATCGCCCATGGTACTGACAGGTGCTATAAAGCTCAGCTGCCCTTTCCAGGTGAATGAAAATAAGCCCACCCGGAGAACAGAAAGGGAGTTTCGAGAAGTATTTTTAGGAAGAGTATATGAATTTTATATTTGTTTAACAAGTAAAATTACAAGGCATATAATCTATGTGAAATTCATGGGCTGGAAAAGTTTATAGGACAAATACAGGTATTTCAAATAATTTTGTTGTGTGCACTGGTAATAGTCTTCTATAATTTTCCTTTTTCTGAGAAACATCCAAAATACATTGATATAGCACAAAAACGTCTTGTCTGTTGAGTAAGTCTGACACTAAGCAGTTCCTTTCCCCATACTGAAGCCTAAGTCTGTGCATCAGAGTTTAAAACGGTTCGTAACTGTTGTTTGGAAGAGGAGCTTGGCAACGTGCGCTTAACATGGACACCTTGTCAAATTATTTTTATTTTTCGTTTATAATTATACAATTATAGAATGATTATATTGGAGGGTATGTGTGTTAAATGTGGAATTTCTTCGAGATGTTTTTTGAATAGGAGAGCAGAGTGGTGCAATCATGAGGAGGAGTTAGGATTAGCGGTGCAGTCCCAGGCTTCCTGGTGTCTCAGTTCCTGAAGAGGAAATCCCTTTACCACTAGAGTAGCCGTATAAATGGCGTTTAAGTGGAGCCAACTTTCTCTCCCGTCAAAGTCAATTTTCTCTAGAAAAGCAGCAGTATTGGTAATTATAACATTCATGCAATAGGTACGCTGAAATCACACAAATAAATGTGAAAGATATATAAACCTAAGCAATGAAGTATTTAAAATAAAGAGAGGCCAGGGGAAATATGATTTTTGAGAGATGTAAGGATTCACAGATAACGGGGTGGAGAGTAAGGGTAGGAGGTAAGAAAGTTTCAAGACGGGCCCTTTACGCTGTCACAGCGCTCATTCCAGAAGATTCTATTCAGAAGGGAAGGACACTCAGACCACTGTAGTGGTCAGTCATGTGTTTCTTCAAGATTTTGAACTCATGGAGTATTTAGAAAAAAAATTTAAATTACATTATTTTTTATTTTAGGGAAATGTATGTATTTACTTGCTTGGATAAATATGCATATAGAAAGGGAAAAAATTTGCTATATCAGTGTCACTAGTTTGTTGAATTCTTTCCAACTGTGTGGCACGTGTTACCTAATGAACTAGGAACAAAACTTATTTTTGATGGTGTAGTAGCCCCTAGCTTGTAGAAAACAAAATTTTATATGTATTTATAGCCAGAAAAGTGTGTATAAGTGGACACTTTGGTCAATGTTGCTCAAGCAGTAGTTTGCCATAATCAGAAGTGTCTGGACACTGATGGGAACCACTCTGAGCACCTTTTGTAATTGCAGAAGCCAAACGTGACTTGTATTCATTCATCTTTTGTTATCGGTATATATTATTACAATATTAATATAATTTTCCTTTCTTAAAGTGTGTATACATTTTTTGGCACCCTCTGTATATACATTTCAGTTATTAAATATGGAGCATGACTCAGTGAATGAGATAAAAAATAAATTAATTTCAAATTCATATACTAGTAGATCATCATACTCAGATATTAGTGAGATACATGATGGATGGTACCAGAAAACTGTTAATGTCACTGACTAAAAATAGTGACCAAAAAGTGTCATTTAATTTTAACTATAATTTTAAAATTGTAACTCTTAATGTAAAACATTATCAATAATGTTTTTATACCCCAAATTCTGGAGAGCACAAATAAACTGTTAAACTAACTTTTTCAGAATTTTTTAGTTGCAAACTCATTTCATTGTCATGAAGCAAGACAAAAAAAAAATTATCATTATATATTAGCCTATATTTACTTTTTGAAACTCAGTACAAATGTTCTAATAATATGCAAAGCTTACAAAGAATGAACTGCAAAGCCTTTCCATGGGATACACTAAGTTTCAAAGTCTTTATCCGAGAATCAGTGGTTTGATCTCTTTGAGTCCCAAAGTCTAGAGGCCTAGCCAAAGGCAGTTGGATCAAAGCCTGTCTCCCTGAACTGTCGAAAAGGGAATAGTTAATCATGTTTACTCTATGTGGGGGAGTGAGACACCCATAGCATAGCTCAAAATGATGAACGTAAAATTTCTACAAGAACCTGGTGAGGAAGGATGTCTTTCCATATGTTATTTTCAATGAATGTGCTTCAGTATGATATCTCAGTGCCCTTTGGAACCAAAGGACAAGTGTGATTTGTGTGTTTATTTGAATTAACCAAAATATAAAATGGTTTTGTGTATGCAAATAATAGGAATATCATCCACCTTAAGGGCAGTTCTTTTTTATGAAAACCCAGAGATAATAAGTTTTTTTAATAAAATTTTCCGTTAGATCATTGAAAGGGATACATACAGCTGTAAATAAAATGTTTAATTTAAAATAATATAGTATTGCCATCTTATTTAAGTGGAAATAAATATCACATAATGAATGCATGATGCTTAAATTAAGTAGTTTTTATTCACAACCCTAGTGGTTTTCTAGAGAATGATATCATTTCATGGAAGCAAGTGAAGCAATTAATTGCTTTCTATTTATTAACCCACTTCAGATGTGATGAAAACATAACAGTAAACAAAATCTATTTGCACTTTAATCTATGATTAATGCTGATATTACTGTTATATTCAAAGTTGCCTCATATTTCTAACCAATGTATGCAAATATATAATAATGATGCAGATAAAAATCCAAATTAAATCACTAGAGACTTTAAATGGAAGGAGAAAATTATTTTTATTCATTTATTCAATCAAAATTTATTTATTAACCTCATACTGTGCTTCAGCTCCTGAAATACATTTGGGATAAAATGTATTATGTCCTAGCACTCTGAAAATTTTATTGTGGCAATTTTTCTATAATCTCATAACTATATTTGCTCAATCTATAGCCCTATTATTTTTGGACTGGATTCTGAATAAAACATCACAGGCTTTGTTTTGCTTGTTACAATATTTCCAATAAACATCACATTTAGGAAATTCTCAGTATTGCTCTTTCTCTTTTTTATCAATCATTTGTTTCAGAGGATATTTTTATTTATATTCATGTGACTATTTTTGTCTTTTTACACTAGTTTATTGTGGCAAATTTACATTTCACACATTTCCCTAGTTTACATTGTGCAGGCAGCACCCCAATCCATGGTTAAGTCACCCTCTTCACTCGTAAAGGAATTCCATCACCCCGACCGCATCCCACCACTGGGGAGATTTTTTTTTTTGAGGGCAGTGGCACTGGCCCTCATCATATGTGGGACCCGAACCGGGGCCAACGCTCAATCACCGCGCCACTAGGCCGGCCTGGGAGATTCTTTTTATAATGATGCCTTCTCTTGAAATTTTGTATAAATAGAATCATGCAATGTGCAGTCTTATGTGTCTGGCTTCTCTTTGAAGTTTTCACAGTGTTGCATGTAAAAGCATCTATTCCTTTTTACTGAGCAGTATTCTATTTTATTTCACTGATGTTTTTTAATTTTCATGCACAGGAATTTCATTTATTTTGTTAAATATTTTATTACATTTTTAATTAATAATATTCCTCAGTATTTTATTCATCTTGAAGGTTTGTGAAAGGAATTATGTTCTTCGTTTCACTTTTGGAAACTATACATGGTATACAGAATTACAATAGACTTTTCTATAATGGTCATAAATCTCGTGACCTTAAATTTGTTTATTGGTTATAAGAGGGTGACATATAAATCCTCCCTGAATCCTTAGGACTCTCTATGTATAAGATCATATTGTCATGGAATAAAACAATTGTTCGTCACCCTTTCCCATCTCTATGCCTTTCTCTTCTCTGCCTTACTGTGTGGGTTCGGAACTCCAATGCAATGCTGATTAAGAGTGGCAAGAATGAAAATCTTCTCTCTTCCCATTCTGAATGGGGAAAACATTCAGATCCTCACCGTTATGTATCATGCTAGTTGAATGATTTTCAGAGATGCCCTACATTAGGTTAATAGATTCTTGGTATATATATAGTTCAGATCATAAATGGATATTGAATTTTATCAAATATTTGTTTTACATCTATTGAGACTATCTTATGTTTTTTTCTCCTGATATTCTTTTAATGTGGTGTTTCATATTAGCTGATTTTTTGAATATCAAAATAACCTTGCATATCTGGGTTATTTAGTATTGAGTTATTTAAATGCCAGATACTTGGAGATTTCCCATATTCTTTCTGCTTCCGATTTCTGATTTGAATCCATTGAGACTGGAAACTATGCTTTGCATAATTTTACTCATTTTAAATGCAATGATATTTGTTAGATCACTTCGCATTTGCTTTCTTTGTAGAATATGCTGTGTGCACATTGATAAAATGATAGGCACTGATAAGAAAGTGTTTTCTGCTGCAATTAGTTACAGATCTTGGCTGAGAATTGTTGGCTGACAGAGTTTTTTTCTTTCTTTCAGCACTTTAAATATGTTACTCCACTGCCTTCTTTTTTTCCCCTGAGAAGCCATCCTTTTTAAATTACATTGTTCTCTATACAGTAAGAATTAAAGTCTTTTGCTAATTTCTCTGTTTTGGCTTTCAGCTGTTTGACTATTATGTATTTTGGTGTGTTTTTTGGTGTGTGTGTGTGTGTGTGTGTGTGTTGAGACTATGGGTCAATAGATTAGTATTTTACATCAAATTTCAGAAGTTTTAAGCCATTATTTTATCAAGTAATGTGTCTGCCATTTTTAATATCTCTTCTCCTTCCGGGACCACCATTAAACACATGTGGAAATGTTTGATTGTCTCCTTTAGGTCGAAGAGCCTCTGTTCATTTTTCTTTAAACTTTTCCTTTTTCCTCTCTTTTTTGAATTAGATATTTTCCACTAGTCTATTTTCATGTTCATCAGTTCTTTCTTGTGCCATTTCAAATCTGCTGTTAAATATACCTGGTGAATTTTTGCATTTAAAATGACTATATTTATGATCTGCACATTTTATTCCCTTTTATAGTTTGTATTTTCTATTGAGACTCCCTCTATGTTGGCTCATTTTTAATACAGTTTATTCTGTATAAACAAATTAATAATAACTGCTTTGAAGTCTTTGTTTGCTAAGTCAAATACCTGGAACCCCTCATGATCAGTCTCTGTATAATTTTTTTGTATTTATTTGTATGTTTAGAAATTTTGGGTTGAAGACAAAATATTTTAGATAATATATTAGAGCAACTCTGGTTTTTAAAATTATTGTTCTTGAAGGTTGCTGTTTTCTTTAAGTAACTGCGGAATCTTGCCTCCCATTGTGTCTAGGCACTTACTTAACTCCTTAGATTTTTGTTTAACCTATGATTTTTCTGTAGCCTATTTACCCAAAGATTGCCATTGTGTCTGTATAACTTATCAATCAGCCAAAGGTTTGCAGAGATTGTACTCAAAGTCTTCCACCCTCTGCAAATTAGTCTGTGGGTGAGACAACACACTTAAAGTTGCAGCCAGCTCTCAGGAGTTCCTTGACTTTCACTTGTCAGCATCTTACCTGCGGTCTTTCCTTGCATGTCTCTTCCAGTAGACAAAATCTCCTGGTTGTAACCCATGGTCTTTGCAGTCTTCGTCTCTTGCAAGCGCACTCTGAAATGAATCAGTTATTAATGTATTCTTTACTTTAATTTGGTTAATGAGTCCTTGACAATAACGTAGAGTGTCTCCTTTTAGTAAGGCTGTGTTATATGCTCCATCATCCAGACACATGGGATGACCAGTAGCTATTTCATAAGGAGAAAGGCTATGTTCACCAAGAAGGGTAGATCGTAGACTCAGGAGCACTAGCTATCGTGAGGGCTTTTGAATTCTGAAATCCAGAAGCAATGCTTTGTCTTGCTCCGGCACTCCTCCAAGGAGGAAAATATGCATTGTGCCTTTCGAACTCTTACAGTTCTGAGACACAATTTCACATCTAAATTTCGGTGAATCAAACTACTTTTCATGTTGTTTAAGTATACTAGCTGTGTTTTTGAACAGGGACCACTAAGGTCCTTGGTGACAGAAACCTCATTTCATCTATTTTTGGTAACAGTTCCTTATAACTACCTATCACCTCACTACCTAATACTGGACTGGATTATCTAAGCTCAATTAGAAAGGGGAAAAAAAGTTAAGCTTTTGGTGTATTCCTATAGCAAGAACTCATTGATAGATAATGGATTCCTCATGTTTTTCAAATTGCACTGTTATAGGCTTTTCATCTTTTTCCCTTGATAATTTTATTTTATTTATTTATTTATTTATTTATTTATTTATTTTTAGCTGAGCCAGCCTGCCACCTGTTGGCAGCTCAATGACAGCCCAGCTCAGGCTGGGCATCGAACTGCTGTTGCTCAGAGCTCAGCTCGCACTCTTGAGCCAGCTCTTAACCAACTCAGCCACTCAGCCAGCCTGATAAAAATTTTGATCTTTGGAACCAACCTGGTAAATTGCAGAGGCCAACACTTTTGTATTCAAATATCAATTCTCTTTTCTTTTTTTTTTAGTGTGATTGGGTTACTTTATATCAAGGATACACTATCAATTAACTAGAACTTTCTAAGAGGCAAGACTTATAGTACATTATAACTTCTCTGAACGATGAAACCAACAAATAGCTCCCTATCGCTGCCATGTAGTACTGTTGTCTCTGCTTGTCTTTCACCAAGTAAAACTCCAGTTTTTCAGAAGCCCCTGAGATAAATACCATTTCCTCTGCTGCTCACCCATGGGTTGTCACTACATGCAAAAGGTGAAAGGAAGTACAAATGAAGGTTGCACTCCTTAATTACAATTAAACACAAACATAACAGCAATAATCATGTTGCTTCCATTTCCTAATAGACTCTAACACAAAGGTCACCCAAATGTTAGAAATCAATCTGACAAATTTGCATTGTATGGCTTGGAATGTATTCAGAAAAACAGTATACCTTGTTAAGCCCAGTTACTCAGGGAAGATGCTTACCTGTATAAGCCCTTTTTGAAGCTGATTCTATGTAACCAACAATCTATGTTTCGCAATATGTTTGCATTCTCAGAACCTAAAACCCAGAACTCCAAACTATGTAAAAATGACAATAGTATTTCCAGAAAATTCACCTGTGGGAAATATTATTTTTTCCCCACTTTTCTGGTCAATAATAGAATAATATGGAATGCTGTTATTGTCAACTACATGAATAGCTATAACTGATTGCAACAGACATTGGTGGTTCTCCACCCAGATTTTCTCCGAACCTCTTGATGTTTCAGAGAGCCTCTTCCTCTCTGTTGTGTTTCTGCTCCCAGAGGCCAGTACCATCACATGTCAGAGGCCAGCCCTTGGGCTCAGAGTGCCTGGGAATTCCCTTTCCCCTTGGGGCAGTCTTTACTATTTGACTCCTCTGAGTTTCATAATTCCCCTGCAGGTAAGGGAACCTGGCCTGACATCAGACACTTGAGTGCCTTCTTCCTCTTTCTTACCCTTTATACTCTTACCAGGTTTTCCTAAGGGCACTTCTTTGTAAGTCACCTGTGCCACCATTTGTTTCTCTGAGTTTCTTTGTGGGACTCTGACAATGACAATAATAAATTATAATGTATATGCCCTGGATGTTATATAAGTCCCAACTCAACCTCACCTAGAGTCTGCAAATCACCCACAACCAGAGAGTTCAAAAGCGCAGGGTAGACTCTTCATCTAAATTTCACCTTTTCCTGTAAACCTGATTTCCCATAAACTAGTGTTCACACACTGGTGTCAGTTTCTTCCTTCAGGCACCTCTCCTACTTAATCAGAGGGAGTCTTGGATCTTTGCTTATCTTCTTGCTTAAGTGTCATCTTTGAGTAGAGCCCCTGTGTGTTTTGTGCAAGCTTTATTTCTTCCACTCTGTGGCACAAGGGGTCTTCTGTCCACTATGACCTGCAGACCAACTACCTGGTTCCACATCACATTTCTTCAACTCTGAACCAGAACATTCCAAATCTCTACTTTTTATGCCTAGACACCTCTTTACTGCCTTTAGTTTTCCTTCTGCTTCTCCATGTCGTGGGTTTATAAATCTCTTTTCGAGTGAAATTATTTTCTGTATGTAGTAATGGCAGAAAAGGTGTTGCCCCCACTGTTTGGAGCAGGAACTTCTTAAACATCCTCCTGGAAACCTCATTTTATGAACATTTTGCTAGAACCCATCATGTGTAATATTTGAAGCAACAAAGGTTTTATCCTCTTAGACCATCAAAGGTTTCTTTAAAATCTTCCTTGTCATTACTGTCACCAATGTTAATTGTATTCATGCGCAACTTTCCATCTCTTCTGGCCTAAAGTCTGCATAAAAAAGGTTTCCTGTCAAGTATTTGCCTTACAAACTGGGATATGGCTCCATCTGTTTCCATGTCATACCCTGAAGATAATTGCTTGGAACTCCACTTCCTCAAATTTGGTTATTGACTCTGTGATGTTGTTGTTGAAGTTCTGAATTAATTAATGTTTCCACAAGACATTTTTAAATCTGGCTTCTCACTTACCTCTCTTTTCTGTCTTCTTCTGTCACTTGACATTTCTTTACTGTGACCTTCTCAATTAAACTCACAGCTCGTGGCAAAGATTCTGGGAGAGTATTAGGGAAATAAGAGTTTAGATTGGTATATTTACCAAGTCGAAGATAATCAGAAATCAAGTTGTGTCTTCATTTTCACTATGTTTAGTCCAGTTAGAAACACACTAAAACTGAGGTGTCTGAGGCTTTGCTACAAGTGTAAAGCACTGATTCAAATATATAATTTAAGAGAAAATGGCTCTGGAGATAAGATTCTGAAAGAAAAAAATCAGAATAAAAAAATTTATACGACAAAATTTTAGAAATTAGGCATGTATATTTAAAGTTATTAGTTTTCTTCGCTAGAAAAGAAATATTAATCTTAAGTTTTCAGTGACTTTTTTTATAGGTATACTTATGTTTCTTACATCAAGCAATTTGAAATATGGCTTATAGAATTAATATATACACATACATATTCACTAAAATCGTTTTAAAATAAGTGTCTATGTAGCTCAAACTAGTAATAGTTTTTTTTTTCTAAAGTGTTTGGGATAGTAGCTGATAGAATCAACCCTTCAACTTATTTCCAATTCTGTTATACTGATGGTTTGAAATACATAGTTTTTTGAGTCATCTACTGCGTAGACAAAAATTACTCTTTGTAGTAAATGATGTCACTTTCAAGTTGATAAAAGAGTAATACAGAGAAATAAGTGTTTGCAAAACTACCACAGTGGCTGAACAAAAGGGTTCTAAGATGGACATTCAGAAGTGACCAGCAGAAAAACAGAACTGTCAGACGGAGAGCCATTGTACATGAGGCTGAAACTAGATCTATGAATGAAAGTCACACTTTCATTCCAGGGATTAGAGATGCTTCTGCTATCGTGTCACTGCCACGATAGTCTAAATGCCCGGTATTCTAAAGAACAGACCCTGGAATGAGGCCACAGATAGCCATTATATTTCTAAAACAACTCTTGCTAATACATGCAGGAAGAGGGAAAAAATAAAGAAAAGAGAAAAAAGAAAAGCAGGGTGGAGGGAGAAATATAAATCATGGTTAAAAAACAAACAAACAAACAAAAACATATCTTTCCCCTCACTTCCTTATTTAAATGTTATATACGAGTTACACTTTTTTCTTGGGATGAGAACTTTTAAAATCTCTTAGCAACTTTCAAGTATATAATACATTATTGTTAACTACAGTGCACAAGGGTTCCCTTTTCTCCTCATCCTCGCCATTACTCGTTATCTCTCGTCTTTTTGATGATGGCCATTCTAACAGGTGTGAGGTGTTTTGACCAGAAAGTAGCTATCAGAACCACCGAAATGGAAATGAAAGGCAGAATAATTGCTAAAGTGAGAACTAGGGAAGGGAGAAGAGAGAGAGAGAGAGAGAGAGAGAGAGAGAGAGAGAGAGAGAGAGAGAGAGAGAGCGCGCGCGCCAGGCATCTTTAATGAAGATGGAGGTCCAAAATATAAAACAAATAACGAAACAAATTTTTTGAGACACAGAAATAAAAATCTCGAAAAAGCAAACAGAAAACCTGATGTCCAATCGTTTTAGTTTCGGAGAGGAGGCCAGGCACTTTGAGTAGGAAGTATGGAATTGGAAGTTTGAAGATTATGAAAAAGGATAGAAGAAGACACTGAAAGGTACTTCAGGAGATGATACAGCAGGTGTGAGAAAAAAAAAAACCTGCTCATAACCATTAGATTGAAGCAAGAGGAAGTACATGTAGTGTGAGGCCTGTTTTCATTTATTTCTCTCACAACATTCAGCATCACAAACATGGAAGAGGAAAACACCTGGTGGTACTATAGGAAAATATTGACATAGAAAATGACCAAGAGGACATGATAGATCTGGAGAATTTGGAAGCATCAAGGGGAAAAAATGACCATGCAAAAGTCTGTAAGAGTGAGTGAAGGAGAAATGCAGAAGTGAATAGATTTTCATGAGGGGGCGCTAAGTAAAGTTTGAGATTTGGGCTTATAGGTGGGTCAAAGATATAGTAATTTTAGCCCATGGCTGAAATAAAGTGAAGAGTCAAGCCAATGGACTAGAGAAAGTATAATAATAGCAATGTTTGTTTTACTATAATAGATGTGATATGTAAAAAGGATATATGCAATAAAAGTATAAAATTGTTTTAGAATTACTGAGGAAGTGCATATAAAGTCACGGAGCTCAGGTGATGTCAATATCCATTACAGAAGAGCCTCTTGCGTAAACAAAATCCTTCAGGGAGTGTATTTTGGAAATCTAATTTAAAATATATTTAATATTTTAAAATAAATAGACTATAATTAGTATTAATTCTCTGTTGTTATACTATCCATTGTTATACTCTCCATTGTTATACTATCACAGTTGATTCAATATTAGTAGGAAGTTATTATAGCAAAGCCAGTTTTGAGAACTACTAGAAATGGTGATAAATCAGTGTATTAAAATTCTGGAAAGTATCTACCTATTGTTTTTCTTTCAAACACTAAGATTGATTAGGCATTTCAATATATATTTATTAAATTACTTGTAACATAACTTTCAAAATGAACATAAGTCTTTCATTGAAATTTCTTCATTGTCTAGAAGTAAATTTAATTTCTACTGTTAATGTAACCATCAGCAGTCATTTTCCAGGTAGTTATAACATTATATTAATCTGGTAACTCATAAAAAAACTAAGCTTATTATAAAAGAAATGTTAAGATGTTATTTTATCTAGGTCACTTTCTCTAAATAAAACTATATCTGAATTACTAACATGTATTATTTCAATGTAAAAATAACAAACTAAGGGGGCTGTCCGAGTGGCGTGGTGATTGAGCACTGGCTTGGGAAGCCAGTGGCCCCGTTCGGTCCCACATATGAGGGCCAGTGACACTGCACTCAAAAAAAAAAAAAAGCAAACTGAAAGAAAACGTTAACAATTAAACTAATAATAAAGTAAACAGAAAGATGAAAGACAAATAATTCTTTTTGAAAATAACAGTGAAGTAGACAACACTCCTATAATATTAAAGCCAGAGAGATGGAAATCAAAAGGGAAGAAAATGGGAATGAGAAATAAGGCATAAACATAAATAGAGAAGAGATTAAAATAATGATGAGAACACACAGTTTGCAAATTCATGGTAACAAATGTATAAATGCTAAGAAAGTAATAGTGTCTTGGCAAATATATATAATACTTATGAATATTGTGAACATTGACTAGAAGGAATATAAAAGCTTGGAGACCAATGCAGGGATGGAAATTAAAAATCTATTTTAAAAGACACTAAGTAGAGGTGGCTTTCCCACTGTGTTCTACGTACATTCTTAATAATGGAATCCACCACTTTGGGCAAAAGGATGAGGCATTTCTCCTTTGCTATTATACTAGCTGGACCAACTATTATCATAGCTGGACCAACCAGCTGTTTGCCTAGAGTTTAGGGCTCATCTGCCACTGAACTTGGATGCCACGCCTTAAATGTGTGACAGAGGTGGGATTTAGTTTAAGCTAAATAAAAACATGTTTCAGTTGATAAATATGAAGGTATTTCTGTATGCCTATCAATAAGAAAATAATGGTGGGCCAGCAGAGTGGCGCAATGGTTAAGTGCTGGCTTGGGAAGCCAGCAGCCCTGGTTCGGATCCCACATATGAGGGCCAGTGACACTGCTCTCAAAAAAGAGAAAAAGAAACAATAAATTTACAAAAAAAAAAAAAAAGAAGAAGAAAACAATGGCAAGCTCCTATGTCACAGCACAATCTTAATCCCAAAATGACTTAAGATATGAATAATAATAAAAACTTACAAGAGAGGAGATGACATGTACACTATGGAGATAAGAAAGACCTTCTAATCTCATCAGCAACAAAAGCAAAAAACATATATTTTGCCATATTAAAAATTAAAACTTTTAATGATAAAAATTTTAAAAACCTAACTCAAATCATACACAGAAAGCTAATGTTCACAAAGCAAAAAGCCTTAGAACTAAAATGAAAACATTTTGAAAATTTGTCAAAGAATATTTACAGAAAAAGAAATGTATTGGCAATACACATATTGTAAAAATAATCTCTAATTTATTAGTAGCCAATGAAAGGTAAAGTTTCCAAAAATAACTACACTCATTAATTGGTCATTATTGACAGGATCATGGGTAAGGATAGTAAATCAACAAATGCTATCTGTCAGTTTTTAATAAGTGCTAAGGTGTGGCATAATTCATAGTTAGTGTATAGCCATGAGATGGGAAGAGAGATGTGTTTTGCTTTCAGATAAGGTGATCATAAAGAGCCTGTCCAAGTAGGCAGGGAATAGGGTAAGGACAGTGACACACTGCGATGCCAGGGTGGCCGATCATGACAACCTGCTGAGAAGAAAGCAACCTTGAGGATGCTGACACTTCATTAAACGTGAGGTCAGCTCAAGAAAAGTCTCTTTAGCCACATCCTGTGTTTAAACATTGCTCCTTCTGTAAAAAGTCAACTGAATCTTGCTCTGGCCAAGGGAGAGGTCTGGTGCTTGTTTTTCTGCAAGCCAGGTTCATCATCATCATCATTTAGGTTGCTTTAAAAAAAAAAAAAAAGGGCCGGCCGAGTGGCGCGGTGGTTAAGCGCTAGCGGCCCTGGTTTGGTCCCACATGTGAGGGCCAGTGACACTGCCCTCAAAACAAAAACAAAACAAAACAAAAACTCAAATAGGTAAATAGGTACCTGAGGGTGAATCCTATAACAGAGAGCTGTCCTTACAAACATTGAAGGCCCCGAGTGTCAGCAAGTGCGACAATTTCCAAGGAGACCAGGGTGATGGGAGCAGATCATGTGACTGACAAAGATGTACGATCTGAGATCAGAGAAAGAGACATGGGCAGACTCAGGTGGGCCCTCTGAAATATGGGAAGGACTTTAAAAATTCAAGTTCTCGGAGGATTCTATGCCGAGGAATGGCAGGTGTGGCTTAGATTTATTGCTAAGTGAAAAGAGCAAGTGGCAAAGCCAACTATAAAATACATTACTGTTTCTGTATAAATGTATGAGAAACTACACGGAATCTCTCCCAATGTGTGTGTTTGCATGAACAAAGAGAGAGGTGGGGGTGGGCATGTGTCAGGCTGCCAGTGTCACTGCCACTGGTTACGGGGTTGGGATGGAAAATTTTTCCTGTAGTTTATGTAGTGTCATTTGTTACAGTGAGATGGCATTATTTTTGTCATTTAAAAACCATCCAAAAAGGATGAGTGTGAGAAAGTTTAAATATCATCAGCCTTAATTACAGTTGAACAAGAAATACAGGAAACACAGAATATTAAAAGGATAATTAATTCAGAATCTTGTCTGTAATAGGAAAGAATAAAATAGAGAAATGACTCTTACAACTAAAAGATGAACAAGTTCATTTGTATTTGAAGTATTTATATGATGCTAATTACAGTATACTACGTTTTAGGAATCATATACTTTTAATCTCTAAAAATCAACTGAAGTTGTATTTACAAATTTGAATTTGCACTTAGTTTCAGAGTCTCAGTTTCTGAGATCAGTGGTACAGAAACAACATTTTGTGTTCTGCAACTTGGCTTTGCACATAATATTCTGTGTTCGAACATTAGTAAAATAAGAATGATATGAATCTGTCTCCCATGGGATTGATATAAGGATTAATTAGGTGATGTTTACAAAATGTTTTGAAGATTAAACGTGCCAAGTATTATGATGCTTATTGCTTCACCACTGACTCATCTATGCTCCCAAGGACTTAATCTATTACTTGGCTGGCAATCAACACTTCAGATCATCAAGCCCTTGAAAATGGCTTCAATCTTTAGCACACCGAGGCGAAAATCGTTTCCTTTGAAATGATCTTACTAAATAACAAGAAGCCCTTTTGCTATATGTCACCCAATTTCATAACATCTCCCTAGAATATTATTCAATCAGATCTCAAGTACCTTAAATAATTTGTCCAGTGATTAAACTCATTTTGTCTAATAAACATTGCTTCAGTGTAATGCCTTTGGAAGCATAATCAGCACATTTCAGAGGATTTGCAAGAAAATCTGAGTTTTAAAGTTATCATGTAATAAAACAATTCATGTAGTCATTATCTTACTATAGAGATGTTTCAGGTATGACCTTCAAACTTTAATTTAGATGGAAACTTTGTTTCCATTCCCAGGGATAACATTTTTCCCCAAATGCCTTCCTCAGTCATTCCTATACTCATTCAAAGATATACAGGGTGCCAAAAAGTGTATACACATTTTAAGAAAGGAAATCTGTATTAAAATTGTAATGCTCAATGTGTACAGATAACAAAAGATGAATACAAGTTACGTTTGACTTCTATAATTACAAGAGGTGCTCAAAGTGGTTCCCATCAGCGTCCAGACACTTCTGGTTACAGCGAACCGCTAACCAAAGTGTCCACTTGTATACATTTTTTGGCCCCTCCTGTATATATCTTAATTATATCCCAGGCATTGTTTCTTAGGTGGTGGCTTTAGATAATATTTTACGGTCTGCATTAATGACAAGAGACTGCACAAAATTTGGAAAGAATATCACAAAAAGTGTAAAAATAATGATACAGATATGAGGTCTCTTGTGTTATACAAGAAAATGAGAACACATTTATAATGCATTGATGACAGCTGAAAGTAAACTTGCATGAATAAAAAATAAATTCAGATGGAAGATACTTCGGAATTTTTTTCTAAAATAACAAACATTTACTATAACTTGTTAGTTAATATCTATAGCATTTCTGCAATCCTCCTTAACACAGTATCCCTGTTCAGAGCACCCATACTCATTTTATTTTTCATTTTTTATTTTTTATTTATTTATTTTTTTGAGGGCAGTGTCACTGGCCCTCATATGTGGGATCCGAACCAGGGCTGCTGGTGTCCCAAGCCAGCTCTTAACCACCATGCCACTCGACCGGCCTTCCCATATTCATTTTAAATGAATATATAATTTATTCTGTTATTTGTGATTGCGTTTCCAAGTTTTGCAATTAAAAATATTATTGAAAAAGAGACGTAGATACTGATGATCTCTTCAGTCTGCCATCTTTCTATCAACTCCTAACCACTGTTTTATCCATTTAATTTAAAATTACCCTGAAGTGAGTGCACGGTAACATGTGTACCTGTTGGAGGAAGGTTTGCTCAGCAGCAAAACTATTTCTTCTCTCATGTCCCATTGAGCTATCAAATTTGCTTAGTGATGTATACAGAACTACTATCAATACATTTGGGACCCATACTTTCCGTTGACAGTGTACCATAAATAAATATACAGCAAGGCACCACATAATGGTGTTTTGGTCAACAGCACACTGCATACACGACGGTGCTCCCATGAGACTATAATGGGACTGAAAAGGTCCTCCCATAGGTGACATTCTAGCCCTCCGAATGTCATAGTGTTATCTGCTTAAAAGCAAATCTAGGATGAAAACATAAATAAACCAAGCAGACCACGATGGAGGTATTTCTGAAAAAGGTGACATGTCCTCAGGAAGATCCCCAGGCAGGCCCTTCAGGGGGGATTCCGGCAGAAGGCAGTGTTGTCACAAGAGATGGCAGCTCCGTGAGTATCATTGTCCCAAAAACCTTCCCATAGGAGAAGACGAGGCAGTGGAGACAGTGACACTCAAGGTCCTGACCCTGTGTGGGCCAATATGTGTGTCTGTGTCTTGGTGTTTAACAAAAAGGTTTAAAAAGAAAAAAAAAAAGGTTAAAATAGAGGAAAGCGTATAGAATAAAGATAGAAAGAAATTACTTTGTACAGACAAAGAAATTACTTTGTACAATGTGTGTTTTAAGTGTAATTACAAAAGAGTTAAATGTTTTAAAAATTAAAGAGTTTATAAAGGAAAAAAGTTACAGTATAATCTCAGATAATTTAATATCAAAGATAGGAAACTGTGTTGTATAAATTCAGCGCAGCCTAAGTGTGCAGTGTTTATAAAGCCTCCAGTGGTGGAGGGTCATGTCCCAGCTGTCACAGCCACTCCCCACTCACTCCCCACTCACCAGTCCTGCAGGCTCCATTCATGCTAAGAGCCCTGTACAGGTGTTCCATTTCTTATCAGTTATACTGTATTTCCACTGTATCTCTTCCGTGTTTAGATATGTTTAGCTCCACAAATACTTTCCATTGTGTTACAGTTGCCTGAAGTATTCAGTACAGTAACTGGTGTATGGGTTTGCAGCCAAGGAGCACTGGGCTGTACCATTCAGCCTGGGTGGGAGGTGGGCTGAACCATCTAGGTTTGTGGAAGTGCCTCTATGATGCTCACAGGACAAAACCACCTAACAACACATTCCTGAGAACATACTCCGTTACTAAGCAACACATGACTGTAATGCTTTATCTTCTCATTTGGCACATGACTATACAGCCTATTATTTACAAAAGTAGTATCTGTTAATAGAATCTAGGTGTACAATGACATATAAAGTGGAATGCAAGAATTCACATCTATTTTTTATACTAATTGAAAGTTGTATGGGTATCGATTGTTAATCTTTTATAACGGAGAGCAAAAGTGACTGGCATGTAAAATTAGAAAATATGTGGATATCAGTACATTGCATTGCATGGAGATATTCACTACAATGAGTTACAAACAGAAATCGGACATATTAGGGGATTGCTGTAATAGGCTTTTTATAGATTTTAATAAGCTCTACTGTTATATTTTGCTTTTTTCTTTTAAATTAGATTACAACCTTAGATAACCTTGGGAAGATTGTATTGGGACAAGGTGTTTCAGGAATGGTGGTAGGCTATATAAAAAAAAATCTAATAATTCACTTTAGTAGTAGAATACACTCAGGATAAAGGACATGGTCTGGAAAGTATCAGCATTTAAGGTTAAAGGGTAGTAGCAAAAACAGTAAAGGAGAATGAGAAATAAGGGCCATTAAGATGGTGTCAAATTAGGGGCAATGACGAGACAGGAAAGGAAAGCGATTTGGGGAAGTGGGAAGTGCTTATCTGCATAATCTGTAAACAGGTTTTCACACAAAGCATAGTTGGTGAGTTTGGCATATGCCTTCAGTTTTGAAGCAAGGAAGGAAGGGACAAATAGGCTGCGTATGGCATAGGAAGGAAAAAGTGAAAAAGACTAAAGAATGAATTACAGGTAGGAAGTGGAGACGATATATATAGACTGCTTTTCAAAAGTATGTCAGCGACCAAGAGAGAGTTAAGAGAGTGTGGTCCTAGATGGGAATGACTAAATGTGATGTTTCATTTTCTGTGTCAACTTGACTGGGCCAAGGGTTGCCGAGACACCTTGTTAAACATTATTCCTGGATGTGCATGGGAGTGTGTTTCGGGAAGAAATTTGTAATCGAATTGGTGAACTGAGTAAAGCAGATGGCCCTGCCCAGTGTGGGCTGGCATCATCTAATCCACTGAGGGCCTGAGTAGAACCGGCATAGAGAGGAAGGTTGAATTCTCTCTACCTGACTCCATGAGCTGGAAAATCAACCTTCTCCTGCCATCAGCACTGCTGGCCTCAGGCCTTCAGACTCCAGCTAGAATCCACACCATCTGGCATTCCTGGGACTCCAGCTTGTGGATGGCAAACCATGGATGGGTCTTAGCAGTCCTGATGATTGCCTGAGCTAGTACCTTAAAATAAGCCATATATATATGTGCACACACGTATGTATAAATATGCACACACATGTATATATGCACACATACATACATGCATGTATATATGCATATATATACACACACACACACACACACACACACACACACACACACACACACACACACCACACACACATAGGGTGCCAAAAAATGAATACACATTCTAAGAAAGGAAAGAAAGACTGTTAAAATTACACTGATGGTAACCGCTTTGAACACCTCTTGTAATTGCAGAAATCAAACGTGACTTTTATTCATCTTTTGTTATTTTGTTATATATTGAGTATTACAATTTTAATACAGTTTTTTACTTTCTTAAAATGTGTATACATTTTTTGGGGGCCCCCCCTGTATATATGTGTGTGTGTGTATGTGTACACAGGCACGCGTATGGAGTTTTTCATTGGTCAGTTGCTTGACTGGTTGTGATTCCTGGGCCTCCAGTTTGGGTCCCCGTGGAATAAGGATTCTAGCACATGCAGCAGGAAGCTGATGCCCATGCGATTGTCATAAGAACGTGAGGTGGATCTAAAATAATGCCAGCCGATTTTTTTTTTTTTTTTGGTCTTGTACAAAATCAGGGAAAGTGAAGTCATCTCCTTTATCCGCAAGAAGGTTAAAGGTGAGACAAAGGGAAGGTCTCAACTCAGATTCTCAGTTAATGAAGGAGGTACCTTTACAAAGAAAATATCTGGACGAGCGTGTGAGGAGAAGGGGAGAGGCGCCCATAAGAGTAAGAACTTGTTCCTCTAATTATGTGGATATGAGCTCCGATGTTAACATATTAGGGATCAAAGCAATTGGTTCTGTTTCTTCCCGACCGACCCTCTAGGCTAAGGAGTTCTTTGTTGTTGTTGTTGAAGCCAGTGATTGGTTTGTTATACTGTGTTCTCTGCTTTAGTATGTGTGTGAAACTTTATTATTTTCTGAATAGTCTAATTTTTATTACTATTATTATCTTTCAATAACAGTTGACATTCAATATTATTTTAGATTAGTTTCAAGTATATAGCATAGTGGTTAGACTTTGTATGATTTAAGAAGTGACCCCCTCCACTAAGTCTAGACCCCACCTGGCACTATACACAGTTATTACCATATTATTGACTATATTCCCTGTGCTGTACCTTACATCCCTGTGATTATTTTACAACTACCAATTTGTACTTCTTAATCTCTTCACCTTTTTCACCCATTCCCCAACCCCCTCCCATATGGCAACCATAAATTCTCTGTATCAATGAGTTTATTTCTGTTTTGTGTGTTCATTTATTTTATCCTTTAGATTCAACTCATTCTATATTGTCAGTGCTGGCCATGAAGTAATTCCTGCACTCTTATAAATACAAACAGAAAGCGATATAGAATTGTGGCATATTTGGAATAAATCCTTTATGGGGGTGTGGAGTGGGGAGTGGGGGATGGGCAGTTTAGGGTGTTGAAAGATAAACTGAGACACAGTAAAGCTTTTAAAGAATATACTGGATTAAAACTCAATTGGACTCAAGCAGCGCCAAACCAGGGGTGGGTAGGAGGGAGTGTTCTGACCCACAGGACCATGGGACAGGCTCATAGAGAGAAGGTGTGGAAGGAGAGAACAGAAAATATCTGTTGACTGCAGCCTAAAGCTTAGTGGGCTATTTGTGATCGGCTGCCCTTAATGGTTTCATTTTGTAAGCTTGAGGCTTTTACAAGCTTAGGTTTTAATTTGCCTGCAGGGTCCCTCACAGCATGAGAGGCACCTCCGTCTAATGGCTTCTTTATTTAATTCACCGATAAGGGGATGCTCTTGTTAATAAGTGTCTGCCAACCACCCTGGTCCAAGAAGAATGCAAGGGAACAGTCCACTCCACACTTTTAATAGATCAAGCCAGAAGGGAGCAGAAAGGAAGCTGGTAGACCTGTGGCGATGTGTATAGCTGGGGCAGGTGACCACACAACAAAAGCTATAGTGTAAAATGCAGCCCGATTGAAGGAAACGAGAGTGTGTCCTAGAATATGGCAGTGATGACAGGAAGATGACCATGACACAGATGAAGCTGGTTACATCTCACGGCCTGTTAGTGCAGCACCCAGAAAACTCAGTAACGTGCCTTCTATATTCCTCTCCCCTCCCCACAACTGTGGCTGGTATGTCCAGAAGCCACTAGACGCTTAGCATGAAATTCAGCAGGACTGAAGGTATAACATGGAAATATTACAGAATAGACTTGGAGGTGTAACCTGATATGACTGAGAAATAACTAAAAATAACACAACTTCACTGGAAGTGACCAAGTTTCTGGGTCATTGTGCATCAGACAGAATCAGGTATAAAAGACATAAAGTAAATTCAATTATAGAGAAATAAACTTACATCTTTTTTAAGTTATCACAGTGTTTAATTGCAAAATTATCATTTCACAAGTCCACCAAAATTCTTGTAGGAAGGAAATATTCATAAAATTCGTAAGGGATTTGGGGAGAAATCCGTTAGAACTAGATATGCGGAAAAAGCAGCCGTATTTCAGAACTTAAAAGAAAGAAATTTGCTCTGGAATTTCAATGTTTGTCAAAAGACCCTCTCAGTTCATATGCAGTTCGATTCACCTTTGGTCAGAGATAATGTTGGTAACAGAAAGAATCTGAGTCAAAAATTCCCTGCTGGGGGACAGATGTTGTGTGATGTGAGGATATCAAGGCAGCATGACACTCAGGCACCCAAACGAGGGCAACAGCCTAAGGGCTGTTTACAGTGACTTCAGACAAATGTATAACTAGGTACAGCCTTCTGTTTGTACTTCACCTACAATATAAAAGACTAGAGCAACTGAGGTCTTTGCCAAGTCCAGTCATGGTGGTGTAACTGCAGCTTATTTAGCTTGTACCTTTCCTCCACGTGTCAGCTCCTTTGGCACAAAGGTCCCACCTCATGTGTGACTGTGGCCTGTCATTTCAGAAGTGCTGAGTTCATTCCCCTAGGTTCTTTCTGCCGTGCACTTGGTTCTGGCCATACACTTCATGGTTGTCATCATGTCCCAGCTCTCTGCTGTTTAGAACATAATCTGATGGTCGCATTTCACTATAATAAAGACCTATTTATATTCGTGTAAACTCACTTGTGCTTCAAATTTCCTATGATCTGCCTAGTTGTGTCCTGTTATCAAATATGTATTACTCTAAAATGTAAGCCCCTACCAGGCACAGAAGTATTGCTATGATATTTGCCATGATCCATTGATTCACTCTCCAATTTCTTAAGTATCAAAATAACCCTAAGATATATGAGTAAAGGAAATAAAATTGGGTTATTTTCCCTTATTTTTTCCCTACGGAATAGAAACTAACCACTTAGAAACAGCATGGGAGCTAGCTTATATAGCTCACAAGTTGTGCTATTTTTTTTTTTTTAACACTGCTTTAAACCTTCATTATTTCTGCAGATTTCAAGCGATAAATGACCAAAATTGTCAGGTCAGTTATTTTTCAATGGTACTTAGTCAGACAGTCATGCATATTATCAAGGAAGAATGGGAAGTTAGAAAAGCTACTAAACTTGGGCAGACAAGTGTATACTTTTAGAATCCATGCTGTAACCTCCAATCTGAACCAGGTACCTGGAGTTGTTCATTGCATCCAAACTTGCACTGTATTTCAGAGAGCAGAGGAAGCTGGTGGTGGTTGTGTGTATTTCTCTCTGTGTGTGTGTGTGTGTGTGTGTGTGTGTGTGTGTATATATATATATATATATATATATATATATATATATATATATATATTTACATATATTAAATGACACCAAGGATCCCCGTAGTTCTTTATTTCAGTGAGAGAAAAGCAGATGAGGCGAAAATGCTCCAAAGCATGTCTCTTGTGCTTGGAGAGGGTACATTTCCAGAATCCTCATCAACTAACACATTCACCCACTCACGACCATTAGCACACTGGGGACGTTTGTGCCTCTAAATAGTGGCATTAATTTGTTACCTATCAGAAGCATGGATGCTGAACTCTGAAAGCCAGTAACTCTGTGTTCCGACTGTGCAAACAGAGGCAGCATCCAAAAGGGGTGGGTGGGATGGAATCTGAATTCTAACAACTCTCCCCTCATCACGTGTCACAGAGTGAGCGATTGGGTTGATCAGACTCTTCACAACCAGCCCAGTTCTCGCTGCTCCAAGTGGGCTGAAAACAGTGGCTGCAGTCCAGTGTTAATAGCCAGGGATGACGTAATGATTATATTATGGAGCTGAAAGATGTCACAAAGTATGTTAGTTGAAATTGAGCTACAAATACTGTATTTTATAACAAAATGTGTTCATTTATTTTATTTATATATATGGCTAGGTAGTATTTAGACCCAGAATCAATCTTCCTTCCTTCCTTCCTTCCTTCCTTCCTTCCTTCCTTCCTTCCTTCCTTCCTTCCTTCCTCCCTCCCTCCCTTCATTCCTTCCCTCCTTCTCTTTCTATTCCTTTCTTTTCTTTTCCTTCTCTCTTCTCGTCTCGTCTCTTCTCTTCTCTCTTTTTTTTTTTCTTTTTCTCATTGGAGGAATCCAAACACCAATGTGAGAACTTAAATTTATTCCTGCAATGACATGAAGCTGCTTGTTTTTCTAATTATAATATAAACTAAAATTTATGTCCTATCGCAATGTTATAAGGGAGCCATCCCTGAAAATTAGCTGGGGAAAGAAGGAGGCAAAAAGATTTAGGAATCCACAAACTCTTTAATCAGTCTGTTTAAAAACCAGCACTTAGCAGTTGAGAATGAATTGAATTGGGATTTGCGATTTGAAAACTGGACTAGAAAGCAGTTATGAAATTCAGCACTGAAAGATTTTCAACCTTTGTGGAATTCCCTATGCTCTCAAAGGTTAATTTTGTCTCTGAGATTTCCCCCCTTTCAGTCTTCCAACCTCTCAGACCAAGGGGGTACACTGCTCACCCTTGCCCACTCATTTATTCTGTGCATCAGCTGCCAAACCTTCAACTTAAGGCTCCTCTCAACACAGCCCTTACCACTTTCTATGGCACCACCTCATCTCTGTTGGTTCTTTGACCTGCTGTAGATTTGAATCATAAGTGAACATACTCTTTCACACTACTCTAATTCTCAACGTGTTCTGTGTATACGTTTTCTGTGTATATAGGAAAAATAGAGTAAATTAAGCACATACATATTAAATGTTTTTAAAAGAAATTCTATATACCTCTAGATACCTTTGACAGCCAGAGAAAAATACTAGGGTCCACATCTTGGGGATCATTTTCAGGCTGTCTCCTATCACAAAACCCAGGGAAGGGACATTACTGGCAGTCCCTGCAATATCATTCGTATGATAAACAATATTCTACCTCAGTGCTTATGTAAGTGCAGAGCATGCAAACAAAATGAGTAGCCATGTTAACTGGATGCAAGGCTGTGTGCTGGGAGGGGAAAGTGCAGATCAGAAATATCACCATGACTGTGTTTAAGGACTTTATGTAACCCTCTGTAGGGAATGGGGATGGTTAAAAGGACCCAGGCAAACAGGTGACATGGTTGTTATTATGTAAGTGGCTCCAAAAAAAAAAAAAAGTCCCAAGTATTTTTCTGAAGCTAGCTTGGAGATGTGCAGAAAAACAGAGAATAAGGAGCTAGCATTATAATCATAAGTATGTCGCGATATTAGTAGGCTTGGAAATAGCACTTGGTAGAAATATTTGATTTTGTTCCCTGAGCTTTGTTAATGATGATGCATAGTCTTGATCACACATGTTGACGTATACAGTATATTTTTAAATATAAACAAATTCTCTGATTTTCTCCCAAGTATTCAGAATGAACACGTCTCATCATGATTTCATGTTATTCCTTCAGGAGGTTGATAGTGCTGCTTCGGAAAGGGTTGGCTTCAGCTCTTTCTAGTAGCCAGGATGGGGTCCCACCTCAGAGCCATTGCAGGTCTCAGATGGGATTTGTAGGCACAGATTCGCCACTGCAGTGTGTCCCAGACTTGAGAAAAACATCTCGCAGCAGTTCTCCAGGTCACAGAGGAAAATCAGGGTGTTTAGGTCCTGCAGTTCAGAATGCTTGCCTTTGCTCTGGTCTGCTGTGCCGCACTGCTTCCTGGGAGGGCTTCCAGCCTGGTTCCTTCAGCCCAAGTATAATGCTTAGGCGTTCTCCCCAGTTTGCTCCTGCCTCTGGGTCCAGCCACTGAAGCCTTACCCTGAGCACAGAGGCCTGACTCCAGCCCCCCAGGCAGTAACTCATGATTGTCTGCTCATTTATTGGGGAGTCCTTAGAGACCTCCCCGACCTTCATTATGGTGTGTGAATTGTGTCTGATCCTGGTCTAGCTGTTGTGGAGAAGTTCCTGAGCTCGATCATGATGCTTCAGATAATTTTCACAATCCACCACCCATAATCCCTACAAAGATCCTTCTGTACGTTCAATATGATTATATCGATTTTTCATCCCTTGACACTGAGCACAATTACGAGTTTAGGACCAGGTCGCACAGCTGGTCTACGGAGGAACTGTTCCTCAAACCCTATTTTTCTGATGCCTGTATGCCCTTTTTTTCTGCTGCATAAATGTTATGATTCCAAGATAATTGTCACATATTAAGTTCTTCAAATTTAATTTTAAGAAATGGAACTGGAGTCAAGAAGTCAATAAACTCAGCGCCTTAGGATGCTGATGGAACTGGTAAGGTGAGTTAGCAAAACAGAAAAAAGGAAATTTCAGTCTCACCCTGTTTCATATTCTCTGATGACTTCGCAACCCTGATAAATCCACGTGTCTCAGGGCCTCTGATTATTTAACTGATTGGTCAGAAATTATATTTTTTGCATCATTTGAATCACTTAAATATAAATTGTCTAGGCAAGTCTCAAGAAATTGGATGAATAAGCTAAATTACTGATGTTAGTTTATATAGTATATTGCAATTGAAAAGCCAACTTGTAAATAGGACAGTATATATATATATATATATATATATATATATATATATATATATATATATTTTATTAAAGGTATATCATATATTATATATACAATTATTAATTATATATGTAATTAATTATATATAATATTGGGTTGTCGGAAAAGTCATGACATATTTTTTTGTTTTTCATTGTAAAAATGCATCATGACTTTTCCAACAAACCAATATATATTATACAATACATATTATATATTGTATAATCAATATTTAATATATATATATAATACCTACTACATGTAATATATATAAATATATATTAATAAAATATGTAGTGTATATTTTATTAAAGAAGGAAATATACTTCATCTTACTTACAATTAACTTTTTTTCTGGTCCACCATGTTTGGAGTCTCTCTGGGCACTTTCTTTTTTACCCTCATCCTAAGTGTATAATTGCATTTCCTTGTCATATGGGAGATCAATGTACTAATTATATTAAATTTGTTAATACCTGGCCTGCATTGATTCTAAGACCTTTGCCATTTGAAGGGAAGTCTCATCTTTTTCCTTAGAAAATATAGAAAAGAGCCTGCAGTAGAAACTAACTGTCTATTCCCAGCACACAATGTCAGAATTCTGAGCCTGGGCTATTCCTTAACAAGCACATTATGATGACATGAAACACTCTTGCTCCATGCAGCACTCCCTGGGTGTCTGTCCCCATTAAGCCTGGTATAGACTGGGAGTTCAGGAGACACAGCGGGCTTCACCCGCCCCTCACCATTAATTACGTACTCTAAGTGGCGTATTAGGAATCTTAGGTAGTGGCTTGGCTACACAGGCTAGTAGGGATGATTGGGAAGATAAGATGCAAGGTAAGAAATCAGTGCCACCCCTGAAGCCCAGTGATAAGGATGCTGTGATTGAGTGTATGCAAGCTCACTGTTACACTGAGCAGAATCAAGACTGACGGAAGGCTCTGGGATTGGAGAAGAGTAAGCCACATTGTGTTTCATGCACAAGCATCAAAATATATTTTACAAAACCTACCGCCAAAAAAGAAAAATGAGGGGCACTGTGGGGCGGAAAGAAAAAATGTTTTGGAAGTATTTTGCAGGTAAGCTTCCCAGAGCTTTAAGAGATAAATAGAAAATATATTAATGTCAATGACAGGAACATTTTTATGATTGTAACCAAAAATATAAAGGTAAGGATCCTTAGGTAACTTTATATGAGGTCTAGAAATAAACCTGAATCATCAATTATTAACTTTTTGAACAATAAAATTACCACCAGATTTTTAAAAATAGAGTTAATAATGATGATCTTAAAAAGAGAGAAGAGAGTAAAATAAAAACAATAAATCACAAGTATATCTTTAATAATATTGTGATACTAAATAGTTCTATAGGAAAACTTGCAGATGTGAAATCCTATATTTGTAAAAGCAGAAAATATTGTAGACCCTGAAATGTTTATAGAAATCTTTTTTTGTTGGTTTCCACAAGCATTTCACAGATGTATGGATCAAATAAACTTCAGGTATCATTTGACCTTATGTGAAACACAGATAATTGATATTAGAATCATTTAACATCCTAAAGCTGTGTTAATGTGAATTCCATATTTGTCTGCCAGACAAACTTTGGTATTCCTTATAATTGAAATGGTTCTTAATAATTTCTATGACTTACATAAACCGTAAGTCTCTTTCTACTTCCCAGCTAACAGCATGTCCAAATCATTCATTCATTCATTCAATCAAAAATCACTTCCAATTGATCACGTATAATTGAGAATTTTAAGTGTCATGGTGTTTTCCACTTGTGATTTAATGAAAATATAGTATTATGCACCAAAAGGTTGAGATTCAGTCATTTAAGTATTTTAACCCTACTTATTCAGGAGAAAAATGTAAATAATACATTATTGAGAAAAATATATATGACATATAACTATCTACAACTACGGTAATAATTTTGTTTTGAAAGTCAAGAGCATTAATAAAATCAAGGTCTTTATATATTTCCAAAAACCTGAAGCCCAGAGGGAAATACATATATTTCTTTAGTGCCATCTAAGGGTAGTGTCTTCATATCCTTGGGGCAGTTGTGAAGATACATAATTTGTGTATTCAAAATGTCTGATTCTGAAGAAAATGAATAAGGGCAAAGTCGCTTTGAAAAAGAGATTGGTGAGGAATTTCAACTGCATTCTACCTCATGTGTTTGATACAAGGGTATATAATAATAGGACAGGAAATGCACCCAAATCCTGGGATGGTGACCAGGGAAATATAAAGAGCCTGAGAGAAAACGTTACTACATCAGATTCATTAACATTACAGATAATATTGAAAATACTGAAGGATTGCTATAGTAATTAGAATTCCTTCAAGTGTTTCATTTTAATGATTTCAGTGAAAGGTTAGTGTTTACTTGACCAAAACTGATCTCCTAGCAGCTGAGCTCCCAGAAGAGAAGTGGGAGCTCCGGTAGAAAGCAGTCAGTCTTCTGCTTAAGCACTTACTTCTGGTCAAGGGCAAGACACAGACCTGGGCCTCTGACCTTGACAATGGGGGGCTTGTGCTTTTCTCCCTCCCTCCGTCCCTCCCTCCCTCCCTCCCTCCCTCCCTCCTCCCTCCCTCCTTCCCTCCTTCCTTCCCTTTCTCTCTCTCTCTCTCTCTCTCTCTCTCTCTCTCTCTCTCTCTCTGTCTCCTTTTTGTTGCAATTGCAAAAGGAATTGTTTTTTGTTTTTTGTTGGTTTTTTTTTTTCGTTTCTTTTTCTGAGGTTTCACTGTTAGCATATAGAAATGCAATGGACTTTTGTACATTGATTTTGTAGCCGGCAACTTGACTGTATTTGTTTATTGTTTCTAATAGCTTTGTGTGGAGTCATTATGGTTTTCTATATATAGCATCATGTCATCTGCAAAAAACTACAATTTAACTAGTTCATTCCCAGTTTGGATGCCTTTTATTTCTTTCTCTTGCCTGATTGCTCTAGCTAGGACTGCCAACACTGTGTTGACTAGCAGACGTGTTAGGGGACAGCCCTGACTTGTTCCTGAATGTAGAGCAGCAGGCTTCAGTTTTTCACTGTTAATTATGGTATTAGCTGAGGGTTTGTCATATATGGCCTTTATTATGGTAAGGTATTTTCCTTCTATACCCATTTTATTAAGTTGTTTTGTTTTTTTAATCATAAATGGATGTTGTACCTTGTGGCTTGTGCTTTTCCATCCACAAGTACTAGACTGGCAGGTTAGAACCGGAGCCAAGACCCTGCCCTCTTATATGGCTCTTGTGTCTTGGCCTTGATCCCCTAAGATGAGGCTCTTTGTCACTCACACAGCTTGAGGGTCATGTGGCTCAAGGATCAGCAGCCCTCCCCTAGAGTGTGACATCATGTCTTGCTACACTTCTGGGCATGTCCTAGGCAGTTGGGGACCCGCACACCTGCTACTACCCCCATCTCTGCGAGTTTTCGCTTGAGCCTCTTTCAGCAGGCCTGGCACCAGGCCCTTTGTTCTTATTTGTGGGACAGTCAACTCCCCAGTCATTTAAGAATAAGCTATATCATATTCTTTGAGAAAACAAAAACTTTTTTGTTGTGGTATTTTGTTTGTTTGTTTGTTCTTTTTTTTAGGTGAATTTGATCACTTACAATTGCCAAAACAGCAATATAATGTAGTATCTTTCTATTACTTTTCTTTCCAACATTTATAGATATTTTACAGCCATTTCATTATTATTTAATAACAAACTATTAAAAAGCAAGGGGAGCTAACAACGTTATCTGACAATATTGCATTTTACCATAGGTTTGCTGGTCTTTAATATTGAACATTAGCATCTAAGGGCAACAAAGTCAATTATAGGTTACATTGAGTTGAAAACCTAAATCATTTTCTTTTACAGTTATTAATAATTACTTTGTGCAACATGACTCCCTGCCTACCAACGCTAGGCTTCTAGTAGGGATTTTGCTTGGCCAGAGGTGTCAGAGGCCTACCACGGAATGGTACCTGGTCTGTGATATGGCAGTTGAGTAGAATATTCAAGTCAGTATAGGCGAAGAGAGAACTGATCCAGGCAGACAGATAGCAAGTGTAAAGGACATGAAGAGTGTGGGAGCAGGCCCAGTACAAGAAGAAGGAATGGAGTAGTGTCTTGATTGAAGAGGATAAAGAAGAGTTTCGTACAACTTGAAGCTGGAGGATTTGCTCGGGGCCAGGTCGTGGGGTTCATAAGCCCAACTGGGGGGCTGTGAACTGATCTTAAGAACAGTGGACCCAGTTCTAAGGGCAGACTCGTAACTCAGGGGGCAGGGCACAGTTACATGAGTTTTGAAAATATTTCCCCTGCCTATGTTGTAGAGAATTCAGATTAGAAGGTACTTTTGGTAGTCCAAATGAGAAACAATGACAGCATGGTAGGGGATGTGGTGTTAGTCAAAGAGGACTGATCAGAATAGAGTTACTTACAATGTTGTAGATACTTGCTGATGGGTGATTATGGAGGAAGAGTAAGAATGACTTACACAGTTGAATGCATAGTGGTAGCACTCACTGAGATTGGGAGTGCCGGACAAGGAATAGGGATTGAGGAAAAAGATGGTGCGTTCAGTTTTGAGTTTATTGATTTAGAGCGCTGTGTGACATTCTTCTAATAGGAAATATTGTACAGTCAGTTGTACACATTGATCAGGAGCCCAGAAGAGAAGTCTGGACTCCTGGTATACCTGTTCCAGTTATTTGTAAATCGGTTTACAATAAATAAGCAATAGAAACAATAATGGTTCATTTCAGCAGAATTGTGACATCCCTGGAGGGCTTTGAAATAGCTCAAGGATTCTCTGATGCCTCTTAAAGGCGAAGCAAACTCCTCCCGCAAGAGCAGACAAGAGGTGACAAAACATATGCTTCCATAAGCTAGTACATACTAGAAATAAGTGAAGCATGCTGGCTGTGTTGCTGAAGAGATCTTATGCCAGGGCTCAGACAGGGCAGTTATTCAACTCTAAGTTTATTATTTTCTTTGTTGTAGATAATACTTGAGGTCCATGACTGCAGTTGTCTTATTCAGCACATAATTCTAACAAGTGCGTGGCCCATAGATGACTATCAATAAATTCGTATTTCTTTCTAATAAAAGGATGATTGATATGAATACAGTGTAGGATGGAGTAAAAAAAATACCTTTATATTTATCTGTATACTTCCCTTATTCTCCTACTAGGACAGAAAGTCTGTAACTTATTTTTATATTCTTATAACATTTAGAACCTTGCTTCTTATACATAATACTATCAATAAATGATGGTTGAATAAATGCTCAGTAAATATTTGTTGAATTGACTTTTAGGCTTGGTGTCCTTCCATAAATATGAAATGAATTTGTTTTATATAGTCTTTTAAAAATTGCTTTTGTCTATAAATTCATATTTTCTCCCCAGAGGCAAAGCTCCGTGATCAATGTGAAGGATTGTTTTTCATCCTCTTACAAGGTATGCATTTCTTGAGCATAGGAAGAACACGCATTAGAGAGATTTAGAGATACCAAGGGAATTGCCAATTAAGTAACTTAGTTTCTTTTTACTTTCATTAAAGGGGCAAAAGGCCTTAGGAGTTCATGAGACACTAAAATTAATGATGCATCCTAATTAAGTAAATGTTCAGTCTCTTTTCTTGATTGCAATACTGTACAAAATTCAAAGAGAAAAACAATGAAATCAGCTCATATCAGTCTTCCCAGGAAAATAAAAATCCACCCACTCCCTGTCAGTCATTCTCTCGTGGTCTCATACAACGTTTTCAATGTAATTTTTTAAAAATTTCCACTGGCTTCTGCACTTAATCTTATTGTGCTTAGTTTCTTTTCTTCATACCACCTATCTTTTAGTGTACTCTTCAAATGTAGTGAACAATAATCACTTCCTTACACTTATATCAACATATGTTATAACCAAATCAGCATGTGTTAGGAGCTAACATTAATACGTGCAAAACTCTAGGCCAGGTTGTACATTCTGAATGAATACAGCTATGCAATGTAGTAAGTCCTTCAGCTGTTAGTTTATTTTTGGAAACTAGTGTCAGGTCTAGTTCTCCCCCACCCTGTTTCCTGTCCATCTCTATGTAACCAAGTTGGAAGATAGTCAACAATTTGGTTCTTGATAAAACCAAGTTTCATTTCCATGAAAGTACCCAGAACCATGGAATGGCCATGAAACAAGGGTTTGTGGTGTGGTGAAATCATAAAGTTCCTAGAGAGGAAAGAACATATTATTGATTTTGGAACTCTTTTCATGACTATTCTATTAGTTTCTATCTCTGCTATTCTATTACCACAAACATACAGTGGCTAAAACAACACAGATTGATGAACTTCTAATTCTAGTGGTGAGAAGTCTAAACTGGCTCAGCAGGGCTTCATTTCTTCTGGAAACTGTAGGGCAGACGTGGTTTCCTTCCCTTTCTCCACTTCGAGAGTGTGACCTGCCTGCATTTCTTGCCTAATGGTCCCCCATCACTCCATTTGCTTCTGTCATCACATCTTCTTCTCTGACTCTATCCTTCCGCCTTCCTCTGGTGAGGACCCTCATGATGACATTAGGGCAGAGACAGCTCATCTGACCAGTGGACATTTGGTCCTGTCCAAACGCCCACAGAGACATTCGGTCCACGCTGATCCATCTACTTCACCCGATGTGCTCTGGCCTGCTAGGGTACTGACAAGAAAGATTATTTTGGGCACTACAACCACAAGGCAATTAGTTATTGGACCAATAGAACACGGTAGTACTTTTTTTTTTTTTTTTTTGAGGGCAGTGTCACTGGCCCTCATATGTGGGATCCAAACCAGGGCCGCTGGCGTCCCAAGCCAGCTCTTAACCACCGTGCCACTTGGCTGGCCCATGGTAGTACTTTTTATGCATGAGTCCTGTAGACCAGAAGTAGAAATCAGCATTATGGGCTCTTTAAATCCTGGGATGTTTTCTAAGAGTGGGCGTTATGGACAGCAACAAATATCAAGGACTTTTTTGACATGAGCCAGATGTCTCTGTGGATGTTTTTGACAGGACCAAAGGTCCTGCAAGGGCTAAGCTAGCCTACTCTATCACCAAGTCACACAGCTGTTATGAGATAATCTATTTAAAGAAACAGGTTCGGGGCCGGCCGAGTGGCGCATTGGTTAAGCGCTGGTTTTGGGATGCCAGCGGCCCCGGTTCGGATCCCACATGAGGGCCAGTGACACTGCCCTCTACAGCTTACAACAGCTCCACCTGGAGCTGGGCTGTGCGAGCCCCGGTGATGGTGTGGGCTGCAGCCCCTGCTGCAGTGGGCTGCCAAAGGCTGCAGTGAGTGGCCCGCAGCCAGCGTGAGCGGCTGGCAGCCAAGCGTGAGCTGCCAATAGCCGCGGTGAGCGACCATCCAGAGGCCAGCGACCGATCTGCCTCATCCGGGAAGAGCGCAATGACGATACCAACAGTGAAGCAACATCCTCCGCAACTAAACTGAAGAACAAGAAGACGGCAACTTGTCTGTTCCCCTTCCCCGATTCCCCAACGTTGTTCCCCTCCACCAATTCCCCAATAAAATCTTTAAAAAAAAAAACAAAAAAAAAAACAGGTTCTTAAGAAAATCCCATGAAACAACTTAGCTTTTCCTTTAACAATTAGAAATGTGTATTCATCAACAAATAGGTTTTGAATAAGTAGATTTTATTTTCAACTCTGCAACACAAAATAATCAATATAAAGTCTTCCCCATATGTGCTCCCTCCTTTGCAATATTTCAGATTAATGAACAATTTTAATTTTATAAGAGCACATTTTGGGCATTTAAAAATATGTTTGTTTATTTATTTTTATTAGTTTCAGGTGTTCAAAACAGTGTATTAGTTATCCTTTTTACCCCTCACAAAGTGCCAACCCCCCACCCCTAAAAATATATTTAAATTTGATGCTATTCTTGTCTTTTTTAATCCAAGGAGTAATGATAACTGCCAATTGCTTTGAAGTAATAATAACTCTTAATGAATTGTAGTGTTGATATTTGTCTTTTAGGGTTGCCATTAAAGAAAACAGCTTACACATAACACACAAATATTGATGTATATGAAAGAGTGAAGAAGACTGATATGCCTTCAGCCACCCCAGAAAATTGAACTCTCCTAAATGGTTGAAGTCTTGTAGCTTTTCTCCTAATTAAGAAAACCCTTTTTAGAAGGGACATGGATGTTTTGTTTTGTTTTTCATACTGTTTCCATCACAATGCATTGTCTTGGTATCCACATTTATTTCACAGTGAGCATGTGTGTTTTCAGATGTAAGCCAGAGTAGGTTAGTCATCTTCTTTTGAGATGATGGCTTCCCTCTTGCTAAAAAATAGAATCCTATTTTTTCTATTGGTACTGATTTAAAAAGCAGAGCGTAGAGGTGACATGATAGACTATGATACTGCAGGTGGTTGGAATGATCTAGTTTAAGGTTGTTTGTTGGAGGCAGGGATGGGGGGATAGTCCATGAAACAACCCAATACACATAGGAAAAGAACAGAGACTCTTTCCTGAGAAAGTAAAATTGCATCATGAAATATTCCTGTCTTTGAGGGTTGGGGTGGAGAAAAGAGTGGAGGATAAAACATGGCAGAGAAATAAACTGTGAGCAATGAAGAGTATTAATTATCAACAAAATGAACCACAAGTAGCCTGTAATTTATCTATATTTGTCCTAATTGCTCTTTCTTTTATTTAGTTCCTGTCCCAATCTCAATACCTGGTTTAGCAATTAAATTCTACTAATATAATTTAATTGATTTAGAGCGAATACTGTTGTAGCTAAGAAGTTAGGAAAACTGCATTCAGAGTTCACTGGGTGCCTGGTTAGTGTATGGTTTCACTAACCACCTAACCTCTCTGATTCTGAATTTCTTCATAATGGAATGAGACTCAATGATCAGCAAAGTCTCTCCAAGTTCCCACATACCTTTTGTGAGGTTTGAATATATTGGCTCAGTTTAATTAGCAGCATATTGATATTATGAAATAAGAACTGAAGAGGCTTGAACACTTGGGAATTTAAGAAACTTTAGACACTTTCAAAGGGAAAGCTCTGAAACCAAAATACACACATAACAAGGAGACTAAAATGAATAAATTTAAATATTCAAATGAGGACAATTGTGTATGCATAAACATGTGTGTCATGTATGGTTCTAGTATGCAAGGAAGAGTTTGAATTCACTTACTATAACCCATTTTTGCTATAAGTTTGACTTATGGTGAAAATAATCTGAAGCATATGGAATTTTACTTCATGAGCAAATTGCTTCACAATTTATCTAATACAGTATTTCCTGAATGTTGCTTAGACTGGAATTTTAGTGGATTACTAGGTAAAAAAATATATTATTAGATGGTATCCTTACACTTGAAAGAAGGAGGAGCTGGGATAGCAAACACAAACATTACCAGTAATACAAAACGTGCTAAAATAACTACTTAAAATGTGCATTGAGCTAATCCAGGGAAGGACATACTCAACATAAAATTATCGTGTATAAATTCTGAGAATGTTCTAAGCACTAACCAGATTTGTCTTTAAGGTAAAATCCAGTGAGGAGTTATAAGGCCGATGGATCTATTTTGAGGTTGATCACATGTAATCATATGATTTAGTACTGTGCTCAAGTACTTAAATTGTTTAATAAAATTTAAGTGCTATGAACTGTTTTAAAGTTAAGGAATCATGGATCAGAAATTTTTCTATCCTGTACTTTTTAAAGAACAGAAAACTTACATTTATTTGACTTAAATATAAAAGTTTGTGATTTAAGTTAAGTTGGGTCCTCAACAAATGACTGCATTTCTTTGAATATCAAATAGGACCAGTAGGTTTAGGAGGCATATTGAGATCTTAGATGAAAAGTATGCTCTCTAGATGTCATAGTTGTTAGGTTGTATTTGTAGTGAATGTTAATTCAGGATATTCATCCTCCTTATGTGGGTCCCAGATCCTCCAGCAGCATTTGTCAGTCTCTGTCAAACACAGGTACATACACAGAAATCATCCTTTTGGTAAAATGTGATGACTGAAGAAAAACTTCTGCTCTAGGACATCATTAGAGCTAGAATGCAGCCTAAGGAGAGAAAGAAAAGAAAGTTATACAAATATCTACTTATTGAATCCCCCAATTTTGGCAGTAATAAAAACTATAAATACTTGTGTTCATGCAGTTTGCCTTACTGTTGTAATATGCCACTTAGCTAGCTCTCTTCTGGGATTTTATACTAGTGATTTCTAGAAAATTGATAATCTGAAATGAAGACTTCTTATCATTGGAATTTTTTTTATGAGATATTTCTAATGTGATTTAGCCCACCTTGTTTGTATAAGGAGTACAGTGTGAGCCAATTCACTTTTTTAAAATTATTATTTTGGTTAAAATTTGGGCATACACATAAAAGGTTCACAGTGGAAGGATTAACACCAGTGGAGGAAAAAATCAATATGACTATTTCACCAAAGTTGCAGTGATTCCTCTTAGAGCAAATCTTCAGTTGTTCGCATTCAGAAGGGTCAGTTTTCACTTGAACACCAAATTCACACAGTTTGAAGTTGTGTTATTCTGCCCTTAGTGACACGTGATGCAAGCACTACTGAGAGCTGCTTGGCTTCTCCCCACTTCCACACCTTCCTGGTTTTCTCACACGGAGCATGGACAGGCTGGAAAACACAGGGCCTGATGAATGTATAGGTCTCATCACAACATGCAAATCACTATTTTGGAGGCTACTAATTTATACAAGAATTGGAACCAAGATGCATTCATTGCTAGGTTTGGGGGAGAGTTACTGTAGCTTGAACTTACCTGGCAAACTGAAAAAAAAATGCGTTCTCATATCTGCAAGTAAAAAGTAATATTATATTTTAAAACATGGCTAAGGTATACCAGAAGCATAGACATGGGGTTACTACCGGAAATTATTCTCTTTATTTACACAAAGGAAAGGGAATTGGTAAGAAATGAGGAAGATGTTTAAAAGCCTCCTCAGCAAAGCAGGCAGAAACCAGCTTTACTTGTGGCTGGGTGTGGAATGCCAGAAACGAGGGACTTTCAGCCTTCACATTGCCTCATTAAACTCCCCTACTTCACATTCGCCCTTACAATGTACTCCTAGGAAGGAGGAAAAAGACACATTTCCACTGACCCAGCTCGTGATTTCCATACAGAGAGCAAATAAATGAATGGAGTGGGGGAAGGGGCGGTGAGAAGCAGTGCCTTGGCTTTCCAACCGCAGAAAATAAGATTACTTACCAAGAACATTTTTATCCAGGGCAAATGTTTATTCCTTCTATCATTCGCCGCCTCAGTCGGTGCAAGCAATCAATTTCCACTGTACCTTTCCCTCCTAGTTCTATAAAAGAGAGAGAGAGGTGGATAATGCTGAAGCTTGAGGGTCCGGAGGATGATAGAGAGGAGGGAAAAAGACTCCCAGAGCGCGCTTTATCCAGATCCCAGCTCGGGGAGTGAGCCCAGGGGAGGGAGGGGTCTTTCCAAGGGGAGGGTACCGCGGGTGGCGAGGGGGATTCACTTCACAGCCAAAACATAAATCATCCGCAAAGAAGACTCGCCAGCCTCTCAGTCTCACACGCTATTTCCTAGGGGATGCAGGTTTTAAAGAGGAAAAGGGGAAGTTCGTGAACAGAGCGAGAAGGAGGGAGGAAGGGACGAGGGAGGAATGGATTTAGGCTTGGAGTGGGGTGGGATTGGAGGTTTGGGGGGTTTGGGCTTGCAGAAGAGATGGGATTGTGGAGAGGAAAGAGGAGAAGGAATAAAGCTCATCTTACCCGATCGATCAGGCAATCGTTGTGTGTCGTGTCCGGATACAGAAATGGCAAAAGCATGCATTCTGCAGCCAAACCATTTCTAGCACATTCTCCCTCGGTAACTGTGCAGGAATCACAGGGGACGCAGGAGCGCCCGCAGCCTGCTGCCTGCTCCCCCACACAGGGTCCCCAGAACCTCCAAAGCTCTAGCTTCTAGAAGCCAGGCTTTCGGAGCTGAGGTTTGGGATGGAAGTGCCTTGAGTCTCGGGCGAGCAGGAGTCGCCAGGAAATCAGGACCCTGGAGAGCTCCCGCGGTAGCCGCTGCGCTGCGAGCCCGAGTCCGCTCGCCTCGCCTAACCCGCCGGGGCAGCGCCAGACGCCTGGGCCTTGGCCACATCTCCAGCCGTTCGGTTCTTCCCCCCGCCCCCCATACACATTGCCAGTGATTTGGTCATCCTGATGTGACCTCAGTGGTTTATGTGGGGGGTTGGCTGTCCTAGGCTTCCTTGACGCCTCGTTTAGTGGCTGCGGGTGAGTGAGGGAATCCTAGTGAAATGCAGTGGTGGAATGCTGCTATTCATCCCAATCACGATATTCCCGACTGCAGGTAACTCCTAAAGAGCTGAGAGTGGGAAGACGAGAGCAGGCTTTCGGAGGCAATGCCCTCTTGGATTCTCATTGGATCCTTCCCAGCAGCCTCAATCGTTCTTGCTGCTATATCTATCAGGATGACTCCAGCCTTACTCACTAGTTCCCTCTTCATCTCCCGGTCTTCAACACATCCGTTTACTTCTCTCTGCAGATTTATCTGTATGCTCCCTCCCATTCCCTGGGGTTACACGGCTGCTATTTTCCCCCACTGTACGGGGATGTGCATTCTGTAAATTTTCACTTTGGTTCCCTAAGGATCACCACCCCCATCCATCACCTCTCCCCACCCCAAATAACGGACGCCTCTTTCACATTTTGCTTCTCTTCTTTGGGGGTTCTTGGCTCCCCGTGTAACTGGTTTTTACTTGGTTACACGCCACCAGGAACCGCTGATTATTTCAAAGTTCTGCCACCCAGCAGCTCATCACTTTATCTGGATTTGGGATATCATGGAGTATCTGTTTGAATTCTGGATGTATTTTTCTCACTGTCATCTTGCGTCCTGAAATTTCCTCTGGTAAGTTATTCTCTTAATACTTTATGAGAAACTTATTGCTGCTGTGATGTTTAATAAGCTGCATTTGTGAAGAGGACGTGTCATCTTTTTTTTTTCTTTTTTACATTTTTGTGACTTTCAGAACTCAGAGATCTGTGTGAGCATCTTTAATTAGTATGTGAGTTGCAGTTGTGCTACTAAGATATAGCCCATGTAATGAATTACCCAATCCACATTTGCATTCTGTATTTATTTCTGTCTTCATTTGTATTACAGGTTATAGGAAACACTAAGCATCCCTCCCCCTCCCGTTAATGCGTCTTGGCACCCATTCCGGTACCATTTGAAAGGTCAAATTTTATGTTTAGGGGTGAGCTTAAGAGGGACCTTCTGACAATTGCAGGGTCTGGGAAAGTTTGCTAGCCTTTGATCCTCAGAAGGTGATGAGGTCAGTGTTTGTTCATTGTAAGCAGTTACATAACTGGGGGAGGACTTGTGTAAAGTGTGTTTTTATGGGTTTAGCAGCACACTGAGCAATAGAAGCCACTGTACGGTAAGGAGTGTGAGTTTTCAGTGCACCATTTTTTTTTTCTTACAACATCCCAAATCACACACACACACACACACACACACACACACACACACACACACTTGGGGCAGTGTATTTCAATTCAGTCATCATATTTGGGAGTACATGTCCAATCTTGTGAATTTAGTTGGTGAACAGGTAATTGGACACAGAGTGCTTGCTCATTTCAGACGAAGGCACTGATGGTCTCGGTTCCCATTCACTGAAATTTAGGGACAGACTTTATATGCAAAGTGGAACTGCCTCACCCCACACTTGTTCAACCCCTAGACTCAGTTTTTAATATGTCAGCATGTTTTACTTTTATGAACATTTTTTGGGAGCTTAATTCACAGCTATGATTATCACTTAGACTGTAAGTATAGGCATGTTGAGAAGATTTAAAGCTTAGCTTTTACTTCACATTCTGATAAAGACACAACATGCATTAAATGCCAAACCTATGTGTATTGGTAATCTCTAATGATTATTGAGGTTTTGAGATTTTATTTTCTCTGTGACACCCCCCCCCCAACCCCCCGCACCCACCCAATAAGAACAAGTTTCTGGTTTCTGCAACATTTCTCTTTATTGGTATGGATGGAGGTTAGAATCCCATTGTTCAAGCTTTTTTTCTTTCTTTCTTCCTTTTTTTTTTTTTTAAATTATTTCTGGGAAAGAACGATTCCCGTAGTCATTGATGACCGATGGACAACCCAAGTAATGCCTTTAAAATTCAAAAGCCTTTTTAAGCTTCCAGACCTAAAAGTACTCGAGCTGCAGCGTCGCCCCCTCCCGCAGCCTCGGGATCCGAGGGCTTGCCCCTCTGGGCTCCCACCAAGCAAACAGGGCCGAGACTGTGGTCGCATCCATGGCTTGGCACCCCTCACCCTTCCCTAGTTTCTAGCTGGTCCACTCCGTCTGCTTGTCCTGCCTGACAAGTGTCTTCAGCTCCCGTGACTTCAGTTGAAGAGACCAAGGCTTAGTGTAATTCACCAAATTCAGATCTCCTCGCTGAAGGACTGCTGCTGCTGCTGCTGCTGTTGCGCAGGGGTGGAGGGAGGGGAGGGGGGAGAGAAAAAACAACTTTCAGTGCAGTCAGATCTTTTCTTCTTCAGCTAGTCTTCTCCAGACAGACACTGGCATACGGAATTGAGGTAAATGCGTTTTGCTGTATTATAACCTGACGCTCAGGCTTGGGGAGGGGGCGCTGAGAGGCACCCCTGCAGCCAAGGATGCTTTAATCCGAGGGCTAGCAACAGGCGACTGACTGCCGCGAGGCCCTCCGCAGCCCTTGGCAACGCCTGAGCCCCCTGGGCGCAGGCACCGCGGAGGTCCAGCCGCCCGGGTCCTCGGTGCGGGGTGTGGGAGGAACCCGTGCGGGTACGGACTGAGCCCTGCACGCCCACCCGCAGGCGCAGGCTGGGCGCTCAGTCCCGGCCACCAACGGCTCGGGGCATTTGCAACCCGGGAGCGCGGAGCGCGCCGGGGGGTTCCAGCCTGGCTGTGCGCCTCCATTTCCAGTCTTCCCTTGGCCGAACTTGAGCTAAACCTTTTCCCTGAGCAGAGCACACACTTGGGAGCTGGAGAACCTCCTATGGAGGCCCTTCTCCGTTTGCATTAATGGATTAATTGTTTGTAACGAGCTCTAACTAAGCCTTATCAATGAGGGCCCTTCGGCTTCCTGCTTTATAAAACCCTCCTCGCCGTTTCCATCCGACTGCTTAGTCGGGTTCAGGATTGCTCACTGACTTCTCGGGCTCTGGATGAAAGTATCGCTGACCATCCCTCCCTCCCTCTCCCTCCCTCCCTCCCTTCCTGCCTTCCCCAACTCACGGGAATCTGGGCGGCGGTGGGATCTGGGAAAGAGTTGATTTCCACTTGGAGCTGGGGCTTAGAATATAAGGTTGAAGTTCAGAGCAAAGAGGGAGGTTTGGGAACCTTTGAACTTAGATGATACCCACTTCCCATTGGGGTTTTCATTTTAAAACACCCCCCCTTTTCTGGAGGTGGGGTGGGAGGTAGGAGGGTCTGAGACCCAGCGCTCTCCTCCGGTGTCCACTTGGGAGGGGCTGGTGGCTGCTGGTTCTGCAGCCCAGCAGTGGCCCAGAGTTTAGGGCTCTGATGGCTGTTCTAGTCTCAAGAGTTGAACCAGAGAGCGTTTTACTTTGCACCAGGTCTTGAACGTGACCAGTCCTTTAGAGCAGGGACCTCCTTCTGGTGGGAACCCCGCTGGGAATCGCTGGAGAGACTCTGCCTCCGGAGATGAGATGCATATTTCCAGCCGTGTGTGAGCCACCCACCGGAGGCTTGAAAAAAGGAAGAGGTGAGGAGGGCTGCTAATCACCCTAGTATCCCTCACAAATATCCTAGCCAGTCAAATGGATGTAAGCAAAGAAGAAGGCACCAGGGTATAAAGCTGTCACGGCAGCTTGGAAGGCAGATGATTCAGATATTGGGGACTTTTATCTTTGGCGTGCTATTTAGATGTGTTTGTCAGAATGCCGTTAAGAAGGTAAGGACTGAATGTCTATATTTTATTGACAATCGTATGACCTGTATTTGACACATCCGATTCTAAGGTTTCCCATTTCCGAGCCATGGAATATGTGTATTTGCAGATGGTTCTGCTATGATGCATAACTTCTTAATATTCACATTGGTGAACTGTTTTAACTCTATTTCCATGTTTAACATGCCTTCATTTACATGTTCCGCTTGCCTTCATTGAAATGTTTACCAGTGTTACAAAAACCATAAACTGAGCCAGGGTGAGGGGAAGACCCTGGAGGGAAGAGATTTAGATGGAAGGAGGCATGACCCTAAAGAAATAAGTTTGTAAGGCAGAATTTGCAAAAATGCCTTAAAACAATGTTGGTTGTTAAGGTCACAGACCTTAATCTATAAAGGACACTTGGAGAACTATTCAGGGCATCTTGAACCAGCAATTTAGTTCTGACTACTTCATAGGAATGGCTATTTTATGTTATTTTTTTTTTTTTTCAGTTAAAAAAAGAAAATCTTTGGAGTGGGGGTTGGCTGGGTTGTCAAGTGTAAGAGTTTGCCCTAAGGCAGTGTTGTGTATTAGGACCCCAGTGTAGAAAGCTTTGGGCTTAGGGAACCAGTTGGATGGAAACTGAAACATAAAATCGGAATAAATTTAGAAAATAATGGTAATTCTCCCATAAATATAGACTTTTTTTTTAAATTCCAAGTTTTATAGATGTGTCTTTATAGCAGCCAGTAGGCTTCTTCTACTATCAGATTTAATAACAACAACAAAAAACAATTAAAATAACAAAATCAATGTTGACTGTTTTAATGAGTTTTGTTATTATTGATATTGCTTTGTTATGTTGTGCTGCCATGTTGAAGGAGTCTGGGTACAACAGTGAAGCCAACAAATATTAAGGAGATACAATTCTAAAAGTATTTATGTTATTTCTAGTACTTTCTCTTCCCTTAGCAAATTGCATTTTAGATTTTCTCTGGAAATATTTTTGGTACTTATATTTATTGACATGATCCCTGATGAATAATTTTTTCTGCTCGTGAGGCTCACTGATAACATCTTGAGGAAATATGAAACATAATTGCAACTTTGGGTCATAAAACTCTAAAGTTTTAGTGCTTTTCGTAGATGGATGCAAGAGGTAGTTTTTACTCCACTGCAGAAAGTAATTAATCAAGGAATTCCAAGTCCTCAATTCCTTTGCATTTTACACTCGAGTTTTATTGTAGTGAATATTGTAATAAACATGCTCGTGTGTGTGTGTGTGTGCATGCATGTGTGTATGTGTATCCATTTTGGGGAAAGTAGACAAGGTATTTATTTTAAACCTACATTGCTTTAATAATGTTTTCTAAATGAGATAGACATGATACCATCTGATTGATTTCATTTATCACTTAAACAGATAATATATGATTCCAGCTTCTCATGAGATATTTTCTTTTAGCAAACTCACTATCATAATGGCAATGTGCATTTTTATGAAATACAGCATATCTTGATTTTCTTTATGCAAAAAGATGGCGTATTACCGTTAAGTAAATCAAACTTAGGAAGAAACCATTAGGACTCCTTTAAAAGAGAGTGAGTGTGTATGCACACACGCACACATATGTGTGTATTCACACACGCATACATAAAATTAGCCTCAGCCCTAGAGTTGTGTGTTCTTGAAATAAAAATGGAATTTATATCCAGAAGTGCCTTTGTGTGTTTCTCTCCACAAGTGCAAATAACTCAACTGGTGGGACTTCAAAACTTTGAAGCTTTTTTATCAACTTAGGCTTCAGTTTCCTATATTTGCTGTTTTTTGTTTTGTTTTGTTTTGTTTTTCCTATTATCTGTATAACGATCAGTTACTGACTACAATAAGCATCAAAAAATTTAGCAAGTTAGAAAATTGGATAGTAGTATTAAAAGTTCAGACACAAACAGGAATAGAACACCAATCCCTGCAGGTTTTAGCACAGATTTACCTTTCCTTCAAAAATATCACAAAAGTATTTGGATATGATTATGATTTATGATTATTGAAGGACTCTTCTAAGATTGTGAAGGTTTCTCTCTTTACCATTTGGAAGTAGGTCATTGTGGAAAGAAGAGTGAGGTGAATCTGGGATTCCTTCCCCCACTCAGTTCTAGTTCTAGCTCGTTAATGTTATTCTAGGAGGTTTCTGGACCACTTTTTCATTTATTTCCCTCATTTCCCACATGGGAAAAACAGCATCTTTACAGTAAGTGTCCTTGTAGATAAAATGACATGAGATGAAGATGCTTTGAAAATACACAGTAAATAATAAAGTCTGAAAAAGATAACTTTTTACTTTTTTTTTTTTTTTGTCTTTTTGGATAAAGTTTTCTAGATAACTTTTTACTTTTGGGTTGTTTGTTTCTTTGTCTTTTTGGATAAAGTTTTCTTTCTATGCAAGAAGTAAATTTGAGTCAACTGTTTCTTATTAATTATTAGTATCAATTTTTTTTTTTTTTTTTTTTTTAGAGGGCAGTTTCACTGGCCCTCATATGTTGGATCCGAACCGCAGCCGCTGGCGTCCAAAGCCAGCTGGTAACCACCGCGCCACTTGGCTGGCCCAGTATCAAATATTCTTTGTCTATGGTATCATCATGTCTAATGAGTTTCAATATTTCTTTTGTTTTGATATTGTGTATCAAAAAACAAACAAAAAAACACCACTCCTTAAGGCACCTGAGCTCTTATTTACATTACATTTACCTTAGCTTTAATGCAGTTCAGAGAATAGTCACTTTTATAAAAATAGTTGTTCTTGCTTGACTTCTCAGTGTCATTTAGTAAAAGGAAAGTTTGACTTTTTTTTTTTTTTTAGCAAGTTTATGTTACCCTGATGATCTCTGTAATTTAATTGAAAACAATATCAAACTATTCTCATGTAACAACTTTCAAAATGGAGAACTTCAAAAAAGTGAGACTATTAATTTCTAACACATTTTATAAACTATGATGTGGCATCCTTGGTGTTTTAATTTAGCACCTACTTTTAGAATAATTTCTTTTAGCCATTTAGGAAGGTAATTCTCACGACATTTTCCATGCATTGCTATATGGTTTTATGATTTTCATGTTTTATGATTCATAAGTTCTAAAGGGAGAACAAAGCCAAAAAATAATAATAATTTGTGCTCAAATATTATTGATTGTTAATGGATGGTCTTGATTCTTACAAGGGGGCTCTAGTTTAATAATGTTTATTCTATTCGAGAATCTAGAAAAGATGCTCAGAAGATGAAATGTAATCACAAACACTAATGGTCCTTTTACTGAATATGTACCTTGAAGGTCTAGGCCAGCTTTTTTTTTTTTCCTTAGTGATATCAAATAGCCACTCCAACCATTTTACACTTATTATCAGATATCATCATCAATAACACTTTAAGGCTTTTATACTATCATTTCAAGGCATATTTGATAAGTTATTAAAAAATAGTTATATCTGATTGCTCATTTGCAGACCTATCCAGTTACAAAGTCTCCAAAGATAATAATTTCAAAAGGTATGAATCCATAATTCTATATCTAATGTTGGGCATAAACTATTCATGAAAACAGTTCTGAGATATTTCTCAATTTTGTATTCAAAGTAACAAAACATGAATAACTAGTTGATGCTCTTAATAATTGAAATAAACCCAATTATGTTTTTCTCACCAATTTCTTTTCCCCCAAGATTAAAAGACATAAGTAATATATTTTTAATAATATGAGTAGCTTACTAGGTATTTTATCATAAAATAAATGGTTGTGTTGATTTTTTAAATGTTTATTTCTAACCAAGAAAGTATAAATAAATTCTGATGTGGGGAAATGACTATCAACCTAGTAAATTAAGAAATCTTAATAGATTTTCATTCTTCTCTATTCACTTTTATTTATTAAACACAACTCGTAATTTCTCAAAATGCTTATTTTTATTTAGTTTTGAGTTAAAATGGTATTTATTCTCAAAGTGACCTATTATTACTTATAATTGTTTTTTAGGAGTATTTCTTCTAATGACTAACTCCTAGTTTACTGAATTGTGGATGCCTTTAAAAGTACCCAAAGCATAACATATTTCCTTTAATAGCTAATGAAGAAGCTACCATGCTATAGTTCCAGAAAATTAAATCTATAAAATATACATTTATTGATTAAATTAATAAATATGTTAACATTACCTTCAAATGTGTTATAGCTCTATGCTGTGTAAGAGTTATTGTCTTATAATGGTGTGTTTCATTTAAATTCCATTATAGATTTATTGTGAATGAATACTTATAGATAGACTTATTATTCCTGATTCCTGTGAATATCAGCCAACCTCATCAGGATTGAGCTGTTTTTCATTAACTTTTCTGGAGTCTTGCACTTTGTTAATTTTAAAAGCTATCTCTAGACTATTGCATAATTATAAAGCAATCTAGCTATGGGAAGACCAAAGTTGAGTAAGCATGCGTTTTAGATTTTCTGGCCAAATAGTGGCCAGTATATAAACACACTGCTACTTTATAGATTCATTAAACACTCTCACAACCAAGAATATTTTCTTCAAAATACTTCAGGTGATGACCACAACTATAAGCCAGGTTAGAAAAAAGTGATTAAATCAAATTGTAGAACAGATTAAAAAACTGAAGCATGAATTTTCTCTGGTATCATATTACAAAATCACAAATGTTTGCAGGTCACATATAATGTGTTCTTTATAATTTGTAATATCTTTGATATGCATATACATTTAAAGTACAAGTTTTTGTAAGTGCATTTAGATATGCAATTTAATATTGTATGCACAAGCTCCTTCGGTGTTAACTAAGGTAAACACAGAACAAAAGTTCACTCAATCAGGAAGTTCCTGGGAGAATACATTCAAATGGCTTTTCACGTCCTTAGTGTGCTCACATTTCTGATGCTTTGAAAAATCAGCCCTGAAAATGTATATGTAGAGAGAGATGGTGGCACGGTCTTCTATATAGAAATGATCACTTCTTAAATAATGACGAACATAATCTAAATTTTAGAAGAAAATCATTAAAGATTGAATAAATCATGCAGTAAAGTTATAAAAAATGTTCTTTTGAGATAATTAACCCATGCTTTTTTTTTTTTTTTTTTTTTTTTGAGGGCAGTGTTACTGGCCCTCATATATGGGACCCGAACCAGGGTCGCTGGCTTCCCAAGCCAGTGCTTAACCACCAGGCCACTCTGCCGGCCCCATGCTTTGTTTTTTAACATTTTGTTATATAACACCAAACATTGATATATAGACCAAGTTTACCTTACTCAAAGCATTTAAATAGAATGGCTCTACTTGAATTTACAGTAATAGAAATCCTAATTATTACTTCAGACCTGTCACTAATAAACAAATACAAAGTTGTAGTACATTTCATAAGTATGATAAGGCATATTTTCAAGGTTATATTATGGAATGATGCGGAAGAAGACTACAGTTTCCAAAATAGAATAAAAAGGACTTGCCAGTTATCAACTAAAAACAGCAACAACTAGAAAGTATTTTTTTGTTGTTCCTTATTACTAATGTTACTACAAATGGAGTTGTTAAAAAGAACCAAAAAACTTGCGAATTATGATTCAAAAATTTCCTTGAGAAAGCAATTAAGATGAAACCTGTGTTTTGCAGATTTGTAAGGTGGATTCTTTCCTACTTGCTGAAAGTTTCAACCCGTCATTCACAATCTCCCCAAAACAACATTTTCATTTTTTTATATGGGAGCTAAGACATATGAATTCAGTCTTTTATGTGAATTGAAACTTAAAGTTACTAGCAAATAAAAAATAAAAAAAAAGACTTGAGCAATTTCTTAAGGAGCACTCTACATTTTTTTCAAAATGAATCTATCTATCTATCTATCTATCTATATCTATCTATCTATCTATCTATCTATCTATATTTGGCTAATGTATTTGTTTTTAGCACCTTTCTCACCTTTGAATGGGGACATAGCTTATTTATTTACAACCCTCTCCCTATCTGAGAACTTTTAGATCCAGGACAAATTATTGACATTTTATTTTATTTTATTTTTATTTTTTTAAAGATATTTTTTTTATTGGGGAATTAAGAGAGGGAACAGCGTTAGGGTACCAGGGAAGGGAAACAGACAAGTTGCTGTCCTTTTGTTCTTCAGTCTAGTTACGGAGGACGTTGCTTCACTGGCCCATGTTGGTATCATTGCGCTCTTCCCGGATGAGGCAGATCAGTCGTCAGCCTCTGGATGGTCGCTCACAGCGGCTCTTGGCAGCTCATGCTGGCTGCTGGCCACTCACTGTAGCCTATGGCAGCCCACTGCAGCAAGGGCTGCAGCCTGCACTGTCCCCGGGGGCTCGCAGCCCAGCTCCAGGTGGAGCTGTTGTTCACCATCTTAGCTGTAGAGGGCAGTGTCACTGGCCCGCATATGTGGGATCTGAACAGGGTCCACTGGCGTCGCAAGCCAGCTCCTAACCAACACTCCACTCAGCTGGCCCAGATTATTGACATTTTAAATGTATAATTATCTTTATGTTTCAGCTAAAAATATAACACTAATTATGTTTAAATAGCGACAAAACTCTGGATAAAATAATGTCCAGCATTCAACTTTCCTCTTGGAGTGAACTCTATCAATTTATATTTGTATCTTCCATCCACCCATGAAATGCAGAAATTTTAACACATCCATTGTTTAACCAATTTGAAAGACAAAACAAATTACATCCATGCAGTGATAGACCAGAATGAATATGAAAGATCACTCGTGCCATTATTACTTTTTCAACCTATGCTTGACAGCTGCCATTTAAGGAAATCCACTTTGATTTAGAGTAAGAATCAGCAACTCTAATATAAACTGCTGTGATTAACTATTAAAAATATTTCTTTCTCATCAATAATAATTGAGTCAGTAAGGTAAACAAAAGTGAATAAAAATCAGACATATTTTACTATCTTTTAGATACAGAGTTGCAGAATTCTAAGCTGAAGATGTCAATTTATTTCCTCAGTATTTGAAACCTAACAATAATTAATTGTTCATTAAAAATTTACCTATCACCAAATTTTGGTCTCTGATAAGTCCCATAATACTGATTCTTATAATTATTCAGTAGATAATTTCTGACATGTCTAGACATCAAGATCTCTTAAATTGCTGCTAGCGTGTATATGACATGCTGGTTATAACTAATATCCAATATTCTTTGTATATCAGACATAGTAATGCACCATTTATTCTTTCTTATAGTATTCTTCAAAATCCAGCTGGTTCTTTTTGTATAAAAACTCTATTCAAGAATATACATTATTTTTTTCATACAGGTTTACTTTGCTTTTGAAATGTAGTATCTTAATTTTTATTTTAACTTTCTGAGTTTGAAGACAGTTTGAACTATTTTTAGAAGTTAAAGTAATATATTGACCAGAGTGATCCTTGAAAATATCACGTTTTCAAAATTGTATGTTGGTAAATAATGGTGGAATCAGGTGCTTATCATTATTAAAAAAAATGTTTAGACAAGGTAGAAAATATTACCAACACCAGGAAGTGAAAAGATGGGCCATCTCAGCATGTCTGACAACTGGGTAAGGTGTGCAAGTGTTCATTGTCAAAGAGCAGCTCCTTAATTACAAACCCCAAAGTTCTGACATTTATTAGGTGGTGGTTCAGAACGCTTTGGAGAACAGCAGCTAAAGGCCTGTTGGATTCCTTTGCTTATTGTAAACCACCTCTTTTTGTTGTTATTTTTGGATCTTTAGAAAAATATATTTATTGGGTGTCTGACTAATGGTGTGCACTAGGGTGAACCTTGGGGATATAACAATGAAAAGATATAACAATTGTATATAAGAGGCTTACAGTTTGCTGTTGTTGTCGGTTTTACTTTTTGAGGTATGCTTTGTTTTAATTCATCCACTAAGGACAACTTAATGCTTGGTCTCTCATTTTATTTCCACCCATATCCAATTGGTTATTGTGAATATAATACCCTTTGAGAGAAGAGGGTTGCCAAATTCTTCATTGTAGAGATGGGTCAACCAGGAATGCATTTTCTGTCTATAGTATTGAAGAATAAACTATTTAAGAGTGATTTAGAGACCAGGACAGTTCTGCAAATAAAGCCATCATGATCCCTGAAGTGCTGGTTCAGTTAACATCATGTCTTTTTCTCTTTCTTTTCCTTTTTTCTGTCTTTCCTTCTTTTTTTTTCTTTCTTTCTTTCTTTCTTTCTTTCTTTCTTTCTTTCTTTCTTTCTTTCTTTCTTTCTTTCTTTCTTTCTTTCTTTCTTTCTTTCAGGAAATGTTAGCTTTTTTCAATGGAATGTTAGCTTTTCCAGTGATTTATAGCTTTGAATTTTTAATAATTAGAATTAATGAAGAAAATCAGATTAACATTACAAGACTTTACAAATTTAATTTTCTTATTCTATTGTATGTTTTTTGAGGGTCTAGTCTATGCCAGGTTTTTGTGTTTTTGTTTTTTTTGGTGATGCTACAGGCACCTTAGTGAATCAAACCAACATGAGTTCCTGCCTGATGTTGTTATAATGGAATTACAGGAATTATATTATTATTACAGAAGTTATTATATAATCAAGAATGTACTCTGCTGTAAATTAAATGATACCTCTAACTAATACTTTCTCTTCTCTAACAAATTGTATTCTTTAAGATTTCCTCTGGAAATATTTTTAGTACTTTCTTCTATTGACTAGGGTCCCTGATCAATAATTTTTCTGCTTGTAAGGCTCACTGATAGCATCTTGAGGCAATATGAAAGATATATGTAACTGTACATCATAAAACTGCAAAGTGTTAGCGCTTTTCTTAGATTGATGCATGAGATAGTTGTTACTCCACCGCAGAAAGAAGATATTCCCCTGCAGGGTTAGATGATAAGTTTAGAAGCCCACCAACAATATTTATATAACCACATATTTTAATAAGTGTGAACATTTTCATTTCCTGAGCAATGGGTAAAAAGAACCTGAAGATTCCTATTTTACAATTAAAAGTTTTTCCCATGGCTTAACTAATCAGGATCTCTTAAAAAAAAACTTTTAAATAATTTTAGTGAACTTTCTTTGTAAGTGTCTTAAAGGTACTATTGACTTTGTGTGTGATTTCAGAAGATACACTGCTTTTATGTTTCTACATATGATAACTTCTCATGAAACAGTTCACTGAATCTTCTAGTCTGGTTAATTCCAGGGCAGGTTTTGGTCCTTTTCTGGATCAATGGATTTATTGTCCATTTGGTTACCATAATGCACAATTTCTCAACGTCTTCCCACAGTAAATGTCTTGTTCTTAGAGTAGTATATTCGTCAACCTTATTTTTACATAGCAGTACAAATGTCTTTGCTGAACAAGTTAGTATTATACTTTCGTTTTTTTCCCAGAGTCCTTATTAAATTTTTAAAAAGCATTTCTAAAGCTTTGTAAAACTGTATCTGCAGACAATGTCCACAAAAGCAGGGGTAAATTTTTATTATCTTTGTACTTGCATGGATTTGCACATGGTGCTTTTTTTGTTTGTTTCTTTTTTAATTAAGTTTCCTGAGATTACGTTTAAAGTTGCACTTAAGTGACAGAATACTTTTACTGACATGAAACGACTTATTCTCCTCACAAACTAGAATGCTTTTTAATATTGGTTTACAACAACAAAAAAAGCAGGGTCGTATCGCCAATTATAGCAACCGTTTTACATCCAGATGTCCATGAGCATTATTTTCACTCCATTCCTGTATGTAGATGATTTTAACCTTTATTTTAAGCTGTGCTGTTGTTTTTTTCCACTGTTTTGATAGTCAAAGATAGCAATTACAATGAACTTTCTGAAGTGTTTTTCTTTACCTTAAAATTATACTTTATAATCTAAATATATTACTCTAATTATAGTGCATCTGAAGTTTAGTCTTTAGTTTCCGACCACGTTCCTGATGAGTTAAAATTAAATACTTGAATCTTACCTAGATATTTTGTTATACGATTGCATATGTTGAAACCCTGAGATATTTTATATTGAAAATGTAAAGATAAACCCAGGTGACTCTTAAACATTGGGATTTTGAGAGTGATTTCCCCTCTGTGCTGGACAGAATTAAGAAATGGATTTCCCCTTGTCTTCATTTTTGCTAATCAATTCCGCCATTAGCTGATAGCATTTAACTTGCTCTTTATTGGTGGGACAAGATTGTATTGACAGGATCAAGGAGGAGATTAGTTCTCTGGGCAGTATATACTCCTCAGAGGAATGCAAGCCCTCATTAACATGGAAAACACTTCAAACTGGAATTCAGAGGCGCTGTATTGCCTGATCAGCTAAAACAAATAATGAGAAGGACCCTCTGGAATACAGTTTTAGTCCTTAAATGGCCAGAAAGAATCACTTCGAAAGCCAGTCTTAACCTATACAAGGTAATTTAAAACAAGGCACCTTAATCCTTGAAGAAAAAAAAGTTGAAAAGTACAGGTATAATAGTAATGCACTACTCATTAATAAAATGGCGATCTCTTGGTAGTGTAAGCAGATGAAATAAAATAGCCCACAAAGTTAAAAACAAAAAAAGGAATTCAGTGCAGAGAGGCTCCATAACTTGACTGTGTGTGTGACCTTGGCCACAGGTGACTGAAACGTCATCCGGACAGCAGGTCCTTATCAGTCTGGCTCCATGAACAAAGGTGTGGAAGAGGGTTGTAGTAATGTATTGTGAAACTTGAGAAGATTAATGAATGGAAAACCATCCAGTCTGCAGTGATTTTAACAATTTTTCATATTCCCATGTTCAAAAGTATTTAAAGTAGTTATTAACCCAGCAGTACACTTGTCTTTAAAATTCAAAAGGAATTGCTAATTCAAACAATAGTTTGTTCCCTTCTTTTTGTAGTCCTTGTTTGGATAATCTCTGTTTTCTGTGATGCCTGAAGTTAAATGTGTTTTTTGTTTGTTTGTTTTATTCTTTTTTCTTTAGGTCTTATTACTACTTTTTAGCTTTTTCTAAATTTGTTATACTTTTTTGAGGGAAATAGAATTATCATGCATAAGGAAATGAATAACTTAATTTTGGGTATAATTATTAAACATACCTAGTGATAAATTGTATATCTGAAAGTCAGAATGACTTTCATCCCTTTTGTACATATTACTGCTTATTTCAACAGATGCACAAAGATAAGACAGCCATTTCTCTAAACCCCTGGTGGAGTACAGAAAAGAGAGTGGCAAAATCCTACATATTTTTATGGGAAATTGCATAAATTATGTGATGTATGTAAGATTTTATATCTTGATGAATTTCTTGACATCTGTATATAATGAATTGCCAAATTCTACTGCATTAGGCTGTTTAAAAATTCATTACCTTTAAATAAACAATTTGTAAATTAAGGAAGGACAATTTGAGTCATTTTGAAGTATAAAGTTATGGATTGTAACCAGTATTTAACTAAAGCCATAAATCATAAAATAATGAGTTCCATTCTTTTATTGACTATCTACTATTATAGGTCACGAGCATTCAAAGTTGAAAATCTATGTCTCTATGCATATACGAAGAGGAAGCATTACATATTCTATATATGTTTGAGTATGTTAATCAAATTCAATACTTGGGTTTAATGCTATTCTAGAAAAACATTGCCTTTAAAACTATTTTTCTTATGTCCAGAGATCTTTCCTGCCAAATAGTACCGTAAAGTATACATTTATTTTTTTAGCTGTAACCTGTTTTCATGCCATTGCTCCCTAAAATATTGCCTTTTAGAAATCATCCTCATAGTCTTATTATTATCTGGGATGTTCAAGAACATAAGAAAACTGCACTCGGGCCGGCCGAGTGGCGCGGTGGTTAAGCACTGGCTTGGGAAGCCAGCGGCCCCTGTTCAGGTCCCACATATGAGGGCCAGTGACACTGCCCTCAAAAAAAATAAAATAAAATAAAATAAGATTAATCTTGCAATTTTTCTGAAGCGAGGATAAGTAAATTAAATCAGTCTGACCATGATTATACTTTTTAACTCAATAAATCATATATAATTTGAAAATATTTTCTGATTTGTTTTTTAGTTTGTAGTACATGCCTTAAAATATTTGGTTGTTGGAAAAGTCATGACATATTTTTTCTGTTTTTCATTGCAAAAATGTGTCATGACTTTTCCAACAACCCAGTATATTAAACTGGGTAACATTTAGTTGATTAAACTATAAATTTCATTGAAAATATTAAATTATATGAAGCAGATAAGCTTGAAGAACCCATAACCTGAAAACCTATATTATGAAAACCCATAATATGTATTTACTCAGATCATTTGCTTATAATAGATTGATAACAATCTCCCATTTTAATTCTAATTTTATTTTCTCTTTCTATTATTTATGTTTTCCATTTAAAGATTATATTCTTTCAAAAACATTTCATTAACTGACAACAAAAATCCTAGTAAAAGACTTGCACTCTGTAATCAGTTCTCATTAGAGTGTAGTGGGCTGTACCAGGGAGAGTATGGTTTCAGTTTGGCTTCACGACTACTGACATTGTACCCTTGCTCTGCTATGTGTTTATTTACCTTGAACCTTGGGCATCTAAACAAGCAAATGTTGATAATAGTAGATACCCATTGTGTGACTAGGAGGTAAAATACAGACATATTGGTGACATGGATGGCATATCAAAAGCGCTCAATAAAGATTCATTTTACTGCAAAGAAAATAGTAATAGCGTGCCATTTTTATCATCATTGCCTTTTTTTACCCCTAGGGGTTTGGAGGGGCTTTAAAATTATCTCTAGTATATGACCTTCCAGAGGGGGCAGGGCAAGCTATTCAACTGCTATTTCTGTATTATTATTCTTTAAAGTCAAGAAAGACAACACAGTGTAACACACTATGCTCATCGGTGAGAAAAGGGTTTATGGTTGACTTTACCTGTGAACGCTCATTTATTTGGTCTATCTTTAGAAACTATGAATAATAGAACACAAATGAGAAGAGGCTTTGAGTTTTCCACAATTATGTACATGATCATGACAATCTTTTATAATTGCACCTAAACCTAATAATTAATGATGCTTTTATATCTTTGTTCATAACAGAGTTTGAATATTGAGAATGCTTAGCTTTGATAATACTTTATTACTTGTCAGTTATGTTTATAATTTTGACACCAAAACCATTACCTTAGAATTCAATTTCCCTCCTTTCTCCACTATTTAAGCTACTCTCAGCCACAGGCATATCTCAGATGCAAAGTCCTCTGTCAAATTTCTTTTTTGCCTCCATGTAGAAGGAGTTTTCTTCATTTTGCCATACATATGATGTTAACTACACCTCAACTGAGCACTTAGTTAATCACCATTCATTCATTCACTTAGCCAATACCTATTAAATAACTTTCTTTGAGGCACCTCACTAACTGTTCTCAGTTGTCATTAAAATAGGAACAATTATTGGCCTCCTAAAGCTAAGTCTAGTTTGAGGTGGGAGAGATACATAGGCAACTAGACAGAACATGCAAATAAATATGCAGAGTTATTGTGCTTTAAAGGATGAAGTCGTGGGATCATGTCTGACTGACCAACTTCAAAGGACATAGAAACCTTTGTGGAGGAAGTGACAATCTAGTCTGCAGTTCCAGGATAGGTTAAGTTGGGGCAGGTGAAGAGATCCAAGTAGAAATTGGGCAAATCTTATGCATAGATCCTGAGGATATGAGAAAGAGAAGCAAATTTGAGGAAGAAAATTATGGCTGAAGCATAGTTGATGTTTGATTGATCATGGCATTGATCAATCAAACAAAGGAGAAAGATATGGGTTAAGAGTGAAGATAATTTTACTTAGTATCTTGAAGAGTTTGGATGTTTTCAAGAGGTCAAAAGGACAAAATCATAAATGGGAGTAAAAGACTTGTATTTTCTGATTTAAGTTTTTAGTGAGATAATTGTAGTAAAAGGAACTGATTGGAGAGAGCCAGAGGAGTATTAGGAAGAGAAATTATGAAGCTACTGTGGTTATCCAGATGTGGTAGTGATTCCAGATGTGGTAGTGATTCAAGATGGTACAGAATGACCCAGTCACGTGATGTCAACAAGTAATAGATTTGATTCTTTGGAGGTAGGATGAATAGAACTTGGGAATTGATTAGATAAATGCAGTGATTGAGAAGGTAGTGGGAAGTAGGATTTGGACTTAAAATCTCGCGTGAATAAAAGTATCATTTATGAGATAAGGAAACTCGACAGAGAAAAAAAACTGGAGAAAGGAGATTTTTGTAGGGATAGAACTATTGATTTCTGCCTTACATTTGGCCTCCCTAACTTGATTGTAGGTTTCTCAGGACAGAAGCAGTATTTTTTGCGACACCTGTGGTCCATCTCCATCTCAAAGCATATCAGAGTATTTTGTACATTGTGGGTGATCAATGAGATTTAGTCTTTTATTCTAGTTTTCTGTATTAGGAATTTTACCAAATAGGAAGATATAAGCATTATGTGGAGAAACTTACAGGTAAAAATATATATATTTAACTCTTTGTTTACTTAAACAATATCATATTTAATAGATACTTCAGAGGTAGCATTGATTTCAGCATATAATAAAATAATTACTTATATGCCATGATAATAGAATGCTATATATTTAATAGATTCTGGGAATATTAGATTTTTTTTTTTTTTTTTTTGAGGGCAGTGTCATTGGCCCTCATCTGTGAGACCCTAACCAGGGCTGCTGGCTTCCCAAACCAGCGCTTAACCACAGGGCCACTCGGCCGGCCCGATTCTGTGAATATTAAATACAAATAAACTTATTTTATGACAAGAAATGATTCTAATAGTTATACTTTAATAGAATAATGTATATTCCAGTCCCTTTGGGAACTGCAAACTTTATTTTGAAGATTCAACTTTTTGTTTCTATAAACTTCAATATTAGTGATTATGAACGTTAAGGAGCTATTTTGTAAAGCAGTGCAGTACTTGCTGAAGATAAGGAATTTGGAGAATGGGTATATAGGGCAAAGCGGTCAATTTTCCTCAGACCCTTGTTCATATATATATATATATAGATATAGATATAGATATAGATATAGATATAGATATAGATATAGATATATGAAGAGAGAGAGAGAGAGAGATGGGAGGATGGGAAAAGAGAGGGACTAGGTGATAAAATACGATCAACAGGTGAATGGTGAATGTAGCTGAACTGTATGTGTTTACTGTATTCATCTCTCAACTTCCTATGGGTTTTAAATATAAAAATGTCTTTGACACATTTATTTATGAAACTTCTTTGCAATGCAGGATCATAAATGGGTTTTATTCCATGAGAATATATTTTGGACATGTTTGCAGCAAAAATCAGTCCAAATAGAGGCATAAAAGAAGAAATGATACAGCATGCAATATTAATTGCTTAACAGTAATCATTAGTAGTAACATGATCTAAAATAAGAGTCTCCATGATATTTCCCACAGTCTAAAGCATATCAAGTCTTATGTCAGTGATGTATAATCTTCTTCTTTCTATTTTTGTAGCTTCGACTATACTAGAAATTCATTTTTAATATTATAGGAAATATTTTATAAATTTCAATATTTTCTGAATTTCAAATACATATATGTCAATATTTTAGATGAAAGTAACCCACTGTCACCCTGGAATAAGATTACAGGGAGCTGGTGAGGAGGAATCAGGATTATATACTAGAAATTTTTACATACAGAATAAATACATTACATAATAATTTAAGGCCACTAGATATTTGCAAGTGATAAAGTTGTATGAGCTGATGTTGTGCTCACTGAATTTTATTTTGTGAGAATTTGTTAAGAGTAGCCCATGTACTACAAATCTATTTTTAAGCTGTGGTATTTCAATATTTATTGCTTCCTTTCATTTTGCAAAAAATACCCCAGCTTGCTCAATAACATCCTTTGAATTAAATACCACTTTTTAAAACATGAACTTACCCTTTTTGTGTTGTTCTGTTTATAATGTGTTATTGTTTCATGTTTGCCAGTTTCCTTAATTTTCCATAAAATACACATAAAATGTATGTTCTGGAAAATATTGTTCATTTACACTGTCATTTCCTTATTTGGCCCCTTAGACACTTATTCAGGAACAGTAAGTTCAAGGTCATTTTACACTTTCACAGCACTCCAGTGAGTAAAATCAATGAATTCACTCACTAGTTTAACACGTTTTACTGTCTTCATTGGCTTTCATCATTTCCCTTCCATAGCAATACCTTTAACGTTACCTGCTTACTTCAATAGTGACCTCCAACTGTCCTTCAAGGAACTTTATTCATTACTTTTGTCATTGGCATTCTATATTACAAAGTCATCTCTCACACAAGAGAGATAAGGTTATTAACCCAAACCAAGGAAACGAACCAATTTAGGCCATTTGGTAATAATTAAAAATTAACATTCATGTATGCAAGGATGATTCAAATGTGCATTTACCTGTTTTTGTGAATAAGGAAATGAAATCCTTTTGTTAGTGACTACTGAGTCTGATGTCCCCTTATTCTAAAGTTCTTTGAAAGCCTACACCTTTTCCTTAATGTGTTCTAAAACTGCTGTTCTCTCTGCTTTGTGACTGTTCAAGGAATTTCTCAAAGACAGTTTCAGAAGTGTCAGGTGTCATACTTTGGTTATTGTACATCTCTTTACAAAGACCTCATACACATAATGATTTCAAGAGATCATTTAAATTAATTTAAATTTAAGATTGATATTGCCATGTGCTAATGACCTGCTCTTTTAGGAAAACTGATTCTGAGCAGAAGCAGGAACATGTACGCAAATCAGAAGTAGAAGAGACAGAAATAATATTTAGTACTAACATTTCCTTAGGTAGTTCCCCTCCACAGAATTAAAGAAAGTCATTTCATCTTCCTATATGTTGAGATTAGGGAATAAGAGAATCATAAAGCAGCTATAGCATACTTGGTAAAAAAAAATAATAAAAACAGTGTTCTGGGTAATTATATATTGAAAACATTGAAAGTAGCACCTCAAATGCCATCTAGATCAATTGCATCCTATTTTTTCTGTAATCCTATGTGTCTTACAAAATCATGAGCTTGAGCACAGAGGTGGGTTTAGTTTTATGGTAATAAGTACATGATTTCATATCAGTAGGAAGTATGCTTTGAAATACTCTCAATGTCCTTACCACATGCTAGGATTCTTGGTGCTTTATGTAAGAAAATATAATGTTGTTAAGAATGATTAAATATTGCTAGTTTGAATATATTTGATCAGCAGAAAAAATGTGTGTTTACCAAAGGTAAGAAATATGTATTAGTCATAGAAGGATTATACTATACTAGTATGCATAATAATAATTCTTAGTTTATGAATGTAAATTAAATATATTAATATTATGAAAAATGGTAGAGTCCCCACATAAAAAGTCTGTAAAAATATCTATTTTCATCCTCAGAATTGGAAACTATGAGTTGAATCATTTGACATTGTGGCATTTATACAAATAATTGATGAAGGTCCCGCATCTCCCAGCTCCTATTGCAAAACGTTTCTGCTATGTGATGTCATCCTTTCTTATGATAAATTATTTTCAGAATGTATTCACTTGCAAGACTTCCTATGTTGTTCACAAAAGAGGGCATTCTTGAATTACCAGGTGGAACAGCTCATGATTGGGCAGCTCATATAGTAGGTGGGTTATTAGCCCTTTTAATTGTGTACTGGGTATGTGACTGATGACCTAAAATGGCCATAATATATCACTGTTTTGACATACTTTATAGTTGCAAAGTTATTAGTGTATACTTCTGCTATACAAAAAGATTAGGCTTAAATTAAGTTTTGTAGGGTGATACCTAGAAAGCAAATCAGTTGCCTTATCCAAACACAAGAGAAATATGACAACTGCTATAATTAAAATATTTTCCTCACTAGATTGCTTTCTAAAGAGATTTTCCTGACTAAAACCTCTCATAACCAAAACTTTCTCCTAAGTCAGAATTTATATACTGCATAGTTCTATGTGCTATAAAGAATAATATTGAAAAAAAAAAAGGGTTAGCCACCCCAACATCTTAACTGCTGGAACACACTCTTCCAGGGGCTAACTAATTGCCTGTGTATTTTGTCTAGGTGTTGAGGGAAAGCTAAGAGAATGAAGGCTCTAACTCCCCAGTGGAAGCATGACATGGACCAGGGCCGGTGCTGAAGTGCTCTCTCTGATGGCTCTATGGCAGTGGATAGCACTGAGTCTGCATTGCTGGGTTTTAGCGGTTGCTGCTGTTTCGGATCAGCATGCCACAAGCCCCTTCGACTGGCTCCTGTCTGATAAGGGACCCTTCCATCGCTCGCAGGAATACACAGATTTTGTGGACAGAAGTCGCCAGGGATTTAGCACGAGATACAAGATATACAGGTACGAGGCAAAGGGAAAGCCATGTCGGAGGTAACTTCCTTGAAAGTTGTGTATGAATAAGTTTCTCTAAGGGAAAGTTTCAGGTGGGGAAGGGCTCTGATCAGACGGGTTATTATTTACCATTCACTATAGTAAAGCTTTCGTGTGATTGAAATGTATGATCCATACATGCAATGTATTGTAGGAAATCTAGAGAATGTTGACCACTCATGCGTCACTCGCAAGTCCTAGAATGCTATATTGCCCTCAAGTAAATGCCTATTAACTTTACAATAGCCAAAATTTGAGAATGAATTTTCTTGATTGATGGTTCCTTTCTACTTTATACCATGCTATGCTACCTAGCTGAGTTTAAATGAAAATGGCATTTTCTACTACTCACTGAGAAATTGAGTCAATTCATCCTTTTATTTTTTATTTTTTATTTTTTACCTAGTAAGTAATTGTACACTCAGAATCTGGAGGAGATGGCAGTGGGATAAAAAGAAATATGTAACAGATAACTAGAGCACAAGAGCAAAGGCCAAGGAAGAAGGGATTGAGATATGTGGCCTTTAACTTTTACTGCTATATTTAATTCTAAATAAGTTATACCAAAGGAGCTGTATATGAAGGCCCACACACTGCCTGCTCCCCAAGCCCAGTGAGTTCATTCAATACAGGAGTGCAAACATGATTGCCTGAATAGATTCAATTGTATTGATCAATGTCATAAAGAGTGCTTTATGAAAGTTTTTACTTTGGCTTGTTTCTTCATGGTAGAAGCTTACGATTCCCAGTGATTGGTTTAGCGTTCATGGAGAAGCAAAACTTAGCTTGGTATTTTTGTCAGTGTTTATGTAGATACTGTGATATAAGTATTATATTTACATAGTATATGTTCCCCAAAGAGCACTGTGCTTGTGGTCGGTATGTAGTCTTCTCTAGGCATCGTGTGGAAATTACAAATCCCATCAGGGATGCACATGACAGAAGAGGGTACTGGACAGGTCCCAAGAAGCATCATACAATTGTTGACATGTATGTTTTAATAAGAAATTCCTTGCCAGGCAGAGCACTGTGACAAGTCTACAAAAACACATTCTAATTTTTTTAAAAAAAGAAATGGAATGACATATATTAAAAATTTTCTCTCTGAAATGTAGCAGGAAGCAGTCAACATATTATGATTCCAGCTGCATCCCTATTTACATACGTTCGTTGGTTTCCCCAGCTTTCCTTCACAAATTGTGTGACGCTACTTGAGTTTAAGATTGGAAGAGGGCATTATATTTCAGTATTCTGTAGGATTGTTAACTGTCTCTCAAGCAAACTGATGCAGAGCGTGTCTCCACCATCTATTGGCATCTCTGCTGGGCAGTCTCAGGTGTTGTCTTGTCTGCGATTGTTGGGTTTGGCTTATTGGTCAATCAGTTGGGAGTTGCAGACATACATGGCTTGGCATGTTTTCAGAGGTTTTAGGCCTAATGAGACAGGCATTAGAATAGTCTAGACCGCCATAGTGAAGGTAATGAAAAACAACGCCTTGAGGTTTCTTTGCAAGGTAATGTATTCCTTTTAGAGTTCTAAGGACTCTTCCTGGAGACTTTTATTAGCCCTAGACTTCTCATCCTTCCTATGTCTTTACCTTTGTGTCTTGAGTAAATGTTTATGGAAATTATCTGTTAATAAACAATGGAGTGTGTCTGTCCCCTTCCTGGACCAGGCTGTAACTTCTTATGTGACCTTTGAAACATTGCCTAATGATGCTGTGATCATTGATAGTTGCTATAAAATCAACAATATATTCATGAGGTCCCTTTTGCCTTGCCACAGTGAGATACTTCATTTCTCCAACTAGTATTTCCCTAAATCTCAGAGACTGTTTTATACCTATCCATCAATATAATGGATCCAAGTTTTTCTTGGACAAGTGAACTTTATTTTTCACATATTAAAGAGCTTTAAATCCAAGCATTAGACTAGCTTCCTTGTTTGTTTGTTTGTTGTTACTTTTGTTTTTAATATTTGTCTTCAAAACATCATTATACGAGATTTTTATCTTTCACAAATGCTTGCCCTAAAATACAGAATTTGTGATTATTCAAGAGACAAAGATGGAAAACCAGTATATTTTTTTCCATTTTAACCACTAGATTTATCATTTGAAAAGACCACATAATTTCCAAAAGTGATCCACAAAATCCTACTAGCACTTGTTATTCATGTCATAAGCTGCTGCTTGCAGGGTTTTGCGTTGACATAGTTTCTGAAAGGCATTAGTTAGGAATGTAATACATTTTAAGCCTGTTAAAATAATTAGGTCACATCTTTTTCAGTTGTCTTTGTTCATTTAGCTCCTTCTCCAGCACCATATTTCCCTTTTTACCTCAGATATAGAATGGCAAGGCATAACAATTGAACATGGCAAAGATCATAGTTAAAGCTTAATGAAAACAAAATGCCATTTTTTTTTTTGACAAGGTACATTATTGTCAACTAACAAGGCTTATATTTGTATTTTCAAATTCTTGTGTATTACGAAGTATTTTTTAGGTTTTATTCCGAAACTACTACATTATGACTTAAGAGCTGATTAAGTAGATCGTTGAATTGGAGGACCTAGAATGATCTTGCTAACACTTAACTGGTTATTTGGTTGAATATTAAAAGATAGGTTTTCAGCCATCTTGCTCTATTAGCTAAAGATTGAAAATAGAACCTATATACAGGCATTTTAAGTAAGTGTTCTCACTTTTAGAAAAACGGGCTATGCCTGGAGAAATTTTGTCCACTGTAAAGTACAGAATAGGAAGGAGCCTTGTGATTTTATTGGAGCCTTGAACAGTTATTATGTTCAAGAAACACCCTTAGGCAGTATGCTCAGCAGTAAATGCATAATTGCTTCCAGGCCATGAAAATCCCCATCCTTTTGATAAATTACAGAAGCTTAGGGCGAAGGACTCTCAGTAACTCAAACTTAGACACAGTTATCTCAAACCCTGGATATGAATTCTAGCCATAGGGTGGTGAAGTTTATTCCCCAAAAGCAGACATTTTACATATGCAGATCTTCAGATACAGTGATATAAAATGAAAGTGTGTTTTTTTGTTGTTGTTGTTGTTGTTTCTGCCTAAACTTCCAACATTTTTTGCTTATTCACATGTACAAGTGAGTCATGGGGAAAATGATGATGCTTTCTTATAATCTTTCATAGTAATGTAAAGCTTTGTCATATTACTGCTGCTTAACTTGCTTCCTCAGACCAACTTTTCAAAGCCAAATTTGAGTGAGAATGGGAGACAACTGAGATAAATGCTGTGCCTTATTGCCTTTGTAAATTATAAATGCATTTATTCAAGAACTCTATTTAGTCACAGCTCTAATTTGGGAGTTTAATAAATTTAAATTTTTATTTAATTTTAATCTGTATTTGAATATTCATAAGAATTCATGCTTTAAATGTCCTTTAGTTGACATTGGAAACATTTCAGTCATGAATAAAATAAAGATGTTAATTCTGGGGTTTAGGAATTATAATCAACTTTCAAAAAACCCAGTTCTTAACAGGGATTGTGTATAATCTCATGATTATATATAAAAGACATGCTTTGTAACAATTAATAGAATTTTTAAGTAATAATTTTAGTCTAACAGTGCATTCATGTTTGTTGCTATTAAAATGAAAAAAAGGACTGCTAGTCCACACAATTATTTACAGAAGAGAAAATAACAATTCTGATTTTTTGGCATTCAAGCAAATACTTTATTTGATTATTTTTCTCTCTCTGGCTCCATCTCATCAAGCATTTTAATTCTTCACTGCCATTATCTCTGTAGTGGTCTTCCAAATTTCTGAATACAACTGCCAAAATTATCAGTATTATTTTCTTTTGTTATACGTATTCTGGCACTTTTGAATTGCATATATATATATATATATATATATATATATATATATATATATATATATATTCCCCCAATAAAATGTGTTTTATTGGGCACCGTTCCCAAAAAGCAAAATTTTAAATTAGAAGGAAAAAAAACTAAGTAATAATAGTTCTTCATGGATTTTCTTGGCTTTTTTCTTGAGTGTGTGTGTATTGTGTATATTTAAATGGACTTTTGTAAAAAAAAAAAAAAAAAAGAAAGAAAGAAAGTCACTTGCATTATATTTCTTATTGTAAGGAAGAAAAGGTCCTAAAATTGCATTTATTATATCTTTTGTGCCTTAACATAAAATAACTAAACTAATTTCTATTTAATTATAATACTTAAATTTTCATTCAACTTTTAAAATATGAGTCATAGGTTAAGATTAGGATAATATCTCTTATGTTGACAAGCATGTGATATAAATAATAGTAAAAGATTAGACCCTCACCTTGAAATTGTAATTTCCAAAGTTAAAGATGAAATTTATATTGAATGTTTATCATTTATAATGGAATTTATTTATGTAGCACCTATTGGACCATTCTTTTATAAAAGTAGGAACTTTAAAATTTTTGAGATTACTTTTCCTGTAAATTGCTGATTTTTGCCATTATTTTTAACTGAAATCATAACTACATACTATGCTTTAGGATGTAAGAATTATTGGGTAAAATTCATTTGGTCTAGAGAAGAATCTTACATTAATTAATTAGTAATATTTATCCATGGAATTTGCCTCTCAGACTGAAATGATTTATGATAATACATAGTCACAAATATTGGTTGGAAAAATTACACAAAGGACGTTCATATAATTCTTAATTTTCTTTTCATCTATTCCTCTGAATGTTCTAGTACACAAAGGCAATATAAAAAGTATGCTATTTATTAGATCAACAAACTTAGGAAATATTCATAAACTTTTCTTGTAAGTCTAAAAGCTAATAACCTTCATTATAGGCATAGGAGAAAATTTTAATCTCTTTGGTTACTATTAAAGAAGCATTAAAGGTTCTCCGAATGGTTTTACTGATAGTCAAGGAACAGAAGTTTCCAGATTATTTCAAAGTAGTTCACTTATGTACAAGTTTTTTGTTAAGGTATTAATATCTCAAAACCTCAAAGTGTGTATATATATATATATATATATATATATATATATATATATATTCTGACATATTATTGTTCATGTCTTCTTTTAGTAATCTTTCTCATTTTTTTTAGTAATCTTTCTCACTTTGCCACATAAGTGCAGGCAACCTGTTCTCTTCCTTTGTGACACAGCTGAAAAGAGGCAAAGAGAATGGATTTGCCGCACATTTTCATATCCTTTTCTGGCAGGCATTTCCCTGGCTGCTCACTTACGTAGATATTAGCAGCTAACTAATTAAACTACCTCCCTGTCAGCCTCAAATTTGCAAAGGCTCTGCTTTGCTCGGGCCTTATGTGCTGAATGTCTTATCTTAACAAAACACTTGACAATGATCCTAAAACATAATAGAAAATTAGATTTAAATAAAACACCAATGAAAATTTATAAGATATTTGTTTACAAAATGTAACCTTTCAAACATTAACCATTCTATTAAAAGCAACAGTCATCACTAAACTCATCCCACATAAGAATACGTTTAATGTTTATTATAAAAAAAAAATAGATATAATAACTTTCTTTGCAATTGTCCTTTCAGAAGTGTGACTTTTTTTAAACATAAAATAAAAAATTCTAAGGGTCGAACACGCCCTTAAGATTCATCTACTCAAACTATAGATATTTAACTCACGCTACCTAACCACCAACTATGATATTATTGTCCAGTGATCATATTGTCAAGTGACCCTTTCTTTAAATGTTTCAAGTGGTGAAGAACTCACTTTATTCAAAGATCACTGAAACCACGTATATACAAATGTGACTCCTAGGAATGCCTCCTATGAAAAGAGCCAGGATCTGTAAGTTTGCATCTTCCAGCAACTGTGCTAATTGTTCATCACATCATAGCGCTCAGGTCTCCCACTCATCTTGTATTTTATAGAAACGATATTTTGGTTCTACCCCCCGCTCTCCCCACACCCCCCACCCGTATGGCATGGCTTGACTCTCACACTGCTGAGAGCACTGCATGTGTGTCCATTCTCATGTGATGTAATATAAACATATCTGTGGCCCATTTGACAAATCTATTAAGATAATAGTAAGACGTGGTATCTCTAAAATGTGATGCTTGGACTGAGATCTTAAAAGGGAGCGTATGGCATACAATGGCTACAAGAATGAACATCCCAGGCAGAGGGAATTACAGAGTCGCCTATAAAGGCTTGGAATGCTCAGGAGACCAGGTACCTCATGTTGAACGAGTTTAGAGAGACCCAGAAGCTAGATCTTAGGGGCTTTGAATGCCAGGCTTGAGTTCAGGTATTATTCTAAATGCAAGGAGAGATTGTTGAAAGTTTATGATCAGAAGATAGTGGGTTGATCTGATTTGCTTTTCAGAAGATTATTCAGCTCTGTGAAGATAATGGATTAGAAAGCAAATAACAGTAGAAATAAGGATAGCAGCTGTGAGATTTATAGTCTAATGAAGACTAGATGGAGATGTGGACCAGGGTAGTAACAGGATATAATTAAATTTTCCTACTTCTTTACTGCTCATTTACAGCTGCATTCCTAATGTCTCTCTCCATTAGAAGTGATCCTGTTAAAACAGCATAGTCTAAAAAGTCCGTCAGTCTAAATCTCCTCTTCTTAATACATTTGATTATTATTCACGCTTATTAAACAGCTCATAGAAAGTATGCATTTATCACCAAAAATTAAAAGCACACATTATAGGCCATATTCATAATTTGATTAAAACACAAACAAATCACCTTTTGCTGCAGTCCCAAATACCAGATGTGGTCATTACTGGAAATTGACCAATTTCAGCTTCCGGGAGGTTCACACTCAGCTTTGGCAGTTCCATTCTTTTCCTTACCCTCCATGGAGGATGCAGGGGTTGTACAGATGGGTTATAGGAGGCTTTGTCAGAGAGGCACACAAACAGGCTCACACCACTCATTAGTCCTGGAGAGGCGGCTTCTTTAATAACCCATCCATCAGTCCCACCTCTGACAACAGGCTGGATAATTGCAAGTAAAGGCATAGAGTTCTTATCTCATATTAAGACGTGTCACCCTAACACACCAAGCTCCTAAATTGTGAAATTATAGAACCTGGAGTCCCGGAAGATGGGAGTTTCTGAGGGCTAATTGTTAAAATTGTAAGAAATTGAAATCATAGTGTTCACTTTCTTGTGTGTGACATGGGTTCTAAATATCATCGATTTTTGAATGACCCAGAAGGGTGAGCAGATTATTTGGAATTCACAGATTGTCAGCTGCATGTTATGGGTTTGACTGTATCTTATTTTGGAAATAGGAGAAATATTCAGTTGGTGCAAAGGTAATTGCAGTTTTTGCCATTATTTGTAATGGTTAAAAACAGCAATCACCTTTGCACCAACCTAATACGTGTCTAAATGGCAATCGGATTTACCTTTGTTTCCAGTTGCAGTAAATTTCCATGACTTCACCGTTATGTTTAAGACATAATTTCTGAACATTAGTGGGGCATAATCTGACTTGGAGGTGAATAAGAGCAGTAATAAGGTGTAGATGGAAGGGTTCTGTTTTCCAGAACACTGTTGGGATTTGCATATATGTGATTTGCATTTTTGATGATTTCCAGTGCTTCACTCTTTCCATTTGCATGGGAGTTTGTGGATGAATGAAGATGCTTTTCCTGGTGTTCTCCTACTTCATACATTAATCTCAACAGCATTATCTGGCTCTTACTTTACACTAAAAATGGATGCCCGTTAGGACTCATGGGTTGATGTGCAGGTTATTATTTTTGAATGCTTTCAATGATGCAGATGAGCTTTTGAATGAATTTCAGAATTTCAGAAATTAAAATTCATTTAACTTGCATTATCTGATAGAAAAAAACAAATACAGTTACACAGCAGGAAGTTCTTAGAAGAAAATGGTTTGCTTGTAAAGTTTATGAGTATGATTGCATTCATTTTCCCATAAGATTTTTTTCATTGAAAAGGAAATATTCAACTTTTTCAGTTTAACAATTTATTAAAATAATTATTTTTGAGCAAGAAATAATAAAATTTCCGAAGTAAGATTTCTGTATGACATAATTTCTGACACATACATATATTTGAGTCTAGCCTCTGCACACAGTACATCAAATGCATTTAAAATCAATCAATAGCCACACTAAATGTAGTATTTTAAAAAAATTTTCATTAAAGTTCCAGAAATATATTCATTTAAGATTAGTAATTTTATGAAGATTCAGGAATGCACTGTACTTTTAGACATGGCTACTCAAACTAATATTCTTGCCTGAGGAACAATACAAAATATGTCATAAATTATCTATTTCCTGAGACGTTCTAGTAACTGCCACATTATCGTGTAGCTCTATCAGATGTATTACTCAGGAAGAAGTTTTATGAGAAAAAGAAAATCTTGTAAGGTTATCACCTGAACAGGATAAACATATTTGAGTACTTTATAGCAACATTAATTTGATTTCTTATTAATTATACAGTGGGGTTTGAACTATTTCACTTTATAGATTGGTTTCAGCAGTGAGAACCAAACAATTGAATTTCATGCTTCATGTAGCTACCAGATGGCTGTTTGTCACTATGTCAACGTCCCACAGTAGGAAGAAAAGGTGGTATGCCACCACTGCTTTTGTAGTTGACAATCTTTCAATGCCATTGAGTTGGAAATTGCCCCTCACAATGGTTGAAGTTGTGAAGTCTCGCTCAGAGACAGTCATCTATATCATTAACATAAGTTTTAATTCTAGCACTGAGGTATGAGGTTCTGACCCATTTCCTATGCCTGCATTTCTCCTTTCCTGAAAATCGGCACCCTTTGGCCATTATCCTCTGGAACCGGCTCCCTCAGCCAACCCTTTGTAGAAATCTTAGCTCAGCCGAAAGAAAGAAATGCATTAGCCCCACATTGTAGGGAAAGAAAGAAATGCATTAGCCCCACATTGTAGGACTGAGCCTTTTGATGGGACGAGTTCAGCTTGACCCCCGTGCATCTAGTTCTGCTAATTGGGTTTCTACCTTGTTTCTCAGAGGAACAGATAACCTTTACAGCACTCTTGGCACTTCAGTGTCTGCTATGGTTTTCTGTTTGAGTCACAGCATGAATATTCCTCACTTTCATTCTTAAATCCAACTGCTATCAAAGTGACTAATGAAGAGCAACACCGACCCGCTTGAGATGTCTGAAAGGCTTTTCTTTTCTATGATTCACCTAACCTCTGATAAAAGTGAAGTTGGAAGTAAACATCTATATTAGGTGATTGGTGCTGACATCATTATAAGGAAACACAGAAGAGATCAGGCTAGGGTGAGTCCAAGCTTTATTAGGAATATTCCCAAACCTTCCACACCATAGGAATTATCTACAGATATAAAAGACTTCCAGAATCTTAGGTATCAAGAGTTATATTGTAGTTGTTATGTTCCTTGGATATATCTTTAAGATTATGCAAGTATATGCTACTAACATAGCCCTTTAAAAAACAAGTAGACATAATTAAAATTCATTATGAAATTTTTAGATGAATTGTTAAAATTAAAATATATAAACCCAAGATTAAATGAACATATTTAATACAAATTCAAATAGTACAAAAGGATACATATGGTGAAAAGTATGTCTGTTATAATTTTGAGCCTAAATATATCGGTTTTCAATTATTTATTGGAGACAACTACAGTTTCAGTATATATAAACCTACCACATTTTTTGGTCATGGTTGCGTAGTTCCCACTATATGTAAAAAACACAATTTATTGAACTGTTCCTCTAGCATTAATATTCAACTTCTTTACAATCTATACAGAAATGAAATATATCTTTGCATATGTGTTTGTCCACATACATAAACATACCTATAGAATAAATGCTTGGAAGTGGCATTGCTAGATGAAAAGTTACCTGCATTTAAAAGCTAGATATTGCTTCCAATGGCCTTACAGGTTAGAGTGATACCGTGGTGCATAAATTTGTGTCTTCATTATGAGTAAACTTATGAATCCTATATTGTCTTTTCCTGAAACCTCTCTGTTCACAACTTTTGACTCTTTTTCTTGTATTTGGGCAGCTTTCATGTTTAAAGAAGTGAAAGTGATATTATAAAACTGAAGGTTATGTTTCTAAAAATTATACATAGAAGATAAAAATTGTAAAAAGAAGTATTCTACTAAAAAGTCCTAGACAGGAAGATAGATCTGATATTTTGTCCTTTCACTCTTGATATAATCTACTGTCTTTAACTCAAAAGTGATCTCTAATTACCAAATCCAATGAACTCTTCTCAATTCTGTGACAGTATGGATGTAGCTAAATAGCATAGTAATTAAAAGGCATGGCCTAGGTATGAATTATGGTCTTGCCACTTCAGTAACTCTTAACCTTGAACAAGTCACTACATCTCCCTAATTATCTATATCATATCTATAAAATGGAGATAATGATAGTATTTACCTTACAGGTTTTATGTGAGGATACAACTACATATTGCATGTCAAGAAAGCACTTAGTCTGGTAGTGCCTAATAAGTAAGTCATGTTCCAATAATTATAATTATTATTGGTATCTTATCAGCATATCATATGCTACTCTTGACCATACCTTAAGGTCTAAACTCACTCTTCCGTTAGTTTGTAATTATATGTAATTGTCTGGCTCCTACTTCTTTGATACCTCTCGTAGTTTCTTTCCTTATTGTTCTTCTTTATAGTGAATGTTCCTGTTTTTGGAGACTATCATATTAGATATGAGAAGACTGTCTCTTACTCACAGTTCTTATCTTGTTATCACTCTGATTAAAATCTTCAACAGTGTTTCATTGCCACTAAACTGATTTTGAAACCCTTCTGTGTATGATTCCCAAATTAAAATCCAGGACTGTATTTTGTAAACAAGAGCACAGAATTTAGAATTGAGTAACTTAGGTTTGAATTATGGGAATTAAAATATATATGAATTTGTTACCGGCCAGTTTATCTCTAGAAAGCAATTTTCTGAGGAAACTGAAACAGACTAGGGTACATCAGTTAGACTTCTACAAATATATTAAAGAGACCATCTAAATCTATGGAAGCATTCTGTTAACACAGGGGGAAAATTAAATCACTCATTTGTTCTAATGTCTAAACTAGTCAAATTCATCGAAATGGAGAATACCATCATGTTTGCCAAGGGCTGTGGAGTGGGATGAATAGAGGCCATTATTCAATGGGTGAAGTTTTGGTTATGCAAGATGAATAATTTTTAGGAAACTGCTCTACAACATAGTTTGTATAGTTAACAGTGCAGTAATGTGCACTTCAAAATTTAAGGTAGATTTCATGTTAAATATTCTTACTACAAAAAAATAGAAACCACAAATAAAGAACCCACCAAACTCTGAGACTTTCATTGTGGTGATGGTATCATGGGTGTGTGCATATGCCCCAACTCATCAAATTTTACACATTAAATGTGGGTAGTTCTTTTCACGCCAATGATACTTAAATAAAGCTGTTAATAAAATGCATGGAAGGAAGGCAGAGGTTTCAGACAGCATTTACAAGAATCTCCATAGTCTCAACAAGAAAAGAGAGGGTGAGACAAAGTTGAAGCAGGGCCTTTTTTTAGCAGGAGAAAACATGGCTATGGTTTTTGGTTGTGAGGTATTAATGGAGAGGAAGAGATAGAACTACACAGCATCCTTTTCCTGAATTAAAACCAGAAAAAGGGCCATTCATAATACATTTTAGTATTAATAGACCTATGAGCTTTCTTGTTACTGTAACAAATTACCACAAACTTAGCAGCTTGAAGCAACATAATTTATATCTTACAGTATTTGAGGCATAAATTGGATTTGCAGGCTGTATTCCTTATTGGGGATCTAGGGAATAATCTGTTTTTTTACCCCTCCTTTTTAAAAATTATAAGCAAATATTTTGCAGACTCATTCATTTCAGTAATTCACAAGTGGTTTTGTTTTTAATGCAAGCTTTCCTGAAAATTTAAAAATAATGAAACTTATTTTTTAAATGATATGCATTCAGCTATTTTATATACTCCATAGACTGTGGTTGTTGTTTAAAGGAGGCTTCCAAATTGATTTTGCCTTTATGATTCGTTTCTTCACTTGTATGTGTAATGCTTCAAGAGGGGTTAGTCTTAATGTTCTTTGTTAATACCAAGTGGGTGCATACAGACACACAGAGCATTTTAAATCGCTTGGAATTTAGGAGAACTTTTTTTTTTATATAATAAAGTGTAATTACTTACCTCCCCGCCCCCCCACCAGATGACATTAAGGAACAATATGATGGAACAATATAAGGAATGCCATATTAAGGATGCCATGTTAAGGAACATACGGTCCAATCTGTACAGGACACAGCACCACTTTGCTAAACATTATTTAGAAGCATGTCTCACTCTCCACACCATTCAGCTGAGAGATATAGAAGTGTTTTCAAAACTCATCTGAAAAATTTATTTTATGAAATAAACCAAAATTGTTTGATTTCAAGAGTCGAACATTTTAATGATAGAAAGAGGACTAAACAACTACACAGGTAAATAGAAAGGTAAGACAAACAAAAGGCAGGACATTCAACATCTATAGAGTATTTGTTTAAGTTTCAGACATTATACTAGATAGCTTATAGTCATTGTCCCTTTTAATTCCTATGATAATTCCTAAAATAACTTATCAAGCCCCTCCCCCAAAAAATGTATAAGAGAAATTTAAGTAACTTGCATACAACAACTACTGTAAGTTTTAATCCCAGACATTGTATTTTCCATAGCATGATTTCCTACTTTTATATTAATAAATTAATTGGTATTATGTAGATATGTAGTTGTAAACTAATGAAAACAAGGAGGAAACAAAATTATGTGATTGTCCCCAACAGGGTTTGGAATAAATATTTAAATTATAATAATTCTATAGACCAACCACCCAGAGGCAATCAAAATTAACTTTTGGTATATTTCGTTTTAGTGTTTTTTTTATGGGCATACTTAACACAATTGAGATTAATATTTTTTAAAATCTTACTTTCTTCCTAAATTGTATAATATAAACACCTGTTATTATGTTCTTTTATAGCCATTATATTTAATAGATCATTCAATTTAATTAGGTCACATGCAAGCTATAAGAAGATAGAATGAAAAAAATCAGACTATATTATAACATGATACATGACATAAAATCACACACATAGTTTAATGTTGACAAAGCAACACTTCCATTTTTTAAAAAATTGTGAGGGCGATGGACATGGAAAGATGGGAATGGGCATATTTTATTTCTATCCTCAGAAATAATTGTGAATATGATCCATTGGACTCAATATGCATATTTTCATTACATATTTCCCATCTAAAGGATACATATAAACATTGAAGATCCTCGGATTATGTTGTAATACTGAAGAATTGCATACTTCCCCATTTCTTGAAGCTACACGTTATGCATATCAACATGAACTGGCAGAATATTTTTGCAATCCTGACACTGTCTGTGCCAATGCATTTACATTTTTGCTGATTAAAAATAAAATCCTGAGCTTTTGATTATTTATTGGCTTTTCATGAAAGGCAGATTTATTGGCTTCCTATTGAAATGAAGACTGTTAGAGGGGAAGGTTTTTACTGCAGTGCTTTCGTTTGAGCCATTTACCTTTCAGAAAGGCACAAATCAACATTGTTTGGGTCTAATGGTTATTGATTTGGAAATAATTCTAACAAGTACAGTTGTTTAAGGTCAAGCAAAGGTTTTTGCCAACTTAGCTGTTGTACAACATTACATGTTGCCTACGACTCTTTTTCTAGGATTCATTTTATTTTATTGGACTTACGGTTCACATTTCCAGTGCAAGGGGGAAATGTTATCCTGTTTTCATAATATGCACTATTGCCTTCTTAAATATGTTGCTGCTGACTCATAATAGAAGGGATTGCTATTGCAAGTTAGAAAATTTTAATTTCTTTCAACCAAGTCATTTGGCAGTCACTTACTTAGTTCTAGCTCACGGTCAACTTTCTTCATTGTTGAGATAAATCGGTCACTGGAGATTGAAGACAGGAAAGCATTGTTCATTTATTTTTAGGAACTGAGTTGTGCTTATTTTAAGACAGTTTCTATGTATTTGCCAGCCTTTGTCTGTTAAGTTGTAAGTCATTGGCATCGCCTGAAAATTGTGAAATCGTCTCAGTCTACAAGCATAGATAAATCTCTTTTGACTCATCTATCACTTTTTTCCATCTGAGTTTTTAATTGCTTTCTATGTCATAGTTCTATAGCACCGCTAATTCATAGGTTTCGTCTTCTCTGTCTTTCCTTCAGAATATCATCTTGCTTCTCATTATTTTAACCTTTCTTTTCCTTTTGAAGATTCCTTTTTCAGTATTTCCCTCCATGCATTGTTCCAGTTATTCGAAGTGTCATTTCTGCATTTGCCTACCATCTGATTTGTATTTTATTATGGCAGGTCTCGTTCCCTTGAAGCCCAGTGCCCCCTTGTCTTATCCATCGTCCCCTTAATCACCTCTGTTTTCTCTCTCTGCTTCCTCACCTCCTGTGTGTGTTCTTTCGAAGAGGCTTCACCATCTTACATACTTCTGTGCATACTGTTGGCACAGGACTGAAATTTCCTGCTGATGTGAGAAAGGAACATCCTTTCAAAAGGTGACTTTCTAAAACTCATATCTCTGAGACATCTAGATTTCATTTTCCTTGATTGGTGGTATTTTTTAGAGTTCCTCTATTGTTTTCACATGACCTAAACTTCACGCTCTAAAAAGACTGTGCCTACAGATATTTGTACGGTGCTTGCTGTTGCTATTCCTTCCTCATACGTACAGCAGGGAGATGGTGTGTTAGGCAGAATTTTGAGACCAAAGTTTCTATGAGGCATTTCCTAGTGGTATGGAGTTGTGATGTTATATAAGCCACTGCATAGTTCCTGGACAATCTGTATTAAAAGTATATATGAATCCCTAAAACCCCTATAATAATGCAATTCTAACAACATTAATCTCCTATTCTCCGTGACAATATTGCTCTTTGCAAAAAGATATTGGTTCCCATGTAAAAATGTGCCTCTGCCAACGTAAGGTTGTTTTCTGAGACTAGATGTCTGTGGATGGATATGAAAAGACTGGGAAGGGAAAGTACTTAGGATTTTGAGAGACTAGAAAGCAGTAACCATTAATATGTTTTATGCTAGCCTCGATACATTGGCTGTGTAACAACCCATTTGAGAAGTGATACAGCAGAATTTGGGATAAAGGTTAAGACTCGAGAATTTTATACATATACAAGTGATCTTTCATAGAAAGGGGCAGGAGAAATATATTTTTAAATCTGTAATAAATTGAAGCAAATCCAAAAACAGCACACATACCTACTAAAAAAAAAATAGAAATCTGTGTATGGAACTCTCACCAACTAAAAATTAGACATAATTTAATGTTCATGGTGCAGCATCTATAAAAGAACAGACTGTAGAAACACTGAAGCCACATTAACATAAACTTACTTCACATTGTTCAAAATTGGGATATAGTTTTGTAAAATTATAAAATCCCACTGAGGGAAAAATAAAAGGTGCCGTAATAATAATCAAAGGTAAAACCCTGTGTCCAGCACCAATGACTGGAGGTTGCATATGCTTCCCTCCCCGCCCTCTTCCCCCTCTCCCCCACCCCCATCCTGGGGGTAGATAATTTGAGAAAACTGTGTGGATTCAAAAGTTTGGCCAATTCAGTTATGAATAGGAAAACATCAAAGGATAATATTTAATTCTTTTGTAGCAATATGATCTTGCAAATATTTTAAATTATGCTATTGGATATATAAATATAGTATAAAGTATAGGGAAAACTGAAGCTAAAAGGATTGACAATTTTTTATGTCAAATTGCCAAATATGTAAAGGCACAATAATTCTTCTCAAGGTAAGAGTAATTACTTTATCTGCTGCTGTTTATGGTACTTATGTAGGGGGAAATTTACACTATTATTATGTTAGATGTTTATAATGTTTGGTCAATGCCCTTTCTTCGGCTTTATGTTAAATCAATAGAGAATTCACATAAATGTAGTGGGTTGGGCTGCCTTAGGAAGACTCTACCCTACTCCTAAATATAGAAATGAGAGATAATATTTTGTTATTGATGATGAATTGAAACATAGAGATGTGAAGGGAAATGTTGAGCTTTCAGAAATAAAGAGGGAACTCCTCCCCCTGCCCCTACAAGAATAGAGAACAATGTCTAACCCTACATGACTAGATTTGGTGCTCTAGTGGACACCCCAGAAAGTGGGGGTACATGCCTCAGACCCTCCCCTGTAAGGAGCTAGAACTTAATCACAAAGAACAGCTTGCATGAAAAAGCAGCAGAAAGGACCAGGGGTCTAGGAAAACCCCTCCTGTCCCTTCAAAGGAGAAAAATCAGTGGAGGCTTGCTTCCTGTCTGGACCACAAATGAAAATCGATCCATCCTTCAAAAATCAGATGAAAAAAACTAGCATTTCGAAGATTGCTTTAAATATGCTAAATAATAAGTTGAATGAAATGGGGTATATGTAATAGCCTAGCATTTTAAGTTTTTCTATAAAAGTTACTGATGTTTACAAATGGTATATGTCAAACGGAAATGTTTTAATATGGAAAAGCTATTTTAATTCAGCCCAAAATTGCAAACCAGAAATAAGTGCTTAACACTGAATATCTCCACATCCCCTTTAGATTTTGAATGAGGTTCGAGATTTTAAATTCACTGCCCCCATCCTACTACCCCCACACAGCTCTTCAGTTCTGATTTCTGGAAGCCAGGCTTACACTATATGGGGAGGATGTGGGGGGGATAAATGATTTATAAATTCCAGAAATCTTATAGCTGCTCTGGTGATAGTATGTTTCCAGTTACCTATCATATCAGGGAATGTTGCTCATGAATTTTCAGTATGTCCTGAATGTGTTGTTTCTCATGCTGTCCGTCCCTACTATAGGTGTCATTTCTCATTGACAGTGACTTATGATTCTTGAAGGCTTTAATAATAATAATAATAATAGAGGATCTAATTTTCTTCTGAGAGAAACTGAACTTTCGTAGAGAACCTGAACTTTCGGAAAAATCACGTGGGTTAATCCAGCAACACACAATAGTCCATCAAACGTAAAAACGAAGCCTCCCTTCAAACACCTAGAAACGTCTGCCTGTGTTACTAGATCCACGTGAGATTTTCATGCAACCCATCCTTTGGGTCCAGCCAAGCTTGACTCTCACATGTCTTCTACTCATTCATAGTGTCAAGGTTCTGCCCAGAAATTTCTTTGCCCTATAGCATCCTTATAGATTGCTTTGCAATGATTGTGACCCATTAATTTCATATGAAAAGCAACATCAAGAAAGCATTAGAACTCTAGCCTGTTCTCTTAGGAGTTTTGAAAGTAAAAGTTTAAAAGTACTCAGCCATATTTTAAAAGTCGTGAAGCCATTGACTGGAGCTGTGATGCTCACTGCCTGTGGAAACATCCGATGTCAGAACTGGCTCTGAGAATCAGAAAGGAAACGCAGAGAATTTTTGTGAGGATCAGCTGAGAATGTCAGAACTTTTAGGGATAAACATTTTTACAAAGATGACAGTGATTCCAGGCCTGATGGAATACTAATGATTAGGACACACCCTGTTGTTGTATGAAGTCTACACAGGACAAAATGGTATTTATGCGTATTTACATAATTGCATATGTGACTAATTTCAAGAAATGGAGCTAAGATTTGTATCAGAGAATCTATGACTTTTCATAAATATCTCTTGTTACATGCTTTACCATGGTCATAGAATCTCTATTAGTTTAACATATATAGATATAGATATATGATATATTTCCCCAAAATAATAAATAAAATCATGTATAGATTCATCTTCAGTATCACTTTTTAAAATATTACATATGCAACAGCTCATAAGTCATAGATGAACTAAAGAATCTGCTAACGGCCAGGCTTCCCCTAAAAAAACAGTTCCCGGGCCGGCAGAGTGGTGCATTGGTTAAGAGCTGGCTTGGGACGCCAGCGGCCCCGGTTCGGATCCTACATATGAGGGCCAGTGACACTGCCCTCAAAAAAAAAAAAAAAAAAGAAAAACCAGAAAAACAAACAAACAAACAAAAACCAGTTCCCCTTTATATCACTTCAAATAGAAATAAGAAAACAAAATCTTCTTCAAATGCCCTCTACTATTTTTCTTGAATAGGCTATTCATTATTGTGATATTTCAATTGCCTCCAGAACACAAAATAAGACATGTGTGCTTTAGAAATACAGGACAATTATTGGGCATGCATATGAAAAGTCAAGTGATTAGGAAATGAGTGGATGACAGCATGAATCATTTTATGTCTAATTACAGTTTGTGTTTGTTTAGAGGTATCAGTAGAATCGCTGGCACCAAGATGATATTGGTGTCATTCTTTTCACACTGAGACTCATGCAACTACTGTGTTTGCTAAAATCATAAGGGCAGTAAGCTAATATCGCTACACTCGAGAGGTTTCACCAGACAAGCTCTTTCTGACCTCTTTTTGGCAACTGTAAAATAGAAACCTTTAGATGGTGGAAGGGCTAAAAACCACCAGAAGTTCCATTTTCTGCCAATATCCTGGTTCAGACTTGGCAATCTATAAATCTCAGCTAGCTTTCCTGGACCTTTGGATGAGGTAGCTGATGTTACCTGAATAAGCGACAGGATTTGTGATGTTCCACCTTTTAAAGAATAATACTTTATTTTTTTGCCCAGGATGCTGGTTTTATGGCATTTTCTACAATTGGAGGACTAACGCTGCCATTTTTCTAAACAAAAATTTGTCAATGCCTAACATTTTACTGAAGCCATGTGGATAACTCAGTTTAATTAGAAATATGTAGTGCTTAAACTGAGACTATATCTAGAAAATGTGAAGTTGTTTTAGTGGTTCAAGAATTGGTCAGTTTGGTTAATCCAGGTTTACAAATTGAATGATTGTGAAACATTTGATTGGAGCTTGCTCTGAGGATGAGGTGAGAAGTCTGATCTAACTGCATTTACCACCCAAGCTTTCTTTCTCCCCTTTGGGTCATCAGTTATTGCATTCTTCTGAGCTCTGACAACCTCGTACCCTTTTCTGCACATGTCTTAGACTCCTCATCATGGGGTAACACAGAGACTCTTGAGTGAGTGTGACCTGTCAAGACTATTAGAGACTTGATAGTGGCCAAATGATTGACAGAAGATGGCAACTCCCAGGACTGGGGAAGATGCTTAGAGCGGCTCGGTGTCCATGGCGACTCCACGATGCTACACGTGCTCGCATTAGTTCTTAAGCCATGATTATTTGCAAAACCACCTTTGCGTTTACTGAGTCTTATTTAAGATTCATATATATGTATATATTCATTATAAATATCTACTTTGGTCCCCAAATGTAGTTCGCTTGCAAACATATTATACCAATACAACAGATATTTGTAAAGCTACTCAAGAGAAATGACTTATTTTAAAAGAAAGAATGCTTTGAAGTGATATTTGAATCTTGACCTGGAAATATGTTTTCTAAGAGGGGATTTTGTTTCTTTTGTAATTAGCATTGGTCTGTACAGTAGTATTTTGTGTTAACTTCTTGTTGTTTTTTTGTGTGACCATTGTTCTCTTTCTAGTTTCTTAGGAACCTAAAGTTGTGTGTGTGTGTGTGTGTGTGTGTGTGTGTGTGTGTGTGTGAATGTATGTATACACATAACATTTAAGACTAGGAATGTTCCAGAGAAAATACATGAAAAAAGTGGGGGCTGCCATCTTTGTTGACTTAGCATCAGATATCAAAACTTGATATAAACTATTAATACTTTTGCAGATAGTGTTATTTCAAATATCCATTCATTATGGTACAATATTTTTAGAACTGAGTTTAGATGCAATACGCATAGAATGGGTCTTTGTATTATCTTCAATCTCAATTATATATATTACTGAACAGATTTTTGTAAATGCGACCAATGGCTTAAACTTAGAATTTATATAAATTTTATATTTTGTCCCTGTGCAACAAAAATAATCCAAAGAAATGTACTGGATTTAGTTTTCTTGACTCTATTCAGTTAAAAATTGGTGAACATGTAATGACTGAATTTTTGTTTTCAAAAATTGGTTTCCAAGGACTGAGATTAACTTTACCTTTTCTCAATGTAATGCTGTCAAAACATTCAGTTGTTTTTTGTTTTTTTTTCATTTTCTCTTTTGATTACAAGGAACTCATGTAATTAGTTTTCTAATATTTGAAGATTTTAAGATTTGCTTTCTCTCTTAGACAAGCTAAGCAGCCTCAAGCTCATAAGTGGGCATTTGCATGGAAAAAATAGAGTCATTTTAACTTGCCATGAAAATTCTGTACTCTTAGGGGCATAAATATTTTAGAAAGTTATTTGTATCACAAAAGATTCATATGATTTAATTTTCCTTAGCCCAAAGCAAACTCTCAGAGATACATTTTCAATAAGGATGCATCATGCTTGGTTTGGGCTTGACAGCAAGATAATGAGTACGTCAAGGGCACCATTTAAAAAAAAAAAATCATAGCTGGGTTGTGAAGCCATAGGACATGGCGGAGCCCAAGAGGCAGACATTGTATGAGGTTGGAGGCCATAGGATAAAGCAGCACAAGTTGAGCTGGGCAGGTAGAGGCCAATGAGAGCCAGTAGGGACTCTCACTGGGCCTCCACTCTTCTTCACAGCGTCTATTCAGGTAGCCTCTGAGCTCTTCCTTCCACACCCTCCACAACCCCTCTCTGATTGAGTCCAATCAAAGATGGACGTGGCGTTTTGTCACCATATTGCCTTTCGGGGCCATATTGCTTTTCTGTTCTGTGGATTTTTGTGTTTTAAAAAGCAGTGATGGATTTAATTTTAGGATTTATTTTTCAAAGTTTTAAAATGGGCTAGTTTTATTCCAAGGGGCATATGAAGGATGGTCCCCATAGCTCATTATGAAGAAAATGTAGGTCAAAACTACAATGAGATATTATCACCTCGTACCTGTTAGGATGACTCATCCAAAAAGAAAATAACAAGTGTCAGTGAGGATGTGGAAAAATTAGAAGGCTTATACACCGTTGGTGGAAATGTAAAATGGCACAGTGGCTATTAGAAACAGGTTGATTATTTCCCAAAAAATTAAAAACAGAACTGGCATTATGTGCAGCAAGTTCATATTGGAGACTTCTAATAGGCCGTGTGCTTTTGTGAATATCTCCGGACACCTACTCCATTACAAGCCTTTCAAATGTTATGCTCATGGGTCCGTATTCTACTTTTGTTTTGGAAATTTAGCTCAAACGAACGCCAGATTACTTCTCAGGCACACCCACTGTGCAGGGTACTGTTATGGGGCAACAGTCATGCCTGGAATAAATCGAACTTTCTTCTCTCATATTGCTCCTGGGCCTAGGATGCCCAGGGACAGGGAATGCGTCTTAGCATCAGTGGACATTTATTGATTAGGTCACAGATTGAGTACCATGCAACTTAAATATACAGAGGAAGGCATTTGTGTATATTCATAGCAGAAAGCTACATCTTCGCTTCATACGTTTATGTAAATATTTACCTCCTAAGAAATGGAGGAAATATAAGCAAACACATATATTTAGAGACAAATGCTTGAAAATGATCATAGATTTTGAGATAACCTAATAGTTTTTTTACTGAGTTGATTATTATTTAATCAGATTTTATATTGGGTGCTATACAGGTCAATTAAAAAGACATTCAAAAGAGACCAAAATTGGGTTTACCTTTAGGAGTATACTGAGTGTGATTGAGACACAGAAGAATCAAATAAACATAGATGATGTGTATGAAAAGTAATTCTGAAATCTTGTTTTTGATTCTGAATCATATTATATTTAGATTCTCATGCTCACATTAATCTGTTGAGTAATCTTTTAATTTAAAAAGTAACAATTATATTTAGATCAAAATGTTCACTACTGCGGGCTATGTGGTAGGAAAAAAAAAGTCTTATGCTGTTTTTTAGGTCCATTTCTCACATATCTGTTGATTCTGTGAACAAATTAATTGTTTTTTCTCTATATTTATCTCTTTAAGCTCTTGGGTTTTGCTTTCCTACCATTTATAAACTGGTTTCACAATCTTTGTTTTCCAAATTCCAAAATACTTTTTAATATCTGATCTGCTGCTATTTCACTCAGTCTTTGGTCTTCCACCTTGTAAATTTATACCTTTAAAAAAGTTCTGAGCAAGAAATGTGGCTAATATTTTAGATTGAGATATTTAAGATCATTTTTAATCTGGCATCCAATTTGACCAAAGAAGATCTTCAGTGATGTTTATGTGAAGGCTTTGATTTTGTACTGTTCTCTCTCTCAATCCTTTATTTAAAGTGGATTAGCTATAAAAGGTGACTAAATTACTAAGTGGAATGGTGTACTTTTCATTTGAATTTTGAAAATATCTGCCAGGGTCAATTACTTTAGTTTTGCTAGAGTTTTCACTTTTTTTTTTTTTTCCTAACAGAAATTAAACAAGAGGATCAAAGGCTTTTTTGAGGAGTCTACTGGTTCATAACCATAAAAGTATATTTTTAGCATACAGGATGCATGCTGATTTTAAATTAACTAGATATATATCACAGCAGGATGGCATGTATTCCAGGCCATCTCAAAGTTGTATCAAGCTCTTGAAAAATAAGTGAGGGAAAAGCCACACTAAAACGCATTCTATTTTATATCACTTTCGATGGGAACCTGATCCATCAGGAGGTTCTTCTAGATCTGACTCTTGCAGGGGTGTGAAAATTCAGACTTAGCAGAAAGAGTAGTACAATGTGATTTGTGTTAAGCTTTTAAAACAGGGTCCAAAAGGCATATTAAAGGATGATGATGGATCGTGGATACTGTGAAAACTTTTATATGATTCCTTCTGATTTCTGAGTAAGATGAAAGTAGCCAGTGGAACATTTGTGTCTTAAGAACGGATAGCACAAAAGTCAGTGGTAGAAGCTGAGTTTAATTCCAATATTCTGCGACCATTTCTACGTTTTTACTTCTGAAACTGTACATAGTCTTAACAAGTCACGATTTTACAGTACTTAAGAATTTATCCTGGTGAATTCTAATAGGGTTCGTCTAATAAATTGTTGGCTCTTTCTAAAGTGGACAATGACTTTGCAAGTCACATTTAAAATAAAGAAATTAACAAATGGGCATAATCAGGCTGCCTCAGTACCACAGATCATCAGGTATTTGTTCAAGATGTTACTAGGCCCCTGAGCCCCTAAGGAACATGATGAAAAGGACACACTGAATGACGGACTAGTCTTTAGTCTCATAATCTGAATATATTAGGATTCTATTTGTCACTTGTTTGTCTTCCTTACACAGCTAAGGCATATTGGGCAAAGGATGATTGCAAACAACATCCCCAAATCCACCCTGGAAATTCAGGATGCTTACACTGAAAAGGAAAACAATACTAGTGTACATTATTGCTTTAATTCAAAATAGTCTCTATCTGGCAATGCCTTTCGTTCCCTTTGAATTCATTTTTCTGACCGTGTCTTTCTAGCTAATGTGATGCTGCACTAATTTATATGGTAAGCCTCCAAGCTGCATTGTCTGGGAGCCTGCAACCTCGTCAGAGCTCAGAACGGCTCGTCATTATTCTTGCTAAAAAACGACATGACCTGTCTGTGGTTCTTGGGAAATATATATATTTTTTTTCTAAAAACTAAGAAAAGGTGCTATTATTAATCCTAAAATTCAGGAACTGTTGGTACAAGGCATGGATTACCTTTTTATCCACTCTGATAAATTGCAGACCAAGCAACACTTACTTTTTGGTTCATTTATTTACATATTTGGTTTTCTGTATGAGAAATATACTCAGTAATTTCTGTGCAGGATTTTAAAAAGCCTTTCTGGGGCTTTGTGGTTGTTATTTCATGGCAACCATTCAGTTGTAAATTGTTTAGATTAAAACTGGGGAAAAATTTGTAAAACTTCTCTTTCAAGTAGCAATATCATTGCTGTTGAGAGAAAGACACAAGAAAATCCAGATAGCAACTTGGCTTTAATAATATATAAATGCCACCATAAAAAAACTATGTGTATTATTAGGTAAGACACTTAATCTTTCTGAGCCTTAATTTGCTCACCCATAAAATTGGGTTAATAATTTATTGTCCTTGGCAATCTCATGGGACTTTTGAAGGGCTAAATGACATAATGTGTATGGAAGAGCCTTGGAAACTATAAAGTGCTTTATAAATTGAAGGTGATAAAATCATTAACCGGTTTTTACTAAAGATGACGTTTTCCTCCTTAGTTAACTATATTTTGCCTTTGTTGCTAGGCAAATATGAAGACATTTTTAGTAATTGCCATTCTTTCCAAGCAAAGGGAGTCAATGTATTAATAAATAACAATGTGTCTTATGAAGCTGTGAGCCTCTGTAACGTTGTCAAGGAAAAACAACCACATCTTTTTAGCATGGTTCCCTTTGTCTATCCAACAAAATTATTTTAGAAGTATCATATATCTCTTCACTGAATTTTAGCCTTGGACCATAGGACTCATTTAGCTGATTTACTTTTCTTTCTTCAGCAATAACTTTGCAAATGTATCAGATTGTGCTATGGCACAGCACAGTTTTTAGTTTTGGTTTAGTATGGACTTGCAAACAACAAAACCTTAGAGAGAGACTGAAAAATAGCCAGTGATTTGATTTAAAGAGCATGCCTTATGAGGTTGAGAGTCATTTGCTCGATTTTAATTTCTATACTTTTTCTTCTGCTCAGATTTGGTCATTTGTGAAATTACACGGAGTAATTATCACTATCTTTAGGGCTTTTTGGAGGATTAAACGAGGTAAAATAGGTACTTGATCAAGCACATTGTAGATTCCAAATGCATTCAGATGCATTTCAGACATTCTCCTAAGAATGTCTGCTTCAAGTACACGTTGCACTTGAAGCCAACAACTTCTCCCTTGAATTTTCAGTTTGGCATGGAAACATTTATCGAATTACCTGTGGGGATGGAAATGGTGTTTCAGTATCAGGATACATAGCGATGAGAAGAGTACATTAATTAACATTAGTATCAGGTATTTGCAGAATTTAAAGAAAGTAAGCTCTAAAATGTGGGAGAAATTCAATGCTTCTCAATTAATCTACAGAATCACCCTTTACTTCTCACCTTCTTTTAGAAAGTACATTTCTTATCCATACTCTGGCCCACTTGATATGTCGATTATTTCCTCATTCCGTCCTTACCTCATTCCTGGATCCAGGTGATAGTTAAGGAAAGTGTCCACATGCCTTGTAGGCAGTGGGTGTACAATGGGATCTTTTGATTGCCGTGTTATTTCATGTAATGTAACATGGTGTTGGCTTCTGTCTCTATGCATATGTATATGTTTTTTTTCATTTATTGGGGTGATGATGGTTAGTAAAATTACATAGGTTTCAAGTGTATACATTTCTATAATACATCGTCTATGAGAGGCTGTGAAGAAAAAGGGACCTTCACACCCTATGCATGGTTTTGTCAGTCTTTGTTCTCATTTTGTTTTCACCTGGTTAAACCTGGGGGCCTTTGACCCGGCTGTGGCTTTGCCTTTCGAATTCAAATAACTGACCCAGCAGGACTCAATGGCTTACCTGCATATAAATTTAACAAATCTTTCCTATTTAGCCAGACTATCATGACTGGACTCAGACCAAGTTAAATGATAGTCTGCTCACTTCATTTCTCCATGCTCATCTTGCCCTAAGCCAATACAATATTGAGCAAGTTTCAAATCATTTAAATATAGAATTTGTTGGTTCAGAAGATTATGTTTTCATGATAGTATGAGACATGTTTTAATAATACAGAAAAAAAATCAAGTCTTTTAAAAGTTACATGTAAGCACATTTTTAAAGAAGTCATGGCAGAAAAGTTCACCTTACCACTTTCTGAATATAATTCCTTTTTTTTTTTTTTGTAGAGGTTTCAAAATTTTTCATTTGCCCTGATTTATAAAATGGTCAAATTTGAGCGTTGAACTTTATACGTGTCCTGGTGAATGTAAAACTGATTCTGATTTTCTAGAAAATTAGGCTTCAACGTGCTAACTGAGACTTGTTCATCTTTTCTGTGAATAGTTTGGGTGGTTCTAATAATGACACCTTCAAAGAGATTTTCACATTGAGTCTGAAAGGATTTTTTAAAAAGTAAATTGGATTTCTAAAATTAATAGTGGCCATTAAGTATAAAGATGATGTAACTAATTTTCATTTACAATAAGAAGGAGCTATTATAGACTATTAACATTTCAGTGTTCATGTGTCTAAAACGCCTTCCAGTTGATGAATATATGAATACATTAATTACATCTATTTCTATAATGTTTTTAATGGACTATAATTTCACAAATGAAATTATAATCAACTATGTAATTTTTAAAAATAAAAATATATGACTTCAATTTCTTTAAGCTATACTCCCTTTTAAGGAAAGAAATATACCATAGAAGTTAAAGTTCACTGTAATACATATAAATATACATACCTGCATACATGACATCAGCGTTCATTTCAGAATGGTTCACGTGGATTTATTCTCGAGGCTGTTATTCTTCCATTAATGATTGTGATCATCTATTTTGACTCTTAACTCCTGGATTTAGGTTGTGCCTATTAGACTAGTATAAAACAAATATGCCTGCAGAAAGTAAACCTGTTTCTCTTCTCTCGATTCATACCACGCTACTTCTGACACCAAATATGTGTTCCTCCCACATCAAACAATTCTCCAACTCTCTGGACACCAGTTGGGGTCCTGCAATTCATTGATGACACTAACTGTCTGGAGTTAGCACCGAAGCCGTAGGTCAGGGCTCGGTCCCACAAGACTGACCCATTTTAGTTGCTAATTGCAAGTATTGGATGCCCCCATTACTCCCATTTGTGTTGACTTGGCTAAACATTGGATGTTCTCATAACTCCAGGTCCAGGTCAGTAATGTGTTATAATGACTCTAGAAATCAGGGAAATAATCATTTGTGTTTACTAGATTATTATACAGGATATATAAGAAAGGATACAGGGCTGGCCGAGTGGCGCGGCAGTTAAGCGCTGGCTTGGGAAGACAGCGGCCCCGGTTCGGGTCCCACTTATGAGGTCCAGTGACACTGCCCTCAAAAAAAAAAAAACAAAAAAAGAAGAAAGAATACAGATGAGGAGTCAGAACCGTGCAAGGCCCAGAAAGGTCCAAGTCCAGGCACTTCTGACCTTGTGGAGTTGGGGTGCAGCATCCTCGCCACACATGGCTATGCTCACCAGCCTAGAACCCTGTAGTTTAGGGAGTTACAAGGAGGCTTTCTCATGTAGACTTGATCAATTATTTTTTTATTATTATTATTTTTTTTTAGCTGAGCCATCCTGCCACCTGTTGGCAGCTCAACGGCAACTCAGCTCAGGCTGGCCTCGAATCTCTGTTACTCAGAGCTCAGCTTGCACTCTTGAGTGAGCTCTTAACCAACTGAGCCACTCGGCTGGCCTGACTTGATCAATTATTAACTCAGTCACCAGGGCTCTCCCCTCCCCAGGGGCAAAGGGTGGGGCTGGAAGTTCCAAGCTTCTAACTATGGCTTGATCTTTCTGGTGACACAACCCTTTTCCATGGACACAGGAAGTCACTTCATTAGAACAAAAGATGTTCCTATCACCCAGGAAAACCCAAGGGTAGTAGGAGCTATGTGCCAGCAACTGGAGTCAAAGATCAAGAATTAGAACACAAGATACTGGTAACACCCTGTCACTCAGGAGATGAGAAGCGTGTTAAGAGCTTAAGTACCACGGACAGGCTTCTCACAGTGCTACAACCCGACCCCAGGCAGAAAGCTCCCTTGTTCAGCTTTAGCAAACGATAGAGAATGCTCCCCCGAAATCATGAAACATAGTCTTTTGCTTGGCCTGATTAGACCACCATGGGTCACACTCCTAAGTCTAAACAAGTAATAATTGCCAGGGCATGGCGTGGGCTTCGTAGCTCTCGCCAGGGTTGCTGAACCACTGTCACCGGCAAGGGGATCAAGTTACCTGGCCTGGTTTATGCTAATCAGAATTCGTTTCTGGAGCTATGGACAAGATCTGCTTTTCTGAGTCCTACGGGCTGTGCTGATTGAGACCCACAGTTGAACAAAATCCGTGTTCTTTTCTTTCTGTATTAGATAGAAGGAAGGGATGGGCAAAACTACTAGCAAACACTACTAGCACTTTCACATTTTGACCCAGATGTGTTTATATGCAAATTGATCCATGAAACATGGAAGGAAACAGATGTGACAGCTCACATCTAATTGATCAGTAAAATAACTTGGATGTTAAATATATTAGGTAGTTTTTGAAATATCTAGAGTTTTCATTGAATTAAACTTTCATTTTCACAGTTGTTTAATGCGCTGTCTCCAGTATCCCTTTTTTCTTTTCTACATTCATTAATCAGTAGAATTGATTTTGCCTAACTTCAGCCGTGTTTGAAAACCTAAAATATTTTGAGGATGTCCTGTGTTCTTTCAATATTAAATTAGATGACATATGTATTTCTTATTTTACCAACATAAGTTATAATTATTTCATCTCTCTGATAGTCTCTAAAGATTATTTTCAGGTCTGATATCATAGGGATCTCCAACACCATAATGCATGGGCGGTCTATTATAAATACAGGGAAACAAAATATTGGGTTGTCGGAAAAGTCATGACACATTTCTGCAGCGAAAAACAGAAAAAAATACATCATGACTTTTCCGACAACCCAATATTCTTTTCAGTTCTATTTTCTGTCTCATCAGATGTTTTTAGTTAAATCCTAACATGGATTTGAAATGTCTTCACTGGGTTTATCTTACATCTCAACCTTTCAAGATTTAGATGTCAGCAGTGCTGGGAAGTCAATAAGTGCTTCTTAGCTGAGCCAATGGATAGATAGGGAAGGAGGGGAAAGATTGAGAGAGCTGGGTATGAGAAGCAATGGATTGAAAGCTGTGGGGCTACTGTCATTATTAGGATGTATATATTTATGCTCTCTAAATACATTTGAGACTCAGTATATTCATCTGTTAGATAGGGGGCAGAGGAATATAAATAATCTCAGATGTGCTCCACAGTTCTAAGAGTGAATGATCTAAGTAAGTGTGTGTGTGTGTGTGTGTGTGTGTGTGTGTGTATGTGTGTGTGTGTTTAATTCATTGGAGATAATATACAGGAGTGATTTCCAGGTTAGGTAGACAGACCAGGAGGGGAGGTTTTCAGAATCTTATACCCAGGCAGAAGGTAATGTCTGTTACATTTCACCGGGGAATGCCTTGTAATATGTGCTTCATTTTCTTTTCCTCTTGTACCTGTGTATCCAAGAGATTGGTTATGAACAGAAGAGCGCCACATACCTATTAAAATTTGTCTATCTATAGAACCCCTGGGAAATTCTAAATGAGAACTATTTATTGTGCCTGATGAAGATACACTTCAATTCCATGCCTGGTAGTGTCACTTTCATTTTTAGCTGGAAGCCATTGTAACTTGATGAAGAGACACATAGATTCACAAATTAGCTCCCCTGGGAAGATTTTATATTTTTAGTCAGGGCCTTTAGTAACTTTAAAAAAAAACGCAAAAAACTATCAGACATTTTTGGAAATATTTTGTATCTTTTCTTTCTCAGGGCACTATGGGTCTTTTTTGTTTATTATTCGGAGGAGTGTCTATTTGTTTTTCATGTGTGTGTTTTTAATGAGTAATATTAAGTGAACCATCTTAATTTGCATATATCCAGGGTGTCTTCAGAATATTTCAGAAATCTGCTGATAGCTGAAGTGTTCCCTGTGTTAGGCTCAAAAGGAGTCAAACAAGATAAATGAGGACAAATCTCTGCCCATAAAAAATTAAAAATCCCTGGAAGAAACACATAACAGCAGACAACACCGCCACCTGCCTAGTGATGGCACCTGATGGACGTTCCTGTCGTAAGAGACACAGGAGGAAAGGTACTAGGCAGTTGGGTCATGACGGCTTTTTGGAAGACTTTAGTTTTGAAGGGGGTAACTTTCTCAGCTAAGTGAGAACGCTGAAGGGCTGGGGGCAGAGGCACAGCAGGTAGGAGACAACACCCTATGTATATGATCATCGTAATTTCTTCAACTGTTATCACAATAGTATAATGCCTACACCTCACAAGTATGAACTTAAGATGAAATATAAACATAAAACTGTGCTTAGCATAGAATAGGTGCTCGATCAATATAATCTATTGTTTTTCTGTTTATACGTAGGATATTTCAGGGAATTCATGGAAGCAATGTTCTTTGAAGTAAAGTTATGCTGCTTAGGTATTGTTTGTTACCACAAATTAGATCTCTTTCTCTCTCATCTGTATATATTTACTGAAAAGATGAGATTATAAACCAAAAGAGTTCAGTTCTTTATTTTTATTTTTTTATATTAGTTTGAGGTGTACAAAACAACATAATGATTAGATGTTTACGCCCTTCAAAAAGTTAACCCCTCTCCAAGTCTTCTACGCCTGTGACATCGTATATAGCTGTTATTATACCACTGACTTTACTCCCTATGCTGTACTTTATATCCCGTGAGATTTTATATATATATATATATATATATATATATATATATATATATATATATAAAATTATAGTTGACATTCAATATTATTCTACATCCTTCAGGTGTGTAGTGGTCAGGCATCTACACAGTCTATGAAGTGAAGTGATCCCCCTGATAAGTCCAGTGCCTATCTGGCACCTTACATGATCTTTAAAACATTATTGATTATATTCCACATCTTGTATCTCACATCCCCGGGACTATTTTGTGATTACCAATTTGTACTTCCTTCAGCTTTCTCCTCATCCTCCAATCCCCTTCCCATCTAGCAATGATCAGTTTTTTCTCTGTCTCTCTGAATCTATTTCTGTTTTGTTTGCTCACTTATTCTGTTCTTTAGTTTCCACACATAAGTGAGATTATATGGTATTTATCTTTCTGTCTGACGTATTTCACTTGGCATAATGTTCTCTAGGTCTATCCATATTGTCACAAATGGCAAGATTTCATTCTTTATTATGGCAGCATAGTATTCCGTTGCATAAATGTACCACAATTTCTTGATCCAATTGTCTATTGATAGGCATTTTGGTTGTTTTCATATCTTGGCAATTGTGAATAGCGTTGCAATGAACATAGGGGTGCATATAGTTTTTCAGGGAGTTAAATTCTTAGGAAATGAATGAACCAACTACTAAGTTAATATTCTCACATAAGAACGTTTATATGAAAAAGAAATCCTCAATTCCAGTTTGCATGAATTGCCCAGGTTTACGAATAGTGAGTGCTCAGAGCCTCCTTCACAATCGAGGGGTGTGGGCTTTCATTAAGTTTTCTAGGGGACACAGGTGCTCGGCGGGCAGTACTTAGAGAAAGATACCAAATGGCTTTGGTCTCATTTTTAGCCCCAAGGACTGCAGCAATCTGGAAAGTGAAATGTCGTATGTCTACGATACAGTGCTGCAAGGATGACATTCAATACAATAATAGGCTAGATAGAACTAGGTTCTCTAGAGCCACTCGATCCAGACTTACAGAATGTGCATTCATTATGTTTTTTCAGCACCATATTTGGTACATAAGATACAGTTCTGTTACAAGTAAAATTAGGTCATCTTTTCAGGCATTCGTGAACTTGGTGTCGCCACTCCAATTAATTCAGAGGTTCAAGATGGACTGCATTTCAACTACCTGCCCCATTAATCAGATATGGATTATTAGTGAAGGTTTAGAAACTGATGACAGTTTATCCCCTTTATCTATATACACATGGTCCTTCACATGCTTTATCCCTGAGGAAATTGCGGTCTCCTTATCCCTTAACTTCAGGGAACACTGATTGTGGGATAATTCCGCTATCCTCTAGGGCTGTATTGTGCGTCACAAAGAAAAACTCCATGCCATTTGGGTTGTTTATTTTATGTGATATTTTTAGAAGTGCAGCATCATTGATGGAAATATTTCAAAATTAAGTCAAATTCTGGTATTTTTGGGGCTTAAAAAATACTTCCTTTAACATATGCCACAGGTAAAATTACTTCACAAAAAAAAAAAATCTGCAGTGAACAAAATATTGCTCCTGTAGTATAGCATCATTTCAGCAAAATTTGACAGATTCGTGGATTCATTTTCTTTTCTTGGGAAAAGATTGTAGAAATCACCACCTCCAAAAAAAAGAATGAAAAAATATAGTCAATTATGTTTCATGTATTATTATTCAAATATTATATTACCCACCTCTTCTTTTTTCAGGAGACAGTTTTCTTAGTAAATTGTAGAATTTTAATAATTACATTCACTTAGTTAAATTACTGACATCGATAATTAATTATAGCCTTCCTTCTATCTTTGTATTCAAACTCCAAAAGGACATTTAGTTGTGTTCCAAATTTGTTAACTCAGGGAATACAACATTTGGATGATAATTAGACCAGAGGGTTTCACTGTATTCTCAGTGTAGAGAGAATTAGGATGTGGCACGGAAGTGAAAAGTTCACAACTCAGTGTTTCCAGCCTAGGAAGTGATCAATACACAAGGGTGAAGCTGATAAGTCAAATGCCTGAGTCCAGATGTATGGGGTGGTGGGGAGGGGGAGGGCTAGAAATATCCTGACTGTTACTTAGAAAGGTGGAGAAAGCAACCATAGCCATGCATTTCACTGCTTATTGGGAGAGGCTGCAAGCCTGTCCAAGAACACTGTGTGTGAACAATTCCAACATGACATGGTAACGTGGTGAGAGCAGAACATGCTTAGAGATGAACCTGGGCGAATGCTGTGTTCCCCATGGCTTGCAGTGGTATATAATGGACCCCAAGTACCCATTCACCATGTTAAGAAGCTGCACAAGGATGGAAACTGGACAGGCAGGAGCGCAGAATCCCATGAAAAGACAAAATGGATCTAGATTGTGTCCAGAGGTAGAAGATAAGAACCATATTCGCCAGTGAGAAGTCACAGGCCAACTGAACTTTAGTCCATAGTGGCAAACACAGCCCTGCACCCTCCGGTATCCTCCACTTCTCAGGTTATACAGTCCCAGTCCCACATCTTCTTTCTCTCAAAGAAGTGTTAAAAAAAATCGAGAAACATGAAACGTTTATACCTACAGAGTCGGGAGATACACCCCTAGAAGCACATACATAATGAAAAGGACTGTGTCTACCTGACTTTCTATCAATTTAGTTCTTTTTTCCTACCCACTCGCACAGCCTCCCCATATCATGTTTAGCAGATGGGGCCATTTAAGAAGACATGACCAGTTAGCTATTAATGTAGAAATCAATTGCATTGATTATACATTCCTACACACATCACGATAGGCATTGCCTTTATAGCATCTTGTGCATTAAAAGTATTACATACAAAACTTCCTTAATGGTTGTACTGAATCTCCACTTTAAAAATAACACATTCTAGAAAAAAGAATAAAGTAAAAAAAAAAAAAATCATGGTAACACATTCTGAACATGCTACAAAGACATCTCTTTGAAATAGTGCAAATTTGCATGCACCCTGGAGTCTCTCCCTTTATAGAAGGCAAGAGAGTTTTCAGGGCTGGGCTGTGTGTCACCCCATCCTTAAATCCTGTGATGTAAATGAATATCCAGAGTCTATTTTCTAAGTATATGAAATTGGTATAAAAGAAATACTAAATAAACATAGCTATTATGAAAACGTCAACATATCATGAACACAGAATATAGTATTGAAAAAAAGAAATACTGATAGCAAAATGCAGTTTCTTCTTACCTTTCCTTTAATTGCATATCCTCATCTTCTTTGCTGTGTTTTAGGATAGTAAGACCTACACTATTTTAACTCCCTAATTTAAGAGAAGAAAAGTCCCTGAGATTATTATTTGAAATATGCCGATTACAGAAACGAGCATAGTTTGCAATAATATAAACTTGGAGACTTTGCTTTCTTTATTTTTTTTTTTTTTTTTTTTTTTTTTGCATATGCGCACACATATTCTCTATAGAAAAGAATTAGTAATTTGAAAAAAGAGTACCAGGAACACATTACCAGCTGAAATCAGTGTTATGGGACATAATGACATTTTAATTGTGCTACTCTATTTAATAATTCCATTTTTATTAAAAAAGGAAATTGTATTTTGTTCTGAGGACTCATTAAATACTCCATAATAATGAGACTAAATAATGGTAAGGAAAGAGAGAGGGAAACATTTTAAAGTATTGTAAAATGTTACAGCAGTGAAAGGCTTGACACTTGTATAATCATGCATTGTTCCCAGGCTTAATTTGTGTCTTTGAATCAACCTCCAAGTTAATTATGATGAGCAATTTACCTACAACACTTCAGTTACCTACCTGACAAGAAATTCACAGTACCACAGAATTGACGTTAAATATTTTGTATGGATCGATGTTGAGTTAAAAAGAATGAAATACTTGCTAGTTAGTCATTTCTCAAGCAAAATAGTAGCTCTAATGCAGAGGGAAAATTTAAAAAATAAAATACATAAACTATGTTTCCTCTACTTAATCCCTATTCCCTCAGTTTAGCTCTAGGGCATGTGGGTACATTAAAACACTTCTTAAAACTGAAATTCTGCAGTGACTGCACAAAACTAGCCATAACGTCCAGTTTAGCATAATCAAATGCAAATTTTAGCAACCATTTTCAGAGTAATACATGCACTCAAGGTTTTTCAGCATGCTTTTAGATTTAATAGTTCTGAGATGAGAGTTATATATAAAAATTAATCTAAAGTATATTTTGAATTTCTCCTTTAAGTACATGATTTTACTAGGTAATTAGAAGGGAGCACAGAAAGATGTGATTTATATTTTATGTCTAAAGTTTTCTAGTGTCTATTGCTTTATTTAAAATATATTTGTATATTAAGAACCTGCTGCATTCCATGCATTATACTTACAAGGATTAGAGAAATGGATTCCATGTATACTTTATATTATCATGTATTTGATGAAAAGCATATTGATATATCAGCAAGGTTTTGTGCTGAAGCCTAAAAGAATATAAATGCCACGCTTATTAATATGAGCTACTCTGTTGTCTTCAGTCCCTGGAGGTGTGCAAGAACCTCTACTTAAATCTAACAGACATTTCATTATATTAGTAGCATTTCTAAGATCATACGATTTAAAAATCACAAAATTTAGGTTAAAAGGAGTGTTAATTACCTTCTTTCTCTGATCCCCAAATTTCCTTCCTTCCTTCCTTCCTTCCTTCCTTCTCTTTCTTTCTTCCTTCTTCCTTTCTTTCTTCCTTCCTTCTTTTTGTTTCTCTCTCTCTCTCTCTCTCTCTCTCTCTCTCTCTCTCTCTCTCTCTCTCTCTCTCTCTCTCTCTCTCTCTCTCTTTCTTTTACCCCAAGAATTGAGATTTCTCTTCCTACAGTGTACTCAGGTGTTTTTTTAGAATAGCAATGAAACCAGGTATGGCTCTGAGATGTAAATTTTTCATTTTTATCCTGCCCAACAAAATATAAGACATGTGAAAGTGGAAGGGAAATGTGAGTTATTGTAAGTTGGGGGTATTTTACTTATTCTTTTAAGAATCTTTTTCATGGGGATGGCTCAAAAGTGATTTTTCCAGAAAAAAGAAATCCTTTTAAACACATGCCACCTCTATCTCCACTGTGATATAATGTTTCATGAGAAAAAGAGGCAGCATGCTTGGAAATTACAATTATACCACATCTGAACTGGATAACCTTCGTCAAGTCCCCTCAATTGTCTTGCTTGGTCTCAACTTTATTCCATCCTAGTATCTCCCTCACTGATTGTTGTGAGAATTAAATGACATCAGATGTATATATATCACTTAGCTTCTGGCCTGTAGGAAGGGAACTGAACATTTTAGATAGTATTATTATCATCGTCAATATCATTGCCGTTATTAGGGCTGTAGTAGTACATCTTGGCACTGTTTTTAAAGATTTTATTACTCTAAAAATTTCATGTTTATATTCTGAGATAGAGTATGCAGATCAAAATATATTTGTAAAGCCTATTTTAAGAGGAGTCATAATTATCTGGCACCAAAACATTTTTGAAGTTAATCTCCAGAAGAGTCTTTTTAATTACAAAATTTAGGGTGTTTGATCAAGCTAATCCCTTGTTTCATTTTTAACTTCAAACCATCTGCTATGCTAGCCAAGTACAATGGGGATGTACTGATGTTGGGGTTCGGCACACATTACCATTCCCGGGAAAATATTGTAGAGCTGAAGAAGATGACTTCTGCGAACTCATTAGTAGTGTCTGTCCTCCCTCAGGAATCTGTGTCAGGTGAGAACGTTAACTGTCTTGAATGTGTAAATAAGTGAGGAAGGCAGACATGTTTGGTCTCTATTCCTGACCTGAATAATCTGGCAAACCATCTTCCATAACCTCAGTGGATTAATTTAATTTCTAGTGGAACTACCACTCAATCATTTCTCACCTGTATATCACCATAGGAAGCCTTTGTTCCTGGAGAAAAAAATAAAACTGAAAAGCACATTTCTCTATTCTGCACTCCCTATGACACCTATATATAAGGTTTGAAAAATATCGCTTTGATCTTTTCAAGATTGATTTCAAAAGAGCTATTTAAAAATCTCTTGCTCTATGTGGAATATAATTTTTGTTTGTGTTCTAATAGTTAATCCAAGACGAGAGACATGTCATGATCACAATTTACAGTTACAATACTGCCGAGATTAATGCTCTTTCTAATTCAAATTCAGATGCTGATCATACCGAGTGTAGAGTAGCATTTATATACCAGCACATGGAATCCAGGGTATATTTTAGAGGGTTCCTGCTACAAGGCGCTAATGGGATGCACTATGAAGTTTTAGAAATGAGTAATCCACATTATCTTCTTTCCACACTCTGGTTGAAGAAGTTGTTGATTTTTTCCCCCCAATCTCTGTCGGATCATTTTTATCAGTAGAAACACGCTGTTATTTCTGTCAAGTAACAAGAACAACAAAAGATTCTCCTGACTGCCCATGTCCCTGCACCTCTGGACAGTTAAACACATCAAAAAAATGGAAGCACACTTTATTTGTAATCCTTCTTTTTCCATTTTTTTCTTGTGTCCACCCCAGTTAGGGTTTGACTCCACATATCCACTTCATTGAACCTCTTCTTACAAAGATATACAAGAATTCCCACATTGCTAAAATCAACATCAATTTATTCATTTCAGTTCTAATCATATCTATTTCCATTTATTAGAGCCTTATTCTTCAGAGATGAGAAAATGATCAAATGTGCCAAAGCATATGACTTAAGCTTTCATTTGCCCGGGAGAGGGAAAAATACATCTCCAAAATCCTGACATAGATTCCTTCACATCAATGATTGGGTTAAATTAGGTCCTGTGTCATTTTCCTGGATAATAATTATTTGGACATGTTGTTCACCATTTAGTTAGCCTAAGCCTTGGCAGCTTGAGTTCCTAAATCACTTATTTGCAAGGGAACATAATGGTGTCTATTTATTGAAGTTGCTCATGAATTGGAGGTAAAGCGAGAAAGAGAAATTTGTCAAGGTTGACACTAGATGCTTTGTTTAAGCAACAGCCATGATGAAGTTGTCATTTATTTAGAAGAGGAGGAATTTAGAATCATTATGTTTTGGGGAAGAAATCAAGAATTAAAGTTTGGATTCATGGAGTTTAAGATTTATTAGATTTCCAAGTAGAGATACCCAGTAGAGAGTTAGATATTACAGCATTGAGTTCAGGGAAGCAACCAAGGCTGAAGACACAGTCTCGTGAGTCATCCTGATAAAGATAACATAAAGATGACGCCGAGCTGGGTGAGCTCATCAAAGAGGTTCAATAGCATCAGAGAAAACAAAGTCGAGATGCAGCCTTGAAACACTCCAATGCTTAGAGATTGTGAGATGTGGGCAAGCCAACAAAGAAAACTGAGTGAAAGCAGCCAGTGCAGTAGGATAACAAGGATAATATGGTGTCCTGGCTTCGAGCTCAGTGTCAACCGGCATAGTCCCTTCAAGAACATTCATACAGTTCAAATCATGGGCCTTCCCTCCTCTTTACCCTTCTTGGATGGTTTCTCACGTCCGTTGCCCTTCCTAAACTTTCATATCCAAAATTAAACAATGTTCCAAATTCATTTTGACAGTGCAGGGTATCGTGGGCTTATCCATTCCCATGATAAACACACTATAACTCTATTAATGCTGCCTTGGATTAAATTAGCTTCTGCTAGCTTGTCATATTATTTGCTTTGATTAACTGAAAATCCCCAGATCTTTGGCACATGAACTGTGTTCAAGCCAAGGTTCCTCCATCCTTTAACTTTTAGTATTGATTTTTAGAAATTACATCTAGAAATTTGCATTTATCCTTATTTAACGGCCTCATTGGGTTTCAGCAGATTTTGCCTTTCAAATTTATTCTGATTCTTGAGTCAGTGATCAAATAAAATAGTTGCCGTGTTAACTGGGTGCCATATCCAAACGTGATAAGCATACATGAATTATCTCCCCAATTCATCAATAGCAATGATCAGAAGAGATGAGGTCAGTGGTAAATACTAGAAACCTATACTCAGAATAATATAGGTTTTTCACTCTTTGGCTCAGAGATGACATTTCTTGTTCTTGGGACTAGCATTTGCAAAGTAGTTTTGTTTTGTTTTAATTTTTTCTTTTTCACTTTGATTTTTTTTTTTTTGCAAAGCATTTTTCAAATCAAAATTAAAGTCCTGATTTTAGTCTCACTTTAAAAGAATCAGAATGGTTATTGTGTTTTAACTGGAGAATAAACAAAGACTTAATAAAAACATTTTCTCCCTATAGCATAGTTAAGAATAGCTGACAGTTATTGACTGAGATGAGTTGTAAACTCCTTACTAAGATAATCGTCTCATCCTTACCGAAACTCTATAAGCAAGATACTATTAATATCTTCATTTTCCAAAAAAAGAAGGCTGAAGCTAAACGGGTTGGCATAGTGTTTCTTTAGCTAGTCATCAGAACTCAGAGGATGAAGCTAATGCACCACTCAGACATCTGAGCCTTGGACTCGGGCGCTTATCCACTGATGCCTTCTTATAAAATATGCCTGTCTAAGAGGATCTGTGTATTTAAAACCATAAATAATGTCACCTCCAGATAAAGTTGCTATAAATATTTTTGCATTTTAAGAATATGTCTTTATTTAGATATTTTAAAAACCTTACTATATAAATATTTTTAAACCTGACTTTTCTCTTAAAAGCATACCTTGAACACATTCTCATGTCTAGGAGTAAAAATCTGCAACATTAATTTTAGTGGTCACATAGCTTATACTTAAGGATGAGTCATAAATTTATCAGTCTCTGATTATATAATTTTGTTTCTAATATTAAAAAACATTTTAAAACTGATAAAAATATCTATTGTAAAATTATAGCTATTATAATGCAGTGGCTTTGGGTCACATTACTTAAGTTTTAATTCAGGGTCCCCCATGAAGTTGTGGTATGATTGTGAGTGAATTACTTAGGTTCTTGAGGTTCAGGTTGTTTATGTTTCAATGATACAATAACAGTGTCAGCTTCCTAGTGTTGAGGTGTGGGTAAAGACAGAGAATACCAGAAAAAGCTTAGAAAAATGCCTGGAAAACTACATGCTATTATTTTTGTACTCATATTTGTACAGGATATCTCATTGTTTCAATAGACTAAATTCCTGAGAGCAAAATTTGGGGAGTATAAAGTATAACTTTATATACTCTGATATATATATATATATATATATATATATATATATATATATAATATAAAGAGATATATAGATATGATATATATCTCAGAGTATATATATATATATTATATATATAATATACTATGTAATATATATATATATGTAAAATCTGGGGATATTTCATTAATGCTCATTAAAATGTTACAATGGCAAACACAACACATTAAATTTTATGCTGATATAGATCAGAGTTTATAGTCATCATTTTTTTAAGTCAGAAATGACATTGAAAGGTTGATTTTTCTAGATGAGATAAGTACCTCCTTTATGTCCTAGGATTTCCTTTGGCAAAAATGAAGTTTCTCCCTTCTATTTTGTATAAAGCATAAAAAAATAGATGTTTGTAGATCCAGTTGTGATGGCTACATGTACATGGGCCTATACTAATACATTTCTCACAAATAAAAATCCAAGGACATAGAAAGTAATGGTTAAGCAATGAAAAAAGGATTTGAGGCCAAGAGTTTCCCATTGGTAAAATAATGGGGAATGATCTGATATCACATCTTTTCACATACCTAATCGAGTGACCATTTTAGCTGTTACATGGCTACATGTGTTTAAAGAGTCTCTGACCCCTCACGCTATCCCCATAAATGAACGAAGGATACCAAGACTTCTGGGACCTTCCCAAGGTCTGTGATCAGTTGTCCTAGAACCAAGAGTTCAATTTCCTACAAAGTGAGAAGCCAGCTACCCAATATTGAAGCACCATGTTCCAGTTTAATAGGAAGAGCAGGCATGGTCACCCACCAGTGACTTCTCCATCCTTAACCTTAGGAAACGTATGTCCTTACAGACCTGTTTGTTTGCCAACCCATGGAAAGGAACAGCCACTTGCAAATAGTTTTCATTATCGGTGGTTGTATATTTATCAAACATGGCAAAAAGGAAATATTGGTGTTGATGTTTGCCAACAATGTAGATGGTATTGACATTGTGCCTCCATCTTCGTCTTAAACCTCCCAAATATTGCTCGATTATCAACCGACTAGTATTTGCTATGTGAAGTGCTCACATTTGTCTCCATACATCACAGCCATATTTAAAAAAATTGAATTTCTTGATCTTCATAATAACAATGATTTTATGTGGCAAATCCAATTTTAATCATAATCCTGCCCAAAGCCTTGGTGTTACTAAGTTACAAAACTTCAGTCTTAGGTGGTTGTTTTTTTCCCCCTTACAAAATATAGAAGAGAAATAATGCAAAGAAAGAAAATGTTCATTTTAGGAAATTTAGTGTTGTTTTGAAAATAATTATATAATGGAAAGGCATTAAAAAGTAATGCTTTGATTAATAAAGACCCTGGACATTGATTGTCTGTGATTTGGATCTTGGTCTCATTGTTTATTAAATATGTGGTGTTAAATTCTCTGTGCCTCAATTTTCTCATCTGTAAAATGGGAGTAATTATAATAACTACCTTAAGAGGCTATTTAAGGAATGAATGAGTTGATACATGTAAAGTGCTTATAACAACCAGCACCTAATAGTCACTTAATAATCCATAGCATTTGTTGTTTTATGTTTCTGTATAATTTGGAGAATGTGAAAATATTTGCCTATAAGTATTAATCATAGTTAATACCTGTTTAATACTTTAATAAATACATTTCATAGATATTAGTATGTGACATAATCCTTTGAAATCAGTGTTATTGTTCTCACTGTATAGGTCAACAAACATAAAGCTGGGAAAGGCTGTGTAACTGTTTCAGATTAAATGTAAAATGGCAGAACTAGGTTTATGATTTAAATTTATTTCATTATTCATGCTTTAGTTTGCTCACTAACAAAAAGATGATTTTACTCTCTAATACTATAAAATACATAGTAAAAATACTAAGAGAAATGAATCTCATATAATTGATACACAGTTCGTTATTCTTTGGAAATTTTTAGGGAGTCAGGGCAAAATATCTAGAGCTTAGATAATAATTCTTGCCAAGTGGAAGATAGTTACACTAATCACTATGCTTTTCCAAAGAAAATATAATGTTGGAACTTGATCATGATGTTTTCTTGCTTTTGTATGTGCTCATAATTACTAAATGCCATCGTGTTACAATCTAAAGCAGGTAAATAATGTCTTCAGTGAATCAGAAGGCAGTTTTTTTGTTGTGATTTTGACACCAGAATAAGAAATTTTGGTTCAACTGAATTTATTAGCACACTAAAAATTTTTACAAATAATAATTAAAAAAAAAAAAGAAAAGGAAAAGAGCAGAATTACTTTGTGAATGACCTCACACAAAGCACCCAGTTTCCTGGTCAAAATGAGATGAATAGAGAGGGAAAAAATAACGTCCAGGAATGGATGAGTGCCAATATACTAATTTCAAGGGCCTCCTTTCATATCCTTTTCCACCTGCACTGCTGAGAAGACACAACTCAATACTGTGTCTATTCTGGGCTGTCAGTTTGCCAAACCGAAGTGGTGAAAGCACTTGAGGACATTTAGCATGAGGCTGGGTCGACAGGTTTGCAGTGAATTAAAATGACCGCAGCATTGGCTCTTGCTGGGTTGGACTGGTGGGAGTCGTTTACACAGCTTGTACCTCAAGGTCCGTAATTATTAGACATACTCATTGGGACCTCACAACGAAGGCAGACCTATTGGAACTGTGCTTTGGCCAACTCATTGGCTTCTGATTTTACAAAATGAATGTTAATATATAGAGAGGATGCCCCCCCCCAAATGTATACATATTTTAAGAAAGGGAAACTGTATTAAAATTGTAATACTCAATATATGCTGATAACAAAAGATGAATACAAGTCATGTTTGACTTCTGCAATTAGAAGAGGTGCTCGAAGTGGTTCCCATCAGTGTCCAGACACTTCTGATGATGGCGAACTACTGCTTGAACAACGCTGACCAAAGTGTCCACTTGTGTACGTTTTTGGGGGCACCCCCGGTATATATACAGATAGAAAATTTGATATTTGAAAGCTGGTGTAATTCATTAGAAGGCCATGTGCATTGTCAGATAAAGAACACTTTTGAGTGGCATGTTCTAGAGGGACAAAAAGTTTAAGAAATATGTACTTTGCTTCAACACTTGCTAAAGGTAGGCTGTCCCTTTCTCAGGAAGATTAAGAAATGAGTTCCCCTCCACCACCTTATTTGAAAAAAATTAAATCTTGGCTCAGTGCGATCTTTTGCAGAAATGTAGAGTTTGGGGCTTTTAAAACTCGTTATACTCCTAAATCGAAGTAGGAGTTTGTTACAACTCGTGAAGGGAGTGCACCTCTCCAAGTTTCCAGGCTGCTACTGAATATGTACTTTGAACCCAAAACAATGTTTGCATTTGTGATGATGTTTCAGGAGTGAGGATGTAAATCCTAGTTGTGTAGACAAGGAAAGATGTGACAGGATTTCTAAGTATGAAGTAAGAAGAAAAGTGGGGAGGATTGAAAAACCAAACAAACAAAAAAACCCAAAGAACTCAAGGTTCTTTACAAACACGAACATGCATCTTAGTTTTGCTTTTCTTTCTTTCTGACATTATACTTTTTCAGTGACAAGGGCAAATGGAACTGGAAGGTTCATTGTAATGCAAATTTTTAGACTTCCTGATGCACAAAAATCCTATATTTTAAGGGAAAACAGTTAACATTGGAAGAGAAAATGAATTGTCACACATGTTGTCTGCAAGGAATGAATGGTCTTACGCAACATGTGTATCTATATTTTGGATGTGTACATATAATTTTCTGCCACTACTGATTATTTGTGAATTTGTACTTTAAAGTTTACATATTATAAGTTTTACCCAGAGGATTTAAGCTTAATATAAAACTTTCTAACATGGAAATTGCCATATAAAATCTGCAGAAGTTAATTTCCACAAATTATCTGTATGAAAAGGAAAAGATCATTGAAATAGTCTTGGAATTAAGTTCTGATCCAAATACCTAGAATCTGCAAGATTTCAGTGTCTGTTGAATGAAATTGGGTTGGGACATGAATGAGAATTAGCTGATGGATTTAATGAAAAATGTTCTATTGCCTGCCATTCATTTACATTAGTATTATTTGACACTTAATGAATTCCTAGCAGGAGTTTATGAATAGTTTTATATGATTTAGGCTAAAAGGAAAGATGGCTTCAACAAAGACTCAAGGGCACTGGTATATATATGCAAGTGACCAATCAAAAATTTACAGATCCATTGAGTTAGAGATATCAATGTCCAAACATTAAAAGAAGGGGCCCGCCGAGTGGTGCGGTGGTTAAGTGCTGGCTTGGGAAGCCAGCGGCCCTGATTCAGGTCCCACATATGAGGACCAGTGACACTGCCCTCAAAAAAAAAAAGAAGACATAAATGCATGGTTCTATTTCTTATCCCCTTGGTTCCCTTTTAAAATAATAAATGAGCATCATATCCCATAATAACAACAATGTGAGAACCACTCCTGCACCTCAGGGCTGGCCGGGCACATAGTTGTAAGTAGCCATCGCAGACCCAGTGCTCTGTGGTCACTGAAAGTCTGACTCGGAGACTGTGGGGTCCATTACCAATGCTTCTGTGCCCGAGAAAAGTTCAAGGAAGCCAAATACTGGGAAAATTAGATACTAGGACCAATGCCATTAACATGTTTTAAATAATACATTTAGAAAAACAGATAAAGAAATGTAAAGCTTGTTTTACAATAGGGTCATGGCTTGGCAACCTGATGCCATGGGGTGGGCAGAAGGGAGCCAAGACTTTACCTTGGCGCCATGGTTCCCCCACTTATCAGTGTGGTCCTGAGCAAATCATCAAATATTTTAGGGATTCATATTTTCATTGGTTAAAAAAGAAATGGAAATAACTAGACTTGACATCCTAACTTCATAGGTTTGTAGTGTCATAATGAGAAATATTATTGTATATATAAAATTTATATATATATATATATATATATATATATATATATATATATATATATATCCGTGTTTCCCCAAAATAAGACTGGATCTTATATAAATTTTTGCCCCAACAATCTACATTTATTCATTTAATCATGTACAAAAATCTACATTTATTCAAACAGTCATATCTGGCTGACTATCTTAACTGGGGCTTATGTCTGGGGTAGGGCTTATATTATGAGGATCCTGAAAAATCATGCTAGGGCTTATTTCCCAGGTAGGCCTTATTTTCAGGGAAACACAGTACATATTATACATTTATATAGCCTAATCTTTAATGCTTGAAGAAGTTGTTTTTTTTCCCTAAGACAAGTTATGTTATCTGTAAAGTAGAAAACCATACCAGCTACCTTTAAGTGTTGTCAGCATCATTGAACTGGGGAATCCACAAGCTCTGAAGCCCACCATACATCTAGATTTATTAATAACTTTCCTTCTTAATTCAGTTTGAGTTGATCATAATCGATGTAATAGCCTTCACTTAAATGTTTCCTTAACTCAAATCTCACTGCTGGTACATCTTTTCCTCTCAAACTGAAATACCTTTCTAAGGAATCTGTGTCATTCTCACTCAAAGTGTTAAATACAAGTATTTATGATTTATATATATATATATATATATAATATAAAAAATTTATGTAAGTAAATAAATTGTGTGTGTGTGTGTGTATTTTTTATTTTATTTTATTTTTTTCTTTTAAGTCCAGATATCTCTCCAGAAGGTCATACTGATTCTAATATCTATCAACTTTTATGACTTTTATGCCATCTTCTTTTGGATATTAAATTGCTATCTCAAAATTAAGATGTTGAAAATGGAGCTCTTGATCTTCTTCCAAAACAGCTGCCTCCTCACATTTCCTCACCATCACTCAGCTACTTGTTCAACTTGAAAACCTCTGGGTTATTCCCAGTCTCCCCTTTCTCTCGTTAAACATATTCGACCCATTAACAAGCACTCTTAAATCTCCAGCTCATCCATTTTGCTCCGTCCGTGTCCCAGCCTTAATCCAAGAGATCATAATATTTGACCTGGACTATTGGTTCATGCGTCCAACAGGGCTCAGTGAGTTCCTCCAAGCTGCCAGGTTGACCTCTCAGAAATGTAAATTAGGTCATATCAACCCTTAGAATAAAAATATTCAGGGATCTGCTTTGCTTTTTTTTTTTTTTTCCCCTTCTGTTGCTCTTAGAATGAATTCCAAATCCCATTTCAGCATCCAGATGTTTTATCATGATCTGGCTCTTTCCATGTCTCTACACTTGTCTTCTATCAATCCTCACCTCTCTACTATCATATATCTACCTTGGTCTCCAAGCGCCCTTTCCAGGCCTTTCCATTGGTGTATCCATCCAGAATATGCCTCCTTGGCTTTTATCTATGACTGTTTCATTCTCACCTTTCATGTCATCAGCACTTAAATGCCCCTTTCTCAGGAAAACGTTTAGCTGCAGTATCCAAACTGGAGTCAGTTAGTTTTATTTTTAAATTCTTGCACTGTTTTTTTTCCCCCGCTTAATAGCACTAATCTCAAGTTGTACTTATTTTTTTATTGCACATCTCCACCTTTGATTGTTCTTACCTGCCCGTTCTCACTAGAATGTCAGTCCACAAAGGAAATGTCTCAACCTCACTTTGATACAGCCATAGACCCATTCCCATAAGTCCTAACACATCATAGGTCTTTAATAACTATGCATTTAATGCAGAGATAAATGGAAGTACACAAATATATACAATACAGACAAAACATCCAGAACAAGATAAACCATGATGGAGGAGAAAGACACATTGTACAAGTTACAATGTGATGCAAATAGGATGCAAAAAAACCACTAGTATGTATACAATAACATAGGTTAAATGGAAAAGGGTCAACTATTTCTGACTGGGAGTGATTTGAAAAAGCAAAGAAACAAATTTACCTGAGACTTAAAAAAGTAGAAAGAATTTCTCCAAGAAAGCAAATGGAGTAAGGCTATCACAGACACAAAATGTTTTCTTCAAGCTTTACCAACATATGATTGATAAATAACATTATGTAAGTTTAAAGTTTACAACTTGTTGATTGATATATGTATATATTGTGAAATGATTATCACAGTAAAGTCAGTTTACACATCCGTGTGTGTGTGTGTGTATGTGTGTGTGTGTGTGTGTGTGTGTTGAGAACATTTAAGAATTTAAGATCTTTCCTGGCAACTTTCAAGTATACAATATCGTTAACTGTAGTCATCGTGCTATGCATTTGATCCCCAGAATGTATTCATCTTATAACTGGAAGTTGACACCTTTTGACCACCTTCCCCCACTCGCCTCTCATGACTAGTGTCTACCATATCAGAAAGTAAAGATATAGAAAGATTCCTGGAAAATTCTAGCCGGCTTGCCCCAAATCCTGCCGTATATTGATCTTTGCCTTTCTTCCCTTTTCATGGCTAAGAAAGAGAAAATGAGTTTAAAAAGGAAAAGCAGTATAATCATTAACCTTTAAAGAAATAAAGCTATTTTACTGATGTAACATACTTAAATCAATTAACAGTGCAAGTTATATGCATCTGTTTATGTCAAACATTCAACAAAATATGTTATAAATAAATATTCATGACAGTATATTTGGGAAGACAATATTGTCTAATGTTTAAGAAATTATGTTATGATGTCAGACTTCTGTCTGTATTGTACCTCAAAACATAATAATGGATTGTTATAATCCTTTGTTTCTTCATAGATAATATGGGGATGTAATCTTTTTGAATACTTATTAGGAGAATGAAAAAAGAAAATAGTGTGGGTACACTTTTTATGGCTAGAGTTGTGAGTTCCTTAATATTAAAAGATGCCCGCAATGATCAGATGAATGCTTTTCTTTGGTTAACTGGCAATGATATTTTCATCAGCAGAAACATTTGCGATAGACATTATGCCTGATGAAACTTGTTTTTATTAAGATGAAGAGTATATTTCCTTTTAAACTAAGAATGCCATGAAGGGGAATTAAAAATTCTCACTAGATTAAATAGAAAAACAAAGTTACCAACATATTTCCTTCCATGTTCCCAAAATGGAAATGTTTTCATATATCACATATTTCATCAGACCTTTTTGAAAATATTCTCTAATCATTGTGGAGATGAAAGTGCATAGGGTTTTTAAAGTGGGTTTTCTGTACGTGCATATGAACAAATGTAATTAGGTCCGCAACAAAGGCTGTTGCTTCGGTGTCCAGCTATGTTAGGTGACTGGAGGGGTGGGCATATGGTCTCATTTATAGAAAAGTGGAAATAAACATCTTCTTTATGACTTCTAGATTTTGAAGTTAGAGCACCCTGGTCCACTCCATGATCATAAATAAATTACCCATACCATTCATATATATATATATATATATATATATATATATATATATATATATATATATATAATATGTATGCGTGTATGTTTATATGCATATATCTTTAATCAATTTGAATGTATTTCTGTAAGTGATGAGGTTGCAGTTCATCTCCATTATTTTCTAAAGAACTACCAAGTTTTTCACAATGTCATTGATTTAAAATTTCAATCCTGCCTGGTTTATTTGCAATGCTGCCTTTATGACATAATAAAATTCTGTATGTATGTGGGTCTATTTCTGAAACTGTAGCTTATTCTGTTGGTCTGTTTACCTAGAAGTCACTCACTCAGTTTTCAATTTTATTTTTGTTTTCTGATAGGCCTCATTTCTCCTTGTCATTCAGCTTTCCAATATTTTCCTGGGTACTTACACTTATTTATTTTTTTCATATATCCTGTACATGACACCTATATGAGGTTGAGTCTTTCTATGGTATATGATTCCATTTGTTTCCTCCTACTTTTGTGATTGTTAAGAATGTTTTTAAATTTTTTTTAAGTAGAGGTTTCCCATTTTTTCATTGTTTTTTTCTCTCTGCTTTTTATTTTATTTTTGTTGATAATATAAATAAGGTCTTCTTTCATCTAATATCTTTCATTGTTCATTGTGTGTATACACGAAGGCCATTGATTTCTGTATTTTAATTTCATACCCCGCTATCCAGGGACTGCCAGGTTTAAATCATATCATCTATAAATATTGATATTTTTAGTGCCCCTCTTCCACTGTTTATACTTCTTATTTCTCTCTTTTGACCAATTACATTGGTGAGAATATCTAGTGTTATGTGAGACAGTAAAGTTGATTACTTCCATGTTCATGACTTTTCAATAAAGCCCCTGGTATGTATTAGCCCATGTATACTTTTCATATTTAAAACACAAATATATAAAATATTTATACAGACAGATAGATGTACATATATACATACTTATGTATTAGATCACAGTATATGTATTCTATATATGTGTATGTAACACACACACGCACATTCGATTCTCACTTTTCATGACACGTTCTATAAATTCGCCGCAAACAGTGAATTAGCTAACACTGAAGCCTTGTACCAGCAGTAATATGGGTATATGCATGTGTGTGAGTGTAGACATATCTCCCATAGATTATAATTTTAACTCCTAAGGCAATTCATCCTGGTAGTTTATTTTTTGCTTTATTTAACAGAGGAAGCAGAGTTCAGGAGTGTCTAAGTGACTTGCCGACGGCGTGCCAGGAATGGCGCGAGAACTGCTGGCATTGAAACCCTGGAGAAGTGGCCACGAAGCTGGGCTTTCGTGGACACCACGCCCTGTGGTGGCCGCCCTGCGGTCAGGCTATAGGAGAGGGCCACCAGGCAGAACAGAACCAACTGGGGCTCAGCAGAGAATGTGCGCGTGTGTATGGCTCACATCGTCCCTTCTGTTCGTGTCCATGTCCCAGAATGACTGCGGAAAGGCCCTACGTATTGATTTTAAGGTGACAAATAAATTTCTGCCAGTAGGTAAAATGACACATACAGAATCGGCAAATATGAATATTGTTGAGATATAGACTTATAAATCATATCAAGCAGTAACCCATCAAATGTCTATTTTATTCAGTGGTTTTAAATCCAATACAGTACTTAATGTTGAGTTTTGACAAATTCCTTTCCTGTGTCCAAAGAGATCATTTGAATTTTCTTCTCAGGTTTATTTATATCATAGGTTATATTAATAAACTTTTTTTATATTCAGTACCTCCCAGCCTTCTTAAAATACCCCTCTTACTCATAATGTAACATTGTAGAGTCCTGGTGTTTATTTTCTAATATTTTATTTATAGTTTTGATAGATATTGCTGCAACAGAGTTTGGTATGTGAAATACTTATGCAGTATTCATTTTGTTTTGTATTGATTTATACATGCTTCCTAAAAACATATTTAGATGGAAATCTGTTCTCTGGAGTAGTTTGAATGACATGTAGAATTATCTGCTCTTCACAACAGTCTGTGTTAGCGTAATGCATGATTTAGAAACTAAAATTGCCCCATAAACAATTAGTAAATAGGGGGATTATGACAGCGTAATGGGGTAGTCCCACTGGTTCTTTCGCAGTCTTTTCTGTGCATCTTGGGTGTCACAGCACTAACTGACAGCCGAAGGAGAGTGTATTCACACATGCCCACGTTCACCTCTTGGTCCACAGGCACTTTCCTGTTGGCCTTCCAGCTGGTAAAGCTCTTGATCTCGTTGTGACAGTCAGACTCTTCCAGAATGCTATGGGTTTATGTCTGGAGCCTCACAAAGCTGCCCTTTCTGTCTAAGAAGCCAGCTGATGTGTGCCATCCCAGCCAGTGAGCGCCCTGGGAAAGTATGGCAGGACTTTGTGACAGGTTCACGGCAGAAGCAGTGGAGTCCCCCATGGTGAAATTCATTGCCTTCAACTTGATCAGAGGGGCTGCAGAGGCAGTGAGGACAGAGTGCCCAACACCAGGCTGAATGGCATCCCAGCCCCTTCAGGCTCTCCAGGGCAGTGATTTCTGATGTCTTCAGGGTCTAGACTCCTGGAATGTCCCCCCCTTAACCCCCTAGGACTGCAGTCATTCACCGCTCCCCTCTGTGCCTCAGACAGGTGGCATCTGAGGCTACAGGTGGCTTTGAAACATCCCTTGTCATAGATGTGGGATGGCCAGCAGAGATTGAAGAAGTTGCCAAGTCTGCAGTCTGTGACATTTCTGCCTTCCAGGTGGTCTTGGGGAAGGAACACATGGAAGCTTATGCCACTGCAGATGCCTGACATGGCGTCCCAGGCACACACATGGTTCCCAGGATGAGCAGACATGGCCCTCTGGGAACCTGCAGGAGCTGTGGCCCACGCCTGATCCCCTGGGGGCTCAGAGTGGTTTAAAGGTCAGAGTCCAGTCCAGCCCTGTCTCAGCCAGGCCAGCTCTCACACTGCTCCTAAGCTTCTAACTTATCTCCTCCATCACCTAGTTATTTTTAAACATAGCTTTGCTTTGGGAGGACTGTATAAAAAGGCAAATTTATACAGATCTGTATTTGATAGTAATTTCATATGAGCCCATTGTTTTTCAGAGTAGCCTCCTCTCCCCCCATTTGTCTGCTTTCTCTATTGATTGTACAGAATTATGTCACCTTAGTGAGTCAGTTTTGGTAAAATAGATTTTTCTAGAAAATTATCCATTTTTTATAGGTTTACAAATTAATTTGCCCAGAATTGTATAAATGGTCTCCTATAACTGAAAAACAAAATATATATCTTCTGTATTTATGGTATTTCCTTCTGCGTCCTTCCTTTCTTTTTGATCTTAATTCAATTAACTGATGATTTATCTTATTTATTGTCCAAGAATCACATTAGGAAATGTGTGTGTGTGTGTGGGTGTGCATGTGTACATGAATATATTAAATGCACTATTGTGAAAATGTTAAGGGGCAATAACTGCAAAATATATTTCAGTCTCAGCATATTCAACCCTTAATTCAAATGAATATCTCTTATCAACAATCCAAATATTTCTGAAAAGGAGAAGACTGACTTGGAACAAAGTACCAACTAACAAAAAAAATCTCCAATTATTTTATCCGGTCCTATCCTACCATACCCACAGCTTCTCTAGAAAAGCTATTTTAGTGTGAAGTGGTGGTTGTAACATCCACTGGCCATGGTGCCTTGTTCATTGCAAAGCCTTCATCCCTCTTTTTCTAATTATCTTTCCTCTCTTTTTCATTGGTTAACCCAAATTTCTTCAAATACGCTTTCCTTCATCATTCAAATTTTGACAGAATGCATATGTGTGTGTGTGTGTGTGTGTGTGTGTATGTATGGTCATCTCTCCCTCTCATAGTCCTCTGTAGCATTTATGATATATTTTTACCAGAAATATTAATTTTATAATATGTATTCAATACCCATGTTCCCTGAAAAAAAATGTGAGCTTTATGAGGGCGGGACTCCTGTCTGGTTAATTCACAGTTGCACATCACAGGCATAGAGAGCAATCAGGTGAAAGCGCCCATGGGTGACATGCAGACCTGCAGGTAGGTGGATGAGCACCAGGCCCTTTGCACACACTTACAACCCCTTTTTACAGCAGCCCATGTCTGATTTTATGGAGGAGGCGGCAGGCTCAGCTTCTATTGTGGGGCTACTTCATCCCCGGGGCTCAGACAGGAGTCTGGTTTGGTAGAGACTTTGTTAATAAATTAATATTCATTAGGGCCAGCCGAGTGGCTCAGTTGTTTAAGAGCTCACTCAAGAGTGCGAGCTGAGCTCTGAGCAACAGCAGTTCGATGCCCAGCCCGAGCTGAGCTGCCGCTGAGCTGCCAACAGGTGGCAGGAAGGCTCAGCTAAAAACAAACAAAAAAATATTCATTAAAGTTGATAGCTAGGAAAATCAGAAATGGTTGGATATTGTGATCAGGATGTTTTAGAGATTTAGTATCTCAGAGGGCAGCTTTGATTTTGGTGAAATAAACAACCCGTCCTTCCATGTCACCATTGATTTTCATTGATTTGAAAGCACTGGTGGCCAACCGATTCCAGGCCAGGTTCAATTGTTATAATCCTATGGAGTCTTCAGCCAGTGCTTTGGGGCAGTTCTATAGACAGCCAATTTAATTCTGTGGATTCTTTGTAACATGGCATTCCTCCTTTCTCTCTCCTTTCAATGTATATCTTTGGATTTGGCTGGATTAGAAGCCCAATTCCAGTTGTTCAACTTTACTATGAAAGATATTTGCAAAGTCAATCTTGTAAGCATTATCAAAGTTATAATTTTTATTTCATATATATATTATAATTTACCATTATAACTGTCACAAAATGCCTTTTGATCCATGTTTTCACAGAGTAAGACTATTCTATGTTTTTTCTGGTGCTTAGTTTTTGGCTGTCACATTTCTGTCCCTTACCTCGCACATAGTCTAATCTTTACCATGATATGGAGATTGATAAAATTAACTTCTTCCCAGACAGATTCATCTGTATTGTGTAAAATAAAGTGTTCAGAATGTTGTGATACATTCAAGCAATATTTTAATCTTGATACAAAGATAGGGTCCTGAAACAGGCCAGTTCAGATTTACCTTGGCTAGAGACATTTATAGGGGAAAAAAACGTCATAAAATACCCAGCCAAAATTTAAACAAAAAAAACAAAAAACAAAAAAACTTAGATCTTTAGACTCTTTGATTGACATCTGAGTGGGATGAGGACTAGTTTCCCAGAATCACTCTGAATATCATTTAAAATTTATCTTGAAATTGCTTGAACATTTTATCAGAAATGCTAATTTCTTTCGAGAAGGAGGTTATGAATTAGATTTCACACAGAAGCATATAGCAGACTTGGGATATCATTTATTCTTTCCATTCCCTTCTATAGACACCACTAACCACTGCATTTCTAAAATTTAATTTATTGCTCCCTCCCATCCTCCAAGCCCAAACTGCACCTTCTCCTGTGTTCCCATTAAAGGCTGTAGCCCACTGTTCAGCTTGGCATCCACAGTAGAAATTTGAGTCATTTTAGACAATGTTCTTTCCTTCAGCCTCCAAACCCACCTGATCACCTCACCTGTCATTTCACCTGTTAATTTTGTTTAACACAGTCAGTGTATTCCCTTCTCACTACTCCTGTTGTCAGGTCTTCTCGTCTATTATCTGGGTGATCACAGCTCTGTGATCAGGGGTCACCATTCATATCTTTCCTCTTAGATGCAGTCACAGCAACCATTTGCACAAATGAAGTCTGACCCCTCACACCCCTGCTTATGAGCACTCAGTCGTACCTTCACAACCCACATAGTGAAGTCCAAGCTCCTCAAACGGCTTCAGATGATTAATGAAATCCTACCCATCTCTCCTAGATCTTGCCTCTTTTAGTTTCCTATCTGATGGCTTCAAACAATGTATTAGACTTCTAATGCTGCCTAACAAGTTGCCACAACGTTAATGGCTTAAAACAACAAAAACTTACCATTTGTGTAGGTCTGGACTCTGGGCTTCAGTGCACTGGGCCCAGTGTATCACAAGGTGGAAATCAAGGTATTGGATGGGTTGTGCATTCCTTTTTGGAATTCTGGGTCCTCTTTCAACTTCACAGGTACTGAGTTTCTTCAGTTCCTCGCGGTTGTAGGACTGATCTTCATTCCCTTGCTGGCTCTTGGCCATAGGCGGCTCTCAGCCTCCACAAGTCACTGTCACGTAGTTCCCTGCCATGTGATCTCTCTCACACTCCGTTCTCTATTTTTTCAGGAAGGCCCCAGAGCCTGCTAAGTCTTCCCTGGTTAGGTCAGGTATACCCAGGTAATCTTGCTTTTGATGAACTCGAAGTCAATTGATTAGTAACCTAATCATAGCATTGATATCACATCATGTTCACAGTTCCTTTGGGAATCAGGAGGAGAAAGCGGAACTCCTAGAAGCCGTCTTACAATTCTGCTTATCACACGTACCAACCAGTTTGGATTTATTGTGAATATTCATGTTTCTGATTATGCTATTTCTTCTGATGAGAAACCCCTTCCTAACTTTTTGCTCCTGCTTGATTCATATTCACCATTTGAGATTTTTCTGTAACATGCTGTAGAATATGTGCTTTCCCTGAATTCCCAGGATCAGCTAAGTTTTTCTCTGACATGCTGATGTAGCATGCTATGTTTGCATGTCTCCTAGCATGAGTCTTATTAATTTAAGATTGTGATCATTAGTTTATTTCCCAAGAGTAGAGTATGGGTCAGCTCATACCACTGTAACAAAATACCATACACTGGGTGGCATAAACAAGAGACCTTCATGTTCTCATGATTCTGGAAGGTAGGGGTCTAAGACCAGGATGTCAGCATGGTCACTTTCTGATGAGGTCTCTCTTCTGAGCTGGTAGGTTGCTGCCATCTTTCTCTGTTCACATGACCTCTTCTATGCGACCCAGGGGAGAGAGAGAGTGAGAGAACAAGCTCTCTGGTGTCCTTATAAGGATGCTAATCCCATCATGATGGCACCTGCTCTCGTGATCTCTTCTAACCCCATTACTTTTCAGTAAAAAGCCCTATCTCATTGGAGATAGTCATATATAGGGCTCCTATATATGAATTTGGGGGAATGAACATTCAGCCAGTAACCAGTAGGGATGGCGACTTCTTCCTCTTTATACTATCAATGCCTAGTAGTATTTGACACATAGTGTCCTCTCATTATTCTTAACTAAACTAGCATCATAGGGCAAAACACTTCATGTTCGATATCTTCCCCTTCTAATCTCTGTTATCCAATCACTTACTGCTTCTTATTGCTTTACATTCTTCTAATTAATTCAATTCCTCAACTTTAGCCTTGACTATATCACTTTTTTACCTAATTATTATATAAAAATGCAGTCTATATTTCATAACTCAATCTGGCTCCAGAGATCCAGAGAGATCCAGAAATACTGAGATAAATATTTTTGTAACATTATAGAATACCAATCCCAAATTCAAAGACATAAGTGTTCTATTAAAAGATATTGGGCCAGCCGAGTGGTGTGGTGGTTAAGCACTGGCTTGGGAAGCCAGCGGCCCCGGTTCGGTCCCACATATGAGGGCCAGTGACACTGCCCTCAAAAAAAAAATATATTGGTTATGTTCATTATATATATTTACCATGAAAAATGATGTATCCATTGAATTGATATTGTAGGAAATAATAGCATCAGATAATAATCATGCTGGAATGTTAAGTAAAAAATGATTTAAAGAAACAATACATTTTGATTGTATTCTATCTGTCCTCTTCGCCATCTCACTCACAATGTGTGACCCTCGAGGAGAGAGGCTGTGTTGTATCCATCATTATGTTTCTGGAACCAAACAGGTTGTTGACAAGCAGTAAACATTGAAAAACTTTTATTGCTTTGACTCAATTGGTTGAAACTAAATAGGAGAGATATAAAAGGTGAAAATACTTCTAGTGGCAAAAAGATACACACACATATTGTCATATATTAGTGTGTAACATTAAATGTCAATTATCTTACATAAAGTGTTTAGCAAGATGAAAACTATCAATAGAGTTATAAAAAGAAATCTACTGTTGCAAATGGAAGGAATTCCACTATCTCCTGTGCTCCTTCTAAGTATGGACACTATTCTTATTTTAAAATATTTCTGTACCTGGTGTAATTATAATAGTATCCCAATTCTATTAAATGGGCCAAATGTATTGCTTTATAAAGTTCTTTGACCATTTTTCTTACTCATGACTGATAGATTGTATAGAGCCTGTGTTCTCATAGACCTCTGTGTACATTTGCCGGTGAATAATCCTTAAAAAGCCTACCACTCTACCAGTGAGAAGGAGCGAGAGAAACCGTTCACTTAGTATGAGTGAGTTATTATAATAGTCCTCAGATTATTTATTGGTTGACTGTGGATTGTATCGCCACTATGCTGTTGTTGTTTTTTTCTTTTTCCAACTAAAGAGGCTGCTTATTTTCTTGCTGTGGGCCCCATGAAGTTACACCACTATCTTCTGACATAAAAAGTAAATTATTGTACTTAAATGATCTCGATAGGATCTACAGCAAAAACAGAAATAATAAGTTGATTGCATGTGAATTTACTTATTTTTTTCCAAGGTTAAATGTGTGTGTGTGTGTGTGTGTGTGTGTGCATGTGCGCATATGTCTGTGTGTATGTGTATATTTGTATTTACTAGACAGTGGTGATTTTTGTAAGAGGAAAAAACACAGGCATAGCACCTTGCTTTATCTTGAAATCAAAATAGTAACTCTCAGGCATAGATATTTGTTTATCCATTTAAGAAACATCTCTTGAGTACCAACTATATACATCATATTGTGCTAAAAAGTTGAGTTTAAAATGGTGAGCAAAAAGACGTATATCTGTTTTCTAAGGTCTAGTCTTGTGTGTGTGGGTGTGTGTGGGTGTGTATGTTGGGGGTGGGCGTGATGAGAACATGTAAGTTCCTCTCTCGGCAAGTTCCATTGACACGGTACAGTGTTACCAACAACAAGGTCACCGTGATGTATCTGAGATCCTCGAGCCCTATTCATCCCGTATCTGGAAGCTTGTCCCCTTGACCGTTCCCCCTGTTCTCCCCGACTGCCCCATCTTCTGCTCATCACCTTTCTACTCTCCATTTCTATGAGTTTGGTTCTTTTTCTCCCCAAGGGTTCTTTTTTTTTTTTGTCTTTTAAATTTTATTTTATCAGTTTCAGGTTTACAAAACAAAAAAGACATAATGATTAGACACCCCTCACAAAGCGATAACACCCCACAACGTCTGTCACCCCTCTGACATTGTATAAAGCTGTTACGATACCATTGACTATATTCCCTATGCTGTACTTTACACCCCGTGACTACACACACACACACGCACACACTATAGTTGACATTCAGTACTATTGTACTTCAGCTTCAGGTGAACAGCCAGTGTTCAGGCATCTACACCATCTATGAAGTGGTCTCCACGGCTTCTTCATTTGCTTGTCTGTATGTGACCTCTGTATTTGTTTCTTCCAGCTGCCTAGAGAGGGGTCTTTCCAAATGCAGTCATGTCATTTTGGCTTTCAGCAGGCTGGAATGCTCTTCTCCATTTTTAATAATGTTGATCATTCCTTTATCCATGAAACCATTCATTGTCCTGTCTTCTTTTACAGCACATCTTATTGAATGCATTATTTGTGATCTGATTGAGATCTCTCATTTTTATTTTCTGTCTCTTCTTGGTCATTTTAAGGCTTGTGCCCTTGGACTTATCTATCTTCATATCCAGAGCATCCCTTGTCTTACCCATTCACATGACCGAAATTGCAGCTTGAAAGCCCCCTTTTTCCTAAGTCCAAGTATTTTATTTTATTTATTTTATTTTATTTCTAACTACCTGACATCATTGTATTCAACCCAAGGCCCATTAAACTGAACATATGCAAATCTGACTCATCTTATTTATGTCCCTCTTGATTATCTGTTTCAGGTTTACCTGCCCACCCTCACAAGCCAGGAATCATTGTTGACCCCTCCTTCTGTCACAACCTTTCATGGTTAGGTCCAAGGGACCCCAATATGAGAAGTAGAAAATGGTACCCATCCCTCAGTACTCTTTACTTTCACTTTCTAGAATATTATCACTATTTTGTTAAATACCTTATGACCATATGTCAAAACTGTGATAAGAAAATTAAAAATTCTACACTATCTCATTTTTGATGGTGACCTTTAGATGTAGCATCTTGCATGTAACATACTCAGGTGGAGCCTGCTGAGCTCTGTTGGTTCTATCTCTGAGCATTTCTTACCTCTGTTTTTACCTTTTTTTTAGTTCAAGTTCCCATTCTGTTTTACCCATGACATGTACGAGTGGTGCCTGGGTCCACATCTCACTTCTTTTGCAATTATGTTAGTCATTTCATTAATATAATACCTGGTTAATGTTATCTCCTGACTGCAAGGTCTGTGATGGCTCCTGTAGCCTCTGCCTCCCATAGCTGACCTCAGTCTCTCTGACAGCCCTCTTGTTCTCCATTCCTTCTCGTCCCTCCCACTTCACCATGGCATCTATATGTTTTAGTCAAATGTAGCTGTTTGTTTATTCTCTGAACAACATTCGCCTCCCCCATATTTTAAAAGTTTTTCACACGTTTTTCCCTTCCTTCAAATATTCTTCATCTCTCCCCACCTACTGACTAAATACATTTCAAGACTTTGTGGCACTTTACCTGACTGTGCTACCAGAGCTAATTATGCTTTTCTTTATGTTCCTTTAATATTTGATATGTGCAGATCTATAACATTTGCTGCATTAAATTGTCATGATTTGTTTACTTCCCAGTCTTTTTCTCTAGATTGTGAGTTCCCTGAGTAAAGCACAGGTTTTTTTGTGTATGACTGCAGTGCTCGACACACTGCCTGGTTGTCTTTGAAAACAGGAAAACAGCTGGGAATAGATTGCAGTTCATCCCATGCTTCTAACCAAGACAATGACAGGGCCTGGAAGAAAAAAAAAAAAAGTGTCATTGCATTTTGGCTTTCCCTATCTAAGATTGTCATATGGGAAATATATTCTTGTGACATGTGAAAAATACAATTCTTTGATAAATTCATATTTTTAAAGAGTCAATTTGCATGATCACCCAATAATGAAAAGCAAGGAAAGATTCCATATGTATGTAACTCATTCTTAAGACTTAATGCTTACTGTTAGATATACTTTATGCAACTTACTTATGATATCCCTCAGGCTTGTTTTGTTTTCATGGGGTCTAAATATAGTTATTTAGGCAAATCTGTCCCCACAGCAAGATAAAGTTTCCATGACCATCTAACACCATTTGTTGGGATGGTCCCGCTTTCTAGCCCATTGAACTGGTATAAATTTTTAATAGCATTTCCTTTCAATATCAAAAGCATTCTGGGGTGGAGCAGAATTATACAGTTACCCTAATTACAGGGAACATCACTGGTTTAATTAGAATGTCACAGAGAACTTTGAGGAACAACACTTTCAAAGAGCTGAATAGTTATCACTGATTATTTCCTATGTGCTAAGATATAAATTGCCTGTGAAAAGGATTGGGTAAATGTTCTCTGGTGGCACAGTCCTCCCCAGTAAAGCACCACACCTTTGGAAATATATTAGGAAAGACCATTAAATAGAAAACTATAATTTAGGGCCGGCCGAGTGGCGCGGTGGTTAAGCGCTGGCCTGTGAAGCCAGCGGCGCCGGTTCGGGTCCCACATATGAGGGCCAGTGACACTGCCCTCCAAAAAACAAAAACAAAAACAAAACTATAACTTAGTGACAGTCACTTACAAAGTCTGCTGTGAGGAAATGGAAAATAGACCTTAGCGACAGTGGGGACAGGGGTCTCATCACCCTGAGCCTCTGGCGAGAGGAGGAGACGTGGGGACAGGGAAATGAGCTGGATTCCTCAGTCAAGAACGAGGCTTTAAGTGACTTGCATGTTAAGAAATTTGGATCTTGTTGTGAAGGCAGTGAGTGGCCATTGAAGGACTCCAAGAAAAAGTGTGATATGGTCAAACACAACTATGCTCAAGAGGATAAACTCATAAAAACAATAAAGCAAAAGGTTATTTAAAGGACATTCAAATGGAGAGTTTTGAACTCATTAAACTAAAGTAGTATCAGTGGGGATGGAGAAACAAGCATGTTTGAGTCATATGGGGTGTCATGCAGAGGGTATGGTGACAAATTAGACATGGCAGGGGGACCGAGGAAAATGTTGAGGTTTCTGGGTAGGGTGACTGGTTGGTGGGTGGTGTGTAACCTACTGTCTTTTTAACGGGAAGGAGAGGTAATTTTGCCCAACCACACACATACCTATAAGTACACAAGCATCAAAAAAGAAGAATAAAAAAATTGCGATAGCCAATTTCATTTGAATTCTTTTTGTAGTATTCTTGTTTCAGTTATAGCTGCTTAACATCAGAGTTTAATTTTGAGGAAGGCACCATGGTCGTTGCCTGTAATGCTAACAGTCACATTTTAATCAAACCAAATTATATCTTTTAATGCGAAGTGATGTTGCTGGCACGCTTCCAGCATCATCTCACTTTCAACGCCATAGCCTTTACTTAGCCACTAATCAGGGTGGCATGAGTGATGAATTTCTGGCTCATAATATTGTCGTGGCCACGTTCTACATCATGCTGAGGAATACTAAGAGGGAGCCACCTTTTGCCTCTTCATTTTGTGAATTTGGTATTACTAATTATTGGCCGTTTTTAGTCTCATAATGGTGCACATCTTCCCTAGCCTGATAAGCCATGAGCCTTATTATAAAAAGCCCAGGAATATGTTAAGTGTGCAATAGATTTCAAACAAAACATGCTCTCCAGTGAGAGCTTGCATATATCATTGTAGTTAAAATGTTTAGTAAATCAGGATTTTTCATTCGTAGTTTGCATGTTCATGGACAGCAAAGATAATATATCTTTTCTGAGTAACAGCCCCCCATGCATCTGCTTAAGGCCTGGATGTCAGCATCCACTTTGCAAAATAATCATATGTACGTAAGCCCAGCAATTCGGTGGCATGCCCAAAAAAATGTATACACATTTTAAGAAAGGAAAAAACTGCATTAAAAGTGTAATACTCAATATATACCAATAACAAAAGTTGAACACAAGTCACGTTTGACTTCTGTAATTACAAGAGGTGCTCAAAGTGGTTACCATCAGTGTCCAGACACTTCTGATGATGACGAACTACTGCTTGAGCAACACTGACCAAAGTGTCCACTTGTATATATATTTTTGGCCCCTGATGTATGCGTGTGTGTGTGTGTGTATGTATGTATGTAGGTATAATAATATGTATTCTCTCTTGAAAGACAAGTTGCCATATGTTGCAACGTAAGTGCCTATCGTCTTTTGAAGTGGGGATTAAAATATGGGTCATCCTACAAAGCCAGGTGACATAAAGAAAAAATGAACTGCAAAGGGGTGTGTCTATATTCTTGGAAACACATGAATAGCCTTAAATTGAGGATTTCAAGGCAGAGGCTAAACATGGTCCTAAAATCTGCTAGTACACCTATGTGTGCAAATCAAAATCGTAGACTTTTTGGGAGACGCATAAACACTTAGCCTGTTGTCAGGGCCATTTAGTGTATGAAAATATGGAACAATAAGTGAGGCACTGCTAATAGAGCAATAATGTGTGATTATATCCCTCAGACAACCATTCAGTACGTGTCAGGATGATTTTGAACACAAAGGCATTGAAACAGATTGGCATGATTCAAGTACTTGTGAGGTTTTCATTTATCCCGTGTAAAGCATTCTGACCACAGAGCTGAATTATTTGCAGATGACCGGCTTTCTCTCCACATTTCATAGGTTCTAGTAGAACATTTTGAGATTGATTGATTGAAAAGTATTATTGAGTGAGAGAGAGAGAGCAATCCACTCAATTTAACGAGCTCGGAGTATATGACCCACACATTTATAAGGCCTGAAGGTCAAAAAGGACTAAGGCAATAATATCTCAATTCAAGTGAAACGCCTGAATTTTCTGGCACTCTCTGAATTCTAGATCCGCAAAAGGCCATTTCCTTCTTCTCTGGGTTCAGTCATGCTGAATGGCTACTTTTATTTATCTGTTATATATAAGCTTGTCTTCTTTCTCTGAATGTTATTGAAAACTATAAATAGCAGAGTGGCAACTTTAATATTTTGGATATACTTCCTAGGTTAAATCTCCAATTTGGTCCACATTTCTTTTTTTTTTTTTAATTAAAATAGTACTTTTTCAACTCATCCTCTTCCTTATGATTGCTTTTCCATCTTCTATAGAAAGCCTTCAATTCATCACCTCATTCGTGTCTTTCTTTGTGATCTAGCTACTTGGCTATATACTATAAAAGATAACGGGAACATTTTTTTTTTGTCATTTATGTAGTTCCTGCAATGGTCACTGAAAAGCTCTAACGAAAAGAAATGAAATTAAGGTATCTAACGGTCATCTTCTGGGTCATGAACACAAGGCTTCAATGATCCTAACATTACTGGGGAGAAATATAGGACTGAAATGTCTAGCTTTGTCGAGTAGAATGAAAAAAAATCATCCTTTGTGCCAGTTCCTGGACATTGAACATTGGGGGAAATAAGTATTTGTACATTTGTTTTTAACTAACTATTTATTGAATTCCTATACTGTGTTAAGACATGAGAACTGGAAATGAAAGATGTGCAAAATCTTTATTTTCATTCCAGAAATGCATAGACTAGTAGGAGATACAGACATACACATCTTTTATTCTTTAATGGCAAGTTATCAACCAGTCTGGAAAGGCATTTTCCATAATGTGTTTTTTAAAAAAAATTATTTTGTTGATTTTGATTGGTTTTTTTGTGATTCAGGGAAAGAAGTGAATTTAAGATCACACACACACACACACACACACACACACACACACACCCCTCATTATTGTATAAAACCCAGGCTCAAGTTGTCTAAATGAAAAATACCCCTTCTTTTTGTTAATCACCTTTTCACAGAAACAATGTTTATGCAGTAAAGAAGAGGCTATTTGAATATAGCTCTGTGTTCAGATCCCCATTCCTTTCAAAATACTAAATTTAAATCTTGGCTTGCATTAGAATGTTCTCAAGGAGCTAGAAAAAAGATATGAATTTCAAACAAATATTCAAATTAAGAAAACCCAAATAGTGGGAGGATCAGACAAATGGGGAAATTAATTTTTTTTCCCACCTTTGGGAAATGAATTTGAAGTCTATAATTTCTTGTTTTTTGAAAATATAGCATTGATTCCAGACACCTCAAAATTATAATATATATGCTTTCCAGGTTGGCCTCCGTTTCTACCTACTATCATGCTGTCTCAGAAACTTACAATTTTAATAGATGTTGTATACCCATAATGGTTACTCAATCATTACTTTAAAAAAAATGAACAAAATGGAAATATCAAGTACACAGGAAGACAAAGAAGTAAAAGATAGCATGGTGCCTACAAGGTTGCGTCAGGAAGCCAGATTCAAGACCCTGGGCAGACGGCTGAGTTCATTAAAGCTTCAGTCTCCTGAGAAGTAAAATTCTGATTTGTGTAATGGTTATCAGTGTTAAAACCTGTAGTCTCTATAAAACTTTGACACATAGCGAACACTCCAATGATAGCTGTTATGATATAGTTATTATTAACTCTGAGTGTGGGTGTTGTCGGTGTTTGGTATAAGCAAATGTTTTCCTGTCTTCTGTATATTATTCTTATTAATGATTGATTGTAAAAGTATTTAATGTATCATATTTGTTTATCGAGCGAGGCCTGTGGGGTAGTTACCAAGAATAGAAGGATACATATATAAGGTAATTTCTATCTCCTTGTGTTTGACTTTCCTTTGAAGAAGGTACCTGAGTCAGTAATGATATGGTGTGCCAAATGCTGGGGTAAGTGCTCAGGCCATTTGCACAGACTTTTAGGGTCACTGAGGAGAGGGGTGGTAATAAGCTAGTTTTTGGCAATACAGAGATTGCTTCTACCAGGGACAGGAAGCTCTAAAGTGAGATCTCAAGAATGAAAGGGAGTTTGCCAGCCAAAACATGGAGGGAAAAATGGAAAGAGACCTTGTCGGGGGAGGAAGCAGCCTGTAAAAATGGTCCCACATCAGAGAGATTACCTCCAATTTTCAGATTCACACCAACCAGTTTTACTGATATTGACAAGTAATGAGGATTTTTCTGCTGTGAATAAGCATGGGAACACCTGTGGCTGAAGACTTTCAAAGAGTGAAAAGTTATTCGGGGATCATAGAGGATAATACGAAGATATAAAAGATGAAAAAAAGTACATTATTATCTAAAGAGAGACAAAGTTTCAGGGTTTGTTGCATGTATGCACCAAATGCAGAGCTCATAATATCAATTAGATGAGCACCCTTAGCCATAGCTTTGAGGTGCTCCCCGTATTTTCCTGTATAGCTGTATTATACACATGAATAAAAATGCACATTTCTCTTATGATATATTTTGGCAGTAGTCTCCTACCACGATCAAAGTACTGCCTTTGCGACTTTCTCCTACAGCATTCCCTTAGGTCTAATCCTTTCAGTACAACTTGATGGTTACTCTTACCAGTGTATGGATATCTGTCCTTGTCTTCAAAATCATGTTAAGATGATAGGGCTGCTCGAAATGCCACATTTTAAAAATCATTTTATGGTTCTGATGTCTGATACTCTGAAATATCAGCATATTCTATTTTATCTCATCTTTCTCTTCTGCATGCCTTGTTCATGACAAGTTTATTTAAGTATGGGCATTCTTTACAGTAAACTGGATATTCTTGCTGCTACTGGTATTATTTCCAGAGAAGATACATCTTGCCCTATTTAGAATTAACTCTAGAACTAGAAGATGCTTGGAAATGATTTCCAGTGAATTTTTTAAAGAAAAAAAAAGTTGGTTCATTTATATTAATGTATCATCCTCTCACTGTTTACTGTTTTGAGGATATAGACATAAAAAAGGAGTTCAAATATTTTTAATGGTTAGCTTTTTTTCTCAGGGTCAGTGTTTTTCTGAAGGTAAATCATGACATATTTTCTAAGCTAGGCTCCCTTGTTCTATCAATTATTCCTGAACCATTTGACTTATAAATTTTGCATAATTTTTTTCATGTTTTCCAATTCTAAATGAACACTTTCTATTTTAATCCACATTATGTATAAATAAAAAGTTACATATAGAGGTAACTAACACACTAATAATATTGTATTTCTAAGCAAAAATGGGTTGAAATACCAAAAGGAAAGAAGAGCGGGTAGAGGAAGAATTAACTGAAGATTTCCTAAATCCATTTTCCTAACTCCAATGCTTGGTTTTACTCCCAGTCAGCTGTGAACTATTGCTTCATTTCATGGCCGAATTAGCATTTTTAGAATTTTTAAAGTTTCAATAGTCTGGCTTCAGGATTCTGCAATCTTTTTCTCCAGAGAGTATCTTAGTGTCTTTTTCTGGAATGATTACAGGGCTCACTGGTCAGTGAGTGCTGGAGAGACAAGTGGACTTACTCAGGGGCCCTTCTGGAACTGTGAGTCCAACTGCTTACAGCTTCTAAAGCGAATCTGATATTGAATGTTGATATAAATGAACCAAGGATTATGACTAAAATACCTTGTGGGTTAATGGACTTGGTAAAATGATCTGAAATCCGTACTATGATATAGAAGATCATTAATTGTTGGTGACACTTTTTATGGCTACGTATGTAATGTATGTTCAATACAATTATATTAAAGCAAATTATGTAACTCTCACCGTGCCCACTGCTTCTACTTTAACTTTGTATTCTTTATCACCCTGTCATAAAAGTCTCTTGAATTTGTACGCCCATAAGGTCATCGCTGGCATATCTGTTAAAATAATGCTAAATTGTTCAAATAGTTGAACTTTATCCTTATGGCTGGTAATAATTTAATGCTATGCCAATTACTGTCATTATTGAGCTAGACTTTATTATCTTAAACTTTTCAACTACCTCACAGCTAAAAGGTTCATATATGATTGATCATCAATGAACATTTGGTATTACAGACATCCTTTCCTTTGTGGCCTGATTCTCATCAAAGTTTTCAAGAATAGTGGGTGAGGAGACCAGGATTATAAAAAAAAAAAAAAATGGACTCTAAGAATGTTAGGATGATGATATTCATTTTTTTTTTCCTTTTTGATACTTTAGTTTTTAGAGGAGTTTCCTCAACAAAATTGAGAGGAAGAGATTTCCCATATGCCTCCTGCCCCCACATAAGCACAGCCTCCCCCATTATCAGCATCGCTGATATGTACAGTGGTGCATTGCTTTTAATGGTAAGGATGGACCTAAATTGACACATCACAATCACTCAAAGTCCAGAGTTTACCATAGGGTTCACCTATCCGTCTTGTACATTCTGTGGGTTTGGACAAATGCATAACGGCATCTGTCCATCATTATAATATCACAAAACATTTTCACTGCCCTAAGATTCCTGTGCTCTGCCTATTCATCTCTATCTCCACTGCAGGCAACCCCTGCTCTTTTTATTGTCTCCATAGTTTTGCTTTTTCCAGAATGTTCTATAGTTGGAATCCTATAAGTCGCAGGCTTTTCAGATTGGCGTCTTCAATGTAGTGATATGCGTTTAAGTTTCCTCCATGTCTTTTCATTACTCGATAGCTCCTTTCTTTTTAGCGCTGAGTGATATTCCATTGGCTGGATATACAGAGTTTACGTCCTCATTCACTTATTGAAGGCCATTTTGATTACTTCCAAGTTTTGACAATTACGAATAAAGCTGCTATAAATGTCCATGTGCAGGTATTTGTGGGGATATATGTTTCAATAAACAACAGAAATTTATTTGTAACAGTTCTGGAGGATGGAAGTCTGAGATGAAGATGGCAGGATGGTTGAGTGAGGGCACACTTCTGGACTGCCGACTTCTTGTTGTCACTTTGCAGAGAATGGAGGTGTGTGTCTGAGACCGTTTTTATAAGGACTTTGATCTCATTCATGAGGGCTCATCTATTATGACCTCAACACCTCCCAAAGGCCCACCTCCCAATACCATCCCAGTGGGCATTAGGCTTCCATGAATGAATTTTGAGGTGACAGGTATTCGGACAATAGGAGGAGTAGACAAACACATCTTTGTGATTTGTATTTGCGTCCACCAGTTTTCTCTCTTAGTTCAATCAGTCAGTGATGCACACATTTGTCTATTTATCTGAACAAGCCATCGTTTGACAGATGACAGAAAATACAATTAACGAGCACAGTTCTGATCACAGGCCTACGATGGCGCACCCATCCATTCCCTACTGAATCAAGTCCACTGCTCAAGGGCTGGCCGAGTGGCGCGGTGGTTAAGCGCTGGCTTGGGAAGCCAGCGGCCCTGGTTCGGTCCCACATATGAGGGCCAGTGACACTGCCCTCAAAAAAAAAAAAAAAAAGTCCACCGCTCTTCTTTGCAAGCGTGGGGAGGAGGCTGGCAGACAGGGATAAGACAGGCTCACCACGAACATCTCACACTGGGTCAGCATGCTCTGAAGGAAATCATTGCATAAGGGAGTTTCCCTCACTCTTGCTGCTTGGATGGAAACGAGGAGCTGTGTTTCACAGGTTTCCGTTTGCTCTTTAACATCATCCAGGTCTTTGCCTGAACTTCTTTTACATTTAAGAGTTGATTCCTGAGTTACCATCCTATTTTCTCATAGGTCACATTTACCACAAATTGAGATGTGATTTTGGTGCACATATTATTGAAAGATGTGTGGGAGTCCTCAGCATTATCAGGGTTCCCAAACACAAAGGGAAGACTTCCATTTTACTTCTTTCAGTTTACAATTACAGTCCTTTTCCAGAGATATTCTCAGGTTTCATGATGCTGTACGGTTATCTGTAGTGAGCTGCTGCTTCATAAAGTGTCCTGTGAAACTTTAAGAATAGATTAACCATTTGGTGACCACTGTCCCATAGAGGCGAGGCAAGGTGGTTGGTTGCTGAGCATTTTCTCAATTATAAGCATGCTGCCCAGTTTCTGCATGGACAACTGAGAACAAATCTTCATTAATATTTTTTTTAATTTCATCACTCAGGGTCAGCTGTACTTTTCCTCATAAAATGAAAATAGATGGGAGAATAATAACATGTCTCCTAATGTATACTGGCTTACAGAAAAAACTGTTCTGGCTTTAATCAGCTGTCACACCTTGAAGCTATACATGAGAACCATTCCATTTTCTAGGCAAGAATATATTGCTAACTATGCTTTAGCCCTTTGTGAAATGAAGGTTGCTATCCAATGCCTTTCTTTATAGTTAAAGCTCTTTCCTAATCATTTCTAAGTTTAAAATTGCATTACCTTGCACTTAAAATTGATGGACTGTCATTATTGCCACAGAGTTCTTGGATAATATTTATAATAGAAGACAAGTAAGCAAGACACAGCTCACCAGGAAGAAATAATGCAATTGCAAATGTGCTATAAACTGAGAGATCCAATTAAGTACGCGTGAAAATTTGTTCAGCTTATTCAATTAGGTATCTATTATGTTTTGATATGTACCTTTGGCATATCCGGGTCCTGAAAATCTGTGTTAATAAGATTTATGTACATAATATCACTAGCAGTAGCAGTGCTGGTATAAATACATCATTCTCTCTCCTGGATGTTGAGATCGAAAAGATAAGTAGGCCTTAGTTTTCTGTATACAGTACTTAAAGTTTGCCTTCTCAATCATACACTCAACATACATAAAATTTACTTTTCTCTCCATATTCAAGATGTAAAACCCTTAACTCCCTCTGGTAATCTTTAACTCTTTCGAAAACTAAACAAAGAACACATAACTTTTAGAGTTTGCCTTAGCCAGTCTACTCTTTCTGTTGGGTTGACTGAAAAGTCATGACATATTTTTGCAACGAAAAACATAGAAACAATAAGTCATGACTTTTCCGACAACCCAATAGTTTCCTACTGGTCTCACGCACCACGGTGGAAGGAGATAAATAGTCCCTGCTGCACTCAGAAGTTTGTGCTGGCTCCACAGATGAAACCTGAATTGCTTAAATCCTAACATGTCAAACTGAAATGTCCAGTAGCTTTTATCAACATTAGATCACGATCCTGAGAGTTACTTATTTTTGAATTCTTGGACCAAAGATTGAAGATATAGACAACATGGAATGACTCAGCTTAGAATTGTGAAAACAGAACTGAAGAAATGATGTCAAACATGTTTTCAAGTGGCAGAACCTACCTCATGCGGAGGTATTATCTGAAGTAGATGCTGTCCAAGTTACAACTACATGATACAAACATCTTGATGTAGCTTTTGATGGTGTCTGAATCTGCGTCAGAAAACCAAGTTAGAAAAAGATAAGTTGACTGGCCTGGACAGTTGGATGGTATCACTCAGTTTAGTTCAATTCCTTTTTTTTAGGTAAGAGTTGGGGGGCAGAAATCTTGGCTTGGTCCGATTACTTAGAAATGTTACAGTCTTCGGCATTAAACCAATGGTCCACAGGAGACTGATTTCTCACTTAGACCATTCTCTCCGTTCAAGAGGCTTGATGCTCTTTTTCATATAACTTCATATTGTACATAATATCTCTTGCATTTTGTGGACATTGAAGGTATTCTAAAGTCGTGTCATCAAGTAGTCATTGTGTGTATTGTGGGTATTTTCTAGGTGAAGTCATTTATAGAAATGAAAGTGGTGGGTGGGGGGGAAGAGAGAGAGAGAGAAAGAGAGAGTGAGAGAGAGTGAAGGAGTGGGACAGAAAAAAGGAGACTGAGAATTGTTTTTGAATTTACTGTTTACATTGTGAATGTGTTATAGAAAAGCACATTTGGGTAGAGCTTGTTACACGTGATTTTGTCTACATCAGCTTTAATTTACACTCATGTTTTCAGGAACCCATCTTCCTGCAAACTAAGTTGCTGTTGTAAATAACAGTGATATTCGTCTTGTACTAACAATCTCATTAAATATGCATGGATCTTGATAAGAATTACAGTTTTTTGGTTTTGATTTTGTTTTTCAGCTGAGCCATCCTGCCACCTGTTAGCAACTCAGCAGCAGCTCAGCTTGGGCTGCGCATCGAACTGCTGTTGCTCAGAGCTCAGCTCGCACTCTTGAGCAAGCTCTTGACCAACTGAGCTACTCAGCTGGCCAAGAGTTACATTTTCTTGAGTGGAGAACTGTTATGTCCATTCTCTAGTAGCTTGGAGCTTTGGATTTTCCCTGGTGATACTTTATTCCCCCTGATGTTAATGTGTATCTCTGTGGCTTTCTTCCAGAATCCATTCAGCATTCACCCCATATAATATAGTTTATGGAAAATGAATAAATTAAAAACTGGGTGATTTCTGCCTTTATTTCTCAAGTAAGGTAAATATGTCAGTATGCTTAGAGGCCTTCCATAGAATCAAAAGGGTCTCAGTCTAACATAGATGGACATACAAGTAGCCCATGACTACAAATGCAAGTGTAGTGTTCCTTAGACCAGTTATGCATTTGCATCCTGGAGTTACAAATTGTTCAGTTTCAAGAACAAGAGGAAGTAATTACGGCATCAGTGAATATTGTAGCTTGAAGGAATCTTAATGGTTACCATTTTTGCTGTAATGTTGGGAAACGGAGACATTAAAACACTTGCCTGATTCTGAAATGCCAGGGTGATAAGCTTACTATCTTATTACATAGCCCTTGGGTGCTTCTGGGGATCCCCAAATTGTTCTGCTTCTTACCAGATATCACTTCCGAGAGGAAGAGAAGGTTTTAGCTCTCGCTATTCCTAGACTTTGTCTACTAAAATATCAAAGGGCAAAACCTTAATTGTCAAAGTGCATAGTGCAGGTGAGCTAGACATGTTAGGGACACTGGTGACATAAGGAGTTTTAAATTGCATGTAAATGAAGATTTCCCATAGATAGTGTCATATTTTTCACTTGTTGAAATTATTTTCTTGAGACTGTCTTCTTTTTGTTTTGAAAATCTTTGATGATTTCTATTTAGATTTACCACAAAGTATAAATGGGTCACATATTTGAAATTTCTAAATGTTTGGTAATAAGATTTCATCCAAGCTTCAGGACGTGTGAAGGACATTTATATAACTCCATACTAAATATTCATCCAACATAAATGTCTCCTTTAATAATATAAAGTTCAATTCTTTATAGGAAGCACTTATTTTAAACATCTATTTTGTTGCTAAAAACTATCATATTAGATATTTATTTGTATATGATAAACTTCTTAAGGTGACGATACTATTTTATTATTTGTAATCTCGGGCCTCTGTTATTTGTAACTAAAAGGCCTCTTCCTCTGGAGATACTCATCCTTTGAGGGGAATAGTAAGAGAGTACACTTCAGCATCCATCCTTTATGTGGCTGATGAAATAGGCTAAGATGTGCCTGGGGGGTGTTTAGCAATGCTAGTTGTGGGTGTTCAGCTCATTCTATTAATTTCTGTGCCTAATTCCTCTTCCACATGTCTTATCACGACTGGTCAATATTGACCCAGATCCTTCTGTTCCATTTTGTCTAAATCTTTGACTTAATCCTCCCCTTTTTCTACTACTAAATGATAATTGTGGCTAACTTTTCCTGGAGACTTACAGGAGTCTAAAAGATAAGTACTAGGGAGGAATTAGAATAAATAGGAGGGGTATCTTTAAACTGGACATAAAATCTCACGATTTATCAAACCCATTGGCCATGCCCAGCATAGGAAGTCTCTTCCTAGAGGCCATTTCTCTCTTGCTTTTGATGTTTCCCCCTTTCTCCAGAGACTGATATTTCTTCTTTTTCATATTAATGACTTTAAGAAAATTCCTGCTTAGGCTTGGCCATATGAAAGCAAATATTCATATTTAAGGGCTAATAGTACCTGTAATTGAACATTATTATTCAATAGTCATAGGCATTTTGAGACCTTTATTTCATACTCCCCATGTTAAATTTGCTTTGGGAGACCTAACTATATGTCATTTAAAGGCCCCTCCAAATCACCACCTAAATAAAATGGTTTATTTAAAAGATCAGTTTTGCTCAAACATAAAATACAGAAAGAGCCATGGTCAGATCAAAACATTTAACTTTTCATAATATTTGTAATGGGTCAAATCTCACTTTATTCAAGGATAGAAGAGTCACATACCTTTACCTGACCTTTTTTTTTTTTTTTCTTTTTTTCTTTTTTAGTTGAGCCCTCCTGCTACCTATTGACAGCTCAACAGCAGCTCAGCTCGGGCTGGGCATCGAACTGCTGTTGCTCAGAACTCAGCTTGTACTCTTTTTTGTTTGTTTGTTTTTGTTTATTAAAAAAGATTTTATTTAGAAAATATAGTGTCAACAAATTGTACCACTTTGATTTCCTTTCAATGCAAGATTCATGATGCAAAGCTGAAGCACTCATGAGGATTGTGCTTCTCCAGAAAGTTGGGATATTTAAAAGAACATCTGTGAACCATACATGATTAATAAAGATTTCCTTTAAGGCAGAGGCTGATTGAGATCCTGCTCTGTTGTCATCTGTGGTAGGCAGCAGCAGTGGTCTTGTTTCTAAGGTCCTTACCACCAGTGGCTTTGTGCCAGTGGCTTTGTGCCAAGCGACTAGATCCCCCGATCAGCTCGCACTCTTGACCAAGCTCTTAACCAACTGAGCCACTCGGTCGGTCCGAGTCACACATCTTTAATAAATTTGAGGAAATACACCCAGGTCTTATTCTCATCCCCAAAATTCATATATAAAATGCAATGAAACCTATAAACTATAATGAGATTGGACACTTTCATAATGGTGTCTCTTTTAGAAAGGACTTGAAAAGATCCGGATTTTTCTCTCCGTGGTTATAGGAAAACCCACAAAATAATCATCTATGTATTATTGACCATAGGTTTGAATGCAGAAGAGTTCACATTTTTGAAAACAGCTTGGAAATAGGCCTTTGAAAACAGGAAAAATCAAAAGGAAAGTGAAGTCCAAGGACAAAATCAAGTTACTTATTAGTGACTCTGCCTCATTTGTAGACTGAACTTGTATGAACCTAACCTGAATTTTCTAAGATTTTCAAATTTTTATTTTTTAATTTTCATATTTATTTGTTTAATTAAAGACCTAGGTGTCCTTGTATTTATATGTATGGGGGGCAGAGGGAGAGAAAGGGCATCCTCTTATAATATTGTACCAGCGAGGATACAGTGCATCTAAACTAGAGAGTTATTGTGGAAATGAGAAACTTGTTGGGGTCATGATGGAAACCTATAAATATTTGAAACCTCCGAAGTCGAATCAGTAAGTAAATTAATTACCTGTTCCTCAGAGGATAGAAGTAGGATCAATGAGTTGAAGTTAGAAAGAAGTAGAATAGATTTCAGAAAGATCATATAGTATAGATTGCTCCGTTATGAAGAATTGATCTCCTTTTCCCAGAAAAATGTTCCAGTAAACGTTGGTGATCAGTTTTTGCTGTAGATGTTTTTCACATGATTCCTACATTAGAAAATAATTTTGAAGATATATTTTTACTCCATCTTCAACTGTACAATCATTTCATAAACAGAGTAGTAAAATAGTAAAAAAAAAAAAAAAATGCCTTTAAAATCTGATGCCGTAATTTGATTATTAGAAATGCATATTTGGTTCAACTTTATCTATTGAAAGCTGCATATGCCCCATTTATCTTATAAACTTTATTTTGGTTTTCCTACTCTTGATATCTAAAACAATTAAGATTTGGTCCTCTACTGCACAGCTGTGAGAAGTTCTGGGCCATTGACAAATGTGGTCACCATACCTGTACTGTCCGTGCATTTACTTAGAAGAAAAGCTTCAGAAAGTTGTGTGTCCTTGAACCATAGGTTCACCACTTAATAGCTGTGGACTTGGCGGTCGTTTTTAAATTTTTTTGTACTTTGGTTTTCTCATCTATAAATTATAGGGGTGGTCAGGGGAGACTACCTTACCTGATTTTGAGAATTAAATGAAAAAGTTTGTGCAAATCCATTAGCATGGAGTCGGGCTTATAATAAATATCCAAAATGTCGGTAATAACCGCTTGACAGCAACTCTTATTTTGTAATAATTGATGTTATACTTACCAAGAAATATATTTACAAATTGCCTAAGCATAAAAACAGTGTTTTGGGTTTTTTTCCACCTTTGTACCCAAGATTTTTACAGTTTTTTGTGCAAAAAAGTGTAAAATACATTTTGTTTAAAAAATAGGGGTATGGGTACATACATGGATGAAAAACCAAAGTGGCGCCACTCACAATGAAACACACCCAGATTTATGATAGCCTTAATTAAATGTCTCACTAAATCAAGAAGCATATTTTCATCTGTGTTTCTCCTGTTTTCATTTAGAGAAAGTGTTTTAGAAATGGTTCACCAAATTCATTTTTATAAACGAGCCTTGGAGGAATCATGGTAGACTAACTAAAGCTTGCCTTCCCCTTGCTGTGTGTGGCCATGGCTGCATTCCCAGTCAAGGGCTGTCCAAAGGGAGCCCTGAAAGATGTAAATAGGGCAAAACAAATAGAAAGGGCCTGTCGTTTCCAGAAGGGCTGTTTTTCTGTTGGCATTCCTCCAGAAGATATCACTTCAAGCTTGGCCATAGCCACAAGTTCAAGCTTGGCCACTGTCCCCATTGATGAGGGAACAGTAGAAAAGGAGAGCAGGTGATTTTGAATCCACATGTGGAGCACACAGGGGGAGGTGGTCAGAATAAACACATACAGTGGTCAGTATGAAATCAGAATGGCTCATATTTGGCTTCCAAACGTTATGGCAGTTCAGCCAGTATGAGTTCTTTGGCAGTGACCTTTGAGCTTTCTTACTGATGGGTTTTTTGGGTGAGATCATTTGCCCTTTGGCACCCATTGGCCAATAGTCACTCCCATCTTCTAGTAGTAAAAGAGCTAAGAGATAAAAGAAGAGACGGTATTATGCTTGCTGATTCTTTAGGGAAATTCATTTGTTGGTGGACAATTAGGTTGTTTTCATATCGTGGCTATTATGAATAACGCTGCAATGAGCATGGGAGTGCAGATATCACTTTGAGATACTGATTTCAGTTCCTTCAGATACGTACCGAGGAGTGGCATTGCTTGATTATATGATAGTGCAATTTTTCATTTTTTTGAGACACCATCAAACTGTTTTCCACTGTGGCTACACCAATTCACATTCCCACCAACAGTGTATAAGTGTTCCCTTTTCTCCCATTCTCACCAATATTTGTTATCTTTGTCTTTTTGATAAAAGCCATCCAAACCTATGTGAGGTGATACCTCATTGTGATTTTGATTTGCATTTTTCTGATGGTGAGTAATGTTGAAAAAATAATTTATTATTTTACCTTTTCTTTCTTTCTTTCTTTCTTTCTTTCTTTCTTTCTTTCTTTCTTTCTTTCTTTCTTTCTTTCTTCCTTTCCTTTCCTTTCCTTTCCTTTCCTTTCCTTTCCTTTCCTTTCCCTTTCTTCCTTCCTTCCTTCCTTCCTTCCTTCCTTCCTTTCTTTCTTTCTTTCTTTCTCTCTCTCTCTCTCTCTCTCTCTCTTTCTCTCTCTCTTTCTTTCTTTCTTTCTTTCTTTCTTTCTTTCTTTCTTTCTTTCTTTCTTTCTTTCTTTCTTCCTTTCTTCCTTTCTTCCTTTCTTTCCTTTCTTTCCTTTCTTTCCTTTCTTTCCTTTCTTTCCTTTCTTTCCTTTCTTTCCCTTACACGTGGGATCCAAACCAGGGCCACTGGCTTCCCAAGCCAGCGCTTAACTAATACGCCACTCGGCCGGCCCAATTTATTATTTTTAATGAATTCTTTGACCTCAGGGAATTCACACAGGTTTGAGTTTTATAAAATAGTTTATATGTGTCTTCTTTTTAATTTTTTTTTTGATAATTAGGATTCATTTTAGTAGTTTAAATTAGATGTCATTTAACATGTGGAAATAAATCAGGTTACAATTTTTTAGTATATACATAAATAAAAACAATATTTTTAAACATGAGCAGGACAAGTAGCAAACACAATGTGAGATCAACATAGGACAAACTTTTTGGAGCCTGGCCATCGCACAGGCATGCTATATAACTAACTTCTGAACAGGTATGTGCCTACTTATTTGAACGCCACCAGGTAACTCAGGGTAACTTTCTTGAAAGTGGCTTAGCCTTTATGTCAGTTCCTGATAATGCACTTTTCTTATTCCCAAACTCTTAGTTTACAATTCTGATTTACAAGTTTGCATATGGGCTTGATAGCAAACTCTTAAGTTTGACATTTCAATCTCTACTTCCTACAACATCCCCCATTTCGAAGTCAGGGTAAGTTCCTTTTGAAACACTTTCAAGTATATTATTTTTCAATGTTTGACACCCTTGATCTTATCATTCGTTCAGTTTATCATTAGTGTTGGCAGTAATAGTCCAGATTTAAGGTAGTTAAATTCTTGCTTTTGATAATTTCACTTTTGTGAACCTCATTTCCTCTAAACCCCACAAACCAACTTGTTTAATTATTAGTTGTAAGGAAGTTGTAAGCACATTAAAAATGTTGCTGTCTGGAGCAATATCCATTCCTTTATTACTTAACACAACTTTAATATTTATCTTTGTTCCCTTCAGATTTTACATGAGCTCTTTTTTGGGTATGGGTCTGTCACACATCAATGCTAGATGTTTGTGACTTTCTTGGGTTTGTCCTACTGAGATGCTTTTGATTCAATTTTTAGTCATTTTATTTTAATCTAAGCACAATGAGAAACACATAAATTTGTGTTATAAACTTTTATTTTCATCCTCTAAAAAATGTTTATGATCAAATTTTTGTTTACTGAGTTTGTTAACACATGTTTTTGAATCTTACTCCTTCTAGGAAACGTATTGACTAAGATAATGCAATTTTTAAAATGTTAGCAGTATTGCAACTGTTTTTCTGCATCCTTGATTCTCCTCCAGCCCCAATTAGAGGTGATTTATTTCACTAAACCTATGACCAAACATATCAGCAAGGTAATAATTGATTTGTGTTTAAAAAGTATTTTTATCTAGCTAATTATATGCACATCGATACCTATTATTTGAAATATTACAAGTGGTACTTTAGAAATAGTTGATAATTAGTAGTAGTAAACATTATTGATGAAACAATTTAAACAAGTTTTAAATCAAGAGGAACACTTACCAAACTGGCAAATATTTCAAGAGCATTATTTATTACCATTTTGTGGGAACAGAATGAATTACTATACTGTTTGGTTATTTAGCAAAGCTAAGTTTTGTCCCCAAATAACTTTGTTTATTACTGGTGACATTCAAGAATCTTGGAGGGAAAAAGATGTTTGTGGCTTGTGGTGAAGTTGGCTTTGAAATAAAATTTCATTATATATTGGAGAGAGGTATGTGTGATCCGTCTCCAAACATTATGAACTTGCGCTTTGGAAACTGTTCCATTACTTTTCACTCTATTCACCTTAACCCCTCTTTTGAAGTCCTGTTTCTCATTTTGGTCTCCAAGTTTTGAGATACAATAGCGATTCTATAACTATAGATCTTAGGAAATGATCTTTCTTTCCTGCTGCTTACCAAACCACGTTAGTAGCTTGTTATTATGAAAAACATGGTTTGACTAGATCAACCAATTTCTTCTATGTGTTCCATCCATTTTTTGCATTGTGAAATAGGCTATAAACAATTTCAGGTTATTTTTTTCTTTTTAATTATTTTATTTTATTTTTGAGGGCAGTGTCACTGGCACTCATATGTGGGACCCAAACTGGGGCTGCTGGCTTCCCAAGCCAGCGCTTAACCACTGCACCATTCGGCCGGTCCAATTTCAGTTGTTTTTAAACTGTAAATGCTCAGGAGACCTTCATTTGTATGTATTTATTGTTTGTCTAGAACGCCTATCTTTAATGCCTGAAGCATGCTCTTCCAATAGTTTTGCCTTCCTTTAAAAAAGGACACTTTTGCTTATTTATTTATTTATTTATTTAGGATTCAGGTTGTGAAACTGTAGATAATTCATTCAAAAGGCTAAGAATGTATCACTCTGTATTTTCACACATTCAAGCTGTGAAGCTGCAAAGGGATTTCCTTGTACAATTTCTGATATGTAACTGAAGGCTTTTCATTTGCAGTAATTATGCAGCTATCTCATGATTCTGTCGTGCTTGTCATGTTTGCCTTATTTTTTTGTATAATCTCAGTGATACAACTTATAATATTCCACCACACAGAACTGTTAAATAACCAGTCTTAGTACAGCTGAGAAAAAATCCTTGTGTTAACTTGCTATATTCTTTTAAGCACAGCTCTGAAGCACATACAATTTTATCTTTTAAACATGAAGTCATGTATTATTAGTTTATTCACTCTGTTGGGTAAATCTCACCAGCTCAAAAATAAATAAAGAAGTAAATTACTACTACAACACACTCCATTCCTCAACAGAAGACTTGCAATAGTTAAAGGATTTTCCCCATTCCTTTTGTTAATATTATGGTTGTTAATGAGCATATCCATTCCTCCTCTTTGAGCACTAAATATGTTAACTACATTTTAAAATCAAGTCATAATTTTAATACCCAGCATTCTTTGAGACTGTGACAGAAAAAAAAAAGAACCTAATAACCTTCCTGTGGTCTCTCTAGTTTATGCTAACCAGAAGAAAAAAAAAATTACAAATACAACATAAGATAAAAATTTGTGGTGGAAAATGACTTTTCTCCTTTCCTTTGCTCCTGATAAATATGACTGATGAGGAACAGACATATAAGAGAGATGTCTTTCTCAGATGGCAGCCATCTCTGTGTCTATGTATTTCAGTTGGTTGCTGATCTATGTAAAACTAATAAATATTTCAAATAAGAAACTGCTAGTGCTTTGAATTAATATAATCCTAGTTAGGATTTTGGATCTTCCAAGTCTGATTTGGTCAAGTAATTTAATCCTTCTGGTTCTCCTAAATGTATAAAGATGGGAGTGGCATCACCTGCTCTTTAAAGGAGTTGATCAGATTTAATAAGATGATTAACTTGGAAAAATAATCACTGCTGGAATTATGATGAATACTCAGGATGTGGTGATAATGATAGTGATGATTAGATAGCTAACCAGCACAAAGTTGCAGAAGTAGAGGAGTGTAACTTCATTTCTACGGGAAGATTTGCATTTTAATATGAGTTTCCATGGAGCTGGATGGCAGAAATTTCAACTCAATCATTTCGGGGTTCCTCCTTTCTGTCTTTAAAGCGGATTGGGAAGATTAACATGGCACCTGGTGCCAGATGGTGGGGAGGACCCTCTCTGGTCATCAGGATCATTATTCATCCATGCTGGCATCCCCTGAGGTATCTTTGTTACCACCTGTCTGAGATGATGAATTTCACACAGCAAAACCCCTTTGCTCAGCCATGAGAAGGAGACAAGTTTGTCTCCTTCCTCTCTCACATCCTTGTTGTTCTATGAATGAGAAACTAATCCCTGTGGAGCACTCTTAGGCTTATGTGCTTTCACATAGGGTACAGACTAATATTTTGTTCCCAGGAAAAGCTGGGAGCAAAGGAATTCCTGGGCTTCTCCATTTTTTCCTGGACCTACGATTGATCTTCTTCTCAGATGTAAAAATGTATTGCCCCTTTTTTATCCACCTTCCACTCCCATCATCCCCAGAACTGAGTAAGACACATGGCAAATTTTCAGGATCAACTCTCATATTTACTTGAAATCCCAAATTATCCAGTTTCTACATCCATTACATGAAATCTCTTGGTATCTTTGATTTAAAAAGTATTTGACTTCTACAAAACTTATTTAAGTTTATATATATATGTAATTAAATATTTTTTATAAACGCTTTCATTATTTTGTTTGCATATAACATGAAAAACAACATACTTTAAAAAAATTTATTAATTGCTATGGATGCAACCATTTTTGCAAATTGTGTGAAGTTTTCATACCACCTTGGAAAATCCAACTGTATTTAAATATTACTAGTTCTATCAATTTTGGGTGAAAATATGCGATTTAATTATTTTCAAATAAGAATACATTTCTTTCATATAATAATGTTTCCTAGGCAAAGATAATAAAAGATCAATTCATGATAATGATGAATAAATGTAATCCATGTAATCAGCCAAAATATAACACCAGAGGAATTAAAAGCTTTTATCATTTCTTAATCAAGAGACACCTTACCTAATTTTAATATTTCAGGTAACATTTATTGCACATGCTTGATTCCACCATTTTGTAAGATTTTCGATATATACAGAAGTCTCCCTTCTAGATATATCAGATTGCTGGGGTTTATACTTTTTTTTTTCAAACATCTCTCCATTGGACTATTATTTCATATATGATTAATGAATAGTTCATTGAAGACAGTTGGCAACATAAGTGAAAGGTATTTTGAGAGGTATTTTTTTTTTCAGCTTTACTCAAAACATGATTCTGTTTTGTTCAAGTTGAGGGGAATTAATAAAATGGGGATGACTTCCTTCCAACCTGAGGGTTGTCATTGGGTATTGAGTCTCTGGCCAAGATTTGCTTTAATTTATTCTTCTGTGTCTACTAACCTAAGTCCATTCTTCAAGATTTTGACCCATAAGATGATAGGGTCAAGTTGCCTAACTAAGTAGCCTAGCCTTGATCCCAATACAGCATGGAAAAATAAGAGTTTTCATTTTTCTAAACATTTATCTTTTAAGTTAAGGCATCACTGATTATAAACTCAACTTTAATCTGGCAATAAAGACATACATACACAGGAATATCACAGAAAGCAAGATTTAAGCAAGGATCTATGGAATTTCAATTATTCTATTTTCTAGACACCTTTACTTTTTAATTTATTAATTCATTTTCAGGTCATCTACTAATGGCCAAGGCTTGTGGTAGGTGCCAGGTACACAAAGAGAATTATAATATAGCACCTGTGAAGGAGGTACTTAATTATTTAGAAGGGGAAGGAGACAATTAAAAACAAAATGTAACCTTGGGATAGGAACTATGAAAGTGGAATGCATAGGGGTGAAGTAGTGTTTAGCCCAAAATGAGAGCAATACAAGGAAAAAGGTGTATCAGAAAAGGGGGTAGCCATGAAGAGAGGAAAAAACAGCAGTGGGGACATATATGGTGCTCCAAGCTTCAGGAAGGAGATGTGCGTGAAGCCAGATGGATGGCTGTAGGTCCTCAAAGGTGGGTTTTGATGGTGATGTCATATTTGAGCCAGACACATAGAAGGGAGGTCCTACAATTCTGTGCAGAATTAGCCAGTCAGAAAGATGAAGCAGGGGAAGCAAGAACAGGGCCATAAAAATAAAGCAAATTAATAATCTTTTTTCATCATGATATGCTTCCCCAAAGACTGTTTTATGTCTTCCTGTTAATAAGCTTTTACTCGTTCAATAAGATAAAGTAATTAAAACACTTCGTTTAATCAAATGAATGAAAGATAGAATGAAACATAAGGCTCTGTGTGTGATCTAATCATTTTAGAAACCAGGGACCACTCAGGAACATTTTCAAGTTTTATACTTCAAGGATCAATGTGGCGGAAGCATCTCTGCTAAAGATCTACGCGTTATTCTTTCATCCAAGAAAATACAAGTGGGGCAGCATTATAACAATAAAGCATTTTCCCTAATCCCACATTGATCACCATGTACAAGAACTTTTGTCCATGGCTGCATTACCATAAGAGGCAGGTTGGGAGGTTGGGTTGCATGTTGCATTTTTTAAAAAAATCTTGATGGTATAAAGAAGGCTTAAAATAAATTGCTTTCCCCAGCCTAATTCCCCTAAGCAAGCAAATGACAAATTGGAACCAGTCAAACCATTGAGTTTGAGGTAAGGTCTTTATAGAAATGAAACAATCAAACCATGGAATTAGCATTCTTGTTACATATCCAAAGTAGTGAAAATAGTAGATGAAGTTAAATTGAAAATGAAAATAAGAGCTTGGTTAGAAATGAGGGGAAGCTTAGGAAGAAATGTAGAGGCAGGAATTGCTATATTGATCATATAATCCAGGATATGAGGGTGGCCTGGGCTGCTTTAAAGTCCAACGTAAAGCAGTGAGTTTGAGTGTTCTTTGTCCTGTTTGATATTTTACCAAAATAGGGGAAGGGGAAATATGTATCTTCTTTGCTTCCTTTCTTTGAATAGTATTTTCAGTCATTCATTCACATATATATTGAGCATTTAAGTGCCAGTCTTTATGCTCAGTACTGATTATGCTTGTATTTACAAGCTCTGCCATCAATCTAGGAGGGAGATCACCATGGGACTGATAAACTATTTAACACAAGTAACAAACATAGAGATACCAATCAATTGTAGAAAGAACATAACAGGGGTGAATTGTTCTGCCCATTACAACCAACAGAGATTTTACTGAGAAGGAGGAGATACAGTCAAAATATTACAGGGAGAGTGTGAGTTAAACATACAAAAGCAAGGGAACAGGATTCAGGCAGGGTTAATCACATAGGTAAAGGCATGCATGTTTGAAAAAAAATGTTCTATATTTAGAAAATAACAACAGTTCAATGTGATCTTTTTTTTTTTTTTCAAAGTGACTTTCCACACAAGTGAGAAACCAATGAATGACAGAGAGCACAATTAAAAATTCAGGATAAAGAAAGTCACTGATGGGATGAAGGACATCAAGATGGGACAGGCATTTAGACCTCATACACAGTGAAGGAAATTAAAGGACCTCACCACTTTCCCTGAGGCATGTGGGCAGAGGGAACTCCTAGTGACTTTTGCAGATAGCTAAAGAAATGGAGATAAGGAATTTGAAGGACTTTCTCTGTAACTCAATTTCTACCATAAAATTGGAATTGAGGTCTCCTGTGGACACCATGGGAGATCTGTGAGTGACAAAACTTCGGGATAGCTTACCTGGGAATGTTTGAGTTTTGGGTCTTGGGTGGGTGTAATGCCATTCTCCATTTTTTTAAGCCTAAAACTTGGCAACAATTATGCGCCCTGTTTCTTTTAAAGATCTTTAGATAGACTGCTCCTGAGAGCAATTGGTTTTGAAAGGCAAGATATTTCGGACATATTTTAGGATACAGACAATGAAACCATTGCAAAAATGAGCAATTTTTCTATACTGAACTTCTTATTTATCTTGAGTGCAAAGGAATGCTTAAAATAGAGAAATTGAAACTGCGTTTAATATGAACCCAGCGATTCTTCCAGAACTTACATTCAGGATGAATATTATCATTGATATGTATTTGTCTAGAAATATAATGGATTTCAGATTTTAGAGGTCACACCAGTATCCTCAACTCTTAAGCTTTCTAATAATGCTGTGATTGTCAGAATTTGTGAAAATGATCAATCTTATGTGAAAGGTGAAGTAAAATAGCTTCTATTCACTATCATTGTGTCCTCTTTATACAAGCATACCTTATCCTCACTATACTTCATAGTATTTCTTTCCAGGGTCATTAATTCTCATTCTTGTTTAAACTCAATGACTTTGCCTCACAGAATTACATCTGTAAGACATGTTAAAACAATGGCTCTATAGGGAAACTTTCTGGGCTCAGTTCTGACTGCCACATACTCACTAATAAACCATTTGTTTGTTTGTTTGTTTGTTTGTTTGGCACTCACTAGCATTCCAGCGTTCATACTCTTGGTTTGCAGAGATGAAAGGGATTGGACTAACCACTCAATCATTCAGAGCTCCAGTTGCTGATGGCTCTGTTATCTTCAGCTGCAGTGGTGTGCAGTGCTGGTTGGGATTGATCATGGAGGATGTATGATAAGAGACATGTTTAGTGGCCCAGAGACAGGATAACCAAAATATTATCTCTCATTCAGAAGAAGGAAGAATAGAAGATCTGCCGTACTTATTAACTAACAGATATTAGGCAGTCCTGCTGGTAGAAAAGCTGAAAGCTTACTTATTAACCAATACACATTATGGAGTTGTGCTGATAGACACACTGAAGACGTCCTGTCCCAGGGAAGAGTAGATTACTCAGACTTGCTTTGCTCTCTATGGGGAAATGAGCTGTGTGCTGTTCACTAAGGACCTGAACTCTTCCCTTTAAAGATTCCTCTCTATTCATTGCTCTTTATGGTCACATCTGCAATGGGCATTGGGTTGAGCTTCTGCCCTGGTTCAGCAGCCCACAACTAACTTGCTTAATCTAGTTTCGGTCCTGAAGGCTGATTAAGGGTCAGTTAAAGGTTTTCGAGGTTTAAACAGTGAATGGTCTTCTTGTGTTTGTTTGTTTAACCTGGATTTATAGTTTCTTTGTCAGTGTTGGGTCTAAAAAACCCTGGTGTTCTTTTAATCTGTTTCCAGTGCCCTATAACCCCACACACTTTTTGCTGGATCCACATCATTCTCAAAACCTACATTATTTCTTTGGCTTCTTGTCCCATGCCTTTCTCTCTCTCAACTTAATAGAGCTTTGTTGAGGCTGCCTTTACAGAAGTGGATAGGAAAAGCATATTGTGGATTGTGCGAGAGATTTGGCTGGCCAGGAATGCAGATGGTAGCTATCACTTCCACTCATGTTCCATTAGCTGGAACTCAGTTATAGAGATAAATCCACTGCAAGAGGAAGGGTAGATGTCTGTCCATTTGTGTGTTCAGGAATAAGGGAGGATGGTTTTGGTGATCACAAACGCTTATGAATTAAAATTGATCTCATACTTGGAAAGGTATTTGGAACAGAGTACTTAATTAAATTTTCCAATTATTATGGACCATGGCTAATACTTTTCCAAAGTCTATATCATTTTTACTTCTTAACCCTCAGACTATTTCATGACTTTATTTTCTTCCCTTCTTTTTTGCCCATACTTAAAAGTGAACATTTCCCTTGGTGCTTTGTTCTTAGTCATATTTTTATTCTTAGACTTCTCTGTAGGTGATCATTTATTTCACAAAGCTTTAACTATAGTTCTGTGTTGATGATTTTGAACACTACAGATCAATCACTAATCTTTCCTCTGCTCCCAGAACAAAATTCCTGATGATTTGGTAGATATCTCCTCTGTGGTGTCCTTAGTACCTCAGATTTAGTATATGAAAGAGTAAATATGTTGTGTTCCAAAACTTACTTCTTATTTTGTATGTCCCTCTATTAGAATGGCAACATCAGAATTTTTGACTTTAACATTTTCATTCTTACCTTCACAGTATAATTGCTAGATTTTACTTAATGATTCAAATACTTAATGATTCAAATACTTAATGATTCTCTTATTGCTTTTCTAAAAATCCTTCTGTGACTTTATTGTGCTTGTTATGTTTTATTCAGTCTGTTAAAATAGTCCTTAGCATGTTTTCCATCCTATGGCTTCTAGACTTGGCTTTCATTCCTCATATTGTCATCAGAGCCATTATGGCCGTTTGTCACCAAATACAAGCTATTCATTAGTTGTTCTCTCAGATGTTAGTGTGCTGCTTCCTGCCTAAACTAACTTCCCTTTTATCTCCTCCCTACCTGACATTCCCCCCCCCATGGCTTCTGGAACATCCAATTTCATAGTAAAAATGCATCCCACATAGTAAGCTTCTCCTGAATCATCTTGACCTCCCATATTATAATTGACACCCAGCACTCCACTGAACCTATATCCCCTGCAGCCAAATCAAGGAGAGGAAGCTTATTCCCAATCACCCTTCTTCACCTGAAATCCACTCCCGTAAACCACTACCATGTTATTACTCCTTGTCAATATCTCTTCTGCCCCTGAATAAAATCATGTGCTGTTTTAAAACTTAAGCCATCCAAACACCCTACTCCCTGCCCACCACTCACCACTGTCATCTATTGACCTGTAGGTCATTTCATGGCATTTATTGAAGACTGGATCACTGGGCTCTGAGATATATTCCTCATCAGCCAAGTCTTGCCCTAACATCTAGGGCTATTTAAGTATCCCTGTGGACCACCCACAGCACATACTCCTCTCTTAGTTCCTCGCATTTTCATTAGTAGTGACTTCCGCTTCCAGTTTACTTGAACAGCCATATTCTTGGTCTCAATCCTGATATGTTATGACCCAGAGCTGGAAATGTGAATTTAGGCATCCACACATCAACCTTGTATTAACTGAATGACCACATTCTTCTCTACTAGATTGTTTTTTCTTCTCATTTGCATTTTCCCTGAAGAATCCTAGCTCATGGCTCTACTCTCAGCTCAGACATCACCTTTGCTCAAGACGTTCCTTAAATTTTTGCTGGCATCTTAACTTAGACCCTCCCTCTGGCTTTTGTGTGGTGGTGCTCCTTTATTAAACTCTCCTCAGATGTTATTGTGATTGTATATGAGTGTTTTTAGTATTTATTTATTTGTTTATTAAGATTTTATTGGGGAATTGGGGGAGGGGAACAGTGTTGGGGAACCCGGGAAATGGAACAGACAACTTGCTGTCCTTCTGTTCCTCAGTCTAGTTGTGGAGGACATTGCTTCACTGGCCCATGTTGGTATCGTCATTGCGCTCTTCCCGGATGAGGCAGATCAGTCGCCGGCCTCTGGACTGCCGCTCACGGTGGCTATTGGCAGCTCACACCTGCTGTCGGCCGCTCATGCTGATTGCTGGCCACTCATTGTAGCCCATGGCAGCCCACTGCAGCTATGCCGACCCTGGGACTCACAGCAGCCCAGCTCCAGGTGGAGCTGTTGTTAGCTGTAGAGGGCAGTGTCACTGGCCCTCATATGTGGGATCCGAACCAGGGCCGCTGGCGTCCTAAGCCAGCTTTTAACCAACATGCCACTCGGCCGACCCTGTATATGAGTGTTTTTAGCACTTGATACCTCTTGGGTTGGAAGCAGGCATCCTGGTTTTTATCTCATCAAAGTCTTTAGTATGTTTCTTCATAGTCAACTCACTATTAATGCTTTCCTGGGTCTGGTCTTGCTTACCTTCTTTTACGTTAAACTCCTGTATCTTCATCTTAATGCTAGTCTTACCTTCTTAAATACAAGCCTTTTGTCACCTCCCTTCTCATACTTCTAAATATCTTTCCATTGTGATTAAGATGAAGTCCATCAAGCTGGTCACGACGACCCAGTCCCCTCACTGGCTGCCTCTTGACTCCTTTGTTTTATGCCTTGTGTTTTTACGTTCAATTTTGCCAAATATATATGTGCTTTTCTCTTTTCACTTCCAATAGTATTAATAAAAACAACAATAATTAACATACTCTCTTCTCTGGGTCTTGAATATGTGTTTCCTTCTATTGGTAAAAGTTTTTCTCCATGTTGCATAATTCTTTTTTGAAAAAGGGTTAAAAACTGTATTTGAAAGGGCTGGAATGATTGTACGTGAAATTGAAGAGCAAGTATATACAAGAAGTGACTTGACAGTTTCCTGTTGGATGTCCTTCAAGACTGTTATTCCATTTCATGCACCTTGTTCTTTCTTTAGATTGGAGTTGAGCAGAAATATGGTTCACAGTGTCCCTCGGACCATTCCTGGGCTCCAGACGAGGTGCTGGACCTTTGAGCCCACAAGCACCTGGAAATAGCACCTAGGGAAGAACAAAGCTGTGGGTGATAACAGTTCCTTACACATGGCATCCCCCCTTCTCCAGTTTCTCAGATGTTCACAGGTTTTCATTGTGTAAGTCACTGTGAACTACTGGGCTTCATCATAGAAATCCATGATTCCTAGCACATTGAAGACCTCAGTTTAGGAATTTGTATTGGTTTTCTATTGCTACTGTAACAAATTACCACAAACTTGGTGACTTAACAAACACAACATGCATTTATTATCTTACAGTTCTAGGGTCAGCTGTCCAACATGGGTCCCATGCCAAAATCAAGACGTCTGTATAACTGCACTCCTTTTGGAGGCTCTGGAAGAAAATCTGTCCCTGTGCCTTTCTAGCTTCTGGAGGTCACCAGCATCCCTCCCCTGGTATAGTGCCATATTGCTCTATCTTTAAGCCAGCATGGTTGGGCCAAGTCTTTCTCATGCCACCATCTTTCTGATTCTCTTTTAATTCTCTCCTCTGCTTTTAATGATCCTGGTGATTACACTGGGCCCACTTGGTCAATCTAGGATAATCTTCTCATCTTAAAGTCAGTCGATTACTAATTTTATTTCCCTTTTGCTATATAACCTACGATAGTCACAGGTTCTTGGGAGTAGAGCTTGGATATTGGGAAAGAGTGTGCTTTTCTGCTTACTAGCGTTTGTTTTTCCAGAAAACCTTTCCTTACTCCCTACTTTAGAGTATTAGTCCTCATTTCTGTTTACAAAGATGTTCCGACTTCTAAAATTTAGATATCGCTTATTATACTATAAACTGAAGTCTCATATATACTTGTCTCCAATGCTTGGCTATAAACTGTATGATGGCGGGTGCTGTGTCTGTATTTTTCATTATTATAATACCCATACACATATATTAGTTCCTCAAGAAATAAGCTAAATGAATGAATAAGAGCATTGTGTGGAGAGCCTAGATTTAAAGTTAGAAATTAACTGAGCTAAATCCTGGCCTCTCCCACTCCAAGCTAATGATATGGAAACCAGTTAACTATCTCAAGTGTCCATTTTTTTAATCTACAAACTCTAAATCTAAAATATGCAAAATAGTATGTGTTCTACATCTCAACATTATGAAATTAATAATATGAACTAAACACATAAAGGGATATTTTTCATCGACAAACTTATTAATGTGTATATATATATGTATATATAGATATATCTATATCTATCTATCTATCTATCTATCTATCATCTATCTATCTATCTATCTATATTGATATGTACCTACATCTATCTACATATCCATCCATCCATCCATCCATCCATCCATCCATACTGGGGGTGCCAAAAAAATGTATACAAGAGGACACTTTGGTTAACGTTGTTCAAGCAGTAGTTCGCTGTAATCAAAAGTGTCTAGACGCTGATGGGAACCACTTTGAGCACCTCCTGTAATTGCAGAAGTCAAACATGACTTGTATTCATCTATTGTTATTGGTATATATTGAATATTACAATTTTAATACAGTTTTCCTTTCTTAAAATGTGTATACTTTTTTGGCACCCTCTATATATACACACGCACATTATACTGTGTTATTAAAACATAAATTAGATTTTATACTTTCTTTCTCCAAGACCTAGTCATAACAATTAGTCCAGAAAATTAATTTCAAATCCTATAGCATGTTATTAAGCTCCTCCATCATCCGGCCCATATTTATCTTTCTGAAACTGTTTCGGGTCATATACCATAGTCATATCATTTTTTTTACCCCAGTCTATTTACATTATATGCTACTCCTAAGCCATATCATATTAAATCATTCCCTGTAAAATGACGTTATTCAATTTCTTTGCAAAATGTAATTTTCAGGTATGCTAGATTACTCATAGCTATATTTTCTAACTGTAACAACAACTATATTAATGGTAGTGAACACATTTACATTATTTCAGATATAACATGAACTTTGTGCCCATAATCTTCCTTGATCTTCACTATAATCTCCTGAATTTTATTCCCGTTATGCAAGTGAGAAGAACAGTGCAATGAGGTTTTCAATATCTATACTGTTCCCCCTTTCCAGAATTCTCCTGTCTCAATTTTCATTTACTGAAATAGTAAGAGTCTTTTAGCAGTTTCAAACATAATCTACTGTCTTTAATTGTAATTTCCTTGGTTACTATTAATTCTACCTTTCTAATTTCCACAACATATTATTGATGTGTATATTCCCCAGATATTTTATTCTCTGTGAAAAAGTATACTTGTTGATAGTATTGTCCCTGATAGAGATCAAGGTTTTAAAATAATCTTCTTAAATATCAAAATGGCTAGCACAGCGCTTTCTAGATACGAGTCACAAGTTGCAGAGGTTGAAAATAAATGGAATCATTTAGATGAAAAACACAAGGTCTGTTAGTGGACTATAAGGCTCTTAACATCTCTTTTAGATCTATTTTATTTTTATAAAATTGCATTCAGCAGAAGAACGGTCAGCATTAACGTACTTAGCTGTAGTTTTTCTGAATTTGATAATAATGACTTGAAAAGTGGTTTATATTTTTAGTGCAAAAAATCTCCACATAGCAAGTATGAAGCTCAAGTAATAAGCAGCCATTAAGGAGAGGTAACTCCAATCTAGAATCCTGCCTTTCTTTATGTGTGTCTGTGTAATTTGTTTCTTTAAATCTCAGCTATCTTCATCCCTTGTGTTGGGAGAGTCCAAGAACTACCTCCAAGGTTGTTATGAGAATAAAACATGGAAACACTTACCGGAGTGTCTGGACCATATTTAGATCTCACTAAGGTTATTGTTGATGATGTTATTATAAGGGTAAGACAAACATGGAAAACTGAATAGGTCTACTTTGCATTATATGTGATTACTGTTCAAATATCTATCGCCTAGTTTACAGTCTTCCTTTCTAATTCTATTTGCTTAGCCTTCCCTACTTAATAAACATTGTTAAATCTCCATGATTGTTTTGGGGCATCCTATTTTACCATTTTTACCACTTATATTGCTCTCCTCACCTCCTTGCACCCTGACTTCTGACTTTCTTTTATGCCCCTGCTTCATCTACGCTACCTTTTTCTTTCATCTTATTTATTGGCTAGATGTAAATGCATTAAAATAAGACACTGCCTATTTTTGTTGGTCTGATTTACTAAGCGTTTCACCAGCTTCCTCTGAGGAAGGCAGAAAACCCTGGAAGCACTAATAAGCTGTACTTAATTAACCAGACAACCAATCCTACCCATCATATTTAATTACACAGCATTCAAATAGGTCCAGCCAATTATACTTTTACTTGTTTTTATTTTCAAATTGTGGTAAATTACTTGTACTCCGTGGCCCACGCCCTTAACAGAACCATCTATTTGTTAAACATAATTTGTAAATTAAACATCGTAGAAAATATAAAATCTATGGTTAATAACAATAGTGACTGCTGCAAAGATACACGGATATATTTGAAATGAATGTTTTAAACTCAAATTGAACAGAATGACAACCTTGCTCCAGCAATACACCACATATTGCGAGAATAGGTTATTGTATCCACAAGTTGTCAAAGATTTCCAATTAAATGCTGGAAACTTTGAAAGAAATAACCCTTCACAAATGATGTGACATTTCTCCCTAAAGTCTCACCCATATTTTTAGCTATCTCTTATTATCTGATGATGCAAAATGAGATTTAATTTAAGATTTGGGGTCAGTATTTCAGAGCTTTAATTTAAGAAATTTTATCTTTCTCTCCTTTTCAAAGTCTTTGTCCCTCTCACATTTGAAAGCTTGCAGTAAAGTTGGGAAAAAATATTTTCAAAAGAAAATCCTAGAATATTGAAAACACATTCTAAGGTCTGTTTCATTTCCTATTTGAAGACGAAAAGACAAGTTATGATGTGAATAGATCTGCAACTATGTTATTTGAACGCCTAGGAAAGGCTTCCCTATTCATTTCAGCCCTCTAGGGTAGAGGAAATAAATATTTAGATCACTGAGAAACATAATTTTTTTCAAATCCCTCTAGGGAACTTATAAATGTATTGTTACAAATTCTATATTTTGACTTTTCTTCATTTTGATGTCATTCCACAAGTTGTTAGCTCTTTGAAATACATATATATTCCCTTTTATAATTTCTCTAAATTATAGCTCAGTTTCAACTATGTAGAAATTCTAATTTTTATATTCAACTTTGCCATAACACAATTTATAAAAGATCATCATTTTCTATTAATTCTCAGCACCATTTCAAATGTGGTTAGTTCTTTAAACATAAAAAATGTTTTCATTATGAAATGTTTTCATCTACAGGTGACCTTAGAAATAGTTATCATATATCTAGATTTTTCTGGGCAGTCTTGCTTTTAAATATTCCGTCCAATTAAGAGACCATATGCTTTGAATTTATATTCAGAAAAGTGAATCACCATGCCTCTAAGTGTGTGAGCATTCATTTCACTGGCACCATTCTTATCAGTCTTGGTGTTTGCAGTCTTTACAAACTCGTTTTGATTTGTGGGAATAAACTTTACATTTGTGTACCCATTTGCTCTCTCTCTTTAGTCCCAACCCTATGTGTTGTCACCAGTTTTTGTATTTTTATTTCACCTGAAAGATCAAATCAGCATTTTTTTAGGTAAGGAAGGTTTTGTGTTTTTTTTTATAATTCTATGATGATGTAAACTGTCTCACAAGATTAAGCAATTTTTATTCTATGTGTACTCAAGATAACACATTAATAGTGGTGTTTGGTTAATACTGTTTTTCAGTTTCTATAATTAACTCATTATGAAAAATACCCTTGGAATCCTCAATACAAGTATCATGATTATTTCTATCGTATTAAGCCCAAAACTCCTAATCAGCTCTAGTCTGCTGACATCCACTGCTTTTTCTTCTGTTTGTTTTTTTCAAATTTTATTATGTCCATCCTTATTATGTTTTTGTGACTGCTTTTCAGTCACCTAATATTAATCTTTGTCCTACTAACTTCCAATGCACTTTTATTTTCCCATGTCTGTGCCCATGTCTTCCTTTAGCTCTGGATAACTTGGTAAAGGGAAAATTGCAGAATAAGTAATGTTAATTCGGGAAGAAGGTGAGCAATGAACATTGGGGTAGGAGGTAGAAACTCCTGGTGTTTTCTAAGAGGACTGTTCAATTATTACACAATTAAAGAGTTGGAGAATCTGGGGGGGGAGGACGAAGGCCGAGGAAACCGTAACAAAGGGAGAAAGTTGTGACAATTAGATATGACAAGTTTGTGATATTGCTTTAAACTGGCTGTAATGGATTGTCTTCGTTTTTAGAGCTGCTCATTGAGTATATGATTAAAAGCCAGGCACTGTACTAGGCATTTAAAAATATCCTATCATATTTCTTCCAAAAAGGAATTTTGGTTGATCAATTATGTCAGGATTGTATTGCAATTAATTAGGCATATATATATATATATATATATATATATATATATATATATATATATAAAATGTATTATTAGCATTAAAAGCACAAACAATATATTTAGGTTAATTTTACTTGACTGGTATATATTTAGCAGTGATAAAATACATATAAACATAAAATTTACCATCCTGACCATTTTACGTTCAATGGTATTAGGTATAATCAGATTGTTGTGCAACTGTCACCACCAACCATTCTCCAGAAATATTTTCACCTTGTAAAACTGAAACTCTATACCCATTAAACAACAATTCCATTGCTTCCTCCCCCTAGCTTAGGAGAAACACCATTCTACTTTCTATCTCTATGAATTTGACTACTGTCAAATAAGTGGAACTATATAGTAGTTGTCTTTTGTGACTTGCTTATTTTACTTAGCTGAATGTCAAGGTCTATCCATGTTGTAGCATGTGCCTGAATTTCCTTCTATTATTAGACTGAATTATATCCAATTGCATATTGATATCATATTTTGCTTATTCATTCATTTGCCTATGGGTACTTGGGTTACTTCTACCTTTCAGCTATTATGAATAATGCTGCTATGAACATGAATGTGTATACAGTTCTTTGAGATCATGCTTTCAATTCTTTTGGGTATATACCCAAAGTAGAATTTCTGAATCATACCATAATTCTTTTTTCAAATTTTTTAGGGACCGCCATATTGTTTTCCACAGTAACTGTTGGTTGAACATTTCTACCAAGAGTGCACCAAATTTGAAATTCCTTCACGCTCGTACCAACATATGCTATTTTCCTTTCCTTCTTTTCTCTTTTTTTGCTAGTAGACATCCTAATAGTTATGAGTTGATATCTCACTGTGGTTTTGATTTCCATTTTCCTAATGTTTAGTGATGTTGAACATCTTCTCATACACTTGTTCGCCATTTGTATATTCTCTAAGGAGAAATATTTCTTCGAGGTTCTTTTTATTTGTTTGTTTCTGTTGAGTTGTAGGAGTTCTTTATGTATGCTGAATATCAGATATATGTGTGTGTGTGTGTGTGTGTGTGTGTGTGTGTGTGTGTATAAAATCTCCCATTTCATAGGGTGCTTTTTCACTGTGTTGATTGTGTTCTTTGATGAATAAGTTTTTAATTTTGATGTAGTTTAAATTATGCAGTTTTACTTTTGTGGTCTCGGTCAAAGAATCAACTTTTGTCTCTATTGGTTTTCTCTATTGTGTTTTCTATATTGTTATTTTCTTCTCTATCATTGTCTCTTGTTTTCTTTCTTGCTTTTGTTTTGTTATCCATTTTTTCTATTATAGGTGTATGTCTAACTACTTTTTAGTCTTTTTGGGGTTTCTAATGTAGACCTTTGAGACTATAAATTTCATGCTTAGAACTGCATTTTAGATGCATCCAGGAGTTGCTGATATATAGTGATGTTCAGTTTTAAATAATTTCTTATTTCTATTTTCTTACCTTTCTATATTTTAGCTTTTTCAGATTTTTGCTTCTAAAGAATCTTAATTTTCTTGCCAGTTCAACATAGTTTAAAAGATTTATCTTAGTCCAGCATATTTAATTATTTTCATGGTAGAGACAATCTACCATGCTGCTGTAAATGAAAAGTTTGTTCATTATTTTAAATTATCTCATTGTTATTTTTTTAAAGCACAGATCAAAGGAAAGAGAAACTATTTCTATATATACAACCTTTTTTTTTTTTTAAGAGATCAGCTATGCTTGGCATTATTGCTGAGTATAATCTACACTTGAAAAATATTTTAATTACAAAAAGAAAAATTAGACTTTATTCACAGGAATAAATATAACCATACTATGAAAATAACTAGTTTAAATAAATATATAGCATTTCTTTCTATCCACTAGCAGTTATGAAGTGCATCTATGTATAAAGCTATTAGTGTAGACAGACAGAGATAGAAACATAACACACTAATCAGGGGATGGTCCATACTGCTCCTAGATTTAAGTAATAACATTATTCTTATTTTTAGGGACTATTTAAAGATGTTTTTAACGGGAGGTTCAGTTCACCACAGTGCATCCAAGAAAATAAAATAAAATAAATTATATGTTTTCATTTTTAATTTGTATTTTTACCTCTTACTGTTGAATTTAACAATGCCCTTTAACCAAGCCTAATTAGGGCTTGGCTTCCAAATCTGTAAAGTGACAAAGTGCACTACACGAGACTCAAATGGAGTATATTGCACCAGTAGAGACTCAAGGATTCAAAGAACCTGTGGTCTTCAGTACCATACAATTTTCATGGAAATGATTTATTGTTTAGGAAATTAGTACTGTCAATCGTAATTTTTACTGTTAAGCAAGGCTATAAAATTGGCACACTGGTAGAGATTGAGGTAATGTATTATTTTATAATAGTAGTTTTTATTTAAATATCATTAAACGTTCTATGAATTTTGTTTTGTGTTTTTTTTTAGCTGGGCCATCTGCCACCCATTGGCAGCTCAGGCACTGCTCAGCTTGGGCTGGGTATCCAACCGGTAACCCTGTTGCTCAGAGCTCACACTCTTGAGAGAGCTCTTTACCAACTGAGCCACTCGGCTGCCCCTCTATGAATTTTATGGTCAGAGTATCAGTTAATACTGCAAAAAAATGCAAACAAACATTTTATTGTTAAAGTATATACATATGATATAACAGTTCAGAACAATTTTCAATATATAAGTACTTGTAAAATAATATCAATTACATACTAGGTAATCTAGACATACACTTAATCTTGAGAAATGTGTAAATTTTCTTCTGCAGAATTATGGAAATTTAAAGCAGGAAATCAGAAAGAAAAGAAAAGAAGGCACTTGAATTTTTTTTAAGTCCATGTGCTTGATTTTATAGCATAGAAAATGAATAATCTAGGTGACACAGTTATTTATTCAAGGTCATACAACAATTTACTGCGAAAATGTGTGAATATAGAATTCTTCCTCTGTGCAGTGTTTATACTTTTTCTATATCAGTTGATTTCATGCATTGTGTTACTTCTATATTAGTTGACTACGTACTTTCTAATGTATCTGAATGATAACTTGAATTACTAAGTCGTGGGAAAAATTAAATTATGATTTCCTTTTGATTGTTAAACTTTGTATTATAGAGTTAGTTGCTTAAAAAAAAAAATACCTAGGGGGAAAGAGAAGATAAGAGAAGATAGTTACTCTGTCTAAATCTGTAATTAGAAGAACTGAGTCATCCTCTATTCACGGAGCAAATTACCTGCAATTTTCCAATTTGCCCGATTTTCATGCATATCACATGAATAATTGAATAATGAGAATGAGCCAAGCCCAAGGCAGTTAACTTCAGTTGGGTGAGTTCAGCAACTGGGTTTCTGGCCTTACTAACTTTTAATTGATCTTGATCTTTCAGAAGAGTCCTAATACCTTATTTATAAAATAGTTATTCAAGCTCAAACCAAAATGAGTGAAGCCACTGGTCACAATACTTAATTGCAATTTTAGCCTAAACTGAATAAATGCAACAAATGAGTGGCTTTTGATATTAAAAGCTCATTTCTTTTCAATGTCCATGTAATACTTACATAACAATGCAGTCTGATTTCTTCACATTTAACTTATATTTTCTTATTCCTTCTTTTTCAATCTCTATTGACTATTTTTTCAGTTTTACCTAGTTGCAGCATTCTGATGAGAATATATCAGCCGTATGGTCACCTTCCATTTCACAGCCATAATAAACCCATCTGAAATATTTCTTTCTCATAAAACATTGTTGGTAAGTTGATAATCAGAAGAGTCATTACACCATTTAACTTATGTTTATGTGGACATCAAAATATTAATGTTTCTACAAAATTTAAATTTAATTATTCTCTGGGGATCTTCTTGGCATGGTCTTCCTATTAAATTTAACAAAAATTTAACTTCCATCTGTTGCCAATACTCATACTTGGAGGATTAAAATACGTTGTCTAATTATCAGAGTTATCATGATCTCTTCCTCTAGTATAAATGAATGCCTCGCAATCTCCTCACCTCATTTTGATGGTGATATGGTGATGAATTCTTGACATTAAATTTATATTTCTCCCAACTTTATGCGTTAAAGAAGCACTCAAAAATCTTTACATCTGAAAGCATTTTTTGGCCATCATTAATTTTGTTTTCTAGTAAACACTTAAAATAATATTCAGACAATAGGAGCTATGTATTTTCTGCATTCTGAGAAAATATTGACATTGTATTTGAGGAGACACTCTGATTTAGAGGAACTCTGTAGTGCTGTGATACTTGCCCATTTTTCACATGTATGGTCTAAGCAAGAGCAAGTCTAATTTAGGAGAGGCATGGGAAGTATTGAAAATGGTTAAAGTAAGTAAGCCTTGGTATTATATATTATATAATTGTGTTGTTGTCGTCATTGGTTTTGGTTTGTTTCTTTGTTATAAGACTTCATTTTTAAATTTGCAATGCAATATTTTTTTTCCTTTATAAATTGTGTTTGACAGTCACTACTGCAACTTTGCAGTATAGAAAACAAAACTCCCACATATGCACATGTCTCGAAAAATGCTTTCAACATAGATATATACTTATAAAAAATACAGATATACAAATCTTCCCCAAAATATATATTGGAGAAAAATGGGATTCTATATCTGTATATTTATATCCATATTATATATATAATTAAGTTACAAATTTTATTGGAAAATGCTTGGTTTTGTGCTCCAGTTTTATTCTCAACAAATAACATTTTCTATACAGTCACATGACCTTTCTATAGATTCTAGGAAATCTCTACCCTCAAGTGAACACATAACTCTTCCTCAAATTACCCCGATTGTACTTTTACTAACAATTATCTATGCAGTTACAACGGGATGGTTTCTCCACCTGACGCTGTGGCCTCACCAACTTCTTTTATATTTTTATATTTTCCAAAAACTCTAAAAGATTCTAAAATATCATATATACTTTTCTCTTTATTTTTTTCCCTTAGATCTTCAGAAAGACATGCACAATAGGTAGAAAAGATTTTTAACTGAACATTTTCCACAGGCATACATATTAATAGTTTAATAACTCGTCCTTACAGGATTATTAGCCTCTTTGTAGCATTTCACATTTAAAAATGCAATTACATTTTTACTATCCATTATAAAATAAATGAAGTTATTTAAAATATTAGCATTGTAACAGCAGCTCCTGCACCAGGAAAATAAATTAAATGTAGTTTTCTTGATTCTTCCCACTAAGTATGACTAAAAGACACCTGGATATTATATATAAAATAAACCTAAGAAGACTTTCAAAGTGGTAGAGGAGAAGGTGGACTGTGTGGGGATATTGAAACCCAAGCCGTGACAGCTCACGAGTTCCTGGGCTTTCTTTTTTGCCTCAAATATCTCTGACTTGGAGCTAAAGACACCTCAGACCAGAAACACCAGTGAATGTAGGCCAAACAAACAAACAAACAAACGCCTCAATAAGAGTCTGCTTTCTTGCCAAAGGATCAAGAAAGGGGTTGCCTAGCAAGACAGGAAATTTTAGATGATCATCTCTGTATCCCAGACAAACACTGCAGAAAAACACTCTGTCCTCATCCCCTCCCCGCTGCCAGCAAAGGCCAAATGGGGCCTTATCCATCTTCCCTCACCAGCTGCAATGGGGGACCCAACCCCCAGGCCAGGTTGGGGTAAAAGTTCCTTGCCAATCGAGTTTTTAGATTATTGTTCATGTGAAAATGGTGCTTTTTGCCTGTCAAGCTTTAAGTTCAAATTTATTGCCTGATTGTGAGTAAAAGAAACAAAATCCATTTGAATGTTTTTAGAAGAAAGCTAGCCAAGGTATATATTATGTATGTATTTCTGCCCTGGCAAGGTGAGAATTGAGTTGGTACACATCCACGCCCTTCCCTTGCCTGATGGCTGACCCAGCTAGGAAAGGTGGAAGATGCCCTGACAGCTGAGGGATTACATCAGGAGTGCTCTGCCCACGGCCTTTGACAAATGGAGATGAGAAACATCACCACTGCTCTCACAGGAGGCTTCTCTATGTTCAGATGGATATGCTTCAGATGTTAGTGGGAGGAGGTTGTTACCTAGTCATTAGTGAGTCTGAATTTAAATTACATTGGGAACTCCTAACTTCCCAGTCACTGAGATGCTCAAAGGGCATAATGAGAAATACTTGATTCTTCCACTGAGCTTGTGTCCCGTGCACTGTAGCCAGGGGGATGGCCCATGCGCCAGAAAGCCCAGTCCTTTTCCTACTTCTGTGGTTGTTGCATTGTAGCTCACGAGAGAACATTTATTCATTTGTTGATTCAGTATGCTTTTATCATTGAGTGACTCTTACAGATCATAGGCATATGTCTGATTCTTAAGAATGCGTGGCCGTAAATAGAAAACGTAAGACATGTCTATGAGGGACTCTGGTGTGTAATGGAAAGTGCAGACATGAGTGAAATAACCACACAGATAAATGTATCAAGTATCAGGAAGGAAAAGAATACTCTGCTGTGAGTACATGTAACAATTAGCTGGAAACAGGGTTCGTGGGGCAGATAAAACAGGTTCCTCACGTGTTACTGGTATTTTTGAAGTCTGTAGTGTGTGATAGTGTATTTAAGAAATTTATATGAATTTCAAGCATAGAAGGCAGAAAGACTAAGTAAATGTTAGATGGTGTTTTAATTGGTAATCCATTGATTCTGACGGTAATATTCAGAAAAAAAATGACATTACCTGTTTATGTCTCCCAAGCTTTTTGTGTATGAAATGGTGTTCTGACAATGCAAGCATGATTCAAGCTGAAACGTTATGATTTGGGGGATGAATAACTTGTACTTTGTAAAGTGAAGATATATATATATATATGATATATATATATCTTAATACATATATATATATATTTATACATACATGTATGTATATATATGTATTTGGGTGACAATGGTTAGTAAAGTTACATAGGTTTCAGGTGTACAGTTTTGTAATACATCATCTGGGTGTTCAACACCCAGAACCAGTTCTCCTTCCAACACCATATATTTGACCCCATGTACCATCTCCTTCCCCGCTCACCCTTTGGTAACTACTAAACTATTATTTCTGTCTATGAGGTTTTGTTTCTTTATTTGTTATATATTTCTCTGTAAATGTATTTTGTCATCAAATACCATAGCCAGCCTTTTCAACACATGTGGAGATGAAAGACATAAAATTAATAGCAAGGTGAAATGTATTATATGTACCTGAAAACCGATGACCTCCTATAACGTTTGTATTGCCCTTGACTATGTGGCGAAAATCATGACCTTTTAAGACTAGTTTCCTTTAAGACATTTTAAACCTTATTTCAGGAAGAACAGGTATTCTATGAAATGAGTTACTTTTTAAAACTAATTTTATTATGGAAGTTTTTGTAACAAGGTTGACAATTTGTATTCAGGGTCTCTAAAAATGCAACTACTCTAAAACAAGAAAACTTGGTCTTGCCTTTTTACTTCATGTTACTTGAAATGAAGCAGTATATGAATTTATAATTCATTGCAAGTTCAGATAATTAACTGGTTAGCACCTTGTCATAATTCATACTTTAATGTCATAATTCATGTTTGATCTGATGTTTAAGGTAGAGGTTGTGTCATCATAAGGACATCTCAGTGAAATTATTGCTTAAATGATTTTAAAAGTTATCAAAAATCAGATGAATTTTTCATTAGCAGGTCACTGTTCTTTTGGCATTTATTCTTCCTCATGTGATTTGAATTTACTAGTCTGTGTCTGGACCAAGAAGAACAATTTGCAGATTCTTTGAATTGGTTTTATTTATAAATTATTATTTTAAATTTTTTTCTTCTTAATTCCATTAAAGCTTATCACCTTGGGAAATCCCAAGTTTGATTTATAAAATTATATTTATAAATAATTTATAAATAATATAATATGCATAAATAATACAATACTTATGAATAAAATAATATAAAGTATTTATAATATATTTATAAATAATGTGTTTATATTTTATATATTGTATAAATATTATAGAGTATATAAATATTTATATTTATATTTAACAAATTGACATCCTGGGATACCAACCTGTAACTTCACAAGGGTACAAATACAAAAATTTACTAAGAGGCAGTGTCCCTTGCACCATTTTAGTTAAGAGTTACAAAGTTTTCTTCTTCAAAAATCTACAGTCAGGGCCGGCCAAGTGGAGCTGTGGTTAAGCGCTGGCTTGGGAAGCCAGCGGCCCCTGTTTGGTCCCACATATGAGGGCCAGTGACACTGCCCTCAAAAAAAAAAAAAGAAATCTGCAGTCAGTCTTACTATACCTGTGTGCATAGATAAAGTTGCCATACATCAGTGATTGAAGCAATTGCTAAAATTCATTGAGTTTTGAATTGATTGGTGAGGATGGAATTTGAAAGTTCATGGATCCAACTCCTAAATCCATTCTCTTTGGAAAAATGAACAGTACCTCCCCATAAAATTTGAATTCATGGATGAAATGCATATCTTTTGTACTTATTAGCCAAGATAATTACTTTTTTAAATCATAAATGTAAAAAGAGACATTCGTATTTTTTATCTCTTTTTTTTTTTTTTAGAGAGAACCAGAGTAGCTATTTTATTTTAGCTCATTGTTTCTGTTTCTTGGCTTCTCTACATTGATCAATAGTTACCAAATCTGTGTAATTATATTTATATATCTGAGGGTATAAGCATGTGGTATATTCCTATTAAGTTAATTCCTATTAAATTAATTACCTTGGGAACAATGGCAGTGAATACGATCATTCAATTCCATGGTATTTTCCTTAAAATTTAAATAAAACCCTATCTATTATACTACAGAAAATGTTTTAAAACCATATAAGATAAAATTAAATACCTTTTGGTCATTTCACATCCCTCAAAATATAACATTTTAAGAATTAGAAATATATGTCACTAGCCACACCTAGACCATTCTTTAAAATATTCTCTATAACCCCACCTCTGTTTTATTTGATTTAACGATATATGCAAGTGGCTACAGTGACAAAGAATTTCCATTGCTTTACAGGGATGTGCAATGTTTTGTTGCAAGCATGCTAATTTGTTTTTTCTAATCTGAGTTTGGCAGCTCGTTCAAAATACAGCAGTCATTAATGGTGCTACTCAGAAATCCTGCATGTAAACATTTTACAGAAGTCATATTTGTTGTTGTGCTTTAATGTGCATAGATTCATTCTGCTCAATGCCTACCCTCATCCCAAAATACTTGCCTAGCTTTAAAATCTCCCCTACTGTTAAATTTTTTAAAAAAGAATTGCATTGGTGCATCAAGGGTCAGGAGGCGAGAGAGAGTAGATTCTCCTCCCTGCCAACTGCTTAGCATTCAGCTGCCTCAAAACACTAGCTTCAGAGCTACTGTCATCCAGGCATTAGGGACATTTGCCTTTTTATTGGAAAAATGGAAAAGAGCATCATTTGTGTGATGTGGAAGCTATAACGGGGGGAAAACGCACAAAAAACAAACACGTTTAAAAGAGACAATTTTATATATAACAGTTCCACATAATACAGTTACAGGAAACTAGTATTGATTAGTAATGGCATTTCTTAAGGTCAGTATGATTTGACAGATGTAATTAGAAGGTGATTGCTATTAAAGATTGGCAAGTCAATTTATGATTTTTACACTGGATGTGTTTGCAGTAGATTAGTGCTTGGATATTATATTTTGTTTTAATATTCTGTGGTGCTTGCAAATTTCAGTGACTTTTGATAGAATTAAAATTAAGCCAAGGAATGTAGTATTGTGAAAAGTAATGTAATAATAGCCGTTGGGGCTCGGACAAGCAGCTTTGAGTGTAAAATTAGCAGATAAATCAGTCTCTTCATCACTGCATAATCTAACTTTGCCAATTTTTTTTTAATGCTGCTTCTCTTTGACACTAAGTCCAAAATATCTAATATTAACAGAGGTAGCTTCTGTATTTTCCAAGAATGAAACATTCATATGTAATTTTAAAGAAATCATGGCAGTTCATATATGGTAAATACACTAATTACATTTATGTATTCACATAGATTTTAAATACTGCTAAGAGATGTCCGTCAGTGTCAAAATGGCAGTGACATAAGCATTATTTAAGTAGAATTCTTCGCTATCTTTCTTGTTTTCCAACCTTTTTTATGAGATGCATAGGGATAAAATTATAATAAATATTGTTGTAGAAAAGTAAACATCACGTGGGCACTCATAATACTAGATACTTGCAAGCCAAAATTTTTAGCACGTGAACATACAACTCTAATCAACTAATGGAGGCACCTTAGTGCCAACAAAAACATTTCCAAAGTAATGTTCTGGCTGAGCTGGTTATAGCCCATTTGTGTGTTCTGTAAAACAGCGGTGTTTCTAAAGGGGCTGTGAGTTACATTAGAAACTAATGATCGTGCCTATTTCTTTTAAAGACTTCCAAAGGTTATGATGGGGAGATATTTATGTTCTGTGAAGGCTTCGGGTAGAATGTAGCATTTAAATACAACAATGCTCTTATTTAATATAAGCATCATGCATCTGGATGGAGACCTTAGATGCCTTTAGGTAAAATGCTCTCAAGATAACCATACCCGACAGTGTGTTTTCAATTCAGCACTTCACTGCTTTCTTTTTCTAAAATTTAACGAGTGCCTGGTCTAGTTGCAACTGAAGTGACTCTTATCTTTGGGAAAGGTAAAAACAAACAAACAAACAAACTGCACCCATAAGTTTCCAATTTGTATACAATCATTAGATTCTTATTGCCTTCCCAGGTTACGCCAACATCCGAATATTCTATGCCAGTCATGATGTACTAGAATGCATTTCAAGAAAGCAAGCAAATAAACCAAGTAATGAACCCCAAATCTTGGTAGCTTTAGGTGACAAAAGTTCTCTTTAGTTCATGCCCTTGTTCACCCCAGGAAGCTGGAAGGGTGAGGGTGGGGAAAGGGGATTCCAGCCATCGTTGTTGATCCAGGTCCCAGAAGGGTGGCCAGGCTAACCAGGCATGCTCACCCTTTATTGGTAAAAGTAAGCCACATGGATGGCTACCCCGGCTGTAAAGGACACCAATGAATGCAACCTTAGCCTGTGCCCAGGCAAGACACACACTGAGGATGTGTCTTCATGTCTAATGACTAAGACACACAGTGCAGCCCTTAGTGTCCAGAGATGACTTCCTTCACTGAAAGTGCCCTTATCACCTCTTCTCAGGATTAATTCAGTCCTATCTATCTGGATTTGGACCAAAAGATTATAGAGATTATAACAGTGTTCATGTATCATTACTGTACAGACCAACTGAGTGGAAATGAGAGATCTCAGATCTCAAGTTGACATTTATGATTCCTACCCAAATTATACTTTTTGGATAGACACAACAGAAAGTGTAACATTTTACCTAATTTTTGTGTATATAAAAAAAAAAAAAACTAAGAAAAGAATTTTAGATTAGTAGTTAGCTCTTGAAATTAAGACAACAATGTGCTGTAGTTACCAACAGTACTGTTTTTATTAAATAATTGACTTAGTTGATTGCTGGATCAGTTCCGATCTTAGTTTGTAGATATCCCAAAGAGATTGTCCTTTCCTTTCGTAGTTGCATGATACAGAATACGTTCACTCATTGGGATGGCACAATGTTCTGTCCACCTAAAATGTTAGAAAGTGAAGTGTGACTATAAACTTAATGGAGGTCAACATACTGAGGTAATAAAAGGTAACAGAGGGCTGAAGAAAGCTCCCTGGAAGCTGGTCTAGAGCCTGGGCTCTTCATAGCCTTAGAAGGTCTGTGAGTCAAAGGGAAGAGAAAGCATATTCCAAGTGAGTAGGATTAGTTACATTTATATCAAAGATTAGTGATAAATTGAGTAGAGGAGTGGTGCGAAATAAGTGACTGCCCACTTGTATTTTTTCACATAAAAAATATTTTAAAGACTTTGAATTGCATTGAATTCATTCCCATTTTAATTTTGTTTGGTATCATCTTTGAGCCTTTAAGGTCAGAGGTTTTCTTATATTCCTCTATATTGCTAGCAAGATTTCTGGTTGTAATAGACAACAAATAGTTAATGTTAAGAAATTTTCTTGTTAAATTAGTGCTAAAAACTGATTTCAGAAAAATGAGATAAATTTGTTAAAGTTCTTTTAAAACCATAAGTGCTGTTTTGTATTTTGGCCAAATCCACCTTAAAAGTCATTTTGCAGCTTGAGAAATTGCTAAGCAAGTTGAATTTGGCTTTCAAAATATGTTGTCAACAGTAATTATTGTAAAAAAAAAAAATCATTTCTCTTTTGATCGTGTTTTTAAAATTGTTTCACACCTCCATAATATCCTTGAGGTTTTACAAGTTCCCACTCTAAAGTGAATGGAGAAAGGAATCATTAGAGTGATGAAAAAAATTAATTCTCTTTTTTCTCAATTTCCCTTAGAAAATGTAAAAACCAAATTAGCTTAGTTTTTCTTTTAAAAAAAATAAATCTACATTCATATTCTATGCATAATGAAGTCATTTTTATGAGTACATCTTTCCTCAGGAGAAAAAAAAAATCAGTGGAAGTTGTTTACTTCAAGTGGCTTATTTTTTTCCTCTTCAGGAGTTGGTTTTAGAATATTCACTCCAGTTAAATAAGTTATAAATATTGCTTCTCCTACTCATAGCACATGACATATTATTATTACAAGCAGTAAGCATTGTACTGGAGTGACCCCAGCTAAGCTACCAAGTGAACTTTTCAAATGAAAACATTCAGATAGAGTATGTATTTATGAATAAAAAATAAATTTGCTTTTCAGGGAGTTTGGCCGCTGGAAAGTAAATAACCTTGCAGTTGAGCGAAGAAATTTCCTTGGCTCCCCTCTGCCTCTTGCCCCTGAATTCTTCCGCAACATAAGAATTTTGGGACGTCGACCCACCCTTCAGCAAATCACTGAAAACCTTATCAAGAAATATGGGACACATTTCTTGCTATCTGCTACTCTGGGAGGTACGACTCTTTGAAAATACTTGTGCCTGTGTGTGCTTGTGTGTAAAACTGTATACATCGAGGAGTTGTGTTGATTAAGCTGGGTAAGCTGCCGTGTGAATAGCTCTAGAATTCATGAAGTGATTCAACACATTTATTGAGTTATTACTAAATGCCTCGGAGGGTGTTTACAACAGTGAGGTAGATAAGTGTCACTTAGTTTCTGCCTGAAAGCAATTTACAACCTAATAGCATAGATTAAATATGGGCATAGTTTTTATACTCTGTAATGCCAGGTGATGTGCTAAATTGTGTTTAAAAAATGAATGATAGGCAATCAGGTTTCATGAGAGAAGTCATCACTTCTGTTTATAGAAAGCGGGAAAGAGTTCTTGGAGTAAATGTTGAAGGTCTAAAATTACCTTTTTTAGCACCGTGTTAATATTTCTGATTGTGGTTGATATATGATCATGAAAAGAGTGATAAATATCAATTATGATGCGTAATGTGACAGTAGAGGTTAATTATATAACGTCTTCCTCAATCAGTTTATAAATTTGTAAAAATTAAGAAAGTTAGGATTTAATATCATCTGATACATGTTTTATTATAGTGATAGATAGCTCAGGCTTTTCAATACACTTCAACGACATTTTGGGACATAATATCTAATAGGAAAAACAGGACATTTTCCTAATACTTAAGTCTCAGAATTTCCTTGTATTTAATTTTGTGTATGACTATAAGCATTCCATTTAGAAATGGACATTACACTTTCCTAGAATGAACAGCATGGAAAAAATTGAACAGGAAATCCATAAAAACAGTGATTCCCTGCTCTCTTGTCAGTTTCTCAGTAAGCTTCTGGGAGAGAGGCAGGCTGATCCGCACCCATGCTGGGGTGACATGAATGACCACCGTTTTATTTTCTGTCTTAGAAGATGACTCTTCCCTCTTCTTTTCCTGCCAGTCCAGTCTGTCAGCAACTCACTTCAGTTTATCATTCCAGAATATATATCTGGCTCTTTCCTGATTTCTACCATGAAATCCCCAGACCAAGTCACTGTCCTGTTTCTCCCAGAATGCTCCTGTGGTCCATCCTCTACAGAGATCTTCTAAACACTTGTATCAGGACAAAGCATTTGTTTTCATTAAAACCTAGGTCCACTTGAGATAGTATCCTCATGTCTTGTGATGGCTTATAAGGCACTATCGAAATGATCTGACACTGGCCTTCATCTCAGACCTCATCTTTTCTCTTTCCTCATCGTCTCTTATTTGTCATCCACAAATGATCTTTCCATTTTTCTGCTCAAATTTGACGTTTCAGAGAGGCCTTTCCTATCTTATCAGCAATAGTGCCCGGTGGACTCCTGATATTCCCTACCACATCATGTTCTTTCTTTGCATTCTTTAGAGTGCTTATCATAATTATTATTATGTGAAAATGTTTCAGTTGTTTCCTGGTGTAGTTGTCATTCCTGCCCATTTTCCTGAAAACAGAGACCTTGCTTGGCTTTGCCCCCACTTTGCCCCCATAGTTAGTTACAATAGTGCTTGGCACATGATGGGTTCTCATTAAATATTTGTTAAATGAATAAATAAGTGAAACTATACTTTGCTGGGAGGCTGAGGTTGTCCAGCTCATTAAATAAATCTCAAAAGTATGATACATACTGAAGATAATTAAGATCTAATTCAAGAAGATTAAATGAAAAAAGCAAACCCAGGGAGCCAAACGGGTCCATTAAACAAATCAAGAGTCAGAATTGGAGAGAAACAGGCGACAAGCAAGAGCCGGGAGCAAGACGTGGGGATGTTGGACAGGGGAGGTCCCTTGGAACTTTGAGGAACCAGAAGTCTGCTGCGTAACCTTAGGAATTAAAAGGTGAAAGATTTAGGTGGTTCAGGCACACAGAAAAGCCTGGCCCTGAAAAGATACTACCTTTCCATTGCCTTCCACCATAAATGAGTAACACATTTAAACTAATAAGACAAAAAGAGATGACAAAACTGGGGTTGAATCCTGACTTCCCATTCCGTTATTTTGTTTGTTTGTTTGTTTTCTTACCAATTGTGAAGGTTTGCAAACTGTGAATTTCTCTGACATTTAGTTTCTTTCAGTAGAAAGTGGGGAGAGAAACCCCTATATGGCAGGGTCTCTGGAAGATGGGTGGAAATGGAGGAGAGTATTAGTTTGGTAGTGTGGATAGCCAAAAAAATTACAAAGTATTTCAATAATTATGAAAATGTATCCTGTGAAAGCGATGTCTATTTGACTTAGTAATGTCAGTGATTATTAATGCTATAACATCTGAAGTAAAAGTAAAAAACGATTTCTATAACTCCTCACTAAAAAAAAAAAAAAATCAATGATTTTGAACTACATATAAGGCTTCGTTATCATTGTATTAACAATGTGGGGTACAGGAAGAATTTCAGAACATAACATATATACCCCAAAGAAGAAAGGAAGGGACAGAGAGGTCAAAGAGGAGACATTTTTGTTCTTTAGAAGGAAAGTTATGGTTACCTTTTGATTTGTTCCATTGTTTTGGCATTATGGATGCCACATTTTGGCCTTAAGATTAGTTTTTGTTTTTTTGTGAGATTAAATCACTTCTTCAGGTTGACTATTCCAATGATTGCAAAATGCTCTCTCAAAATTGCTTTAGCTCAATTATTTAGGAGTGATATTCAAACTTTTTTTTTTTTAAAGGGGGTGGGTAGAATTGCTATACCCTCACTCACCTTCTAATCTCTGAATGTTTCTGCGACTTAATGTTCCTGGTATTTTCTGTTGGAATTAATTTTCTTCTCTAAACGTTACTTATATTTTTCTTCAGAAATACCCATTGGGTGATGTTAATAATTTAGCTAAAATGCATGAAATTATTTAAGTAGCTGAAGGATATGAACTATTCGCAATTAACATGTATACCAGGTTGGTTTCAGGCAATTTTTAAATTATTACTATTGTAATTACACTAAATCTTTTTTGTTACTAGATATATATTTTAGCTTCATATGTGATTTACCTGATTGAACATAAAATTGTATTACTCCTTTCTTTAAAAAATTGAGGCTGGTGGTATTTAACTTGAGTTAATTTTCTCTCACTCTCCTTAATTAACTAAGACTAAGGAACAACTCTAATACTAACACACTGAAGATGTCATATACATAAGCAAACATGTTTTTTAAAAAGCCAGTTATTTTATAACTAGATGCTTCCTAGCTAGATTTTCAACTAAGTTTAAACATTACTTTAAAACAAGTTCAGTGTAAAATACTCACTACCAGTATTAAAGTAATGACAGGAAATAAATAAACAAAATTTTTTTTTTTATCCCCCAAGAGTTATTTCGTACATCATATTGACTTAGGCATAAAACTTTGGATAGCATATTTGAAGCTTTTAATGGGATATTTTATGATAGATAAAGCCAGTGATTGGATTACCTTCCTATAGGGACAAATAAATTACAAAAAAAACCTTCTTTAGTATATATCATTTTTTCCCCATTTATTTCATCTTATAGTTTCCAGACTATTTATCAATGTAGAAATTCAGTCTGCTTCTCTTTGGATAATGATATGTAAACACCATCACTGTTTAAATAGCTAAATAAGCTACTCAATTTGCAGAATCAATCTTGGAAAAGATTGCACTCCTAGGATATATTGATTTTTAGCTTTGGAATATATTTCATGACTGTTTTTATATTTTCTTATAATAAATATATGGCAAATCCTGAAGTACAAGTATATCTGTATACTGAATATGAAAATACAAAAAAGAAAACTGAGTGACTAGAGGGAACAAACAAACAAAAAAACCCAAAAAACAACAACAAAAAAAGCAACTAAAATTTGGGGCTTACTGGGGAGAGAATGGGTGCTCTCTCAAAAATGCAAGACCTGGGTTCTGGATCAATGGAAAAGGACTAAGAAAGGTAGGGACCAAACATTTCATTTAAAAATGTATAAGAATGTTATAACAAACGATTTCCTGATCCTCATCTCCAGAATTACACAGATTTGCCCAACCAGTCACACTCGTAGCCCTGAGCCACTCGGAGTGACAGGATCCCATGTGTATCCTCTATGTAGGAGGCTCAGGTCTCTAAAGCCCAAGGCTGTAGCCTCAGAGTGAAGTGCACTCTCTCCGGACACCACCTGTCTGTTAACTCTGCACCTTCCTGGGCAGAGACAGCAACGCAGGGACCAAAAGAACAGTTTGGGGAAATACCTTCCCATGAAAGGGAAAGCAGGAAAGGGTACTCTTTTTCCTGATAGAGATATTTATTACAACTGGACAAAAATTTATTCGAAGAAAAAAAAGTAATATATTGATTTGTTCATTCGCAATTTCTTTGTTGTTTCATTTTGAGTAACAGAAAAACGAGTCCAGTTGGACCACTGGCTGTGAATGCAGAATTTTAAACCAAAATTACATTTTTAGTGGAAATACTTACCTTTCTTTTTAAATTTGTGGGTGTTTTTGAAAAAAAACTTTGACAGTGCTTCATATGAGTATGTATCTGTGACTGCCATATTGCTCAACTTAAGCATTTTATCAGATATTTGATTTTGCTTAAATATAGAAAATATTTTCATTATTGATATAATGAAAAAGATGCATGATTGATGGCCAAAGCAGTATTAACTTACTAGACTAGTTATTTAAAATAATGAATATGACCTCTGTGACCACACAGTGTATAAATAACTAAGCCTGCAAAATAGTTTATTTAGCCTGAAAATATTACCATATATTATCTGTGTGTTTATCTCTTTCAAAGAGCAAAAGGTCAGAAGTCAGGTAGTAAGATACCTATGCTTAGAATATCAATTAGTTGTTTTTCTATTTTCTTGCATCCCCCCAAGTATAAGAAATCTAAATTTCTTTAGAAATTTAATATCAGAAATACTCAGTTCTCACTTACGTCTATGTGAATTGAATTCTGTATGAAGAATCCACAAAATAGTTTTTAATTCTCTATCATATATCACCTTCTTTCAAAGTTGATTAATGGCTGTCTTTCTCATTTTTACTTTGTTTCTTTTTGGGAAGTAAAAAATTCCTTTTTTTCATTTTAACTGTAACAGTTAAGGAACCAAATCGCCAAAAATATATGCAATTTATTTCAGAAGCAAATACAAATACTTATTGAGATGCATGGAACTATTTCTGTATTAGAATGCTTATTCTGTTTTAAGAAAAAGAACTGGAAGGAAAAGAAATATTTAATGAAGCTTTATAATCCAGGGAGTCATTAAAATAATGGCACTGAAGGGATAAAAGACTGACATACTGGTATTTAAAACTAAATATTTACTCACACTACTTAATATTAATTTTATTGGTTTCTCTCTCTCTCTTTCTCTCTTCCTCTCTTTCTCTGTCTCCCTCTCTCTCCTTCTCTCCCTCTTTCTCATGTTTCTTTGGTAAAGAAAGTGAACATTTTGAAATTAAAGCAATATTATTAATTAACTTTTAATTCTTTATAAAATAGTTATCTATTAAAATGACTTGAAACCATATATGTAAATAATAATATAGATAACAAAGAAGAAAATTAGATTAATTTTTTTTTTTTTTTTTTAGAGGGCAGTGTCACTGGCCCTCATATGTGGGACCCGAACTGGGGCCACTGGCTTCCCAAGCCAGCACCCAACCACTGCGCCACTCAGCTGGCCCAAAAATGAGATTAAAATTGCTATGCCAGTTGATTTTAATTTAGTTCATTTATTTTAGTTTCCTAATTTAGATCTTAATTTGGTTTCCTGGCAACTAAATCAAAAGATAACTGTTAAGTTTGAGAATTTTATAAATTTGGTTATATTTTTCTTATCCTTCTCTGTAACACTTGGCTAAGGGAGATAAATCCCTGTCCATGTGTTTAACAGATATGTACCCAATTACCTATAACACTTAAATACCCAAGACCTTCCTTAAAGGAACATACCGGTAGGTCACTGATACAGACAGACACTTAACTGGCAATAAGTTTCACCATGATTTACAGCCTCATTACCGGAGTGTGGTCCATGGTCCAACAGCATCAGCACCACCTTGGAGCTTGTTAGAGAGGCAGAATCTCAGATTCCATCTCAGATTAATGAATTAAAATCTACATGTTAAAAAGATCTCCAGGTGATATATATGCACATTAAGTTGGAACTGCACTGTTTAGAGTTTCTATATAAATTCAGACTGTTCTTAAGTGTTCCAGGAATCTCCCTTCTGAGAATTAATCTTGGCCACATAATAGCAGGAGCCTGCTAACTATGCATCACAAAAATGTTCATGATATCATTGTTTGCAAACAGCTCCAAAATAGAAGTAATTTAATTGTATTTCACTCAGGGTAGATTCATTCCATCTAACCTTGAAACTATTTATTTCCAATTCCTCTTTGTTCATGTCATTTTCCAATAGAGGATGTTATGTGGTATGTAGGCAATTTTGTTTAGACATTTTTCAGATGTTTTTTGGGGGGGTTAACTGTTAATAATCATAAGGTCAGTTGCTTTCTTTTAGAATGTTTTGCAAAACACATTATGTTTCCTTTTCAAATCAGTGTAAGTCTAGCTAATTCCTTCCCGTAATATCTCGCAGATGCCAATTGGTATTAAGCCAACATGTCTGTTTTTTACTGTCTTTATATATTTGTCTCTGCTTCTTATTAGAAGTATAGTTTTCTAAGATTTTTTCCCCCTTATATCTGTTTGTTTTTTAAAAAATTGTCTTCTTTTCTACAATACTCTGTTAGTGGAAAGACAGATATTATCAGGATGCAAACAGTTTAACATGTTAAGGAAGGAAGATCATTAGTAGTGAAAGCAAAGTGAAATGTAATTTCAAAAGGACAGTAATACCCAAATATGGTAAGACTTTAGTACAAGGAATCTGCCATTACCAAAAATAGAATAACATTTTTCAGCTAAAAGGGGACATCAAATATAAAACTTACAATTACATTTAAGCTATCTTTACTATGGTTATTTCTGTGAGAAGGATTTCTCCTCAAATAGCAGCAGTCCCTTATAAGTAAAACTCATGCAAAAACAAAACATATTCACAATAAGATCTTCAAGTGGTAGGAAGTTAAATGACCAGGAAGACATTGGCTATAAATGCACATTTTTTTTCTAAGTGGAATGGCAAAGATTATATAGGTCAGTAGACTAACCCAAGGGCAGTAGCAATAATAAACTAAACTAAACTAAAGTAAAAAAAAAAAAAATGAAATAAAATACAGCCAACCTGTATGGGTTAGCTTCATTGCAGGGGGTAAAAACAAACTGAAATCTCAGTTGATGATAACTGTATGGGTGTGTCTCTGGAATATTATATGTTTTGACTGACGATCTCCTGTGATTCTGCCCTGGGTGTCTCCTCATTCTGGGAATCCAGCTGAAGAAGGCCCTCTTTGATACATGTGTTCTTCCTGGCAGAAGAGAAAAGCAAAAGACCAGCTGTGACCTTGCCATGGCTCTCAAAACTTATCCTAGTTCACGGCATATCTGGTTTGTATGTATTCTACTGACCTATGCATCTTCCTTTCCAAAACCAGGTTTAAAAAATTCACCCATGGACCACTCATAGTTCTTCTCTACAATGGACCTTTAACCCATTGATGATGGTGAAAAAAATAATACAATCTGTCTCATCATCATTACCAAATTATCCTTTGAATTCTTTTGCTCATTCTCTTATCCATTTTTTTTAATCCTACCTTTTTGTAACTGCATAGATGAGAATACAAATTGAGAAACTCCAAGTGAAAAGATAAGAGTATGAAAGTTCTTTAATTTCTCTCCCTCCTGGACAACAACATAGATGATTTGAAATTCAGGATAGAAACATGCATCATTGTAAGGTCCATAACACGCCAAATGTACTTAATCCCTTCCTATGAATTGATCATAGGATAACATTAAAGTCATATTGCTTTTGTTTTATTGTCCTGTTTCTCTTACTCTGTGAAAGCATCCTTCAATATGTGCATTTGATGTCCATCAACGAACAGTATTTTAGTTGTCAAAGACACAGCTGCATGATTTCTATATGAAATGATCACATCTTTTTATATCCATAATCATTAATCCTTTTTACTTTCTAACAGACTCAGATGTTGAATGGTTTTTACAATCCCATTTCGTTTTTCCAAAATAACTGGATGCCCTTTGGAACTCATGTCAGGCTTTTGAACTGCAGTTAGCTTAAAAATATATGAAAATGACATTTGAACAAAAATTTGTAGTCAATTGAATAATATCTCAGTTTTTAAATCTTAGTATTTTTGTTTACATAGAATTCTCTTGCACTTTTATAATCAAATACTTGGGAGAAGCTTACAATTAAAATTGAGGATGCTTCCTTCTTTCTTAAGACTGTAGAAGCCACAAAAAATGTGGACACTATAAACATCACAAAAGCACTGCATTTGTGTATAATGAAAAAAAAACAACACAGCACATATGCCCCCCCCCAAAAAAAAAAAAAAGAAAAGCAGATTCTTTTAGAGGAAAAGAAAGGATTATTTTCCATTTATATTGAGTGGCTGTATCAAAGAGTCTGGTCTATTATTAAGTAAGGGTTTAAAACCAGCTATTCATAAAACCTAAAGAAACAATTGTGCTGATTGAACGGCCTCACCTGCTTCACAATGGGAAGCTTTTTGCACACATAGAGTCGTGTTCCACTGTAGAGAAGAACTGTAAGCAATTTATGACTGGACTCTCTTTATTCGGTTATTGGAAGGGATAATCAACCATTGTCTTTAATAAGCCCACATATCTCGATTACAAGATCCACCAGCAACCAATTTTGACAAAGTTTGTGTTCCTGTGGTGAAATTCGATATCTATGAAATGCTTGTGAAAATTTGAAACCTCCTCATTTACTGTTAGGCCCCCATAAAAGAGGAAAGGAAAGGAAATCAATTTTTATTGTACATGTAATATGTATGACTTTGCCAGACTGTATAGAGGAATTACATTGTTTAATCTTCTCTGACTGCTGAGAGTAGGATATTGCCTCTGTTTTCCAGGTGGGAAGGCTTAGGACAGGTGGACCTTCACCAAAGCCCCAGAGCCATCAAGTGGAGGGGCCATCAGGATTGGCCCTCACATATTCCTCACCCCAAAACTCATGCATTCCTTTCCCTCATGACATCATGTCTTCTTCAAATTAAAAAAAAAAAAAAGGATAAACAGTATAGTTAGTAATAAAAGTCTATTAAGATTTACAACTTCTTTTCAGTTTTTCCTGTTGTCTATTATATATATTCTTAGAGGAGGACAACACATTTATCTGTGTTTATCACTTTACAAACCAAGGTGCAGTCTTTGAAAAGCAAAGGAAATATTTTTTAAATCTTGAGTAGGTAGGCAATGAAAACACCTTTTATTCTTGATGGATTATGGACCATTAAACATAATATTTGTTTTATCACTCATATTGTCCCAAAGGACCACTCTGAATCAGTGATTTCCAACTCTTGTTAGGTGTCATTTTCCGACTGTATCATGGATCAGTTTAACATTTGCAAAATATTTTTAAATAAAATTAGTTTTAATTCATTTTTTAAATATGCGTATGCTACTCCTCTATTTTTGGGTGAGTTATGATTCAGTTGAGGTCCTATTAAGAAATAAATGTTTTGGAGTATTTCAGCTAAGGGATACAATACTTACAGGACTATTTTGGAAGGTGTTTGTTCTTTGTGTGTACATCAAACTGTAGGACTGGGGTAAATGAATTTGTAAAAGAAGTAGAAAGGCAGCATTCTGTTCATCACAAGTAAGATGGAATAGCTAAAATTACGAGAAATTTCCACATAGGCAAAGAGTTGCTTTATGCAGTACTAAGGAATTGTGGTGAATAAAAGAGAATAACATTATGTTCAAAACTTTTGAATTCTTGCTGTATTCTAGTCATATTCTGAACCCATTACAGATAGTATCTCTTACATGATGATAGCTGCTCCTTGCAGAAAGAATACTCTGCTCATGTTATATAAGAGGAATCTGAGTCAAATTATAAATTTAAGGTCATTCAATTACTAAATAGAAGCCAGCATTAGAACCCAAATCTGTTTGGCACTAGTAGTTAGCACACTTACATCTGAACTGTAATAATGAATTCTAATTTTTCCTTTGTTCCCACACCTCGTAATCCAATGAAAGAATCCATTTTACGGGTCTGATTATCTTTTCTCCTTAACAGCCTGTAGTTTTGCAGTTAACGGTGGATACTTCCAGTAATGGGAAAATCCACAACTATGCAAAGAGAGACATAGCGAAGATGAGTCTCTTCACATTTGCAAATGTCTTTCACACATTTCCAGAAGGCAAAACTAATGTCCAATATATGTTTCAACTAATTATTTTAAACTTAACATATTACTGAAATGGAGAAAATAGTTGATGTTATTTTTTTAAATAGGCAGTTCAACTTTTGTATAGAAGAATCTAGAAAACATTGAATGCGGTGAGGCTGAACTTGGGTATTTAGATGTATTTTCTAAATGGAATCATCTGAGATTATCAAATCATAATTTTATTTGAGTTAGAATATTAAAGTCATGAGCTTACTAATTACTTAAGAAAATTGAATTATAGATAAATATGTTTTAAATGTGGGCCAAACATAGCATGAGTGTCATTATGATTTTTTCTTAAATGAAAATTTTCAAACATGCTCACATAGAGACTTGTACAGTCAAAATCCATATACCCAAATGTAATCATATATCCTATAGAAAACCATACTATCATTATTGACATTCGTACTTACCATTAGGCTATACAATGAAGTTTGCTGATTTTGGTACCTTTTTTTTTTTTTTTTTTGAGGGCAGTGTCACTGGCCCTCACATGTGGGACCTGAACTGGGGCCGCTGGCTTCCCAAGCCAGCGCTTAACCACCGCGCCACTTGGCCGGCCCAAGATTTTTGTACTTTTATTTACCCTCACAGTATATTCCTAAAATGGATTTCATTATTTTTACTAACAATATACATTGACAATATACTCTTTTTTTAATTTTTAGAGATTATTTTTCTATTTGACTTAATTTTATTTTTATAAATAGAAACTTTTCAAATATATATTTTTTAATGTTTCCAGTGTTTAAACACTATAGCAAGGTATATTTGGAGTAGTCTTTCTTTGAAAGGTCTTTCTTCCATCCTGTCACCTCCTTTATCTTTTAGCTAAATGTTTATATAAGTATTTGATTAATCCTTCCAGTGTTTTTTGTTTGGTTTTGTTTTGTTTGTTTTCACAAATTAGATAATATAGATATACATGATATAGATATAGACAAATATATTTGTATCTTCTTTCTTATTGAAAAATTGCCATTTGTAAACATAGTTTTATTTCCTTTGCTTTGATCATATTGGTGTGTAGAAACCATCCTCACTTTTTTATGTCTGTGCAGTATTCTACTGTATGGGTGTAACATAGTTTATTCCTACTGATTAGGTATTTGTGTTGTTCCAAATATTAACAATAAAGCTACCATGAGAAACCTTCTGCATATTTTAGCCAATGTTCCTTTGGGATAGATTCTTAAAAGTAGGATTGCTGAGTCACTCTCTTCTATTGCCCAGTTTCTCTTTACAGTTCTATCATTTTGCATTATCATCTGCAATATATCAGAAAGCCTGTTTCCTTCTAGCTTGCCAGCAGTTTTGTCAAAGTTGTCAAACTTTTGGATTTTGGCAAATTCCATAATTGTGATACCGCAATATACTTTAATTTTTATTTCTCATTGTTTTAACCCATATATATTCTGTATTTTCCGCCTTGTGAAAAGTGACACCGTTAAAACCACTTTGCAAGTTTTAGTCTTTAGCACTCTGTAGTATTTTTCTTTTTCTCATCTAATAAGTTTTGGTCTGAATCCTATAATATCTGACATCACAATTAACTTTGTTTCCTTTTTATTTACATTTATCAAGATGTCTTTGTCATTTTCTTTTTAACTGTTCTTAAAAAGAGATGTCTCCAGCTGTCTTAGTCCTTCGGGACTGCTAACAAAATACACTCACTGAGTATTATAAACAGCAGAAATGTATTGCTCAGCGTGCTGGAGGCTGGAAGTCTAACATCAAGGTGTCAGCATAGTCATGTGAGGGCCCCCTTCTACCTTGCAGACTTCTTGTATTTTAACTTGGCTGAAAGGGCAAAGGATCTCTCTGAAACCTCTTTTAAAATGGTGGTAATTCCATTGGTGAGGGCTCTGCTCTCATGACCTAAGCACCTCCTAAAGGCCCCACTTTCTAATCCTCATCATCTTTGGGGGGGTTAGGGATTTAGCATGAATTTTGGAGAGACACAGCCTCCAGACCATAGCACTGGCATGTGCCATAGAGCTGCATTATGAGTTCCTAGACTATGATAGTATCATTGTCTACATCTGTGGACAGACGTTTGTTTTGCTACTCGCTCACAACTTGGCTCCAGAGTGAATTTTTCTCAGATTCATTGGTCTTTGTGAGATACATTCACTCTGATAAAGACTAACTGGCACTTGAAGAGACCTAATCCAGTAGCTCGGAGGTCTGTGCAGGAACTGGGCCTGCTGTCCTGACTTCTTGTTAAACTCCATGGTTGTCACTTCTGGGATGGGGGCCAGCTTAGCCTGCTGCCCGTGGGCAGACAGCAACGCACGTTTTTGGGCTGCCGCAATGGTTTTTGTTTTTCTTTCCTGAATAAATCCTTTTTTATTTTTTGGCGGACTACTTGAAATATTATTTGTCCGGTTGACAACTCAAATTTCCACATTAGTTGATACTCTCTTTCTGAAGGTAAATAATTATGGGGCAGGGGGGATTTGTTTGTCTCTGTAGTAATTTACCTATATATTCTCTTTTCTTATTGCTCTCAGATGTTTCCTTTGAAAACGGTTTATCATGCACACAACCTATTGCTGTTGATAATTTGACCCACTCATTTGTGTTTTTGAGGGGTATTTTTATTTTTCTTCAGCTCTCCTAAGTAGTCTGCATGATTTCCAGTATACGTGTTGGGGTCCGAATACAAACCGAGGATGTGACTTTGCAGACATAATATTGTGGACACCTTATCTCTGATAATTGACCTGACTCTTGCAGAAATGTATGAGCTTGGATAGTCACCTCGGCTATGTCATTTTAAAATTGGTATTATTTGGAGAAGAAATGCAGACTATTCTACTAGAAAATCTTATTTGGTGTTATATAAAACTGGCTTTTCAGTTTGTAAGTGGGCACAATGCCACCCAGACAGATGGAGTTTGAAAGAATAAGAACAAGCTTCATGTTTGACAATTACATGCTAGGTGATTGTCCAAGAATACAGAAGTCTGCGGATGGCTAGCTCTTAATGTTAAACTTAAATGACGTTGATGTATTTTTGGGGGGTTCAACATTTGAACATTGAAAACTGCAGCTTAGTTGTAATATACTTTAAGCTTCACCTTTGAGAATCCATTGTCAGTACCTGAAGCATCCTTGGAGGTTAATGATTTCCATAGAACTTATTAATACATAATATTTTAATATATGCCATATGTAGGCAACGTCTGAATTTAACATACATTCTTACATAACTGTAGATCCACATATGTGTGTGTGTGTGTGTACACATACATATACAAACACATATACTTTTTTTCTCTGCATTTTAAAGGTTTAATTGAAAACTGGCAATGTTTGGTAGTATGCTTAGTCATGTTTCCATTCTTCATGCTGATCTGATTTTCTTATCTTATTTGCTTTGGGGCCACATGAGTATTAGGCAAGCCATACTATATGAGAACATGAATAAACTCTAGAGAAATTGTTCCGCAAAAGCTAGCTATTCAACGTTGACTAAATATGTATGTACAGCTGTCAATAATACCCCAAGTACTTTTCAAGGCACATGGGAAATAGTTGTGAACAACAAAAAAATAAAGTCCCTTGCCTATGTGTTGTTTATCCCTCTTTTGTTTCATTATGTTGGTAATTTTTGCTTCTTTCACCTGCAAATCACTGAAGAATCGATTTTAAGTGGAAAAAGGAATAACGTGAAATATTATTAATGCAGGAGAGGAGTCACTCACAATCTTTGTGGACAAGCGGAAGCTGAGCAAACGACCTGACGGAAGTGATTCCATCGCCAATAGCTCTTCGGTCACTCTGGAGACGCTGCATCAGCTGGCCGCCTCCTATTTCATTGACAGGGACAGCACCCTCCGGAGACTTCACCACATTCAGATCGCGTCCACTGCCATAAAGGTACGAATAGGGTTACCCCCAATTTATGCCGTACCATTATGTGTCCTGTCTCTGAAATACATTTCTATATATTTGCATGTCTCCCTGACTTCAATAATTGTGTTGCAAAAATATTTTAATATTTTCCCTTGTGGTGAATTATGTAATATATTTAAGATGAAAATGGGTGCCTCTTGAGGTGTTTTTTTTTTTTTTAACTTGATAATTGGGTCATAGTTTTTCATGGCCAAATGCTAACTGAAATACACTCAAAATGTGTCAGTGCATCCAGGTAGGTACACAGACTCCCTCGCAAAGTGTATATGGATAAAAATCTTGTTTTTAGGCCAGCCCAGTGGCTCAGTTGGTTAAGAGCTTGCTCAAGAATGCGAGCTGAGCTCTGAGCAACAGGGCCGTGGGGTTCAATTCCTGGCCCCAGCTGAGCTGCCACTGAGCTGCCAACAGGTGGCAGGATGGCTCAGCTGGAAAAAAAAATCTTGTTTTAATAACACTGAACTTTGTTGTTGTAAATTTTCATATTTTAGTTTACGCACTTAAAAACATCCTGATAAGATGTTTTTTTATTAGACTTTATTGGACTCAAAGTGGTCAGTGACACAAAAGTCATTAAGAAGCCCTGCATTAAGCAGTATTTTCCCCCAATGTTTCAGAAATACAATTAAGTACAAGTATTTGGTTATACGTTTTTAGAAGTCAAGATACACCATAATCTAGAATTAGTGGATAAACTCCATGTTTTCACTAAAATCCTTTGCTTCTAACTATACTAAGTTTGACTTTACCATACTTGAGAGAAAAGGAGAATAATGTTCTTTTAATTTGAGAAAGAGAGAGAGAGAGAGAGAGAGAGAGAGAGAGAGAGAGAGAGAGAGAGAGAGAGAGAGAGAGAGAGAGAGAGAACGCCCGCGCGCGAGCTTGTGGTTTTCAGAACAGTAGACTTTTTGACATGTTTCTCTGGTAGTTTAGGTCAACTATTCTCTGTGTTTGGCCAATGACCATTGCAAAACTTACAGGCCAAAGAGTCGGCACAGTGTGATAGTGAGGTCCTGGACTAAATTAACAAGCTCAAAATAAAATATAAAGAATATTTTTTGTGTTCCCAACTTTAAAATCCTGTGGTGTTTTTTTTTTTGTCAGTTAATAAAAAAGTTCATACTTCAATACATGGGAATGCTAGGTAAAATGAGCCAAAAATATATCTTTTGTGCATAATATACAGGAGAGAATAAAAGATGACATAGAAATATCTTTCGCTTAAAGGTAACGCAAATAATACCGTCCTTCAATATTGCCGGTTGATGAGGTTGGGGAAATAAAAGTTCTGTCGATGTCAGTTACACACTTAAGAGTTAGTTTACTTCTGACTGGAAGACTTACGTTATATTGAGTAATCAAGTATATAAATAGTATTTATACTGTACACATAAAACTGTAGCCAGCATGACTGAAGATGTTTTAGTTAATTTAAAGGTATTATAAGATAGGATATTGTTAGAGATATTTAGCTTGAGGTTGCTGAGGAGAAATAGATTTTTTTAGAAATCAATTTCAGTGATATAAACAAGAACTTAAAGTGCATTTTCTAATAGAAGGCATCATTGTTGTAAGTGTGTTTATTATATGACTATTGATTTTTTTGCTCAGCACCAAATAGAATTATACAATAGAGTTTTTATACACATACTAAGAAAGATTCATTGACAGTTCATGTGAAGACTCAATGGATATTTGTACTCGTCTCCCACGAGAGAGGTTGTATTACAAAAGACACGTTTCCGTGGTGGAACCTACTGTACGTAGGCATTGTTCTTTGACTCTGGTGATACCACTAGGAGTGATAAGGCTTCTTGAAGCTAATTATCTGGCTGTGTGGTAGAAATGAGACCCAAAGGAGAGTGACTTTTATGAATGACCTCTGGAGAAGAGAAAGGAGTAGCCTGGACTGTGGGAAGTTCAAGGGCCTTACCTGGAGGATGCCCGTCATTCATTAATCATGGGAGCCAGAACACATGATGGACATATTTTAAAGTGTGTGTAGTGATGGGGGATGGGAAAAGTGGGCCTTTAGATCAAGGAGAAGAAGCTGAGAAGAGTATGAAATGATATAAGGATGGATGATACAGACTAGTAGAGTCTTCTGCCAGCTATCGGTATTTCAGTCAACGAGGGACTGCGTTCATGACAGTGCCCTCTTAAAATGATAACAAAACGTCCTATTGCCTGGCGATGGTGTCGCCATCATAAAGTCCTAGCACAAGGCATCACTCACGTGCTTGTGGCGGTGCCGCTGTGAACAGACTGCCTGTGTTGCTGGTCGTATAAAAGTATGGCACCTGTGATTGCAGGTGTAGTGGAGCCCATCTAGGTTTGTGTGAGTGCACTCCATGCCTGCACCACAAAATCGCCTCTGCACGCATTGCTCAGAACATATCCCCACTTTAAGTGTAGCCTGACTGTACACATACCTTGTGCTGTCACAGGAGAAAAAGGACATGAGGAATGTGCCACTGGCGACAACATGGCTAAGAAGATAGTCACAGTGGGTGCAAGGCTGAGGTGGGCACAGAGGGCATCAAGACCTTTCAGGTTTAATTTAGTACAGCCTGGAGTTTTCTTCTGGGATAGTTGTCATGTTACGTGACTGGTCCAGGGTGGGTTGCATCCTGACAGCTCGGGGGACGCTCTGGGCTGAGGTGTGGTGTCCACGTGCACTGGGACATCTGCAGGCACCTTGCACGCATGCGCAGTGGATATGCCCGTGCATTTTTCTCGGGAGAGTATCCTTTATTCTCATTAGTTATCAAACGTGTCCCTGCACAGATAAAAGGTGTCCCTCCTCAATTATAAAAGTATAATTGCCTACATGCAAATTAACAGGGTAAGAAGAACTGAGTGAGTGGGAGTGTGGTCTTGTATTAATAGGTGGAAGCCAAAGCATTTGACTACTGAAATCCTTTATATCTGAATATATAATTCAATGCAAAGTACTGTACTATATTTTAAATCAAAAGCTTAACTCCTTTGATAAATCCCTAAAGGTTCAGGCAAGGCCTTTATATTTTAAAGAAAGAAAAAGATGCACATTTTCTTTGATTAGGAATACACTTTGTGTTTTAAGTGCCAGATAGTAGGCATTTAATTTCTTGAACAAATTCATAGAATTTAGGAGACAGTATTGTTAAAAAGTAAAGCCAAATGAGATCATTATCAGACAACAGCAAAAATATAATTAAATCTGCAGGAGGATGCCTGCTTTTGTCATGCTAATTCTTGCAAAACCACAAGAGTTGGACAAATTGTGTTAACTATGAGCCAATTTCTAGAAAATGAAATAGAACAATTTATTGCTTTTATGTCTTGTAATTATGAATGTAAATGTAGATTGCAATTCATTAACACACTTCTGTAAATAAATAATATAATGGCTCAAATGCCTACTTAATTAACTGTTATTCCAATTAATGGCCCTTATATCAAACATTATTTCTCAGTATTGTTTTTAGTGCAATAATATGTCAAGTATAATGTCTAGAATTGGCCATTATTTTCAGAAAATTCAATCCAATTGAATCATTATCTAAAAGATCAAACTAACATTCTTTAGGTTTACTTTGTAATAGTCTAAAAATCTTTAATATTATGTGATTGAACAATGATGAGAAAATCAAAATACAGTATATGTGTTAGGGAAAATTTAATCTATCACCTGATGTGGTATATGCATTTGTGAATATTTCCTTAATGCTTTCAGTTTTAAAAATCAGGTTACATGCAGTGAGGAAAATTAAATTATTTCATTAAACATTGCTAAATTTATTTAAAGAGCTCAGTTATGATTTCCTAAAATGAATACTAATCTACTTATTGTATTTCTGACATTTTTCTAATATGGAAAAAAATAGATTATTAAAATTATGTTTAGAATCTTTTTTCCAAAAGGGTTAGCAAAAAGCACAAATTGTAAATTAAAATTCACTGAAATATCAGTATTTCAGCTGAAACAAACCATCTTTAAATGATATTTTAGTCTGCTTAGTTTACTTAAGAGTATTGCAGGCAATATTGAGAAGAGGCTCCACAAAATCTTGTACTTTTTGTTTTCTGCAGCCATTCTTTTCTCTCTTTGCTTTTCAGTTTCATTAATTTCTAAAAACTTATCTTTTGTTCATTCATGTTTCTTTCCTTATTTGTCCAGTATAATGTAAAGCCAATAAAGTAAAAAAAAAAAAATCTTCATTTTTGGTATATATATATATATATATATATATATATATATATATATATATATATATATAATTTCTCTTTCCGAATTCCCCATCTGTTTGTGTATATTGTCTAACTTTTCTACTAGATATTTTCATATAGTCATTGTCATTATTTTAAAATTTCTATCTGGTGATTTCCATCTCTGACTCATCTGAGTTGGTCTCCATTACCTGTTTCCTGTCTTGCTCATTGGGTTTATTTTTCTTGCCTCTTCACACTGTGTGAAAAAATAAAAAACATCAATCAATGAATCAATAAATAAATAAGATTTCTTTTAAAAATAAACATACCCCTTCCTCTGTTAGGCTTTCGTTATGTGTCGCTAAGTCAGTCAGACTCGGAATTGAGGTAGACGTGCTTTCTTGAAAATTAACTTGATTTACTGACTTATGGCTTAAAATAGTTGGAAGGCAGCATCGGCACTGGTTCTTTCCACTTAGGAGGGTTTAGGATCTGGCCCAGAGTGAGACTCAGGAGGTTACACAATCTTTACAGTGCCACTGCCAGCTTTCTGGAATCATGGGGAATCTCCTTCCACTGCAAGCTTTGATTACCAATCTCTGGGGATCCTGCATAATTCCATTTGCTTCCCAGCCTTGTCCTGGCTTTCTGTGCCCTGGGAAATCACGTTCATCCTTGCTGCCTTATCCCTAGCCTGTGGAAGGTCAACAGCGCCAGGTACTTCGGCAGAAGTCTGGCTTGTCTCAGAGCCGTCTTTCCCAGCTTTTCTTCCCATCTGGAGCTCTGTACTTGATGAAAGCCAGAAGTGCCTTGGGTGCTTTCTTTCAGCTCTGTTGCCCTGCACAGACTTTTTGTGAATACAGCCTTGTCCTTGGGGAAGCCCCATGTTATTTTACTCAGTTATGCTCTTCACACCTTGCGTCCCTTTTATGACCCCCATGCACTCAGTGAAAGCTCATGGCAGCTTTCACTGGGTGAATGTTTACTCGTTGTGGACCTCCTGGTATTTTAATCATCGTAGCAGCAGAAACACAGCCATTAATCACCCCTTACTGGTTTCCCTTTACCTTATTGATAGTAGATTTATCCTCCTCGTCTCTGCCAGTGATGACAGCTTCCCTGTGTCCCTTCTCAGAAAGATCCAAACATTTTCTGGATTTTGGTTCATTTTCAGCATCCGCGTACTCGCAGTTAAACAAAAAATTTTGAATTTGAGTTTATCTGACGTACTTTCATTGTTAGGGTGAGAATAATGTTCTCATGATTTTCTACACCGTAGCTAGAATTGGAAGTCTTTACCTTTAGTCACTACCATTTCATTTCATTTCCATTTCTCTCACTCCCATGGCATCTAGATACATTTGTTCAACACTATATCATATTACATTAGCTTCTGTTCTAAAAGTTCATGGAGATTTCCTGGAGATATGAAAACACTTCAGATTTTTATTTCGTACTCTATCACAATTCTAGCATCACTTCCTGTTGGAGCGTATAGGCTCTAATATTATATACTTCCCCCTGTAGAGACTTTAGAACCATTTATGAAGTACTTATAGAAATCACCCAGACTGAAGCTAAAACATAAGCTCATTTCAAGGCATCATATCCAAGTGCAGCCACAGCAGGCTGCAGAGTAAGGCTCCCTCAATGCAGCATAAAAAGTGAGCACTTATCTGTGGGGCAGAGCGGGCTTTCATAAGCATAACCCATTAAAAATAGACACAATTATACTTCTCTGATGGAATTAGCCCAGTGGTATTGGAGAAGGCCCAGAGTTGAGCATGCATAATCCAATCCTTCAGTATCACTAATGAGGGGTTCTTTTATCTTTGATGGAATGTATTGAATATGGGAGGGAGGTGGTTAAGCCTGGGCCTCAGGGTTACCCTAGCAAAATTCTTGTGAAAGAAATGTTAGGCAGAGTAAAACAGTGTCTCTTGTAACATGTAAGACATCTTCCTTAGATTGAATGTGACCAGCGCCTCAAGATTTTCAAAGTAAACCTCTGTTTATAGTGACCACTGTTCTTAGTATTATACTGTTATCTAATTAAGCCTATTTCATTGCCAACTACAGTATCTCCCTCCATGAAAAGCAATTTGATAAGATTTTTTAAAACATAATAAATGTTGATCACAATCACCCTGCCTTCAGCCAGAGACACAAGGCTGTTTTGATTTGGCTTTGTTTTGTTTCAATATGGCTATCAATATTAGATCACCAAATTTATGCAAAATTTTGCTCATCATTTAATGTTTATTTAGAGTTTGGAGGCAAAACTCAATAGCATTGTGTCAGGGGGCTGTCTTTCACCAGGTACTTTGAGTTGCTTTATTAGACACAGTGATTTGTAACAAAGACTGATGAGCAATATTTTAAATCCATAAATTCCTGAGCTCTATTTCTTCCCACATACAAATTACATTTGCAGTCTCCAGTGAAATATAAGAGAATCATATGTTAAGTGATTCCACCAGTAAAAGTGTCTTTTGTTGCATGAAAACCATTAAGACTGCCCACCAGTCTTGCTTTGAATGACCACTCTGGCAGACATTGGCCAAAAAAAAAAATGAAAAATAAGTCTAAAGACCATGCATATAATTGGACTTCTCCCATCCCCTGTCTCTGAGCTAACTCTGTATTTTTGTGTTTGTGTATTTTCCCACATGAGTGTGCGTGTGTGTGTGTTTGGTGGTATTTATTAAAAGAGCTCTGAAATCTTAACTGATAATCTCCCACATACCAGTCTCCCCACAACCAATCAAGCCAATGTCATCTGCACGACTCAAACTGATCAAGATTATTGAAATAAAAATCAATGTGCACATATGACTATTTCTTCACTATTCAAAATACCTTTTAAAAATACAGTAGAAAGGAACAAATCGAAAAAGAAAAATCACAAGTCTACCTCAGATATTTTGTTGATTGAACAAAGAGAATTTTGATTTTACTTCTTATACATTTTTGTATTTAAATGAGGAAGTGAATGATATTCTGAATCTGCTCACATTCAGGAAACAGAGGATTTAACTATGTCTTGAGCTTCTTCCCAATGTAGTGTGTTGCACTGAAAAGATAACCACATTATAATATCATGTGATGTGATCTTCTGTAAATTTATGTTCAGATTGAAAACAGTTTTATGGAGATATAATTTATATACCATACAACTTACACATTTAAGGTGTCCAATTCAATGTGTTTTAGTATCTTCACAGATATATGCATGCATCTATAGATACAGATAGAGATACAGATAGAGATATACCGGGGTGACAAAAAAAAGTGTATACACATGACTTGTGTATCTTTTGTTATCAGTATATATTGAGTATTATTTTTATTTATTTGTGTTTTTAGCTGGGCCATCCTGCCACCTGTTGGCAGCTCAGCAGCAGCTCATCTCAGGCTGGGCATCGAACTGCCGTTGCTCAGAGCTCAGCTCTCACTTTTGAGCGAGTTCTTAACCAACTGAGCCACTTGGCTGGCCCTTGAGTATTACCTTTATAATACAGTTTTTTCCTTTCTTAAAATGTGTATATATATTTTTTGGCATCCTCTTTAGGTAGGTAGGTAGATAGGTAGGTAGACAAACAGACAGATGTTTAACTTCAGTTATACTTTTCGGGTCTAGAATATCTGTTTGGTTGCCTTTATCATTTTTATCAGTATTGATTCTCTGATTTGATCTGACATTGCCTGTCCTTTGCTCCTTTAGTCTTGCTTTTCTTTAGTTCTGTGAATATATTTATAACGGCTATTTTATAGTTTGTTTGTTTTTTTCCAGTTAAATATGACTTCTAGTTGATCTCACAAGCAATTTTTATTCCTGCTTGTTTTCTAGCATATGGGTCATACTTTTTTTATTTCTTTGCATGCCTCATAAATTTTTGTTGTCAACTGGACATTTTAGATAATAGGTAGCAACTTAGGGTACTACTGTTCTTTAGTAATCAAACATCTTTTAAAACAATTTATTACTTAATATGTTATATTAAATTATTGATTAACTTATAAGGACAAGTGAAAACTCCTTATAACTAATGAATAACACCTAAAAAATGCAGTTAGATCTTTATTTTTTAATATATAAACACAGATTCTTGTAAGGTCTCCTGCCTTTCCATGATCGCACCTCAACATTTGAGACCTTCAAACTTCCAGCAGTATAAAAATGAGAGGACTATAAGACATAGATTGGGGAAAGAAATTGATTTTCAGAAAACTGTGAGATAATTTAAAAAAATAGCCCCCCACTGCAGGATGCTGCTTTCTAAACTCATTAATATTCACACAGTTTCCAATGAAACAGGTACAAACCAAATATGTCAGATATGTAGGTTGCCACAGATAAAAGAATCTTACTAGCATTCATCACCTTCTTAATTCTGATTCTTGAATTCCTCTGAAAGAGGTCTGCTCAGAGGGAGTCTGTGGAGATCAAAAGGAATCATTGACAATTGGTCTAGGAAAACCATTGTCTTCAGTATCTACTGGTTTCAATAATCTTTAAATCTTTGCAGACCTAAAGACATTCAACCAAATGCTACGGAGGAGAAAAATACTTTTATAGGTCAAAATAGTAGAGCAAAATCTAGAAAAATTTCAAGCAACATCAGTAAAACAGCCTTTAGGAAAGAAGGAAAGAAAAGGGAAAAAAAAGAACCTAAAAAAAAAAAGTATCGATGCCATTACATAATATAGAGAACGCCTTTTTTTAGGTGATTAGGAATAAATGGCAATTTATTCTACATGTTAATTCAAATTTTAATTTTATTCATAACATAGAGAAAAATCAGAAAATAGGTAGGATATTTTCCAAGGTATAACACACTTTTAATTTAACAGAATTGTATATCCTGTTTTTTATTGTTATGTAAGAGTAGAGTAAATGTCAAGCAGTAGAGTTAACAGAATGATGGAATGTCAGCGAGGATCAGAATGTGTAGGAGAATTTAACTAAACGAACTATTATATATATATTTTGTAACCCCAATTCAAAACTAAAATTCATGTAGTCACAAATGCATGTTGACTTTGGTAAGTACACACAAAACCTGATCGGGAATTATTTTTGTTGCTTTTTCATAATCCACCAAAATTTCTATTCTTAAGTTTCCATTCCTAAGTTTATAGAACCAATTTCACTGTTCATCTTTTTGTTTCTTACTACACTTCCCTCCCATGCTATCTTAAACTGATTACATTTTATTAATGTCTCAAAAGTCTTCCTATTTGGTATCTTTCATTTATTCATTTAAAAAATGTATATATTCTGGGCCGGCCGAGTGGCGCAGCGGTTAAGCGCTGGCTTGGAAAGCCAGTGGCCCCTGTTTCAGTCCTACATATGAGGGCTGGTGACACTGCCCTCAAAAAAAAAAAAAAAGTATATATTCACTCATTAACCATTCACTGACTTCTTTATTTGAATAACAATATGAATGCTGGAGGCAGAATACCTGAGTAAATCCTACTTCTACTGTCCATTAGTCAGGATACCTGGACAAATTAAAATACTCACCTTCACCTTGATTTAGATCCTCATCCATAGAATTAGGATCATATCAATTTGTTATGAGGATCAAACGAGTTAATATTTGAAAAGCTCTTAGAGCAATGCTTAGCATGAAAAAAAATGTGCTAGAAAGGGTTAGCCATACTTATTTGATGTATGGTTATCAAGCACATATTGTATCCCAAGAAGTAGCTTATTTATTTTCCAATCTCTCCATCCAGAGTTTGGTACAAGATAGGAGCTCAATAAATGCTAATTGAAATTAAATGAACCTAGCTCAGCATGAGCAGAATTGATGATGTTGTGCAATCAGAAACTGCAGCAAACTCAGACATCCCAATTTCTATAATTAAGTAACTGGTTTCAACTATGGCATAGATGCTGAAACAACTTTGCTAAGTTTCACAGGAATCCCCAATAGGCTTTTATCTTTCAACATCCTCATATGTATTCTGCCTCTGAGCAGCACAGCAATAGCTCCTCCAATAAGCAGGAAGAAAACACAAAACTGTCTTTTGGAAATAGCATATTTTTTAATAAGACTACACGGTTTCTCTTTTAAAATAATTCTGTATATTGCACTTCCTTTGGAGAAAGCCTCAAGGTCACAGCACAGCTGAGCTAGGAAATCCCATGGAAAGCTCCTTGGCACAATCTCCTCATCTTTCAAATGCTTGCAGCACTGAGCGTGTAACACATATAATGTTGTACACTCAGAGAATATTTGTTGAATGTATTTTGTGAAATGCCAGCTGCCAGTAATAAAGGTGATAAGTAGGTAAACATTTCTTCTTCTTCTTCTTTTTTTTTTTCTTTGAGGGCAGTGTCACTGGCCATCGCATGTGGGACCCGAACCGGGGCCGCTGGCTTCCCAAGCCAGTGCTTAACCACAGCACCACTCGGCCGGCCCTAAACATTTCTTCTTAAACTGTGGACAGGTTGACTATCTGTTGAATTCATTTTACAGTGTGTCTGACAACACTTCTGTAGAGAAAGTGTGTTTTCCATTTACTGAGTGAATAGGAATTCATTTTTGTTTTCCAAATTACCTTTTTATTAATAATCAGTGTCTAAATTGAAAGAGGAACTGGATTGGTTTTCTTACATTTGATAATAGCTCTGGGAAGTAAAGTAAGAAACTTTTAGTTGGGATTGGAATACATGCATGGATTATGAACTTTCTAGATTTTGTTTGGTTTGGTTTTTAATTAAGAATTTATTTTTTAGAACAGTTTTAGGTTTACATTAAAACTGAGGGGAAAATACAGAGATTCCCCATGCATCTCCTCCCTCAAATATGCATAAGCCTCCCCTCAGAATGGTATGTTCATTACAAATGATGAACTTACCTTGATATATCATAGTGACCCAAAGTCCATAGTTTACATGATGATTCACTCTTGGCATTGTACATTATATGGGTTTGGGCAAATGTGTAGGGACGCACATCTATTATTGTGGGATTATTCAGAGTATTTTCAGTGACCTAAAAATCTGTGCTCTGCATATGCACTCCACTCTTCCTTCCCCTCCCACCACAACCACTGGCAAACACTGTTCTTTTTACTGTTTTGGTATTTTTTTTTAAAGGATACTGTTAAACATTATGTTAAATTAAATGAAAAAAAATTTTTTGCATTGTACTACTCCTGTATTCTAAAATTGGTTCATCTACCTGCCAACAGATGATAACCAGCCATTGTCAGACATTACATGTTTTTCTCAATTTCTTATTGCATTTCTGGAGATAGAGTTAAATACTTGAAAGAGAAATAGCCTCCTGTTTCCCTTTTCTCTACATAATTGTACCTACTCCCCGTTTCAACATGTCACATAATATCAGAAAAAGGCAGGAGGGCAGAAGAAGGAAGAGCCCTGAGTCTGCAGCCCCGGGACCCTGGGTTGGTACCCAGTTTCGCTACCTAGATTGTATGATGAGCTGCTCAAATTAACTGTATTCTCCATCAGTTTCGTCATCTGTAAAAGGGAGATGATATTATCACCTACGTTATATGGCCGTCATTAAAACTAAAACAGCTCATGTATTTAATGTGCGCAGACCCTCCTAGCACAAGTTATGCCCACAATTACAAGTACAAGATGAGGCAAATAAACACAGGACTCAGGAACAAGCTCTAACACAGAAAAACAATTTGTAAGAGTAGAAATAAGTCAGGACCCCGTTACCTTTTCCAAAAGAAGTTGGTTATTGAAGAGGGAACTGGGTCAAGGGTAGAGAAGTGTAGAGAGAACTGAGCTGTAATACAATAATCTATTTTTTGGAATTCATGAAAACTCACGTATGTTCTGGTGAACATACGGATTCCCACCTGTAACCCCTGAAAGGCTGTTGAGAAGAGTGATTGGTAGAACATTCCAAATTCTCCTCTCCAATTTCAGGGAATAAAAAATAATTTTAAGGATTTCAAACTTAGCCTTCTTTTTTTAAGTGATCAGGTTCAACTTTTGCCTAGATTGTTATCATTAATTATGGATATTGAGATTATTAGTTCAAGGTATTCTTGACTTGCCTTTTCTCTTTTTAACAAAGCACTTGTTTTTCATGACTAAAAAAGATAACATTTTGATCTCCCTCTTCTTAAATTATAGAAATTTTTAACTCATTGGAAAGATGAAAATCCTAGGAAAGGTCATTTTCAAAAATAAATCTTTTATTGACCTAAATATTTGCAGTTTTGAAAAAGAATAATGTACGAGGCCCTGTATAAGGAAATAAATGACCTATATACCAGCTACTGTTACCTATTACCTCAGTAACGGGAGGGCATTGCTAATATGTAATTGTGTATTTGAGATCATTTCTATTAATAAAAATATTAACATCTAAAAATTATGTCAAATGAGAGCATCTGTTTTAAGGATTTCATGTTTTATCAACCCTCAACCACTCCCTAACAATTCCTATATATGTATTTCTATCCTGAAACTTGTTTCCTTCTAATTTTTCCAATAACCTAAAGTGTTTTCCCTCTGTTTATCACATTTTTATCAAATTCTAAATGGCTAGAAATAAGCTGTTTGTGAGCCATTGTCTTTCTATGTGCTCTGTACCCAGTCAGTCAGTGGCCTCTGTAGTTTTCTCTGGTTCCTAGCCCTGCCTCTCCATTCCTGGTGGGAACCTAGGTCAGGCGCTTCCCATTAGAGTGCTTCCTAGCTAGCCCCCGACTTCATTTTATTAACTTTACAATGCAGCCTGTATGCTGACCCAAGATAATTCCTCTAAGGTCCTTTCTTGAACCATACTGCAGAGTTGCTCAGCACTTGGACAGTCTCTTATTTCCTGTTATATCTAATCCTCCACAGATAATAGTCTCTGGAATTAGAATGATGCAATGCCTCTGGTCATTTCCTGTTCTACCATCACTGACTCGAGTAATGATATAAAGCATAGGCTTACCCAATTGGTGCAAACTGGAAGGTGAATAGAGAAAGGAAGAAAGCCATCTCAGTAAAGCACAGTACAAATGAATGTAGAAATATGACATGTTAATATAAATGTGAAGTTAAAAAAAGATACTGCATTTTTCTTCTTTAACATTCTAAACCTTTAATATATTATTCCTCCATCTTAAAAACTGAACAATTTTTGTCCAGGGAATTAAAGAGGACTTAGCTAGGTTGGAAAAGTAATTTGTGATGTGATAAATAACACCAGATTTATTTTATGCCACTTGCTAACTGATGTTTTCCCCCATTCCTTTGCTCAAGAGGAACTCAAAGTTTCAGTGATCAGACTCTCTGGGGGATGTGCAGGGCAGAGAATTTATATCGCACATTGCTGCTTTTCCCTCCAGCTGGTTTATAAAAGGTTGAGGTTAAATTACTTTTACATTTTAAAGTTCACTTTAAAGTGCATTAACTTCCCAACATTTCTTCCCTGAAATGCTACACTAATTTGATATTTGTCCTGTATCTTTTTCCTATCTAAGCCAGACAGAAATCTGACTTGACCTAATTGTATTTTCTTTACTTTTAAACTACGTCCTTTTGGCAATTTCTGGACTCATAAATGGGAAATTTTGTCATCTTAAAAATGATTAGAAATTTTCTTTTAAATGTAGAGGCTTCTCTGACAAATATAATAATCCTTTCAAGTTTAAAATATATAGCATTAGTCATTTGTAACTTATGTAAGTAGAAAAGGTTGGAGCCTGTTTTAGTTAAGTATATGAAAAATGTACTCTCACCTTCACATAACTCAAAAATGGCTAAAGCAATTTAGTTCAAACTCTCAAACAAGTTCACCTTTCGTCCAAGTTAAAGTTTGAAAAATCTCATCTAAAATGGAATCATGCCCAGAGGAAACTATGACCTGAAAAGGAGATAAAACATTTTAAATCTTTCTTTTTTTTTTTCTTATTTAATAAGTAAAATACAATTCTTATTTAATTTAAAACATTCCATTTTTCTTGATACTTATTATTTCGATAGAAATCAGTTCCTAGTTTTTACATTTATTTGTTTTGTTGTTTGTTGGTTTGTTGATTTTGTTTTGTTTTGTTTTACCTGAGCCATGCTGCCACCTGTTGGCAGCTCAGCAGCTGCTCAGCTTGGGCCGGGAATCAAACTGGCAACCCTGATGCTCAAAGCTCACACTCTTGAGCAAGCTTTTAACCAACTGAGCCACTCAGCCAGCCACTAGTTTTCACATTTAGAGCACCTAATAGTTAAATTTTATTATAGTAAGATGAGTGAAAACATTTAATTATTCCTAGTTGAATTAATAAAATTGGAAGTTAAAGCAAAATGTATACATACTAAGTGATCCTGTAATTACTAGATATAATAAAATGCTCACTGTCTTATGTTAGTGCCAAGTTGTCTGGAAGTTTACAATTACCCAGTCGATTTGCTTACTTGGTGAATGTTTATTTGGGGGCTGTGATGTACTCAGCACTGTTAGCTGTCAACCCTATATGTAAAGGAAAAGGACACAATTTTTAGCCCTGAGGTATTTAGTTGTGAGGCAGATGTTGAGAGAGAGAGAGAGAGAGAGAGAGAGAGAGAGAGAGAGAGAGAGAGAGAGAGACAGTATGGCAAAAATAACTTCAGTGCACGGACACTCGCTGATTCTTGTCTGAGCGAGTTGGTAAGAATGGTCAGAAATATCTGACCTGGCTCTTGAAGTGTAAATACTAAGGTAGTAACATGGGGGAAAAAATCCAGACAGAAGGCAAAGCCTTTGAAATGTGGAAGATTAAGGCATGCTAAGGGTATGTGAAGAGTTTCACTGTGTCTGAAGAACTCTGTGGCTGATTTGTGAAGAGAAGTGTTGACTGAGGTTATAATGATGTAAATTTAGGTTTTTCCCAATCCTTACTCATGCATTTAGCTTTTCCCAATTCTTTACCCATGTTTTTACTTTTAGCACACTCTAAATGAGTTTGTGGTTTTGCCAGTGATATTTGGGGAGCATTTTCCTGTCCCTTTAATGGTGACCTTGGTCATGTGACTTGGGTCAATGGAATGTTAGTGGATATGACACATAGGATGAAATGTACTTTCGTGGTTGGGTTTCTTCTATTCCTGTGATTGTCATGTGAGAAACTTTCTGTAAAAAGTCTGGACCGGTCCCAAAATGGACACTCCTAGAGCCTGAGCTCAATGCTAATCTAATCAGGCAGTGGCAGCAGACACAGAAACCTCTTAGAATACATGAAAATAAAGCAGTTTTTAGCACCAGATAGTTGACTATAGAGTCAGTTCAAGGTAGTTACAAAGATATGTGAAGAAAGCAGGAAGCTCACCGGGGCTCTGTAGCAGTCTTCTGACATGTCAATAATTTTATTGTTATTGTCAGAATAGGAAATTTATCAACATTATAACTCAGAAACATAATGGAGGACGTATTGGATTAGAGAAGTCTAATGGCACAAATATTAGTTAGGATATTATCGTGGTAAATAATGGCAGAGTAGATGAAGACCTTAACTAATGCAGCAGCAGTAGAGGAATATAGCGGTTTGGGAAGGTAGACTTTCCAGTATCTCATATCGTCCAGTGTAAGGCCTAGGGAGAAGCTGGAGAAGATGAGAGTGGATTTAAGCCCGAGAGACATGGTGCGCATGGTGCTTCCATGAATTTGATAAGGAGAAAATATGTTAGAATCACTAATTTGTAGATAAGTGAAGAGATGGGAGTGAATTAGATCAACCCCTGAGAGTTTATTGTTCAGGAAGAGAAGAGGGGCATTCTGGGAAGATGGCAGTTCAAAGAGAAGATTGACTTTTTTCCATTCCCAGCCTCCATCCCCACCCATCCATCTCTCTGGAGGCAAATAGGTTTAGATACCCAAAGGCAATCAAAGCCCTGGATAGTATGAGAACTTTGTGAAGCACTTTCTGTCACTTGAGATGACTGCAAATCTGGCCCCAGAGCTTCTGAAAGTCTTAATGTTGCCTATTTAGGAAGCAGTTGATCCCAGGGAGAACTTTGCAGGCAAAGCTCGCTGGCCGTATGTGAGTTTAGCTTTGTTTTCCTGACCCTTGTGAGCTGAAGAGTAGTTGAATAAATGGGCAATTTTCCTAACCAAGGCATGAACGCACCTCAGGGTGGAGAAGTTAAATCTCAGTAGCTGAATAGAGAGCTAATAGGCTACTGCCATTCTCTTTGAGCCCAGAGTGCATGGCACAGCTTTCTGCTGCTCTCAGGATGGCTGCCAAGGAAATGTCCTAGCAGTTGAAACAGCCCCGATTAGTAAAGAAAGAAAAAACTGTCAATCCGTGTCTCGGGGAGCCAGAACAGAAAAAGAAAGAGCAGAGAGAAGAATCCTTCTAAACCTCTAAAGAAACACAGATGACAGAAAATTCTTGAAAACTACAGCTCAGGATGCTTTGCTATTGAGAAAAAAAGTTCAACAATTAATGGAGAATTGTTACAAATAGAAAATTAACAGAAAATATATCTCACAGTACAAGAATGGAAAGAGAAAAATGAACAAAACTTGATGATATACCAAGAAGATATAAATTTTAAGTATATAGAAATACCATAAAAAGAAAAAATGCACACAATAAATAGAAACCATGGAATAAAATTAATAACCTACAGAAGGAAAACAAATTCAACTCAGATATGATGCTATGAACTATTTAGTAACAAATCCAACCAGCTTGCTTATCTGACTTCCTCACTCATAATAGATTTAATAGAACTTTCAGAGTGACCAACAGGACTGCTAGTGGGAGGCACAATAGTTAATGAATAGGTGAAATTAGATGTATACTAATGTAGGGGGAGGGTGAAACCAACCTAAAACAGCTGATATATAATCTCCACCCCATATAGCTGAAATAACAGCTTCTAAATTTCCATCAGGGCCCATAACTACATCGCCACCACCCCCATACACCCACACTCAGTATGTTATCAGGTAAAGACTACTTGTATGTTAAAAAAAGATGAAAGATGAAATTAATTTACTTTAAAAGGTAAATTAATTTTCTAGTTTTGAAAATCTTTCATAGGGAATAAAATAAAACAATTTTTTTTTTTTTTACAAAAATTAAAGTGAGTCAACGTTCGTTGAGTTGTTTAGAATAAACCACTTCTTTACAAAGTGTTTCCCTAACAGTGTTCAATGAATGAGATGTGAATGAATAGGGATTTTTTTCATAATCTTTCATAGAAAAAGGGAAAACATAATTCAGGATAATTCAAAATAATATACCCACTGAAGAATCGCTTTGTCCTCTTTAAGTTTTTTTTTTTTTTTACACCTTGGTCAGTGTTTAGTGTTTAGTGTGGCTAACAATCGCCTCCTTGCATGTTCAAGGGGCACCTCTAGAGATTACAGTAAATACACTTAAGGCATTATAACCATGGATGGCTCCAGGCACGATGTTCCCTTGGGACTGCACTCGGAGAAAGGCTCGTGGCCAGTAAAGCTCCAGGAAGTCGTAGAGGCACAGTGGAGGAACAGAAGTGCCTGTGGCACCCTGGGCCCTGGGAGACATACATAGGAAGAAATAATAAAGGAGATAAGGTTCGGGGGCGGGGGAAGGTAACAGAAGAGGAAGACAAGAAATGCGGGGACAGTTCGTTTTGGGTTTGTATTAGTTTGTTTCTGAATTTTGAATTCTCAATTAAATATCCCAGGAGATGCATACCTACTTTACAAACTGCTAAGCATTTTGTCCTTTCCATTTTTTTTATGCCTCCATCGATTATTTATGACAAAGTATTATGTTAGTTCTAATCCTCAGGCTCTGTTTCAACTAAAAGAAGAAAAAAAATGGGGGGGCAGTAACAGTACATAATGTGATCACAGTATTGCTGAATGATTTGGCCAATGTATTGCTTTTTCTTGGCTCTTAGGAATTGTAATAGTGTATATGCAATTCATGTAGACCCTAGAAGTCCTCTTTCATATATATATATATATATATATATATATTTGTTGTCGTCATTTATAGTCACCTTAGTGTTGACTTATGATTATCAGCTGCTAAAGAATTTGGATTTATCCTAACTTTTGTGTGGAGCAATGCCAATTTATTTTTTGGAGGGGAATAAAGAAAAGCCAATGGTTTCTGTGATGGCCAATTAAAACAAGAAGTCCACTTTGTCTTGTTACACCTGAGTTTGTTGGGTTTTAGTGTGATTCGCTGATCAGTTCTCTCAGGTGCTTCTTTCATTGGGTGACAAATGGAAGAATATTGCAGTGTCTTGTATGACAGTTTTGCTAGTCTGTGCACAGGCTGAGTTGTCTTATGAAAAGATAACTGAAGTCAGAAGCTTTTGATATGCCTGTGGAACTTGGAAATATTCAAGGTTTATGAAACTTCAAAAGGATAGAGTAAAAAGTTTAATATTTTTAATAATAAGCAATAAGAAATGCTTTGATAAATAGGTCAATATATGGAATTTCAAAGGAGTGTTACATAATTTTGGTAAAACTAATTTTTTTTTAAAATTAAATAGTAGGTGCTGTGGAGAATGTCATAATATACACTATACTGACTCATAAATTAAAGGAGACATTTTAAAATTATGAAATAGTGTTATTAAGTTTTAAACACAAAAGAAGCTACATCTAACCTGGTATCCTGTTTTAGCACCCTAGCATGGCAGAGCATCGGATGGCTGGCATTTTGACAGTGACAGCTTGTCCTGGGGTGCGCCCACTACTAACCGTGCTAGATTGGCAGTCCTGTGATCCTGTTTCCCTGTCTTCCAGCATCATGGCCATAGGCGCTTCTATTCCAGCCCTTGCCATTTGCATCTGCACATTTTTTAGTTACTTGTGAAAAGGAAAGAAAGTAGATAATCCAGCTGGTAAGTTTTTATGTCCTCTGGGGGATCAGCTCACAGCTAACTGCAGGGTGAGCTCCACCTGGGCAGTGTGGGCAGATTTAGAAATACACCGATAAAATAAATTCTGCAGCAGTGATTAGCGAAGGGGGATGCTGTGTTTAGTGGAAGTCTAAGGTTAGGTAAGCCTGCTCTCACTCATCCTGGCAACGGATCTGCCTTGTGAACTCAATTGCATTTGTGCAATTGTGGGTGGGCAGCTGTAACATCTTTGGTATGTTTGGTCTGACTGCTAACTTGCTTAGTCCATCAAAGAAGAGAGAGCCTATCCATCCTGAGGAATAGCTTAAAGAGGTTGGGCCTAGAGGTGCAGAAAGAGTTTGGGGCAAAATTAAAAATTCAAGCCCCTGGGCCAGCCGAGTAGCTCAGTTGGTTAAGAGCTCGCTCAAGAATGCGAGCTGAGCTCTGAGCAATAGCAGTTCGATGCCCAGCCTGAGCTGAGCTGCCACTGAGCTGCCAACAGGTGGCAGAATGGCTCAGCTAAACAAACAAACAAACAAACAAACAAAATATTAGAAAGCCATAGGGAACAATCCATGTGTGTTCTTTTGCTATTAAAAAGCACTGTGACAAGGGAGAGGTGATTATGTGCTCATGACACCCTCCTAATTTGTTTCTTCAGTGAGTTTGTTCTATTAAATATAGCCTTTCATACACCTGCTACTTCTGTATTTCCATAATATGGGATAGCTGACAACATCACTGTTGAAAATGATTATAAAACATTATTCATTTTATCTGATGATTTCCAGAAGCTCCAAAAAGAAAAGATAGTTTTCGTATTCTGGACTTGGATTTCGAAACATTTCTCACCATTGTGTTTTAAAGTTTGTGGTCATGCTAGGTAGATTCCATAACTGAAAGTCAAAGAGATTGCAGGTCATGGAAAAATTGTTCCGAATGTTTGACTTCTGTCATTTACTCTCATTTCTAACAGAAATGTAATGAATGTTGCCTTGCATTATGTATATTTTTGTTTATTTTTTATGGGAAGCAGCAGTAAAGAACCACTGGGTCCCACGTTCCCAAAAATGTCCTTCCCCGTGTCCCATAAGCGGCCCGCCGACCCACAGTGGCAGCAACTACTGATTGGCCATTTAAAAGTGTCGCGAGAGTGCAGACCACAGGCCACAGCCCTGCACCGCTGTCTAATCTGTATTTGTTGATTGTCACTGCCCTGTGGCAGTCAGTTTCCTGTTTTCATTATTAATGTTGAATCCATCAGAAAACTGTGTAAAAACAAGATCCCGTTAGACTTCCTGTAATGAAGTACAAGGCTGCCATTTATGTAACATCATCATTTACAGGTACCAAGATGTAGCCTTTAGAAAAATGTCCTCTTTCTAAACATATATACATGTAGTAAGGAACCTAATGATTTTTTTTTTTTCCTACAGAGTATCTTGCAATTGCTGTGATTTTAAGCTCTGTATTATTTAAAACAGAACCTAAAATAGCACCTATAGGAGTGAGCTTATAGATTTGGCCTCTCCAAGGCCAATCAAGAGTCCTGCATTTAGGGCCAGCCGAATGGCGCCGTGGTTAAGTGCTGGCTTGGGATGCCAGCGGCCCCGGTTCGGGTCCCACATATGAGGGCCAGTGACACTGCCCTCAAAAAAAAATAATAAAAAGAGTCCTGCATTTAAATTCCATGGTAACCATGATTTAAGCATAAAGGAGTCTGACGTTGTTTGGCAACCTCGTTGTGACTAAACTGTGCCCAGCTTACCTTCTTCCATTTCACACTGAATGCACACTTTAAGAATCTGAGAAAACTTCTCTCTTCTAGCCCTGTGTGTAATCTTACATTTTAACATGTGCTCCAAGAGGTTTTAACATACTCCCTCCCAACAGGTTGACATGGGGCTGTTTGTGGGTGGTGTCCCTACATGTGTATTATTGTGATGAAGGATAATTTGTGGGTTATGAAAAAAATAGGTCAATCATTGTAACCAGGCCCAGACTCATCATGGTGCCAAGTGACAATTGCAATGAAGCTATTGCTCTGCAAGCAGACATACTCTGGTTCGTCCCCTAATAACATGTGTGCTGGCTTTTGTGTTACTGTCCCCAAACCGTAATAGTTTATTTCACATACAATAATACATCAGCAATGGTTTTCATTTCTTATTTTTAACAATTCATAGTTATATCATTTAATTGGTACATGTTTTATGGATATACATAACTTAATATTGTTTATAATCATACTCTTTATCATGTTCTAAGCATTACTGTTTTTCCTGTAGAAGGGCCTCTAGATAGCTTTTAAAAATGTAATTCTGTAATAAATGATTATGGTGGTTAAAAGGTATGTTATCCATTGAAATTATGGGGCATGGAACTAGGAAAAATAATCTTCAGCATAAAGTCATTTGCATAATTCAACGATGGTATATATGCTGATTTACATTGTATCTGATTTGTTTTTGTGCTTTTTATGTGAAGAGCTGAGTCATTGGGCATTGACTGTATATCATGTGCTATTTTAAACTTCCATTATATGGTTGGAGCAGGTTCAAGAAACATTGACAATGTAAACTATATTTTAAATCATGATATTAATTGCATATAATGCACCAAGTATAATGCTTATTATTGTGGGGAGATGCAAGAAAAATTTAGCATTGATATACTATTCTATTTTTCACTTGAAGACATACAGCATTTATTTTATAGGTGAATTTGTACTTTTCTCACAAAATGTACTATAAATAATAAAACAATTTTAAAAATTCAGAAAGCCTTTGCTGCTGAAATAGATTTATTCCAATATGACCATTTTGGTTTATATGCTTCTTGTATTAACAATATGTTTTCAAATTCTTTTCTTAATTAAATGTTAAGCCTCAAATATTATAGCAGGATCTAGAGCTACGACTATATGAAAATTGAAGTTTGATGTTAAATGCTTAGTAAAATATTGAAATAAGAATTAATGATTATCAGAAAAAGAAGTAAATGGTAAGGATATCTTTAAATTCAATAGTCTCATTTGAAAGAAACAAATTATATATTTATGTAATTTTTAATTATTAATCCAAATTTTAATACATTATCATATATCATATATGATTATATACAATTGATATCAGATGATATAGTTATATATACTTAATTATATATAATATCTAAAATATATATTTACATATATAAAATTATATATTTTAGCATCATCATATAATAGAATTAGCATATAATTAATTTTAACATAATTTATATGTAGCTGTATATACCTATAACTGTATATCAATTATGTGTGTGTATATATATATATATATATATATATACACACACATATCAACATTTTCTAAAGCTTTTCATTAGTTTGATAGTTTTACAGTTTTAAATGTTCATATGTGTAGAAACAAGCATACTGTTTTTGGACATAATAGAAACTAATCAACACTTGTATTTCATTTCTTAGAAATCTAGTGTAGAGTGATGTAAGAATGTGTGGGAATTTATATTTCCAAGCATTAATAAATTAATACTAGGAATAAAAGCCAGTTAATTTGGCCTTCAATCAAAATATATTAACAAGCACATTTATAGCCGTATTTATTGTTCATGAGAATGACCCAAGATACTAAACCATATAATTGACTTTTCTATCAGCCTAGACCCATTAAATTGTACTCTGCTGTAACTTGATTGCAAGAGAGAAGAAACACAGACAGAATGAATGGGAATGAATCAGATTGATCAAGACAAGCAAAGCTTCCAAACCTTAAGCCTAGAGATTGGAAAGCCAGTGTGATTTTTTTTTTTTTTTGAGGACAGCCACTGGCCCTCATATCTGGGATCCGAACCGGGGCCGCTGGCTTCCGAAGCCAGCGCCCAACCACTGTGCCACGCGGCCGGCCCAGGAAAGCCAGTGTGATTTTTGAGTGAGTGTTTGGTTGATAAGTCAGGAAGTCCAGTCCCAGTTCCAGCCCTCACTTCCCTGACGTGATGCACGTGATGCCAGCCTAGCTGAGCACCCTCCCTGGGCTCCCCGCGCCCATCTGTGTAATGAGATAGGAGGCTGGGTGATGTCTGAGGCCATGGAGAGCCCTACCAGTTGACACAGGCTGGAGCTTCTGCACTTTCTTCAAGGAGCTCTCAAAGGTTAATACGTTAGCTAAGGCGTTCTTTTGTATGAAGATTTCTAACTAACAATAAAATAGGCATCCGTTCAGTTCCCCATTCCTGCCACACGTCAGGTACTGTGTACAATTGTGAATAAGGGAAGTTTTGGTTAAATAAGGAAAGAACTATAATGTAAACAGATGATTACAAAGTAATTTTAGAATTGCCATAATGAAACATAAAGAAAACTTTGTGGTAAGATAAATGAGAAAGACATTAAAATATCAGGAGGGTTTTAATCCCCTAATTCTCAGTGTATTTACTGCCTGGCCCACAGCGTGTGCCTGAGTCACTTACGTGGTTCTCTGGGCGGGACAGGATGGCCGCAGTGGGCGGGAGTTGGGGCTTCCCCAGGTCAGGTGGACTGTGAGATTCCCCCAGGAAATCAGCTTCTGCTTTCCCACTTTCCCCTGAGGGCAGGCAGAGGCCTTGAGGAGAACGAGTGCTGTGAAATATTTAAAAATAAGTTCTTTTCCCTCTATGGGAAGCAAGATGGGATTTTTCTTCAGTATTTTCTGTGACAACCTGGTTGAACTCTTAGAGATAGTTTCCAAAATGTTGAGTTGTTTCTCCTGGAGTTTGTCTACTAGACTTCCTCACACTGACCCTCCAGCAATCTGGCAGTTACGTGTCAGGTTTGGGGTTCACGCAGTGGGTCCCGCTGTTGAGTGTCTGCTCCTGGAAGCCAGGACTTCCAGTGTTCGCTTGGCAGTATAGGGGCAATGGTTGCCGTGTGTCCTCCCTTCTCCTGTGGACTCCAGAAGATGTCAATTTTCAGTCTGTTCCGGTCTTTACTTGTAGGAACAAGTGGCAACTTCTAAGCTCCTTACATGAGGGACCGGAAGCCAGAAGTTTGCTAAGATTTCTTTATGTATTCTGGATATGAGCCGTTCATTGCATATCTGAATTACAGTTATGTTAACAGCTATTTTTAATAAAGAATTAGGAAAATGAATGACTTGAACAATTTATGCAATAATACAGCTTTATTTCTGTTAAAATAACCAGTCGTTACATGAAATGAGGACACTTGTTAACACATTACAAATACAATGTGGACCAAATAGGGCTGGTGTCCTCTAGTGTAGTGTTATTCTTCACAAACATGCCAAAAAATGTTTTTACAGTGTGTTAGGTGATTAAAGAACAGAAAGATTACTTCTGGAAGAAAGAACATTTGAAATAGACTACATGGTAGGGCATTTTCAGAGAAATATGGGCAAAATGTGGGCCAAGTTACAGAATGTGGGCAGAACTGGTAATGCAGTTTTTCCAGAAGGAGGCACTAATAACGCGTAGCACTGCTCACCCCACCCCAACCCCCAGCCTAGACGCTTTCCTCTTGATACGAGTACAGTATAGCGTAGGCAAAATGTCTTCGTAAATATTGACATTTGTATTATTTAGGGAAGATGTCAGTCTCTCAAAGAGACAGTTGAACCCAGAAGAAAGTCCTCAGGCCCTTTCACTGAGCATAATTCAGAAAGGTCTCCATGGTACTTGGCAGTATTCCAGCGTTCCATACACATGATCAATGCTGATGTAGCATTATTCAAAAGCTGCTTTGCTATAAACTACTGTTATTCGGAAGCACATGACAATTTGGTGCCGTGAACAAAGGATGGTCCTGAGCATCACTTGTTTCTAGTCTCAGACATTTTCATGTCTGATCAAAGGATGAGAACAAGTATATAAAAAGGGGCCAGGCAATAGGCATTGTTCCCCTGGGCAGTAATTTATTTCATTGCTGGAATTTCCAACATGAGCATTTATGACTTTCAAGATTAAAAACGTCAGGTTGAAACAAACAATACTGCCATTCCATATTTTTTCTTATCATATGATCAATAAATAGTTCACAGATGAGAAGTTATTGTGTTGGGGGATAGATACATTCATGGGTTTTTTGGTTTGTTTGTTTGTAATTTAAGTAGTAAAAAGATTTCTTCCTCTTGATTTCAGATACAGTTTCTAGGAATATTGCAAGCTTTTAAAACATGTGTATTTACAGGTTTACAATAAAAGAGATACTATCCATACAATTACACATTTTTTTAATTGTTAATAAGCAATAATCAGTTCAGTGAAAATGGTGAACTATTTTTTTTTAAAAAGCCTAGAGCAATAGCAGTATCATAGAGCTATAGATAATGTACTCATGTGTGTTGCATAAGTTTACATTGTGTATATACATTTTCTCTCAACATGAGTAAAGATTTTTTTCTATAATCATAGCCTTTTCATAGACTCCTTGATTGTCTTCTATACCAGAGTTTGGGAGGCTTCCTGTTTTTATTGTTGTTACTGTTCTTTTATTCTTTTCTACCCTGCATAACTCAACTACCTATTTTTTTTCCTGTAGCTATGTTTTTGGTTTATTCTTATAGATTATTTTTAATACATTGTGATCTATTTACATATTGATGTGACTGTGGACATAAATTGTGCCTAGTCTGGTTCAAGTATGTGCTTAATTTAGGATGATTTAAAATGCAGACATCCTTTCTCTGTTTACAAAGAAAAATGTTAGCATCAGCACTAATATCAGAAGAAGTATTAAGATCTTACAACCTTGATTGAGAGGCGGACTGTGGATAGTTTCAATAAGTTCACACTAGATTTATTATTGTTCCTTTGCTTTTTAATAGCAAGCATATAATCATACTCTGCATTTACTTTGGAATAATTACTGTGGTTCATGATGCAGCCTCATTGCTTCATATCTTATTGTTATCACTTAGGCTACAAACCTCCATTGCCTTTCGCTCCATACACAGTGTATATTTTCAGTGTCTCATAATCTTGCCAGTTCTAATTGCTTTTATAGTCCATTTTCATAAGATAAATCTTATTGCAGCTGCGTAATTCAGCCGTTCATCATCTCAGTAATGGCCTCAATGTCTTTCTTGGTTTGGTTTTCCCATCACACTGACCCCTTCTCTTTCCCTTAATCAACACCCATGGGTTTACACAAGACCCTAATAGGTGCCATGATACTTTGGTGAACAAATAGTAATGTCCCCACACACTGTGGGGCTTGCATTCTAATGAGAAGTGTCAACGGTAATCGTGATAAATGAGTAAATTGTACAGCATGGTAGAAGATGATATCGACTGTGGGAAAAGTAGAACAAGGGGAAGGAGAGAAGGAAACAGTATTGGTTGGAAGAAGGACGTATGAGGAGCTGCGTTCATTTAAAGTAGCTTAGTCCAAGCGGTCCTCGGGGAGGAAAGTGAAGGAGTGACCTTAGAAATACTTTAAGGGTGACGTCTCCAGGTACAGGGGCAGCAAGTCACTAACTGTGAAACTGTTAGGATAACTGACTAATGTGCCTGAGGAACAGCACAGAGGCCGTGTGATGGGCAGAGGCGATGGGGAAGACAGAGGACAGGTGAGTCCGGAGAGGGAACCGGGAGACAGACAACATGATGGTTTTCAGTCCTAGAAAGAAAGCGCCCTGGCTGTTACCCTGAGTGACATGGGAGGCCGTTGTGGCATTGTGAATGGTGTGGTGAAATGACCTGAATATTCTTATTCAACACTGAGAAGAGAATGTCTTAGTAAAACACAAAGATTGTTAAAAAATCCTTTAAAAATATGCTTGATTTTTTTTTAAATGTCCTTGATATAAATTTCCAGTCTCACATAATTGAAAACTCCTCCTCATCTCCTGACACTATCCTTCCCTAGGAACCCATGGAAAAATCAGTCTACGATCTGGGATTCCATAATTAAGTGCTAAGTCTGTACAGAAATGGTAACATAATAAGCATGGCAATCATGAAGGAATACGTCCTGTGGCTGTTCAGGCATTGGCCTAAGCTGGAGGATGACATCCAGAGAAGGTGGGATGTGGAGGAGGATGTTAAGTGAGAAAGAATTAGAATTGAGAGTGTCCACTGGGACAGCCAGATAAGCTACCTGCTGGGCAGACAGGTGCCACACAGAAGAGTTTGGACTTTGATGCCCCCATAAAAGAGGCGACATTGGTAGATTTTTAAAGTAGAAGAATAAAGTAATAAAATCAGTTTTTAGACGGGAGCCTGGTAGATGGTTCTGATTTATTGAGGAAAAATAAACAAACAAAAAACAATTCTCATATGCGTCAAAACTTGCTCTCTACCTAAAGAAGCACACCCTCATCTTATCTCGGACTGTCAGTCACCTTACGTGAGTGATGCTTTTGACCCAAGAAGGCATCCGTTATTTCCCCAGAAGATGTATGGCGGGCCCCAGGGAGGAAAATGGAATGAAAAGCTAAGGGAATTCTGTTTCTTCTGTCTGCTTACGTGTGTGTGGTGTGTGTGGTACTGCTGTGTATAGATCCTAGACCTTTCAGTGCTGTTTCCTGTCAAACGTGGGACAGCTACACTGAACAGAGGAACATGGTAAAGTCTGATTTATATAATCAAGTCAATGTTTTTTTTCACCAGGTAACAGAAACACGAACAGGTCCTCTTGGCTGCAGTAACTATGACAACCTAGATTCTGTCAGTTCTGTTCTGGTTCAGAGTCCTGAGAATAAGATTCAATTGCAAGGTATGTAGGCAAATGTTCATGAATTCTCTATCAGTTATCCAGCTGTGATTACTTTCTCCTTTTCTCCTTCTCATCCTCTTCCTCCTCTTTCTTCTTTTTTTTGTTTTTTAAAGCCACATGTGCAGCACTGGGCTGTTAAAATTCTCATAAAAGGCTAATTTCCTAATTTTTAACTGATATGAACATTCTAGATCAGATGAAGAAAATGTCCAAATTCAATTTACTTTTTAAATTATGTAATCTTTAGCAATTGGAGATTTATCATGATAACATTTTACTTCCATGCACCAATCGTTGTTTCAATAAGTAGCAGTTTTTTCATATATCTGCAAAATATAATCGAATATGGCTGTTAAGGCTGCATTTGTCTTCTGACAAATAGGAATGCACCTGAGATTATACTAACAAAATTTTGATATTTATGTTATTTTCACTGTAAAGATAAATTATATGATGACTGGTGATAACATACCATCTTTTTCTATTACTATGTTTTGAGATAATTTAATAGAGAATTTTTTTAAATAATAACTTTTAAGTATATATTGTCTCCAAAATGATTATCTGTGTGCATATTACTCAATTCATACAGGCAGGAAAAGGTTATGATTAAACATGTTTAAGTATGTACTAGTTGGAATAAATTCAGTAAAGACTTTGTGATGACTGGTCAAAGAAATAATTTTAAGCTGTTCTTTTCTAGTCTACCTTTATTAATTGCATAAGTTAGAGCTGTATTTACAATATTCAGTTTTACATAAAAATGACTAAAGGTTTCAGAAATTCTGCTATTTTTCCTCAACTTTTCAACCTTGAAAAATGTAGCACCATTGGGCTGTTTAAATTTACCCAAAATAATAAATGAATGTCATTCATTTTGAATTGTATAAAAATTGCAAGGGAAGTACTTCACAATTGTAAACTTTAAATGCTGCACAATAGATCATTATCAATTTTAGATTTCAAGTTACTGAAATATTTTCTCTAAGTAGAAATATAGTCTACCGGGCCGGCCAAGTGGCGCGCGATGGTTCAACGCTGGCTTGGGATGCCAGCGGCCCCTGTTCAGGTCCCACATATGAGGACCAGTGACACTGACCTCAAAAAAAAATAAATAAATAAAAATTTAAAAAAAAAGAAATATAATCTGCCAATATTACTTGTAATTGTACTGCATACTCCTTTTTTTAAATATATGGGATTTTTTCCCATTAGAGTAAAAACTTTCATTGAAAAGGACAAATAATGTTTCTATCAAATATGCTTATTTCAATTGATTTATTATGAAAATGTATTGAACATAATTTATTGATTTTATTGTTTGTTAATCACTGTTGTGTTCAGTTTTCTGAATGTTACAAACACAGAACTTCAGCACTTTATCTGTCTTCAAAAAAAATTAACACAAGGAATAAATGAAGCAACACTTCCCTTGTGTCTAACTATGTTTCTACTCTTTGTAATTTATGTGAGTAATTTCTGCATCTGTTGCATCTTTTTCTATTTGCCAAGTTTGTGTGTTCAATTGTCTATTGCAACTTTATTTGTACACCTGTGGTACAAAGACCTTTCCAAAGGTAATCTTAGGAAATCATTATCAAGACCACCAACTTCTCATGGACTCTTTCTTAAATTTCATCTGTATATACTTATAGTCTGAGTATCATGTTGGTTCACCTTTTCAATCTCACCTTTAATAGCAGCCCTTTCCTTCTCCACTTTAAAAAAGGAATACAAAGCATTCGCTAATCCCGAATCAATCTTATCATAAATATATTTCTTTCAAGGTTATAAAAAATAATGGGTTACTTTATGTGGCATTTGGAAAAACTAGTGTCTCTAAATAATATTCTATTGAGGTACCACCATAGGCTTTCGAGTCTTCAATAGTTATTTAGTTAGTTGGTAGGATGGATGGATGGATGGATGGATGGATGGGTGGATGGATGGATGGATGGATGGATGGATGGATGGATGGATGGATGGATATACATAGACAGAGATAATATAGAGATAGATACATACATATTTGCATACACACATGCATATGTGTGTGTGTGTGTGTGTGTGTGTGTGTGTGTGTTGTGTTTTGATTTTTAAGCACAAAGTGAAGTATTAGAATCTGTGTTTGGCCCTCCGGGGATCTTTTTCAATCAGATATATTATCGGCAGGAGTCTGAAATTAAGACAGTTTTTCAGTATTGACCTTCTTCTTCCAAGAGCTTTCTCTTGTAGAAGAAAATAAATTGCTCCTGAAGTAGAATTTTATCAGAACAAAGTTTCAATATGAATTATTAAAGGTAATAACATTAGGCAACAAATTAAGAACAAAACTTTATGACTTACGTGTCTATATTAGAATTAATGTTCAGAGATGAGATGTCAACAGGCTGCACAGAACATATTAATTTTGACTGAAAACAAGTGAAATTAAATATTTCCTGGCAGTGAGAAAGGTAGATTTACTTGCTTGCTTGACCTTGAGACCTGGTTTTGCTAATTATGTTAAAAAGCAGACATTTTTCAAAAATTGAAAGCTGTATCTACAACTCCAAATTATTGATGAAAATATATGACAAAAAAATATTCATAAGAATTACTTTTAATTACTTGAAACTAATAATATTCCAATATTTCTTTTTTTGTTTTTGAGGGCCGTGTCACTGGCCCTCATATGTGGGACCCAAATTGGGGCCACTGGCTTCCCAAGCCAGTGCTTAACCACCGCGCCACTCGGCCGGCCCAATATTCCAATATTTTTATTGCTTTATGAATTTAACTCATCAAACAAGGTAACTGTGAGTCAAAGGTTAAGAAGAGTAGTTAGAAGTAATTTATGAAGTCTTGGTAGTAACCTTTTGGTAAAATTCCCAGAAATCAAGAAAGTGAATGATCTATATGACTAAGGAAAATATACTTTTTTAGATAAGTTGGTTCCTAATGTTTGTTTTATGAAAATTGATACAGGACTTGGTTGTCAGCACATGGAAGATGTAATTTGTAATGATGGATCACTGTGCAATATTTTTGCTTATAATAAAAACTTAAGATATTACATCATAAAACTATTTTGTTTTCTACTTTGTTTATGTATTAATATATTTGAATACATTTTCTCAGCTTATAAATATAAAAAATGAAAAGTAGGGAAATAATTTATATTAAAGTATTCAATTTGTATATTATAAAGTATATTAATTTGTATTTCTAGCAAAATATGCATAAACTAATTAACAACATGAATGAAGAAGCAGTGAAGAGTACTGGCCAGCTGGTCATTTTCACTTAGTTGCTGTCTTGTGAGATACAAGTTACAATTTTCTTGACATCTCATGAATTTCATAAAATCTAATATTTTATCAAAATAATATTGATTCACCAAATAGTGCTTCTTTCCTTTGTCTTATCATTCTGTGATTCCAATTACGTGTACTTTTAGAGTTTTGGTCATGATCTGTATATCTTTTATATTGTCTTTGGTATTTTGTATCTTTTGCTTTTTTATTCTGTGTTCAATATTTTTTTCTGACGTATTCCAGTTTGCTAATTATCTATTCAGCTGTGTCTAATCTACAGTTAAATCCACTAATTACAGTTTAACTCTAATTTATATATTTTTATTTGCAGTGTTTCCATCTGATTATCACTTATAATTTCCATGTCTCTGTCAAAATTGACTACTTTGCCATTTAATTTTTGATCAGTTCCTTGAAATTAATTTATAATTTATGTTTGATAGACTCTAGCTTTCCTTGGTATTGTATATGCTCATTAAAATTTTTATCGAATTCTGATGCTTTACATGCAAATTTGTACAAGTTATTTAAAATTCATGATGATATTTTCTTTCTACAGAGATTTACTTTAGTTTCCAATATATTTTTAACTGAGCCATTTGGAAGTATACTTTAGCTCTGGTAAATGAAGTCTGGTTGTTGTTTTTACTTACTAATTGGGTATACAGCCCTCTGGATTACAAGAGGAATTTAGTATCTTTATCATGACTGGTTCAAAACATCAATATTGGCTTTGCTAACTGGGCAAAACTTTAAGATAAAAGCTCTGCCCAAACTGTGGCTCACTACTCAGGGGTTCTTTTCCTTGCAGGTTAGCCCCAGAAATCCTCACTAGTATTGACATTTGGGTCCTATCAAACAGATTATTTCTAATATTTTCTCCAGATTTTTGATTGTTGCTATTGAGAAGGTTGTTTGAAAAAAAAAAAAAAAAATCTCGGGCCGTCCAAGTGACGCATTGGTTAGGAGCTGGCTTGGGCCGCCAGCTCTGAGCAGCAGGGCCCCAGTTCGGATCCCACATATGAGGGCCAGTGACACTGCCCTCTACAGCTGAGATTGTGAACAACAGCTCCACCTGGAGCTGGGCTGTGCGAGCCCCGGCGACGGTGTAGGCTACAGCCCCTGCTGCCATGGGCTGCCATAGGCTACAGTGAGCTGCCAGCAGCCGGTGTGAGCTGTGAAGAGCCGCTGCGAGTGGCCGTCCAGAGGCCAGCGACCGATCTGCCTCTCCCGGGAAGAGCGCAATGATGATACCAACATGGGCCAGTGAAGCAACGTCCTCCATAACTAGACTGAAGAACAAAAGGACAGCAACCTGACTGTTCCCCTCCCCCAATTCCACAATAAAATCTTAAAAAAATAAGATCTAGTCTCGAGTGCTCGATTTCCCCCACATTTCATTCTGTGGCTTCAACTTGCAGCTCTTCCCCAGCCCCACACATTAGCCTCTTGCACTCGGAACACAGCTTCTTTAAGTGTGGTCAGTACCAAGGAGACCGTCTCTAATTACAGTCTTATCAGTATGCTTACTCTATTGTTTCTGTACGTTAAAAAAAAGGCTTTAGCTCAGCCTCCAGTCACTCTTGAGTTGTCTACCAAGGCCCTCCAAGTGATCTCCCTGGGTATTCATTATTCTTTATATACCATGGGTGCCAAAAAAGTTTATACACACAACTTGTATTCCTCTTTTATTGGTATATATTATTACAATTTTAATACAGTTTTTTTTCCTTTCTTAAAATGTGCATACATTTTTCTGGCATCCTTTTGGCACTCTCTGTTTGTGGTCTTGTTCTTTAATTAGAAAGTCTTTTGTGGTCTGTTCTCAGACATCTTTCCCCCAAAATCTTTATTTTTAGTGTGGTTTTACAGAATGTCAGTTTCCTTCTTTTAGTGATATATGGATAGCTAGCTTGATAGATAAAGACAATTATCGCAGAAATACTTGCATGTCTAAAACTGAACTCATCATTTCTTGCCACTAATCATTCCTTCTCAGATTACTGCCCCAGCCTTCTCTATTTCTGCAAAAGCACTCATCTTTGCAGATTGGAAGTTATAATGCAATTACTTGGCTTATGACATTGTTAATGTTCCATAAATTCTTTGAATTTTTTATTTTTGTAAAATTAAGGTTGAGAGAGATCAGTGGCTTCTAGACATCATTCTACACATTTACAGTTTCCTAAAATATTTTATTAAGTGTATGCGGATTCCTGAGTCTCATTATCACAGACTCTGACTAGCCTGTTTTTGACATGGAATAGGGGTGTTTTCAGATAAACTCCTTAGATATTTCTGAAGTAATTGGGGGACCTATAGGACTAGTCATGTAACAGTATTTCTTGCTTTATCATTTTACTCTTCTAAGTTGTTTGACATATCTCACCTGCCTTATATCATACAAAATAGTTTGTTAGATTCTCATTCTTCTTCTCCTATCACGTAAATTCCCTCTCCATCACCTCTTTCTCAGTTTATATATTTTTAGTATTTTATATAAACTAATCTTTTTAAGAAAAATATATTCTACTTCCAACTAAGTACCTTTCAGAATATCCTGCATGATTAAGTAACATTTGAATATAATTTAATTAATTCCACTTCATTCACTCTGATACAGAAACCCCAATAACATTATTCTAAATTTATTTTTCTAAGCAGCTTAGTCATTGCATTCTTATAGTCCATGTGCATTGAAGCAATACTACTACTTGCTATTTTAAATATGTATATGACAGTTAATTTGTGTATGATGTTATTAATGTATAATTCTTTGTCACAAAAGACCTATGTCTTAATTTTGACAACTGTCCATATATCAAATAATGTTTGAGTCTTTTTCATGGAAAGTTTATTAATCTTATGAACCTAATATAGCTTACCCAATTAATTATCCCTAGTTAATTATATGTATCCCAATTATAGTAGTTATTAAGTACTATTGTATGAAATTATTATACAGTTACTTCCTTTATTTGTCCTAATTATATTGCACATATCTTCAGGGCTAGGATATGTCTTTGTCATCTTCATATTTATACTTTACCTAACAGTTCTCTTCCAAATAGGAGACATTCAATAAATGTTGTTTGAGGTGAAATAAAAATGAATAATAAAGTGACTATATAAGTTCTAAGATTCCTGACCAATATATGGGAGAGTTAATCTGAAAGAAACAAATCTATTTGGCAAGATATTGGTAAAGGAGATTTTCTTCCTAAATGCCAATTCATGATTTTTAAAATGATCTCAAAGATAATGTTCAAAGGTCAAAAGCTGATTTTATTTTTTGTTAGAAAACATATAAAAGCTGCAAAAATCCAATTTTTCAGTAAATAGCAATTATGTATTGGCCAAATTTTCCTTTATACTTATTTTTATCTACTGATTATTTGGCTCCTTTATTAAATTTTCCTGTGTAGCAAGAAACACTGAAATAGAAACTATATTTTTCTTGAGATATCATAATAAATAATTAACTAGTAGAGACCCCCAAATATTAATTTTGTAATCTTATTCTCACTTTTCCCATTTTCCTAAGAGAGAGCAACTTTATTAGATGTGCATGTGGAAAAGCAATGGACTGTATCACATGGTGAGGAAGTGAACTCTGAACTACTCACTCAGTCCATTTGCTTCCCTGTGGTCGGAATTAGAGATCACTCCTAAACAACAGTCATACAAGTTATATGTTGTCAATGGCATGAGATAGACATTACCGGCAACCTTCCATAACCCCTTTACCAATGCCACAAATCATTGGATTAGGTATTTATGTAGATGTAGGCTGATAGTCTGAAAGTAAAATGAATATGTTGACAACTGTTTGCAATCAAGGAGTGTAAAATAAACACATACATCTCTTTTCAAATATAGACAGGCTCTAGCTACATCATGTAAAAATCAGCAAATACTCTGATCAAATAAGTCAAAGAGCCAATCAAGTAAGTTTAAAAAATAAAATCTGATAGTCTGAGGGATTAAAGAGGTCTATAATTTCTGGGATTGCTGAACAGTGCATGGAGTCAGCACATGCTGAACAGAATTATAAATATTTGCAATTTTGTAGGCTTAAATAATTTTCTAATGATAGTGTTAAATACACATCAATTCATAACTTGATATACTAAACTTTTGATCTTGTTAAATATTGTAAATATGCATTAACCTTTTTCTCGTATCAATATAAATCTATTTGCTTTGTTTGTTCTCTCAGGGCTGCAGGTGCTTCTTCCAGACTATCTTCAGGAGCGTTTTGTGCAAGCAGCTTTGAGCTATATCGCTTGCAATTCAGAAGGAGAATTCATCTGCAAGGACAATGACTGCTGGTGTCAGTGTGGGCCCCGATTCCCAGAGTGTAACTGCCCTTCCATGGACATCCAAGCCATGGAAGAGAATCTCCTTCGAATAACCGAAACCTGGAAAGCCTACAACACTGACTTTGAGGACTCAGGTAAGACACACATTTTAATATAACAGCGCTTTGAAACTGTGCAACAAAATAACGATATTGAAAAGACCATTCTGCCCTTCCCGAAGAAACTATTGCATACTTGGAAGGGATTTTATTTAATTTTTTGTTATTCTTTCAAATAGTTGCGTGTATGGCTTTCATTACTGGCTATTCAGTGTTTGATTGACAGCATGTATGGTGTTTGTGTATCACTGTGTCTGCTCGCACTACAACCTAGTTTGCTCTTGACCTGATATGTTCGTCCTCAACCAAGAAAGGCCTTGCCTTTCTCACTCCAAGCACTTACCATGGGATGCCTCTGACACCTCTCTGGACTTTTCCAGTGGCCCCCAAGTTTTCCTCGTGAGGCCAGATGCAGGAAGCAGGTATCCTGTACCTTCTTTATGTTAACACGAATCTCATGGATGCATACCTTCACTTAACTACTTACGTTTTGATCCAGTTTATATCAGTTTTGATTGGACAGTGTTTCTGGGTTTTGATTTTTGCTGTTTCTGAATGTTCATGAGTGTTTTCCATATTTATTCTCATTGACTGCATAACCTGTCATAACCATCATTTCGTAAAGCATTGAGCTTTAAGGAAAGATTAAGGATGCCTCAATAGAAAATTACAAATACTGGTAAGAACATGTAATAAGTCATGATGAAAAATAAGAAAAATCCCCAAAGGGTGGTGAGTAAAATTAGGTAGGATTTAGTCAAAACTGTTGGACACGACTTACTTTCAGAGGAAAAAAGAGGTTTTAACTCTCAGTAGGTCAGATGTATCTGCTGGAATGTTATTGGTGACTCATTTAACCAAACATACTTAAAAAGTGATAACAAAATTCAACATCCATTCACGATAGACACAACAAATTAGGCAAAGAAGCAACATTTCTCAACATAATAAAGGCCATATATGACAAGCTCGCAGCTAACTTCAGGTAAAAAAAACAAAACATAGCTGATTGTTTCAGCACAGCATCACCCTTTTGTGGAATAGAGCCACCAAATTAGAGAACAAAAGGATCAGTGAATAGATTGGGGTAGAGTTAATAGAGTTAGGTTTTCTTAAGGTATATTTTGACAAAAAAATAGTGCATAATAAGTAACCATCCTCAATGTTAATAATAATTTTGTCTATATACAAATAAAAGAATTATTATTATATTTATGGAAACAGGAAACACTGTCCAGAATCAAAGATCCTTGTCTCCTTGACATTGTTAGGAAGCCTAATTTATTTGTAATCTCAAGTTTTTCTTTCTAATTTTCTCAATGGAATACTCAAAAAAATCATGTAATAAACATCTAACATGTTCTATGTCTATAAAACCATCTGATGTTCTAAAATAATGATGGAATACACCACTGTTAGGTAAATTACAGTATACGGTAGTCTCCCTAGGGTTAAAGTTTTAAAAATAATAAGTTATAATAGGTTAGACCAGGGAATGATCTGAACTCCCTAGCCCCCGCCCGCCCCCACCCCCAGTATTTAAAATAGTTACAGAGGAGTGCTACTCATTTTACTTTGCCTTGAAAAAAAATTATATATATATATATATTTTTTTTTTATTCACCAAATGAGAATTTGGGCTTTGCCTCCTGGTAGATGTAGATGTAGTATATTGAATTTGGCTAACTCTTGTATTGATAGTAATTAGAAAGGTGACTATTGTCTTAATTATATTTTTAAAGACATGATAGATAATAAAAGCAGCAAAAACAAATCCTAAATGGACAAAATTCCTGAAAAGAGATATAAGCTGGGAATTCACAGCTTCCTTCCTTCCTTCCTTCCTTCCTTCCTTCCTTCCTTCCTTCCTTCCTTCCTTCCTTCTCTATTTTTTAATTGGTTTAATTCTGTGAATATTTGCCAATTCTTGGTTTAGTCTAGAAGCTAAGGAATGTGCATATTCCCAGGCAAAAATGGCTCATAGGAGAAAGCAAAATCAGCAAATTTTTAGAGATTGTGGAGACTGAGTGACAAATTTCCTGACTCAATAAGCCTAAAATAGTTCAGTTTTACCACAAAATATTTGCTGGATTTTAGATAATGCTAGATACTAAGCCTTTGAAAGCAGATTGAAGTTTACCACAGACTTTTAGGTGCCTAAAAAATGAAAAAAATAAAAACTCTGTAGAGGGAGGAACTTGAAAATAAAATAGGCAAGGATAGAAAACCCTGGAGAGAATGATGAATTGACACTGAGTTTCTACAAGTGTTCCCTCGCCCCTCCAGGGGTACATTTATCAATTCAAAGCAGAGTTAGAAGGTGAGAATCTAGGATTAGCACCTAGAAAATGTTGCTATTCCAGGACAGAGGGGGAAATTTTTTTTTTTCAGCCACCGTAGATTGAATTGAGAAAAATGGAGTTTAATGGGGCTTTAAATGCACAAACTGTCTCCTCTTTAAGACATTTGCTTCACTTTGAATTTACGTGTGGCCAATGACTAAAGAGATCCAACGAAACACTCTGAATGGTAGAATTGACTCTTCCACAGTGTTACAGGCCTGAAGTGGGAGATGCTCACACCATAAGCATCTGAAGGCCACACCACAAGAACAGGTGAGAATGAGAGGTCGGCTGAGTCCTATGTAATCATAACCCAACTCTGATTATAGCCAAATCCTCACCTAAGGGGTAGATTCTAGAAAGATCAACTGTAGCCAGCGTGAGCGGCTGGCAGCCAGTGTGAGCTAATGGCAGACGATGTGAGCTGCCAAGAGCCACTGTGAGTGGCCGTCCAGAGGCCGGCAACCGATCTGCCTCACCCGAGAAGAGTGCAATGATGATACCAACATGGACCAGTGAAGCAACCAGACTGAAGAACAAAAAGACAACAACTTGTCTGTTCCCCTCCCCCAATTCCCCAACGCTGTTCCCCTCCCCCAATTCCCCAATTAAAAAAATCTTTAAAAAAAATAAAAGAAAAGAAAAATGAAAAGATCAACTGCTTATGTAGTGTCTGTTAACTATGAACAGGGTGACCTCTTGAGGATGAAATCATTTGCTCAAACCTCCGCAGTCATTTTTATATAAATGATGGACCCTAACTTACAACATATATGACCAGACAAGGACTTATGGCCAATACCAAAGAAAAAGGAAACCAAATGGAAGATGATCCTGATGTTGAAATTAGTAGGAAAGATGTTCAGATGGGTATTATTAAAATGTGAAAAAAATAATGAAAGGAAGGATGAAGTAGATGAAGATATTGAAAAGTTTGGAATGTATGATACTGGACTACTCTAAAATAAGACAGTCAAGTAGAAAATGGGAAAAATCTGGGAAAGGGTTGGGTTGTCTTTTCAATAAATTGTGTTGGGTCAGATCTAATTTCACTGTAGTGGTTACTTTATGAAATATATTTTTCTCATTACATTAAATATTCAAAATATAAGACCAATACTGTAGCACTGGGTAAAATCATCATTATCATCATCATAATCATCATAATAATAGAAGACTACTGCTTTTTACTAGAGACATATAAGTACAGATAAGTTGAGGTTAAGGAGGGGAAATATGTACTGCAAACCTTAGTGAAAAATTACTGAATTGTAAAGCAAGATACATTAATTGAAATAAAAATATTCCATAATAACGAATCCAACAATAATATATATCATAATTATTAATTTATATGAATCAAACCACACCCATTAAAAAGGCAGCTAAGACTTTATTAAGACTATTGTGATGGAGAGAGACTTACGATAGAGACTTACAATTGAACACAACTCCGCTGAAACAAACCGCAGGAGGTTTTTCCAAACACTAGGATGATTAGCTCCTGGAAAGTACTAGAGGACCTTTGCAGGCAGGGTGGTCAGTGTGATTGGGCATCTGTGTTTGCTAATTGTCCCTCATTGAAGCCAGTCTCCTACCTTCCCACAGAGACTGGGAGATAAGTGTGCCATCTCCTTTTCCTTTGATGCTGACATTTCAAGCAGATGGCTCCCAGGTCCTTGAGAAAGACATTTCCACTAGAATATTTTTACCTTAAAGGGACAGAGAAGGAATTTCCCATTGCAAGTTGCCTGAAGAAAAGGGAGACCAGGGACCTATAGTCAGGAATAATTCTGTTTAGAGTTTAGTCAAGATGAGGGGAACTTCAGGTCCTTTGGTTAATACCCAGTAACAGAATAACAGAGTCCCCAAAAACATGAAGAAAAATTTGACAGGACTTAAAGAAACAAAAGACACATAAGAATCATAGTGTGACATTTAGCGTACTTCTTTTAATAAATCAAAGAACAAATTGAATATCAGTGGAGATTTATTCAGTTTCAAAAGGAAGTTAACAGACTTGACTAAAATAAATAGAACACTTAACCGACAAAAACAAATGACAGAATGCATCATTTCTAGTGTTCATGAAATATTTACCAAATTTCACCATATGCTGGATCATAAGCCTGAACACATTCCAAAAGATTGAAATCATTTAGAATATGTATTTTGACCGCAATGGAATTACACTGAAATCAATAACTAAAAGATAAATGGGCAAACTTCATCTGCCTGCAGATTAAGTTCTAGGCTTCTAACTAATCTATGAAGAAGAAGTTAAGTCAAAAGTGTAAGCCAAAGAAAAAGTTATAATAAGAAAATATGTTGAACTGAACAATCATAAAAGTATGACAAATCAAAATGTGTTTGTAATGCAGGCAAAGAATTGCTTCCGTGGGAATTTATAGCCTAAAGACATGTTTTTTGGGAGCGGGGAGACACCTGGAAATCAGGTTTTTGGGGAGCACCTGGAAATCAATTATTTAAGGTTTCACCTCAAGTATTTTAAAAATAAATAACTTTCTTCTGACTTAGAGGGGAACACCAAAGACAACAGCAGAAATTAATGCAATTGAAAAGAATTCAGCAGGTAGAGAAAAGCCAGAGTCAAATGTTGGTTCTCTGAAAAGACTCATAAACTTAATAATTACCAAGAGTAATCCAGAAAAAAATAGAAAAATATACAAAATTCAAATATCAGAAATGTGAAAGGACGCATCACTTGATATACTACAGAAATCATTTTAAAAATGTGAAAGAAATTGTGAAAAATGTTTATATCCATACTTTTGCCAATTTGTTTGAAATAAATTCTTCAAAAGTAATTTTACCAAGCTTTACAGAAAAAGAGATTGAAAATTTAAATTATTCATTATGTTTGAAATAAAAGTATCTATTATGAAAATGCTTCCTCCCAGAAAAACTCTTTTGAATATAGAATAAGAAACATTGTAAACAATCTTTCTTATGATCAGCAATGTAAACATTCTAACAAAATTTTATTTATAGAGAAGCAATATATAAAAATAAGGTAGTATCACTAAATTAAATTTACCTACGATTACTTAAAACTTAAAAAATATGAATCAGATTTCATCACAAAGGTAACATAGAATAGAATCATGTGAACATCTCCAAAATTCAGAAAAAAATAAACACCTATTTATGATGTTTTTATAAAAATCTTTTAGCAAACTTGGAATGTGTGGAACATTCCACCTTTTAATAAAGAATTTCTACAACAGCCTCATGATGGAAATAGGAAAGCTTTTCCTCTGAGAGCAGGAATGAATAGTGAAGCTCACTGCATGTTATATGCCTAAGTTGGTAGTGAATTGGTCAAAAATTATTCAGGAGTGTTCAATGGCTAGATATTTAGAACTACTAGTTAGAAGCCACTGCTAATAGAAGTCAGACTTTTAAATGTTACTCACATTTGGGTTGCTTGTCTTAGGTTTAATACCATACTCTTTCCACACTGGCCCAGTTGTGTTAATGTTGGAGAAACTATGATTTACCAAAAATATCTATTTTTTGCATTATGTCTATCAAATTATTTCGAATATTGGTAAGTTTTATATTTAATTCTTTGTTCCTTTTGGTATCTAGTGTATTTAGCTGATTCATATTTAATTTGAAGTGATCTTACTTTGCTGTAAATTTTATGAACTGTCAGGTATATTGAGGGTTTTGTTTTTTTTCAATATATAGATAGTTAAAGAATGAATCCCACCATTTTATTAGTATGCTACGTCTTTAGTAAAACCACATTCACTTATACAAATTGGAACTAAACAACAGGTAAAATATTCTATTTTTACTCGGCTCCTTTCAAAATTAGTGAAACTTATGGAGAAGCACATTTGAAAGTTTTGAGAAGAGCCTTGTTTTTTGAGAAATAAAACTTTTTTTGGCCTCAGGGAAATAAACAAAATATAAGAAGTAATGAGGCAGATGTTACATTGGGGAACAATCTCTAAAATGTTCTCACCACCCACAGGCTCCTACAAGTCCATAGACTATATTGTAAGTACTTTGTAAGGAAATATACCAACTGATTGCATTTGCATGGCAGTTGGGAAAGCTGTGATACTATGTGCAAGCACTCTATTTATTTTTATTATATTTATATATTTTCTATTTTATTTTTTATTATTAGTTTCAGGTGTACAAAACAACTTAATGATTGGAAATTTACACACCTCACAAAGTGATAACCCCAACATGTCTACTACCCATCTGACACAGTACATAGCTATTACCATGCCACTGACTCGACTCTTTATGTTGTACTTTATATTCCATGACCATATACATATATATTTAATTATAGCTAACATTCAATATTATTTTATATTTGTTTCAGGTGTACAGTACAGTGGTTAGGCATTTATATAATTTATGAAGCGAGCCCCCAAGAAGCTTAGTGCCCATCTGAAATAATACAAGTACAAATTGGTAGTCACAGAATAGTCACGGGGATGTGATATACAGTCATAATGTTGTAAAACTATGTGTGTATACCTGTCTATATACTTGAAATTAAAATCGAGTTACAGTCTAGATAGGCAATACATATTGGGTTGGAGTTGGAGTTTATTTTCAAATATTTCATTCTATTTACCTTGAAAATGTTTTAAAATGCAAATAACATATCAATAAGGTATTTTTTATTGAAGTTAAGGAAAAACCAGTATGTGTTTGTCATTTTATCAAAAGAGAATACCCTTTTGAATTTAGGAAATTCTTCCTTAAACACAAGTGACAAGCTGAATGTGGCAATGTGTGGATTCAAGTGCAGATAGGACAATACAGAATTGTATCACCAGTCCCAAAATCTACACAATGCTACAGAAATGCACCATCAGACATTCTCTGTGGAGGGCGACATTTCAGTTTTTGGTTCCCTCACGCCACTTGTCCACTGTGAGCTGGCTGGCTGTGGTCCCCTCGATTGCCTGGCTCCAGGACAGGCTAGCGGTGCAGCCTCCATCTGGAGTGATGTGTCACTGTGACAGAGGAATACCTTGTCGTACCTGACAGAGACAGCCATTAGACAGCACTAGCTTTCTATTTTCTCACATCTCGCTTGGCACTGTGAGTGTATTGGACACATGATCTGCATCCCCAGTTACCACAGACAACAGTTTCACCAGCTGTTTCCCCACAGCTTCGCCTGGATTGTCATCATTCCAGCCCCTGATAACGTGTCCTTGACTCAGCCGCCATCCACTATGTCAGTGTCACAGCGGTAGGTTTTGCTCTCTTCAGCGCTGCCCCCCCTCCATTTCTGCCTCCCGTTTCTGTATAAGCCCACATCAGCTTGCTGCACAGTGACCACAAAAACCCTTAAAATCTCAGATGCAGGCAAAGGTCATTTCTCACGCATCTCACATGTCCACACAGGTGAGCTGGACCTTTGCATGGCATTGTCCTCACTCCTGGATTCAGGCTAAAGGGAAGGTCCCCATCTGGAATGGCTTTGTTCTGAAAGCAGTGCAGAGAGTGACAAGAATGAACAGCCACTGGCCCTCATGTGAATTGCTGGGAATTAGCATGAGTTACTTCCCAGCAAGTCACATCACATATGATCACACTTGATGGCCAAGACTTAAAACGGAAACAGACACATGCCATTTTACCATATGCCTAGAAGATGATCCAGAATATTTGTGAATACCCAAAATGTCAGCCACAGTTGGGTTTTCAGATACAAGTGATTAAAAATATCACGTTTTGCAGCATCTAACCATATAACCTTGGGTAGGAATACGAGTATGTCTTACTCTTGATACGTAAAGTTCTGTAGCCTTCTATTTTAGCCGAGAAAGGAGATGTGTATATTTTACAAACTTTGACACACTCAGTCCACTGTAGCCATCATTTTGTCTAAACTAGGTAGCTGGACTTCAGATAAACAAACTTTATCAGTCACAAGCTCTGTGATCATTAACAAGTCATTTAAGCTCTTAAAACTTCAGCTGTCTCATTTGTCATTCAGTTGTCTTATTTAGAGTAGAGCAACTAGGAATAAAATCCTCATTCCAAATTAACTGTTGCATATAATACTGCCTACTCATGGATCATGGGTAGAGCTTTTTGGTGGTCACATATTTATATTTATAGCATAGTTGTTTTATAGGGAGTGGTGATTAGACTAGAAGAAGGTGGGAGAGAAAATAAGCTTTTCATAAAATCAAGTCTCAAATGATGATTCACACACTATCTATGTATGTTTGAATTTATTGTGATAGTCTGCTCGTTGGCTCTCTTGTACTTCACACATATCCCAGCTCCAGAGACTGTATCCAGCTTCCATACTGATACATCAAAACCAATTGGATTTTCAGCGCTGTTTGTTCTGACAGTCAGTGTTTCTGCTCTGATTCATCGATGCCCAGCTATATCACATTTAATATATCATGAATATCACCTTTGCCATTTCCAAGTTTTATCCTTGTACTTCAATTAGTTTTAACACCATCTGAAATCAGATGGCCGTAGCGTGTCAAGCAGGTGTTTTATGGAACGATCCTTGACCCGGCTCCCAGAAGGCTCTCCGCCAAACACCCTCTATGGGTGCCAGGCCGCCTGATAGACTTCTGTACCTAGATCAGAGCCATCACCCCACCTGAAAAGAGGTTGGCGTTTCTTGAAGGCAGAGAATGTCATATTTCTTTTTGTCATTACACAGAAACTAGTACATGCTCTGTTTAGTAGCCACATTGTACATCACAATATGTGTTGCTTGATTGATGAGTGAGATGAAACACACGTGTGGCCAGGCATTGCATTTGACACGATCTGCCTCATTCGCTTCTTGGAGGGTCACAGGAACTGACACCATCTGTCTGTTCAATCGGCATGTTCTAAAGAACAATCCTAAGCAGCAAAAACACTTTATCATATATGTATATTTAACCTAGGGAGTGTGAGGGACTTCTGTTCACCTCTGTTTTTCCAACCCTTAAATCTGAATATGAGTGAAGACCTGCCATGTTTTTCTCCTCACAGAAGGTAACAGGTTGTATGGATTATACAGATGCACCAGAACATAAGGCGCAGTGCTGTTTCCACCAGTTTGAATCTGTCTATTATTACTAAGAATTATCTCTCAATATAGGGATGTTCTAAAGCTCTCATAATCTGTAGTCATTAGAACTCATAATTTGATCAACTATGCAGTTTAGTCTGAAACAAATTATTCAAAGCCTTGGTTCGTAAAAATGTAATAAACGGTGACTTGATGTGGTTAATGTTTGAATTCTCACGTAGGCATGGGCTAAGGTGAAAAGACGTTAATAAATAATGCTGTATATTCCGAGGGTTTTTACTGGCACTGCATGGTGGGCTTTACAAAGGCATAGGTGGTGACGTCTCTGTACTGTGTGCACTTGATGCTGCCACTTGGGTCATTTTGATTAAAATGGTTGTTCATTTCAACTGTAAATCTCGGAAGCCATGACAAAGGCTGTTAGCACCCTGCATTCATACCTTCTATTATTACCTCATAATGGTCACAAAGACTTGGTTAAAATCCCCTCTGTAGTATATTTAGTACTTTGTGCTTATTCCATTGTTGAATAAATTTAATTTTTAGACAGCATTCCCTTTTATGACAAACTAACAAGTAGTTGTACTCATTCATTTTAAAAGGATATCCTATTTACTTTTAAAATCCATCCTTTGCTGAAGCAAAGGAGAGAACTCGCTATCTGGGTGCTAGTTAATTTTGGGATTTTTTTATATGAACTGCTTTGTCAGTCACTTTGCTGATAAATGAAGACAGCAATGTGTGGAATTTTAATGTGGACTTTTGCATAAATGTAGACAGTCTAATGGCAGAGTATTAGAAGTTAACACAGAGTCAAGGTTCATCCTTGACAGTTTTATTGGGTCATCAGATCTTTAAGATTACATATTTAAAGCCATTTCCAGAAGACTTAATGCAATTGATATGTAATATAAAGTTGTTATTCATGCTCTTCAGCAAATATTACTGGTTCTTATCCTTATGGGCACATAAGACAATTGGCTGCGAAGGATCCTTGGAGCACTTTTGGCCATGTGACTTGTTTCGATGAAGGAATTGTGAGAAGAAACAACCTTGTCATACTCTAGATAAAGTGTCTAGAGCCAGACATAATTTGTTAGGTTTGCATCCCCAGGCAGAGTGATTGGTGATGTTCCAGATGGTGAAGTCTGAAAGCTTGTGTCACTGAAATACAATAGGCAGCAGAGCTCACCCACTCTGTGGTAGACATGCAATACGAGCAGAAAGTAAAGCTTTGTTGTTGAAACCTAGCAGTATGTTGGTGATGTTTCTCATGCTGGAAAAACTTCGCTTATGCTGATCTGCATACTCGTTTAAGAAGACTGTTTTCTCTTTCACTGTTGGATCACTCTGTCTAAGAAGTCATGATAAATATCTGTTACGCTTTTCAAATTTATTCTTTAATGAGTGCAAGTATATGGACCACTTAGACACATTTTTAGACCTCATATCCTTTACTCTTTAAAGTCATCCTGTAAAGTAGTAATGTTATGATCGTATTTCATTTTCATTTTACAGATAAAAAAGTCAGACTTAAGACATGCTAAGTCCCTTGTCCAACATATATAATGTGTGGTAAAGCCAGAGTTTAAGCTCAGACCAAAGCACGGTCCTTGATCTGCTCCAAGCTTTTCCATGAGCAGGTGCTATTGTCACAGATGGGAATCGCCACCTGTATGTCATAGCTGATATTACTTCTACCTGCACTAACTCAGAGCATCTTGCTAGGATCTAGCAGTTGCAGTAAACCCCTTTGGATCAAAACTGAACGCCTGCAGGCAATGTACTAAATAGACTCAGGAAATGGCATTGTCTTGTGTGGTAAGCACACTTCTAAGAAATATGGTATTGATAACAACTTCTGTGTGTTTGAAATTCTCCTAAATAATGACAAGTGGATTTTATATGTCATGATTTGTTTATTTTATCATGGAATTTTATCTAGAGCTTAAGAAGATACTATTTTTATTTAGAGTGAGTTAGATTCTGTACAGGGTGCATTCAATCGTTGATAATATTTTCTATCTATATACATTTAAATAATGCTGTAATTATTGTTAAAGGTGGGAATCTAAGATGTAACACTAATTATAATAATAGTATTTCTATATCTCAGACTTTTTCTTTAAAAATCGATTTATTTATTCCTGTGACAGTGATTCAAGATTTTATATACATTGGTAATTGCAAGTTGGTGGAGCATAGCCAGGTGACTCATAGCAATTATCTGCAAAAGATGGCTTCCCTTTGGTTTATCCAATGTCCCTCACCCTCCTCCATTCTCTTATAGTGACACCTATAGCATGCCCAGAGCATCTACCATGTAGCTAAATGGCCTGTCACTGAGAGTCTCATTTGATATTTGTTATCTTGCTAGTATGGCTTAACAGCCAGCTGTGAAGAAGAAATGACACTTCTGTTGGCAGAAGTCAGTGCCTCATTTAAGGAGTTGACAAAGTGTTAGTGAGGAGATCTTGAAGTTAATTGGCAGTAAAACAAATGTGTGGTGTTGTCAGGTTGTCGGGTAGCTGTGTGGTGTGAACTCAGAACAAGCATCATCCCAAGACGGTTGACCAAACTTGTCACACCGGCTATGCAAGATAACACACCCAGCATAACAAGATCAATTTCACCCAACACCCCTGAAGCCTAAAAACACGCCTCAGCTCTTAAAACTGGCAGGTGCTCCAGTGGCCAGTTTGTCAGACCTTGACCTGATGAAGAGTCTTTTGCTTTATACAATTTGGGGTTGCTTACTTAACTTCCGGTGATGGGGAGCTCAGTGAATCACAAAACCGAAGAGGATGAGTTTGAATGGCTGTAATTGCAAGATGACTTTTGTGTCTTTTGAAATTGTATTCATTCCTCACTTTTCTGCCCAAATAGCATGATGTCGCTGTGTGCTAAACTGTATGAGTATGTAACTCTAACTTCTGTCCAATTTTCTCATCCTTTGTCACTCTTGACACTGTTCTTCCCGCAGCCTGCAGGGGTCTGCACACAACTCGCACTCCTCCCTGTGTGTTTGTTCCAGCAGATTTCCTATTCCCATTCTTACATGCTCACCATTAATCCTCTTGGGATAATCTTGGTTTGTCAGTGGAATTCAGAACCAAACAGATTATAGTGCTATAAATGTGGTTTCATTAATGATTAAAATAGAATAAGTATCTTCTTTATTCTACATATAATGCAGACTAAGAAGCCATTAACTTTTTGGCCACTCTCATACTGTTCATACACTCTGAGCTGCGATCAGAATGTTTAAGTATTTTTATATAATCTGCTAATAAGTCAGATCCCCTTTCTTTGTATTTACTTTGTGCTTACTTTGTGTGTACACACACACACACACACACACTCACACTCACACACACTTTTTTCTTAAGGAAATGGTAGGCTTCACTTTGTTTTAATATTCTTACCATTGTTGCACTCTGAGCTCTTTTTGGATTCTGATTGGACTACAGTTGGCTTCTGTGGTTTCTTATCCATCATGGATGCTCATTTATTTGTTTGTTTATTTTAGCAGAAGGAGCAGATCTGTCACGAACCACACTAGGGTTCCCTGGAATTTGAGAAAATTTCCATATTGATTTTAGTAATTTGCCTGGTCCTTCTTCATTTCATTCTTGGTTTACCTAAAATAGCATTCCATGATTTCTGTGTTTCTTCATATAACCCATTGGGTAAAGCAGTGAGCCCTAATTGAGTCCTCATTTGGAAACTGCTCACTTGTAAGATTATTTGAGGCTATAGATAGTCTAGCTCTAGGCATTGGATAAACTTACCCACCCAAACATAAACACATTAGGATATCTTTTCAGCTTGATGCTATTTCCTACCCTTTTGTTGTGCACTAAGTGATTCTCTAATTATAATTTGTCTGAATATAAAGATTTCCTGTAGGAAAGCACTATCATAGCATTCCATTCTCACTGTAAGTCCTTTAGGCTTATGGAACTCAGATAGAGGTGTGTGGTGTCACTATAGGATTCACCTTTGTTCTGGGTTTGGAAACAGGTCAGGAAGCAAAATGCATGGGGGTTGGAGGGAAAGGATGGATGCTTTTCTTGGCTGCAGGGCTGACCCTAAACGTATTTGGACATGTGATAACATACATCTGACTTTTGAAAAATCTAACTTCCCTGAGGATGATATGTAACCAATACCCCAGCTTCCACCCGATCATTTCTTCTCCCTGCCAGGGACATAGCCTGCTTCTGGAAATGCGTGATGCCCAGAAGAACCTTTCACCCAGCTCCGGGTGCTTCTATCTGTCAGAACAGGCAAAGTAACAGACAAGCTCAGAAGCTCAGGGCCCCGCACTGAGGCTCAGTTCCCCTGCTCCTTACTTCTCAGACACCGAGCCTGGGACACTTCCCAAAGCCATGGCAGGCACAGAGCGACCTAGAAGAAATCCCCACGGACCTCTAAAGCTTCTACTCAGAAGCGGCATACGCCGTTTAAGTTCACATGTTATTAGCCCAAGGAAGTTCGATGGCCAATCCAGAAGTTAGTAGGGTGGGGATGCATGATTCATCCATGGGGAAGGATATGGCAGAAAAAGGAACAACCATGGATGCACACATGTAACATCTGTCATGAGTCGTATGGATTTCGATTCACCAAATTCAGCTGGCATCTGTGTTTCAGAAGGAAAACAATGAGCTTGGACCAATGAGTGTTTAATAACGGATAGTCGTTAAATATTGTCAGCATTCTTTGCGTTTTGAAGGGAGGTTACTTTTTATCCGCAGTGGTCTCTCTGTGTTGATATTTTAGATTATTTAAATTAATGTAAAGCTGTGAGATAGATGGTATTTGGGAATATTTGGCAGACCCTGAAATCTCCTCATAGAATCACAATCTTTCAGTGTTCGATAAATATATTAGAGATCAAACAGGATGTCCTACCCACCCAGCGTTTCCCTTCCTCCTAGTGCTCTGAGCATGGATGGGTGGCCTTCTAAAGATGATCAGCTCACTCATGCCCGCGGATGGCAGCCATTTCAGTGTTTAGGTGGCATTATGTTTTTTACCATTAAATTCCGCCAGTATATTTCTCCTGGATTTCTAGCCCCTCACATCAGTTCTGACCTCTGGAACTACACATACTGAATCCTAGCATCTCTTCCATTCAGTTTTTAAACTATTTGAAGTGAAATAATTAATTTCTACCATTGAGTCTTTTTTTGACAGGCTACACAGTCCTTGTTACTCTGCCTTTCTTTCCAATTTGTGGCCCCAGATTTCTGAATTATCCAACTCAGTACCTATTTTCAATTTTCCTTTTCAATTTTGATTTAACAGACATTCCAGGTATAAACTACTCTGCACAGAATGACCAAAATCAGCTCAGATCTTACTTATCTAGAAAGTTTTTCCTGACTGTTTAAGTCTTGATGAGGTCTCTTTCATCTAGGCACAATTCAGCTACCTTTTATTCAATATCAATTTTTTTTATTAATTCACATTTTATTTCAAATGAATACCAAATCTAAAATGATATCTGTACACCCAAACATTTTAGCATTTCAGTTATTTTAAAAAGGATTATTATCATGTAATCAGCAACTGAGTTTAAATACCCTCACGCCCAGTATATAATATAAACGACAATCGACAGTGTTATGCTACTTCCGGTTGGATCTTATCTCAGGAAAATGTTCACTAGTGTTTCAGTTTGAAATGTATTTCAAATTGTGCAGTAAGAGCAGCAACAGATAAAATGCCAGAATGTCCTTAGTTTCTATCCTTGATAATTTTTCTCTTCCCTGATAACTTTCTGTTAAAATGCGTGCTTATATTTTGAAGTTCTCAGATGAAATGCGAGGTATTTACCATCAAGTAGGTCTCACTGGATACACTACATCTGTTCAACAATCTTTAAAACAATGCTTGAGTTTCTCAGCATTTTAAAATTCCAAGCCAGCTTTGATAATAACATCCTAGGACGTGAAAATCCTTCCCAGGAGAGGGGAGAGCTGTAGAGGAAGCTCGTTAGTTGAAGTCCTAAGAAACGGATTTTTAAAAAGGACTTCTTTTTACACTTGTAATGCGTGTCTTTTCAAAATGGTCTTTGTTCTCTTTTCATCCAAACTCTACCCCAAGTTCCTTTAGAGATTCAATCCCAGATTTAAAACAAAACATTCTCGAATAAATACATATTTTTTTTAATGACTTACACTGCATTTAAAAAGTGTTATATCCCTGTATAACATGACAGTTGTAACATCATCTCACATCCACAGTGAAGTTTGGCATATTTAATCTTGGGTAGAGTGAGTGATGCCTACATTGAATAACAGAGCTTTACAGAGGCAGATGACCCATAAAACTCACAGCTGCCTGTTTGTCATCCCAACATCTAAACACTGTGCGGATGGGTTCATACATTTTATAAGTAGTAATTTTTCCTGGGCAAATTGCCCTCATGGTTATCATCCTTTTCTTCAATTGTCAGATGACTAATTGACCCTAATCTGTTAGGTATTTAGGATTTGGGCTTTATATCAGCCTCTCAGCAGGCGTATCTAATTTGCTAAGACTCACATACACAAGTAAGTGTTTCTTGAATGTCCACAGGCCTGGGGAGGTGGTTCAATCCTGGCCCCACATTTGTCTGCTCTGCTCTCTCCAGGTAGAGACTAAAAGCCGAACCCTGTGTTTTCTGAGTTCATGTTCTGTATGTTCCATACCAGCTCATTGTAAACTCATCCCAAGTCTAAAATTATCTCAAGGTAAAATGAATAATGTTTGGAGGCAGGCTGGAGGTACCAGGAGACTTTGACAAGATTCACAAATAGTAATTATTTACTGAGGAGTAGGAACTGAGCAGGCAGAGGAGATAACAAGATGAAAAATATGCCTTTAAAGAGCTCAAGTTTGCCTGGGAAGACAGATTTTCACAGCTGATGCCACCATAAATGGGTCCCTGGTAGGCTCTTGGGGGTATCGGTGCAAGGAAGAAAAAGAAAGCTGGGTGCGTTGGTGAGAAATGGTGAGGAGCTTTTGGGGAAGAGAACTCTTCAGTTACCCTGGGAAGAACAAGTGGGCATTAGCCAGGCCAACCCCTGTCATGGTCAGAGATGGCAAGATTATAGAACAGGAGGGTACAAGGTGGAAACAAGGCTGAAAATTCAGCCTTTTGTCACACAGTGCAAGGGTTTCTTTCATATTAAAAGTATTGAATTTATTAAAAAAAAAAAACAAAAAAATAAACAGAAGCAATATGGCTATATTTTCATTTTAGGCAGAATGTGCTTTGAGCAGAAGACCAGATTGTCACCATCAGGAATCTGTCACTTTAATTATGGTCTCTCCTTTTCTTTGTTTTGACTTTTTTCTTGGCCCGTTTGTCCACAACGTGTGACAAAAGTAGCTACCAGCTTGGTCTGAACCTTATCTTTCCAGTTTGGCTTGAGAGAGAAAGAATGTTACAGAAAAAATGACGGATTGGCGCCTCATGGCTCTGGTTTGGGAACGGACATAATTACTGTGGTCGGAGGAGTTAAGGTTCAGAGGAGCGTGTTTACCAGGCCTCTGCCACACTGGGTCCTCCTGTTCCTTTGCCTCAGCCTTTGGGCTGGATAATGTGATGTTTCCAAGCTATTCTCATTGCATCTCCAAGGATAATGGAATAAGAGAGAAGAAAATGGACCTGTGCCGGGCGCGACGTGATGACTGCCTGATGACGTAGAATGGATAGTCTGTTTATTATAACAGTGAGGTTGGTTTAGGCCTGCTTGTGTTTGTGTGAAAGAACAATTGCAGGGTAAGTGGCCCATGACACCTCCCTGGTGATGAGTTAGATTCTGGTCATGGGACGGACTCTTTTCTGAGTCAGTGATGGCTATACAGAGACTGGTGGCAGAAAGTCAGTTGTGGATTCTGAAACACAAAGTGTAAATTTTTTTCCGGGAAGTTCTCCTGAAATTATTTGACACCTTCAGGACAAAAGCAAGGAATTATTCTTTTTTAATGCGGCCAACCCCTGTGGGATCATGAAGCAACAATAACTGACATACCTGAGCTCCTCAGTATGTTTATCCAGACTTCCTGGTCACGTGTCAGTTCCAGGATGGGTGCTTCTCTGTCGGGCTCCCGGTTCCAGAAACTGGTAGTGTAACCTGATTGTGAAATCCATGTGTACGTGTGTACACGTTTGTGGAGGACCGAGGTGTACATCGTTCAGAGAGTTACTGAATCTCAGAAGATCTCAACAGCTACCTGTTCAAGGTGTCGGGCCAGCCATTTGACTATTAGATTTACAGCACACGAGAACGCTAAAAGTGTAGGCCTCAGCTGGTGACATACCTAAGGGCACAGTCGTGGCAGAGGACAGGGTGCTGCTGGTAGGTGAGTGGGTTCCTGATGGCCTAAGGGACAGAATCAACTCTCCAAGGTTCATGTCTGAGCCTGGAAGCCAGAGTCGGGAGAATGTGTTAGTGATACGTGGTGATGTCTGCTTCCCAGGGTTAGAAACTGTAAGACTTAGAAATCTTGGGTAAAGAATGGTCCGTAAAAGTCGCCAGAGAACGGAGCCTCTGTAAGATCGAGAGCAGAAAGCTCATGCTGACATCTTCTTGGCAACTGTCAGCAATTGTTTCTTGACATGAAATATCTTAGACTGAGACCATATGACAAAACAGAGCTATTAGTTCTGTGTAGCTAAGTGGGCTCAAGAATAATTGAGTGGAAACAACAAATATGTTTTTTTTTCAGGGACTTTGATTATGACAAGAGAAGAGGTAGATGGAGGCAAAACAGAGTCTGGTAAATGTTACTTGCTTAGAAAAGTCACAAGACCTCTCTTCACAGGGAATGAAAGGATGTTAATTAAGGCAGATGGGGGCTATGAACCATGCTGTTAGGGCTTGTGTCCATGGATGAAGGTAGGCGTTGGTGTGTGTGTGTGTGTGTGTGTGTGTGTGTGTGTGTGTGTGTACGTACATGTGTGTACACATGTGTGTGTGTACATGTGTGTACCAGTCTATCTTTCTATGAGGCAGGAAATTACAAGGTATTACATTCATACGTGTCATACCTTGGAAAATTTGAAATAAAAGGAAATAAATTTGTCAAATTTTAAATATTTTGTCAAGAAGAGATAGAAAAATCAGAACAATTAGCAAGGGATCGTTAAAAACTTTACAACATTTAAATATTATGTAGGGTTTGTAAAATCTATAGGGTTAGTGTTATATTTTATTGAAGTGATTTCAGATATGTCATATATAAATTCATATCAAATGACATGAAGTATGTACAAACATGTAAACTATAAAATGCTGTGCAAAAGTTAGTTTTATTTATTTATTTTTGATTATTGTAAATATTGATATTAGTTCTGGGTGTAAATGAACCTGTATGTGTGATAAGTGAACACATTTTAGCCTAAAAATTTTATGTTGTAGACCTAGATATATTTGTGATGGCCCATGTCACGTACATATGATGTTTTTATATGATGTATGTGATGTTGCCTGTGTTGATTTTAGAGGACTAACACATACATAATTAAAAATTTGATTTTCTTTTTAAATTACATATTGAAAGCAAGCATGAAGAAATAATAGAAATAATTTGTATGCCTGAAGTTCCAAATAACCTTATGAACATAGTTCAGCATACTGTTTTTACCCACAGAAGTGTCTGGAGAGCTATTTTGAATTATTTATGCTAACCATCTGTTCCTTGCAGATCATATCTTCCAGAACAGACAAATCTCATGGCCTTCAGACTTTAGCTACTGGTACTTCTAGATCAGCAGCTGTTTTCTTATCAAAAATCCATACTGAAGCTGTTTATCCTAAATTGGTGAATTTCATTAGTATCTCCAGGGCTTTGGCTGAAGTAATTCTATTTAAACAGCATTTTCCTTAAAAACAGGTGCTTAAGTGACTTATCCCAATTCTATCATTGTAACAATAGTGCTTAAAAAGAAAATCCACATTTTCTGCTAAAAAAAAATAATATGATTGCTTTGATTTACTGCTACATTTTGTTATGAAAACAATATGCAGTTGTAACCATATGGTACTCTTATGGTATTGGCTTAATCAAAGAGTGGTCTCAGTCTAAAATGTTTCCAGTGGAATTAACATTTTTACAATAGTTTAATTATTACAATGTTAAGAAGATACATTTAAGTAAAAATGGATTCTGATCACTCTATTAATCCCTAGGGCTCTGGAACAAATTACCACAAACTTGGTGGCTTAAAACAACAGAAATTAGTTCTGTCTCAGTTCAAAGGGCCAGAGCTAGAATCCCAGGGGCCAGCAGGACCACGCCCCTCGGGAGGCCCCAGGGGAGAACACTCCCTTGCTTTCCCAGCTCCTGGTGGCTGCCAGTCTTGCCTGACTTGATGACAGCACCCCTCCAAGCTCTGTCTCGATGGCCGCATCCCCCTTCTGTCCTGCGTGTGACCTCCCTCTGCCTCTCTATTAGAAGGTCAGTGGTAATGACCTTCAGAACCCATGTCAATAAACCAGATTAATCACCCATGTTGTGAAAGGCCAAAATTGCTACAGCTAAATTAAAAAGGCAAGGGAGTTTTATTGAAGACTATTAAAACAGAAGAAAGAGGTGGGCCTCAGCTCTGCTTTCACAAAATTGAGGGGAGGTTTTAAGCACAGGATTGCAGCCTGAGAGGCAAGTGCTGGTGGACTGTCAGTGGGACGTTAGTCAGTGTCTCTAATTGGTGCTTCATAAGGCTCTTTCCTTCCCAAGGAGAAGGAGAGAGGAGGCCTATCTTTCCTGAGATTGTATTTCAAAGAAATGCTCCCAGGTCCTTGAGAAAGACAGTCCAGGGTTGTAAACCTGTCCAAAGGCCGGGAGAAGATTTACCTCTCAGTGGGGCAGAGAAAGAGTTGATAGTTTCAGGTTTCTACAGTAAATGTTCTAAGTAAAGAGAGGTCAGGGCTGTCTCAGTCCATTTGGACGGCTATAACAAAACTACCATACATATAATAGTGTGCCTTGTAAACAGTAGTTTATTTCTCACCGTTGTGGAGGCAGAGAGGTGTAAGACCAAGAGACCAGCAGACCTAACAAGGGACTATTTCCTCATTTTTAGACATTTGTTCTTTTAGCAATCCACCCCACCCTGTACCGACACCCTGGGGTTAGGATTTCAACATAGGAATTTCAGGGGGACACAACTATTCAGACCATACCCAGGGCCTATATTCAGCAAGACGCCTGTCTAAAACTTAGGCTAGCTGAGGAGAATGTTGGGCCACCTTGATCAATGGCATGACCTTTAATCAATCCTGTCTGCAAAGATGCCTCATCTAATTAAGAGCCTATCTCTAGGTGTCAGGGATTAGTATGTGGGGTTTTTGTTTTTTTTGAAAGGTACTCAGGATATTGTTTGAAAAGGAAATAGAATGAATAAATACTGTGCAGCTACCGACAAGAACCATTCATGGTTCCTGAATTTTCAGCCCACAGTCTCGAAGATTCCACCCTCCACTTCTGTGGGAAAATGTGGCCTTCGTTACAGTACCGTAAACGCACGACATATTCTTTTTGGCTTGGGTCTGGGAAAAGAGTAGGTGTTACACACACACACACACACACACACACACACACACGAAAATATTTACTTTTAAATATGTTTTTAAACGGTATTCCCTTCACTGTAGACTGGGTATGCGCGTTATACTCATCCCCTAATCAACCCCATTACTCACATACATTTTGTGCAACTACATTTTTAGGGATACATCTTTAAATATGAGTAGTTTGATCTAATAGAAGGCATACTATAAATTCATCACAGTCAGTAAAATGTAGGAGACACTGATGTGTACATTACTTTTCTTCCTTCTGTGTCACTGTCATCTCGGTGTCATGACCTCCTGGAATCAGGGGGTTAGATTACTGCACCAGCTCAGTCAGCTTCTGCCAAAGGATATTTGACAAATCAGGTAATTAATATCTCAGAGAGTCACCGTCTTTTTCCTTTCAGTGTGGATTTCTGATAATTGATGAAGAAAAATATAAAATGGCTTAGCAGTACATTTCTATATTCCCCCTGGTAAAACACGGAGTTTGTCTCAAAACTCTGGACATTATTTATAAAACAAACGTGAGACTGTAACGTGCAGAGAGGATGGCAGACAGGCCAGGGACTGCAGGAAACAAGGGGCAACACAGCCACGAGCCCTGTATTTTTGTTTTCTTTTTCAGAGCCTTATAAATCAGGAGCTGCTAGGTGTGCTGATTCAAGTTAAAATTAATAAAAATGAATATTGCAAACCCATTATTCTACTTTACAGAACAGAAGACTGTGCCACAGACCCAGTAAATACCCTCCCCCAGGTCACATGTTTTCTGGAGGGCAGAGTGGCGACTTAGCCTAGATGGCCCTTGTGCCGGAGTGGACTCACTGCGCCACAGTCCTGTCGTGGAGAAGGCAGGGGTCTGACCTGATCTGATCACAAACGAACATCAGATAAGACCCCGGAGTTTTTCTCACAGCAGATCCTTTTTTCCTAGAACGATGGTTCACTTCATACGCAAGGCAGACTTTCTTTGGGCAATCCTCAGGGAATTTTTAATTAGATGGGTGAAAACTCAGATTTCTTTTTAATAATTTAAAATAAGAAAATAGATTACTAATACGCATCGCTTTTGTCAGGGACAAGGGCTGGGTTGAGGCGTGAAGACCAAAAGGAATGTCAAGATGGGTGTTGCTATAGTTCTTCAGAAACCTGGGAATATCATGTTTAAGGTTACAAACAGTCTCTGGGAGTTCTCAGTATAATTATGTTTTATTTATTATTTTGCAAGGGTGTTAATTGCCTACTAGTAATTAACTTCCCATGTGACTGTCAAGAAACGTTATCAATAGGAGGAGCTGGGGGACCAAGCTGTCATGGCTTCTGTGACCGATATCCTCTTCTCACCCCTGGCAAGGGGTTTCTCTTTTATTAAAATGAACAGGTGCAATTGTATGAAGTTACTGCAGAAAGCCACCAGCTAAATCAGTTCATCTCACGGCTCGGAAATTAAAACGGAGCCAATCAGAACTTTGAAATCTAATTGCTTCATTTTCAAACTTAAATACATTATATGCCTCCCGCTAGTGTTGCACCTGGCAAATCTACTTATTAAAGTTAGGAAGGGAAGAGTTTGCTGAGACGTTTTAAGTATTATGCTGACATTAGAATAAAAAGGAAGGATAGAGGTAGGCATGATCTAATTCTACTGGCGCCTGCACCGTTCAGGATATACCGTTATTCCTGCAGAGCTGATAACCAAATTTCACTCATGGAAGTATCTCACATAATTTTCTACAAAGTAAAATCTACTGAACTTACATGTATTTTATTTCCTCCCTTATCCTTCTTAAAGTCCCCTTGACTTTTTTATTACTCAGATATTGTTTTATCATCTAACCTATCCAATCTGATATTTCTTTTTAGCAAGTTCTGTTTCTCTCAGCTCCATAGTTTCCTGTGCATTCCTATACATCTATAGAAATCGTGTAAGTAATGGGTAGGGGCTATAAGAAAAATGAAATTCAGTCTCTATGCTGGCAAACAATCATAGATGTTCTGAGATGTGATTAATCTTCATCGGTAAGCAAGGAAGATACAGAATCTGTAGTTAGATTTTTGGCATCAGTATTTTAACCTAATTCCTTAGATATCTTCTCCATTCTTCTAGATGTGATAAATAATAATAAAATATTAGATACTTAATTGACAAAAATATATACTTGCAAAGTGTGATGTTGCAACCAGCTTATATGAAAGGCAATTATACTAAATAAATGTCTTTATAATCCACAGGGTTATAATAACAATAACAGCAACAACATACTCTAATATTCAGAAAGAAAAATAAACACATATGAAATGTAGGGAAAGTTACAAATCTAAGTGTAATAAAAAGGGGGGGGGAACATAATGTGTGCCAAAATATTACATGTAAGCAATCACACACGTTATGCCATCTATGTGGTTTAGAGATTACAGATGCATAGCGCTACGTGCAAAACCTTTGGGAAATATGTGTTACAGAATTTATGATATTTCGGGTTTTTGAATGATAATATGATACAAATAATGCATATTGCATAACATTCCAAGTTGTCTGGAACTGTGTTGCCTCAGCAAAGAGTTTTTGCCCAGAAGAACTTGGTCATGGTTGTCTATGTAATTGTAAATCCTTGCTTGGTTTTTAAACCTTACTGGGTTTTTGTATAGTAAACCTGGGATTTATTACCCAGGTAATAAATGTGGAATTCATTACGAATACTTATTATTTTTTGTAGTATGTGGTACTCTTAAAAATTTCTGTAGAATAATGTCCTAAAAAGTTACAGATTTAAAAAAATAAAAAACAGTTAGACATTGAGTCTCTAAGTAATCACAAAGACACTTCCAAGATTATGTTTAGGTTTGTTGTCACTTGCAAAACCTTGTCTCCCCTGACCACAGAAGTTGCATATGGGAGACGCATACTTCCATGACAAAGATGGCATTGGCCCAGTAGTCAATTGATGGGCAATAGGGATGGATGGCAGCCCATGCCATCTTTTGGAAATGCCGTCATCTGCAATTACTTGCAAGGGAGGTCACTTGCAATTATAGCTCTAGGAAGAGAAGTTGAAAATCAAAGCCTGCATGATATGGGTTGGTTGTTGAAGAAGCAGATTAGCTCTCTTGGGGACTTGAAAGGAACAAAGTCCAGAAATTACAGGCCTCTAGGCCTGATTCTTCACTCCAAGCATTAAAAAATTAAGAAAGAGAAAGCCCAAAAGTTCAGAATGAGAATGTGGCCTTTATCTTGACTACTTCAGGTTGGTCAGTCTCCTTTAACTTGAAGAGAGGCATAAAGGCAGGAAGGTGCAGAAATGTAACACATGTAAGAACCATCTCTAGAAGTCAACTGTGGGTGAGGAGACTGGTGCAAGGGAATCATAAAAGGAAGAACAGTGCACCCTGGTGGGTGTCAGGATGGCTACAAACAATGGCATCGTTGTGTTTTCTAGTCACACTCATGACAGTTGGTAGTATTTATTGAATGCCTCCTGTTCCCCCTACAATGTTTATGTTAGGTGTGAGGGGCAAATAGCTCATGGTTTTAATTTGATCTCTCAGATAACCTGATGTTTGCACTGGACAGTGATGGGATACTTGGGCCATCTTCCCAGGGGAGCATGGCATATGTTCTCCATGAGGGAAGAAGAAAGGAAGGGGGCATTTGATGATCAGCAGGACAGCGTGCAGAGATGGGTGATGCTCATTAAACATTCCGTTTCCTGCCTTATTTTCCCGAGTCCTTTGCAGTCACATAGGGCCATGTGTCCAGTCCTGACACATGAAGGGTAAGTACAAATAAACTGTGTCATTTGTGGGCTAAGGCAGTAAAATAAATAAATAAAAACAAAAATACAAGCCACTTTCCCTACTGCAAAGAAAAGAAGGCCTTATGTTCCAGGTGAAAGATGGTGGAGCCTTCGCGACCTGGCGACCCAGTACGGCCCACCGCCTTGATCCACTGGGCAGGCCGTGTGAGCGAGAAATAGTTGTTGTTTTAAGCATCTAGGATTTGGGGGGATGGTCTGTTAAAGCAGCTAAATGTAGCCTCTCCAGACATATAAAAATGATAAATGATAGATAGGAAGGTAGATAGACAGATAATGATAGATAGATAGATAGATAGATAGATAGATAGATAGATAGATAGATTTGTTTATGCTTTTAGTGTTGTGTAAGAGTAATCTTTTTTATGTTTCCTAAATAACATATGAGAAAAAAAAGAAAACTATAATTTGTAATATAAAAATAATTGTTTCTAAATGTTTCTTGAACAATTACATCAACTCTATTTGTAGAGAGATGCAACATTTCTGGTTAAGATCTAATGTTTCCATGGGTTCCAATACAGATAAACATTACTTGAAATTAGAGTCTAGGGTTTTTTGTTTTGTTTGTTGTTGTTTTGCTTTTTTTTTTTTTTTTTTTTGATGAGTTAAGGAATGCATGGTGAACAAACAAAATCCACTGGAACCTAAAAATAACTATAATTTCATTTCAGTTCTTTGTGTTTGCTCCAGCATATGAAAAATGGCACAGCATTTTCAAGTGATATATCTTAGGTAAATCACTATTATAATGTGTACACAATAGTGAAGCATCACTTTATTGAACACTTATTTGGGAGCTTGAAATATTGGTTCCATTGTCGATCAATCCCTCTGATAACAATTTCACTAGCTTTGCAATTTGCAATTTCAATTTAATATTGCCAGTGGTGTTAGACCCACTATTACTTTTATTGCTTAGATTAGTATTGAAAATATTGTTCTGAGAAAGAAGTGATATTGCCATGATTTTATTATTAGGCTACTTTTCTTGTACACAGAGTGCCAGACTCTGCAAAAGCATTAGCCTCTTAGACCATACAGTATCATTTATATCTTTTATGACGGTCTCTCAGAGTTCTCCACTAAGAATAGTAATGGCGACTTTCAGACCTACCGTCATAGCAGCTCACCACTGTAGCAGGTCAAATAAATATGATGCTTTGATTTTGAAATTTGGCAGTGCATTTCAGGGGGAAAAAAATCAAATGAAAAACTATCTCAGTTTTGTTTCTCTGCCCTATAAAATTCCAAGACAATTATAATGAGAAAAAGGGGAAGATTATTGAAAGCATAGCGCAACTGTTAAGCTTAAATTAGCATATGATTTTTTTCTCTTTGATTGTCATGTGTAGATGATTATAAAATGAAATATCATGTGCTAAATTCTCAGGGGAATGAATATCACAAATTTCCTGTCCTTCAAATAAGCAGCCTACCATCTTCTGTTGAGAAGCACATAAAATGTGGTCTCGCCTCATGCTATGAAATGCCTCCTGCTTGTTATCATTATAATGTTATTATAATAACACTTTTTCTTTGCTAGTACATAAAAAACTACATAGTTATGTATTAGCTACGCGCTGCATGCCATCGCCACTGAATGTGTAACCTTCTAATGTCGCAGTCTATGTGTGTGATATTCCTTAGAGCCTCAGCTCCTGTGTCATCCCTGGAACCTATGGTCCCTGAGACATTTCAGGAGGCCCATGAGATCAGGCCTCTTGTTATAATATTTGGAGATGTCATTGCTTCTTCTGTTACCTTCCTTCTCTTATGAGTGGCAGTGGAATTGGCTATAAGCTACATGGTGTGTGATATTGCAGCAGATTCAATGCAGAGCAGCGATGAGAACCCAGGTGTGTTCCCTTCAGCCAGACAGTAAAGAGGTTTGCAAAAATGGGAAACGATGACAATATCTCACAAAATAATTTTTTTTGTTTGCTTTAGAAAATGTGGTTACTTTCATTAAAAAAAGAAAAAGCAGTTGTGTCTTATATATAAAGGGTTTGCCTGAACCAAAGAGTAGATACTGAATTTTATATGGTAAATACCTATAACCCACTGCACAGAACCAAAAGCTCTTCGGGATCCTGAGATATTTCTAAGACTGTCAGGGGCTCTGCAGATGAGAAGCTCAGGAACTGTTATTACTCCCCACCCCTTCTTTGCCGTCCTCAGTTTACACCACCCTGCATGTTACAGAAGCGCAGTGGTGACGCCAGTGCTGCCACACAGGCCTGGGAGATGAGAGCAAAGCATGTCCCTTGCCCTGGACTTTGCCCACATGGCCACGTGGTGGCTGCCGCAGCCTCAGGCCTACATTGCACTCAGACGCCTGCAGAACTGGCTGAGACGGAAGAAGGGCGATACCTACGTCTGAAAGGCAAAACTTATCCCACACAAATGTCCTCCCCCAGCCCCACCCCCACCCCCGCAGAGCATTGCTTTGTGGCCAGGATGTTGTCATGTGTCCACCACAGGCTGCCAGTAGTTTTATCTGTGGCCCCATTTCTGTCGACATAAAGTCAATGCGCTATAAGAGGACAACGGATGCAGTAGGAAACCAGCCATGGCTGCTTCATGGGCTTTCTTCATCTGAATTTAGAAAAATAAAGCCTAAATGTAGTATAGAAATAAGAGGCTTAGAATGGGAAATAGTGCTTATATGAGGGAAGAACTTGGAAAGTGAAAAACTGGAAGGCCTGGACAGAGAATCAGACTAACTCCCATAATGCACTGAATCTCAAAGCCCTGGGATGCAGGGAGAAGCCACAGCCTGGGGCCAGGTCCCAGAGGCCCCCTGTATCGGGCGCTGGGAACTAGGAAGCTGTGGAGAGGCTTTGGAAGCTGCTGGTTCCAGGCCAGCTGCCCTCTCTGAGGAACCTGCTTTACCTGTGGAACCCCCATGTCTCTCCATTTGGGAAAGGGCCGGGCCTGTTAGGTGTTCACCGTCATAACCTTCTGAGAATAATGGCTTCCCCTTCGTGCCTGCCTTCCACAACCCACAGGGTTTCTCATTGACAAGCTGTCACCTGGAACTGCCCATGTAGGGGGCCTGCAGAAAGAGCTCTCAGCTTTGACTGGTGGTGACCGTGCCAAGTTCATAGTAAGTGGTTGAACACAACTGCCAGCAGTGTGTACAGTGTAAATGCCACAGTCTGAGATGTTTTAATTTGGGGTAAATAGATGAAGCATGATCAATTAGCATTACATAGTGTTTTTATTCAGAAGAATCAAGTCCCTGACATACTTAAGTCATATGAAAAGTGCACTGGGGTGACACAACTCAAAGTGCATCTGAGTAATTGGATTTAGGGGGGAAGAAGCCTCCAAAAATTAAGAATATGAGGAACCACTTTTAGTCATGGCATACTAAAAATAGAGAACATCTCATTTCAACATGAAACTTTATTATTAACTTTTAACTTTTATGTCCTAATTCTACACAAAAGTTAATATATAAATATTTGGACTTAAGGATTCAAATATATGTATTATATATATGAATCCTTAATTCCTTCCTCAAAATATATAGTGTATAATATATACTATTATAGAATGTATTGCATATATATATACATGCCTAATTATATAAATAAATGCATATATATATATATATATATATATATATATATAGAGACATTTGTTACCACAAGCACTGATCCAGCCTTATTAAATATGCTGCCTTGTTTTTATCTCGTAGTACCTCCTTCCATTATTTGTAAGACTTCTGTAAATGCAAAGTGTGAAAGCAGGTTTCTGCTGACTGTCACGGAGCCACCTGGCTGGGTGCATGAGGGACACGCCATGTGGCCGGTGGGCAGATAATCCTTGTCTTGACAGTCTCCCTCTTTCTGTGCAAGGTCTTGGTGGCCGCCTTTTCTCAGAGGCTCCACTGTTGGAAAGGTGAACCTTTCATTAGCCCTTCATTCGTGTTTGGTTTACCAAGTTCTAACAGTCATTAGAGTTCTATCATCTGACCAGGTACTGAGAGCGTTTCTACCAGTGCATGCAGTGAGGGTCCCAACTCTACTGAGACTATACTTGAAATAAGCGCTATCAGAATAACTTCATTATGAATTTCCCAGTTTGAACATTAAAAATGGTGACTTTATTTTATAGTTTTAAAAACTGTCCTATTTGGAAATATTTTCTAATACTTAAAAAATATGTGAACTATGATTATTTTCATAATCATTATGTATTTTCATGTATGTCTGTGACACTTAAGATGGCAACATAGTATGAAAGACAAATTATGAGTGAAAATTCTTAACTCAAGCATTGATTCATCTTTTCTGTAGACCTGTGTTCATAGGGGAGTCACTAGACTTCATTGGCCCCCATTTTTGTTGTTTGGTGAGAAGGAATGAAAACTGGTGTAAAAATGGATGGTTGGCATACGAGGAAATGGTGATTTCAGGCATGTGTTTCTGTTGAAAGAGAAAAAGAATACATCCTGTAAATGTTACTGGCTCTCTAAGGGCTGTGAAGGGAAGTCTCTTCTCACCAGCCTGACTGGAGCCCGGATTCCTGTCTGATGATAGACATGGTTTCAAATGAGTGTAATCGCATAGACCGGTATCGTTTATGTGTTCAGCACTTTTTCCCTAGGCATTACTTACAAGACTTCATATCCAGAGAAAGCTGCTCAGCATCTCTAAGGCATGATTAGTATGTTAATACAGTGCACATAACAGCAGTAACTACTGTGTAGATTTCAGAGAGTTAAGGACCTTAGAAGAGTGCTTGATACTTGAGAGATACTGAATGTACATTTTCCACATGAATATGTCTTTTTTTTTTTAAAGATTTTATTGCGGAATTGGGGGAGGGGAACAGCATTGAGGAATCGGGGAAGGGGAACAGACAAGTCTCTTTTTTTGTTCTTCAGTCTAGTTGTGGAGGGCATTGCTTCAGAGGCAGATTGGTCGCCAGCCTCTGGATGGCCTCTCACTGCGGCTATTGGCAGCTCACGCTGGCTGCCGGCCACTCACTGTAGCCCATGACAGCCCACTGCAGCAGGGGCTGCAGCCTACTCTGTCGCCGGGGCTCACACAGCCCAACTCCAGTTGGAGCTGTTGTTAGCTGTGGAGGGCAGTGTCACTGGCCCTCATATGTGGGATTCGAACCGGGGCTGCTGGCATCCCAAACCAGCTCTTAACCAATGCGCCACTCGGCCGGCCGCATGAATACTTGTACTTTTGCTTATAACCAGTGATCACATGCCATTGTGGAATAGTTTGATTATTTATCAATACTCTCAAGTGTACACACACAGTAATTTCGCCACCTGGAACCCATTTGCAATAATGTCATCCACAAGTCAAGAAATGTACTTATACTTTTATCGTGCAGTGTTACTTTCAACCTGATTCCCTTTTTCCATAGTAATATTAAGGCTCAGAACTTAATACACATCTTTTCTCAGTTTTAATTCCCACGAGTCACTTGTGGCTTCATATTTCACATGACTAAACTTAACTCTACTTTTTTAAATGAATTATCTTATATAAATTTATGTCAAGCTTCAATTTTATCTGTCTGGAATCTTGTCAATTATTTAAACCATGTAAGGAAAATACACTTAATTCATACTATTTATAATGTGTTATCTTACTTTTGGAAAGGGGAAAAGCAAAGAAAATTGAAACATTATCCTGACCCTCAGAGAAATACTCCCCTTTTATATTTCCCTGAGTCTATTACATTCCTCCTTTTTCTCTCATAATTTGCTCTGTGCAGTGATTCGTAATTTGAATTAGTTTCAGATCACGTCTCAGTAAAACCAGCACATCCTACTGCATGGTTATTATGAGACTGGATGTGATAACGTGTGTGAAGAGTCGACCAAACAAAAACACTTTTTAAATATCGGAGATAATCATTTTATTTTCCTGTCAACTCTCAAAAGAGCTTATTAAAGCAGAAGCCTGCTTTTTTTTTTTTTTAACTTGTTTTGTTCTAGCCTCTGAGTAATAAATGTGTCACTTTGAACAATTTGCCAAACCCTTCTAAGGCACATTTCCTCATTAGGAGAATGCAGAGTATAATTGTACCCATCCCATACGACTGTCGTAAGCATTAAATGAGATAATCCGCATAAAGTGCTCAGCACAACACACATAGAATCACTGAATAAATTATAGAAAGAAAAATAATAGCCTTTATTTATCACCAATTATGTAAAAGTCATTCTAGTATGCTTTTATGATGATTATCTCATTTAATATACACAGGAAACCTATGAAGAAAGTGCTATTATGATAATAGCTATGACAACAATTATTATTATAGTCTTACCACTACCAGCACAGTGATTGGCACACAGTAGACACTCAGGAAATATTTGCTGTACTCTTGGGAACTTTCAGCTATAGTTACCTTTGAGGCCTCAGTTAGCTCTATCTTGGAAAAATAGAACCTGACGACAGCACGAAAGGAATTTATTTGAAGACATTGGATTGGGTCAACAACAGAATTGGCAGGCAGCCTGGAGGTTCGGGCTCAGAGGCGATGCCGAGATATCACATAACACGAGCCATTTCTTGTGGACATCAAGGAGCAGAAGAACAGCATCTGACACGTCAGTGCAGATCATTACCATCATCACAGTGGTGCTACCAGGCAATTCCTTTGATGCCACTTGCAGGGTTTGTACACCTTTGTCATTAGGGGAGCAAAGGAGTAGCTGGCTGTGCTTGATTTTGGAGAGAAGCTCAGAAGCGAGTGGACTCTCAGAACGTTCCCTCAGGCATGTCCGTCACTACCAGAATAAGCCATGTGGCAGGATGCGATGATCTACCTTCCTGTGAAATGAATTGTCACACAGAAGCTAAGACCTAACCCTAGAATGAAACTGGAGCATTTGAGGCTCCTCCTACCTGGATATGGAAGCAAGCTATGTCTAGTATTCTGTGTACGATAGAGAAGACCATTTGTACCAGAGAAAAAGCTTCGCTCCCCATGCTGAGCGCTCCACATCTGGAAGAGCAGTTTAATTAGAGTCACTCTGTGACGAAGGCGGAGCCAGCGTGGTGCGTGAGTTGGGGATGGAATTGGAATCCACCTTCACCGTGCTCAGCGTTGAATGGATCTCTAGTGCCTGCAGTTCTGTCCAGCACCAAAAACAAGCAGCCTTACTTTGGATTTGGTCTTGCAGGAGGAAGGGGAAGCTTCTTTTTTTTTTTTCAATTACACAAATCCAGTAGGACTTCTGGGCCCTAGTCCTGTATGTAAGTCCCTGGGACCATGATCCAGTTAGCACACCATAAAATTCTTTCAGGCTACACCCTTCTCAGGAGCTCACCTGTCGTCTCCAGTGATACCTATACTCGCTGTGATTGTGATGGCTCCTAGCTTCCACTGGCCTCAGAGTGGTGATTGTATTCCTCCTGGAAATCAGAGAGCTCACCTGATTTCATACAGGTTTTCATACTAACTGGCATCTTGTCCGCAGAAAATAGCCAATTCAGTGTTCATGAGAGATGCTGGCCGGCATTCTGTGGACCAATGCATTTGATGTTGCTTCTCTAATCAAAAATATGGCAAATCCTGGTTGGCCTGTTGGACAGTCAGTCTTATCTGAGCATATTTTCAGTAAACTCCCCTAGAGCATGATGGGTGATGGAAGTGGGCGTGATGGACTTTGGCTTCCCTGTGAAGGTCACCTATTGGTTAAAAGCGCTACAGTGACTGCAAGACAGGGTTAGTGCACCAGGCAGGGCAGCTTGTGCTGTGTCTCAGGGACAAGGAGGGCAAGCACACCGCTCTGGGTTGCTCTGCGTTAATCCCAGTCCTCCTGTTTATCCATCTTCCAGTTCCCAGGTTGCCACATCTTCCCAATCCCTGTCCTTCCCAACTATAACATAACATGAGGTGGGGATTTCAATTCCACCCAGCAATCAAAGGTGGTTCTGGAGCCCTGCAGCTGAGGGATGATTTCTTGAGCACGGTCTATGAAAGGTTCGATCATTCATTGTGTGCTTTGGGGAGAAAGGGTGGGAATCTCAGCTCTATAAGCAAGCCATCTCTGTTTGTAGTAACAGCTCACCCTCAGTCTTTGATGGTTCTCATAGTCTTCACTCAGTTCCATGGGAACATGGGCACATGTTCCCAAATGCCACTTCTACAACAAACTCTTCATTCTAGATGAGCACAGGCGGTATTTCTGTTGTCCAAGTTCCACTCTTAATATTGTATGGATTTGAAAGGACTTTTCCTCAACTAGCCCAGGAAACCAAATACATATTCTCTCTACTTTCCACAGAGATTATTGGCAACACATTTCTGATACCAGTACCTCTATCAGCCCAGGTTCATTGCTGCAAGTATGAAAAACAGGCTCTAGCTGACCTAACCCGATAAGGAATTCATTTAAGGATATTGGATAACACATGGAACTACCAAGAAAGCTAGAGCAGTGTGCTTTTCTGCTACATCATCAGGACAAAGTCAAAAATGGTGCATAAGACTTCTTTGTGAGGTCGCCACTGCTAACTGCAGTGAACACTAGATTGCTCTAAACACTTTCATTGATGCTGTAACCACTACCTCCTGAGAAATGGCTCTATTTATCCTTTTTGTTGTTGAATCAACAGTTCAAGAACCAAACTCTGAGCGGGTACGTCTGATAGCTTGGATGATGCATCCACTCCGTAGCGTCAAGGCCAGTGGGGAAGCGACTACCGGAATGCTGCAGACCCTGTGGTTAGAGACTGAGCTCTGTGTGGGTAATTTCTCAAACACAGGGCAATCCAATGAAGGACAGATTAATTGGCTTGCCATGTTCAAGCAGTTTAATATAAAAATACGATGTATCTGTGAAAGCAAAAGGAAACAGTCAAGAGAAGCCCAACTTATTTGTTACAAAGGAATTTGGATTGGTTTCTGATTTATGCCCTGTGTACCCACCATTTTGCAGCCTCATAAAATTGGCCAGTTCACAAGTGAACGAACAGGTTTGCCATTTACTTTATGCAGCATTATAGTATTTTGTCAATATCAGTATAAACTCTATCCCCATGGCTTAAAGAATGGTTTGAATAGGCTCGCTTGATATGTGGCCATTCAAAGTCGTAGCAGTGATTTAATGGAGAAGTTGAGAAAATTCTCAACTGGTACAAATCATTTAAATGATCCCTTAGGAATATTTAGAGGAAAAAAAAATTATAAAAGTAAATATCAGCCAATTCAAGTCAGGATTGTGAAGTGGTTCAAAATTTGTGTATTGATTGCACTTCCTCAAGCATCAGGTTTTCGTTTCGGCCTTTACTTACATTCTGCCCTTCCGGAAAGAATTTTCTGTCCCAACTTTTCTTCCCATCAGCTGCTGTTTCCAATCGCATCCCTACTTGTTTCTCAGTTTTGTGTCATACCTACTAAGGCCAGCCCTGCTCTCTCATCAAGGTTTGCAATTAATTTATTCACTAGGCCAATGTTTGCCACTGAAAATCAGAAGATAGATGAACCCATAGTATCTTCTAGAAAATGTGGCTTACCAGGAACAAGAGATAGGTTTATTATAGGGTGTTCTGGTCGGGCTATAACTTTGGAGGTCAGTGGTCAATATAGTTTGTCAGCTTTGAAGGCAGTGATTAGTATAAGTGTAAGCTTATTGTTGACTAAAACAAACAAGCAAACAAATTAATAAAAATACAGCCATAGAAACAATACATTTGCCCTTGCATTTATCTATATAGGTAAGGCCATGATACCGCATTGAATATGAAGAAGTAATATTTGTTTTATTACCTTATTGTTTACAGAAATTTGGTGTTCCAAGACTGTTATTAATATGTATTATTTCAGAAAATCCTGTGTTCACAAACATAAGAGGAGGAATGAGTCTGAAGGATTAGATTGGTAATATGCAGTCAGAAATCAATATCCTTTCTGCTTAAAAACAAACATTTACATAGATCCTTCAGAGATATTTGACACATTTTTTTTCCTATTATCTCCTTTCATTTTAAGATGCTCTGTATCCATTTTCTTCACATATTTTTTTCTAGATATTGTACAATGTTTTGTTACTGTAGTGAGACTATTGCTATGCTTTAATAATAATTTAAATTACCACCCATATTGCATTGCGTTTTCTACTGAAAAGATACTTTGATTGTACCAGTATGCTAATTGATTCTGGAAAAACTGCATAAAATGTGCATCAATAGGCTTATACTTTTATATTAACAAGTAATTAAATAGGTCTGGTTCTCAACAACGGTTCATTTTAGGATTTTTCAACTTTACAATGGAGCCAGAGTATTAGCATTCAGTAGAAACTGTACTTTGACCTTTGAACCTTGATCTTTTCCCGGGCTGGTGACCTGTAGTGTGAAGCTCCCCTGTGACGCTGGACAGTGGCTGAACACGGCTGCCTGTCAGCATCACCATCACGGGGGTAAAGGATGGACACGCCAGTGTCCTGTGTAGCCAGCGCTTGTGGATAAGATTGTGTTGTGCGTTTTCGCATCTCACTATGTCCACAAAACGCCCATCTGTGTCTCCTGCTCCTAGTGGGAAGAACAGGAAGTCAGAGAAGTGACTACTGCGATGAAACACAGAGTAGTCCAGCTGCAGGCTCATGTCAGTGTTCTGACGTTATTTCGGGTGGGCTGGGCTAAGCTATGACATTTGGTGGGTTAGGTGTATTAAATGCTTTTTCAACTTACGCTATTTCCCACTTAAGATGGGGTTATTGGCACACAGCCCCATATAAGTCAAGGAGCATCTGTAATATTTTATTTAAATGTCTATTTACTGAAATGTATTTAATATTTATTAAACATAAGATTTATATTATATACTGAAAATTCAAGAGTGTTTTTGTCTATGTTTTGGTAGTGATTCACAATATTTATTTAAATTTTAATGAAATAACACATTTCTATAAATTAGTAAAAACCATAAAAGTGTCAGTTTCTACCCTTCCTATCCATAGGACTGTGTAGTAAAGGAAGCAGCTTGTCTTTTGAATATTTTGGTGGATTTATAACTTAAAATACCATTTCTAAACAATAAAAAAATACCTGATTACTTTTCTATATTATTGAGGAACCAGATTATATGCCCTCTAAGCTTTAGAATGCTTTAGGACATCTCTGAGAATATATTCTAAAGCACTTCTGAACAGAGATTCTGAACATTTGAAAATGCATATCAACTATATTGGCAAATGTTTTCCATGCTCATCAACATGGGCAGAAACACGTTCACGATATATGTATTTATAGCTGGGTCTTTACACCCAGAAAATGTTCAGTTACCCACTCTTAACTATTTAATTCAACTGTGATACATGAGATAAATAGCATAAAAAATATACATACATGAGATGAACATGTAAATACATTAATGTTAATATTTTATTTTTGCAGACATTAGAGTTATGAAACTAAAGATCATTTGCATTCTCCATATCAAACTGCTCCAATAAAATTTAAATGAAGGATTATTGGGGAATTGAGTTACTATTTAAAGAACTTAAAATAGTTCCTGCCCAAAGTAAGAACTCACATTGAGAGAGAGAGAGGTCATTAGTTTCAAAATTAGCTAATTAGATATCAAGTGTTAACTAGAGTTTGTATCAGGGGAATGGGGAAAAGAAGCAACAAACCTTGTTATGCTATATTAAAAAATATTTTTAATGGAGCAGTAATAGAGACCTAGAGACTGTTAGCATGGTACCTAGCTAGTCTTTTTTATTAGAAAGTTGTCACCTAGTCTAATTCTCTTGGCCTCCACAGAATTCATTAATATCATGCATTTCCCTTTGCATTATTCTTTGCTTCATGTGAATTAATTTTGTTAAGACAACTGGGTGACTTGGCAACAACACGGGTGGGCCTAGAAGATATTATGTTAAGTGAAGTCAGAGTGAGAAAGACAAACACCATACGATCTCACTTAGAGCGGAATCTAAAGAACAGATTGTAGGATCTAAATGAACAAACAAAACAAAGATAGACTCCTGGATGCAGAGAACAATCTGATGGGAAGGGTGTGAGTGGCTGAGTGAGAAAGGGGAAGCGATTAGGAATTACAAATTGGTAGTCACAAAATAGGCACGGGGATGTGAACTACAGGATGGGAAATAGAGTCAGGAATCTTGTAAAAACTATGGAGGGTATCAGATGGGTGCTGGACTGATCAGGGGATCACTTCATAGATTATAGAAATGCCTAACCACTGCGCTGTACACCTGAAACTAATCTAAAATAATAATGAATGAACTATTATCAAGAGATGTAAAGCACAGCACAGGGAATATAGTCAGTGGTATTGTAATAGCTATATATGGTGTCAGACGGGTAGTAGACTTCGTGGGTTATCACTTTGTGAGGTGTGTAAATGTCTAATCATTATGTTGTTTTGCACACCTGGAACTAATAATAAAAAAATGAGAAGAAAATGTTTTTAAAAGAAAACTGAGTGACTGTAAATTCCCACCAGCACAAAGGATGTTGCTGTTGTTGTTGTTGTTGTTATTATTATTATTATTATTATTATTATTATTATTGCTGTTATCTTCTGTGTAGTCCTCAAGTCTATACTGAGCAAAAGTATTCAGTTGATGCACACTTAACAGACATATATTTCTAGATTACATGATTAATCTTTTATAACTGTATTTTTCCCACAAAGCATGGCTAGTCGCTGCTTCTTCACCACGTGAAAAGCAGTAATACTTTATCTTCTACTAGGATATGTGGAAAATCGTTGTAGGATAAGAGGCTGTCTGGCATCCCCTAGTCATTGGATTTTCTCTATGATTATGCAAATTACTAGACTTCTATAATAATTTGAATGTCATTCATATTTCATTTTTATGCTCTACAGATATCAATTGCCATAAAGGAAAGAAAAACATCCCCACAGGAATATTTCTGGGGATTCTATTGACTTCTGAGTAGAATGAATTTCAGATACTGAAAATGTTATCTTAGCATTTGAAACATTTCATGTCATTTGTCATTTTTATAAAAACAAAATGAAAGGTTTATCCATCCCTCCTTCCATCGCCTGAAACATCTGTATGTTCTGTGCACAACAGGTGTACAGTAAATGTTTGGGGGTGACTGTCAGTGGTGACTTAATGGCTTCATAATGAAGTTATTATTCACTTGCTGTGTTAAAACTGTGCGTCTTAGAAATTACATAGTGGTGGCTTTCAGCTGACATATACTATTACATACGATTTGATAAAATTAAATACATTCTATTTTAAACTATACTTTAACTTGAATAAAATGTACTGATTTAGAGGCCTTCAGAATACTATTGTAACAATGAAAATAATTAACATATGCACACCCATGAAACAATAAAGGCTTATCAAAAGCTTTCCAGTAAAAGATGACAGTGAAATGAATGATTAGTTTTCAAAGCAGTGGCATCTGCTCTGCGAATAATCCAAGGAATGTTCAATTTCCATGCATCAGCTCCTTTATTCAAAAGAAGGAAACTCTCAAAAGAGACATATGGGACCAAACAAAATGTAGGGTACTGTGAAATTGGAATTTTAAAATGCATTTCTTATTTATTCCCTACTTATTAGGAAAAAAGAATGATTTGAAGCATATCAAATGGATGTATCCTCAAAATTTTTTCTTGTAATTTTTTGCTACAAAAACTTTTTTTTTTCTTTGTTACATTTTTCCTTTTTCCAGTAAAAGTCTATACCTGTAACGTCCAAAAGGTGCCAGGACTCTGTATTTATTTGTTATAGAAGAAACAGCAACCCCGATGTTCATGAATATAGCTTTCTATTAATTGTTAAAAAGTTTCATTTTCTAACTTTGATGAAATAGTGTGGATCTGAATATTGAAATAGACCTAATACATAAAATAGAAAATTATAGTTCAAGGAGATAATCAGAGGACAGAGTAGAATTATAATTTTCTATTTAAAAAGGTTCCTCTTTTTCTTTAAACATTAATAAATGCATAAAGTTAATAAAAATTTCTGAAAATATTTGACATACGGCACTTGGAAAGGACTATTAATTCTAATGGCAAAAATGAAAGATGGATTAATAACCACTACCTGTTGTTCATTCAAATAACATAAAAAACGGAACATGAAAAAACTGAGTTCGACTTAAACTTTCTGTTCAAACTATTTGCTTTAGCACAAATGAAAATTTTAATTATCTTTTTCTAGGAAAGTTCTATTTTAAGAACTTAATAGTTTATTTTTATCAACAACAAAAAATAATCTTAATGCTTACAAAAATCCCATCTTTCTATCAATTTGCTACTCACAAATAATGGAGTATATTTATTTATGAACATGAAATGTGTTTTGGGGGAAATGGAAGATAATTGTTTTATAACTAAAGCATTGAATTTTAACGTTTTTCGTTTTTGTTTTTTTTTTCCCCCCAGATGAATTCAAGTTCTTTATGAAAAGGCTACCCATTAATTATTTCCTCAACACATCTACCATCATGCATTTGTGGACAATGGATTCTAATTTTCAGCGCCGCTATGAACAACTGGAGAACAGCATGAAGCAACTTTTCCTAAAGGCGCAGAAAATTGTACACAAGCTCTTCAGCCTTAGCAAGAGGTGTCATAAACAGCCCCTCATCAGCCTGCCAAGACAAAGGTAGGACATTTGCGGCGACAAACATTGTGTTCCCAGTAAGCTCTTCATTTCTGAATGCAGGGCTGGTAATATACACAGCACAGTATTATTTATATTATTAGAAATAATTTGAAAATAACATGTTATCTTAAGTTTCAGAATCATAAGTTTTAATCTTCCACGGTAATAGTACAGTGAGGAACACATAAACGAGCACTTCTTTTATTTTATTATCAGAGTCGAGAAGTCATTCTAACTTGTTCTGTGTGGTACTCAAGTCACGATTGTATTACAGCTAACAGAAAACAGAAAGCCTTTTGGTTACATTGTAAGCATAGGAAATAAAAAGGACCACAAAGTGAAGTTTCTCAATATGTGATTGTCAATTAAAATAATTTACAGTTTTTCTTTGACTAGTATGCAGAGTACCATAAGCCTTATTCAACATGAATCTCTGAAAATTGCTGTGAAATGTACTAACAATTGATGTGAATGATGACAGACTACTAAACTACTGTGTCTGAACTAATTTTAAGAAGTACAGTTTTTGGATCTGCTACATTAAGGTCTATTGAACAGTCAGTGCAATAAAAGAATTGTATTTATTTATTTGAAGTCAGATTAAAAATACATCAAAATGGCAGAGTAGTATTCCATTGTGTATATGTACCACATCTTCTTTATCCAATCACCTATCGAAGGACCCTTTGGTTGTCTCCATGTCTTGGCCACAGTAAGTAATGCTGCAGTGAACATCGGAGCACATATGTCTTTACAGGTAAATGTTTTCAGACTTTTTGGGTAGTTAGATACCCAGGAGAGGGATTGCTGGGCCATACGGTAATTCTATTCTTAGTTTTTTAAGGGACCTCCACACTGGCTTCTGTGGCGGCTGCACCAATCTGCCTTCCCACCAACAGTGTATAAGGGTTTCTTTTTCTCCACAGCCTCTCCAACATTTGTTATTATTTGTGGTGTTGATCATAACCATTCTAACAGGTGTGAGGTGATATCTCATTGTGGTTTTGATTTGCATTTCCCTAATAACTAGTTGAACATTTTTTTCATATATGTCATGGCCATTTGTATGTCTTGTTGGGAGAAGTTTCTTTTCAGGTCCTCTGCCCATCTTTTAATTGGATTGTTTGTTTTTTTGTTGTTGAGTTGTATGAATTCCTTATATATTTTGGATATTAGCCTCTTATCAGAGGTGTTGTTTGCAAATATCTTCTCCTATCCGGTTGGTTGCTCTTTGTTTTGTTGATGGTTTCTTTTGCTGTGCAGAAGCTTTTTAGTTTGACATAGTCCCATTCATTTATTTTAGCTTTTACTTCCCTTGCCTTTAGGGTCAAATTCATAAAATCCTCTTTGAACCCAAAGTTTCTAAGATTAGTGCCTATGTTTTCTTCTATGCAGTTTATTGTTTCAGGTGTTCTGTTTAGGTCGTTGGTCCATTTTGAGTTAATTTTGGCTCATGGTGACAGATAGCAGTCTAGTTTCATTTTTTTGCTTGCACATGCCCATAAGAAAAGATGAAATAGTGCCATTTGCAACGACATGGATGGATCTTGAGATTATTATGCTAAGTGAAATAAGTCAGACAGAAAAAGTCGGGCCATATGACTTCACTGATATGCGGGATATAAAACTGAAGGCAGCATGGAGTCAATGAAATTGTAATAGATATGTATGATATCGGGGGGGAAGGGGAGTCACTTTGTAAGGGGTGAAAAAGATAAGTATTGCATGGTTTTATACATCTGTAACTAATAACAATAATAATAAAAAAAGAAAAGCAAAACATAAAAAATATAAAATAAAATAAAAAACTGAAGGCAACAAAGGAACAAGAAAAACAAAAAAAATAAAAACTCATAGATACAAACAACAGTTTAGTGGTTCCCAGTGGGGGAGGGGGAAGGGAGGTGGTAGATGAGGGTAAAGAGGGTCAAATATATGGTGATGGAAGGAGGACTGACTCTGGATGGTGAATACACAATGCAACATATAGGTGATGTATTATAGAACTGTACACTTCAGACTTACTTAATTTTACTAACCAATGTTACCCCAATAAATTTAAATAAAAAATTTTTATATGCAATAGATTAAAGAAATTAAAATGAAAAGTTAAGGTAAAATATAGAACTATATTTCCACAAACAATATCACAAACTGTATGCATTTGCACCAATATCTCTGTTATAAAAATGCTTGAATATTCACTTGATGCTTAAATCATTAAGAGGAGAAATGTAAAATTATAGATTTTTGCCACTAGTAAAAAACTTGAAAGACTATACATTTCTTAAAACTCAATTCTAAAATAAATCATTGTCATTTTATTTTACAATTCATTAGAGTTTAGGACACTGAAAATGTATGCAACCGTCACCACAATCTAAATTGCAAACATTTCCATTGTCCCAGAAAGAAACCCAGTGCAGATCAGCTGTCCTACGCCATACTCACACATCCATCCCGAGGCTATTTATCACTAGAAGTTTGTCAAACCTGTTTTCCCTATAGATTTGCCTGGTTTGGACATTTCATATAAATGTAATCATACAACATGTGTGTGTCGTTACTGGCTTCTTTCATTTGGCCTAGTGCTTTCTGGTTCCTCCATGTTGCAGAATCTGTCAGTGGTATGGCTGTGTCACACTTTGTTTATCATCAGTCACTTGGTGGACATTTGGGTTGTTTCCACTTTGGGGCAGCTATGGACCTATGTGGATGCATGTTTTTCATTTTCTTCGGAATATACCTAAGAGCATAATTGACTAGCCATAACTCTGTCTTTAACATTTGTGGAGCTGTTTTCCAAAGTGGCTGTGGCATTTTATATTTCCACCAACCATGAGTGACAGTTCCAATTACTCAACAGTTTTACCCACACTTGTTATTGTCTGTCCTTAGCTGAGGTGAAGTAGTATCTTCTCGTGGTTTTAATTTACCTTTCCCTTTTGACTAATGATGCTGAGCATCTTTTCATGTACTAAGTATTCAGTGTGTGTCTTCTTTGGAGAAATGTCTATTCAAATTCTTCATCCATTTTAAAAATAGTTTTAATTTGTATTATGAAGTTGTAAGAGTAAGTTATATATTTGGGTCCCAGTCCCTTACCTGTTATATGAGTTTGATATACAAATATCTCTTTCTACTCTCCGAGATGTTTTGTTTTGTTTTGTTTTTCACTTGCTTGGTCTGTTTTCCCTCTCTCCCTCTCCCTCTTATCAGTCCAGCTCAAAGTTTGTCAATTTTGTTAATATTTTCAAAGAAATATTTTTTTTTTTTAGTTTTCTTGATATTTTTATTTTTTTCTTCTTTAATTGGTTTTTCCACTGTAATCATTACTTCCCTCCTTTTGTTTGCTTATGTTCACTGTGGTTTCCTTTTTCTAGTTTTGTAGAGAGAAAAGGTTGGTTTTGATTTGGGAACTTTCATCTTTTTTAATATAGACATTCACAGTTATGAATTTTCCTGTAAGCACTGCTGTAAGTTTTGTTATTTTATGCTCTCTATAAGATCGTATTCCTCTATGCATAAGGTTCATATGCATATATCTGTCTGTATGTTTCCACGTAACATTCCCAACTAGGGAATGATGGCTAAGGGAAGGCATTGTTAATTATAGTGAACTTTATGCTCTGTGTGTGCATTAAATGCAGTTTGTAAACCATTGGAATATATGCTTCTATTCTCAAACAAAATAGGAAGTGAAGAGAACACGGCGGATTAGGAAGCCAATTGTTGAGTTTGGTTATACACATGTTGACTTTAAAGGTTCTGCTTAACAAGTATCCAACTAGAGCTGGATATTTACACCTGAGCTCAGGGGAGATTCGAGCAAGCTGAGTGGCAAGCATCAGTGCTTGTGAATCCATAAGACCTGAATATAACCTCATGGAGAGTGTGTAGGTAGAATCTGTGGATATATTTAAGGCGTGAGTGGAAAAATGGAAACTACAAATGAGCAGAGCAGGGTATAATGCATCATAAAAGCCACAGTAATTTCTAGTAAAAACAAATGTAAACACACAAATATGCCATAAAAGTGTAAGATTTGTAAGGAACATAGGAATCACTTCAAGTCAGATGTGTACAGAATAAATAGGCAGCATGAAATAAAGATGTGTTATTTAGAGCAAAATTCAATAAACTATAGGAATTAATATTTGATTTATTTTGTCTAGAAGTTTTAGAGAACAAAGATCGCCAAAGGCTTTTCTTGATTTCCTTTTTTCAGTTGAGCGTAATTCCTATGTTAGCTATTACTCACCACACACACACACACACACACGCACGCACACATACACAATATGCAGGCTTCTTGCAAGATGCAAGATTTTATTGAATTTGGATTCTTTCCCATGATGATTTTTCTTTTACTGGGTATGTAAGATTTTGTTTCTGTTCTGCTTTTGTTTTCCCATTTTAATAGAGTAGAGTAAAATGACATTAGGAAAACAAAACAAGACATATAGTCCGTTAATAGAATACAGAGGAAAAAGAGATTGGATATTTATGAGGTATATTTTCAGAAACTTCGAAAGAGGAAGTGGCTAAGCAATCCCAGTGAGTCACTTCTATTGGAAATTATGTTTTTGACTCTTCCTTTATGGTATTTTTCTCATATTTTTAAAAGATGTATCCCACCAAAAAAAAAAAAAAAACTGGCTTTAAATATCTGATATTCTGAAATCTTGAAAAATAAGCAAAACGAACAAAATGCATCTCCACTAGTAAGATTACTTCTTGACACTTCCTGCATTGAAGTAGGTTGACGTTCTTCATCATGTAGTTTTTCTTTGTAACTCTTCCTTTTGGGTAAAGTGTGACACTCAGGGTAACCTCAAGTATGCACTGCCAACACTCCCCCTCTCGTGAGTTCATGTGACATCGAAATCCTCTTTCTCACTTGAGTCAGTTCTGAAGTCTGTATTATCCTGGTTTCCTTGAGGTAGTCAACTTTTGTTGCTATGTTAAAACTCTTGAGATCAGGAACAATGGCATATTCATTGCATTAAAGGACAACGACTAGAGTAGTTATTTACAAGTATTTATGTATAATTCCTAGTACAATTCAGAATGGAATTTTGCTCATGAACTAAGAGGAAGAATAAAAGAAAAAGAGCATTTAAGGAAAATGAAGTTGAAAGACAGCGGCACCCGTGAGTGGGGAAACATAAAGTAAGTGTGGGAATGCTGAAATAAAGTGTAGCCATTCATGTGCTGGGAAGGACTGCCCCATCCCTGGAACCCTCTGAAGAGATGAGAACCAGGCAGCGTTGGTAAGAAATACGAATGTTGAGGTGTCTCCTGGATTGGAGCTCTAAGACACAGGTCATAAATTCGCAGGTAGCAAGTGCTCAATAAATATTTGATGAATGCTCTGCGATGTTTTTCTTAATATTTTCAACTTCTAGAAGCATACAGCAACTTAATACTTTCTGTAGAACAGTTCCTACTCTGCATAGGTGGCATCATCTGTTATAATATGCATAGCATGTTCTGTTTGGTTTCATTTCTCCATTAAGCAGACAGATGCTTCTCCCATTCTTTCTAATGGAGCTGAAATTGTTTCTTAGTCCCTTAGGGCTACAATAAAAAACACCACCGACTCAGTGGCTTATCAACATCAGTTCTCAGTTCTGGAGGTTGGAAGGTGACGATGCTGGCCTAGTGGGGTTCTGGTGGAGGCCCCTTCCAGGTCAGGCTGCAGACTTCTCTTTGTGTCCTCACGAGGTGGAAGGGGCGAGGGATCTTTGTGAGGTCCTTTTTATAAAAGCCCAAATCCCATTCATGAGGTATTCCTCCTCATGACCTGAGAGTTTCCCACAGGCTCCACATCCTAATACTCTCACCTTCGGGCTCTAGGATTTTAATGTGTAAATTTTGAGGGGACACACACATTCATATTATAGCACACAGGGTTGGTCTCTGTCTGACCTTGAGACATGATGGGGAGAAACCACCTGTTCTGTGCAGGAACTCTGCCCCGGGTGGATGCCAGTGAAGCTGGTGTGTAGCTACAATATGGGGCAGAATATTCAAGTATTAATATTGCTTGGACACTGTTTTTTTTTGACCCTTGACCCAGTGCATCTCTCTTTCTTATAACTTCTTTAACTCAAACGTAACTCTTTTTCTCCTGTATGTGTCACGGAGTAGTTCCAACTCTGTAATGCATGCAACAAAAATAGGTATTTTAACATTTCATGGAGACCCATCTTTGAGAATATTTACCACAGCTGACATACAGGAATAATGTAAAAAATGCTTTTAAATCATTTTTTCCCTCTTTAGTTCCTTTTCATCCCCTTTCAGCCTGCTTCCTTCCTTCCCTTTCTTCTTTGCGAATATCCAGTTTCCCTTTTAATATTTAGTCTTTATTGACCATTATTATTTCTTTGACACATCTCCTCTTCACTGAAATCTTTCTGACAGCTATTTTTTTTTTTTTAATGCAGAGTGATTTGGCACTCTTGGAATCCCAAATTCCAACTTCTCACTAATTTTCTGCAATATTTCTGCCTCCCCACCTTGGATTGACTTTCTTTTTTTAATACATTAGAGAGTTACAAATAAAAGATTTTTATTCTCTTGTCAACATTTTTCACACTTTAAAATACAGGAGTTATCTACCCTTCCAGTAAGTTCCTCGTATAGCATTAGCTAATTTGAGTTGGATTTCCCTCACTTATAACAATAGGAGCACTTTCTAGTAGATATAAAATCTAATAAAAATCTGGATCCATTTTTAATGTGTCCTGCAAGCAGTAAAAATGAAATATAAAAGTAGGATTTGTCTGTGGTGATAAATATCCTCAACTTTGCATAAAGCTTGAGACAAAGTAGGGCCCTCAAAGTCTAGTACAGTAAGTGTGTTTCCTTAGTAGTTTGTTTCGATAGATAATTTCCTCATAATCAATTTTGTCAAAGTCTCTGTAATATTAGGGCATATAAATCATCCAATGCACCATTATTATACAATATTGAGAAAGGCAATTTGGGAGAATTTTGGCATGGGAATGGGGACAATGAGAAAACATAACTTGTTGCCAAGTCTTAATGGTGCATTATATAAACCAATAAAGAAATAGAAACGCATAACATTGAATGCAACAATATAAGGTAAATATAGCTATTAAACATTGGGAAAAAAAATCACATTTTACTTTGCATATGAACAAAATGGAAAGCTGCAAAAGAAATTGCAGTTTCCCAATTTATAAGGCAATAAAAATATAGAAATGAGAAGAGTTTTAATTTACTATCAGAACATTTTTATAAGTATTTTCATGCATATAATAAAAGTGATCAGGGATTATAATTCTAATTTTGTATTAACACATTATATAATCTTGGCAACAAAATGATTTATTTTTGTTGTTTTTTAACAATGAATAGACAAACATTAGATAAAATGACTCGTGATATTACAGTAGAAATCATAGATTTAACACATTTAGGAATGTCATTTTTACCTAAGAAACATTTTTTATACTACTGCCACCCTGGCAAGAATGAATATCAGGTTAAGGTTACAGGTATATCATTCGTTATACGATATCAAAATTATCCCATTCTTAATATTGCCATTGGATTTGTGAGAAAAGTCCTTACATATTCAAAGTTGTCTATTTCATAGTGGCAGATACAGGTTTTCCAAATCTCTAATTTTCCAAATTTCTAATTTTCACATGAAAGCTAGAATCTTAACATCGGTATTAAATATGTCACTATGTCTTGAGGTGATAGGTTTGTTTCTTTCAGCTGTGACAACAAATCTGCCAAATAGCCAAGTCTGAATAACCATAGTTTGTCTGTCAATCATTCTTTCAAGAAAATTGGTTTGCATGAGAAAAGTGCTTACATCATCTTGCAAATGAAACAACTGCACTGCACTTTGCTTTTTGGATGTGAGTGGAAGGAATGCAGGGAACTTCAGAGTGGGTCCCTAAAGGGATGGAGGACTGCAGGCCATCTAAGGCCCTTACTCCCCCTGGCTAAAGGCAAATGCCATGGCTGGAACTAAAATCAGGATGAGAAGAAACTTGTTAAGAATGGGAAAGCCCAGGCTTTGCCAGGTTACCATATCAGTCCTGGACTATTTATGATTGTATTGTTATTAGAGAGGAATAAAATGGGATTTTTTTTCTAAGGCAATATTATATGGCTTATATTACTGCAGCCAATTTGCTTCCTAACTAATAAAAGGACATTCCTGAACAGTTTGCAAATCCTTCAAAATTGCAGAAGCTGGTATTTAATTAAAAATGGCATTGATGTGATTAATACAAGGGACTTGTGCTGAGAGTAGTTTTTTATGAAACTGTAGGGAAAAGTCAAAATATTAATTTTCCTTACCTTTCTATGTTACAAAAGAATTTTTCGAGTTATGTTTTTGTGTGTCAACCACTTTATGATGCTTCACAGGTGCTTGCTGAGTCATAATGGAGCAGGAAATTTAAGGAGTTTCATATTTAGGTATCTTTAGTGTGTTATTGAGAAATGTAAAATATAAGTTATAAAGTACCCATCAAATGGAAGGTGCTTAAATAATTATTATTAGACATTCCCAAAACAGAACACACTATTTCTGATGCAGAGGTCATTTCTAATATATTAATGCATTTTCTGCAACATGTGTTTTTATGTATTTCATAGTCAAAATAAATTTTGTCATGAAGATCATGGCATAAATGCTATAAGAAACACATTATTATTTGTGTAGAATAATATGTAACAAAGTGGATTCTAGATTCAAGAGAGCCACGGAGGTACATTTTCCAAATGGAAAAAAAGAAGTGCAGGACTGCTTGTAAACAAATTTCAAAGGAGGTGAATTTGTCCTTTCCCTCATGCTACTTCCTGTTCCCTAATTTTTGGTGTCGCCTCCACTTCTGTCCCATGACTCTAAACTATTCTTTTCTTTTCACTATAACATTCCTGTGTGGGCCTTCAGCTCAGAAATCATTTCATGATCTTTCAGTTTATTAGATCAGCTGAAAATAATGATTTCAAAACCAATTTGTACTTAGGTATAAAAGGTTTTTTGTACTTGTTAAATCAGTTATTTGCTAGCCATGTCTATCCAATTTGAGGCATTTTAAGGAGAGTAAAATATCTACGTATATCTATTCAATGTCTATATCTGTATCTAGGTCTGTATGTGTGTATCTAGATCTAGATATAGATATGTAGATATAGACCTATCTCTCTCTTTGTTGTCCTCTCCTGGATAAAGGCTCATGTGGAGTGACCAAAGAGCTTGTGGCCTTGAGCTTATGTCCAGACGATGCTGTTGACAGTCTCACAGTCTCTACAGGACAGAGGTCTGAATGCAAGCCCTGGAAGCTCCCGTAGAGAGCTGCTTTTATAATATTAACAGCAGAAGGGCATTGCCCCTTTGGGAAACCCTATGGACTTAAAAGTGTCTGGTTTTTTTGGGGGTTTTTTGTTCTGTTTTGTTTTTTTTTTTGACGGCAGTGTCACCGACCCTCATATATGCGATCCAAACTGGGGCCGCTGGCGTCCCAAGCCAGCTCTTAACTACCGCGCCTCTCAGCCGGCCCAAAAGTGTGTGTTTTTGTGTGCTGTGTTCGTGTGTGAGACTCGTACAAAACAGTAGGGCATTAGCTCATTATATGTTTTCAGTAAAAATCTCATAGTTTCGGGTCGGCCAAGTGACTCAGTTGGTTAAGAGTTTGCTCAAGAGTGAGAGCTGAGCTCTGAGCAACGGTGGTTCGATGCCCAGCCTGAGCTGAGTTGCCGCTGAACTGCCAACAGGTGGCAGGATGGCTCAGCTTAAAAAAAATAAATAAATAAAATCTCATAGTGTCGTCTTCCTCTCCTTTTGAATGTGTTTATTCTCCCGTCTGAGGAAAATGAAGCCAAGAGCCAAGGGTAGCTGTCTTGAGTATCACACATATTCCCAAAGAGAGAGATTTTTTTTTTCTGTTGTTCACTGTCCAAGTGTCACTTAAGTACCTCCTCCTCCATCTTCTTGACATTAAAACAGTCCTCTACGAAATATTAGGAGTGTCATTACCCAACAGTTGGAGCTGCTGGCTGTAATAATCAGACTTGAGAAGAGTGAAAATGTAGACAGCTCCAGAGGACTCTGCTAACACTTCTGCTAACGTGCCTGAAAGAAAGAGTCCCACCAGGGAGACCTTGGAAATTAACCGTCAAGTGTGCCGCCCGAGACTGAGAACCACCTTCCCAGGGCCACACGGAGCACACTTTGCTCCAGCAATCAGAACCAGCTCCTCGCTGGCCCCTGGGCCCAGGTTTCCACACAGAGGGCAGTCGGAGGGCTGCGATTGGTCATTTTCTCCTCACACGGGAGCTGATGACAAGCCCTCCTGATGCTCCACGACACTTCTCATGAAATATCGATGTTTGCTTTCTAAGAATAAATACAGAAACACAGACATTTTTAAAAGGAGCCATGGCTAAGCAAATTTGGAAACTCTAAATCATATGAACTCTTCTTGGAAATCTACAATGTATACACACATGCCATATTTGCTATGATGTCCTACAATTAGAAAAAAACAAATAGATTTGTTTAAATAAGAACTTTTAAGAATAAAAAGGATTTAATTTTCTAATATGCCTTTTAATGTCTCAAAGTATACAACTAACTCTGTACCATCATTTTTTAAAGAAAATTTTCAGATTCTAGAATTGTCCTCAGTTGTCATATAGCCGCCTCAGGTACCATAAATATTTGGTAATTACCGTGAGCTGAAAATGATTTTAGACCTTTGTTTTCTCAGCTTCTCCGATGCTTTCTGAGTGGTACCAATCCTTGGAAAATAATTCTTTTAATTACTGACTTAGGAACATTGGGAGATTCTATTACCTCTTCCCTCTAAAGGTATAACTTGTTGTGGTCCTACAAGTTAAATGCTAATTTGTTTACCAAACATCTTTTGTCACCCTTCTGTTTTATAACTTTGAACTCTGAGATTTTCATCCCTGTAGTTTGCCTGGGATGGAAGGTTGTATTAAATGCAACCAATCCTGTGATGGTTAATTGGTAAACGAACTTTTAGTTCAGAGAGAAAAATGTTATGGAGTGCGAGGGAATAGACTGATTATTTGTTGATATCATATTAACTCTCAGTGGTTTGTAAGTGGACCACAAAGAATCGATATAAATCTCAAGACACTGATGTTTTTCTAAATCATATAATGTTATTGACAATAAAATTCTTAGAATAGATGCACTTTCAACTTTTAAATAGATTTGAATCGAGGCTGAGAATCAGTCTCATTTCTACTTGAATCAGTTCTAAACAGTTTTACTCATTACTGAAGAAATAGATATGTGTTTATTTGCCAAAATAAATAGGACACTGAACATCATCTGGTATTGGGATGCTGCAGTGGTTTTATTATGTCAAACCAGCAGCCCATCTTATAAATCAAATTTATTATGTTATTCATGAACCTCTCCCCCTGAATACTTCCCCATTAAAATGTTGTAGCCAGAGGTAAACAACATGATGTAGGGGTGACCTGACTAATTTAGACTAGAATACAATCTTATTCTGTAAATAGTATATACATAAAAGAGGAATAAAAAAGTGTTTTCTGATAGTATATGAAAGTCTCTTCTGTCAGCTTTTATACAGATGATATTGGAATCCTCAATGCATAGATGAAATCTGTTATGTCAAAACTGTCACTAGTAACACATAGAGAAGACAGCATTTGTCTTGAACTCTTTTCCATTCTAGATGATGGCAGCGTTAGAAAATAATTTGCTGTTAAACAAAAGACAAAAATCAGGTAAATCGAATAAACAGTGCCTTTATCTAGTCAGTCCTGCTCAGCTCCGTTGGGGGAAATCTCCTTTGGGGTGTTGTAATGGTACATTTGATCTAATGCTTAATTTGGTGACACCATGCGAAAGCACTGCGCAATCTTCATATTACGGTTTATAATCTTCACGCTGAGGGAAAACAATAACCTTACTCAGCTCTCTTCATCATTATTATTTCCTTATGTAAATCCCTCATATTTATATGTATGTGTATCTCTCTCTCTCTCTCTCTCTCTCTCTCTCTCTCTCTCTCTCTCTCTCACACACACACACACGCACACACACACACACAGTATGAATGCATATACCAAGTCATTAAAATGGTGCGTGGCTGAAGCCTAGAGTTGTTTTCCTTGAACAGTAAGACAATATTTTCTAAGAGCAAGTGGCTTTATGGATCAAGAAGGGGAAAATTAAGCATTACCAAGATATGCACCAGTTCAAATCCCTAACACTGGGGGAAAAGAAAAGAAGGAAAAACAAATAAAAAGAAACCTTTGAAGGACTTCATGTGAGGCAGCCTCTACAAGTTATAAGTGAGTGAATACATTTCAAAAATCAATGCCAATTGAAATCAAAATCCCCTATCTCACCACCCAGATGCACTTCAGACAGTAACAAATAGAACAGCACAAAAGAACATCAATGTGACAAAAGAACTCAGGAGAAAATGAAGGTCAGTTTGCTGTGGTGGTTCTATTAAACCCAGCAGGAAGGCTTCATGTCGTTTCTCCAAGGAAACGAAAAAAAGATCAAGTCTGAGGTAGTACCTTTTATTGAGCTGAAATAAAATTAATTCATACAAGCAGGGAAGTTCCCTATGAACAATCTAAAAACAAGATAGTAAGTATATAAGGAAAGCCTACCAATTTTAAGGTAGATTTATATTTATAAAATATTATCTTCAGTATTACACACACACACACACACACACACACACACTGTCTCTCTCTCTCTCTCTCTCGACTGTGTATTGAAAACATAAGGACAGTGCATGATTATGATCAAAATACATGATGTGGGCCGGCCGAGTGATGCATTGGTTGAGAGCTGGTTTGGGACTCCGGTGGACCCGGTTCAGATCCCACATATGAGGGCCAGTGACACTGCCCTCTACAGCTAAGGTAGTGAACAACAGCTCCACCTGGAGCTGGGCTGTGCGAGCCCCGGCGACGGTGTAGGCTGCAGCCCCTGCTGCAGTGGGCTGCCATAGGCTACTGTGAGCGGCTGGCAGCCAGCATGAGCTGCCAATAGCAGCGGTGAGAGACCATCCAGAGGCCGGTGACCGATCTGCCTCACCCCGGAAAAGCGCAATGACTATACCAACATGGGCCAGTGAAGTAACCTCCTCCACAACTAGACTGAAGAACAAAAAGACAGCAACTTGTCTGTTCCCCTTCTCCGATTCCCCAACACTGTTCCCTCCCCCAATTCCCCAATAAAATCTTAAAAAACAAAATACATGATGTTTGTTTCATGACCTTATCTAAATTCCCCTTGAAATGAATAAATTCTATCATCACCTGATGTTATGAAATCATTCGATCCATATGCAGGAATGCAGAGAGATTTTTCAAAGATATTCTACTGCAGGAAACAAAACTGACCATTCATGGTTAATCTCATCCACATGAAAGCCATCCAAATGGATGAGCGAGGACACAGCTAGCGTTACCCACCGATAACCTGTAAGACAGAGATGCAGACCTACCATAAGGAAGGCTGATCTTTCTGGGCTTGACTTCTAAGGAGAACTGTCAGTTACCAGTTGCTGACTAACATGTATTAAGTACAAACTGTGTTTCAGATTCTTCTAAGTGAATAACCTGCTTTTGCTCACTTAACATAATATTACACAGTTGTTAGTGCTATTCCCCTAAACTCGCAATCAAGGAAACTGAAGCTTATGTAATCTAAACAGTTTGCCAAAGCTGATTTGGTCAGTGGTGGCAGAGCAAGGATCCAAACTCACGCATCTGCCTCTAGAACTTGGGTCCTGATTTCCGCCCGGGACCTCCCAGGTGGGCAGTGTTTGTAAGAACAAGGCTCCTGCTGATCTCAGTGCAGAGGAATTTCAGGATATTGAACCCATGCCAAAGCATGAAGTCATGAAACGGAACAATCAGAACACAGGAAAGTCTTTGGAAGATAAAACATACAATCACTGAATTTATAATGAAAATAAAGGCAACAGACTGTTAGAGAAAAGAATTGGTTTCCTGGAATAAAATCTTAGGAAATGAATCCAGTATTAATGAAGAATGGGGAAATGTAATTTATGGGGGGAAAAAATGAAAGATGCATGAAAGGCATGGAGTATGCATAACAGAATTTCCATGAGGTGTAAACTTATACCTGACTGAAAAGCATGCTAGCGGGGAACGGGGTGGGGGGGAGGGGAGAGGGAGACAGAGAAGGCTGGGGGTGGGGGTAGAAGAGAGAGGAGGGAGGTGGAAAGGGAGAGAGGGGGGAGAGAGAGACAGAGAGACAGAGAGACACTATGCACTAGAGAGCAAACTTTTCTTTAAAACCTGCATCAAGTGAAAAAAAGACTGAGTGTGACAAGGGAATTTATGCTGCAGGTTCTGCTGTGAAGCAGAGTCTGAGTTGGTGACAACCATTTATTTTCTAGTTCACCAAGGGGTTTAAAGATTTGGCACAGGTTAAAGGCCAGTTTATTCTGTGCATGGACTCAAAAGAGTAGACAGAAGCTGTTCACTCCAGCAAACCCCTCTCATGTGCCTGCTCCAAGGCCGACGACTGTGCATCCGTCTGTGGTGGCCCCAGGCGTCACCGCCTCTGGTTGGGGGTAACTGAAGGCAGACGCAGCCAGCGCCTCTCTCCCGATCACAGCTTGGCTGCCTGAATAACCTCTGCTTCTTCTGCTGAGTGGAACCGGGGGAACAGAGCAGCCTGACAGGGCAGCACAGAGGCACGAATGGGAAGCCACACACAGCCATCCATGAGACGCCAGCCCATGCCCAGCTGGCCTTGCTTTCTGAAAAGAGAGCAGTTCTTCTTTCTTTTCTTCCCTCCACTGGAAATGTAATCAAGTGAACCTGAAAAAAAAAAATTAATGGATGACATAACATGAGAAAGTATCCAATTAATGGTGTTTTGAGAGGAAAAATAGTGACTCAAGAATTTTATGTTTCGTCAAGGGATTTCCTATCTGAGAGAATAGCAAAAGGACATTCTTACATATGTGGTGCCTCAGATATTAAAATCTCTGAATAGTCCTTCTGGAAATAGTAGTTATTAAATCAAGAGGTGATAAAATAAGCAATTGAAGAAGATATATAAACTTTTTCTTGACTTAAAAAATACACACATACACACACACACCAGGGGTGCCAAAAAAATGTGTACAAGTGGGCACTTTGGTCAGCGTTGCTCAAGCAGTAGTTTGCTGTAATCAGAAGTGTCTGGACGCGAATGGTAACCACTCTAAGCACCTCTTATAATTGCAGAAGTCAAACGTGACTTGTATTCATCTTTTGTTGTGGGTATATATTGAGTATTACAATTTTAATACAGTTTTCCTTTCTTAAAATGTGCATATATTTTTTGGCGTCCCCAGTATATATGCGCGCGTGTGTGTGTATTCTTACAACCTTACTAGTATGTCTGTTCTTTTGCTATTGTTTTTATTCTTTAATCTTGCTGAAGAACTTCTAGTAAAACAAAACTGGAATATGAAATAGATACAAAAAAATAGATACAAAAATAGATACATTACCTGTAAATATCAGTTTATTTATCTGAAAAGGATCCAGAGAATCAACTGGAATAGAAAACAAAACCTAAAGAAATACTTAAACAAATGAATGAAATTGCTATGTACAAAATCATTAAATAAAAAAAAAATCAATAGCCTACTAACAATTGTGCAAAAACCAGAAAGAATGTAAAGTAGGAAACAACACAACATTCCCAAGAATGTGAAAATACATAATTCAAGGAAATCAGTAAGCTACAACTAAGCTACTTAGAATATTAAGGGACATTTTGAATAAATGGAGAGTTTAAGCATGATTCTGAATGGAAAATATAGAGATATGATTTCCCTCACATTAATATTACTGAATTTAATGCATCATTGATCAAAATTTATCTAGAAAACTCAAGTAAGCAAAATTAGTAAATAGTATTTTAAAGGGAGATAATAGGGAACTAGCATCACCAGATATTAAAATCCACAGAGATAAAGAAATGGGATTCTTTTAATGTAAATATTGAATAAATGTAAATATTCAATGACTATATCTTAATGGCAACATTTTCACCAGAGACAAACCCATTGGCATTTGATATTTTTATTAGTAAAATAAACTCTGCACAGTTTGGAAGAGTCGATGCATTTAAACTATGAAGCCTATGAAAAACAGCCTCACTTAAAGAGCTGCTGCATTAAAATGCTGAAGGGAAGGGGGTCCTTTCACAAGCATTATAAGGAAGCCAGTGTGTGTGTCTGCACCTGCGCCTAAGAGGAGCAATAACTGCTCAAGTTCCAAACTGAATTGGCCTTGAAGATGCTGAAAAATGGCCTCTCTGTAAGCTTTTCTCTCTGGGAATAGAGATTTTCTCTTCTTTAAGAGAGGAGTGGCAGACTAGGGTGGCATTCTCTGCGGGAGGCACCTGTGAAACTTGGCAACCCCAAGTGTCTTTAACTGCTGGTATGAATAGTGTTACAGTATGTGGGTGAAGAGGCAACCGGGACCCCCCAATGAATGAATTCAGAGGATGCTAATGTGGTTATCCCTCAATTGTGTAACTGGCTCAGCATTTAAGTGTTGTTTTGAAATACAGTTCACTTCAACGCACCAAGTTTGAAAACATATCCCTTGCTTTTAACTTTAGCATTTTATTTTGTGAAATGTTTTTTGTGGTGTGTAGAAAATGTCAAAATTAAGTTACATCTGGTCCTGAAATTTCTAGTTGTGTAAATAAAATGAATCCCTTGTTTGATCTAAACTTAGCTGTATGTTTGCCATAGGATCAATAGTTAATAGTAGGTTTATATGCACAAATGGAGTCCTGTGTCTGGGACATTTTCATGCAATGTGGTTAGAGAATAGACATCCAGATAAATTACTTTTTCACAGCAAATGACCCATTTATGCCACCAATAAACATGTAATAACGATGATAGTGTCACATACAGGGGTAGATTTTGTATCTTTATAGCCATGTAAAAAATCTTTATCTTTAGACTAATAAATATATTGTAAAGTACAAACCAATTAAGAAAATCCCATTTAAGTTACATCAAAAGGAATGAAATACATAGGGATAAATTTAACCAAGGAGGTAGAAACAGTGTATTCTGAAAACTATAAGACATGGATAAAAGAAATTGAAGATGACACAAATAAATGGAAGGATGTACCATGTTCATGGAAGAATCAGTATCGTTAAACTGCCTGTGTTACCCAAAGCAGCCTACAGTTGTTCTTCAGTTGTTAGGACCCCTGCTTGTATAAAGAGTGTCCTCCTCACCAGACGGCTGCCCCTCCAGCCAGCCCCACCCTTCCTTAGACACACGTGCCCAACACAGAGTTTTTCTACATGCTACTCCAGTCTGGCACATGCATCCCACCCTGCTCCCCTTCCCACAGCACAACCTACCTATACTTTTTGCACCTCTCACATGGGCTGTGCTATACTGGTTTATATACTGTCTGATTAACATCTTTCTCTCTTGTTAGATGGTAGTCTCTAAATGGCTAGGACCATTCATTTGGCTCAATAATTTGTCCTTAAAGTTTAGCATGGTTTCTGGGACAGAGAAAATGCACATTATACCAATTTCATCTAGGAAAATAAATCTTTTGGGAAGGGGAAATTAATCTTAATTGGGGTTTATACATTGTTTTTGAAAAGGCACATTATTGAGAGATTTCTGTGTGCACACAGAAATCTTTTCTGTATGCCTTAGCTTGTGTAAACCTCATGTTATTATCCCCATTGACAGGTGAGCTGATAGTCAAAGACAGGTTAAGTGTCTTACCCAGGAGCTAGTAAGAGGCAGAGCTGATGAGAAGCCAGGGCTGGTAGCATTCAAGCTGGTGACCTCAAACCCTACATACTGTAACTCTGGGGGGGTGGGGGACATCTAGCAATATACATTTATTGAGAAGACTACTCAAGTTAACAGAAGAAACTTACATTACATTATTTTTTATTTTTACAGTTAACTCTCAATTATGTCCATGTTTCAGTGTCTGATTTCAGATAAGTAATTGAAAACTCGATTATTTTTTTATTAAACCAATTTTTACATAATATTACCTGTTCATACTGCAGTGTTCCCATCCACCCAGTGGCTCAAGTCCAGACCACCCGAGTCATCCTGTTTTTCTCCCTCTCCTCCATACTCATATGCCCTCCAGGAGCAAGCCCTGGAGTTTTATTTCCTATACCTATAATCCATCATCCAGGTCCTTTGAGCCCTAGTCTTATCATCATTGCCCAAACTACCATCCGACCTCCCTGAAATTGGAGATAGGGCCGTGGCATCATAGCCAGCCTCAGTCATTCCACCTCTGCCCTCCTCTCCCCTTAGATCCATTCTCCCACAGCAGGAGGGATGTTCTTCTGTAAACCATATATATATGGTTTTCTTCCTTGCTCTCCCTTTCACTCTGAGGCTATAATCTAGATCTGTTTCCTATGAGGAACATAACCCGCTCAAGCTGGCCCAGTTCATCCCTCTCCACTAACTCAGGACATGGCAGTATGCTGATCTTTGTAATCCCTTTCATGCCACGCCGGGGTGTCTGCACTGGGCCTGGAGTGCATATCCTTGGCTCGGCTTTGCAGAGCTCATGAATTCCCATCCTTCAGCTCTCAGCTCAGACATTACCTCCACTGAGCGGCTTTCCCCTGGTCCCCTTCCCACAGCAACCCTGCAGTATTATTCTCTATCACATTACACGCTTCATCTTTTTCATAGTACTTCTGTGTGAAATTTCTTATTTCCTGTTTGTTTATTGTTTCCCATATTTAGTGAGGATTAAATCCACAATGGGACCATGTCTCTTTTTCACTATTGTATCCTTAATCCCCAAATACAAAAAAAGCCAGTGGAGATGGTTTCTGTTTGTTTTTCTGTTGGCTTTGGTTTTCATGGAGGCTTAGGTATAGAGGTTTGAGCTAATCATGCATACAGCTCATAGTTATAATTTTCTTTCTATGCTAGGACCCTGTATCATGTATATGTATGTGTGTGTGTTTATTTTATGGTCTTCTTTATTCTTGGTCCCCACTTCCATTCTGATGGGTACCCGCTCTTTTGGGCTTGATATGTCTTTAAATGAGGATATGTCATATGTCATGGGAAAGTATATAGTGATGATTTACAAATATGCATACTTAATTGGCATTAATCATATTGTGCATTTTGTTTTCCTTTTTTTTCCATAAAACATTTGTACAATCCATGTGTTTTTGTGTACCTATACTTTTGTGGCTTCTAATTGTTGTGTAGTATTTTCTAACTTGCATTCACCATATTTTCTGTCGATTCCTTAGATTTGCCCCCAAACTCTCTCTCTAAGCCCTGAGCGCCATAGGGAAAAAGCTGCTCCGTGTCCTGTCTCTGATCTGTGTGATGAAATCCTTGTGATATATATCGTGGGAGGGGTCACTGAGCCATAACACATGTACATGGTTTTCAATAAGGCATAGCAGTTGTTTAGCAAATATTTGTAGAATTAGTTATTTTAACACTGTATAATAAACTATCTTGCATTACATTTTTGTTCCGTGGAGAACTATAAACCTCCATGTAAACAATAGATCACAGTTCTTGGACAGTAAGTTCATAGTCTTACTGTAAACTGTAAAAAATTGCTACAAGTTACTCTAACATGTAGCAATTTAAAACAAATATTTATTGTACTATAATTTCTGTGAATTAGAATTTGGGAAGGCTTTAGTTTATTTGTTTTTCCTAAAGTCTCTCATGGAATTAAACAGTGGGCTGCAGTCATCTGAAGGCCCGGCTGGGCTGGAGGTTATGCTTGCACAATGGCGCACTGACAGCTCCATGGAAAGGAGTTCTTAGCTGTTTGACAGGTGGGTCTGCCAAAGTGCCCACTGAGTGCACAGTGTGTAATGAGCAAACCCAGTAGCGACCGGTTTTCCCATGTGGAAAAAGCCCGGGGCGATTCTAGGTTGGTAGCGGGTGGGGAGCAGGACTGAGTGGGTGTGGGCACTCATGACTGAGCTCCACATGGCCACCCAGGGACCCTGACCTGTGGAGCCGTGGCATTGTCAGTGAGTGGCTTCCACGGTCACCGGGGACATCAGCGCCCAGCCCATAAAAGGGGCAGGAGTGTGTAGAGAAGCACCAGCTGCTTGTTGAGGGTCATGGATCAGTAGTTATCTCTTCCATTCCTACCTCAGGCCAAGCACTGGTCATGTGGCTATATCTGGATGCAAAGTTGCCTGGGAAATATAGTCCCTGTCTGTACAGCCACTTCCTGGTGACACCTCCGAAATGCCCTGCTAGCTCTTAGAGTTATTGGGAAAATTAAGTAAGATAACGCATGTGGTGGCCTTAAAACACTGTCTAGCAAGGTCCCAGGAAATCTGAGGTTGAAAGGGAGTATTGTGGGCAGCACTGCTCCTTGCCCTGCTTTGCTCAGGACTTCCACAGTTAGCACATTTTCCCTCTCTTGAAGTGATTAAAATAATGCATAGGGTACATGAAAGCAGCCAAAAAGGTTTGAGGTCTCTAAATCTAGCTAATTAGCTCATTACTTTACAAGAGGGAATTAAAAATGTTCGATGAAAGACAAATTGAGTAAAACAAACCAACAAACCAAAAAGAGAGCTAAGAGATTGGCCAGTGTAGACTCCTGATCTTCCCAAGAATAGCCTGAGGACACAGGGCCACTAGGCTGGGAAAACTGAAAAGAGACATTTTTTACAATTGTTTTGAAGGGAAAAGTCACACACACAGTCAAACAGCTCAAAGATCTGAGTCAACTCTTTTATTTGCTCAGACAAGCCTGCAGACGAGAGAGAGAAAGTAACATGTCTAAAATCAGAAAGACGTCTTTATGGCAAAAGCAGAATCGCTCTCTGGATGTGCTCGCAGAATTATTTCCTGCCTGAAGATACACTCTGGGACCACACCATTTTCCTGGCCTGGCCACGCCTACTGGAGGGCACAGCCACACTGAGACCGGTATTCAGAAACTCAGAAGTTAAATCCATGCCTCCAAAATAGATATGTAATTTTTAAAGGATTTTTCTCTAAAGGATGGAATTTTGTGCACTGTGTTGTTTGAAAACTAGGACTGGCTGTCTTACCCACATGGGCTACCGTCATCATTTACCTCTCGTTCTATCTCAGTTTTAGAAGCATAATGTGCAAATAGCATTCTCAGTGTTATCCATTACAGTATATGGAATTTATGTAACCCTTTCTCGATAAATGCATTTGGGGAGAGAATGTCAGAGGAATAAGAAAGACTGCTAACTAGGCAACTCACAGCAACCTTCTGTTCACCAACATCTACAGTTTAAAAGTCTTTATCACGTCACTAGCTTTGTCGTCCTTCACACAGACATGCTGCTCTAAACACAGATTGGCTTATTGTCCTTGCTGTTCAGACACTGCACCTGTTCTTTTTGATGGTATTTAAAGAACATAATGCTGTAATTATCTACCACGTGAATAACAAGCATCCTCAGAACTGGTAAATAATACAGCACTACAAACGAAAATTATAGTTTCACTCCCACTTGCATGTCGATGACCGAATATGGGTCTCTTCATCTGGTAGACAATAAAATTACTATCTCTTCACTTCAAAAGGATATTTCTTTTTTTTTTAATTGTTGGCTGGACAAAACATTTTTAGAATTGGTTTACATGGAGAAAACTATTAGGGAGAATGAAGAGAGGGAAACAGTAGGGTTTGTTTGTTGTTAATCTTCTCACACTGCCGTTTCTTCTCTTGACCCTTACCGAATGCACAATAATAGAGTGGTTTCGTACAAATGAGATCATTATATAAAGTTGAATCTGGTTTATTTATGTTATGACAGAAATTGAGCTATATATAAATGACAGCCGAGTGGAAATTCTACTCCCACTGCCCTTCTAAACATGGCAGACTTACCCAATGAAATCACAATGTTCACGTGTTTTGTTTTGGGGGTTTTTTTGGTAGTGAAATGATAATGAGACACACTTAAAAGATCTTTAAATTATTTTGCATTTTGTGTTTTCTATTTTAGAACTGGTATTGACATAAAGGCCTTCTTTGATCTACCATAAGTCAAGCCTAGATAAATAAATGGAGTCAGCAAAGCTGGCCAAACACTATCTGTATATAAGTGTTTGGTTGAGTATCCCTGAGCCCCACATTTGTCAGAAAACTGGTTTGCATGGTTTAGTCTTTCTTATGATTTTCTGCTACTTCAAGCATAGATAGACAGTCCAATATTGGTTTGCTAAACTGGTAAGACATGGCAAATATCAACTGAGAGTTAATACTGGAAGCCTATTTTATTAACAAATAATGTGTGATGAGTATGGCAGTGTATCCTGTTCTCCCTCTTTTGGCAGATATCAGGAAGATTTCTGGGAAGTTTGATTCTGGACCGAGTTGATAGCTAAGTTCTGTAAAATCAGCAGACAATGATAACATTGGTCCATCAATCATCTCTTGTCCTTTTGATATAGACAAATCAATTTTCAAAAAGTAGTCTGTGGCAGATAAAATTGAACTGTCAGTTATATAACACATACTAATTGCTTCATAAATATTTGATGAATTAATAATTTAATTTGTAATTATTAAATTACAAAATAATATGGTTAAAGTCTAGGAAAGCCACTAGCTACTTTCTGAGGACTTAACCATATGATTATCTTTTACACACATCGCCTAATCAAATCCTTAACCACGACCTATAACACGGTTACTTGTTTCTCTATCTAGAGGAAGAAATAAAAGTCAAAGAAATAATTTATAAAATTCACGTGATTGTTACGTATGATGTATGAGACAGAAACATGTACTGACTACCGAGTATCCACGTGTCCTCCTCCCCACTTTTTCTAACTCCCTTGTAGTCAGGTGGAGCCATGAGACCAGTTCCAGCCAATGGAGTGAGAGAAGCAATGTTGTGTCCACTTCTGGACCAAAGACTTGCAAATCAGTGAGCGATCCTCCAGCTGTGCTGCCCCTACCCCACTGATCTTAGGGTAGCCTCATGTTGAGGTAGTGAGCTAGGTTATGCTGCCACAACATACAAACCTAAATGTCGGGATATAACACAACAGAGATTGCTCCCCCACACACTGTCTAAACAAACAGCGTTAGCAGGGGCTCTGCTCACGCTTCGTCCCCAGGTGTCCTGGTTGATGGGCAGTCCTCTCGGCCAGTACACGCTTCCACGATTGCTGAGGCAGGAAATACAACACTAAATTGGGCAATCATTTGTAGATCCTCCTTCCAGAAGTCACATCCATCACTTTTATTTTTATTTCATGGGTAAGGAAATTTACTTGGCCAGTGTGATGGATAGTTTTATGTGTAGCTTGGCTCCGTTATAGCACCTAGTTATTTAGTCGAATGATTCTTAGAAAATCTGTGTATTCAGAGTTGTAAAAAGAAAAGAAGATAGGATGAAAACAAAATGCATTTTGGTAGAACTGACATATGATTATATCACTTAGGAAAAGAGGGATCTTTATTTTAGGAAATATTTTCAATAGCCCAATCTTTTGCATTTTATATAAATGAATAAAAATATTTCAAAATACTTTAATATTTCAAATTAAAGTATCAATCATATGTATTTTCATTAAGTATTCTTTACTTAGGGAGGTAAACATAGAATGAATTAATATTATTTATATTTTAAGAACAAAATTTGAAATAGCTATTCAAATATATTATTACCCCTTTAGTTGAGAAATAAAAATTCATATAAAAATATATAAAATGTATCAGTTTAGATTACAGTTCATTCAAAAAAAACACTCATCATACTAGAAGTTACTGTTTATACACATTCGTAGTTTTATTCCATGCTATGTACAATGCTGAGATTCATACTTTTATGATTTTATACTTTTATCAGATGAATGAGTGCTGGTTGTGTTTAAATTCAATACTTTGTTTTTATAAAATCTACATTGTCCTCCTAATGAGTAGTAATTATTCGTTAAACATTTATTTTCTTCACTGTCCTGTGAAGAAAATGAAGGTAGGAAATGTGTTCATATTCGAGTTTGCCGAATCCCAGCACCCCTTCTCTTATGTAATGCATGTTCTAGAAGATTCCAAGGCAAAGGCAGGTAATAAACAATCAACAAGTAAATACATAGGCCGATTTGCAGCAAGGTTAAAATCTGTGAAGGAAATAAGGTGGCTGTGATGGAGAGGGGAGTACCCTTTTGCACAGTAGAGCCTCTGAAGAGATAAAACTTGAGCAAAGACATGAAGGATGAGTAAGAATTTGGCCTTGTAGATTTGGGGAAAAGAAATAGTAAGAGCCAAGCCACAGAGCTTCACCTATAAGCTGGGAATTCAAAGATGCAATACAGAGGTTTCCTGCCCTCAGTGGAAAGTAAAGAAAAGTAAATAATCCATTATGATACCAGATGATAAGTCCACTGGACGTTCCTCTGGGATATCCAGAGAAGCAGAGGGAAGACAGTCAAAGTAGACTGTGGTGGGGTGGGGCCGTGCAGCCAATGTCTCTATCATATAGCAGCTAGTCCTTTGAATTCAAGACGAACATGTGGAAAGTGCACAAATACAATGGAATAAAGTGTCATGGTTTCTTTCTTTTTTAATTAATGTTTCTATGCAATGAATCAGTACATGTATGAGTAGATTTTCACATTCTTTGTTTGAAAACGTTATCAGCATGAAGTCAGGGAAAGGTCTATTTTTTGAGTCCAAGTTTGTCTAATACTCTGCACATAAAGTTGTCTATTAATGTAAACTTTGAAACTTCCCAGCCAATGCAATTCCAATTGTATTAGGCAGACTATAGGAGGAGCTGCTGTGAAGAGAGAGGCTGCAACGATAGTTAACACGGGTTAGGGGTGTCTTTCCTTCTATGTAAATAACTACTTGTTTATAGCTTCACGATTTCAGGGAGCCAGGCTCCTTCTAGCTATTACTCTGCCATCCTCCACATACAGCTTTAATGTTAGGGTACAAGATTGTGCTATGTTTCAGCGGTCACCATAGCGACTCCATTCCAGCAGCTGTGAGGGAGAAACCTAAGAGGTTGCACACTTCTGTCCTTTGACGCATGTCCCCAAAGTTGAATATATCATCACAATTACAACCCAGAGACCAGAACTTCTTCTTTTTTTATTATTATTAAATTTATTTGGGTGACAATGGTTAGTAAAATTACATAGGTTTCAAGTGTACAATTCTGTAATCCATCATCTGTATATCACATTGTGTGTTCACCACCCTGAGTCAGTTCTCCTTCCGTCACCATATATTTGACCCCCCTTTTTTTTTACCCTCATCTACCACCCCCCCCACAGACACACACACACCAGAACTTATTCTTAAATCACTTTAGCTGCAAGAAAGATTAGCCTTTGACTGAGTGGCCTTGTGCTCAGCTAAAAAGTATATTGCTATGCAAAGAAAGGAAGAATGAATATTAAGAAATAAATGGTAATCTCTGCCATTGTGATTTTAATTTTCAAGGGTTAGATTCATTTCTGGAAATGGAGCAAATTCCTTGAGAGATAATCCAATGAGCTGTGCAGAGAGTCAATTACGTCTTCTGAATAGCTGTGTCATTCTCACTGCTTCTGCCTTCATCATTAACAGCAAAGGCCTCATGTTAAAAATTGTTCAAATGAATGTACAACATATTCTTTAAGCAGAGCAGAGATGGATTTTCAAGAATTTTTCAAAGAGAAAGATATATGTGCAACATATCTTTCTACTGTGTTATACATGTATATCTCTGCTCTATACACACACACACACACACAAATAACCATATGTATATTTTTTTTCACTTTTCCTTCTTTAGAATGTGCTTAATAGAGAAGCTCTTTATTCTGCTTGATTTTTTAATGCTTTGAACTAGTATGACCTTTATTCAGTTGAAAGGAGCCTCGTTAGGACTTTGAATACTCATGTTCAAGGCTTTGTTCTGCTTCTCATTATCTGCGCGACCTTGGAAAATTATCCTTCCCCATTGAGTTTCAATTTCCTCCTCTGCCAAGTGAAGGTGTTGGACAAGGTGTTCTCCAAGGCCCCATCCTGCCTCATTTCCAGGATTCTCTGATGCACCGCACATTGTGCATGCTGATCTAATTAATTTTCTTAGTCACCTTCAGGACACTTAATGGAATATATTTTCTCAAGAAGTTCAAGAGGTGAGCTCGTATATCTGTGCGCATTTCAGTTAAACATAAACTGTGGTTCTGGCTTTCCTGAAAGGCACAGAGTGGACTTTATAAGTACACACTACTCGCGTGGGACAACTGCTCTTTCCTTTGTTTTTTCTTCTTCCATCAGTTTTGGCCCATCTCTGCCTCCTCTGATGAGCTATGAAATGGCGTCAAATTAATTTTGATACCTGCAGGGTTACATGCAATGCTTTGTGTTCAAAACTGCTTCTTAAATACAGAGCATAGAAACATGAGGTTTCTAAATTCATCTTTAAACCGTTTAAGTTGAAATTATTTCTTTAAGTACCACCATTTATCATCTTCATGCATCATGTTGTTATTTTCATTGCAAATAAGTATTTATTGAGCAGTTTCTGTGTGTTGTCCTGTTTGCTGGGATCCAAGAATAAAAACAAAAGATATCAAAAGCGTAGGGTCATCTAGAGGCCTAGTGAGGGCGTACACTCTGTAAAGGATACCAATACTTTAAATGGCTTCAGATTACCAAGGGGTGCGGGAGCTAAGGATAATTTGGAGAATCTCTACAGAGTTGTCTATTAATATATAAGGACGAGACTTAAGCCAAGTTGGATGCAGCTGTCTAAACAAGGGAAATTATTTAAACAAAGATGTGGAAGTAAGCACATTGAGCATACACTCTGAAGAGAGTGCTTAGAGATAGATAGTAAAATACAAGTTTCAGGTACTCCGAGAGGCCAGCTGTAAGGGCCTGGAATGGGAGCTGGGCAGTGGGGACTCAGCTTTCCTTTTTGCCCTCCTGCTGAGTGACCTGGATGTCCATTTGGGAAACAGTTTTTAAATATACTTTTTTAACAAGCCAAATAATAGATTTGGTGGCATTATGAGTAGGGCTAAGAGACACTGAAAATGATGAAACAATACAATTTATAAATAACTGGAGAGGAAAGAATTGTCAAAAATTGCGAAGGATTTGAGCCTTTACCCGACGTGTGAGCCACTAGGCCAGGCTGTTCCCTTCCAGGGATGCTGGCAGAAGGCGCTGCCTCCTGGGTCAGAGTCACAGGGTGGTACTGCTGAAGCACAGCCAAGCCGTATAGATACCAGAGTGCTGTGTGGGCTCCCCTGGCCTCCAGTTCTCACCGGGACAATGTGAGGGCACCAGGCAGTTGCTTTGCATGTGCTGGGCTTTTGTCCCCTAGGAGAAACCCAGCACCAAGGGTTTCTGACTTGTAAGCAAAAATCAAGCATTGTAACAGCCAGTAAGCTAGCCAGCCCCTCCTCCTGTGGGCAGAACAGTCCCACAGTGGTCACTATCAGGCTGGGTGGCTTTGACCTACTTAGCTGCCTTTGTGACGAATTACAGAAACTGCTCTTTGTCAGGAGAAAGGTCAGCTGGCTCAGCAACAATGTGCCCAGAAGTTCAATGCCCATGGTGACACTGCCCCAGCAGAGGGGGCATCACCACTGACTCCCTGGTTCCCTACCTTATACTCTTCACCTCCAAAGAGCGTGACCTCAGACTTAATCCCCTTAAAATCTCAGGGGCTGGCACATGGCACAGGCGGAGCACTGTCTATCTAGCTCTATCATATCTCTACCTCTCTGTGTATGTCTATAGTTTCCTTGGGCTGCAGTAACAAATTACCACACTGGGTGCCTTAAAAACACAGACATTTATTCTCTCAACATTGTGGAGGCTGGAAATCCAAAATCAAGGTGCTGACAGTACATACTCCCTCCAGGGGCCCTAGGGGAGGACCCTTGCTCTTGCTATGATAGCTTCTGGTGGTTGCCAGCAGTTCTTGGCTGTCCTGGGCTTGGAGCTGCAGCCCTCCCATCGCTGTCTCCATCGTCACGTGACCTGCTTTCTTCTACGGGTCTGGGTCTCTGTGTCTTCTTCTTATAAGGACACCAGGATTTAGGTTTAGAGGCCACCCTGATCCAGCATGTGCTCACCTCAGCTTAGCTGACGACACCCTGTATCCAAATAAGGTCATGTTCTGAGGCTCCAGGTGCACATGAATTTTGGGGGGCACTGTGGAACCCAGTATAATATCTGTGTCTATCTCTAGTCAATGAGTACATAAATGAATCAATAAATGAATGAACAAATGAATGAGCTCAAGACCATATAATTGGATGAACAGTGGACCTAATGGCAGAAAACTATTAAAAATAACAGGAGGATTCACTATTAGACATGCTGATTAGACTTGATGATGGGATTAGGGTGGAGAGGGCCCACAGGCAGTTCCAGAAGATACCAGTGTTGTCACTGTACTGTGTCCCATCCCATGTAACGTATCACCCTCCACATAACATCGCCCTCATGCCCCCCCCAACCCAGTTACCCACATTACGTTCACCCTGAAACCTCAACTCAGGTGTCATCTCTTTCAGTTGTTTCCACCCACATGATTTGTATTTTTATAACTCCTCCTACACTTGTAACTTATAACTCCTCCTACACTCTGTACACTCGCATAACCTATAATTTGCTTTTTATTTAGATTACATGTTTATTACCAGTGTTTACGCATTTCTAGTGTAATAGGCTCTTGGAATTCACAAAGAGAATCTATTTTTCTTTCCTAATCCCCACTTTCCCAGTCTCCTCACATAATATTATCTAAAACGATGCCAGATACATAATTAGAACTTAATAAGTACTTACTGACTAAACTTTCATATTTGTGCTTATGCAACTTTTCCATAAGTAAACTAATTCAGATTATGTCTGCATTTTAACATATTCCAAAATAGAGAAACAAGGTAATAAAGTTTTTAGCATTTAGTTATAGAAATATTATTTCCTTTTATAAATAAATGTATGTAAAGAAACATTTCAGTAGCATGTTCTGTGCAAATGGCTTTTAAGCAGCAGTTGATATTCTTCCAGCTTTGACTTTTACGATTTTTGTTTTATTTCTATTATTAATGCACCATTTTTATTATTTTCATATCCCCAAATCATGGAACCCATTTTATTATGTTCTTGGAGGTTATACTAGAACCAGTCTGCCATTCACAAAGCAAACCATAGCTCCAGCCCAGCATACAGTGTGCCAGATTCAATAGCCCGTTGTCTTTCAAGAGTTTTTTTCAGCTTTACAAACCTGCCTGTTCTACTCATCATTCCATATTTCATTTCATGTCATGGCGTTTTCACCTTGGTGGACAACATGACATGCTCTACTAAATGGCTTCTTATTTTCATTTCCCATAGTTGGTTTGAACTCTGTGGGAGATATGGTAGTTTAATACTTTTTTTTTTTTCTTTTTGGGTCTACAGACCTAGAGATGCATTATCTGTGGGTACTGATGTAGTTAATTCAACTGCTATTTTTAAAAGTTACTATCTTTTACATATCATCGGTTTTTAGGTATGTTCTGCATCAACTCAAGTAAGGTTTGTGAAATTCTATTTAAATGCTTGCCATTATAGGAAACATTACTTATAATGACAATATTTACACGTCCTTTTTTATATGTTCATTTTCTAATATGCGTACCCTGTACAACAAACTTTTCTAGTCCCTTTTCATGGAAGGGTAAGATTTTATTATCAAACATCTTCTTGTGCAGTGACTGCAGTGAAACGATGTTGCAGTGGAGGAAAGATAATGATGAAGAGCGTTGAGAAAGAACAGAGCTTTTCAGATTCCTGTATTGTTTGAATTCAGAATCACTAGCATCTAATCACTAGCCTTTGGTTTTTTTTTAAATATACCTTTACAATACTCAGAGAAAGCAGTTAACCTTCTCTCCCTCCAAAGATAAAACAAATTAAAAAAATAACTCTCATCTAGCAGTTTGAAGGGAAAAGATAAGGAAATGCAGCAATGAGATATTTACTTGCTCGACGTGTGAGTTTATTGCAAAATGATAAGGCAATTGAATAGCTGCTCTCTGAGGGTCAGCAGACACCAAGTGTGGTAGCAAAGGCAATTGAATAGCTGCTCTCTGAGGGTCAGCAGACACCAAGTGTGGTAGCACAGATCCTGACCTCCCCAGTACTGAGCAGTGGCCGGCTGGGCCGGGCTGAGTGGCCTGTAGGCAGCAGAAGGCTCTCCACCTTGAATGTGACTAATTCCAGGTCCTGGGGTTCCTTCCATCTAGATTTGATAACACAAAAAGTACGTTTAAGGCATTAATCAAAATACAGTACAATTAAATTTTATCATTGCTGCTTTCTATGCCCCTCACATAATTTTGCCCAGTAACATGTCTTAAGTAAACACAAGAAAGTTATCTAAAATATAGACATTGTCATTCAGTGAAAGTGAACTTTGTGGCTAATAAATGGTATACAAAAATGATAGAGGGAAGACAACAAACGTTTAGTCTAATATAGTATCTTAAACTTTTAGAAAGCATCAAGAAGTCCTCATTTGTAAAAGATGTGAACTTTTATGTTAATTCTGATAATGGTAGCCAGGAAATGAATTGAAATTTTTGTTGTGTGTTTAACTATAAACCAGAAAATCAGAAAAATATAAACAGCAGTCATTCTTTGTTTTCTCATCTCTCAAATACTATTTTGACAGATTCTAACAGTTCAAATTTTAACTGTTATTAATAACAGTTAAACATAGAAACAGTTAAGCAGTAGAAACAGCTTTTTCTCACAGGTAAAGACATGAGATGAATGTTGGAAGAAGCTTTGAATTGATGAATATACCAGGGATTAAAAAAAAAAATCAGCTCAATAAGTGTTTCATGAATGAACAAAGAAATCAATGGCTAATGCAGGTTTTCTCTGTTATTTTTTTTTCTCTCCACCTCCTCTTCCTCAGTACTGGCACACTCTTACCACTGTCATGTATAGATGGGTCTCTTAGAATTGATTGAAGTTTTAATTACCTGAAGGAAATACCATTACCTTTTATTGTGCCTTTCAAAAGAAGCTAGTTTTATGGAAATGCTGTATTAAGGAGTGCATAAGAGTATCATATTGCCTGTTTAAATCCCAGCTCATCCATTTCCGTGTTCATGTTCCAAATTACTTCATTTCTCACTGCAGTTCACTTTCTTCATCTGCAGGATGGAGATGTGTAGTGTGTCTCTCAGGTTCATGTTGAGTCTTAACTGAGTTAATAAAGATTAGGTGTTTAGAAATGTACCTGGAACATAGGAGGCAGTCACTATAGGAAAATTAAATCCTTAGCAAAATCCTTCTCTAGTAAAAATTAAAATGTAAACACCAGTTAATAAATAAAACAGCGTTGCTTATGCACAAGGTAATTATTTTAAGGCTAAACTTAAAGGGAAATTTAACATGACTTTGTAGTTAAGCTGGGGATGTAACCAAGTACTTTCTATTATAATCAGCAGTCTTGGTACTATATTTTTATACCTCATTTGAATTACAGGCTATTTCTTTTGTTGTTGTTGTTGTTTTTCCTGAATGCAAGGAGACATATTTTATAAGGAAGAACTTACAGTGTGGCTGAGCTGTCTCTTTTGGACGGGGCTTCCTCCTGTAATTTTTCTCACTTGTCTACTTCTAAGGTTGTGCTCAGAACCCTAACTTGCCAAAAACTCAGTAGCTAGACGACCTTAGGAAAGTTACACAAGCTCCCTGAGTTAGTAATCTGCTCTGTAAAAAAGAGTATGAGTAATATTTACCTCTGAGAAGGGAGAATTGAATGTGTTAGGGGAAAGTGCCTGAAAGAGCTGCTTGCTAAGTGTTGCATTCCTTTTCTTCTCTCTTGGAGCCCACATGAAAGCCCTTTGGGAAGAGCCGACCTAGGCAGACCCATTCCCTGAACTAGCTCCAGCTGGGTTTGTACCGCGGGACATTGTATTAGTTGCTCAGGAGGAAACAGAAGTCTAGGGTTAGACATAGTGGCCTTGTAAACTTGCCTTAATGACACTGTACGGGCTATTTTATTTTTTCAATGAACATTTTTTTAGACAATCACAGAGCTTGGAAATCAGGGTTTTCATACTGTGTGAGTTTGTGTCTGTGTGTTAATGATTTGAGGGCAGAATATTAATTTAAATATAAAAATTAGTAACTATCTGGAGTTACTTGTGAAATTTCATTATACTGTGTATCTCAAAACACAATGTACTGGGCTCTGATCACACCTTTTACATCAACTTCTAGTCTGCAGGTAATTAATGAGGGGTAGAGGAGCCAGTTAAATGGCACCATGAGGAACCCATCAGCCAATTAGGAGAGTTGGATATTTACAAAACTGGCCTAATTTCCTCAAAAATGTCAACAGCAGGGGGAGAAACAGTTGGAAAGACTGAAAATGACTCAAGGAACATAACTACCTCATTAAACAAGTAGAATCTCTTTGGATCATGATTTTTAAGAATTAAAAATAATTATTTTTAGACTTTTAGGGAAATTGGAATACGGCCTGGGTATTAATCACTGCCAGTGAATTACAGTTGATTTTGTTATGTGATAATGGCAACTGTGATTATTTAAGTTAATGTCCTAACATTTTAATTTCTGAGATGCATACAGAATTGCACAAGCACATTTAAGAGTCGGGGCTGGCAGTGGCTCCGTTGGTTAAGAGCTGGCTCAACAGTGCAAGCTGAGCTCTGAGCAACAGCAGTTCGATGCCCAGCCCGAGCTGAGTTGCTGCTGAGCTGTCAACAGGTGGCAGGATGGCTCAGCTGAAAAAAAAGAGTCAGGGCTGACTAAGGAGCATCTCAGACCTCGGGTGGAATCTCTACTGTGTGTGTGCATTGAAAATTTTATACTTAAACATGAAAAAATAACACAAACTGAATGTAGGCTCCTTAAAAGTAGCTATTGTGTATTTTTAGGCTTTAAATACTTATTTATAGGGTAGGAACCTAATATTAAGCTGCATGTATTATTATGTGCACATTTTAATTTATACCCACGTAAAGTTTTGATAGAGATTTGTAAACGATAAATGTTTAAAGATTAGATACTATTAGGTTGGTACAAACATAACTGCAGTTTTTGCCATTAAAAATAATGATAAAAACCGCAATTACTTTTGCACCAAACTAATACAACGCTCAAGTCCTTAACAAGATGTTTCTTCTTAGATTAATTCACCCTGAATAACAATGAGATAGTCCTAACATGGAGCAATCAGACTACGAAGGATTTGGTTCCATATCCTGTAAAGGCATTACAATGAAAAGGTCTAGTATATTTTGCATTGAGTAGGAGCTTAAATACCCAAAGTAGTGGCAATTTCTCCCTTTCCACCAACTATGACTTGATTTAAAGAAGTAATAATCTTTTTAAGTTGGAGAATAACTGTGAAGATTATGGTGTTTCTCTATACCCAAAGCACTGTGCTTTATAGTCATGTGGAAAAACAGGAATCTGTCTTTTTACAGAAATTTCGAGAAATACAAGTTGCTCCAATTACATTGAACATGATAGAATGAAAAGTATTTCCTATGCAAATAGCCACATACTTTAGTAGCTTCAACTCATCCCCTCAATTTCAGGTAACTACTCCATAAATTAAAAACTCCTGTTTATCTCACTCAATTCTTGAATCAGATAGTCTATTAAGAAAGGTCATGGAAATGAGTTTATTTGAAACCGTGGCTAGTCCCAGTAGGATGCTGAGTTTCCACCACCGCTGACACTGCGAGAACACTTGACAAGGCTCACCCCAGGGTAGAGAGCCAGGTCCATGGTAGCATGCTACCTTGAATCTAATTTGTCAAACAAATTACAGAAAGGATGGCAGGTGTTTTTGTCTAACCCCATTGGTTATGATTAGAGGTATTACAAACCTATGAAAATTAATGTTGACACACCACTTTGGCTATTCATTTTCTCGTGTGTGTGACATGCCACCGCATAACTGAAATGTGTATATTCCCAGTTGCCAGTAGGGCACGTTATTTGTTGGTGCCTTTGGTTCTAAAAGCAGGTGTTGTCTCCTTCAATCAATTTTCTGCTATTAGCGGTGGCTTTTAACTACATTTGTGGAAGGTGCATATTTTCAATTAGTATTTTTCAGGAGCAATATGACATTGATTCTGAGGAGAAATCTACAGCTGCCAGAACCCATTATAACATAGCATTGCGTAGATAAAAATTACCAAGTATAAGCAATAATGTATGCAGCTTGAGGGAACAGCTTTATTTTTCCCCTGACTGTACTCTGGACAGGGGGCGATGAAAGGAATGAACAAAACAGGAATAGAGGGACTGGAATAGCAAAGTCCAGCTGCATCACACAACTCTCTCAATGTCTGTCAGGTTTTTGAGGTAACACAGATGCTTTCCTTCTCAAAGGATTCCTCAGAGAAATATACCCATTTACCTCAAATCTCATTTCTCTGTTGAAGTGTAAGGAAGCCGAGTAGAAAGCTGCATAGCACATGTTTAAAACACCAGCTTCATCCACCATATTTGATGTGTAATGAGAGATACAAAACAGACTATTTTTTAATCATTTTTTCCAAAATATTCTTAAATGTATGGTTACAATAAGACATTACCTTTGCTGTGTCCTGAAACCTCCATAAAACCTGGAAGATTGGGGTTCCGAGAGCATCTGGGATGAGTGAATCTTTGGGACCCAGAAATACCAGTGAAGGTTGTCGCTGTTGGCATAACCACATCTGCCGGGACAAAAAGGAGAGGACTGAGATGAAAATGTCTCTCTGACGAAGAGAGTCGGGTTAGGAGCTCCCACCACACTGGCTGCCTGGGAAGAAAGTGCCTTGCGTTCTGGACTTGTGAATGGCTGGGTTTGATTCCAACTATGGAGGATCCCACGTCCGGAGCTTTAGGTGCAAATCATTATTAATCACGTTAATCCAAACCCGCAACTCACACTATTGGAAGGTGCCTTGAGCTGTCCTGAATGTAGAGAATTGAATACGCCAAGTTTCCTGACTCCGCGATGGCCCATCTGACTGATGGGCTTGACTGATTTCTCTCCCTCATGAGGATCTCTTTTCAAGGAACACTGTTGTTGAAGATCCCTTTTTAGAAGTTAGAACCCTGTGACATCAATCCAAGCAGGGAACACCATGTGAGAAACGAGTGAGGAGGACAGTGGGCGATACAAGTGAACTTTAACGCTCCATGAGTGGATACACTCCATCGGGGAACCAAAAATGGGATGCATGCAGGAATCTGGGATGGGAGAAGAATAAAGAACAAGGGAGACAAGCAGGAAAAATAGGATTGGCTGGGGCCCCACAGGCACCACTGGTGTGTGAGGACTGGCTGACTGCTATCCTGTGTGTCTGGAGAGCTTTTGCTGAGACATGAAAGTGATGCACGTTGGTTTGCTAAGCTGTTCCCCAGACAGGAGCGGCTCCATCTTGGGCCTGGAAAGATATTTATTTCAGCAATAAGGTCATGGTATTTTCCTATTAATTTTATTTCTAATGCACACCACCAATATTTATTACCACTATTTTTTAATGATGATTTCCAATGACAGTTGAAGCCACCTGGGATATTTGAGAAGAAAATATTATTACCTTAAACTGGAAGTTGTTTTGTTTGTAACGCACCATATTAGTTTTGGTAGGAGTTGAGAAATAGGTGTTTATTTTTAATCTGAGAAGCATGTGCCCTCACAAAGCTCCAGGGTCCTTTGGAGGGAGGTGGGAGGTGGGAAGTGCAAATTCCTGTGGCTCCCAGGTGCAGAAATGGCAGGCTGTGGAAGGGGAAAAGTGATCTGAGAAGGAGGAGAAAAAAGGGTCAGGGGGTGTTTTCAGCTGGCTCTGAACACAATTTGGATGCCTTTAAAATATGTAGAGATGAAGGGCCTCTACGAGGAACCAATAATTTAACCTTTAAGGCCATTTTTCTATTTTTTTAAATTACTTATTTTTTCACTTACAGTTGACATTCAATATTATTTTATATTAGTTTCAGATGTACAGCACAGTGGTTAGACATTTATATAATTTAGGAAGTGATCCCCCTGATTAGTCTAGTCCCTACCTGGCACCATCCATAGTTATTATCATATTACTGACTGTATTTCTACCCATTTTTTTTTACACCCATGACTATTTGGTAATTGTCAATCTGTATTTTCTAACCCCTCCCCTTTCTCACACATCACCCCAACCCCCTCCCATCTGGCAGCCATCAGTTTGTTCTTTGTGTATCTGTGAGTCTGTTTCTGTTTTGTTTGTTCATTTATTCTGTTTTGTTTGTTCATTTATTCTGTTCTTTAGATTCCACATATAATTTTTGCAAAGCAAAAGAAAAAAAAAAATTACCTTTGCTTTTCGACAGCTATCCACTCCAAACTCCTCCTTTCTTTTCCACATCCCTCTGCCCAGGGAAAACTGAGTATAGCTGGTGGGGGCCCTTGAGTTACTATTGTGTTAGTGGTTTAACCGTGATTTCTACAGCTAACTTCATATAAAAGCATAGAGGTTGCTTTCCCATGTTCTTCTATGCTTTAAGGAACTGTGGGAAATAATGAAGCCAGATACCGATGATAGGACAAGAGACCTCGGTGTTGGGTAGGAGGAACGTTCATGCACTTTTCAGGAAAAAGGCAATGGATGCTATCCTGGGTATTTTATGAGAAGCTGGGATGTAGAGATATCTGTCAAGTTATAGGTGAGAAATCCCTCTCTCTTATCTTCAGTTTTGCTTTATTCTAAAATTTCTCCCAAGTGGAATTTTTATTCAAAATATCCCAATGCTTGATAAAAGAAAACAGATTGGAGTAAATTTTGATAGTTATAGAACCTAGAGTTGAGAGCAACAGGGAAGAAATGGGTAATAATTTTCAAGTAAAGGTGTAGGTACTTTAGTGAGAAGTGCTTTCTATGTCCAAGAGAACCCTCTGTACATTGAACACAGGCAAATTGAATAGACATATTGATTTGTGTCTAATAGATATGGTTCTCACTTTATGAATTATCTAAATGAATTCATTCTTCAACATGAGTTATTGAGTGCATACTATGAGCTCAGTAGTGTTGCTGGGAATACAAAGCCAACAATAGTAAATAGGGTATCTGCTGAAAGCCTCAGGTAAGAAAATAGGACTTTACACATCTGAGGGAGGTGAGGAAGGAAGCCACAGAGACTATGAAAGCGTTCTGGGAATAGGAAACAGAAAGAGAATGCACAGAGGCTGGAACCAAGGAGCTAGTGGGAATGAGAGAGGGAAAGAAACCCTGGGGGCTAGGGGGTGGGGGGCGCATATTATACTGGACCTTACAGGCCACTTGGAGGGTTTCACTTCTGTGCTAAATGAGTTGATTGGAAGGTTTGGATCTGAATGGGGATATGAATGAAATCGCAGTGCATTGAGGAGAAACCAATGAAGTAGAAATACATACACACACAATGTGGCAAATGTATCTCTAAGATATTTGAAGTGAACAAAAGGTGGTGGTTTTCATTTGGATAGTATTAAGCTCTTATTAACAGACTTTTCATGGTTTCTATAACTTTATAGGTACTGGGCTTTTTTAGGGGTATTATCTAGATATTGTTAGTGGGGAAAAAAACACAAGTATTGAGTCTTCAGGTGGGAACTAGACTATTCAAGCTGGAAAGAAATTTAAAGTTAGTGTAGTACAACCTAGTTTGTATTGTAAGTGAGAAAACTAAACCCCAGAGGTTAACGATATCCTATCATCACACATCTTTTAAGTCCCCAAACCAGGCTCTGGACAGGTCCCATTCCAGATTTCAAATCCAGCCGTTGTTGTTCCATCTTTTTAGCAATGTAACAGAGATACTCAGCCTGGTTTTAGTTTTGTGTCTCATTGATGAAGGATCAGAAGAAACTGCCAATGTTATTTCTGTTTTCTCATTTATAAATGAGAAAGTGGTTCTACTGGATTCTGACAGATTCTTACCCAACTCTATTTTTCTGGCATTCCAGATGTCTGATAACGCATGCATGCATAAAAACTTACTAAGTATGTAACCTTAAAAAGTAAAACTATTTGGGTGATTTAATTAATTAGCACAACTCTCTGAGAGAGCTTTGGCTTATTTTCTCTATTTTCCACATATATTTTAAATGTTCTGGCTTTTTGGCAATAGAAAAAATCGGCTGTTTTTAGAACTGGATGTTCACACGTTCTGTGCCACCCTAACCTATATGGCACTCTCAATAAAATAATATAATTTAAGGCACTTTGCACAAGTGTTCAAAGATGGCTTAAGAAAAAGAAGAGGGGATAAAATGATAAATGTAGTGGAAGAAGTAGTAGAAGGGTTTGACACAATTGTTTTTAACACTTTTTATGAAGCAAATGACTATGTTATTTCAGCATGAAACTCTATGCATTGAATTCTGAAATGAAAGTGTGGGTTTGATCTAATTCTGGGTTCTTTCTTGGGGAATATAATGCGTCAACACAACTCTCACCAAACTTAACGCATTGATATATAATGACATGTTTCTTTCAATTTAGGAAGAGGTTATACTTTGGATCACTTACAGGAGTGATATATGTGGGAATAAACAAGAGTGAGAAATAAGACACTTCTTATAAGAGTCTAAATACTATTAGGAAAAAACTAAAAAGAGACTTTGGATTTACTGACAGAGGAAAAGCATACACATTAGATTAAAAACTTCAGTACGTTTTGTTTACTGACTTTGTTTCACAATCTTAACCTGCAAATGGATTCTCGAAACTTTTCAGTGTAAAAACAGAAAGGATTGTGAAATATATAGGATATTCTACTTGGCTTATGTGGTGCCACAGTCATGGAATTCATAATATGCTAATGCACAGAAATACTCGGTGATTTCAATAGCAGTTCAGTTAATAACCTATTATTATTATTTGAAATTCAAATAAATCCTCATAAACCAAGAAAACGGAATAAATTCTCAACATTAATTTGACATTGTTTCAACATCAATTGCATTATAGGAATATGGCTAACCAAGGCTAAAAACACATATTAATTTTTTAAAAGACTTTCCTTTTATATGCCTCTGGGTTTTATTTTAAGCAAGCATTGAATAGTTTGAAGGACAGTGACTTTTCATTGGCTGAGTAATGGCAGCCTCCCGTTGGCTGAGCTGTTGTTGGGCCAGGAGGAATCCCTCCTGCTGAGGGATAAACTGGTGTCACTTCCTGTGGGAGATGCAGGGCACAGTTCTTCCTGTTGGGGTCAGTAGTGTGTGTTGAGTGACACGTCCATGAGAGTTCTCTTGTCTAGCCTCCCAGCTCCATTTTAAATGAGCCGTCTGTTTATTAGTTTTCACATTTCATGGAAGATCTCTGTGACCTAACAATCTGTGCATTATGGTCCCAAATAGAAGCTGAGGTGGGTCCGTTGTTTCTTCATGTGAGTAGACCACCAGGGCCGGGGGCACCCTGATCAGACTCACCTCAGAATCCCATTGACACCATGTGACTCTCACTGACCCCTGATCTAACATCACCTGTGAGATGAGGGTTTGAGTAGAGAGTTCTTGATGAACCTGCAGAGACTTTTAAGTGCCGTGATGACATTAAGAAGCCACCTGGAGTCCCATCCACACCTTACTCTGTGTTGGCTAATCCTGTATCAGTGTAGAAGCTCACATTAGCTTTCCCAATGTTTATCTGGCTGCAGAAAACTGTCACCTTAAAAGGGAGACTGAAATTATAATTACCAAGAAAAATGGCCTTTCTCAACATTTTTTCACTTGGTATGTTTTTCTTGGGCCAGTGACACCACAGCTGATAGAATGCAGCGTTGAGAGGGCCATGGGCTCGGGCTCATTTCTACCTCAGCCCCTCGCCCAGAGATGTGGATACTGGCAGACTCACCGCCTAGAGCTGTGGCAAGTACTAAGTAGGCATTGAAATAGTCCCCGGTACATAGTGTGTTCTCGTTATGTGTTTGTGATTATCACTTACTGATGCCCAGGAGGAGGTGGGCGATTACTCAGAAGGCCCTGAGGAGAGAAGCTGGTGTGCTTGGACCCCGAGTGCCCCCATTCCGTAGCTTTGTCGAGCTTGGCTTGCAAATGACATAGGACTTTATAAGGTCAAACTTTTTTTTTATTAGAATACTCCATGTTTCATATGTAAACACATGAAAAATAGGAATCATTTAATCTATGCATGTCATGATTTCAGCAGTAACATGCTTATAATGTGTCTTTTTCCATTTATCCTCCAAGGAATCATTTTATTATCAAAGATAAAAAATGACAAAGGTAATAACTGAATAAGAAAGCAAATATAACTTAAAATACATTTGTAAGCAAAAAAAAAAAACAAACCTGATTTTCAAGTGATTTGAAAGTGATTTTACTGCTCAAAAGTTAAATGAAGTCTAAACTGGCAATACTAATGAATAAACTTACCTAATTTTCCCCTGCCAACCAAACACATTAACTTCTTGAAGTGACACAAGTTGTCTCTCTCTCTCTTTCTGCCAGTTGATAAGAGGCTCTCATTAGTATTGTTGTGGTTTATTCTGCAAGTGAAAAGAACATTACATTTTGAATACCCATTTGATTTGTGTCACTGCTGATATCATCCAGAGTGACTCATTTTTTCCCCCAATCAGAGGATATTTTGGTTAATGAAACATCTCGTGCACTGAAGAAAAAGAGATATTCCACATTATATAAGCCTGCTAGAGAACCCAAGGACTGAGGTGCTTTCTCTACTATTTGTGTTCTGAATAGATGTAGAATGGCCTGCTAGGCAAATTCATCATTTGGTGTTGTCTCATGTGGGAAATAATGACTCAAAGAGGCCAGACATACTGGATTGCTTCTGTCCTGTAAACAGTCACTGCATATATTCTTATTTCCTACAGACTGAAATGTGATATTAAATTGGTAGAAAAGTTAGGAGATAATACTTGTCTTAGTCAATTCAGTCTGCTATAACAAAAATACTATAAACTGGATGGCACAAACAACAAAAGTTTATTTCTCACAATTTGAGAGGCTAGAAGAGTGAGATCAAGTCACTGAAAGGCTTGGTGTTTGGTTGGACTAGTGTCCTGGTTCATAGATGGCCGTCTTCTCACCATGTCCATGCAGGGTGGACAGGGGGTGACACCGTTCATAGGGTTCCTTTAGTAAGGGTGCTAATCCCCTAATGATGGCTCCACCCTCATTGCCTAACCACCTCCCAAATGCCTAACTCCTAATACGGTCCCATCAGGGAGAATCAGGCTTTTGACCTATGAAACCTAAGTGGATACAGTCAGTCCATTGCAATACCTGTATCCCTTTTCTTCCTCATGATCAATGTCATGTTACAGGACACAGATCACTGCTCTGTTAGCATGCCACACTAATACATTTCATTAATCTATTTATTCATGTGAATCATCATTGAACAAATTTGGCAACATTTAACACATGCACACACCTCGGTATTTGCTTATTCCCATAAAAGGTGAAACATTTCAGGGCCTGGAGCCCCCATTCTATTCAGGTGATTTTGTGGCATAGCCACGATCCACATTTATGATTTGGAATATGGGACTTTATCCCCAACACTAGCTGATGTTCATAGAAAGCGATTGCATTGAGCATGTGACCTTTGAGCAAGTTTTTATAAAAGAAGTAGGACCACTGCATGGTGATATTTCCTTGGTGTTCCCCCACCCCAACTGGTGCAGTTTCTAACAACTGTAAAACTTCAGATTCTCCATGACATTAGCCCCTTAAAGAGAGCAGTTTGGGGACTGCAGTTCAGCTGATCAAATTTCTAAAGAATTACTGTGGCCCAGAATGCCATATCGTTATTTGGTGATTTAGCTGTTACGTGACCTATAATACTTGTCTAATTTGTTCAGTTAGATTTGTTCCTATAGGAAACCTAGGTGGGAATCCAAGTATTATCATAAAAATTCTTGGTGATCATGCAAAAAGAGCAAGAGAGTGTTAATTGATTGGCTTTCTCTCCTAAGAGCATTGCATTTTGAAATCCAGATACATTCGTGATCACAGATTTCAGCCTCTGAAGTTTACTGTTATTTCTTTCCAGATCATAACTACACTTTTAAAAACTTTATTGCAATATTTATTTGGCAGTTTGTGTTCAGAAGGCTTTAAGGGTATTTCCTCTGACATTTTCCAAGGAACCAAAGTCCATCCTTCAATTTTGATTTAGCAATTTTGTTTGGAGGGGTTGGGTGGAAAGATACTTAGCTGATCTAGAAAAAGACAAAAAAAAGGACATGTTCAATTTAGTCTTAAATTTGCTTTTCTGGCTTCCTTTCTTTTTCATTAATTTATTTATTCATGTCCAGTTTATACTTAGTCTGAAATAATAGGGTCAAAGATAAATAGACCTGTGAAGAATGAAATGAAATTATTGTTTCATAAATATTTTGTTTAAAAAAAAATCCTAAATTATATTCTTTAGGTTTCACATTTGGAGTCAGAATGCCCAGATTTTGAGACCAATAAAGGCTTAGAAGGTTGTAATGGGGATTGAAACATAAGCCTTGCAGCTGGGTTAGGTAGTCATGGTAATAAAATGGTGAAGGAAACATATATATCTTTTCCCTCACCCCATGTAAAATGTCATGAGACATACAGGTGATTAATAATGACTTGGTGTAACAGAAATTATGATGGCTGAAAACCAGGACGTTATGAAAGCACATTGGAGAGGCCTCATTTACCTGTATGTGCAAAATAATTGCATGTGTGTCAATATTCCTAACTTACAGTAACTGCTTAGCCAGAACTTGCACATATAAATAATTTTAAAGCCTTTGAACTTAATGTCTCATGTGACTCAATGGGTAAAATATTTCCACTGTTGGTAATCTTTGGAAGAAATTAAATGTGGACTCTATGTGGGGATTTTTTTTCAGGGAGTGGGGGTGGTGGTGATTTCTTCTCTTTTCTCCCAGAAAAGTAAGTGGGGTCAGCTTTGTGTGCATCACATTTCACACCCTGTACGCCGACCTGTTTCTTTTCACATTTTATGTCATAAGTAGAAGAAAGACAGGTCTATTGACATTTCCTGAACCATGACACAAATGCAGCATCGATGTGGACAAAATGTTTTCGAAGTAAGCAGAGTTTTCTGTGCACACCACTCACCCGAATGAATTACAGATTAATTAGACTGAAGCCCTTAAGTCTGATGAATTTTTGCTTTTGTTGCTTGTGCTTTTGGTGTCATATCCAAAACAGCATTGGTAGGAGGAAAGGCCAGGGATTAACTGTCAGTTCTGTCACTGACTAAATGTTTGACCTTCAAAAAATTGTAGGTATCTAAGCTTTTCACAACTCATGGCCTTATCTAGAATTTGTGGTAACAAGCGCCTATGCTCGGGGAGTAGTTAAAATTGTGAAGACTACATGATAGCATACCTGAAAAAGCACTGTGCACATGAGAAAACCTCAATGGATGCCCCCATCAGCAAATCCTTTCTTTAGAATGTAACCTACATCTTCAGCTGCTTCACTCAGGTTTTCATTGTCCTTCTGCAAGCTAAATTCAGGTTCATACATTAGAATGTGTGTATATGTGTCTGTAGGTGTGTACCTGTATGCACATGGGGTGGGGGGGTGTACGCACACACCATTAGGCAACTCATAGCCAACCAACCTTTGACAATGACATTCTTTTTCTCAGGGAGTAAAATTATCTCCAAGAGGGAGACTATTGTGTGTCATAAGTATGTGAGCTCCAGGCCACATTGCCAAGTCTGAGAAGGCCAGAGCAGCACAGCTGGGAGAGGGTGAGCGACAGCCTAGCATTGGGTATTTTCTCTCTATGACTGAGCTAATAATCAGCTCACGACGTTTAAAATGGCTGTGGGTCCTTAATCCCAAATTCATATTTAGTTTAAAGTATTAGGGTCAGAGAAGAATAAATCTATGAAGACTGAAATGAAATGCTCTATCCAACAGGATAATGCAACTTCAAAATGATATTGAAATTATATTGTTCAGGTTTTAAAATTGGGATCCACATTGCACAGATTTGGAGAGCAATAAAAGATTAGAAGGTTGGATGGAATAAGGGACCTTTAAAATAAGATTATTAGTGCTCAGAGAGGATTTAATCATGAGATGAGGTAAGTGTTTTTGTATTAACATATGTTCTAGTACCTCAGTGCAAACCATTACATGTGAGACTCTAAGTCCTGAATTTCAGCAGTATTGTTTTTGCAGATTTTTGCGTTTCAAAACAATCACTAAGAGCCCATGTGTGTACTTTTAAATGTAGTCTTGATAGTGCTATCAATAACTATGTCTATTTTGATGAAGGTGGAATGTAGAGATACAGTGTCAGATGCATGTAATGCATGAATTGTTGAAGATAAAATGAAATGTCCCATTTTGTGGAGGAAAAAGCATGTGTAATAAACTGTATACAATGATATTTCTTTAAAAGATAACAGTAGTAATAACGGTGATAGTAAGAATAAGCACTTACATTTATTTCCCACTTATTTTGTGCAGAGGCACTTTTTTAGTGCTTTTCCTGCAGTTGTGCTTTTATTCTTGCAACACTCTATATTTTATTCCCATTTTACATAATGAGATAAGTGAAACTAGAGTCAACGTTGGTAGTTTGGTTCCCAAAAGAGACTGAAGATATTTCTCTTCTAAAGTTAAAAAAAAGAAAGAAAGAAAGAAAGAAAATCAGTTACACTGTTGAAAAAATAAAACTTCATGATCTTTTGGGTAAAGTAAAAATCCGTACACCATTTGGAAATGTGCTCCGTCTTCTACTTTGCTGCCTTCACCAAAGATTTTACAAGGAGTAAGGAAAAAAAATGATTCTTGAATTTCTTTTTCCTTGAGAAGTACAGTGAAATAGGTGACAGGTAGATAGGTAGCAGGGGAAAAAGAACAAGCAGCAGCCGGAAAGGAAACCCATGGCTGGCTCTTCTGTCCCCGGGAACATTAGCAATATTCATCCCTGAGCAGCAGAAATGCAGGAAGCCAAAACACAGCCCTTCACACGGGCATCTGCAGGGACGTGAAAAGAATGGGAAAAGCCTGAAAACTGGAAGAGCCATTGCCTTTCTACAGCATCCAAAGGTTTCTTTCTATAGCGCCTGGTTTTGTGAGATGTGCCTTTAGCCTTAGGTCTATTTATTTCATTGTTGCTTTTTCTTTATGATGTGAAAACGTGATTAGAGCTTACAGTGAGAAATGAATTGGTTCAGGGAATGAATGCTTCAGTTTCAGGGGAGAAAACGTAATTTTTCAATCCAGATATGCTATATATTTTATATTCTTTATATTACATAGACATAAATAGAACCGCAGAAAGAAATGGAGAGAAAGGAGCGAGGTCTTCACAGCCATTATAAATGTGTGGTTTAGGGCTTTAAATTCACTTACAATTATTAAGTATTCCTTTAATTCATTTAATTCAATATTCAGTAAATATTAAAGGGCTGTGATCTCCAAGCATTCTACTAGGCACTGGATCTATAACTATATGGATCTATAACTATAAACAAAACATACAGGGTTCTGACAAGCTGGATGTTATAGTTAATGGGAAAAATGGAGGATAAACAAGTACATGGTAATATATTTTAAGTGGAAAACGGCACTAAGAAGAAAACCAAGTAAATGTTATGAGTGGGAATAAAGAACTTATTTAATTTGGAAAACTGGAGAGCTTACAGAGCTTACTTAAAAAAAAAAGTGTTACATTGCAAGGGGAGGATGGGCAGAGAGAGACAGACTTATATGTAAAATAAATACTGTTCTGAGTACCTTAAAAATTGTTTTTATTGGTCATGTACAGATTAATACCTGTATTTTACCAGCATTCAGCATATACAAATTATTTTCTTGTTTCCATCTACATATATATATATATATATATATATATATATATATATATATATATAAAAATAAAATTATATAATTTTAAAATCAAATTTATTGGGGTGACAATGGTAAGTAAAGTTACATAGGTTTCAAGTGTACAATTCCGTAATACATCCTCTATATATCACATTGTATGTTCATCGCTCTAGTTCTCAACTGGGTCTGACTTGACTTATTTCACTTAGCAAAATAACTGGCACTATTTCATCTTTTCTTATGGCCGAGTAGTATTCCATTGTGTGTGTGTGTGTGTGTGTGTGTATATATATATATATATATATATATATATATATATATATATATATATATATCACATTTTCTTATCCAGTCATCTACCCTAGGACACTTTGGCTCTCTTCATGTCTTAGCCACCGTAAATAATGCCGCAATGAACATTGGGTTACATATATCTTTACGGATAAATGTTTTCAGATTTTTTTTGAGGGGGTAGATAATCAGGAGAGGGATTTCTGGGTCATATTTTAATGGTATTCTTGATTTTTTGAGGAACCTCCACACTGGCTTCCATAGCGGCTGCACCAATCTGTCTTCCCACCAACAGAGTATGAGGGTTCCTTTTTCTCCACAGCCCCTCTAACACTTGTTATTATTTGTCTTGTTGATGACAGCCATCCCAACAGATGTGAGGTGACATCTCATTGTGGTTTTGATTTTCATTTCCCTAATAGCTAGTGACGTTGAGCCTGTTTCCATGTATCTGTTGGCCATTTGTATGTTTTCTTGGGAGAAGTTTCTGTTCAGGTCCTCTGCCCATTTTTTAATTGGATTGTTTATTTTTTGTTGTTGTTGAGTTGCATGAGTTCCTTACATATTTTGCATATTAGCCCTTTATTGGAGCCACTGTTTGCAAATATCTTCTCTCATTTGTTTGGTTGCCTCTTTGTTTTCTTGATGGTTTCTTTTGCTGTGCAGAAACTTTTTAGTTTGACGTAGTCCCATTCATTTGGCTTTGCTTTTACTTCCCTTGCATTCAAAGTCAAATTCATAAAACCCTTTTACCTATATTTTCTTCTATGGAGTTTATTGTTTGTCTTATGTTTAGGTCTTTGATCCATTTTGAGTTAATTTTGGTATATGACGATAGACAGCAGTCTAGTTTCATTTTTTTGCACATGGCTTTCCAATTTTCCCAGAAAAGCAGCTTTGTTTTCTCCATTGTATGTTTTTGGCTCCTTTGTTGAAAATTATCTGCCCATATATATGTGGGTTTATTTGTGGGTTTTCAATTCTATTCCATTGATCTGTGTGTCTGCTTTTCTGCCAAAACCATGCTGTTTTGATTATTGTCACTCTGTAGTACAAATTGAGGTCAGAGAGTGTGATAGCTCCAGCCTTAGTTCCTTTTTTCTTAGGATTGCTTTGGTTTTTCAGGGTCTTTTGTGATTCCATACAAACCTGATGATTTTTTTGTTCTATTTATTTCCTTAAAAACTGCCATTGGGATTTTGATGCGGATTGCACTAAATCTATATTGCTATGGGTACCATGGCCATTTTAACTATGTTGTTTCTTCTAACCCATGAACACAGAAAAGCTTTCCATTTCTTTTAAAAATGTTAAAGTTTTCAGTGTATAGGGCCTTCACATCCTTTGTTAAATTTATCCCAAGGCAATTTTTTTTTCCTTTTGTTGCAATTGTAAGGAACATTGTTTTGTTTTTTCATTTTCTGAAAAAATTGTTAGTATATAGGCATGCAATGGATTTTATACATTGATTTTGTAGCCAGCAACTTTACTGGTATTCGTTTATTTCTAATAACTTTTTGGTGGAGTTTAGGACTTTCTATATAAAGAATTATGTCACCTGCAAAAAGTGACAATTTAACTTCTTCATTCCCAATTAGGATGCCTTTTATTCTTTCTCTTGCCCGATTGCTCTGGGTAGGACTCCCAATACTATGTGGAATAGCAGTGGTGCTAGGGGACAGCCCTGACTTGTTCCTGAACATAGAGTGAAAGGCTTCAGCTTTTCACCATTAATTATGATAGTAGCTGAGGGTTTGCCATACAGTCTTTATTATGTTAAAGGTATACCCATTTTATTGTTTTAATCATAGATGATGTATCTTGTCAGATAATTTTTTCTGCACCTATTTTGATTGTTATCTTTTGTTTATGTGGAGTATCACACGGATTGATTTGTTTGTGCTGACCCATCCTTGTGCCCCTAAGATGAACCCCTCTCTTGATGGTGATGTGTAATCTTTTTTAATGTATTGTTGTATTTTATTTGCTAGAATTTTGCATCTGTATTCATCAGAGCTATTGGTCTGTAATTTTCTGCTTGTGTATTATCCTTACAAGGTTTTGGTATCAGGGTAATGTTGGCCTCATAAAATGAATTAGGAATTAGTGCCTTTTCTTCATTTTTTGGAAGAGTTTGAAGAGGACAGATGTTAAACCCTCTTTGACCCTTTGGTAGAATTCACTATGAAGCCATCTGGACTTTTGCTTCTGGGAAGGTTTGAGATGACTGATTCAATTTCTTTACTGTTGTTGTTCAGTCTATTTAGAGTTTCCATTTCTTCTAGGTTATTGAATTTGGCAGCATATAGTACACTTGGATGATCCTTTGTATTTCTGTGGCATCTGTGGTAACTTCTCTTTCATTTCTGATTTTACTTGTGTCTTCAGCAGCACCTATATTAAACAAATTATAATGGCAGCAAAGGATTGAATACAAAATAGTTCAGATAAGCTCATATGTACTACAAAGTGAACACTGGAAACGTATAAGAATACCAACAATAGATATAATGTTTGCATCTATACACTCGCAGTTGCCCGAGTCTCACTGTATCTCACAGGGAGGCACTCTGGGAAATAATGTAAGCCAAGGTTATGGGCCTTGTCCAGCTCACAGAGCCAGCATGAGAAAGCAGCACCAAACCAATTACCTTAGTGCGCAGGCACACGCTTTTCCTTCATTATTTTACTGAGAGCTTAAACACATCAAGAAGAGTTTAAATAATGTGGGGAAACAGGAATAAAGTCAGAGCTTAAATTTGCATCATGATTAGCCTGATTTCTGGGTATAAATTAAATAATGCTAATGATTCAAATCAAACACATGAAACTAACACACTTAACCCTTATTAAAAGAATTTGTAGTTGGTTTTAATGAGATATTTTCAACAATTTTCTTAAGCAGCCTATAAGAATAAAATCAAACATGTTTTGATATTTTCCCTCTCAGTGGGTGCTTGTTCTTTCACTGTTGATAAAACCCTAGGATTTAAATACATTGATTGACAATTTAGAGTTGTTTATTTTTCTTTCATCTTTATTTTCTATTTAGGCTTCCTGCAGCATTAGTGCTCTGAGAAGCTAAGGGTGAACGAATGCACATTGCCATTTATATGCTCTAATTCCCTTCTAGAATTTTTATAAGGGCACTTTTATTTCTTGTTTGTTGGATATTACTTCAAAACAATAACTGACCCAACTACAGAGGGTGCCAAAAAAAATATACACACATTTTAAGAAAGCAAAAAAAATGACTGGAACCACTCTGAGCAAGTCTTATATTGCAGGCGTCAAACGGGGTTTGTATTCATCTTTTGTTATTGGTATACATTGAGTATTCCCATTTTAATAGTTTTCCCTGCTTTAAATGTGTATATACAGTTTTTTGGCACCCTCGGTGTAGTCACAGTGTCCAAGGACATTAGTGGGATGATCTGCAACCGCTTCTGATGGAATGCCATGCAGTACTCCAGTTCAGATCAAGTATAGCTCTCTATAGCTTACCTTGGGCAGTGGTGAAGGGGAAAAAGTGCATTCAATAAATCAATAGGCCTACATGTGTTTACATGACCCATATGGCTCTTGGACCTCAGGCACATAATTGGCAGGAGCTGACCTGAAGAAATCACTTCAGTGCAAGCCCTCCCCCCCGCCCCAATGTCTCTGTTCTCACCCAGCTTCCTTTTGTTTTGTGTTTCTAGGACCTCCACCTACTGGCTCACGCGCATCCAGTCCTTTCTCTACTGCAGCGAGAACGGCCTGCTAGGCAGCTTCTCGGAGGAGACGCACTCGTGCACCTGTCCCAGCGACCAGGTGGTGTGCACGGCGGCCCTGCCCTGCACGGTGGGCGACGCGGCCGCCTGCCTCTCCTGCGCCCCCGACAACCGCACCCGCTGCGGCGCCTGCAACGCGGGCTTCATGCTGAGCCAGGGACTCTGCAAGCCCGAGGTGGCCGAGTCCACGGACCACTACCTGGGCTTCGAGACCGACCTGCAGGACCTGGAGCTGAAGTTCCTGCTGCAGAAGGCGGACCGGCGCCTGGAGGTGCACGCCATTTTCATCAGCAACGACATGCGCCTCAACAGCTGGTTCGACCCGTCCTGGCGCAAGCGGATGCTGCTCACCCTGAAAAGCAACAAGTACAAGTCCAGCCTGGTGCACATGATCCTGGGCCTGTCCCTGCAGATCTGCCTGACCAAAAACAGCACCCTGGAGCCTGTGCTGGCCGTGTACGTGAACCCCTTCGGGGGCAGCCACTCCGAGAGCTGGTTCATGCCCATCAGCGAGAGCAGCTTCCCCGACTGGGAACGAACTAAGTTGGCCCTCCCGCTGCAGTGCTACAACTGGTCCCTGACGCTGGGCAACAAGTGGAAGACCTTCTTTGAGACGGTGCACATCTACCTGAGGAGCCGCATCAAGTCCAGCGGCCCCAACGGCAACGAGAGCGTCTACTACGAACCCCTGGAGTTCATCGACCCTTCCCGAAACCTGGGCTACATGAAGATCAATAGCATCCAAGTGTTTGGCTACAGCATGCACTTTGACCCCGAAGCGATCCGGGACCTGATTCTGCAGCTGGACTACCCCTACACTCAGGGATCGCAGGACTCGGCGCTTTTGCAGCTCCTGGAGATCAGAGACCGTGTAAATAAACTGTCCCCACCCGGTCAGCGCCGGCTAGACCTTTTCTCTTGCTTGCTTCGTCACAGACTCAAGCTGTCCACCAGTGAGGTGGTGAGGATCCTGTCCGCCCTGCAGGCTTTCAATGCCAAATTGCCAAACACAGTGGATTATGACACGACCAAATTATGTAGTTAACCGTTCATGTCAAGCACAACCCAAAATCTTGGAGGAGTTTTTACAGTGCTTTTGTGGAACCGTGTATGTTTGGAAGAGTGAATTGAACATTGTCTTTTCAATATCTGTCTTATATCCGTCAGTACCATTGGATGGCAATTTACACACATGGACTTGCTGACAATGAATATATTATACTGCAGTATTGGTTTATGAATGAAATAAATACTGACACCAGTCTAGGAGACATTCTACTTTTTACAATAAATTTCATTTGTAATTTTATATGTTCCGTGGCAATGCTTTTGTGCATTACATCCTCTAGCGGGAACATAAAGAGATACCAATAAAATTTTGTAGCTGAACAGTTATTAAAAAGAAGTGCTGTGGGATTCCTTTTTTCCATGAAATGAGTTCTATAGCTTGTTAGAACCTGGGGAAAAGTCACCAAGATTTTTGTAAATGGAAACATTTGAAGGTCCCTTTCAATGGCCTTTAGGGAAAACCTGGCCTGGTAGACTACTTAGTAACCGACTATACTTTTACAGTTAACAGCGTAGTGGAAGTGGGCATATTTACTACCTATACTTATAAACCATTCCTAAAAATACCATCGTTATTAAAAGAAACAGAGAAACTATTTCCCAATTAAATGTCAGAACATTTCGGCAAACGCACAGGAAAGTCGGTGTGATTAGAAGCACATCAGAGAAAGTGAACCCTCGTTTCTTAGCAACTTGCATTCTCTCCCTACAATCTAATAACCAAAAAGATCATTACTCCGGCACTTTACCAATTTCAGTAACATAACATTTCTAGAGTTCACAGATTGTAATGCGTTGGTAAAAAATAAATGATCAAATAATGACAATTCACGTGTCAATAGACCCCTTTTTTTTCTGTCCTCAGAGAAACTGCCATTACTAACATGTATTTCCAAGACAAACTCTTTCAATACAAACTAATCTTAGTTTAATTTTTTTAGTTTGAAATTGAAGCTGAGTCACCATATCACCCATGATGTAACACTAGATATATAATTAGTGCCTTTTTTTCCCTATGAACTGAAATCGCATTTTTGTTTGTGTGAATGCTCCTGTAAAGTGTGATTATGTTATCACTCAGCCCGCATCTACATATTCCAAAAACACTTCCTATAATTTAAACCAATATGCTCTCAAGCTCAGTGTTCCTGCCCAGGGCATCCGGTCATTTCTCAGGGCTCAGAGAGAGGAACTCGGGACACAAATGGAAAGAATAAGGCTGATGACATTACACAAAGGATTCTTCAGCTGTTTGTTTTCATGTCCAAAGCATCTTAAGAACTAGTAGACAGTTCAGACAAGAAATACTTATTCCATCTACCATAACCAACACATTGTCTTCTACTGGTATCTGGGTCGCTTGTAGGTAATTCAGTAGAAAATACCGGAGGTGCCAAAAAAATGTACAAACATGACTTCTATTCATGTTTGGTTCTCAGTATATATTACTACAATTTTTTCCTTTCTCCACATGCATATACACTTTTTTGGAACCCTCTGTATGTACACCATCTTCCTAGTATCAAAGCAGATATTCTCTTCATTCAATCCTGACAGCACCACCAGGTTATGAATTATTAATCCCATTTTCTGGGTGAAAAACAGACTCAGAATGGTTTTTCGCATTCCCCAAGATCACAAACCAAGAACCTGAAAACCAAATTCGAACACAGGTTTTCTGGAATGTATCTGTCTTCTTTTCAGTGCATCACTGAATTTAAGTGAGGCACCCTGTTTCTCTATGTAAAACCAGACTCACTAATGAAACTGAAGCCTAACGCATCATAAAACACATACCTTCACAGTACACCTGATCAACTGCATAAAACCGGAATTTACCATCCAAAATCCATCATCCACAGACGGACAAAGCTTGTCAAACATAGACAATACATTTCCAAAGGCATTTGCCCTATAAGTCAGAATGGCCACTAGAACCTTTTCCAGAAGGGTCTCAGAGACCCAGATACCACCTGAGCAGCACGCATGTTCACCAAGGACTCTGAGAGGCAGACGCTCCCTGGAACGTCAGGATGGTATCAGCAGTGTTCACTCGTCATTGCTCAGCACACTCTGCCCTGGCTGGCTAATGAGAGAAAGGCCGACAGACACAGGTAAGTAAGTGCCTACTTAGGGCTTTATCCTGGGACCTCTCGTGCCTGGTGTGTATTGGCACCAAAGTGTCATTGGATGGGATCAAATCATCTTCGTTCCATCTTTAGAAACATTGTCAGTGCATCCTCCATGTCTGATTCGGCTTTCCCCCTGGAAGTGCAGAAGTGTAAGAGTGCCCTTCTCTAAGTGTTGTGTCTATCACAATATGAATACAATATAAATGGCATAACCAAGAAAATTCTACAGGATGGAGAGATTTAAAGGATAAATGATCAACACATAGTTTTCTATTTCTATTTCTCATGTATCACCATGATACATGGTGATACTATAGACAATATAATCGAGTTTAATACAGCACATGTTTGCCAAAGTATGGAGGAAAAAAGCAGCCCATAAACACTTCATTTTTCTGAATTTATCTTATATGCAAAAATATTTTTGCTTATTATTGCTTTCGGAATTTGAGAATTTAATAAAAACAATTTTACTCTCAAAATCTTATTTAGAGCCGAAGGTTGAGAGGTATATATGTAAAATCATATTTTAAAAGACAGGGTATTTGATTTCTCTTTTGATTCCTAATTCAGGTTGCTTAATTAGGAATTCACTATACTTAATAAATTGAATGAAACTTGAAATGCTACATGTCAAAAATTTCTTGAAAATGCATTTTCTCCAGGAATATTGTACTGCTCCACTATTTTGATGACTGTCATACTTTGACTTTCTTTCCTATCATGGATCTCAAGTTGATGCTTAGCAAGTTAAATCAGTATGCAAATAATTACTGTCAGATCAAAAAAAAAAATAATGCTGAAATAGCTGATTGTCATCTCTAACTGCATTTAAATAATGCAAGAAAATTAATTTTCTCTCCCCGTTTTTTTGTGGTTCTTGTCAAAATAGGAAGAAATATTTTGGAAGGCACCAGGACCGTGCCCTGTCCTCAATACATGGGGTTTGGGTTTTTGGTAAAACCTCCTTCTTTACTTATAGAGGGTATTAAAGATCCGTTCAGTTTGAGCAGACCAAAACTTTTTTCATTTGAAGAAAATAAACTATTTGAGACAATTTGAAAAACATAAGTTTGCTAAAGTGGACGTTATCAAAGATAGGACTTCAACTGGAAGAAAAGTTGCAAGTCTTTGAAAACTTAGAAGAAACTGTAACTTTTAAATAATAAACTTGGTGTAAGAATTGAAGACACTACACATATGTCTCCCAAATCAACGTGGCCACTGAAAATAGCATATTAAATAAATCGAGCTCAGAGAAACCGATAACGATCTCATTCTGATTTGGTGCCTGGATCATTTCATTAGAATAATAATCCTTTAGCGACATTGCATTTCCCTCTGGTCATAAGGACGGTATTTACAATTTGAAACCACCAAGTCACAGATATCAAGTTTGTGGTATTCTTAGGCAGTCTGCTGAGTTTCTAAAACCTGTTCACTATCTACAACACTATTCCACTGCTACTGACATTCCGCTTTCCTCCGCCTATGTGAACAGATTTCTATTTCTTTCTCCAGGCTTTCCAAGAGATAGAAATATAAATTATAATTCAATCACCACCTAATGCAATATTTGGTAAATCATCTCAGTTAGCTGAAGTTTTTACAAACATCTCCATTTCTTTTTCATGAAGGCAACAATAGCTATTTTAATGAACTATGCATGGCTTAGGAATTAGAATATCCATGTCAAATCATTTGATATTGAGGACATGCAGCCGAGTGTGATGAATTTCTACATATAAATGAAATTCAATCTGAAGCAAAAATTCCACACTTTAAATTATCTCATGTGTAGCAATCAGACTAACCATTTAATGACTGAAAGATTATTTCATTCTATGATTATTCAATGTAACTATCACATAATAACTGTACCACATAATACTTGATTAATGGAATATCTATACGGTACTTACCATGAAAAAAGCATTGCTCCGAGTGCACAGTGAACACAAGGATTTCAGGGTAACATAATGACCACACCACTGGCTTCTAACTGTACTCTCCTTCCAACCGGCATTAATATGGGCATAAAACAGTCCTGAAAGGGTTCAAAATTGCAAGAATGTATAAATAGGAAAAATACACCCATAAAAAAAGATTTGTAGCAATAATGCAGAACATAACACTCAAACTGCAACAGTAAATACTTAAAATTTAATTATATACTAAAGAAAACTGGAATCCATTTCATCATTTCATACAGAAATATTTAAAGAGGTAAATACTTTCTTGATTTTGAAATATAGTTTTAAAAAATTCTTTATTCTATAGTAACTTGGGCAGATTCTTTAAAATATACCCATTCTGAATCATTAAAATAAGGAAAAAATAAGGAAAAACTCTTCAGAGTAAATCTACTCTACACTTATGTATATATTTAGTATTTAAGAGATCTAGGATAATTAACAGAAAAATTATTGTAAGAAAAAGAAATGTTTAAATGCTTCTAAATAAACCACCAGTTTGTAATGGGAACAAAACAGGATCTTAATTTTTATAGGAAAATAATATGCTATGAAACCCCTATCCTAATGCAGTCGGGTATTTCTCTCACTACAAGTTGGAAGTCTTACTGCAAAAGAACAAACTATAATGTAAAGGACAGGAGCTTAACTAGATTAATATAACAAATAAACCTGAGGAAATTAATGTAAAGAAAAATACAAAACTAAACTGAGTTTGGGAAATTTTAAGCCACGCTTTCAGAATATTAGAACAATAGTATGAAAGATATAAACTCTATCCAAAGTGATTTCTTAACTTCCAATTAAACAAGCTCTTGAAATCTTTTACCACTACAAACATAATGATTTAAAAATCTATTTGGAGAAATAAATGGTTGTGAACAAACAAATCAATTTGAAAATAAGACCAAATAGTGGCAATTTCTATCAACAGACATTCAAGTGTTTAAATGGTAGAAACATAGATAGTATATATAAAATGGCATGAAAATGGCATTCATAATAAAATGGTCATTTTACATGATTAAAGGGAAGGTGGTTCATACAGGCTGGGACATTTGATTTTCCACTTGGAACAGGAGATTCAATAATGAAGTTTATGTCTTTAAAGCAAAATCAAAACTAAATTAAATTCTAGTGGCTTAGAGATTTCACACTACCAACAAAAAATAACATGACTGCTAGCTGGGAAGAGCCCTAGTGTTAAATAAAAGGTTATTCCCTAGGACAGAGCTGTCCAGCAGAAAGATAATTAAGACACACATTCAAGTCATCATTGTAATTTAAAATTTCCTCGTATATTTTTTTAGGAAGCAGAAGAACTAAGTTTTAACATATTTTAATTAAACCAATATATTTAAGATATTACAATTTCAAATGTAATCAGTAAGAAAAATTACCAATGGGATGTTTTTAGTAAGTAATCTGTGTGTACCCCCATCTCCGTGGGACCAGCCACCTCTCCAGGGCTCAGTCGTCACACGCAGCCAGTGGATGCTGTTTGGACTGAGCAGCTTTGGGGAGTGACCCTCACACTTCTCATTTTGTCTCAGCAGCCTCACATATGAGGTGACTTTTCTTACTTGGGAGACTAACCTGTCAGCTTGATTCATCTTCATTATCTGTAGTTTATTGAGTTTTGGTTTATGTAGTTTTCTTATCTTTTTTATCTATTGAAATATTTCTAAGGTTTCTCCTGATGTTCTCACAGGGTGGTCAAAATCTGAACTAACGATGAGCAAGATTCCAGTCAGTCACCCCTGCCCCCCACAATACCCCTTCCATTTATGCCAAGGTTGACAGCAGCCTTCACCCCTCAGTTTCTGCTTTACTGGGGGGCTCTAACCATTTCTCTCGCTTTTTTTTTACTTATTAGCTGTGCTTAAAAGCATAGGTGGATCGCTATTTGTCAGTTTTAAGTGTTTCTTAGGGAGCTTTTTCTTTTTTCTTCTTCAAATTGCTGAGTGTATGTTATTAATGGAAATCCATAATTCATCTTCCGCTAATTTCCCTGGATATTTGCCCAGTCCATCCTCCCCCACATCATCAAAGTGAAGTTTTATTATAAACCTTTTCAAATGGAAATGCTACACATATTCTTTCAGAATAGGGAACTAACGCCTTAATTGGCATATAATTCCTTTCCTAATCCAGCCCTTGGCTATTGCTTACCCCGCTCTTCCAAATTATTTATTTCATAGCCAACTATAATCTGCCAATACAAAAGTGCTTTCAGTGCGCTTTCAAGCCTCCACACTTTGTCGTATTTAATACCCTGCCTTTGCCAATGAAGTTTTTCATTTATTCACCCTTGATTGTCTTCTGAGAAAAAGAAAATGATAATAATTCTCACTCATGAGTCAGATGAAAAATTATCTCATATTTGAAATTACTCTTCATCTTCCCATTAGTAAAATGGACCATTCTCTTTCACACCCCAATTGCAACAAGTCAAAAATGCTTAAAAAAACAAACAAACAAAAAACAACAAAGAAAACACTTTGTGATATTTTACTACACTTATTATTATATCTATTAAATTCTAGATTCCTAGGATGCTGAAACCATACATACTCAGTTCTCTTCTCCAAACCTTTAATACGAGTATATACTTATTGACAAGCCTAAAATCAAACACCCTAGGACCCAGCACACTTTATAAGTCCATGAACTGGTGGTTCATTGAATAAATGGTGTGGAAAACTGGTTCTGAATGTAAACATAGTTCCTATTTGTAGCTATTTTAACCTCTTGCATTTATTTGTACTACATTTGAAATCACAGCTAAAAATCAACACTATAAAATGGGTGATTTTTTTTCTTCTAAATTTAAACATCATTATTCAATCCTTTAAATAGTGCTCACTGATCATTATATCAGCAGCATATGGCTGAGCCCACTGCTAGAACTCAGTTTCATTCACCTGAGACACTTCATCTTTTAATATTTAATAGAAGATGATTCCAACATCTACTTCAAATATAAATTTAGATGTCCTTTCCCTAAAGAGCCACCCGTATCACCCAACACAAAAAAGAGGATAGAAAAAAGAATGAGTTCCTTTCCTAGAGCTTCACACAACAGAGCTAACCCATTGAGTTGTTTACATAAAAATAATTTTCATGGACAATCACGATGACTGTAATAGGTATTCTATTATTAAGTATTATGTTGTAAGTCTTTTAAAGTAGGTGGTTGCTATTTCATGGAGTGAGTAACCCTCTTCCACTTTGTGGCTCCTAAGACAGGTCAGGAGCTTCAATGGGGTAAAGAGCACAGCAGAACCTTGGGTTTCTAAAATACAATTTATCTGTGGCAAATAATTTTCTTGTTTTTCAGGTTCCCTAATATTTATATGACAATGATACCTAGCTTCAATAACTACAAAAGCATGTTTTTTAAAAGAAAACTTTTAAACATTAAGACTAACGAAAAAATATACTTAAGACATTTAAATGCAGGTTACACTTGTAGAATATGTGAGACAAATTAAAATACTTAGCACATGTTCTATTTATTACTTATGAGGGAGTGCTGAATGTGTTGAATGTCTCAGTTACACTTAAAGTTCTACTTTGACCTTCCTGATTGAAGAACTCTACTCTCTACTGTCTTATACTGTCTTGCTTAATTTGACCAGAAAATTTCTAATAAGGTTATTTATAAATTACCTATAAATTACATAAGGTCTGTGATATAATAATTTATTTTTATGGCCTTTGTCCCCAAAACAACTTTTGATAGATAGTTGGTTTTGATAGTCTACTATCAAACAACTTTTGATAGATAGTTGGTTTTGATAGTCTGCTATCTTCTACGCCAAAATCATCAAAGATTTAAAAATGCCTCTTATAAAAAAATTTTTTTATCAATGAGCATTATATGTGATCATTATTTTCTTTTGAAAAAGCAAAAATCTAGATCAGGTGCACTAATCACAGACTAAACACATTGTTTCACCAGAAAATGAAAATAGATGAAGCAGAAAAGCAAGAAATGGATTGTGGAGTGATGCCCCACTAAAGGAATTCAAATATTCTTTTGTTGTTTTTCTTGTTATTATTTAATATTAGAATAGGTTTTTAAAAAAAGGAAATTAGGGGAAAACACATGAAACAAGTTTCTACAGTTCAATTTGCCTCAGTACCACCAGTAAAGAGCAAGAGTCATTAGGTAAAAGATGAGGTAAGATTAGGTAAAAGACAAAAGTCATTAGGTAAAAAAATCTCAATAAAGTGGAGACTTTAGTTAATGATAATGTTATAATAGTTATTAATTGCAACCAAGATATCATACTAACATAAGATGTTAATAATAGGAAAAACTGGTAGTGGGGTATAGAAACACTTTCCTATCTTCATATCTTTTCTGCAAATCTAAGTATGTTCTAAATAAAAGCTGTTTTAGAAATCACAACCCCTAAGATATTCAGCAAGTTACTAGAAATTTTGTAAGTGCAAAAATCGTAACCTTGAATACCATTTTCTGAGAAGTATTGTTATAATACCTGATTATTCCCTCAAATTCTTCTTTTCCCTGGGTACATAGCATCCCAGGTAGGTAACTTTTCCTTCCCTCTCTGGTGGGTAAGTGTTGCTCTGTCTCTAAATTCTCACCTGCAAATTGTGAAAGGAACTCATATCGGCAACGCCCATGGCAGTTGCCTAAAGGAAACTTGGCTCGTTCCTGCTCTCCACCCTGTCTGTGACAGGCCAGGAATGGCGTTACCTAGAAAACCATGTTTCAAGGACGAAAGAGCCTCAACTACTCCTGAAATGAATGCTCTGAGCAGATCCTACAAACACATCCTACACGATAAATAAGAGAGAAATAGATGTATCTCTTTTTTGAGCCATTCCATTTTAGGTGGTTTTAAAATTTTTGCTCAGCTTTCATTCTAATATGGTGATACATCCTATGCATTACTTTCTCTCCAATGCACCATCCAATTGAATATGTAACTACTCTCATGTACTTTTGTAGTAATGGGCACAAAATTTACAATTTACAAAATACAGAAATGCCTCATTTATTCAGTAACTTAGCAGGAACTAAATAGGTTTTTATAAGAATAATTTCCAGAAATGCAAACCTCATACCCCTTTTATGGCCTAAATCTGTTTTTGCTGTAATGCTTTTGATGGAACTCTTTGTAAATTTCATATACAGGCATACTAAGTAATCAAAATGACCATCAGTTACCGTATGGTGTAACGACATATCAAACACAGTGATTACTTTGGCACATAAGCTTGCTTTGCTGTATACGAAATGACTCTATATTGCAGTAATTCTTGTGTTTATGTCACTTTCGCAAGCATCGGCCTATCATTTGTGTACCGAGTATCGCAAGCAGTTGTTCTAACACTTTTTAAAAAATGCATTACTCTTGGTTAAGGTAGTTACAGAAAGGCAGTTAGAACATCAACATGTGTCTGAATTACGTTTTACAGGAGTGTTTTGATACACTCGGTGCTTAGAGAATGTGAGATTTTGTGCCTCTGTGACATATGGTTTGCTAGGATATGATTTATACTTATGCAGCTACAACTCCACAGGATTACTAGTTCCCTATATTTGGCTACCATGAGCCAAGGATTTTCAAAGTACGTTCTAATCTTTGGAAACGTTTACCTATATTAAATATTACGAGGTTGGGCCAGTCTCCTTTTCTAAATGGCTTTGAATCAAAAGATTTCAATTTGGTTTTGTTCTGTTGATTCAGTTATTACACCATATATTCATTTATTCAGCAAAAAAATAAACCAGGTCCTAAGTATGTGTCTAGGTTCTGAGAGTAAAACAATGGCAAACGTGGACGCTGTGCCGAGTTTCCTAGAACTAGGTAATAGTCGTTCTTTCTTTCTTCCAACATTAGAGCTCTGAGATTTAGCTGGCCCTAGCTGCCAGCAAGGAATTACATCGCTTTGCATCTGCGGTGAACAGTCCTGGTCAGATGGCCAAATTCCAACAAAAAAGAGGTGAAATGAAAGAACGTGTGCCTGGTTCATTTTCTCAGGGGCAGCTCTATCATTTACAGGGCTCAAAATGTGAACAATGAAAAGGCATCCATGAAACAGACCCTCCCGCTTTTAATGGGGACAAGGTAGCTTAGTCCTTATACTTTTATACCTTTCTTCATTTGCTAGGATAAAAAATCATGTGAAGACATGGAAAAGCCACAGGTCCAGAAATGAAGAGAATGAAATTGTTATCCATTCATTATCCCTGGACTGATGACCTATTTCTTCATTACTACAAAGTCTGACAATTAAGTTTGTGAACTTCCCACCGTGTAAGTGCTCGGTGTGAGAGAGAAATAGAAATCTTATGTAACCTAACCATTGTAATTCTTAGTCCCATTGCTATAGCACACTGTCAGATGCCAAATGTTACATACATTTTCGAAAGGCCATCTTGCAAATTTAATTAAAAAAAATAAAATGTTATTTCGATACTCAGTTGAATTATCATGTTTAATTTCTAGAGATATAAAGTAAAACTGAATGGGTCAACTGATAGAAAGTTGCTTATTTAAGTGATCCTAAACTGCCCTTAATATGGTTGGCTTGTGCTCATCGTACTCTGCTTTATAAAGACACATTTCTCAGCTATTTGATTTGATTTAATGAATCATTAACTTCATTAATTAGTGCTGATGTCAGTTATGTCAAACTGTCGATACATATAAAAATCGCATGCAGTTTCCACCTTAGCTGACTTCCTAACTCTCATTATCACCAACATCAGCAATGATACTGAATACGTAGTTCCCTCTAGGCCATTATGATAAACTGGGAGGGGTGAGGGATGATAGAAGGCACTGTCATTCCCTTTGAGGACAGTAAAATTAATCCGATGACAGGGAACATGCATTCTTTCTTATCTATTCCTATGGATGGCTGGCTAGATATATTGGGTTGTCGGAAAAGTCATGACGCGGGTCGACCGAGTGGTGCGGTGGTTAAACACTGGTTTGGGACGCCAGCTGCCGTGGTTAGGATCCCACATATGAGGGCCAGTGACACTGCCCTCTAAAAAATAAAAGTCATGATGCATTTTTGCAATGAAAAAACAGTAAAAATATGTCATGACTTTTCCAACAACCCAATAGATAGGTATATATATTTATATATATATATATATATATATATTTATATATATATTTATATATTTATATATATATTTATATATATATTTATTTATATATTTATATATTTATATATATATATTTATATATATTTATATATTTATATATATATTTATATATATATTTATATATATATTTATATATTTATATATATATATTTATATATATATTTATATATATATTTATATATTTATATATATATTTATATATATATATATATATACATATATATCTCAGAGATATACACATATAGATGACAATACAATGTAAAAATATATGGTAAAGAACAAAGTTTTAGTGTCATAGTTTTTTCGGTTTTATTTGTTTAAAATGCTGTCTTCTAACTGAAACCCATGTAAACACTGCAAACTAAGTGAGCCCTTCAGTCAGGTGAAGTGCCACATGGGAGGCTAAGCCCTGGTCATGCAACAATGTCACTGGCCTTCTTGGTGGCACCTAGTGGATTTCCATGGACCCCTAAGAATGCAAATATACACTAAGAAAACTACAGTTTGAATAATATATTGCAGTCAGGAACTCCAATCATTTTGTGCTGTGCTTTGGTTGCAATGGAAATGAACACCCCTTAGCACTGCTCCCTGGGTCCCTCCCACCCATGTACAGTTATACCTACTTCTGCTTTAAGTTCTCTCAGCTTTAACATTTCTTTGACTCTGTGCAAAAGGATTCAAGCAATAAAGCTCTCTTTGGGTGAGAGTGGTTGGAAGATATCAATGGTGATAATGGCTGCCGGCTGGGCTTTGAAATATGAGTAGGATCCTAATAAATTAAGAGTGTCTGAAGGGACATTCCAGGTAAAGCAAGCACTATACAATTTGGGGATGTGAACGCATAGCCTGGCAGCAGGGAGTCTATGTGTTTATTAACAATTGCTGGGAAGTTTAATTTTTACTTTTGACCCAAACGCTTTGATTTTGGAAGAGTAAACACTGTTTTTAAAATTGCTGAACACAATGATTTCTTCAGTCGGTCAGAGAGATTTAAAAATTATCGCCACTCTCCTTTGGCAAGCGTTCCTGTGTGCAGGCGGATATGTTTGGCATTTCCAGTAACAAAGCCACAGTTCGGTTTGCCAAGAGAGCACTTGCTCAAACCGTAATGTCTGTTGTTGTCCCATGATGACTGAAGGGTGACACAGAATGGAAGAAGCATACAATGAATAATCCATTAGATGCGCTGACTCTACAAAAAGTTAAATTCCTAAGAATTCTATTAGTCATGTTGAATACAGGGATTACAGAAAAGTATACCTAAAGCTTATAGATGAGATGCCTTTCAAAAAGATGGGTTATTAAAATCAACACATGATTGGGGTAACCTGTTAGCTCAGTTGGTTCGAGTGTGGTGCTGATAACACCAAGGTTGCTGGTTCGATCCTCGCATGGGCCACTGTGAGCTGCATCCTCCCTCAAAGAGTCAACTATGCCATTGTAGCATGAAAGCAATGACCATGGCTGTTCCCCAGTTTCAAAAAAAATAATAATAAATAAATAAAATCAACACATAACAGATTCAACTGTCTATTCAGAAAATTTCATTTAAAAAAATGGGTGATCTAAATTGATCGATGCAGAAGAGTATAACCTTTTCAATTGCATTCCCGGCAAAGGAAGAACGCCTCGACAAAAGTAAAGTGGCCTATTTGGATTCTATAAAAGGGTGGCCCAAGAGATATAATTTATCTCCAGTGCTCCGTCCAGTAGCATCCTGGGGTGTGCTCCGTCTGATCACTGTGCTTCCTCTGTTAAGTAATTGTTTTGCATGGTGACATTTCTGAAACACGTTACTCCTAATAGATCGCATGAACATGATAGCATTTATTTTTTTCTTTTAGTTTTCCAAAACTAACAGTTTTTTTTTAAATTTATTGCTGTAGACTGAATGTTTGTGTCCCCCCCAAATTCACATGTTGAAACCTAATTAGTAATGGCATTAGGAGATGGGGCTTCAGGAGGTTTTTGGGTCATGAGAGTGGAGCCTACGTGAATGAGATTACCCCCTTATAAAAGAGACCCAGAGAGCGGCCTCACCCGCCTACCTTGTGAGGGCACAGCAGGGAGCCAGCCATCCCCACGCCAGTGTGCAGGCTCTCACCGGACACCCAATCCGCCTGGACCTTGATTCCGGGCTTCCCAGCTTCTGGACCTGTCAGAAAGAAATGTTTGTTGTTTAAGCTACCCAGTCCGTGGTATTTTTGTGATAACAGTCTGAGTGAACCGAGACACTTATAAAACGGGTAAAACTTCTTAAAATCACTACTGCCTTAAAAATCATAAATTTAACCTATGTTCCAAGTGATAATGGGATACTTTAGTGTCTCTTATTTATCAACCGGTATTTTTAAAGAAATAAATACCTGATATAGTTCTAAGTATTATGCAAATATCAACCTGTTTAGTTCACAGAGCAACCCAATGACATCTATTTTTGTCACTAGTTTACAGATTGAATAAACAGAGGCCCAGAAAGGTGAAATAATTTACCCAAGGTCACACAGCTGGTTAACAATAAAAACAATAAAACCAGGAATTAAACAGAGGCATTCTGGTTCCAGACCATATGCTTTAAGTACCATAGTTTTAATCTCTTTAAAAATTGCAATATGGTTTATCATATGTATTTATACATTTTTTTTCAACTTCATTTCTGGTCTCTCTTCATTTCAAGAAAACCTCTGAGACCATAAGTGACTCATGTTGTTAGTTAATAAAAGCAATAATTTTAGCAAATTTTAGTGTCTTAATAATTATCCATTCACTTCAATTACTTCATTTGTTGCACTTAAGCTTTTTAAATGATAATTGAGTGTTTACGCATGATAGTATGAAAACCCTGAAAATTAATTTTCCTTTAGCCATATGCAAATTACTGCACCCTTAATACTGTAACCAAATTACTTTCTGAGATACTAACCATATATATCCCTTGGGTCCTTAGTCCTTAATTTGTTTCTCTGCCGGCTCCTTTCTACTCAATCAACATCATTCATTCCATGGCTTTTATGTGTGTGTTTGCATTCAAAGCACATTTCACATTCATATGAAGTGAGTAACTATTATTTTCCTGTGGCTGCAGCAACAAATAACCACAAACTCAGTGCCTTAAAACAATGTAAATGTATTTCTCCTGTTGCTGGAGACCAGAAGGAAGAAATCAGGATTCCTGGCCTGAAATCAAAGGCCAGCAGGGCTCAACCCCCCGTACAGGCTCTTGAGAGAATCCGCCCTTGTCTCTTCCAGTTTGGGGGGCTCTTTACAAGTTTAGCTTCTGGAAAAATCACTCCTATCTCTGCCTCTGACTTTTCTTCTCCTCTGTGTGTGTAGTCAAATAATAAAACTTAATTTTAAAAAAAAAGTCAAAACCTAATGAAGCACTTTAAAACACAAAACAAAGAAAAATAAAGATTGGAACACAGGTATAGAAATCACCACCACCACCACCACCCCCCGAAAAAAAATGTTCTGAGGGGCAAAATGAGGATAGAACACAAATTTATCACAATGAATATTTAGAAAAAAAATTGCACTTGACTTCACAAAATATGTAGTGTTAACCCTCTTAATTAATAGAAAGCTATTCTATAATTTGAGTTACATGTACACAGATATATACATATACATTTACGCTGTATTTCACAGTCTTGCAAACATTGAAAAGCTCTGTTACGCAAAACTACACTGAGTAAATTGTTACTTTGTGACACATTAGGGCCATGATTCTGCACCCTTCTTTCTTGTCAGATATGAACTGGTCCCTTTGTTCAATTTCTTTGGAACAAATACATGTGCTACCAGTTCTCTGAGAAAACTGTCTTCTCACTGGCTGTTTTAATCTATTTGCTTTTTTCCTCTAAATTCTGGGTGTTCCTGGTATCTTGTACATCACAATTATTCTTCCTATGTTAGTGTTTCTGATCTAAACTTCTCATAATCCTAATATTTATTCTAAAAGTATTTTTAGTTTTTAAAAAATTTACGTTCTTTTTTTTTTTTTTTCCCTGAGTCTCCATGTTCCTTTTAATTCGGCTGTTTTCTTATTACCCCTTTTCTCTCTTGTCTCCTACAAGCCATTCTGTCTCAAATTTAACAAGTGTGGAAAGCAGAAGTTTGCTAATATTTATTCTGTGTTCAGTATGAAATCTATTCCAAAATATAATAGCTGTGTATTGAGACTGTGAACATTTCATTTTCCTTTCTTTATATTTGTTGAATCATACCATAATACCCATTCATATTGTTGAAAATTCATGTTTATCCATCTGTGAATGATGAGAGAACTATTCAGGCCTCCTGCTTTCTGTAAATAGACCTCTGGATTATCTTACCCTCACTTCCTAAATACGCGACTGCTGCAAGAATCCTCCTTACAGACAATAGATTGTAAGCGGTAAATACACACAGCAAACCACCAGGTATTTTTGTGGACGTCTAGTAGTATATGGGTCAGCTCTCCTACAGAAGGATCTATTTCTTCTCCCACTAGAAATGCTCAGGATTGGATTTCATTTCTCAATAATAGAAAATGACCCTCAGTTTTGTGCTGTGTCTCTTGATTTCAGAAAAGTCAATGAAAATTATAAATGTCAAGTTATATTTTTATAAGATTTTTTCAGTTCTGGTCTCTTTTCACAGTGATATTCCACTTGGGAAGTGACTTGTCTTCCTACATAAACTCCAGCGTTATAGCTGGGAAATGATTCCCTAGAAAGTTACTGACTTGGGGAAAAAACGATGCAATCAATAGACATTGAATAAAGAAACTGTTGTATATTTATATAATGGAGCATTACTCAGCTATAAAAAAGAATGAAATCTTACTATTTGCAACAATATGGGTGGACTTTGAGAATATTATGTTAAGTGCAATAGTCAGACTAAGAAAGACAAATACCATATGATCACACATCTATGTGGAATCTAAACAACAGAATAAATGAGCAAACAAAAGAAATGGACTCAGAGATATAGAAAAAAAAAACTTGGTTGCTAGATGGGAGGGGGCTTAGGGGATGAGGAGAAGGTGAAGGAATTAGAAGGAGCGAATGAGTAGACACCATATAGTCACAGGGATCTGAAATACAGTATGGGGAATATAATCAACAATGTAAAGACTATGTAGGGTGGCAGATGGGCACTGGACCTATCAAGGGGATCACGCCATAGACAGTGTAGATGCCTGACCACTGAGCTGTACACCTGAAGCTGAAGCAGAGTAATACTGAATGTCAACTACAAGAAGAAAAAAAAAAATATATATATATATGTAGTTATTGGAGCACAGCATAGGAAATAGAGTAAATGGTATTATACCAGCTATATACCCCTCAACAATGTCAGAGGGTAGTAGCTTGGGGGGGAAGGGGGTTATCACTTTGTGAGCGGTGTGAATGCCTAACTAGTATGCTGCTTTGTACACCTGAAACTAAAAAAAAAAAAAAAAAAAGGATGCAATGATCCTCCCCTAAAAACAAAACAATTCAGTATATATAAGATGGGATGAGAGCGAAGCAATTGGGTGACGAAGCTGTATATTTGTAAGATACAGAGAATGTGAAGGAATTGGGGTGAATAGAATAATCTATTATACTGTAATTCATCATTTGTGTTCTACTATTTTGCTCAGGGTGCATGCCTGTATTATAGCTTGGCAAATTGGTACAGTTGTGGCTTTTGAGCCAGACAGCCTGGGTTCGCATAAAATCCTTGGATCTTTCTAGCACTATGACCATGACTAAGCTATTTTACCTCTTTCTAACACAATATCTGTATCTGTAAAATCAGCTTAGTAACTGATCCGACCTTATGGAAATTGTAAAGGCATCAATGAAGGTTACAATGAGCTAATATTTGTAGCATGTTTAGAGTGGTTCTGGCATACAATAAATTCTGAATTATTTAGTGTTTGTTAATACATATAAACAAATATTTATCATACTTATATCACTCATCTTTATCAGTGATAGGTGGAAAGGTTGAATCAGATTGTTCTAAGTGGTATTAAAATCAAATACCCCACAGGCACTTATTGATAATATGTTTACTAATACTTAAGTTCCCAACATATATTATTTGTATTAGGCCTATCTAATATCTTCCAGATAATTAACTATTTCCCGCACACAACTCCTGAAACATAAACCCTTTAACTTTTTTATTCCTTTTTGAGCTATAATTCATATAAAGCAATCAGTCGTGACATTCAAGGAAGTGATTTTTTTCTTGCTACTTTTTGTAGCATATTTTTCCAAGCAGAAATTTATTTCAAATGAAGCAAACTCAGGATGGGACTACCTATAGGGATTTGCAAATAGAGTATATGGGATCTAAAAATGCTATAACTAGATATTCAGGTAAATATTGAACTGTTCTCCAGACAGTTCATAATATCAGTCAAATATCGCTTGGTAGAATGAAGTATTAGTTGGCACTCTTTTTCAAAACTTAGGCACGCATGACATATATTCATAATTTGCACAAATATCCTCATATATCCAATTATCTTTACTATGCCGTATGAAATTCACATGAGTATATTTTACTCAGTGTACAAAAAAACTCTTTGAAATATTTATTGAAACTGATATGGGACAATTATACTTCTCTATCAAGTTTTCCTAGTCTCCCTTAAAGTTTTCTTTAAAGTAAACTTTTCAATTTTTCTTTTTGGTTTGGTTTGCTCATTTCTTAATGAAACGGCTAATGAGAGTTTTCCCTTAAGAGTTGTGTAAATCCTGTTGAATGTATATAATGTCAACCCTGTTGATTCAGATGAGCCCTGTTCAATTTATGTAAAAACATCTAAAGGCATTCAATTATTGATGGTGTCTGTATAGTTAAGACAATTTACCGTTCTGAGGGAATTTACTAGTAATTAACCTGTAACTACATTGCACTCGACTAAATTGCCCACTGAATGGGTCCTGTGGAAAGCATGACTGCTACCTTTGATAAGTTCTAGCATCACTTTGATTTTCTATCTTCTTATTTTACCCCATCAGGATAGATTAAATCTTTTATTAAACAGACTGAATAATTTGATTTACTAATCAAGGTTATTACTCAATCCAGAGCTGCTAGGAGAAATAGCTTATAAAAATGTTTTCAACATTTGCTGAACACATAATTATCCTTTCTTAAAATTGGGTTTGAAAACCTGGACACTATTTAAAAGGAGAATTTTAGGGACAGCGCTATGTTACCATGGCAAGTAAAAATGGTTATTAGGAGGCATTCAGAACAGAATTGTTGATCCGACCATTGTCTCGAGTCTGGAGTCAACCTCAAAGATTCACATAATTGATTTTGTTAGAGCTTTGAATTCATCAAGCACAGCAAAATTGACTTAGATCCAAACTGATTGAATTATAGATAAACCAGAAGACCAATTTAAAAGGAAAAAATGTCATTTTCAAGGGATCTGTGTCATTGGACAAGAACTTTTTTCACTAAAAAAATTCTAAACTAATGTTTATTAGGTAACTGCTGTATGCTATGAACTGGGCATATAATATTTTAAAAAATATATAAGTTCTCTACTTCCAGAGATAATTCAAATTACCATGAGTATTGGCAGTTTTACTACAGAGATTCACAAGAAGTATAGTGTAAGACTGGAAAAAACTAAGTTCTAAACTTTAAGCTTATTGGCCATGAGCTCCAATGAATGTTACCACAGACATGTACTTCTAAAACCCACGAAGTCCTCTGAACACACTTCTCCCAAGAAGACAAACAAATGTCTAACAGATATATGAACAAATGTTCAACTTCACTAGCTATTAGGGAAATGCAAATCAAAACCACAATGAGATATCACTTCACACCAATTAGCATGGCTATCATCGACAAGACAAATAATAGCCAGTGTTGGAGAGGCTGTGGAGAAAAAGGAACCCTCATACACTGCTGATAGGAATGTAAATTGGTGCAGCCACTATGGAAAACAGTAAGGAGGTTCCTCAGGAAACAAAGAATAGAATTATAGAATTACCATATGACCCAGCAATTCCTCTCCTAGGTATCTGCCCCCCCCCAAAAGAAATCTGAAAGCATTTATCCATAAAGATATACGTGCTCTGATGTTCAATGCAGCTTCATTTACCGTGGCCAAGACATGGGAACAACCAAAGTGTCCTTCAATAGATGATTGGATAAAGACTTGGTACATATACACAATGGGATATTACTCTGCCATAAGAAAAGATGAAATGGTGCCATTTGCAAAGACAGGAATGGATCTTGAGTTTATTATGCTAAGCGAAATAAGTCACACAGAGAAAGTCAAGAACCATATGATTTCACTCATATGTGGGATATAAAACTGAAAACAAAGGAGCAAGGCAAACAAAGAAACAAAAACTCATAGACACAGACAATAGTTTAGTGGTTCCCAGAGGGTAGGGAGGGAGAGGGGGTGGTAGAAGAGGATAAAGGGGGTCAAATATAAAAAACCTGCAGTTTTTGATATCTTTTGTATTCTGATCATAACAAGGCTGACGCAGATATTGGCAGGAGCAAAATCAATGGCATACAGTAACTTAGTAGGCAGAGATATTGGGGATAATGGTTTCAATGTAAAATGACACCCTGGACAAAATATAATGGTCACCTCAACTCATATCAGAAAGCATTTAAAAGGCTATTCTAGGGCCGGCCGAGTGGCACATTGGTTAAGAGCTGGTTTTGGGATGCCAGTGGCCCCAGTTCAGATCCCACATATGGGGGCCAGTGACACTGCCATCTACAGCTAACAGCAGCTCCACCTGGAGCTGGGCTGTGCGAGCCCCGGCGATGGTGTAGGCTGCAGCCCCTGCTGCAGTGGGCTGCCACAGGCTACAGTGAGTGGCCGGCAGCCAGCGTGAGTAGCCAGCAGCCAGTGTGAGCTGCCAATAGCCGCGGTGAGCAACCATCCAGAGGCCGGGGACCAATCTGCCTCATCCAGGAAGAGTGCAATGACGATACCAACATGGGCCAGTGAAACAATGTCCTCCACAACTAGACTGAAGAACGAAAGGACAGCAACTTGTCTGTTCCCCTTCCCCGGTTCCCCAACGCTGTTCGCCTCCCCCAATTCCTCAATAAAATCTTAAAAAAAAAAAAAAGAAAATCTACTCTCTTACCAACTTTTAAGCACACAAGACAGTGCTGTTAGCTGTAGTCACATGCTGTACCTACATCCTCAGAACTTACATGCCTCATAACTGGAACTTTGTTCTCTTCAGCAACCTTCACCCAATTCCCCCACCCTACACCTCCCAATGAGCGGAATCCTTTCACAATGTATGTCAAGTCATCAAGTTGCACATGTTAAATATACTGCAAATTTATTTGTCAATTATACCTCAACAAAGCTGAAAAATGATACCTTATACTATGGAATACTCGGCATTAGTTACAATGATTATCTAAATCTATGTATGCTGCTATGGAAAAACCTCTAGGACAAATTATTGAGTAAAGAAAGCTGTTTCAGAGGAATTTACACAGCATGCACGACTGATTGAGTTATATAAAACTATATACCCCAAAACCACACTACGTATGTTTACATAGAGAGAAATTACATGGGGGAAATGTCTCAAAGTTTACAGATAATCAACAGATAATTATTTATTTGTAAACCTTCAATGTCTACAAAGAGAATGTATATGGGTATTCATTACATCATTAAAATCACCAAAATAAAAAACAACAACAATTGAATGGAATGCAAAGTGTAACAAAAAAGTATATAAGTGTAAAGAAAAAGTATATAACATAAGTACATATGTATATCTACTGATTATCTCAATTATGTGAGAAATGGAAATGATAATGATAATCAGAACATTGTGCTGCTTAACAATTTAAAAATTTAGACCTGTCTTATACCACATACCAAAATATATTTTAAATCAAATATTTAAAAAGAAAACACATAGACAGATAGAAAAGATAGATGATACATAGATAGATAGATAGATAGATAGAATTCATAATGAAGTTATTAATTTTTATTCTGACAAGAACTTGCCACCCAAAAAGATTTTACTTCATGATATAAATATTGAAAAATTTCTCTCTAAAACTAGCACTGACACTAATTAAACGTCAAATGTCAAACTGGAAAAGAAGCAATTGTAGTATTCCTAAAAATTATGAATACCCCAAGAGCAGAAAATTTGTCTCTCTGTTCTTTGTTCCTAAAATATTGCCTTACACAGCTCTGGATAGTAGTTGTTGAATAGATAAGATATAGGGAAAGTAGCCACTAACAAAAGGTATTAACAAACAATTCATGAAAAATTTAAATGGCAAGTAGACATATACATAAAATTTTCGGCATTACTTTGCAAACACACAACACACACGCACATAAGTGTGAGGTCAGAAATGGCTCTCAGAAAGGATCAGGCAATTATTTTAAAGGTGTCATGTTTCAGCTTTCTTTTCTGAGACTTGTAATGTATCAAAGGCATGCAACCAAGGTTAAGTGGGTGGACGGGAATTTATAGTCTCAGAAGGGAGCAGCCGGGCCATTCCCGAAGTAGATGTGCCTCTGGCAGCTTTGTGGGCTCAGGTGTGTCCCCCTTTTTCCCTTCCTCTCACCTCACAGAAACCCTTCTTATTCTTCCATTTTAGAAATGAAATGTCTTACGGAAGGACTACAGAGTATAACCGACTTACAGATGAGAAACTAAGAATCAAATGGTTCTTCTAAAATAACCACACTGTCTTTAGACAAGGTGTAAGAAGAAGAAGAAAAAAAGATTAAGTTAGAATTGATAAATTATATCAGTTACACTGGTGAAAACCAAACCTGGGGAAACTGTGAAATACGCTTCCAGAAAAGGACTGCCTGATGATGGTGCCTGAGGTGGACTCAGTGCTGAAAAGAACTCTTCATCCTAAATGGATTTTTCTGATGTAACGTTAAAAATGGATGGTTGTTCAGGATTCCTTGCAGGTGGCTCATAGTGTACAATAAAGGCACGGGCTGCTGCTCTTAAGAGGCTGACGACAAATGACTGGAAAAGAGATACTGGAAAATACTATTCTACTTTGCGTGGATCCTGATCTGTTAAGTATACCACACACACCTATACAATAATGGTTAATGGGGATTACACTAATAACCCAATACCCAAGTCTACATCTGGGGAAAACTAATCTGTAGAATGTGTCTCCCTACCAAAGAATGATTTGCTGAAGAAATGAAATGTCTTGGTGATGGTCTAAGTAGCATGCTAGAGTTTATTTCTAGGCTCTGGCATTGGATGATGTGATTATAAAAACATTTATGAAATATCATCAGTATAGAATGATCATTAGTTATATACTGACCATTTTGAATGTGACTTTCTTCATAATCTTACTGAGATATAATGTAAGCTTTTAATGTAAGTTTGAAAATAGCACTTTAACATCATAAAAAACTATATCACATAAAAAAGAACAAGGAAATACTAATTTTTCAAAATTGCATATCATTTTGTGGTGAAAAAGTGTTTGTCAGTGTATGAATAATACAAACAGTGAACCAGTAAAAGGTATAGGAAGAGTAATTATACATATATTATAGGTAATATTTGTTGAACACTGGCTGTAAAACTGAATAATATTCAAGAACTTAAACGTTGCAGGAGGGTCAGGCATCTACACAGCTCTTTTATTCTTGATTCCCATTTTTTAAAGACCAGTATTTGCTCTTTGGTCCTTTTATTTTGCACCCCCCTCCCCCCCACATCTAAGTAAGTGGGCATCATCTTAGACTGCTAGGCTTCCCTTAAAAGAATCCACATTAATTACTGCTCATCAGCATTCATCATGGTGACAGGTCCTGTTAGCAGAGGCGCTGTTTACTTTGTTCTCACCTTTTCCGCTCGACTGTCAAATGAAAGAGTTTTATGGTTCTTGAGGGAACAATCCTTCTCTATGACCAGCTGCTTTGAGAGAAAAAAAAAAAAAGTCTTCTGTTCAGTGCTGTACTTGCTTTGGTAATTCCTTGTAAGTGAAATGGCACCAATGCAGCAATTAATAGTCTCCTTTGATTGAGTTCATTTTTAACAGAGTAGAGTTAAACCAACCAAAAAGCCATTTAACAAAACCCTGAACTCTAATAGTGCTTTTCAAAGACGATAACAAAACTGATACAGTCTTGTGAAAATCATATTTGTATATTGCTTGGCTTAACTTTTCACTGTAATAATATTTTATTGCTTCATAATAATTATTTGTATGCCTTTTGCTTTACATGCCAGTAAATGATATTTCAGGTTCTTTTGGGTAAATAAGTTTTTATTGCTGGAGTCTTCTTTAATTGTAGCTTCAACTCTGTGTTTAATAAAGACTAGTGGGTCCCTTGCTAACATTTATGGCTAATCAACTCCACATCTTGGCTTATAAAAAGATAAGTTTATATTAGAAAGGGTAGACTGAGCTTCAAATAATCAGATGCACTTAAAACGTGTGTGTGGGGAAGCCAGCGGCCCCAGTTCGGTCCCACATATGAGGGCGGGTGACACTGCCCTCCAAAAACAAACAAACAAACAAGAAACAAACTGTGTGTGTGTGTGTGTGTGTGTGTGTGTGTGTGTGTGTGTATCCAGAAAAGATGTGTGACTTCTGATAATGGTGAATTTTGTAATTTTAGAAAAATATTCCACTGAAAACAATTTTTCAAAAAATATTTTTTACAAAGTATTTTCTCAAGTTTCAAATAGCTCATAATAATGAAAAATTACTGACCACAATATAGATGTCAAAATTTTCAAGAAGTAAACCCAATAATTGGGACATCTTTTTAACAAGGGGGGTGGGATTTAGGAATCTCAGAGGTAGCTGCTATAGAAGAGGGATTTTAATAGCTTTCCAGGGATAAAGAAATGAATGTGAGGAGCCTGAAACATATAACTTTTGTAGTTTATCTGAATTTCCTCATTAATTTTTGTGAGGGTGTTGGACCCTTACAATCTACCACATCTTACTTGAAGGTGGAAGTTTTTCTTTATGTGTCATACAGTTCCTACCATTTAAGTATACTCTGTGAAAAGTTTTGCAGTGGTATATGGTCCTGTTACCATTACCCATCCAGATTTCTATCATCATCCATGTTTTTCTCAACCTCACTAAAAATGATCCCCTTGGTATATTTTGATTTAGTTTTCCTCTTAATTTTGTTTTCTTATTTAATTTCTTTCCTGAGGGCTATCAACTCTTATTTCACAACTCTTGTGGGGTTTCTTGCATATTTTTATTCTAAGTGTTTGAATTTCCTACTTGCACTATCTTATCATATCTTTGGTGGCTTATTTAATTATAATTAATTAATTTTGAAGGATTGTGTTAGAAATGTTGTCTCCTTTGTGGTTTGATGTTTGAGTAGTGTATTTATTAGCTAATTAATATTGATTATCTCCTTCTGTTTTACTCTTCTTGTGTCTTTTTATGGATGATGCCTAAGGTTTCCCATTTATTTTAATTTGTGCTGATTTTTTTTCTGAACCAACAATTACAAGTTATTTCTAAAGAGCAGTTAACATTTTAGCTACCCAAATTTTGAATAAGTTTATTAGTTGATTTTTGAACAAGGTGGGAGTTTTTTAATGTTAGCCAAATTCCATATTTTTTACTGATTTCCATAATTACATTTGGAAGTTTGGCAAGTAAGGCCTTTACAAAGAAAGCTAACTCTGTCCTCACGTTTACTTCTCCCTTCCTCAACATTCTACTCAATATTCATATTGTTGAGGCTACCCTGGGTTTTTTTCCATCTCCAAAATACCAGCGTTGCCCAAAAAAATGTATACACATGACTTGTATTCTTCTTTAGTTATCGGTATCTATTGAGCATTACCATTTTGATATGTATTTTCCCTTCTTAAAATGTGTGTACATCTTTTGGCACCCCCTGTATAAACTCACTGTAGCCTCAAAATCTTCCTGTACCTAAATGCTCCTGCCTTAGCCATATTTAAATCCTTCACAAACATAAACCCTTCCCATCACCCAAATTTCTGTCCACATTTCACCCATTTTCTGTTTTCTGGACATCCTAGCCACAGTAACCCCCCATTCCTCAATTTTTCTAGCCATTCCTTCCCTATAATTACCCGATCCCCTTTTCATTACACTTATCCCTCTTTGAAAATATACTGTGTATACATTTGTTTATATATTTATTGCTTGCCTTCTCTAATAGAATGTGACTCAATGAGAGCAGATATTATGTTTGTATTTATTGTATTTCCAGTACCCAGAAACATGCCAATGTAGGTATGTAACACATATTTGTTGAATAGATAGTTTTTGTCAAATTCAGTTTGATTTTTTTGCCTACTAATACACAGTAGGAATCTGAGAAAAATCCAATATTGCACCAGAAAACTGTCAACCCTGTATTCCATTTTGATTTATCACATCAGAAGCGCTCTGTGTTCTGGAAGTAGGATTACTGGATAGAATTGAAACTTTGAATTATGATTCAATTTATAGTTTTTTGTATAGACATCGCCTGAAAGTTATTTAAACTTCTGTCATTGTCAATAAAGAAGCATTTTATGTCTTTCCAGTCTCTGTGTAAGTTCAGAGGGAGACTTCCCCACTGGAAAGCACTTCTTGTTATGTAGGCTTTCTAAGTTTCTCCGCATGATATCTCTCTATGCACAACTTTCACTCTGCAGGATATATTATTTACCCAAATTCTATACCTCAAAGCTACAAACACTTTCAAGAAGCTCACTAACAAGTTATAAACATAACATTTATCATTTCACAAATGTTTTGCTTTCTATAAAAAAAAAAAAAAATCCTTTCTCCTGAAACGTAAAGTCTACAGCAAATCTTAGCCTTTGAAGGTCCATAACAAAGGAATAGAAACTAAAAGTGAGAAAACGGCACAATCTTTTAGGCACTCATCCTTTGATCTCAGTGGGGTTCTCCATTTTTCCAAGACATTTGAGCCACAGGAAGCAGCAGCAATTTTGGTTGCCCCTTCTCTGAGCAGGATTCCTGGGGCAAGTCCATTAAATAGAGGGAGAAAGAAGAGAGAGAAGGAGAGAAAGAGTGGGCTTACCATAAGGTACTAAAGTCCATACAGTGGTCAGTGTGTATTTTCAGTTGTCATTTCTAAGTGTAGCATTTCACAAGCTCTCTCATGCCACTTGATTCCCTGTGTGTTACAGACACTACAGAGGTAGGAAAATCCAGAAATAAATGCTAGTAAAGGACAATAGCATGGAGAATAATTATTACTCAAGAAACTGAGTAAGAAAAAAAGTAGAAAATGTGTATTATTCAAATACATTGAAATAATTAGCCATTTCTGCATAATTTTCCTAATATTCAGAATTATTGGCTATTTCAAATATTAACTAACACATACACGCATTTCATTGTAGTGCTCCAGCTAACACAAAATCTGAGGAGCCCAAAGCACACACAGACTATCAGCTTCTTGGGTAATTATTTCAATTACAGTATTTTGACATATAAATTATAATGAAACTTAAGTTAGCTACCATTTCCTTCACTCAAATACAAAAATAATGGGAATTTTTAAGTCAAAGAACTGAGAACAACTAGAAAACATAATCATGTCTTTCTCCTGAAAACATTTTCCTGAGATTTTTCTCAAAGTTTGCTTTCCTGGTTGTCTTAGTAATTTAATCAGAATTCCACTTCATTTGACGTATTCATTGTTATTCTGTGCAGTCTGACCTTGAATTTGTTCATGTATTTCCCTTTGTCTTGAGGGTTCTTCATCAGCCTTTTTTTTTTTTTTTCTTTCTTGACTAACTCAATAGCCTGGCTGTAACAGGTGGTTAATAAAATTTTATAATGAAGTCTCATCTTATATAAAGGGTCAAAGGCCATATAAAGTAATACAATGTTGGATTGGATACTAAATGTCCTTCAGTTCTACCTGTGGTAGTGAACTTTGCTGCACAAAATGGGGTCCCCTGGGCAGAGCATATATTCAGCCATGATAGAGCCAATATGAACACATATGACAATATCTTTAAAAAATGATATTTCTTATAAAAGGACAAAATCATGACTCTATACAAACGTAAAGAGGAACACACTTTAAAGGTTTCATTAGAGGCAAAGTGTTTCTTATTTTCAAATTTTTTAAAAATGATTTATTATTTTAGAGACAAAATGTTTATCCACAGGCTGTTGCCCCTCCACAGGACAGAAATCACTTGCATATCTTAAGAAAAGAATTATTTTGCATTGCCATCAGTTGTCTAAAACTTACAAAGTTATAAAATTGTTTCCATAAAGCCAGAATCAGGGAACCTGGGAGAGTGTGCTGTAGACAACGCTTAGAATTGCATCAAAACACACATTTTCCCCTACAAATGTCAAGGTGATAATATATCAGAGGATTTCAGTTAAAACTCACTCTGACAAATTAAAGACAGAATAAAACAGATTTCTCAGAGGTTGCACAAGGATTACAGCTTTTGAAGACAGAAAGGTAGTATTTTTACATGCGAGGATAGGAGACAGAATAGATTATTAGAAAAGCTTAGAACTGACTCTGGTTAGTGAACACACAGCATGCTATATATTGGGTAGTCGGAAAAATCATGACGCATTTTTGCAACGAAAAACATAGAAACAATACGTCATGACTTTCCCGACAACCCAACAGATGATGTATTACAGAATAGTACACCTGAAATCTATGTAACTTTACTAACAATTGTTACCCCAATCAACTTTAATTAAAAAATAAAATAAATGAAATCAGTAAAAAAAAAGGAAAAGAAAAGCTTATAAAATACAGTACTGACTTTGTGTTTATACCACCTACTGACAGAGTCCTGGTTTATTATGTGGACATTTCATTTAACTTGAATTACGAAAATCAAGTTAAAAACTATTGTAGAACAATAGTTGTAGAACAGCGTGTACTATTTTTTGCTGTGAACACATGAAATGTGGGGACAACTGAAGCCATTCCTTTTGTTTGCAGAACAAAAGAGGGTTATATCTTCGCATAAACCATTAGAAAATTCTCCCTTTGGCCTGTGATCTGGAGCACATGTATGGATTTTTATAACACTCTCTCGTCTTTGGAATCATTGCCTCTGGTTTTGGCCAATCTAATGGTGGATTTAGTCCAATTCTGAGTAAAAGCGAGGAGGCTGACTTTACATTTATTGTTTAATTGCCTCATAGCTCTCTGTCACTTTGGCTGTTGGAAGTCTGGCCTGAAAATGCCAATTGGGAAAGGGGATCGCCTTCTCTCCAAATAACATTATTTTCTAAATGACTATTGACATTATGAAGCTATTTAAGTGAACCTATTAGAAACATAAAAAGGTAATCAGGTTAGCTTATTTGCATTTACAACAATATTCTAGTCAGGAGATTGAAATTCTCACATTTAGCAAGAACAAGGTGTACAGATTCAGGCCTTCATAGCATGTACTTAGAATTAACAAAATAATTAAATTATAGTCAAAAGAGAGATAGTTATTTCTACTTAGCCCTGTATATCATCATCTTTAGTGTATTTTATGTGCACTTTCACAGGGCATAATGTTTATCTGTATATTCCCATTGGTGTAATTTTGTATTTTAGCAAAATAAGACTATCAATCAATACTGGCTATAATATAAATGCAATTACATAATGCTATTTAGAGTTTGGTTGTTTGTCCTAAACAGCACAGAATACGATTCATGTTTTCCCTCTTGGACATTCATATATGAGTTCTTTACTCGACTTCAAGAAGAAATGTTTTAAAAATAATTGCCTCTCTTTATGAAATTTACTCTACTACTTTTCTCAGAAGAATAAAATTGCAATTCACTGTTTTCTTTTATCTCTTTGTGATGGCTTCATTGCCTGAAGGTCAGATATTATACCAAAAAAAAAAAAATGCATCTAATGAAATGTCTAAGAACAATATAGTTGAATTATTAGGATAGTGTCAGATACAAACACACAAAAAAGTGTTAGCATTATAAACCAAGTATTTTTTTTTCTTTGTTTCAGTGTGTTTGTTTTTCAAATTTGGGTTACAAAAGATATTCTTGAAACCTTTGACATTTTATTTTCCAGACCCTCTCTTTCTTTGATGAGGGAGGTCAATATTATACTAATAGGGGGGCTCCTTTTTTATGCAGAGCAATAGATGTTGTATCCTTTATCTATTTATGACTCTCCAAAGAATGATGTACCTATGACTCTATGTTTCCTTAGGAATAGTCTTTTTGGGCCGGCCGAGTGGCGCAGTGGTTAGGGGCTGGCTTGGGACGCCAGCGGCCCCCGGTTCAGATCCCACATGTGAGAGCCAGTGACACTGACCTCTTTAAAAAACAAAAAACAAAAAACAAAAAAAAACCAAACAGTGTGTTTTTCCAGGAGCCATCAGCTCCAAGTCAAGTAGTTGTTTCAATCTAGTTGTAGAGGGCGCAGCTCCGTGGCCCATGTGGGGATCGAACCGGCAACCTTGGTATTATGAGCACTGAGCTCTAACCAGCTGAGTTAACCGGCTGCCTCTAGACTTGTGTGTTGTGCTCTACTTCCCACCATGGGAGGGTACACAGAAAGGGGCGGACTGCAAGCCAGGGGAGGGCTCTCACCAGGACCGGACTCTGCCAACGCCCTGCTTTTGTTTCTAACACAGCAAGTTTGGAATATTTTGTTAAGAAGCCTGAACAGACTGAGACAATAACTATTGCTAACTTTCTGGGCAAACTATTTTCAAGGCTGTGGTCAATGCTGAAATAGTCTAATGCTAACCTGTCCCTGAAACCACAGTGAGAAATGATATGTAAGCACCGACGGACCTCAGAAGTAATGTCTACGGAAAAGCAAGTCAAAGTTTGTAACGCTTGCTTAAGAAAGCCAGAGTTCTGTGGACATTCATGAATTGCTGAATGATTTTCACATATCACAGAGTAACCTTCAGAATTCCCAGGAAATTACAGAACTATTTTAAAACAGTCATTTAACAAAAAAGTGTCAATGACTTCCAGTGTTCCTGAACCTCAACCCACCTATCTCTCGCAGTTCATTGTCACTTCAAGGTCAGTTTCTTGATCAAGCGTCTCCCTTATCAAATCCTTCATAGGTGCACTGCTATTTGAAAGTACACAGGGGTCAACTCAAGGTTATAACCTGATGCGCTTACTGAGTTCTTCCTTCATAAGGGTGAAAACCATGAATATTCTTCCCATGAAGTCATGCACAAAAAGTCAGAAAGATAAGATTTAATTGTGAATTAACCCCGAAAGATTCAGAGACAAATCAACCCAACACCATGGCAAGAGGACATGATTTCCAAAGAGAGATTTTACTGTTGGTTAGTACCCCATGTTTAAGACAAATTACACTGAAGGTGTTAAGATGTAAGGAGTCAATATCTCTGTGATACTCTTTTGGAGTTCATATAGTACATGTTTGTTTTCGTACAGGCCGGTGCGAATTTCTACAAGATTTAGGAAAGAAAATCCAAGGGTTCCCTAAGAATTTTATAAAATCTACATTTGGAAGGAGAATTTTCTGAAGTAACTGTAGAAATGAGGGAATAAAATGTTTCAACATAGATCTAAAGCCACTTCAGATCCTGGCGCCTGGGGATACGCAAAGATTACAGAAATACATATTTATGATTCAGGAGCCACTGTATATGATAGATTGTTTTTCCTGCCACGAGAGTGAGGTCCTTCACATTGCATATACATGTCTACACCCCAAACTTCCTCCTCCATAAATTCAATCTGATGGGCCTTTTGAGGCTGAAAGACCAACGACTGTAATAACTGAGAGACAACGCAGCATTCTCCAGAATCACTGCCAACAACCCAAGACAGGCCACTCCATCTAGGCTTTCAGTCCCAGGGGCTGCAGCATCTTCAAAGGAAGAAGCAGTTGATTCACACTGAGCAACCTCAGGCTAATTAGGTGATGATTTAGATGCAGCACATGCCCCAAGTGCAACGTGGAACTCCAAGTGTGGACCAGGGAAGAGGCCCAGCCAACGTCATATTTTAAAGAGAGCAGAGATGGCGGAGAAAACACAATCTCCACAATTATTTCAGGACTTGTAACTTTTAAGCCCTATCAGCATTCTTATGGAAATTTAATTCTTGGCATTTTCATTAGGAAAACCATGCAAGTATGCTTCCATTCTCTGAAATACTGTACTGAGTAGATCAGTAGAGAGCCAAAGTTTTGCCATAGCATAAAATAGAAATAATCTGGCCTCTGCAATCTGCTGAATGCATACAACTTACTGTAGAAATGAACCTTTGAGACATTTAGCAGTGTTGGAATGCATTGTTGGGTAAATGGGCATCATGTATGTTTTCTGTACATTCAAGAATGTATTGCATAGAAAGCATTAAGATGGAAAGAGACACAATGTTTTTAAAGCTGAACTTTCTATCAGTCAAGGTAAAAGATCAATTGTATTTTGAAAATATTTTCCCAGCTAAGGGGATTAAAAATTCTCTTAAAAATATTGGTAACAACATAGGACCACCACTGTGGAATGCGAATCTTAACTCAGATTTCTACATGCTGCATGTAAAAGTCATGCATTTTAATTAACATTTTAAATGCACTAAAGACCATTTATCAGCACTCTTGTGGGTATTTATTTGGCCTTAACCCTTTCCTGAGATCCCTCTATTTTACCAGTCTCTTGTTTGCCTGATAGTGGCATTCTGCCTTGCAAACATCTTTGTTCATTTCAAAACGTGAGCCCTCCCTCCCTTATGACATACATTGCGTATTCCATTCCATTCATTCGTTCATTCTGCCACATCTCAGGATTTCTTTGTCAGTAAATAATTGTCATTGTTAAAAAAAATGCATTATAAAAGTCTGAATTATACTAAAAAGAAAACACTGATATTTCAGGAAGTGAGACTACTAATTATTCTGAGGAGCACAGATAGCATGGAAAGTGGGTTTACTCACCCAGAATCAAACCTGAAGAAATTATAGGAGCAAGAACACAGATTCAATAAATCAGGAAAACAAGCAGGTACAAGCAGGGAGGTCTGGTGTGTGTGGGAGGGCCGACTTTAGGCCTAGAGGGCAGCTGAACAAACCCTGGAAGCTTAGGTTGAAGGAAGTCTTCCAAAAATCGGCTTTTACTCCCTACATTATTTTGGATCAGTAATTGCCTGTCCTTTTGATGCAGAAATTAACAACAGCAGCTGATACTGGTGTCAGCACATAGCCAGGCAGGGCACTGCACACGTTTTGGTGGAGTTAAGAGTTCATTTTAAAATGTGTCCACTGGCCAGAGCTTTTGCTTCCTGAGTGTTCATTGCTCTCTTCTCTCTCTGGGTAAATTGTACCCAGGTAATTGCTTCTTCAAATGCTGCTTCTCCCTAAGAACCTGCAGGAGAAACCCCAAACCAACAGGTATGTCTAACGGCGATAGGGGAGGAGATGGGGCACCTAGGTAGGGGAAGAAGTAGGAGTGATCACACTGGTGGGAGGGGCCTGGCGCCTGTCACTCAAGGCTAGCCCATCAAACTCATGGGCCATAGACTGTTGCAGGCCCAATCTCATTATCCAAGAAGCTTTATTCATTATTTAACTCATAAACTAAAACTAAATTCCTGAAGAAAAGAAATCCTTTAAAGAAATATAACACACTGAAGTAAAATTACTTGAAGAGAAAGATAAATAGTTACAAATAAGATTATTTCCTAGGGAACAAAATAAAATACTAGCAATAAATAAATAAATAAGGCAGACCCACGGGTTATGGTTTCCAGTTCTACATATAAGGAGCTTAGAAGCTGCCACTCCATCCTAACAACAAATAAAAACTTGAACGGACTGACAAATCAGCAACTCTTCTAGGGTCCCTAAGAGAGGGGAGGACACAGGGCAGCCACTGCTCCCGAGCAAGGGGGGACAGGGAAGCGAATTCCGGAGCCACATCTTCCTGGAGCAGAGATGTAGAAGCAGGAACTGTGTTGAGGAAACCAGTACCAGGAGAGGAAACCCTCACTTGTAATTCGTAAGTTGCTGGACACTCACTGTGGGCATCTGTGAGAGTTAGCCTTCAAGGGACCCAGTCATAGAAGGGTCCTGAAAATATGGTGACATTTACCTCTAGAAGCCTGATTAGGTTTCTACCATAAAGACTGAGAAAAAAAATCCCCTCAGGCTTCCCATAGCAGGAAAAGAAAGGAACCATTTAGAAATTCTTCATTCTTCGGATAGGGGCTGCCCTCAGGGGAAACTATTGTAGTTAACCACAGCCCAGCCTGCTGAGATGGTAGGTATCAGAGCCTAAGTGACCTGGGAAAGAGAAATACACAACTGCAGCCCACTGTAGCCATCCTGCCCGCTATGAGAAAGAAACAGAAACTCACTTGGGAATTTGACAGGCCAGAGGCACCATGCACAACAGCTTTTGTCATAATTGCCCCAAATTAGAAGCAAGAAAGATGCCATTCAGTAGGTGAATAGATAAATCAACTGTGGTCCATGCAGACAATGAAATATTATTCAGTGCCAAAAAATAAACTGTCAAGCCATAAAAACACATGAAGGGACTTAAATGCATGCTTCGAAGTGAGAAAAATCCATTGGAAATAGCTACATTGTGCACGATTCCAACACTTTGACATTCTGGAAAAGACAAAACTCTGGAGACTATACCGAGATCAGTGGTTGCCGGGGGGGGGGGGGGGGGTGGGGGGGGTGGGGTGAATACACCGAGCACAGAGGGTGTTTACAGCAGTGAAAATTCTCCATGATATTATAATGATGGGTACATGTCATTAGACATCTGTTCAAATCTAGAAAATGTACAAGAGTGAATGAAAGGTAAGCTATGGACTTTAGATGGTGATGCGTCAATGTCGATTGCTCCTTGGTAAAAATGACCCATCATCCTGGTTAGTGTCGTTGATAATGGGGGAGGCTGTGCATGGGGGCACATGATATACATGGAAATCTCTGTATCTCCTTTTCTATATTCAAAAGTTACAATTCTGCACTCAAGGGTGCTAGTTGAGCTCTGAGCAACAGCAGTTCGACCCCCAGCCCGAGCTGAGCTGCCACTGAGCTGCCAACAGGTGGCAGGATGGCTCAGCAAAAAAAAAAAAAAAAAAAAAAAGTTACAATTCTGCTATAAACTTAAAACTGCCCTTAAAAAATAATGTCTTAACAAAAAAAGAACCAAGTAGAAATTGTAATGTATACATTAATTTATATGTACACACACACATATACACACATGCACGAGCAGGTATATAAAGAAACACTTTAAAGCCAGCACAACAGGGCCGGCCAAGTGGCTCAGTTGGTTAAGAGCTCACTCAAAAGTGTGAGCTGAGCTCTGAACAAAAGCAGTTCGATGCCCAGCCAGAACTGAGCTGCTGCTAAGCTACCAACATGTGGCAGGATGGCTCAGCTGAAAAGGAAAAAAAAGAAAAAAACAAACCTATCATAACAGATAAGACACAGAGTATGATAGTACTGGGGAGATATAATTCAAAACAAGATCTTCTCCCAACCCCTAAATCTCCTCCACAGTGTAGCAGAGAAAGGTGACACTTCTATTATTGAATAAACATTGCCCAGATGTGGGGAGCATCACAGATAATACCCTAAGAGATTAAAAAAAGAAGAAGAAAGACATCTCACCCTTTTATAAACCAAGCAGACAGAACCCATTACACACATATTTTCAAGATAAACAGTGAGTCCTCAAGTAAGAGAATGTGACAGCACCATTTGAGTTCACCTCAAATTTACATGGTAATTACGGTGACCATCTGTGCCAGCTAATTGGCTTTATCTGAAGGAGGAACAACATTTACATATGTTTATGACAGGAGGTAGTTTTCTAAGTTCAAGCAAGGGGCTCCCCAAAGTTACTTCCTATGCTCCTGCAGAAAATGAGCGAGAGGGGAGCTCTCTCTCTGGGGGCTTACATTTCAAGGAGATGGCTTCCAGGTCCTGGAGAAGGCATCCCTGGCTCATAAAATTGACAAAAAGCCTATCTGGTTTTCAAAAATATTTATATGCGTTTCAAAAAGGAAGAGAGGGAACTCTCTTCCTTAATTTTCGATAGGGAGAATGAAGCTTCTTATTTATTTGTCCTGCCCTAACAATAGATAAATGTGAAAATATATGAGTCAAAAAAGCAGATAGAAAACTGTAACAGAAGGCAGGAGAAAGAGTGTAGAAAGAAAACAAAACAAAACAAAACATACAAATGAAAGACAAGGAGTGGAAGTGAAATAAATAACATTTAAATCAACACAAAGATTCAAAATCTTTACAATGGAGAACAGGAAAAGAGGGAGGAAAACACAAGTGAAAAATCACATATTTGCAAAAATAATTTATATTTTCACAGTAATAAAAATCGATGTAAATTGTTAAGGTCACTAATTAAAAGACAGAGATTAAATATGTTTTTCTATAAGTAATGCATATATATAAGATGCCATCAGCTATAACAAAAACTACGTATTTTTTTGTGTGTCACTAAGTTTTTTTTTGTTTTTTTTTTTGAGGGCAGTGTCACTGGCCCTCATATGTAGGACTGAACCTGGGCTGCTGGCTTCCCAAGCCGCTTCACCACCGCGCCACTCGACTGGCCCCACTAAGATATTAAATAAATAAACATCAATTAAACTAGACTACAGCATTGGTTATATAACTCATTCAAATTGAGGTATCTTAGAATTGATGAATTTTTTGCTTTTAAAGAGAAAGAGAAGTTTTGAAAAATCAAAGGTGAGATGACACATGTTAACTATAAAAAACAAAAAAAGTTGGGATATTGACATTAGGAAATGACAAAAGAAACAACGCGACAAAAAAAAAAAAAAAGTGTAAGAAGAGCCCAAGCAGGATTTTATATACTGGTAAATGGAGTAATTAACAAGAAGATACATCCACGCTAAGTTTACATCTACCAAACAATACAAACTCAAGTAAGTGATCATCAAATAACTGAGAGACTTCAAAAGGACCAATAAATAAATCATCAATTACAGCTGGGAAATTACATAAAATGTGATGTTTATTTCAGAAATTTATAAATAAAGGAAACCAAATAAATAAGCAGAGCCACTGAAGAAGTGAGCAATTTACTGCACTCAAGCACTAAATGTGAAATCAGCACTTTTATGGACTGAATGTTTGTGTCCTGCCCAAAATTCACATGTCCACCTTCTAACCCCAATGTGATGCTATTAGGGTAAGGCTTTGGGGAGGCCCTGATATCATGAGAGGAGAGCCCTGATGAAGGGGATAGTCAGCCTTATAAAAGGCACCCCTGGAGAGCTCCACTGATGCCTTCCCGCCAGCGTGATGAAGGCTACCTGGAAACCAGGAAATGGGCTCCACCAGATCTGCTCTCGGATTTCCCAGCCTCCACAGGGTGGGAAATAAAAGTGTGGGAAATAAATCTGTGGCTTAAGCCAGCTTGTCTATGCAATTCTGTCCTGGAAGCCGGCACGGATTAAAACAAGCACCTCACCCAACACTATGAGAAAACATTCTTTTCAAGTGCCCATAGTGTATTCATATTAGACACTTCAGGAGTCATTAGTTAATTCCAAAAGTTAAATAATACTTTATAAAATCCTTCATATTTCACATCTCTTATTAATAAATAGTGATATTCTTGGTGCTGGCCTACTAGTTTTTTCAGAGGTTTTGATAACATATCTTGAACTTTGTATTAACATTCTGACAGGCACCAACTGCAATTTGCCTAATTAGTTTAACAGTGAAGAATAGCTTTCTTAATTAGGATAAGTGAAGGGATCAAATCGTTATTAACAAACATTTTATGGGCAAATATAAATTAGAATGAAAAGCATTCCATTTTCATAACCTTTTCTGAGTACACAAGATTGAATAACATGTCTCTAGGTGGAAAAAAAAACAGATGTAATTAATAGTCAGTTGATAATACATGGTAAATCATTTTTGGTAAACTTCCCAGAAATCGGGGCATGAATGATTCTGTTGGCATATGAATGATATTTTTGCAAACCAGTTGATGTTCAAATCTCTGCTATCAACAAATTGAAGGAGAATCTTATTTCCTTGTCAACTAAAATCTCATAAAAATAAATTTAGTAATTAATAATTTTTGCAAATAATTTTTTCATGTAATTCAAAAGAAATCCAAAAGTCAGTGATTTTTTTTTTTTTTTTTGAGGCAGTGTCACTTGCCCTCTTATGTGGGATCCGAACCTGGGCCGCTGGCTTCCGAAGCCAGCACTTAACCACCGCGCCACTCGGCCGGACCAAAAGTCAGTGATTTTTGTGTAGCAAAATATATCCTCATCTATTTATTTATATGAACAATAATTTTAACAATTAATTTTATTTAGAAAGAAAATTATTGCTGAAATTCAATTAAGTCCATCAGTATGTAATATTAATGGATATAGTGGGGAAAGGAGATAGCTATCTCATTAATAGAGCAATTTTAATAAAATTAAACTTTTTGTTCAATAAATTATTTAACACGAAATGGCAGTGTAAATTTTAATGTATTACATAGATCTTTGAGCCTCAGATGAGTACTGTAGTGTTATTTTCAATATTATAGTAATATTTAATCATTATTAAAAAGAAGCTGGTACTATTGCCATTTTTACTGTAACATACTTTATGTCATAACAATTCTTTGACCACTTACTATGTTCACATCACTGTTTTTCAAACATGTTTCTCATTTATCTCTTATATCTGTTTGCCCATAATTTTTCCAGTTATCCAGTCTCAAATTCACAAATTCAGCTTTAATTCCTTCCTTACTCGTTATGAATGAATTGGCTGACAAATCATTTCAATTTACATCCATACAAGTTACCTCTCTTTTGCATTTCCCAATGCATTGTTACCACTTGTTTCCAATTAACCTTTAGTATTTTTGCCATTGTGTATCTGTCCTTACCTTGCCTCCTGATGGCTATTTAAATCTCATTACAATCTTCTGTACATAGCAGCCTGTTTTAATTATACTAAAATGTGTATTCCTAATTTTGTTTCCTAGTCCTAAAATTTCACTAGCTTGACATTACCTAATAAATCCAGTACAAAACATTACTTTGACACTTGAATCCTTACAGGAGATAATTCAAGCTACATTCACAATATATCCCAGGACCCACGAATATTATATGCACCAAAAATTAATTGGATCCTCAAATCTCATCTTGAATGTCACCCAGAACAATAATTTGAATCTGAAGCTTGTATAGTGATAATATTCTCATTCTAATTAACTTCCAAAGAAATTTACCCATAAAGAATTAATCTGTTTTGTTTTATAGAGAATTGCAAAGCTATCTAATTTGCTAGATTTTAAGCCCCTTGAAGTCAAATTTTCTGTGAACATTACCTAAATTCCTAAATGACCTAAATTCCAAAGGTTTCTTGGAGGTATGAGGCACTCTGAATTTTCATTTCATTCCAACAAAGCATTTTCAGTTATGTTGCAATTAAGTTTTATTTGCAGTCACACTCTTCAATTTACTATATTGAAGAGTAGCCATAATGCTATGTTCTGAAAGAAAAGAGAGTACTTCTTATGGGGATATATATTCAGCTTGGTCCGTAAACACTTTTACGTCAGGGGCTGTCATGGGGACCGGGAATAGAAAACATGAAACACTCTCTGTCCTTCAGAGCGTAGCCCAGAGAAAAGAAGGAAGCACAGTTACAAACCAAGACTTAAGTATCATATTTTTCATGCAATAATATGGACAGAGAGAAGTAGATTCACGTGAAGAACAAGTAAATGCTATCTGCAGGGTCAGAATCATCAGGAAGGGTGGTTCGAGTATGAGTTGAGCGTGAAAGGGACACACACACACAGTAGTCCTGACTCCCCCTTCCCCCCCACACCCTTTATCAGCAGGCTATGTTTCCAGGCCCCCAGTGGAATTCTAAATCTTTGGATGGTACCAAGCCTATCATACTATGATTTCTCCTATACCCCCATAGCTATGATCACGTTTAACTTATAAATCAGGCACAGTAAGAGATTCACAACAAGTAACAATACAATATGATAATTATAATAATACACTATAATAACAGTATGTGAATGGCCTTGGGTCATTATTAAATAAAATTATGGTGACTTGAATGCAAGCACTGCAATACTGCGATGCATCTGATAACCACCATGGCCACAGACTAAAGGTTGGGGTGAGTCTACAGCCTGGAGATGCTGGACCAATGGGGTGAATCAACATGGGATTTCATCACGCTACTCAGAAGGGTGGGCAATTGAACACTTATGAATGGTTTATTTCTGGAATTTTCCATTTAATATTTTAGGGCCGCAGTTGACTGCGGGTAAAACTGATACCATGGAAAGCAAAATTGTGGGTGAGGCAGGACTACTGTACTCATGATATGACCGGGGACATTCGGCAAAGGCACTGAGATATTCCAGCACTTTCTACCAATAGTAAATATCTCAAAATTCTAGGGGGAGGTGGAGTTAGAAGCAGTTGCAGTGTGGTGAGTGATACGGCTTCAGAGACACAGCTGAGTCACATCATCAAGGACACAGGTGGACGTGCTGGACAGCCTGCCAGGTGTCCTGTAAGCAAAACATCCAGGTGTCCTGAGTGTTTATATGCATATGGGGTGGGGAGGGCTTGATGGGATTCCCATTTTAAGAAAAGGCATGGTCAACTCAGCAAAGCATTCTTATAGTGGTTAATATATTTATTCTACAATTGACAAAATAGGCTAAAACTTATAAGTATTTGACAGTCGTTTCAGAATTATTTTTTCTTTTTTCTTTTTTTTTTTTTTTTGAGGGCAGTATCACTGGTCACATGTGGGACCGAACCGGGGCCGCTGGCTTCCCAAGCCAGCGCTTAACCACAGCGCCACTCGGTTGGCCCTAGACAGTCATTTCAAAATTTTCAGAGTGGCTCCATCTTTATTTTCTCACTTATAGGTTCATATAATATGGTGGCTAGATTCTAGCCTCTCTTAGGTCCCACTTGCTTCTCCTGAATGAGGGAAAGAGTGGGCTTATAAAGAAATTTAAGAGATTATGTTATATTTTCAACATCTGCATCATGGTTAGTACATTCTGTGAGGCAATGAACTTCATGCAACAATGTCACCCTTTCGCTAGCCATGTTAAGCTTTTACAGCCGTGGTTTTCTTTACTTTAACGTGAGTATATTTGATACAGGAGAACAAAATGAGTGTTGGAGGGCTTCGATTAGATCATTTTCTCTATACGGTTCTGTTCCCGGGGCACTGTACTGCTATATTTACAGGCCTGCCTATAGATTGTCCCTGCTTGATCCATATCTCAAACCTGGGTTAAAAAAGTCCAAAATGATTTTTCACAGTTCACGGGTCAGACAAATACATGCTGGGTAAGTTTTCACAATGAGTCAAAGAACACACATTTTAAGACGCTGTCAGATAGACTCTGAGGAAAAAAAAAATATGGGGAAAATAATGAAAACTAACACAATGTGTTTTGTTTTGTTTTAAATGAGCTTTTTCCTCTGCAGTGGGGATGCTGACGTGTGAAACGATGCTATGGTTAGAAACATTGTATATAGTTTCCTAATTTCCCCTTTCTATTTCCCCAAATTATACTTATTTGAAAATTTGGGATATACCTGTATATGATTCTATGTCATCGGATTACAATTTTAGGATACATTGGGGCTTTGTATACATGTTTATAGAGATATTAATGAAAGTTCATAAAACCCAAGAAAACACTATATACAGAAAAGGGAAAGTCTGGTGGAGATAAACTATGTCACGAGCTATGCTTGCTTACGGGAACTCACAAGAATTTCCCACCACAAAACGAAAAGTGCTGAGTGCAAAGACCAAGGTGCCAAGTGTGTGCCAATAGGACCATGTGCAAAAAGGACCATGCAAAAAAAAGGGCTGAGTGCAACGAAGAATAACTATGTGTGCCTAAACTAATTTAATCACTCTCTGCCACAATAAAGGCAGAAGGCTCCTCCCCGTCCATCCTTGATCAAAGAACCAAGTTTCTGTTCTGCTTTACCAAACTCAGTCTTGTTCTCCTGGCACCAATGGCACCAGGCAGAGAAACCTTAGTGTGGCTGGGTCCCTGACCAGCAAAGGTCAGTAAAATGACCACATCTGCTTTGCAAGCACTGGACATTGTGGACTAGGGAGATAAATGAGTACTAAATGCTCATCAAATGTCTGTAAAAGAAGAAAATCATCTAGCATCAGGGAACATAACTCTTTGAGAACTTTCTAGAGAACCCATGCAAGTAGTTTGAGTTCTTATTTGAAAATCCATAAATTGCTGCTCTCCTCTTCACTGTGCATTACCTGAGCCCAGTGATAACATTTGAGTTCTAGACACTCTTTAAAGCTGGCTGGCCCGCCTGTCATCTCCCCTCAGTGGCTTAATTAGTGAGGTCACACCTGAATACTTTTTTGGTCAGATTATGGGCCCATATTCCATGACGCGTTCATTTGGCTTCTCCTGGTAATTCATCATTTGAGATACAAAGCACAGCAGGGTTCCTATCCCCAGGTAAGCTTTCACAGAAATAATTGTAAGCTGAGTAGTCGCGACCTTGGCTTTATCTGTGCTCCATTTTTTGATCTAAAATTTCAGTGAGCATCAATTTTGAAACCATTTTCAAGTACACTGAGAAATAGCATTTGAAGCTTGGGCCTATAAATTCCCCTTTAGATATTTCTCCATTCAGGGTAGATTAAGTAGGATTAAAGGGAACAGTCCTGCACTTGGGGTGAAATAAAAAAAGCGATTACACTTGAATGATAATTTAGGTAGGAGGGATGCTTTTCGCATTACAGACACAGAGGGAAAGCATGGCGGGGGAACTGTTCCACAGGAAGATAAAGGGAAATGATGCCTTAGGCCTCCCTGACCCACAAACAGAAAGGAAAACCATTATTAACTGAAACCTGGAGCCGGTCGAAGGCATTGGACAAACAGGCTGTAAATTGCCCCGTAAATTACTTGCAGGTCATCTTCACCAGCTAAAAAAGTTCCATGGTAATGAATTCGATCACCAAGGGTTAGCTAAGTGGTGAATGAAGAATATAAACTCAGTTTGAAAATCATATCTATTATGCACAGATGAAGTTAATTAAGGAAATGTAAACTACAACCAATATATTTTATACACATCAGATTTTTTAAAAAGTGAACTGGAAACTACAAGTGACGAAGTCTACATTGGCAACATATTGTAGAAATTAGTTTGGCATTATACAGTAAAGAAATCTAATGTTTGGTTTGAAATTTATACAAATGGGTTATTAATATATAGACATGTACTCCAGCAGATATTTTCAAGAGTGTTTATAGTAATATAATGTATAATAGGAAGAAAAAAAAGAAAATTTCCCATATTTTCTGGAGAGACAAATGAAAAATACAGTAGCATGTTTATATGTTAACATCCAACAGGAAAAATGAATCATTTACCTCCACATGAATCAATATTTTTAATCTCAGAAACATGAATCTGTGGGGGCGAAGTTCAAAACCAAGCAAAACGTTATCATGTACTTTTACTAATAAAAACTATAGATTCAAGGTATGGCAAATAAAATATTCCATATCAAAGCTACTGGTGGGGGGTGGGGGGAAGTGTTAGTTGTGCTTCCTTTTGAGGGGGCACAGGAGTTACAAATACTTCATAATTTGAGCATTCTTAAGGGTAGCACATTCATTTTTTTTAACGTTTTGTTTTATAATTTACACATTATTTTGTCACTTTAGAAATTCATGATTAAAAAAGTCTTTCCTGCAACAGATCCAACACAAAGGGAATATTTTCTATTATTAGAAAAGAGAAAATGAAATGAGAAAAAAAAAATCTCAGTCCTAGTTCCTTCTACATAGTATATGAATGATGCTCAATTTTACAAGTGGGAGAAAGAAAATATTGTGTTTAGGAAATTTAAAAGAATGTTAGTTGCATGGGCAGAAGCTATGAGCCTAGGCGGGGTAACTCCTGAAAATAATAGAACTTGTATATGGATCTTGGTAACTGACATGGCGGGACCCTGGAAGGTGAGGGCTGCACTGACCCTGCCTGCCTTGGCCGGCTGGGTCACAGAGTCTTATATCTGCCTGGAATCCATGCAAACGTGGATGGTGAAAAAGTAGCACTTCTTTCCCGTTTTCCTCTCAAGCCCCTTCCTGACAACTGCATTAAAATATATACTACATATGTAACAGCAGATATTTCAGTGTTGCGCTCAGGTTTGTTACGAATCAATCGAGTTGTGAACAGTGAAGGCTAGAGTCACACGTAACTGGAAATCTACGAAGAGTAATATCGGGGGATGACTTCCAGATAAACCTGTGTGGGGCTCTTTGAGGGAAAAAAAAAAACGCAAAGTAGGGACTTTCTGTATTTCCCCTTTTACACTTGACTATTTCAGAAAGTGTTCATCAAATATAGGAAAGAGTGCTATGAAAAAAAAGCAAACACAAAACAGTACATATGCGACATCAATTGTTGAGGTGGGAAAAATGTTGAATCTCTCAGTTTATTTTATCATCCTTTAAATGGATCCATTTTAACAACATGTATGCTTTACTTTGAAAAATATTTCCAAAGCAATGATCGGGTTGGGAAATTTTACAATATATTTTTCTTTATATACTTCTTATATATGAAGCAACAATTATATATTCTAAAGAATTTCACTTAAAATTGAATTGTTTTATTTATATTCGACTATAAGATAGATCCCTGATTTAATAATATAGATTTCTGAATTAATGACATGAATTAATGATTTTGAACTCTAGCAGATTGAAATGTTGACTAAACTACCAATAGCATTGTTTCTCTGTGAAATGAAATACATTATTGGAGTTTTAGATTCAGGTATGTTTACTTATAGGAGAATCTACTAAATTTGATAATTAAAAACACATAAAACAATATTTTAAGAAAAATACATATTTTCCTAATTACTTATTCAATATAATCATTCATTTACTGCATTTCAGACAGTTTGATATTTTTTCTCAATCACTTTCAACTTTTCAGTTCCACTTCTATTAATTAGCATACATTAATTAGCATAAAATAGTATAAACTATAATTTTTGGGCCTGCTGAGTGGCTCAGTTTGTTAAGAGCACAAGCTCTGAGCAACAGCATTGCCAGTTCGATTCCCACATGGGCCAGTGAGCTGCGTCTGAGCTGAGCTGCTGCTGAGCTGCTGACAGGTGGCAGGATGGCTCAGCTGGTGAGAGCATGTGCTCCTAAATAAGGTTGCCGGTTCGACTCCCACATGGGATGGTGGGCTGCACCAACCCACAACTAAGATTGAACATGGCACCTTGAGCTGAGAGGCCATGAGCTGCCAACAGGTGGCCAGATGGCAACTGGACTTGGAGCTGAGCTTGCTGCACCCTCCACAACTAAGACTGACGGTCAACAACTTGGCTGTTCCCCTTCCTCAAATCCCCAGTGCTGTTTGCCTTCCCCAATTCCCCAATAAAATCTTTAAAATACATACACAGTTATATATATATATATAATTCTTTAGTAGAATCTAGAGTTTAGATACATAAGTTTCACGGAAAGGTGGATGGAGCAGCATGAACCCGGCAGGGTAAATACCATTCACCTTCATCAAATTCACTTTAGATATATATATATAGTCCCAACCTTGAGACCAACTGAAGCCTTAAACAAGTAGTCTTGTTTACTAAACTTTAAACTATCAAGCAAGACTTTCATTTATCAGATTAAAAAAACTATTGACATAAAAACGGTCCCTTCTGAAGAAGTCTGCATAGGCTATTTCACAGTTATCTTAAACCTTTTAGAATGAAAGACTTTAGAGAGGTCTTCTAGTAAGATGTCTTTACCGGCAAAAACGCAACAGTGTGGCTGTTTACTTGATGTGAATGACCCCATGAACTCTTTACAACCAACGAAGAATACAGATAATTGTGTTTCACAAGCACAGCTATAATATAACCTGCAATGTGTACAATCTATTTAGAATTGCTATAATGCCACATTACAGTCTATTTTATGCCTGATGTTTCCATTCTAGCATTTCTAAATTTCTCTGCTTAACAACTTTAAATTGAACTGTAAGGTAACAGCATAATTTAGGTTACTGGAAGTCAATTAACTCTGTGTGATACTTGATGAAAAAACGGGCTTATACAATTGTAATTTCAGAAAATAAAAAGCTTCATTTTTGTTTGTAGAGAGTAGTTCACATCAAGAATGATTATTCTACTGTAATGTATTTTTGGCTCCAACCTAGCAGGAAATAAAGTCACTTTTTTTTTTTCTCTTACACATTGTTGACTCCTGGCTGAAGGAATTTTCCAGTAAATATGAGAGTGTGTACAATGCTTTGCGTTACTTTAGGGAATATTGTTCTAAAAAAGATGAAACCACTGATGACTTCAGCTTTTAACCACAGTCATAAATACAAGTACTCTACTAAATCCTCACAATTTAAATGCAAATAATCTTTAAACAAAAGAAATCTTGAGGGCTTTTATATCCTGAATGATAAATGGAAGGGAATTTCATAAGTGTGATAGTGAGCAGCTCTGGTTTCTTTTTCACATCAATCATCTCTCCGCATGGATCAACAATTAAAATAGTTCAGTGCTTCTGAGAGAGTCTGGGAAGGCAAGTTCATCATTTAATTGCCCATGGGAGAGGTAGACTGATCCAAAGGGGAAGCGCTAATTGAAAAATGTGTAAAGGAAATGCAAGAGTCTGCCTGTAGGTTTGCTCACCTGCAAAACCAAATGTGAGTTGTGACTAGAAAGCCTAATAGTCTTGTCTAAAATAGTGCATGCTTAAGAGCGTATACAATTATTATCATTGAGCTACACAATTATTATACAATTATCATAGTTGAGCGTATACAATTACTACAGTGGCACTTTACAATTATTATACAATTATTATAGTTGAGAGTACACAATTATTATCATGGAGCTCATTGGTATTGAAGAAATTAACTTATCTTTTCAAAACATTACTTCCAGCAGAATTTTGTGATGAAATAAAATAATACTTTAAATATATTTCACATAAAGAAAACTTAACCTTGGTTGTTTTCATTGTTCATGGTCTTACTGTCTATAAATTGCACATTTAAAAATATGACATTTCTGTTCAGTATTTTCTTTTCCTTCCAATGATTTTTTTGTGAGACACAGAAAGTGATAGCAAATTAAAAATTAAAAATAAAAGAAGATAATGTATATTCTGTATTAAAAGGATAGATGCTTCTTAGTGAAGAAGTTGATCCCAGGTCTGGGGGAGGGAAAGTACGCACTGAGTCTGGATTATTTTCTTACACAAAAGGTAAGAAAGGGTTCAAAAGATGACTGAGACATATGTAAAGGAACCAGTTTAAAGGGACAACTGCTGGCCAGATAGTAATGGATAATAATTTGAATTCAAACTGACATGAATGAATGAATGGATGAGGAAAGCTCTTCCTTGAAGAAGATCAGCTAAAAAATATAGAAAGAATTATAGAGTCAAAAAATAATAGATGCTAAATCTAGCAGGTCAAAATTTGATAAATAAAATTAGTTATAAATTACAAAAAATATACATATAGTAAGGATATCTGGTCGATTACCGAATCATCTAATTAATATTACTATATGAGGACAAATTAACATCCTGGGCTTGATGATATAGAACTCATTGAGAAGAACAGTCACCATTCTTGTGATATTCCCCCAAAATGTATGTAAAACTCAAACTGAAGAACAAGTCTAAAAATAAATAAAAATTTACCTGTGGTCTTCAAAAATGTAAAAGTCAAGGCAGACAAAGTTTGAAGAAATGTTCTGGATCAAAAAATACGAGACAGTGGAATGTAATTTATGATACTGGACTGGACCTCAAACCAGGAAAAATAATTCTAAAGGGCATTATTGTTAAAATTGATAGAATTTGAATAGGAATGGTAGATTAGAGAATGGTATATCAATATACAATTTTCTGATTTTGAAAATTATAGCAGTTACATATCAGTGAATCCTTTTTCTTAGGAAGCATCAAATAATGCATTTAGATCTAAAGGGACATGCTTCTACAACTTACTCTCAACTGGCTTGGGAAAATGAATATATTTGTATACATACACTTTTGCATATGTGCACACTTATACAAACAGGAAAAGAAAGGGGGTAGTAAATAAGTAAATGGGGCAAAATAGAAATACTTGGTCAACTGAATAAAGATTCCATCGAGGTATTTTGAACTATATAGACAAATTTTATAGTAGTTTAAGATCAAAATAAAAAACATTATCAAGGTACAAATAAAGAAATTATTACTCAAGTGAATTGACAGAGATGAGGATTTGCTTTTATCACAGAACCAAGGACATCATTTTATACCATATCACAAGAAGACCTGAAATGAATAGAATGGCTGCATAAATCATACTCCACCTAAAATAAATACTAGAGAAACTAGAACGACTTTGATATTTAAAATTATATTGAGTTGAATCAACAGACTGCACATTTTAATACTTGTGATTATTTGCTAAATACTGTTTCACAGTAAAAGTGAGGCTCATTAGAGCCTCATTCAGTAGGTGGTGTTTCTTTCCTTGTTTAATCTACTATTTGGCATCAGTATTTGATTATAATAGTTACATAATATATAGTGTAGACAGCTACCTAGAAAAATTGCTGGGGGTGGGGGGTTCATCTCAGGAGGTGGAGATAAAGAAAGAAAATAAAGAGCACAAAAGAATGAACAAACTGAAAGAAAAACCAGTTACATCTTAACAATCATTTAACAATATACAAATTGCTGGAGGATTTATAGTTAGGTTCAAAGATAAATCTCTAGTTTCTTTTCATAAAAAAACTAGAGAAACTTTAGCTGATTTAACTGGGAGAATAGTTTCTTTTCTGGTCTAGTCTGAAATCTTTTAATTCCAAGTTTTAATGAAATTTTCCAAGTCATCGTTTCCTCTTCTTTTTCTCAATAAATGTTTCAACACATAATTACTAGATTCTCAATTGTGTCATGGGAGTAACACAATAAATAATACAATTTCAGTTCTGGGAGTTACAGTCGAGTGGGAGAGAGATATCTGGGCTAATTTGTGTTGTAGGGTAGTTTTGATTTCATCAGGGAATTCATAGTCTGTGCAGTTGCTTACAGTTAACTCTAAATATAGTGTCACCACTTTGTTATTAATGGAAGTTGTGTCTTCCAATAAATGCTATAAATGTTTTGCCTTTTAACCTGGAAATGATTGACCTAGGTTTACATTTTGCTTTTTTCTCTATTTGAAAGCCTTCCACCTTCTGCCTGTGATGTCATCCAGTTGGTCCTAGGGAAGGATATTCTGCCTAGTGTTTTTGGGAAAAGTGTCCCTTGTTATGTAGACACACAGATCAGCAAAGGCTAGAACGATGGGGTACCTTTCATCTGAGTTCTACTTTACCCAACCAGAGCAGTTCACATCGTCACCTTGAACTTTTTCCTTTCTTTCTAACATTGTGCAGACCGTATGACCTCACTTCCCATATCCCAAATCAGCTGCAGTTCCTTGCCATATACTAGAGGAAGTCAATAATATTCCCACCATCTGCTTTCCTTTTCCTATTTTGGCACACCCTTCTCATTTTTTTAGGAAGTAGCTTGAAGATAATTTCCTCTGTGAGCTATGAAGTATTTCCCAAAACCACATAATACCGTTTCTCTAGAACATCCTATGTAAACTGTAGGAGAGAGAAAAAAAAATGTTTCCTCAAATAACTTGAGCCTCTTAAGTTAGTAAGGGGAGTCTGCAAATTCAACTGACAAAAGACAGATTAACAGGAGAAAAGGCAAATCAATTTTAATGATGCTAATATTTTTATATGCATGAGGCTTCCCAGAGAAGCAGTGAAAAGTGAAAGGCAGTTAGACTTGGAGAATTACATGCCATTTTTTAAAAGTGTAATAACTTCCAGTGAAGTTAGTAGACATAAGAAAAAGGGGGGGGCAGTGGAGTTTTCGGGGTGGTAAATTGTGTGCAGGTAAATACAGGGGGAAATTAATGATAGCTAAAGGTTAATTAAGTAAGCTTTATTATGCGAAAGCACCTCAGTGCCTTCTGTATCTAAGGTGATAAGGGCTGCCCTCTCCCTCGTGGGAGAGGGGTCACCTTCCCAAGGGAAATTTAAGCCTGGCTTTTAGGCACCTGGGGAAACTTCAAGAAATTTTTTCCCCCCTACATCTGTTAAGTCTCACATGTTTTCCCGTAACCTTTACACCAACTCTGGGGTTCTGAGTGGGTCTCCACAATGACTATGTCATAGCACATGCATTTCTTGGTAAATTTGGCATATGTGTATTTTCCCCGCTCCCTGAAGTTATGGGAGGTGTGTGATCTTCCTATACCCTCTCTATACCCTTTCTTCACTGACCACGCTCTGCCCAGCTTGAAGTATGGCACCTGGGACACAGGAAGTTCTCTGCCCGTCACTGTAGGTAACCAAAGGCTTCATGTAGCTATGTCTGTATTAAGTATGGAAATGGGTTCATACTGGCCTGCATTTGAGCTGTGACCGCAGAACTCATGAACTAAGTGATCTTAGGAAGGTTGATGCGTCTCAGAGGACACTAGTTTTCTGATGTATGAGATGGAAATACTGATATAACCTTCCTTGGAAGGCAGGAGATACTACATAAAAATAAGTAAAGAAAATAATATGCATCAAGCTCCAAGGAGGAATGGAATGGCAGAAGGCTGCTATTTAACAATTCCTACTTTTCTCTGTTTACAGAAGTTTTTTGCTTCCCTCTTTCACATCCTCTTCAGCCATAATGCCAAGCAGCCTGCATATGGGAATTTATTAATTTAACTTCAGTTTCTAAGGAACACTAGCACCTATTTTTTTTTTGTCAGTAAATAAGATTTCAATTAATTTTATGTATGGCACTATTTCCAGGTCTATTACAGACCATTACTTAATTATAAAGTACATGGGGTGATTAAATTATATTAGTGCATGTAGAAATACCTAAATTTTAGTCAAACATAAAAAAAAATACACCATGTAAGCAGGAAGTTAAAGTAGAAGGAAAATAAAAAGGATGTATATATACACATATACACAGAGACATATATACACAAACACATATATACTGGGGATGCCAAAAAAAAATATCTACGAGTGGACACTTGGGTCAATGTTGCTCAAGCAGTAGCTCGCCGTCATCAGAAGTGTCTGGACGCTGATGGCAACCACTTTGAGCACCTCTTGTCATCGCAGAACTCAAACACGACTTGTTTTCATCTTTTGTTATTGGTATATATTGAGTATTACAATTTTAATACAGCTTTTTTCCCTTTCTTAAAATGTGTATACATGTTTTTGGCACCCTATATCTGTACAATATATATTTGTAAAAAAGCAGACATGAACTGGGACCTTAAGGTATATTCTAGCCAGTGCTATAGAGGATTGATCATAATGTGAGTCCGTAAAGAGCAGGTCTACCAGCGAAACATTTAATCAAGTATTTTTCCTTGAATGTGATGACTGTACATGCCTTTGGAAAAAGAAGATTGATGTGAACATCATATTACTCTTTACACTTCCTTAACAAGAACTTTCTGTGAGGAACACATTTTTCCTATCCAAAGAAATAAAAGTTTCTTCCATCGGTATGTAAACAGCTTTAGAGAAGGTATAATATTTGAATTCTGATACTAAGAGCTAAGATTGATAAAAATGCCGTTATTACTCCAAACTTCTCAAAACCACTTTACAACTTTATATAATTCTGATAATAGTACTGCAGATTGATATTTTAATTGTTCCAGATTACAGAGGCACTGAAAGGGTCATTTGTCTAAAATGACAGAGGTTGTAAGTGATAGTCCTGGGGTGAAAAAGTTATTTCTCCATGATCTTATTTTGAATAGAATTTAAATGCACATCTGGCATATCTTTATATAAAAATATTCTTTCAAAGAACTTTCAGAAATATAATAATAAAGCCTTCATGTTGTATAATTTGGAGTCAACAAAATGTTAATGACCCATCATTTCAACTTTGGGAATTTTCTCTATGCTCTATATTCTAGTTGTGTTTCTTTTCTTGCATCATCATTCTGCTATAGTAATGACTCTTGTTAAAAAAAAAAAAGTCCCCTTATTTCCAATAAAATAATCACTGATATTTTTTTACAAAGAATTCCCATTAAAATCTTTATGGATCTGTTCATTACCTTATTTTTGATTACATCTTTGTTTCATTTCATTATTATAAATATTATTGACTGTTACGTGTATTTTAAGCAGTATCAAACAATCAATTAAAATAGAGATTGTAGGGAGGAATGACTCTTATAAGATAGTAATATTCCTTTACTATCTGAAAGTTAGCTTAAAAAAAAGAACATACTGCACTTTATGAATTTCCATCACATTTTTTCCTGCCCTGTTACTCCTGTGTTTATGTTAAACTGAACTCCATCCATTCAGCCGTGGAACTGAACTACATTTCCAGCCTTGAATTATTGTGCTTTCAGAGGAGACAGGACACTTTTGCTTTGCAAGGCAATCATTTTTTTGGAAACTGTGTTTTTAGGCTATCATATTCTGCAATAATGAATCATCTTATATTGAGGGATTGATGGACTACGTTTTAGTGATTCATTTGGGACTTCCTGGAAATGACAAATAAAACCAATCAAACGTAATTGTAGGTGGAAGAGGACATCTGCATTTTAGATATACGCGGGCTGTTGGCATGTGCATCCGAAAGAGTCTAGGTGCTTTATGTTCAGGTAGCTACAACAGTCTCCATATCTGCTTTTATGACAAAGACATGCAATGAGGAGCTTCCTAATTAAAATGTCTAACCATTCAAATGCTTTCATCATTTTACTCAGTACATTACATTTTCCCTGTAAATTTGCTGAAAGAAAAAAAAATGGAATCATGGAATTAAATATGAAGGACTGAACAAAAGATTTAAAGTCTCAGCTTTAAGAGCCCTATAAAACCACACAAAGTTAACCACTTATCTTTTTTTTTAAAGGTTTTCATATCTTAATGCTTAGGAAAGTCTACCAGGCACATACAACTTTTGAAAAAACAACACTGCTAAAATTGGTCAAAATGCTCTCAGAAACAAAATGTCACATCATGATTATCAGTCAGGAATATTTCTGTGGCATTTTTATATACAGCTCCCTTCAGATAATGTATGAATACTTTAATGTCTTTTACAAAACGCCGACTGCAATATATTTGGATTATGAGTAGAAACTATCAAAAGTAGCATTACTGGCTTCCATAGGGTCCTTTTAAAAACAATCTACCATGTGCAACTATAGAAAGAAAAAAAAGAGCAAATATCATAAGTAGGCATTCTCTAGCAGGAAAAAAAAAAAAATTACCATAAAGACAGGCTTGTCCTTGTCAGCCTAATGATTAATTGGAGCAAAATAAGACCATGCTGAGATTTCATTTCACACTCATTTAATCGGCAAAAATCAAAAACTGAAATCTGGCAATACCATATATAAGAGAGGTTTTTGCGCAACTGAGACCTCTTAGTATTTCATAATGAGCACGTTAATTGATACAACTTTCTGGCACCAATTCAGCATTCTCTATGACCCGACAGTTACATTCTTGTCTTCCATGAATGACACAATCTAGCTGCAATGGACCAAAAGACACTCACAATGGCACTGTTTGTAACAACACAACCTAGAAGCAAACTCAGCGTGCCCAGATGGGCCAGTGGATAAACAAAAGGTCGACGTCTTCACACCATGGACCACCCTATTCCACTTCCCTGAACTAAAGTTAGTGTCGGCCTTCCTCCACTCACGGCTGGTATGTGCTTTGACAAATAGAACGAGACAGGGAAGGTGCTCTGCTGATTCTTGAGGGCTTCAAACGGCCTTAATACTTCTCTGCTCACTCTCCTGCAGTCCTGAGCCATCACGGAAAGAAGCATGACTGTCAAGATGGATGGAGAGGCCACATGAAGAGAGGGTCTCGCAATGGAAGATTAAAATAGAGTTCCAGCCAGTCAGCCACCCTGTGCAAGGCAGACATGTCATGAGGTAGGGATTCTTCTGCCCTTGTTTTTCCAACCAAGTCAGCACACCGCAGCCCAGGAACAGAGCATTCCAAAGGAGCACTGTCTAACACTGCAGAGCCACGGAAAAACACCTGGTTCTTATTTTGATCCGCTAAGTTCTGCAGCGTTTGTTACGTAGCACACAATTATTAAAACATATGCTTCTCTTGCTGTAGCACCTTTATATTTGTATACTAGTGTTTTCTAAGTTATGTGTGATGTAAATATTTTTCCAAGGTTATAGCTTGATTTTTTTTTTCCTTTTTAAGATACCTTTTAATGAACAGAAGTTTTTGAACTTAATTTAGCCATGGTTAAAACGATTCTTTTTCTTAAGAATGAACACTTTTGCATCCTGTTTAAGAAAACTGCCACTTCCCAATATCAAAAATACATTCCTATCTATTTTCTTTCAAACTACAAAGTTTTGTATATGATATTTCAAAATTTAAGTTATCTGGATTTGAATTATGGCTATGTTGTGATGGAGGAATTCCATTTCATTTTTTCTTTCCATATGGATGAAATTTTGGCTGCTGATTTTGCCACCTCAGCCTTAAATCAAAGCAGTGTATTTGCGGGGACTTATTGTATTTCTGGGTCCACTATTTTGTTCTATATGTCAATTTGCCTTTCTTTGTACACTTTTTATACTGTCTGAATTACTATAACTTAAAATAAGTCTCAGAGTTTAGTAAAAATGTTTCTTCCTTCCCATTTTTTTTTCCTCAGAAAGGCTTAAACTATTTATAGTTATTTGCTTTTAGAATTGTTGAATCTGTTCATCTGTTTGAAATGTAGAGAAGACATGCTATCTTTATGATAATCATTCATTTTATCTATTAACAAGGGTTATATCTCACTGTTTTAAAGCTTTAATGATTTTTCAGTAAATTTAAAATTTTCTGCCTACAGATCTTGTACATCTTTTATGACAATAATTTCTAGGTATTTACCATTTTTGTTGTTTCCATTTCTAATTGTTTATTTTAAACACTGATTTTTTTTTTTTTTGCATATTGACCTTATTCCAGGCATCTCACTGTTTTGTCCTATTATCTTTAAAACTGATTTATGTCTGAATATTCTTCCCCTCCTCAGGTAAACAATCCCATCTCCTGCAAACAATGATTACTTTCCCTCTTTCTGACCCTCATGCTTTCATGTCTCTAATACCCTTTGCTCCATCACCTACTGCATTGTTGAATATAAGCAGTGATAAAGGATCTGTCACTGGTTCTAAAATCTGTGATGCTTGCAATACTCTTTAGAGTTGTATGAATTGAAAACATTCTTACCTTATGTTTATCAGGTTAAATACTGTTCTGTGTATCCCCAATAGTCTAAATATTTCTGGCATATGAGCCTGGAGTTTGAGAGGAAAGTCCGGATAACTATGTAAAAAGCCATGAGACTGACCGAGATTGCCAAAGGAATGGAATAAAGAAGGGTAGCAAAGTATGCTTCTTAGGTTATTCCAACAGGAAGGGGAGAGGAAGAAGAAGAGTCTGATAAAAATGCAATAAATAGAAGAAAAACCAAGGGAAAATCATGGTCTGAAAGCTAAGTGAGGGAAGTATATCAAGAAGAAAATACTGATAAGTTAAAAAAAAATGCTTGTCAGGTCAAATAGGATGCACATGATGAACTTTCTGCTCGATTCACCCAGATTAAGGTGATTGGTAGTTTTAGAAGGAGCGGCTCCGGTGCGGGAGCTAAGTGAAGACAGTGTAAAGGAAGAGAAGTAATAGGTTGAAAGTGAAGATTGAAGAGAAGTTTCTGGCTATTTGAGGAAAGAAGAGAAAATGTAAAATAGTTGTCCAAAAATAGTGAGAAGTAAAACAGAAGAGGGAAGTATGATTTCCAGAAATCATTAAAATGCATTGAGTTTCACAGGAATACATTTAAAGTGAAAACATGCATAGAGTTTTAAGTTTTTCTTCAGCTACATGCAACAATAGTGTATAGTTGCATTATAAGCATATAATGGATTTAATGTGTGTTATGATTTGATATGTGGTCAGCCATATATTTGAGTTAAAAGATGGAGGGAGTGAGCTGGAACACAGAAGCTAGCGACCACTGATAGAAGAACTTATTATTTTTTGTATTATAAAATTCAATTTAATTACCCAATTTCTCTGGAAATTAAGGCTGTAGCACCTAAAATACATTGGTGTTGTTATATCTTGTTAACTAACTCTTTTCCCAGTGCTGAAATCCGTATCTTGGATATGTTAAATGCTAACTCAATCTATGTTAATTGATATGTATAGTAAGATAAAACAACTTAAGCAAATAATAAGTTAAAATTCTCTTAGATTTTAATTAGAAAAATTAAGCTCATGCTATATTCCAAATTTAATACCTTGCTATCAAAGAACGGGGAAATACCGAGACTATCTTTTTATTTATTTTTTGATGACAGCTGCCCTGAATATAATTTCTCCACTTCTTTATCCACAAAAAATAGGACATTTGAGCGGTTTGGGAAATGGTCCAATTAATCTTAACTTATATAATATTTAAAAGGACCTCTCTGAGTTCAGTAAATTATTACCTCTTGATTACACTCAACATATTTCATTTTGGGAGGTCAACAATAGCAGCCCATCAGCTGAATTGAACCACCCTTAATTAATGATAATCATGGCTTAAATTTCCTCTCCCTAAGAGAAGCTATCAACTATAAAAAAAAAAGATGTTTTTGTATCTATTGAAATAGCTCAGATAAATTTGTATTTGAATATGAAAAGCAAGGGCATCTTTAGTCAACTGTTTTTGTATCTGTAATCTATCAATTTGTTTATTTGATGTTTCTGTCTGATGTATATTCCAAATCATGTATATGTTTGATAACACTGAGTTTGTCATTACAGATTTTAAATTTACAAAAGAGGCTATTTAGGATTTAGGTAATAAGTACATAGTAAACGTTTTATAGATAGGATTATAATTTTTAGGTGTCACATTTATATGTGATATGCCCAAAGATCGAAAAATCAAAATAGGATAATGGAAAGATATCATATAAGTTAATAATATGAACTGAATTTTGTCCAATGCGCCTACCTCTGTTTTCTTTTTTTATTTTTTTCTTTGAGGTCAGTGTCACTGGCGCTCATATGTGGGACCCGAACTGTGGCCGCTGGCTTCCCAAGCCAGCGCTTAACCACTGCGCCACTCAAACGGCTCCACATTTTGTAATTTTTAAGATATACTGGATGCCATGACTGAAAGAACCACAAAACCTTTCTGAGAAGGCTACCTTTGCATGGCGTCCGCCTCCCTCTGTTAGGCAGATGGGGTGGCCTCAGCGGGCAGACACTGGGCTGGCCTGGGGCTCATTGACATTTTGGTAGGACTTCCTCCACACACACACACACACACACACACACACACACACACACACACACTCACATCTGATTTGCACCTGGCATGGCCTGCTGTCTGATTGACAGCGGGCACATCTGCATCTCCAGAGCCCAGAAAGACCGGGGCAGATCCAGCTTTGTCCTGTAGAAGTCTCCACTCAGCAATCGCGTCACTGAACTTAACCTCAGAAAACACTTTTGTTTTGTATTCAAAAGTCCCCATGCAAATAAAGACACTTTAGTCTTAGTTCAGAAGCATCAATTTTGTTTGTGTCACTTCATAGAATAAAATCAAATTTTAGCCAATGTACATTGCAGGGAGTTGCTCCTTTAATTTCGTATGCTTACTTAGTTTTGCTTCTGTTCACATTGCCTTCAGCATGATAAGCTAATTTATATATTGCTAGGTAAAGCCGGAGGCTTCGGAAATACAACATAAGTATAGATTCTAGGACTCTGAACAGATGTAATACAAACAAGGCCTGCTCCAAGCAGTTGAAATTCTAGCTGGACTGTTGTGAATAGGCCTCGCCAAAATATCTTACTATACTTGTGGAATTCAATAAATTTAAGTATTATGCTAAGGCAACAATTAATTCCAAAATGTTACTTTTCATTCTCCCCATCCTCCTCACTGACACACTATTTCTGAAAACTTGCCATGCCATCCAATAATGCCTGTGGGAGTAAATCTGGGTATATCACAGACGGTACAAGGTTAATGAGTAACGTAAGTTAAAGGATTTTATATAATGTCTAATATTGTCATAAGGAAGAATGCTCATTTATTGACACTTTTTTAACAAATAGCATCTGTTTTTCATCCTTAGGCTCTATTCAAAATTGAACATCTTTTCTCCCCTATTTTGCATTAGAACCTTTTCTTACCTATGTGTGACAGAGAATTTTTAGGTATTTATAATTATACCTTTGCATTTTCATCCAAGGAGTATTTTAATACCATGTAGGGAAAACAGTGCAACAAAAGGAGCCAGCTGTTGCCCTTTCAATTAAGAAAACAATAAGCCTCAAACTAGTGACAAAGAACCAGTGATCCAATCTCAACAAAGCAGCCGAACAAAGCAAAAACTGTAACAGATGCTGTTTTTCGATATTATCAAGCACTCTCCATAGAAAAAACTCCCTTGAAAATTTCTCAGTGAGAACATGCCAATTTTTGATTAATTCAGATTTTGTCAGCCCTCGAGAGCTCAAACAGAAACCTACTTGCCCCCAGTGATGGAAGTAGGAGCGATGAACAAGCAATTCGAAAGAAATAAAACTGCGTCCAGATGGCTACAGGCAAACTATAAAACTTTCAAGGAAAGTTCAACTGTACTCAGTAAAAGGCCTCTTTTCTTACAGATGAGGAAACAACATTTTCTTACCTATCCAGCAAACAATAACTTTCAATGTCTTCTCTAATGCTTTCTGATTTCTGCCTACTTAGTAAGCTCAGTGTGATCCCCTTGAAGCAATTATGTTGGAAAGGGTTCAGGACTTTGCTACTTCATTTAAATATTTAAATGCAGTGTTTTTCAGTGTATTCGTGCATGCATGTGATTTTTTTTTACAGATCTAATTAAAATTAAGGTTCCTTTCTGGAGAGAAATATACATTTGAGCACACAAAGCTTTGTGTAAAATTATGGGGAATTTTCTCAACCTTAAAATCTATAACTGGCCTCCAAAAAAGCAAGGACCTCAGGTGAAAAAGAATAGCTGTCTTATTATAGACCCATGTAGATATAAGTATTGTTAAGATATGAAACTCACATTTCAAATCAGAGAGGAAAGTTTAATAGCTAATTGATGCTGGGAAATATTTAGGAAAGCATATCCATTAAGTCCCTACCTCACACTATTCCAAAAATAATTACTGATGTACTAAAAGACATAAATGTTTTTTAAAAGGATACAAGCAAATTAAAGAAAAATATATAAGAACAAATATATAGCCTTAGGCTAGGGTTTTTTCAAGGACTCATGAAAAGGTAAAGCTATGGACAAAAATAAAATAAATCTGAACATACCGACATTATAAACCTTGTCATGGGAAAAATATGACCACAAACAAATTTTAAAGACTATTGGCCCACAAGAAGAAAGTATTTGATTATAATGGCCAAATAATGTGAAGAATATAATAATATTACTCTCAAAAGAAAATTAAGCAAAGAATTTAAATAGACATTTCACAGAAACGAAAGTACAAATGAACATTAAGCATATGAAAGATAATTAATTCTATCAATTACTAGATAAATCAAATTAAAACAGCAATGAAAGAGCATTATTTTACCCATTAAATTGTCAAAAATTAGAAGTTAAAAATATTGACTATTAGTATGTATGTGGAAAAAGGGACTATTACATGTAGCTAATGGGTTTATATATTGTTATAGCTATTTTGGAGGCCAATTTCGTGAGTTGGAGAATAAAAAATAATGCACCCATTATAGCTTAGAAATTCTGTTAGTAGGATTTACTCTAGAGAAACTTTGCATACTTGCCTACTATATGTATAAACATGCTTTTTGCAGTTTATTTTTTAATAATGGCCAACCTGAAATCAATCTACAGGTCCATAAATTCAGGAAATGTGGCATAAACTGTGGTTCAGTCTATGCGTCAGTTAAGAAATGGAGGTAGCTTCATATTACTGGATACAGACGGATATTTAATATACTGGGGGTACCAAACAATGTATACCCATTTTAAGAAAGGAAAACTGTATTAAAATGGCAATACTCAATATATACCGATAACAAAAGATGAATATAAGTCATGTTTGACTTCTGCAATTACAAGAGATGCTCAAAGTGGTTCCCATCAGCGTCCAGACACTTCTGATTACAGCGAACGACTGCTTGGGCAACGCTGACCAAAGTGCCCACTTGTACATTTTTTGGCATCCTCATTATTTTAAGTGAAAAAACAAATTGTAGAACAGTATACCCTTAGGTTTTAAAAGAGGCAAATAAACGTTGAAAGAAACTCTGCACATCTAAAGTTGTTATAGAATCTGTAATGTACAGAAAAAGACCTGGAAGATAAACAACAAAATGACAATAATTGTTTCTGAGAACTCTGAGATTTACTCAGCAATATTAGAACTTTTACAATGAGAAATACTGTCCTATTGTTTGTGCAACAGAAATATTATATATTGTGGAAAGTCCTTACCTATTTGAAAAAGTTTAGAGGGGTGATGTAGAGCAATGAAAACGTTTACCATGAACCTCAAAATGATACGCCTTTGAAACACTATTACTTCTAGAAAGCTTAACACGCTCCTGACACTGGGCTGCAAACTAAACAAGTGTGTCATTTAATTTTTTCAACAATTCTGTTAGGGTCTCATTTTGCAATGAAAAGAATAATACTCGTGGGTTAAATAACTTGTACAATGTTATTCACAGAGTCAATGACAGTGCTAAGAAGCCAATTCAGGATTGTCTAATACCTAGTTAAAACTGGCTGCTGGCATTTAGCAGATGTATATAAAGAATACACGGGAAATACAGTTTATTTTCAATTTAAAATAATTTTTGAGGACTAAAAATAGATTATTTGAATATATCCTAGGCAATTTTTTTTTTCAATCACATAATGGAAAGAAAATATGAATTCAGAAATACTAGGATGGGATTTTGAAAAAATTTGTTTATATACATTTAACTTTTCATTAAAATTTCTAAAAGTATATTGCAAAATAGGCCAAGCTCTCATTCAAGCTGTAATTCTACTGATACACTACTCGGGAAGAATCCTTTAAGATAATTATTTCATTTTATATATACATATATTTTTTTTCAGATATATATATATTTCAGATATATATATATTCTCATGACAAATTACAAATAGTTATGAGAGTAATAAAGTCAAGAAATATATGAAACATTAATGAAGGAAATAAACTAATAGAAACAAGAGTTAAAGATAAATTGCTGTGGAAAATAAATAAAATCATTAGGTATATAAAATTTCCATTTCTTTACGTCAGTGACAGTTGAATATCAGTAATTTCATATGGTCCTGTCTAACATTTTAGAAATTATCCACATGCTGTTTTCAAATTATTCACCCCTCTTTTTGGGGGTGCTTATTATTTTGTTTGTTCAATAAGCGTTTACTACATTTTGCGCATTTAAAATTATAAAATTGGAAAAAAGTAAAAGTATAAAGTTATTTAAAAACCCATTTCTTTTAAGAAGAAAATGTCTCAAGAACATTGACAAAAAATCTACAATCCATTTGCATAGTAAAATATGATGGGATCTAAAAATGCAGAAAATAGGCAAAAAATATTCAGTGGGTTAAAGTCATAGAATTTGAAGCAGCAAAATTATAATTCCTGTTAGCTACATAGATGATGTATTACAGAATTACACTTGAAACCCATGTAATTTTACTATCTGTTGTCACCCCCAATAAACTGTAATAATAATAATAATAAAAAAAAAGAACCCTGCTAGCAGATATTGGATATATCAAATAGTATATACACATATAGAACTTTTAAAGGAAGTTCTAGGATATCCTGAGAAACACAGTATTTATAAAAAAGAAATCCCTATTTCCTAGGTAACAGTGGTTCATAATTTAAAACAAAGAAAAAGAGAAAGAAAAATATAGCCTCAAGAGACTTAATTGGTAAATTAGCAGTTTGACATTGACAAAAAAAATATGCCTTAATGAAATGAAAATGAACTTGAAAACAAATATTTAACTATTACATCTGTTTTTGCCATTTTATTTTAGGATGGTGTACAAGTTGGATAGCAACTCAGTGTTCTGTTTTCATAGATCAAATTAGGATAAGCCCCAAAATGGATAGCATGGCTGCCAGAATTCTTGTAAGAAATTATAGAAGGATTCATAAGGCCTATGTGAAAGGAAACTGAAAATCAATTATGTGTCTTGTTAACAACTGTGTAACGTTTTCTGAGCTTTCTAGATCGATGATCTTTGAAGTATAAACCATGGAGCCATATCACCCTGGGGAATTTGCTAGAAATTCATATTGTTGGGCACCAACCCACACCCACTCAATCAGAAACCCCATGGGTGGAGCCCAATATTTGCCTTTTGAAAAAAGTTTTGTAGGTGATTCAGTGCAAGCTCAAATTTGACTTAGATAATTGCTTCACCCTTCTGCTTTATTTCCCTTCTGCATACATGTCAGTGATTGCTATGGAAATGTATTATAATACAGTCAACACGCAATTATCTCTGATATTCAGGGAGCAGGATGATTTGGACAAGAGAATACCTTGGATAATCCCCACCTCTCTCCCGGCTGGGTTGAGACTCCGCCCACTCATACCTTTTGTGCCAGAGCCCCTAATGAGAACTATAATTGACTGAATCGTGTTTCAGCTCTTTTTCTCTCCCGCCCACTCTCTGATGAAGGTGCTAATGAGCAGTGAAAAAGCCTGGAAGCAACAGCAGGAGGAAGAAGGCGGGGGCCTCCCCGTTCCTCGGAATAGTTGAGAATATATTATGATATCAAAACAATGTTTAAAAACCCTTCCTTTCCTGTCTTAGACTGTTTTTAACATGCTGATATTAAATACATTTTTAAACACTTTTTAGTAAAAATTTGAGTCCTTATAGTGGAGTGGCACTGCTATTTCTCAAGATTGCTGTCTTTCTCTTCAACTCTTAGTGCTTCTCCCTTTTTTTGTTCTGTTTCACTAGTTTCAATCTATTTCCTGCTGCAACTGCCATCAGCAAAGACTTTCCTTCCTTTTCTCTAAATCTCTATAAACTTTCATCTCCTTGTTCAATTGCTTTAAATGCTAGTCTGTAAACCTTCTTAAAAACAGAAGAGAAAGAATGGAAAAACAAAATGACATTAAATATCAAACCACGATGATAGGTATAATTCCAAAGGTGTTTCAGGGTTTGACACATCAAATAAACCTCGGTTTGAAGGGTATTATTTGGTTTCTCTGTATTGCTTTCTGCAAAGCAGTGACAAGAAATCTTTTAGAAAATTATTTTGTGATTTTGATGGAAAAAAGAAAACATATCACCACTGTAGTCATAATAATACCATACCCTTCTTTTTCTGTATTATTTTGCGTTTGATTCAAAAGATAAACCGTCTCCCCAAATTCGAATATCATTATATCATAAATATTGCAGAAACAACTTTATGTAGTTCCATCCAAGTATTGCCAATTGCATGTCCCTCACTACAGTGAAGAGTCTCCAGTCAAATAACTGGCATGATAACCAATGATATAGAGTCATCAGCATCGATGCTAAGGCCACCTCCATGGACCATGCTACTTCTACTACATTAAATCCTAATTCTCTTCCCGTAAGGCCAAGCCATGTATCATGTTTGATGCGATTTAGCTCCTTGATCTTTGTCAGCTGTCTTTGTTGACATCAAAGTAAAGCAAAGAACACTGCGGAGATCAGTCATTTGATCATTGTATTAACGTTTCCAAGGTCCACCACAGAAATATAAACTGGGACACCAACATTTCACTGTCAGCGATGATAACTGCTTTGGTTTAAAAGTACAATAACTTTCTCTTCAATGTTGTTTCCTTGGGAAGCCCTTCGGTAAATGCTCCTGTTAATGTGTAAGGGAAGTTAGGAATTTTAAAAAATGGAATGTTTTTTTTACAAATTACTTTCAATCGTTCTCGGTGTTTTCAAAGACTTATCTGTAGAAACTGAATATGAATTCTGATAAAGAGTCAAAAATGTTTGGCAGCCAGTTCCGGTGAGTACCGTTAAGTAATCAAGCCACGCTAGAAAGGAAACATCATGTCGCCAGGTTATCATCCAAAAGAGCCTAACGTCTCTCAAGACCTAAACTATGGCACGAGCTCGGCTTGCTTCAGGAACCGAAAGGATTTCCCATCACAAAATGAAGAGGGCCGAGTGCTAAGACCAAGACAGTGATGGGGCATCGTGTGCAAAAAGGCTGAATGCAAAACAGACGGTGTGCAAAAAGAACCCTGCTCATAAGGGCCGAGTGCACTAGGAGAATAACTATGCGTGCCTAACCTAATTTAGTCACTCCTGGCCACTGCTAATCAAGGCAGAAGGCTCCCTCCAGTTGGGGGGAAGTTGCCTTCAGAGCAGGAGCACAGGCTTCTCTATTCCTTGATCAAAGAACCAAGTTTCTGCTCTGTTTGATCAAACTCAACCTTGTTCTACTGGCACCAATGGCACTGGGCAGGAGGACCTAGGTTTCGGCCCCTGCCCAGCACCGTAACACTTAACGCACAGAAAAGCGGAAGTGTGCTCTGGTGTCCGTGTAGATAGGAACAGAAGGGAACTCCACAGTTTTGCCTTTAGCAGAGTCAAAAGAATTAGTTATGAGCTATGTTTTTCTTCTAAGAATTTTCTGATGCACCCCTGTCCTCTCAGATTAATGATAAAAGTGCACAGCAGCTGGTATTTAATAGATTCATAGTGTATCATATATATTCAATGTTGTAATATAATCTATCATTAGCTGAGCCACCATCGCGCCCCCATGAATGACAGAGGGCAGCAGAGTGAGCCATGTGGCCAGTCAAAGATCTTTGTCTCAGTCTCCTGGAACTACTCCTAAATGTTGCAAAGGATACCCTGGACTATGAGAAGGTAAAAAATTTTAGAAAGTGAGGTTTGCCCTAGATGCATCCTTTAAATCTGTTTTTATTCTATCTGTTGTGCGGGATGTACAGCACAGTTGTCTAAAACAGTTCAACAGAGCATGGGCAATAACCTTTCTCATCTCTGAACTTTAATTCAAGTTGTATGTGTTTTGCACCTGTTATTTCACGGAATGAACTCAGCAACAATGTATTTTTCACAAACCAACATTAGTTTCGCTGTTACATATGTGCAACCCTACTCTGTAAAGCCAGCAGCTGTTCTCACATAGAACTGCTGCTCGACTTTAGGAAAGGAATTCCTAAAATTTCTAACTCAGGCTTAGCCACATGCTTAGAGGGTTGCAAACATCTGGAAACCCGAAGGCTTCTGCCTTTATATAAATCTGCACCTTCACTATTTTTTTTTATTTTAATACTATAGGGCTTGACAAGAAAACCCATTTAAAATACTGGGACTACATTAGAGACTTACTGAATGCAAACTCCCTGAAAACCCAGTGGCTTAGCACATTTTGTTATTGTCACAGATTTTGTGGATCAGCAATTTAGGCAGGACATATCAAGAGTGACTGTTTTATGCTCCTTATGTTGGAAACCTCAGCCCTGAAAACTCCAGAACTGGGAATGGAATCACCAGGTGGCCCTTTTACTGACATATCCAGCTCCCAGGCTGGAGTCACTTGGGTTATAACTGCGCCACCCCCCCCACCCCACCCCCACCCCGGGCCCTCCACAGGCCTCCCTGCAGCTCGCCGTCCTCAGAGCATGGAGGATGCAGAGTGGTTTTGAAAACTGCAGCGAGAGGAACATAGCTTGTTGCATGCGTGACTCCCTTCATATGCTCATTTGTTTGACTGACATGTGCTGAGAACCTGTTATGTGCCAGGCAATGTTTTATTCACTGATGAGGATATAGCCATCAACAGGATAAACATTCCTGCAACTGGCGTGTATATTGCAGTTGGAGAAATAGAAAACAAATCGACTAGAGTAGAACCCGATGCCAGGGAGTGAGAACTGCCACATGACCTGCACCCTAAATCGTGTGTGAACTGACTTACATCTAAATAGCAACTGGTCAACATCGAGGCTGTTATGGAATTGCAGAAAGTCTAATTCCACAGTCCTTGAGAGAGACAGGCCTTTACCAATGTCCGCATCCATTTCTGGGAGTCACTAAAAGGTGTCACAGACGCAGTTTCAACGCGGTCGGCTCTTTCTATTTTGCTAGAATTTCTAGCCAGGTTCCTACGCCTATGCCAGTGGCATCAGTGACCCCGCCAAAGATGGGGTGACCCCGAATCAACGCTGAACAAGGCCATCAGAATTGCTGTACAATCACTGCCCATGGAGCTGGAATATTTCCAAAATCATCTCCAGCTACTGCCAGATGCTGGAACCTATACTGCGGAAGGTAGCGACTCTGTTTTGTGGTTTTTGGTGCCTGATAAAGATACCATGAAACCCCTCTTTTAGTTTTAACAAATCTCTAGTTTCAGGCTCTTTATTCAATGAGGCCATTCTTAAAGCTGAGGATGTGGGAAAGGCTAATGAGAATAAATGTGAAAACATAAATGTCAATATTTCTACAAAATAAGTCTCAAAAATACATTGTGTTAATGATAAAATGTCACTATGGTCATTAGTTCGCTGATACCAATCCCTGTTTAACTTAAATATTGTTAACTTTAACTCATGGCACCCAAATCCATCGTAGTATATCAATCTGTGTCTATCCATCCAGCTGATGTGCCACTATTTGTGATGTGTATTGAGTTGTACCTTGGAAAAGGAGGCACACATGTAATTCTATGGATGAGAAATGATGCTATACCATTTTCTGTGCAATGGTAAATTTTCAGGTAAGTCGCAGATTTTTAAAAAAATAGGAAACCCAACTTTTCTGCAAACATTTGAACTCCAAAATTTCTGCAAATATCTGAATTCCAGAATTTGCACTGTAAGTTTATTGAATCTAAACTCTTTGTGAGCAGGTTATATTCTATTAAGAAAAATACTGCTGTCAATATTATTAAATACACATTAATAATACATCCCATTTTTATAGTTAAAATTATAATGTGATAAGATATATCACATTATACATTTCTCTCTATATATAGTGTATGGGTCAAAACTTTCATTCTAGCGCATTCTCTACAAATATACTAAAATCAGGCCATGGGAACATGGATTTACTTAACACTAAGACATTCTAAGAGAGAAGATCTATTCTGCAAATTAAAGTAATTTCTACAATTTTCCAATTTGTTTTTAGTTGTTCATATTGAAAATACTGCATATGATACCAAAATACTTTTTATTGAACAAAATGTGTAAAAATTATTTTTTCTATGGGGTTATTTATAGTACATGAAGGAATTTTTTTTTCTTAAACTTATTTCTTCCTTCAAAAAGTAAAGTGACTCTAATAAATTCCCAGTAAAACTAATTTATTAACATATACAAAAGTATAACATATTTTTCTGTATTTAACAGCCTTTCCTTTTATAATTTTTTTAAATTCAAATTTAAAATATAATTGTAATAAAGAATATAATTCAACCTGAGGATACTGGCATTTTTTTCTTATTTATGTAAAAGTACTTCATTGTACAAGATTATTCATGTTTTGAGTAAAAAGAAACATGCATTTTATTAGTCTGTTCAAATGTGAACATTCTAGTGAAATAGATATACCTCCAATAGCTCATAAATATTTATGGATTCTCAGGCACAGAAACACATAGCACCTTGCATATTATGATCACAGCTTTGTTAACAGTTCATGAGTTTCATGTTCTCCTTTGAGGTTCCAGTCTCTGATCTACTTTTGAAAGATTGGGTAAAATAACATATATTAAATTTTGAGCAAAGACGGCATTTTTGCAAGTAAAATATAAGCTTTTATGGTTCTATCGCTTGGGATCTCTAGACCTGAAGAATACGCTGTTTAAATTTTTATGCCTGAAATTTTTTTTAAATTAATCTTTGTCTTTCTTCTCACACTCTGGCACCTCTTGCAAGCTCTCAAGAATTTCTCAGAGAATCCAGAAGAACCAGACACATATTATAAAATTCAAAAGAAATATGAACACGATTAGGATCCATACAAGTAAAAAGAAATTAAAAGTGGAGCATTAATATGTATTCTCTCAAACTGTTAATTTGCTAAATGCCTCTGTTCATAACATTAATGGTATTTTTTCTGCATCCTCGTGCCTGAGAATAATTACCAGAAGCGTGATATTTGCTATTTTGAAAGAACAGCTTTTTATAAATTATGAAGAACTTTCATCAAAGGTAGTATTAGCATTAATTTGTAGCAATATTTTGGCACATTTATCTATTTAAACATTAAGGAACTTCCAAATGAAAAAGAATTAAAGATGTTGACTAATAACATTATTTTTGTCTGCATTATGCTACTAGGCATTATTATTATGAATGGAGAAAAATTTTCCCATCCTTGACTTTTTCTTATTACAAACTTATATAATATTAAGTACTGATTGCCAGCTACTGATGTGTATTGCTTTCAAATATAAAAACTTATTTGTAATAATAGATACAGAATATCTTTTATATTGAATAGCTACAGTGAATTTATTGGATGATCTCTGTTTTGTCAGCTTTTTTCTCAGCTTCACATTTTTACCTAATAAAGACCTATGATCACTTTTCTACCATCATTTAATTTATTTGAACACTTTGGATGATGTACATAAAAGAACTTGTGAAATAAAATGAATTTAGAGTTATAAATTTATCTTAATGGGTAGGAACATAATGTAATCAGCAGAAATAACTGACACAGCAAAATCAGATCACATACATGCTTAAACGATCATTTGTGAGCAAAAACAAATTTAAAAAGCAAACAAATCAACAAAAAGAATTTTGAAGGACATCAGTTTCTAAGTCATTCATTCTAAACCTATGTTATTTTTATTACATTTAAAAAATATGAGTCCAGTAGTTCCTATGGTTAAGATTTGGTTTTAGTCTCACTATGAAACATATTACGCTTTCTTCAGTTTTTTAGAAAACTTAAGGATTTGTGCTGCTTTTGTTTTCCTTAAGTTGTTGTTACATTTCTCTTAAGGGTAAGTTTTTAAATTAGGAGCAACTTTATCCTCAAGCTCATTATCTATTTGGTATACAACATTTCAATTTAAATTTTACTAATCAGCGCATTTGGAAAGTTCCCTCAAACCTTTTTCAATGATACTATCTGAAGCAAGTCGCTTCCCTAAGAACTATGCTAATATTTTATTGGCCTTTCTATGATTCGGGTTCACATATGGAAAACATCCTTAGGATTCTTGTTACATTTGCATTTTACTTCCTAAGGACTGTTTAAATTTTTATTGTATTGTATTATTAATTGATTTTTTTTCTCTATGCTCTTTAAACTCGAAAGAACAAATTATCTGTTGTCTAACTAATGTTTAGGTCTTAGTCTCTTTCTTTCATTGGACATTAGAGAAGCCACAGTAATAAAACCCACGTAATCCCTGGCCTGATTGAGCCACTAGTGAACACTTAATTAAGGAGAGCTTTTCACTGATGACCTGTGATGTAGTCTGGCATAAAATGATCTCTATCTATCTCTATCTCCATCTCTATATCTATATCTATCTCTATAGCTATGTATCTCCAGGTTTTAACAGCAGAACTGTGCTGCTATTTAGCATCTGGTTAATAACAAGTTTTTAAGGTAATAAAAATGTATACTGTTCACTGCCACTGAAAATATCTGTCAAGACACTTAAATGACAATAACTGACCACACTATTAACAGAATCAGAGATGGAAAAACATGTAATTTGGGATAGCTAGAAATCTCAAGTGAGATTATGATATAAAAGTTTTACTTGTTTCCTTTTTATATCAGATTAGAATAAATTGGAGTGAGTTACATGAAGGCAAGGTTGGTTTCCTTTTTCCCTTTGTTGTTCCACAGTCTATCTTAAGCATCTATTACACGAAAATTTATAAATTGTGTAATTTTAAAACGTCTTTTCTATTCTTCATTATCTCCTTAATCCATTTTAAGATCTTCCTTCCACACTTAAACAAACATTTCTTGAACATAAGTATGAACCGATTTGTGATGTAAGAGGCAACAAAACTGTTAAAATGTCTCCAATCTTCACAGGGTGTAGAGTCTAGCAGTAGAGATAGAATAAAAACAATCTATGTTTGAAAACAAGTTATAACAGGTGTTAGGGGAGAACATTTAATCCTACTTTTGAGGTTTCCATGCAGAGAGTCCCAACAAGGTGAACATTCCCGGTTTACCTCCACCCTGACATTTGCTCCTATCCAGTGGTGCTTTAGAGGATTCGAGAATTTTGGTGGTAGACACTGGCCCACTCAGCTCAAGTCTCTTTACCATTTATTCTTTCTTGGAGTTTTAAGTGAGGAGAGCATGCATTCTCTACAACTCTGTTTTTAAACTTTACAGGGCTGATCCCTAAAGGAGGAGAACTTCAATTGTTTGGTATTGATGGTTTAATGCAGAGGCAATTGCAGACAACACACTCAGAATCATACATGGTGCTATGTTCTGCATTATTCCCAAGTCTCTTTCTAATTACTTCTTGGACAGAGAAAAATTAGTGCTATCTATTCATCTCATGAAATCCTAAGAACCGGGATAAAGAAGTGAAAGTATTTTGAGGTGATCAATTTTAAAACCATTTTGATACCATATTTTTACTGCAGCTGTATAAAAATCACCACCTAATCATCTTCATGTTTAAGCCATAACCATTCTTGAATTTCTTCCCAAGAGCCTCACACATTCAGTGATTGCCACGTGTTCTGGCATTTTCCGTCAATAGCTTTTCAATTCTTATTTCTCTATTAGTGTTCATTTTAGTGAATGCACATTAGAAACTCAGCTCTAATCTAAGTAATGATACCCATAACAGATTTCAGACAAGGATACCCCATTTTAGAAACGGCAGAACAGATATTTCAAAATAATCTCCTGAGAGGCATGTAACAAAAAAGCTGGACCACGCCTATAAAAATGAACAATCTGGAAGCCTCAGAGACATAAGAAGGGAGCCAAGAATTATGCGTCCAGGATCCAGGGAAGCGGACCACATTTTTCTGGGTGCATTTTCTAATGTTCGAAAGGTAACTAACTGAGAGAAAGAGAGACTGCAATGCACTCTTGTGCTCTGATCAATGAAGCGTGTCATTTCGAGACAGAAACACTAAAGATGGATATATGGAAATGGAGCCATCATTCTCTTGGATGGCTGATCTGGTGACTTGGAACTGAGTTACCGCATGTATTCTTCATCCTGGCTTTCTGGACAGAGAGTCTCTGACAACCCACAGGAGATATGTAACAGGAGTGAGAAATAAAATGTTGTTCTAAGCCACCGACACTTAAGATTGTTGGTTGTTGGAGTATCACCCATCCTAGCCCAACTGATGCATTCTGAGATTTTTAAAAATGGCTCCGCTTCTGTATCTGTTATTTTTAAATGATTAGCTTGTATATTTAATGGACTGAGCAAATGCATTATGCCATGTGTACTTACGTTGGGTGCAACACTGTTAATGAGCACATCTTCAGCTTTTAATGAATTAAAGTTGAATTAATTACAATCACTTAGGATCCTCTGGCTTCTGATAATGGAGAAGTACCACTGTCAGATTAATCACCCCAAGATAACCATGATGACATCAAGAAATTATATTTAAGGGAAAAAACCTATTTGAAAACACTATAGGGGGACTAAAAATAGGCAGAACATGGAGGAAATCTATCTTTGAAAGGGGTGAACTAAAATTAATAAGAACTTCATTTGTGGCCATTTACTGTGGGGACACCAGCTTGCTAGTGGCTGCAGTGGCAAAACCCCACAGTTTAATTGGTGTGAGAGGTCAGGAGACAATATATGGGGAATGAAAGGACAGCCAGAACTTGAGTGGTGGGGAACCCAGGAATGGTGGGACCCACAGAAGAAGTGAGCCTTTCAATCCGAAATAAAATCTGCCCAAATCCTTGGTTTATTACCGAGATATGTGTGCCTGAGAAGACTCCTGGGAGACCAGTAGAAAAGCAGGAGATGAAAACTTGGAGTATGAGTTTGACCAGGGTAACTACATGAAAGAACTAAAATTATTTTTCAGAGAAGTATAACAGAACCCAGTTTGCTTACAACATATTATAGACTATTCAAAATGCCCACTAAGAAAAATCATTAGACATAAAAAGATACAGGGATATTTGACTGATGCTTACGAAAAATAAAAATGCACTCAATACAACGTAACCTTGAAATTTGCTAATTGCCACACTTAGCAGAAAATACCTTTGTTTTTTGTTTTGTTTTTTTAAAGATTTTATTGGGGAATTGGAAGAGGGGAACAGCATTGAGGAACCGGGGAAAGGGAACAGACAAGTTGCCTTCCTTTTGTTCTTCAGTCAAGCTTTGAAGGACATTGCTTCACTGGCCCATGTTGGCATCATCATTACACTCTTCCTGGGAGCGGCAGATCGGTTGCTGGCCTCTGGACGGCCACTCACAGCTGCTATTGGCAGCTCACTCAGGCTGCCGGCTGCTAACGTTGGCTGCCGGCCACTCACTGTAGCCTGTGGCAGCCCACTGCAGCAGGGGCTGCAGCCCACACCATCACCGGGGCTTGCACAGCCCAGCTCCAGGTGGAGCTGTTGTTAGCTGTAGAGGGCAGTGTCACTGGCCCCCATATGTGGGATCCGAACCGGGGCCGCTGGTGTCCCAAGCCAGCTCTTAAACAACGGCCGGCCCCAGAAAACAGTTTTAAATGATGATTATAAACATGTTCAAATAATTATATCTGAATAGTGAACAAAGTGATGAGGAATATCAACTGGGAAGCAGATGTGTTAAAAAATGGGAATTAAAGGGCTTAAAATACAACACCTGACCATTTAAAAATCTATTGGTTTTCCATTTTTATTAGTATATATATTTTTAGCACCACAGATTTTCCTGAGCATTAATCTGCATATACTGCACATATTTTGATGTTCTGTGTTTTCATTATCATTGTTTCGTTGTATTCTCTGTAACTATTGCTTGTATTTCTAATTTTACCAAATAATTGATCAGTGGAATGTCTTTTAATTATAAGGTAAAATCACTTTTTTGTGTCTTGTTTCTAGTTTATGCCCTGAGTTTGGTTATACATTTGTATTTTATGGAAATATTTATTTATTTTTGCTATAGAATATAATTAATTTGTGGAACATTCCAAATGTGCTTGAGAGGTCACATTTCTTACGATAGAATGCAGTTTTTGAAATATATCTAAGAGATCTACTTTATTTTTTTTTGTCTAGTTCTTTCCTATTCTTTCTTAGCTTTTGTTGCTTGACTTGTCTGCTTCCATGAATGGTATGTTCAGGCTTCATTATAAATGTGGCTGTTAACATTAGAAAGTGTCCTTTTTTTCTCTAATGCTTTGGGTAGTGAAATCTACTTTGTCAGGTCTGAGGACTGCCAACTTGCTTTTCTTATTATTTACATGTGTCTGACAAATCTTTCTTCATGTCCAAATTTTAGTTAGTTTGTTTTTTTAATTACTGCATTTTTATTCATTTCTGGGCATATTTGAAAATCCTTTTCTCTTCATAACCAGTTTATACTCACTCACATTTATTGATGACAGATATGTTGGTCTCAGTTCCATGTAATATGTTCGCTATATTTCACTGTTTCTTGTGCTCTGTTTGGCTTTTTTTTATTATTATTATTTGTAATTTGGGAAGGTTGGCATTTTTATTCAAGTAATTTGCTAGATTTTTGCAATACTTTTTATAGTTACCGTAATCTCTTATTTTCTAACTTAATCTTTCACTCTATGTCAGTTTTAAAAGGAGTTCTTTGATTCCTACATATCCTAAGGACAGTCAATAATATTATTTTACTTTCTGCTTAAAATGTCCCACGTGATCCACTTTTTTTTTTTTTTTTGAGAGCAGTGTCACTGGCCCTCATATATGGGACCTGCACTGGGGCCACTGGCTTCCCAAGTCAGCGCTTAACCACCGCGCCACTTGGCCGGCCCTATGTGATCCACTTTAATTTGTATTGTTTACTCTGTTCAGACATAAAATGTTTACATAAATTTTGAACTGAAGCCCACACTATTTTTTAGTGTTATCTGTCCAGTGAAATACATAAAAGGTTCAACATCAGTTTCCCCTCTTTTGTTGGGATAAATGTCATCTTATTTTTGAATCCTTGGGAAGGACACCCAGGTACGGCACACCCTGAGTTCAGACATATCAAAGCAGTTTTCTGTGGACTCTATACCTGAAGATAGCATGATACATCAAGTATTTTTGATTGTATTTTTTCCTTAAGTAAACCAAACATTCAGCAATCTGATGTTAGCCCAATTCTCTTGCTCCTTTAGGGAGAGGAGAAGAAAATGCCTGATTCTCCCTCAAACTATTCTTTTTATCCATAGCATGTAACACTGCATAACATACTATATAGTTTACTTATGTATTGTGTTTCTTTACATTTCTTTATATTGCTTCTGCCCCACTGGACAAGCTCCATGTATACTATTGGTTCATTTACTGGTGCACCCTACCTGACATATAGTAAGCACTAAAAAATGTATTGAATAATGAACGGCCATATTACTTTGATAGATTCTACCACAATAAAAACAGTTGTGCAGTGAGAATTTGGCATTCCACAACCACAAAAAAAGGAAGGAGAACCACCTATGCACAGATACTGTCTCAGAAATAATATTGTTAATGTTCAAGTGTATTTTATTGGCAGTAGAAATTATCCTTCCTGAGTGCTTCTAATTATATAAAGATCATGAGAAATAGTTTATTTTAGAAACTGATTCTGCTCGTATTTTAAAATTTTGTCTTACATTTTTACCTAATAACACCAGGCCAGAAACTATATGTCTCTTTTTCAACTAGAATCCAGTCTTACTGGGCGTGCCATCCAACGACAAATGGAGGATTTGTACTTCTCATTTTGTCTGAACTGCTATGTAGCAAACAAGAATAAACTTACTAACATCTGCTGAAAGCAGTAAAAACTTGATGGCCAGCACTGGCCCAAGATGGCCCAAGTCTTCTGTTGAAAGAGAAAACTCAATCAATGAGCTGAATAGTACAATAGAAGCAACACAGCTGAAGGGCAATTTGGCTGGTGACGAGATTGGATCGATGACCTCTCTGAAAGTGATTGATCAATCACCCTAGGTTTTCCAGTAACCCCCTTTACTTCCTGCTGATTTAGTAGTGTACAAAGACAAAAATGGCCAGTGGCAGCCTTGGCATCCAATTTAATGGAATCATGACTATGTTTCCTGGTGGAAGTCTTTCTCCCTCAGGATTAGAACTCACTGTGCCCAACATTACAGGAATGGGGGGTTGCGGGGAGGACTACTGCAGCAGATTACTTGGCTTTACAGGGAGAAAAACCACACCTCCCTCTAATTGCTGGACCCATGTATTCTAATCATGGGAGAAGGACCATCATATACTGAGTACCAATTTAAGCCATAGATGGCACCATCAGGACTGCACCAAAACTCTGAGGAATTTTTTTCTCCAAGATGGTCCCCTAAGTAAAACCAAAAGAGCCCCTCTCACAGTTTTCTCAAACATCTGTTTCTGTGATGAAACATGTGGTTACACCAGCATATTTGGGAGGGTGTGAGCCAATTGCTTCAATTCCATCCCTATAAAACATGTCGTTTGACAGGCAGAGATGCTGTGAGAGGTGCCCTGGCGATGGATAGAGTTTTCTGTAAGTTTATGAATTGTGGTGCTGCCAGAAACATGGTGGGCAATAAGGAAATTCTGTACCTCTGTGGACACATATGCCAAATCATTGCTCTCTTTATGATGAAAGGAACAGAAAACTATCAATCTGTCAGGAGATGCCTGGCTGGTACTCTGCAAAATACACCATGTAGATTTTGTCATTGGCCTCTGTCAGTCATAGATTGGGCACTCAGCAAAGACAGCAGCCAGATCACTCTGGGTGCAAACATATCCCATAGTTGAGCTCATGTATAGCTTAGCTTGCATCTTTCTCATCATGGCCACTGTATATATTTCCACTGAGCAAGCATCCATATGACTGGGGAAAGGGGTGGGCAGTAACACCTTCCATCTGTTTATTGAGAACCTCATACACTTTATAACCTAGGGTGTTCCTTGAACTGGGACACTATATTGTTTTGGATCCATTCCGAATGAAAGTCTACAGCACTGTAATGGAAAGCTCTCAAAAACTCACAAGAAACCTTCTGCCACTTGCAAGATTATGAACACCAGCCCACTGTACTAGAAGGCTGCCGCAGGCGGTTGCTGACAAGTCCCTGAAGCTCCTTCAATGCAACTCAGGTTTCAGCGGCTTTGAAGGTCCTGAGATACATAAGGCCAGTGAACTCATGGACATGAGCCCATTGCTGTCCAATTTTTTTTTTTTTTATGAGGGCGTTGTCGTTGGCCCCCATATGTGGGACTGAACCGGGGCTGCTGGCTTCCCAAGCCAGTGCTTAACCACCGCGCCACTCAGGCAGCCCTGTCCATTATTTTTTTTGTAAAGTAAGTTTCTTCATCAAAACATAAGTCATCCTCTAAGTTCAAATATGTGGTTTTAGCAAAAGCATTGTGGTCAAGAAGGCAAACCCGTACCCAGAGTAAACATCTTAGCTGCCTTGTTCCTTAGAATCCATTCAACGTAATATTTCTATGGTGCAAGTTTATGATGACAGGTGGGTGACTAAGGAAAATTAAAGTTTGAGCACGGTGATTGGTTAAACAAACAAACATACAAAAAAGGCCAGGAGTTTTTCAGATCCCTGTATGAATGCTCCTTTGAGATGTGACTTTGGGAGATGGGTCACTCAAGTAGAGTCTGTGTTTCCTTCTCTGAAATCTGGGGGCACCTATGCTTCGCTTAGGCCAGTGGGATGTTAACAAATTGGGGATTGCTCACTTTTCTACTTTTGGAACATGTCTGCAACATGTCTTGAAGAAAACAAGGCTAGCCTGCAGAATGGTAAGTGACATGTGAGGTCCTTTGTCTCTAGCAATCCAACCAATAGCCAATCAACTCCTAGACAAGTGAGGGAGGCCATCCTTGATTTTTCCAGCCACCAGCTGACCAATCAGATCCCTGGAGATTCATGAGCGAGACAAGCATGATCAACCAAACCAGCTCAGACAAGGAATGCATAATCACAATAAAGTATGCAGATTATGCAATAAAGAATGCATAATCACAATAAAGTGAGAGAGGCAGAGTGCTATGATCCTATGGAGGGAGTTGCTGAAGAACTTGATGCCTGAGCTAAGTACCACTGGATGGAGAAACAACAAATTGTTATATAAAAAACAGCAAATGGTGCCTCTGCCCACCTTCCAATGTAGATAATGCCAATATCCATGACATCTGCAGCACAATGGACTCATTATGCCACAGTATTTTCTTTCTCCAATAGTACCTAGGAAGTGCTTCATTATAAAATTTCATTAAACCAAATTTAAAATTTTGGAGAATTATTTGAATATTTTAAAAAAGCACAGTCTCAAAGGAAAATTAATATTAGATGAAAATCATTTCTGTAACTATAGCATGATATAGTAAGCACCGACATGTTATGTTATGTGGAATGTGGTTAATTTTCATTTCTGATGTTATTAGAAAGTCTACAATATTTTATATATTGTAAATTTTTATTTTAGCCAAAATATGTAAATCTTTAGCAGCTTAGAAGGAATATCTCATGGGATAGTGTCAATGAGTGCTTCTGTGCTTTTCACTATTTATAATTAAATGACAGTAGACATAATAAATGACATGTAATGTAATCGAAAAGGACATTAAAAAGTCTGCATGTATTTTCCTAGCATGTGTCTCATGCATCTTACACTACGATAGATGTTTGCAGCATCGTTTCATTTTTCATTCTCTGGGATTTACAATTCATCACTGGTGCTTTCAGATATTCCAGCAATGTGGGAAATGCTCTAGATTATAGACTATGTCAGTATTTTATTCAAGAAAAGGTCATAATGTTCCAGAATAGTTTAAACTTTAATTTAGGAGAAACACATAGGTGATCTCTGAGATGTCTTTTAAAAACATCAAATATCCCAGAAAGTTCAGGAACTTTTCTTTTCATACTTTTAGGGTTTCTTGTGGTTCATCTAATAAGTAATAATTTCCTAAATTAATTCGTACTGTGTACAAAGTAAGAAGACCATGGTAAAGAGTGTGGATTATAAGCTAACTGAAGACAGAGGGTTTTAAATGTTTTAAACAAATTTATCAGAAGAGCACATCACTTTAATTTTCAGATTAAAAATATATATATCTGTATGTATGTATGTATATATACATATAATCTGTTTATTAAAATATTTAAATTATCTGTATTATACATATATAAACAATTTTCTTTGTTCTGAAGGAATGTGAGTTCAAAAAACTAAATGTCATTCATTCTCTCCCAAACTTGGGCCAGAAGTCATCAAGATATAGAAAATACCTTCCAATTCTAACCATCTCAATTTGCACATGAACAAACAGAGGACCTGAGAAGTTAATTTACCTCTGTACATAAAGAGAAGTAAACTGCAGACTGAAGAATAAGAACAGAGACTTGAAATTGTTTATAACTGTTCCCATCTGGCTGAGAGAAGATCCATTGCAAAGTAATACTGTCAATTTTATCTGGAAAATAAACTCTAAGTCATAAAGATTTAAAAGGGTGACAGTCTCTAATGCCTAAATTATTTCATAAATGACTAATAAGTATCACATTGAGTACTTATTCTGAGTTCCATTAATCCATTTTTCTGTATTTCAAGCCAAATCCCCCATTACTGTAGTCTTATCACACAGTTAGGGAGTTCTCCAAGAGCACCCTCGGGTCTGTAAATCCACAGAAAAGCTCACAGAATGCATAAATAAGGGTTGTTGTCCTCATTGTTCCCATTCATTACAGTGAAAGGGTACAGGTTACATAAGCAACAGCGACAGGCATACCGGACAGGGTGCAGGAAGGAGGAGATGAAGGGCTTCCTGTTGCTTGTCCCAGAGTGGTGCCAATGGCCCACATTTGTCCCAGCGGTGATGTGTGGCCACCCTCATGGAGCGCTGCCAACCAGAGAAGCTCATGTGAACCCTGATGTTCACAGTTTTTACTGGGGGCTGACCATGGAGAAATGACTAATCACCCACATCGGTGACGCTGGTCTCCAACCTTCCCGGATGTTGATCTGACACTAAGTAGCCCAAGATCCACCATAAATCATGTCGTCAGTACAGAATAAGTGGCAGAGCCCCAGGCCTCCGGGTACACAGACATTTATTTGATCAGGCAGCTTAGAGTTACCCCCAAGGAATGGCACAAGGTTAATCCTTTAGTACACACATAGTATATCCTGAAATTTAATACACTATGTCCAACATGATTTTCCTTTCATTAAGATTGCATTTGATGTTGTTGGATCTTTGAATTTCCATATAAATTCTAGAGCCCATGAGGAAATTTTCATAACAGGTTTTCTTGGATTTTTGTAGCGAAGGAAGAAATTAAATAAGAGAGTTTTCATAAGGAGGGTACATGCTTTTCAAGATGCCCCTGATGCCTGTATATTTGACAGAGAGTTTAAAGGAGAAGAAAATTAGTATAGAGTTTGGAGAATACTTAATGAGATTTTGATATTTGAATCAAGCTTTAAGTAATGATAAGTTTAAAATTGTTGAGAAATAGAGGAAGCAGAGCTGTCAGGAGTATGACTTGAAATTACCTTGAGAAATTGTTGGCTATAATATTCATAAAAGTGCAACAACTTGCATTTATGATGCTCAAAGATTTAAGCAACTTGAATAATCATACAACATGGCAAAATTCTCCAAATACCACCCGACTGTTTAAAAACCCTGAATAATACATTTAGTGCATCAAGTGAATCACAGGGCTTAATCCTACCTAAGAGCTATAGTTATTTAGATAAAATAGAACAAAGGGAAAGTCATATTCAAAATACGAAATAAAAGTAGGCAGTACTATGTGAGGCACTGTAATAATTTTCAAAGTATTTACAAATTTCATGTATTAAATCTATCAAATTGTCAACAACTTTGTCACGCTGAGTGTCAGGCGCTATTCTAAGCACTTAATAAATTTTAACCTTTTTTGTGTTGATAACAACTTCATGAGGGTTGTTGAAATGCGATGTTCTCAATAACAGCACAGTTAGTGTAGGTATTTCCTCTGTGTATAAATTTGTACATTGTAAGCCAGTTTCTCTAGTTAATTGGATATATATGTGCAGTGATCAGTGGTACATTCATATTTTATCAGAAGGGCCTGGGCAGTTCATTTCCTTTCTCAGGAGATAGCATAGGGACTTTGAGATCTATTAAATCTTTACAATGTTAATTGGCCCTACATTCTAGACTTAGATACTATCAGAACACACATTTTCAACCTTCCTCAAAGAACACACATTTTACATAGTCTATTATGTAATCTGCAGGAATCACTGTTACAACAGCAAAAAGCACTTGAGAAATATCTGCAATGATTTTCCACTCCATGCTATATATTTCTCTACCTAACGATGACAGCGTGCTAGTCATAGAAACATATTTATGGCTGTCAGTTCGTATCAAGCCCATTGGTACAGTGAAAAATGTAATTGAGATGGAAGAGAATGTCACCTAATTCTCACGAGTCCATGTCCTGCTGGAATGTCTCAGAAATCACTCTCGGGAGTCGTAACCTGCACATCATCACGTGTCAGGAGACTGCTTCCTATAAATGTCTGAAGAGTACTTTATTCAAATATTGTCTTTAGAAAGCAACTCAGTACATGGGTGGTTACTGTGTGACTAGTTTAGTGCGTGCTAATTATTATTTCTGGAAATATAATGCTAGCACAAAAGCAGAGCTCTTAACACATGCTTACTTGTATGTCTGCTTAGGATGAATACTGACATGGATAGTCCAAAGAGAAACTAGCCATTTTTTAAACATAGTGTATTTTTGTGCTTATGGCCAATGTTTAGATTTTTTTCATGCCTACCTCACTGCATGACCTTAACTTCTTAAAAGAAAACATCTTCTTTATTTTGTAAAGTGATTTCCAGATGATGTTGAATGCATTACCATTTGTAATCTTCATGCCTTAGCATACATTACTATTCTGGACAGGTAGTGTAGAGTTTAATTAGGAAAAATCATTCAAAAACATCTTTTTTTTTCTCCTTAGTAAATACTATGTTTTGTTACCTAAACAAAGAATATTCTCACACTGTAGGTGCAATTTTTTGCTTTCTATGCATTACATATTATAGATTGTATAGATATTCTATAATTCTGAATACCTTAATTTACATTTGAAAATAAAACAAAGGCATTGCAAATTATAAAGTTATTCCTAATGCAACTGTTGTTCTTTACTTTATACAATTAGCATAAATTGCGCTGTTTTACTAAATAGCCCCAATAGGTTATGACATGTAACTTCAGAAATTATGCTTTTATTCTGCATCTATTTGTACAATACATGCTTTATACATAGTGAATTTTGGGGGGGGGCGGGGGCAGTGTCACTGGCCCTCATATGTGGGACGCGAACCGGGGCTACTGGCTTCCCAATCCAGTGCTTAACCAACACACCACTCGGCCGACCCCATAGTGTACTTTTATTTCATCCATTTAGATCATACATTTCTACAGGTTGATTCTACGTCTTCCTCTTCATTCTACTTTTCCTCAAATAGCTTTGGATACTATGGCTGGAAATCAATAAATTTCATCTCATAGCTTAATTCTCAGAACAAGATGGGGACATTTTCAGGTAGTCATATTTAAACATGAAGAAGAATAGCATGTGAAGATCAGATTCAGAAAGAATAAAGAATGAAGTCAGAAAGCAATAAAATATGGGACACCACAGTGGTAACTTTAAAATTGATTTGCAATAATATTCTTGCATGATTAACTTTGTATTTCTGAAGAAACATTTACTCCACTAATTTACCACATTCTCTTATTGCTTATCAGGTATTTGAGGGTGCTTTTTCTACCTCATCAACCTTTTGTGATCATTTTAAAAAGAATCATTGAGCTGTCACACTAAAGAGAAACTTAGAGAACATTCTAAAATGACTCTCTCACATTTTAGGTCAGCGTAACTGGTCTTTCACACAATTACAAGAAAGATTCTCTACTAGTCTGTGCACATATGCCTATTACATTTCTCTTAGTTTCTATTTTTACTTCTACTTCCATATGCTTTTTCCATTTCATTTTTTTTTTTTTTGAGGGCAGTGTCACTGGCCCTCATATGTGGGACCCGAACCGGGGCCACTGGCTTCCCAAGCCAGCGCTTAACCACCGCGCCACTCGGCCGGCCCTAAATGAAGTATATTTTGATGTAAAATGTGGCCACATTGGAGCTGGCTCAGGGGTGGAACCCTTGACCCAAACTCGGTCCCTCAGAGGCCCGGCACTGAAAATGTAGGATTGGGACCAAGGAGAGATGGAGAAGAAACAATCTGACTACCAACCTAGAATTGGTGGTTATGCTTTGGTATCATGAAATGAATAACAGACAACGCTGCTATGATAGAAAAGCTAAATGAAGCCAATTCAAAAGCATTATAAATTAAAAAAACAGAAAACAAAACAAAAAGGCAATATAAATTAGAAAAAAAAACCACCAAAAAAACAAACAAAACAAGAAAGAAAATAAAAAAACCAAACCAAAAAAACACATTCTGTGTTCCGACAGTTCTCTTTATTTTGTTTACAGTCCTTCCTAAGGCCCAGGTGCTTTCCTGTCTGATATGAAACATCCCTTTGTACTTTCTAAAAACGTCTTACTTTTCTTTAGCCAGTTCAAGTTGATTTCTGTTACTTGAAATATAAAGTACACTGGCTAGCAGCACTTAATTTTAAAACAGCGGATTAAAAAAGAGTAGACCGGGCTGGCCAAGTGGCACAATGGTTAAGCGCTGGCCTGGGAAGCCAGCGGCCCCGGTTCGGTCCCACATATGAGGGCCAGTGACACTGCCCTCAAAAACAAAACATAAAAAAGAGGAGTAGAGCCTAGAAGCAAACTACAAGAAACAAGAAACGGTTCAGGTCTGCATTTCACATCAAAATCTATAATAAAGAGAGGAAAAAAAAAAATAGGTTGTGGGCCAGCCAAGTGGCATGGTGGTTAAGTGCTGGCTTCGGAAGCCAGCGGCCCCGGTTCGGATCCCACATATGAAAGCCAGTGACACTGCCCTCAAAAAAAAAAAAAAATAGATTGAAATTAGTCATGCAAATCATATCAGAGGAAAATACCAGTAGAATCAAGTATTTTCTGAAGTACCCAGAGTCCTCTGCTCAGACATAAAGAGAAAACTCTCCGCTGTTTACTTATATCCAGCATATGCGATTTAAATAATATTGAGTCTGGGTTTGTTTATTTGGCAAGACTTTCAGATAATGAAATTTCAGTATTGTACATGCAGAGTAGGATGCTGTGAATGACAAGGCAAATGGACTACATTTTTATTTAATATGGTGTTTAGCTGGGGAATTCAGTTTACTGATTGGCATTTAAGTGACTAAAAGCTATTTTCTGGATTAACAATTTTAACAAATATTTATCTGATTTCAGAGTCATTTTATGTTTAGGCAAGCTGGCCTGTCTCACAGGAGAGCCATTAGGTTATGGTTTTAATCACAGGAGTTCACTGCGGAATATGAACTGAGAGATGTGTGACGAAAAAAAAAAATTAGGATTTAATAAGAACTGGCAGTGGCAAAATGACCTCAGTGATTAAATATGTGATTACCAGATGCCAAAGGAAATTGTAATAACCTGGCTACAGTACTTTCGAGAACATTAAAAAACAAATCAATAAGCAAGCCAACTAACAAAAATGTCTTTTTTAAGGTGAATAGTGAAATGCTAACAGCGAATATTACGAGCAGTAGAGTTATACGGCTTCCTCTTCATTTCCTATGTTTTCATCCAACAAATTATTACTCTTGCTCTGACACATAATGTATTTTGACTCAAGAATTATGGATTTCATTCCACAATTTAATGCAGTTATTTCCTTTCCACTTTGCAACTGTAAGGCATGTACTACATTGTTTGATATTATGACGTAAGAAAATTAAGTCAGCATTTTTTTCTGTTCTAATATTTATTGAATAGCTTCATGTAAATATTATCAGGCTAGGCATTTTTTCTTTTTTTCTCAACAAAAAGTAAAATATAGGGCTTTGACAACATTGTGGAATATGTTAACTTAATATTATGTTAAGAAATGAATTTATGTTTCTCAATTTAAAACATTTTAGTCCTATAATATGATGGTCTTTATGTTAGGATTATATTTTATCATTCATTAGTAGGCTCGGCATGCCCTGTATGTGACAATGTTGGGGTTGATTGTCATTATATTTAAACAACTTTTATAAAATGGATCCTGGTGCTCTTTATATTAAAAATATTCATATTCTGAATTACTCAGTGCTGAGTTAATTAAGACCTCAAAGTGTTCTTGAGGTTGTAATTAAATAAACTTTAAATTCTATATGGTGGCTACAAGGTACCTAGCACTTCATGTGCTGCTTGCTGTGCTGTCACTTGTCTGCAAAACCAAATACCAAACCTGGGGGAATGCAGAAAGGCCCATATTCAGCGGCACGAAACACTAAGTCATCCTACAAAATATGGAATACAGGATTTCAAACTGATCTCACTCTCCTTCGAGGACAGGAATCACTCAGAACGTGCAAATTACATTTCCGGTGTGGCCATCTAGGTTTTGCTGTCAACGTGGCATTTTTTTCTTTTCAAAAGAACTTAGCCTAACTTACGCCTGAATTGCTGATTTCTATTAAGTTATTCAAATTCCCGAAGTCCCTTGTTTAACTATACATGGGAGCTAAACAAACTAGGATAAGGGATGTCTCCTACCTCAGCCTTCAGTACACTTATCTCTGTAGTTAATATGTAAGCTGCTTATCAGTCCGGGATAGAATACTGGGGGCCTGGGGCCCAGGCAAGGTGAGGTCTGATGAGAAGTAGAAACATGAGCATGTGGTCAGGGACTGTGAGGTGAGGTCTGGAGGCCAGTGGGCACCGCACACCTAGAGTATGTCATTTCTGCAAGGCTGTGGCCTGGCAGTAAGATTCCTTTATCGCCGTGACAACTTACCCGGGGATGCCTTCTCACATTGTGTCTTATTCTTTGCTATCAGGTCTTATTAAGATACATTTGAAAACAAGGATGATAGGCACTGTTGGTCACAGCATCATGAACAGAGGTGGGAATAAGATAACCAATATTTTTATTATCTAATTCAACTGACACATAATCAAGTTTTTCCAAGTTAATACTTATACGGAAGAAAGTGTGTGTATACACACACACACACACACACACACACACACACACACACATTTTTCTTCTTCTTCTGCTTATAATATTTTCAAAACAAACTAACGCATTAGCTTTACCAAATTACTTTCAGGGCAGTGGTTCTAAATTCTTAGTACCATTAAGTATATTTAAATACTTCTTTGTTTCCTGCTTTCTTTCTTTGTACTTTCCTTTTTAAATTCATGACTTAGGCTTAATAAGACCTCCTAAATCAAAATCTCTGGGGAGGAGACTGAGTCATGAATCCTAAAAAAATATGTATGCTGCACATCATGAATACAGCCATGGGATGTCACGTAACAATGCTGGAGACAGACAAGCAAACATGCAAGTACTGTATAGAAATTGTACTTGTGACAAAAGCCAAGCTAAGATTCTATACGTGATACTAGGAGAACTTAATTATTTCTCCCAGCCTGGAAATGGCAGATTGCTAATCTTGTAGAAAATAAAATATCAGCTGAAATTAAAAATACAGGGGATTGGAGACAGGTTAATAACATGGGGAATAAGCTTTGCACACCTTGGGAGTGGCACATGCAAAAGGTGAAAAACTGACATAGGTGCCATTGAAGAAGTGCAGAATGACTGGAAAGAGGGGTTTCTCTGACATGGAAAAAAAAGGCAGGTGGCAAGACGGGTACACAGGTGTCACCCTGACAGGCACTGAAGGAAAGACATATTGATACTTTTTCCCCCTGAGATTTGGGGAAGCCAGAGATCTATTTTAAATAAAACTGTACAATGATCAAATCTGCATGTTACATCAGTCTACTAGACATATAGACTTCAGATTAGAGTGGTAAATTTCCCAAGGCAAGGAGATAGATTGCCAGTGAAATTATGTGCCGAGTGATGCAAAGCAGTATAATTTTTGCTTAAAATTACGTACAGAAAGCACTCTTAAAGCAAGAATACATTTACACTATGTTAATATAAAAACCATTTACTAAAATTCCTATCAAAAATAACAGCACCCATCTTTCTGCTTGTATGTATGCAAATGCAGCCTAAATGCTACTAATTGCTAACTTCTACTAATAATTTCCTTTACTAAAAATGTTCACACATGCTCCAATATGATATATCTTCATTATCTGGCTGCTAAGAGGAAACTGCATAGCAGTGTTCCTGTGCCCAAAACAGGCCTTTTTTTTTTTCAATATTGGTAATACCATTTGAGATTTAATATAAATGTATAGTAGTTATAAAACTACTTCTACAAAGAACACGTTTCCCCTTTTTATTCTCAGGGGAGTCTTCTGCACCCTGAATCCTCCTCCTTTGCTCTAGATGTGGCATCATCACGTTAGCTTAGATGGTTTCTGTGTTTTTACTACCCTCGAAACTTAAAGCCAGCTTCTCCAAACTGATGCTGAATTAAGAGAAGTCAGGTAACGCAAATAAAAACCATCGAACAGAGACTTTGATGACATTGGGTGATCAATATTTAGTGAAATTCAAATAAACTGTCTTGATTCCATGGTGAAGAATGAGTTGAGGGCTTCTCATGGCAGTAAAGCCCATTTTAGGGCTCTCAGCCTGCACAAAGGACTACCCGCCCCCTCCGCATGGATGAAAGGATGAATTACAGAGGGGGGCATATTAACTACGGTTTTGAAGCCAAAGTCAGTGTTTCATCTCACATTAATGATGCTTGGGGACCAGCATCCAAGGGGAAAGAGCAGGCTATTTAAAGGCTGGAGGAGGAGAGAGAGAGGGTTTTGAGGTGCTCAGGACACCTGGAGCAAGCATCACATACCAGGTCTTTAGGGAGGAGGCTGCCTCTAAAAAAGTGAGTGCGGAATCATTTCTTAACCTTTACTCTCTACTTTCTGTCCTACCATTTCATATCTCAGTCTCCCCTTTCATTATTTCTCTGCGTTTCTATAGGTGAAGAGATGTGGATGTAGCGCGTCCACACGCTGACTCTATTCATGATGTCCATACGATTCATACTAGGTTTCTATATATTAGTATATTATAAGTAGATGGCATATTTATTATCTTTCTTTCCCCAGCAGAATGTAAGCTTCATGAGGGCAGGGACATTTTTCACTTTGTTTGTTTTACCACTCTGTACCCATGAAATAGAAGAATTGCTGGTGTAGAAAGGATGCTCAATGTGTTTCTGGTGAATAAATGGATGAACGAGTGAAGGCATAAATGAAGGAATACAATCGGATGGAATTTTTGCTTTACCTTCAGACAACAGAGAGCCAAATATGTATTATCTCCTCCTTCATCTCTGAGCCAGCTCCTAATTACCCCCTTCATCATTTGTACCCAAATTAACACGCCCTCTGAACCATCACCCCGAAATCCAGATTCCATTGTTTGAACCTGGTGTGTGCCCTTCCTGCACTGATGTCTAATCTTAGCTTTTGAGCATCTCATTATTGGCCTTTTTCTGGCTAATTTATTTAATATACTCAGTTATAAATGTATTATTGGATGTCAAAATGGTGTAATTTTTAAAGAATTACATTAAGTTTTGCATGGAAGCATCAATTCATTTTTAAATTTTCATTTTTATAGTGTGGGGTGTTTTTTTTTTGTATTTTTTTTTTTTAGCTGAGCCATCCTGCCACCTGTTGGCAGCTCAGCGGCGGCTCAGCTCGGGCTGGGCATCGAACTGCTGTTGCTCAGAGCTCAGCTCACACTCTTGCTCTTTACCAACTGAGCCATGCAGCCGGCTCTATATAATGTGTTTTTATAAATATTAAGTAACCAGACATATAAGGTGACTGACCCCTATTTTACAAGGTGATTTCTAAAGGGTCTGTGTTGGCAAAAATAGATAAGGCTTTAGAAGGAAATAAATATTTTATTTAGACCCCTCACAACATAGCTTTACATTTTTAATACTAGAGCTACTTTTTATAGTTTCTAGCCATTTATAGAGCGTTTCCTTTAGCAAATCGTTAGCTACTTTTGAGTTATTTAGCAGTTTAGACTTGGACTTTTTTTGAAAATGCGAGACACAGCCCTTTAAAAATAATGTTGCTGCAATTAAGCATTTTATCTCAAGCCACCAAGACCTATTCACAGAACATTGAGGCTAATTGCTATTTCTGAAGACATGCATTCCAAGTCACCACTAACATTTTCTCTATTACTTTTTACAATAGTCATTTAAAACAGCAACCAAAACCCTCAATCATGATGCCACAGCTCAGGAAGACACACAAAATCTGGAAAAAATAACTTTGCCTCCCTATTTCCATAAGGTCACCTTTCTACGTATCTGAAATTTGATTTGGAGTGATATCATTTCTGGTTAATGTACCTTCTCTCCCCAAAGGGCTTTAGATTTCAAAATAAATTATGTGTGAGAATGTACTATGACTTGCTGTGTTGGTACTCAAATGTAAGCTGACTTCTTGCTTTCTGAACGAAAATTTGGGGGGACAAAACACCCCAGTCTTCCCATCTGGCCACATGTATTGTCTTGCATTCCTCATCACAGGCCACCACCACCATGCCTGATCCTAGGAAGTGCCCAGTAACGTTTACTCTGCTCCGTAACCATTTCAAGGATACGTGTAGGTCCCAGATGTGTATGTGTTCCGTTTGTAGCGATATGAATATTTAAAATGTCATACTGAAAAATCAGCTTGGAAGTAGGTCCTGCATACATCATCTCCGTTTTCAAATTTCTATAATTATTTGAAGGCATAAAATGTATCTGGTCATGACCTGATGGCAGCTCAGACAGTGCTTGGCCTCTCACAGTGAGACATCTTTCCCCTGGATGACAGGCGGATCTGTCACGGGCGAGATGATTTATCTCCTCTGATTCCATCGCTTTAAGACGCCCTATACAAGGTGAAGTGATAATTTTCCTCAGACTTAACATGTCCAATGTCTCATTTTTCACTCCAGTCCTTGTGAAATGACATCAAACACTAAATTGGGAACTAATTTGGGCTGTGAGGTTTGGCTGCCTGCCTGTTTCCCTGGGAAAACAAGCAAATTATCTGTATTTTTTTAGTCATAGAAGTTATATGATACCTGGAGCTGGCAACTTAGTATAAAGATTTTTTTTTCTCTTTTCTTTTTAACCCACACTAGGGAAGCAAAAGAGAAAACACATGACAGGCAATTTTGCAAAATAATATATTTTTTTGCCAGAAAATTAACCTAAAAGAAATATGCAAAAACGTTGTATTTGTGAGAAAAAAATAACTAATGGACAATTTAGACAAAGCTGTAAGCCTGGCAGTATAATAAACTATATCACTAAAATATGCAATTAATTCAGTATGATTTTAGGAAATAATTTCATTTCCACAATTATTTGAGTGTAAAACTTCAGCTAGTCAGCATAGGATTTTTATCCAACAAGAAGAATTATTTGTAAATATTTGTCTTAAGACAGAACACAATTTTATAGTTCATTTTCCGAATGCATTCCTTTGAGCACATAAATAAGGTAGTCAGTTGTGATGCACTTGGGTCGACAAAAAATCTGTGTTAAATGAAATTTTAACCTACATGGTTATGTGTTTTTCCTTGATGCAAAAAATTGATCCTGGGTTATAATTTACTGGGTAAGTATATTTAGCAATGAGGCACTTAGAAGTAGGCAAGTTACATGACTTTAAGAAATCACATAATGGTAAACTACAACTAGATGAAGTGTCTGTTCTCTTAGAGGATCATGACTATTTTGTAAGATGGACCCACTAAAGGAACACAGCTCTTAGTTGAATTGAATACAAGTTCATTAAGTAATTGGTGCCTGAGAATTTTGCAAGTCATTCCTATGGACCCTGACATCACACAGCCCATAATCTAAATGATAAAAGTAGACAGAGAAAGTAGTAGTTGCAATAACTAACATTATTGCAAGCTTGTTATTTTCAGGTCCTGGGTGCAATGCTCTGTGTGGACTATTTTTTATTTTTTTTTATTTTTTACAACATCTCTATGGAGAAGGGACCACTAAGTGCATCACAGTATCGTTGGGAAACGTTAAGACAGAACAAGGACAAATAATTTTCTCAAGATGTCACACTTAGTAAGCGGTGGAGTCAGGATACACACCTGTCTAGAGTATGCATTTTCTAACCTCTGACTAATAAAAAGCGAAGATAACAGGTGTCCACCAGCATCAGGCAGCCCACGAGAGAATGGCAGTATGTTGAAATGGATCAGAGAAAGAGATGGCGTCTCAGCAGCCATTCAAAGTGGGGGTAGAATTCCTTCAAGTTGGAGTAGGGAGAGGAAACGTACTTCAGCAGATATAACTTTAAGAGCAAAGCCAAGTGAAGATGGAAGTTCCTCTTCTGTGGAAGAACCAGTTTCCTAGGCTGTTGGGAGTGAAAGCTTCAGAGAGAAGCTTGGGAGGAGATGAATGAAGCCTGGTAAAAGCATTTGGATTCAGGTGCTGGACCTCAAATCCCATGCCAGAGGAAGCTACAAAAACAGAAAGGCTGCTGCACAAGTGCATCTGTGCGTGTTGGTGATGGAATTTCAAATTGGAGGGCAGGTGAGAAATTATTTGTTACAGATTGACTGTATGCATCCCTGACATAACGTGCTCAGTGAAGTTAAATTTGAATTAAAGAGTGAGACGTGATGGGCAGAGAGTTTGTCCACTCTAGCTGAAGTATTTTCCAGTGCACCTTATTCTTCTATCACTTTGTTTCTATGACCCTTCAGTAATGCCACAGTACAATTAAACTGGAAAATAAAGTATTTTATTTGCCTGTCTTTCATAATAATTACATTATTTACCATTTTTGTTTTGCTTTGTGTTTTTCACAAGCTAAACATTTCTAATAACTGATTCTATTGTGCAATATTTGCATCATTTCTCAGATACAGCCCAAGACTAGAATTAATTTCCCACAGCTTTACTTGTATATATAACATATTCAAACTTATGTTCAGTGTTTATATCTTCAATTTATTAATTCATCTATGTCAATGAAGTGTGATATGTTTGTGAGACTGTAAAAAAAAAAAGTAAAAACAGAATAGTGGTATCACTCCCTCTGTATTTTAAGAAAATTTCTGATGAAAATAAATGTACCACTCTACTGATTTTTATTCTGATTTGATATTTGTTTGGAACCCGCTATGTATGCATGGTTTTCAAGTCACTATGATACACTTTCATTTGTAGGAGTGTGTGGGTGTAATATTAACACAAGTTACATGGAATTCTGAGCAGACAACATTTTAGGAAACCTCTGTCAACCAAATTAATACAAATGCTTTGGAAAAAATATAAAGAAAAAAAATATTCTGAAAAGGCATGCAATAAAAATGTTTATGCTAAAGCCAATTGTATTTGACACTCGCTTCAGAAAGAGGAGACTAGAAGATTTAGAAACCAGCATGCCCAAACCAGTTTTTGCTACAATATCTTTCGCCATATTTGCATCTGGTTCATCTCATTAGGTTTGCAACTGTTTCATTCCGATCACTCACTTGTTAGAAGAGTACACCCGTCAACACAGAATTGCATTTATTCTTTTCTTTTAAAGAATTATATGTAACCCTAAGGATTTGTTTTTCTGTCTCCTTAACTGTATGTCTTAAGTTCCTCTAAATGCTAGGACTTGGCTTTTCTAGTTTTTGGAGCTACAATGTCTAGCTCGCATTACATTGTTTCCTGTCTCTGGTTTATAATTCCATTTCCAGTGTTCAGATGCTTTGCAAGTGTGATCTGTCACAGCATGGAGCATCATGCTTATTTCAAAGCAGGCTACCTTCATTTGTCTTTGAAGACTTCCAGTGTTTCTAAGAATCTGCTCAGCAGGGATGGGCCCTTTATGGCAGATCTGTGTTTTACTGCTTCATCTGAAAATTTCTGTATTTACACAAGGAGTGACATTCAGATGGAAATACTCTGTTAATTTGGGTTGTTTTCCCATCTTTCCTTCTTTCAGAGTATAAATGAAAATTTAAATGAGGTTTCAGACACCTCTGAAATCTTAAGTTAACAAAGATATGCTAGGATACCAGTTGATGCAGAAGTAAATTTGTTTAAACATAAAACAACTGTGAGAACCACAGAAAAACTATATATATAATAGAAAATATAATTACTGGTTCTAATTGCATTGATAGTATTTTGTAGGGCCAGCCGAGTGGCTCAGTTGGTTAAGAGCTCGCTCAAGAGTGCAAGCTGAGCTCTGAGCAACAGCAGTTCGATGCCAGCTCAAGCTGAGTTGCCGCTGAGCTGTCAACAGGTAGTAGGATCGCTCAGTTAAAAAAAAAAAAAGTATTTTGTAGTATACACTAAATTAAGTCTTTAAAATAAAAGATACTAAGGTATAAAAGCATCAATGACAGTGCCAAAAGAAATGATGGACAGAGTGATAAACCCACGACATTTTGTAAAGGAAGATAAGTTGGTGAATTTTTAAATGACAGAGATGGTTGGTGACAGAACCCAGGCCACTAGAACCCTAATATGGTGTAGTTGCAATATCTCAGGGCTAATAGGACTAAGGTTATTGAAACATTTAGTTTTACCTATGCCTCATTCTAAAGAGGTTATTTGGAGAAATATATGTGAATCGCAATAAGTCTGAATCGCATACTGTGGTCACATTAGAGATCCCACCAATATTGATATGCATTTTCTCAGGAAAATATTAATTTCAGTTTCCAATCAAAAAGTGTCCCAGGTTTTAATACATTTGATTGACCCACCAGTAGGGCCCGTTGTCCTATATGCCAGCTTGGGGACCCCGCTGTGGCACTCGATAGCATGAAGGTACGGGAGTGTACAATCGAGAATACCAAGCTCTATCATGCCTGGGAAAGGCATCCTCTACTGGAATTTGCCAGGAGACATCCCCCTGAACTAAGTGAGTTGCTTCTATCCCATGGGGAGGGGAAACCACTCAGTCTCCAGTGGCACCCCATTGTCCTACCACAAGCCGGACCTGTTAACAAGCCCTACACCAGGAATGGAACATACCACTGAGAGAGTGGAGGAGCCAAAGGTCCTGATCTGGCACCTGCCACCTCAGACCCATCTCCTTATGCCTGTCAGGACTGCGTCCCTGGGGCAAGGTGCATGGTATGCACACTGTGCTCAGCTTCCTAAAGCTGCAGCCACTGTAATATCTAAGGATCAAATGATAAGCCTAAGTCTGACAAGAAGACCTCCCCAAACAAGCTCTGCTAAATGCCTATCTTTCCAGCCTTTGATTTCTGCTGCTCCTGTGGGGTCTAGTCACCTAATGGACGCCTAAAGGAAACACCTTTCTACAGTGAGGCCGTCATCTGCCCAACAAAGAAGTCAACCCAACTGTTGCTATGTGGGTGGCTGCCCTTCTTTAGCTTGTCAGGGTCGCCATGGTGGGTATTAGAAGACCCTAAAGCAGTACATTGAGGGACAAGCTAGGACAAGGACTGTGAACTCATCTGATATGCCCAATATTGATTCCTGACCTGTGGCACACACTATCAATAACACTTTTTCTGTCAATCAAACTACATGTGTAGCCTGTCAAACTGCTCATTGGAGGGACCCTAAAAATATCACTATTGGAGCCATCGTGAGGTATGTTCAGATTTGGGATGGGTTTATGTGGCTTATCCTGAGAGTGGACATTTCAGCACATGGGCATCCCGATATTGAGGATGGAAAAATCATTCTAAACAGTATATGGGATGGTGGATATCACTGGAACTCTATATTCATTCTGTAAAATTAAAAGAGAGTGGCTTGTTTGGCACTGACTCATTGTGCCAGCCAGGTAGTTATTGGGTGGCATATATCTTTGGCCATGTCTTCCACTTGGGTGGTTGGGTTGCTGAACCCTGAGTCTTCTCTGAGCACAAAGCAGAATCCACTCCATGGTAACAACCTCCCTCTCCTCAAGGACAGGTGGGCAAGGTCTATTTTCCATTGGTTTGATCACTTGGCCTCCCTCTTTGTTCCCTCCATTGGCCTGGAGGATGTTACAGCACACCTAGAAGCCCTTATTAAGTTCACCCAACAAGCTTTATATGACAGCCAGCAAAGCCTGACCTTCCTAAACACTAACATGTCTCTAACGAGAAAATCCGTCCTCCAACCTAGAATGGCCTTGGGTACTTTTACTGACTTACAAGGAGGTACTTGTACCATTATCAAAAGAGAATGTCATATTGATACCTGATGAGTCTGCTAATGTGACATCTTTAGTAAATCACATGAGAACACAAGTGAATACCCTGAGCGATCCAACCCCCAGCCTAGGGGATTTAATAAATCAATGGTTTGCATCACGGGTTTCTTGGTAAAAAAAAAGCAGTCACAGATTTTGAGAATGACCGTCTTAACCTGGTTTTCTCTGGCATCTGCCAATGCAGCTAGATGTTTGCCCATACAGCCACTTCCATGTTATCGAGACCCCTCACTGATCTCTCAGGGCACCCTGTGGATGAGGGGACATGAGGTTGTCAGTCATGAGGCATGGGATGCTGAGGACACCATCAAAAAGAAACGATCGGCAACTGGCCCACAAGCTGGATCCGGGTAATTGGAAGCTTCTCACCCTGTCCCCTGGCCTTGGAATGTAATTACATTTGCCTCCCCTGCTCCCAGACGCTTCTCCAAGGATACAGCTTTGAGACAGAAATGTGGTGTTGAGACTCTCTGAACTGGGTACGTGACTGAGTGCAGGGAAGGCCTCCACATGAGCGTCTCAAGGTTCTAGTGGGCGGGCCCAGAAATCTACTCATTTGTGACCTTACTGTCGGGGATCGACAGCATCCCAGTGTCTGACAAGGCCACATTGAAATAAAGATCCATGCTCAGCACTGGATGTCTGGGATGCTGCCTTATGGTTGGTTATGTAATATCTCCTGCCTCTGTGAACCCATGTGCCTTTCCTCCACATGAGATCCTATAGGAGACAGTACTTTCACTGCATTTATGGCAAGTTCCTGGGGTACCCTGATGATAGTTGGCTGTGGAAGTCAATGACGGGGCAAGATTTCCTGAAGAGAAGGAAACTCCTTAAAATAGGCTACAGTCCCAGGGGACCCCAGGACTGAGAAATAGGGGACTCAAGCCCATTGGAAACTGAGGCTCAGGCCTCTGCTCACATGGACAAATCCTGTCTGTGAGAAACAGACAGTGTCTGTGAGAAACTGGTGATATCATCCAACCTTGAGCTCACTTGCCTATGCAGCTGTGAAAGGTTTCCTTGGAGATCAGGAGACCAAGGTCTCTCTGCCATGAGAGTTCTGGTAAGAGACAGCTTACTGACCATGAGGTATTTTAATTAACAGCCTTGTTTTAACTCTTTGCTTTGTATATCGCTGTAGCAACAGATACTGAAGCTTTGACTGAGAAACAGATGTTACCGTCTATTGCAATAACATGCAGCTCTTTGTAGGATAGGAAAAGTTTGAGACTCCTTTTGCTACTAAGTATTATAATCACATAGAAATAATTTTTTTGCCCTAAACTCAGCCACTGCTAAACTCTTGGCAATAGTTCAAGTATACACCCTGTAAGGTAGTCATGGTGACCAGTCTTTAGATGATAAGTAAAATCCTTGAACAGGCCACAGTGTACCCTGGAAAGATACAATTACAAAAAAGTAAAAGTTCTGAGAAAGAAAAAACATCATGATCATGTGAAAGATAACTTGTAATTGAGATAATGATCAGAAGCCCCTATCAAAGGGGCCAGGCTTTAAAAATAAACTGTGTGCGTGTGTGTGTGTGTGTGACACTCTTTCCGGTGTCTCCATCTTTCTTTCTCCTCCCCGACACTGTCCCACCCAAGGGAATCCCTGGTCCTCGCGGGGGCCGGCCCCCCGCACCTCACAAGACCAGCCTTTAAGGAGATGCCATGTTTATGGAACCTGCCACGTGACAATCCGCAGTGGCCTGTGTCATTGGTCTCTCTCTGCCCCCCTGCAAAGAGGGGTAGGGGGACAGTTTCAGAACACCTGGGACACCCCCAAGGCGGTTGAGAACAAAAACACTGGCGTGCTCCATTGGTATAAATTCAATTCTAAAATAAAAATCAATAAATACAGAGCAACCTAGTAGTACTTTAACATTTTTGAGAGTATAGTATATTTGATGACTTGACTGCTGATAGATGCTTGTGAAAAAATCACAACTCAACATAAACAAGTGATTTTGTTTAAAAATAATTTAAAAGATCATTTTAAAGGAAATCTTAAATAGAATGATGGTTCTTTGATTTTCAAACCAGTCATTTATACTAAATATGCTTCTTACATCATTTAGGGGTACAAGGGTCCTTCTACATTGATTACAATAGTCATCTTATTTATCACTTCACTGAAGTTTTATCAAAAGATTCAGTTGGATGTATTTTAATTCTTTATACTCACATAAAAAGGCTTCAGAAGTTCAAAATAATTTAGCACTGGGAAAATGATTATGGTAAATTGTGCTGGATTTGGAGGTCTTTCTAACAATAAAAATAAATGACTAATGGGCTAGCCAAGTGGCTCAGTTGGTTAAGAGTGCAAGCTCTGAGGAACATGGTCGCCGGTTCGATTCCTACCTGGGCCAGAGAACTGCGCTTGAGCTAAGTTGCTGCTGAGCTGCCAACAGGCAGCAGGATGGCTCAGCTGGTGACAGCAACTGCTCTTAACAAGGTTGCCAGTTCAACTCCCAGATGTGATGGCAGGCTGCACTGCCCTCATCCCCCTACACCCCCACTTCCTGTCCCCCCGCACTAGCACCTTGAGTTGCAAACGGGCGACAGGTGACCGGATGGCAACTAGACTTGGAGCTGAGCTTGCTGGACCCTCCACAACTAAGATTGAAGGACAATAACTTGGCTGTTCCCTTTTCCCAATTCCCCAACACTGTTCTCCTCCTGCAATTCCCCAATAAAATCTTAAAAATGAATAAATAAATAAATAAAAAATATCCAGTTAGTAAATGTCAACTGAAAGGAAAATACAAATGTGTAAGTTAACTAACAAATGTTTATGCTGGTGTTTTGACAAGTGGGCAAAACTGACAAGACATGGAATCTAATAACATTAAAAATTATTTTGCACATTTTTTATACATATGTGTGTATCCATACTTAAAATACGGAAAGGAAACCTAATATCTTTCTGAATCTATACATTTTAGTGTACTCACACCTGCCAATTCTTGAGGATTTTCAGGCTATATTAGTGACAAAACTTATCAATTTAAAAGATAATCTATGAGAGATTTAGACTATGTCAATACGTTTTGTTGTTGTAATGGAATTGAGATACCTCATTATTATTTTCCCCTCCTATGGCCAGGTGTGGCTATTTATTTCTGGGGATAACAAAGAAAAAGAAAAAGAAATAAAGATTATGGTTCCTGTCTTTCATGAGATAATAGTTGACTGAAGGAAATAAAGCAATGATTTATGATTCTTTTTCATGCAAAGAGTTTATGCAGGCAATGACTACTAGGGGGCATCACCCCGCCGGGAGCACTCCTTCTCTGTGGGGAGGGGTGATAGAGAGGAGGTGTTCAGAGAAATGTCTCTCATTTTATTTTCTGATTATGGATTTGATATAAAATCCTTGTGAAAAAAAATTTTGTGACGATTCCACGGTATATAGAGAAAAATTCTTAAAGCCCATGAACCAGAGACACACCAATATATTTGTAATGGCTACATCATCTAGCTTTATCTTTTTACCTATTTATCCATCCATATATCATTATGTATTAATACCTTTGAGAACATGATTTTAATGTCTGCATAATATCCAATCTCATAAATATATGTAATTCATATAATTATTTTCCTACTAATAAATGTTAGTTTACATTTTTATTACTTATGATTACTTTCTAATATGTTTGTTGTTTGTATCTCTAATTACCAAGAATGAATATTAGAAATAGAATGGTTTTGATATGGCCTGCCCACTTGCACTAATGAAACATTAGATGACTTTAGTCTCCTATCTACAATGTACGTGTATGCTGAAGGATAGTTTCATTTTTAAATACGCAATGTGAAGCATCTTATTAATCGTAGCCTTTGCACATTTATATCTCTGCCGTTCAGCACAGTGCCTTGAACATAGCAAATATTTAACAAATCTTTAGTTTCTTTAGCATAAGCCTCCACATGGGAGATGATACATCTAAGTGGTATTTATTTGGATGATTTTTAACTAGAACACTTCCATTTGACAATACTGATATAAACTGATTATAAAATCTGAATCTTTAAAATTAAAGTCCCTCTGCCTTATTTCTTGAAAAATGAAAAATTAAATATTATGTTAATTTTCAAATTTAAATTGAGCTGATATTAACAGGTGTCTAAAAAGTTACAATAATTATACCCTTCAATTTTACATACATTATATATTACATATCTAGAGAGATCTATCTGTACGTGTCTACATTTATTATAAAAATGAAAATATATAATGTTAATGTCAAAATATATTTTATATACACCATGGGTACCAAAAAAGTGTCTACAAGTGAACACTTCGGTCAACGTTGCTCAAGCAGTATTTGCTGTAATCAGAAGTGTCTGGAGGCCAATGGCAACCACTCTAAGCACCTCTTATAATTGCAGAAGTCAAACGTGACTTGTATTCATCTTTTGTTATTGGTATATATTGAGTATTACAATTGTAATACAGTTTTCCTTTCTTAAAATGTGTATACATTTTTTGGGCACCCTCTCTATATACATACATAAATACACACACATACATATATATATATATATATATATATATATATATATATACACACACACACACACACACACACACACACACACACACACACATATACTCCTCTACTTACAATGGGGTTGTGGCCCAATAAATCCATTGTAAGTTGAAACTATCTAAGTTGAAATGCATTTAACAAACCTTACCTACTGAACTTCATAGCTTAGCCTTCCCCACCTTAAACGTGCTCAGAACACTATATCAGCCAACAGTTTAGGCAATTATCTTGAGTTTCATCTCAAGAGTAATTGCCTTCCTCTTCTTCTCACCAGGAAGCATGCTTTGGATATACTGCTGAGTGTAAACATAAAAGCTAGTTTCAGAACAAGATGTATTGAAGATAACTAGATACGTGTACAGAAAAATGCATACATGCATGTAAAATCATAGCAACATTTCTGAAGGGATATACCAGTTACCTGAGGGAAAGTGAGTAAGATGCTGAAATTGGGTGGGATGGGACCGGAAAAAACAGAGGAAATGAAACCAAGATATCTTGGCAAGTTTTTTTTGTTTTGTTTTGTTTTTTGAGGGCAGTGTCATTGGCCCTCATATGTGGGACCGAACTGAGGCCGCTGGCTTCCAGGGCCAGCGCTTAACCACCGTGCCACTCAGCCGGCCCGAAACTGAGATACCTTAATATGCTTTTTCTGCCTTTCCAAAAAAGAAACACATTTTCCTGTTTAATTGTGTAATAAAAATATAAGAGAAGCTTTATTAGTTGACATTGTTCCTTGTTAATAGAAAAATACTTTTTGTTTTTAAAGTACAACATAATTATACTTCAAGGTATTTACCTGTGAGGAAGTGGGCATGTTTATGAAATCATAACTCACACAATGTTGTTCTCTGGGGAAGCTAGTGGAAATCAATGTTAGTCCTGTAATAGTTTTCCTATAAACTCCCCTTTCAAGGGTGTCAACATTTATATCAACCCCATTCATTGCTTCCCCAAGTTTTAGTAAATATGCTGATGTTATCATTGTGTAATTTTAAGTATAAATGATATACCTATGCCCAAGGAGAAATTTGTCCACACATTTATAAATAGTAAATTTGGAACTAGATTGTATGAAAGAACTTTTAATGGTCAGAAGGTGTCAGAGGATAAAGAAATCTGGATGAGAAAGACAAACACAATTATACATACGTTTTTATAAACTTGTTTTATAAAATGTATTAAGATGTGCATGATGACTTTTCAGATAATAAACTGGTGCAATTTTGAATTTCATATGATTAGATTCCACAGAACTATATGCAATCCCTGTTGCTGACTTATCTGAGAATATAGTTTGATCAACTGTTAAAAAAAGTGGGGGGGAATCTTACAACAATGAAAATGGGGTTTTGCTGAGGGTGTGTAAGAGTGATGACATTGCCACATTATATTTTGGAGGGATGAAAATTTAGCCATTATGGAGGCTTAATAGAAAAACACTGCTAGTCTCATGGAAATTGGATATAATAAAATTCTATATCTAACAGTCTTTCTAAATACTTGTGTGTAGAACAAGAGAGAAAATGTCTGTGAGCAAAAAAATAAATAAAAAAGACAGCATTATTTTAAAAACTAACGGCTAGTGCTTTTTAAAAATAGGACGGTAATATTTAGAAGCATTTAATAATTTGGAAAGACCTAAAAAGGGCCTGAACATTTCATTAAGCAGAAACAGACTGGAAATTAGAAAGGCTGAAACTGATTGCTAGCCTTCATATCTATACATATCTAAGTGTGAAAGTCTATAAAGAAATTGAAAGTTTCTAATGAAAATAGAGAAGAGATAGGGAACACTGAGAAAGTCTCTGGTTTTTATTACACTCTGGCTATATGCATTTTTTGAAGTCCAACATCAGAGTAAAGTGTTAAACTTGCAAAAAATGACTTATGTTCACCAATTACACCCCCTACCATCAAAATCTCCTTTGTTTATGCTAAATTATCTAACTAAAGTGCAAAGTGGAAGTGTAATGCGAGTTTGATGGAGGTCTGGATGACCTCTAGAGCGGTTACTTTTTTCCCTTATTAAATTTGAAACGTAAGTGTTTTGAAAGCTTAAAACCCTACAATTTAATAAACAAAATTTTTATTTTTCATGATATCTTTATTTGAATCAAAATCTACAAAATCTAAAAAGTCATATTTACCCTGGGAAGTTTACCTGTTGTCCTAGGTACTTTACATCCTTCACTAACTTTAAAGTACTGAAGAGCACACCTCATAGATTTATATGCATACAGTAAAATTTCAATAACTATTTCATAAATTTTGCGTTACGATAAGACTAGAGTGATTACTAAGTGAGCCTACTATTTTATTCATGAGAAAATTGAGAATGGGAAAATTTAAATGATTTGCTCAAAGGTTACTGGTGTTAGATCCTATATTTTCTACTTTCTATCCTACTACTGCACAGCTACTTTTCAGACTGAGATCTGTGGACTCATATGGCTGTAGACACACACTCAAGAAATTCACCTCGAGTGAATATCCTAATGATTGCTTTGCCTTCTTCATCCCTAATTTGTTCCACCCCAAGTGATCTCTATTTTAATAAATGGCAATTCCACTTGCCACTGGCCTACATTAAAAATGGCGGAATCATTGTGCATTCCCATCATTATTTAATATGACACAAGTCGCCCATTAGAGAATCCTATGATTGATACCAGGAACCAGCAAACTTTCTCTGTACAGGGCAAGATTGTAAATGTTGTAGTGTTTGTAGGCAGTGCAATCATGGCCGGAACTACTACTCTGCCTTTAAATTGTGGAAGCAGCTACAAACGTAAAGGTGTCCAAATAAAATGCTGTTTACAAAACAGTCATTGGCCCTGATTTCCATCAAGGGCTGTCGTTTGCCAAGACCTTTGACAACCTTCCAAATGTACTCGAATGTGTAAACCTCTTCTTAACCTACCTACTGCTGTCTCCCTCATATTTCAAAGTAAGCAATACTGTGTTATCCCATCTGGCCTCTCTGAACCCAACCCACAAATCTTCAAGTACATTGGAAAGTCCATATAAAACTACGGTTTGATTCAGTTTTTTTTTAAATGGCAGACAATTCTCATGATTCACAAAGCAAAACGTAGAAAAAGGCAGCAGAATGCCTATGCCTGTATTTTGTCCTCTATCTTGCAAACAGATAACCATTTCTTTGCTGTGAGCTCTTCTAAAAATTTAGAAAGATAGATTAGCAGATATAAACTATTTTTAACAGCTGATGTCATATGATATGAAATAATCTTTTCTGTGTCTTTCCATTTATTAAGTTCATGTAGTTTTCTATTTCGTTATATCACGAACACACCCTTGTATTATGGCTGCTTTATTTTCCATTTAGCCGATATTTAGTCAACCAGTCACTACTGATGGGCATTAGGATGTTTATCAACTTTTGCTATTAAAAATAATGCTACACGGGGCCGGCCAAGTGGCGAGGTGGTTAAGAGCTGGCTTGGGACGCTGGCGGCCCGGGTTCAGGTCCCACATATGAGGGCCAGTGACATTGCACTCAAAAAAAAAAAAAAAAAAAGCTACGCAATAGTATTATACTTATTTATATATGATAATAATATAAATCTCTATATATTACTTGTATATTATAATATTACTTGTGTATGTTTATATATCTAATATTTCAAGAAAAACTGACAGTCCCTTTACCCTTTCTTTTTTTTATACCAGAGTCTATAGATATAGATATAAATATAGATGATATAGATATAGGTACAGAGAGATATGGATATAGGTTTTATTTTAATTTCCTTTTTCCTACTTTAGAATGTAAGTTCTATGAGAATATAAACTTTGTAAAATTTGCTTCTATACCCAGCTTCTGCTACATGGCAGGTCCCTCATCAATAACTTTAAAAAAATAAATATATTTTACAATAATATATGCTTGTTTTATTCTGGCATACTTTTAACAATTAGAAGTTGAGAGTCTGCCTCTTCATTTGAGTTCTGGTGTTAAAGATATTGGGAATCTGCACAGTATTATTTTAATGAGAAACAGAAAGGTTGCCACATTCTACTATTAATGAGACAAGAACAGGATGGATTAAACATCAATTCTGCATTTCTGCCAAGTGGTTTCGTTTAGTGAACTTTCCACTGAGGTCTGAATAGAAATACTGGTGAGGACATTTCGCCATCAGAGAGCATAAACTCATAGCTGGCTGAGTTAAAAAATAACCGGGGCCTATCACAGCTGTCTATTGCAATTAAGATTCAACAAATATTACTTCTGACATTAAATCAATGTTGCTGATCTGAATGTTATTAATTTTGTAGTATGTATAATTCATTTTTAAATTAGTTTTTGTTATAAAGCTATAGAAGCATGTGGAATTTACACCTACGTCTATCTTTTGAACTATTTATCATTAAAGTCAAGAGGGAAGTACTCAAATTCACATGCAGTTATATGTGCGTATATTTTTTCCATTAAATGGTGAGTATATATTACATAAAATGTGATCTATCATGTCTTTTCTCTTTGTACCATTTATGTGTCAAAAAAGGCAAAAGTAGATTTTCTTTCAGTGTATGTATCTGAGCATTTTGCTATCAATGTACTTCGAAACCTCATAAAAATAGCAGTATTTCTGGTGATTTATTGGTGCCAAATAAATAATGCCAAAAAAAAAAACACGCTAAAAACTTTCTAAATTCTGATTCTGAAATATCCATGTGTCACTAATCTAAAAATATAATCAGTTTATTCTCTATATATACACACGGAAAATGATGAATGATTTTATAAGTTTTACACCCACAGAAAACATTGGTTTTATGTTTAATTCATATGCTTAAAAGATTATAATAACTCGATCTATAATTAATATATGAATTCTGCATATAAACTCCTAAAGGGAAATTAAATAACATTTTATTAATTCTGATTTGAAAGCTTATTTTCCCAAGTGAATAAAACTGATAGATAATATGCTGCTACATTGTGTGTTCACACATTAAAAGTGAAAAATAATTTGTCATTAAAGTAAAATGTCATAGAAATCTAAGTTATTATTATTAACATAATTATTAAGACAAATGAGTGGGAAAAAGCATAGCAGGCTATTTAAATGTATGGGATATTAATACAAAATATATAGTTTTTCACCATGTGTATATTTCAGGCATTGAAATAGTGAAACCCATAATAGTTCATATTTAATTTTTTTCTGAATCTTATTTTTTCTTGACTTTCACTTATTATTTGGATAATAAAATCTGTATGAGTTTAGACACATTCTTCAATCTCTCTATGGTTTATATTTTTAATCTATATAATGAGTGAAATCTTGTCCTAAGAGAATTGCTATGAAGTTTAAATCTTCACGAGGTCTCAAAAAAAAAAAAATTCTGTAGAGCCTATATCTACTGAATCTGGCTGAATTTATCTTGTTATTTTAGCATTTTTGATCCTTAGGTCTGGAATTTGTTTTTGTACTTTTGTGTACATTGCTTGACTTTTGAGCGTTTCAGAATTATAAATTGAAGGAAAGTTGTGATGAAAATTTCTCCGCTTTGGTAAAAGACTATCTTCTACACTGTCACCTCTTTGTCACCTTTCCACACTTTTGCATTAAGACAAGTGAAGTCTCCAGAATCGCTTGTCCTACCTGTTTTTTGTTTTGTTTAACCAAATCTGAACATTGTAAGAGGTTTTCCGAGTAGAATTGTGACTGGATACACACACACACACACACACACACACACACACACACACACACACACACACACACAGTATTTAATGGCCTCTCCCGTGACCTGGCTAAAGAGAAATAAAGGGAGGGACTAAAAACAAAGGAAGTCCATACTTGTCTGAAGATGTTTTCTGTACATACACAGGAACCTGTAAATCCTGTGCCTTTCGAAGGATATGACTCATATATATGCCGGAAGGTGCAAAAGTGGTCCACTTTTGTATTGCATACATCCCTCTTGGTCAATCCACCCTCTAGGATTCATGTTTGACTGTAGAATGCTCTCTTTCAGTGATAAGATCTAATTAAAGCCATGGTTTGTTTAAATCGAATTCAAACTCTACTTTCACCCTTCCCCCACCCCCAAATCTAAGTAACCTCTCATTTTCTTGGTTGAGTGAGAAGCTGAATTTCTCTCTCTATAAGCAATTCTCCCTTAGTCCAGAAAAATATTTTCATAAATTTTAAATATATGCAGCCTTGTGCTTTACATATATTAATATTTGAGGGTCCCATCAACATTATTTATATGAAACATCTGTCTTGTGACCCTCCTGGTTGATACGGAAACAAAAGGAGTGTAAACTACCAATTGTACAAAAGTAGAATTGGCTTGTCAGGTCCCCATGGCGACAGTGGTAGGCAGCTGCCCTCCATCGCTGACCAGGAGTGGTGTCAGCCTGGGTGAAGGCAGGCAGACATCCCACCTAGTAACCAAAGGCTTCTACACCTAACAATTCCAAGTCACAAAGATGCTTTAGGGACCCAAGTTTTGAGATCATTGGGTGATTGCCAGGAAAGTTCTCAGGAAAGGAGAAATCCGCCTTTCGTGCAATCGGAGCAAAAAGCCTTCCTGGGTAAAGCACTGAGCTGGCGCTTTTCATTCACCATGGATTCTGACAACTGGGATTGTGTCCTCATCGGAAAGCCTTTTCTCATCTACTGGACTTGGTGCTTTATGAGCCTCAACGGACAATGGATAAGGGTCCTCTCAGACAAAGGACCTTGGCCTCTGAACCCTCAGACTTTAACAATCTCTTCTTCCCCTCTTTTCTCCTGAGCAGCCCCTTTTGCTATATCTCCCCCAGGAACAAAAGCCTTTAGTTCACTCCATTTTCTTCAAGTTGAGACTTAAGTGGCCTATCAGAGGACCTAGGTGGACCCTTCCAAAGACGGCCCCGATACACAAAATATCATTTAGACTTCCTGAGGACATCAAAGGATGCCTCTTTAAAAAGAACCATTTCCAGGGCCAGCTGAGTGGCACGGAGGTTGGGCGCTGGCTTGAGATGCCAGCGGCCCCGGTTCGGGTCCCACATGTGAGGGCCAGTGATACTGCCCTCAAAAAAAAAAAAAAAGAACCATTTCCAGCTAGATCAATCACTCCCATAAAGTAAAGAATTTCTGGCATAAGCAGCCAATGAAATAAGACAGCAGTTGAGTTCCAGTAGAGTGTATGGTGCCCCATGGTTTTGTAACACTTCCTGTGCACAGCGACACTTATGGCCCAACTTCCTCTGCTCAGAATCTTAAAACAGACATTTTGATAGCTTTCAAAGCTTTTGTGAAGTGCTAACCCTTTCACATGTTTATTATCTTGAAATAAAAACATCTTCACTCAGGTATATGAATGAAAAATACTGAAAGTGTCAATTACTCTGAATTTTTTGAAACACTTGAATTGCTTTATATTTCAAATGAGATCAAGATGTTTACAAAATCCTATTCCAAAATGTATTTTTTTACAAACAAATTACCAGTGTGGGATTTTAGGAATGCTTATATGAGTCCGAGTCCAATTTAAATGAAAGAACCAGAGAGATAAAAGCCAATGAGTCACACAGTGAACTACCATGGAAATTTATAATTTAATTAAGGAGTACAAGATACTTTCATGAAATGGTCCTTTTCCTTTTCAATACAAGAATTAAAAAAAAAATAGATTCAATGTTTGCTCAAAAAAAATGAGATTAACAGATGAGTAAAGCTCATTAAACAGCTCTGTAAATGTGAGTGTGCGTTGTGTTGAGTTTTCTCTTTTTCTCTAATTTCTAATATTTATGTTAATGAATAAATCAACTTAGAAAACAAATCTTAATTAAAAAGTTACAGAAAAGATATATGCGTTTTAATTTTTGGCTACAAGTGCAGCAGTGTGGCAGTATGATATTGACCACTGTGATCTGCCTAGATAGGATATAAGGAGATTTTGCTCTTTGGCCCTCTGTAATCTGGGTATAATAATAGGCCCCTATTATTAAAGGTGATTCATTGGAGGGATGTTTATGTAATCCCAGAGGAAGTTATCATACACCTGATAACTAATATCAATATCTCATTTTTAGCCTGTAGTCCTAAAATTGCAATGCCTATTTTCTGGGATTATGTGTATATATACTTTCAATTGTATATAAATATTCAACTAGGTATGACACATATGTGCAGATATAATAGATGCATATGTATGTGTAACTTTGGATTTCTTTGAGGCTATTAAAACTAATCTTCTTGATTCTATGATACATCGATTCCAATCAGTAGACCAGGAATCGTACATCATCCCTCATCCTGGAGACTTGATTTCCCCTTAAGATCTGTGTGTCCCTTTTTTCTGCCTGTTGCTCCTGTAATGTGATGAAAGCTGTTCTCTGACTTTCTAAATTTTTCCATTATGCCTTTAGGGAATCATGGTTGGTCAGCAGCAAACGCATGATCCTCTACATCTCTTCGTTGAGCATTTCTCTCACCTTCCTGGTGGAAAGGCAAGTTAGGTCACCCTTAGGATACTGACCCCACTGTAGTCCTCAAAGGATGGGTGGCTTTTGGGTGTTTTGTTTTGTTTTTTGGTTTTTTTTTTACACATTCTACATGTTAAAGGTCCTGGGGATGGGGTTAATACCACATGTTCCCATTGTTGTTTTAAGAATATTTTTCATCTCCATTCACTAAATTATTCCAATAATAAATTTCATAATGCCAGATTATATCACTATCAATCCTTTTCGCTGTCATATACAGGGCAGCACATAAGTCTGAGCAACTCTGGGTGTTCCCAGAAAGACTCCTGGCCCTCTGTCCCTCCCCACTACACTGTCAGTCTCACTACCACCATATTCCTGCTCATTCTCCATCACTCATGAAAGACTGTAGCACCTGGCGAGATGTCAGACACTGAAACACTAATGTTGCCTTCATTTCTGATTATTTAAAACCCCATGTGTATAATTCATCTAATTATTTTGCTGCTGGCTTTCCTGACCTCCATCCTTCCAGTGATCATGATCTTCCCTCCACTGAGTTTTCATTCCCACAGACAATCCTGTTCTTCGTTATTATCCATATCTTCAGCCTCCATAATTCCACTTTCAAGCAATCGGCTGAGCAGCGACAACTTTCTAGCTTGTCTTTCCAGTTTCATTTCCTCTCTTTTGTGCCACCCAACTCTAACCATTACTTACCTCCATCCGGTTAAATCCTTATGTAAATGTCACGTTCTCAGGGGAGGTTTTCTTTGGTTGCCCTGTATCAAATTACAATCAAATTACAACTGTCTGCCTACCTTGAGCTGCATATCTCTCTCTTCTAATGGATGTACAATGAAACTGGTGATACTGAAGTTTCAGGTCCCTCGTACCTCTTTCCAAGTTCTTCATTTTCTACTTATGGCTTTTTATTATTTCTCTTAATAATGCCATCAAACTATAAATTATATATAATACATACATTATATATTACATAACATATACAAAAAATGAATCTTCTCTTGCTTCTGACTTCTCTATACCATATATATATATATATGTATGTATATATTATAAATAAGACACATACATGTCTTATTTTTCATATATGTATGGTATTTTTTTCCTGCATAGAATGGAACCTTCATGAGGGCAGGTATTTTTGTCTGTTTTGGTTACTGCTATATTCCTAGTACCCAAAAGCGTAACTCTAATATGTTACATATTTGCTGAATTCATTATTTCATCTTTTTTTATTCTTCACCTCTATTACAAATGTTATTTATTTATTTATTTATTTATTTAATGAAGACACAACAACAACCCTGCCAACCTGAGGAGCCAAAAAGGAGATAAATGCCAAGTCCTAAATTGACACAATATAGAAACTGTAAGGCACAGGACACAGAGCGTAAATAGCTGATGGAGCGATATGTCAATAGCACAGAACTCAAAGATACAACTGCTGTAAAGAGAGGAGGAAAATTATTTATGCTTAAAAATGCAAAACAAATGTGTGCTGCAGTTGACTCTTCTCAGTGCAAAAGCAGAGTAGCAATCTGAGCATGGTTGCCTGGCAACGGAGCTGAGAAATCCATAAAAGTGGAGAAAGTTCAAAGCAGTCTCACAGAGGGCAAAATGGTACTTCATTCAGAGTCAATTCTAATTAAACAAAGTAGCACAATATAAAAGTGTTGTATACGTCCCCATAAGTCCTGAAGATAGGACATGTCACTAGGACAGCTTGTACAAAAAGAGGGGATACAGATTTGTTTTTTTTTAAGTTCCACTATGTGACATCAGTCAGAAAATACAAGAAACGGTACACATTTCCATAAACTTGAAATAATTACTACAGTTCTTGACGGGTTTCAAATGAACAGTTAAAAAAAAAAAGAGATTTTTCTCAGAAACCGTACCCCATTCACTTAAAATCAAATGTCCCCTCCCTTGATTGATGAAGACAAAGGTACTATGACTTTGCACTAGCTTCAAAGGACGTCCAAGAGGGAGTCATCCAGTGATTAGAGAAAAATAAAACGTAATAAATATCCTCTATAACATATATAACTGCAAAAATGTCTAGGTTTTTTGTTTTGTTTTGTTTTGTTTTTAAATCACTCTTATAGCTCATTTTATATATCTGGTTCTGAAAACTATGGGATGGTGATTTCAAATCACTTACCAATTTGGGAGAATCCTTGATAAGGTCAGAATTCTTACTAACCATTAAAATACGGGAACATTTTGCACATGCATAAATGCAAGGTAGAAAGAAATTTAGGCTCAGTGGACAATACAAGCAAAATCTCAGATGTGCTGTGTTGTAAGGAATGCTGAATAAATTATTTTGGCCCAGGTAAATGTGTATGAAAAGATATGCTGAAAAATAAGGCTGAAAATGTGGATTGTCATAAGAACGAAGGAAGATGATAATAGTTCCTACTTTAAAGGGCAATTAAAGTATTAAAATAAGATTAAACATTTTGCCCATGTCTGATAAAAGTGTACATTTAGCATACTTTGGCTGTTAATATTGCTGATAATGTAAGAGGAATATTTTTCAAGGAGTAGAGACAAAAGAAGAAAAAAAAAGTAAGTTAGGATACTTTTTCTACCAATAGGCTTTCAAGATTCTGAAATGTCAGGCTGAGGATTTGGGGCTTTCTGATGCATATGATCAGTGCTTAGGAAATATCCAGGCAAGACTTGAGCTTAGTTATTATCACCAATTAGGCGGTTACACAAAGAATCTTTTAGCAATAAATTCACTTTTGGACATTATCCAGAGCAGGCAGGACTTTCAGCTCGTCACAATGGTGATTTCAAAATGAGAAAAATCAGCATTGTGCCAGTGTGCCCATTATGGTACAGGGCATGTCGCTTTTTCTGCCATAAAATCTCAGGCTGATGGCAGTAAGTCAGAAATAAATGCAAGAGTGAAGGAACCTTCATAGAGGAGAGAAACATCTTACGATTCTGCTCATTTGAAATCTGCTCTCATTTCCCCATAATTCAGACCAGAAAATAAACCCACTTCCACTTGCACAGCTCATAACTTAGAGATTGCAGAATAATTAAAGATTCCCAAAGGGCAGTTCGCAGAGAGAAAAACCATTCTTATGTAAAAACAAGAAGCAACCATGCCTCAGGACCCAGGTGGGGTATTTCAGCTTTCTACAATAGTTCCTTGAAACCAGAATCTCTGATGTTCCAGAAAGGCTACAGAGGAAAATAACTGTCACCAAAGTGCGAATTTTGAGACATTTCAGATGAAGAGACTGACAATTTTCTGCAATGGATGTAATATGATCTGACCCACACAAAGATGAGGAAAGGTAAAGCAGATAGGCACATAAAATTAAACCAAGAGAATAAAGAAAAATAGTGCAGGAATGTCTTGGAAGTAAAAGCTGTGTGAATAAGGCAAGTGTCCACTTCTCACATTTGCCCGAGGTCCTATCCTTAGCCTGGGATGGATAACCCAATGAGCATATGTTTAATATTGGTAAAATGTCAAAGGTTATTTAAAATATACCATTTCTCACAAATTTAAAGAAAACCCTAGGAAATCTTGTTGGTAAAGTTTATAAATCTGGCATTTAAATATCACAACATATAGTATTACTCACCAATGTCACCCCAATAAATTTAAGAAAAGAAAAAGAAAGCAGTAAGATAACTAAAAGGTTCTAAAGTAATTCATATACTTTCATAAGTAAAAATTTCAATCAACCCATAAAATTTATGAAAATGCTTAATATGTCAAGAATGTCTTTTTGTCACATTGATAATGCATAAGCAAATTGTGTCTGAAAAGTTATGTCCAGATAAAGGAAAAGAAAACATACGAGAAAAACTGAGTCCAAGGAAATGCCCTATGATGAAAATTACACATATTTCGAATGAACAGAGATGCTGAATATGTGGACAAGGTACATTTGCTCCAATCTTTGGAGCCAAACAGACAAAGACTCTGTGAGCTAAAAACGGCTAAAGTTGATGAAGAAAATGATGCATGGGACACACCACCTTCCTTAGAATCACAAAGAAAGTAAACAGCCAGTTTGCATTTTGGTATTGATACTATTCTATCCGCAAAGTTCATCTGAGAAGACTAAACCAACCTACCATCCTCATTATAGAAACAGAGTGATATTTTAACTAGCCTGTGCAAGAAAATACAGTGAATAAACACGTCATAATTTTCAGGTGTATCAATTTGGCATGTAACAGATATATAAATGGAATGCAATGAGAAATGACATGATTTGTTAGCTCCTATGAGTGATAACTGGCTTAAAGGATAAATGAAATCAGAGATTCAAACACTAATGGAACTGCTTCTCTATGCTTGTCTTTCTGTGGTGCTTCGACCAGGCCCAACATTTTTTAAATTCCTCTTCCCAGTGAAGGTGCTGAACTGATTGAGAATAAGTCATGACAGTCAACATTATTACCGCTACTGCTAAGTTGAAAGATACAGCTTAGGTACCACACACAGCCACGTTGACTTTTGACATGAACCACTAATTTATAATAGACAGACTTACCCAGTGGTCACAGGTGATGATGGTAGAATTCTTTCCATTGTGACGAGCGGCATGTCCCTTGCAAGCTGATCCATTCCAAAAGGAAGAAGTGGCAGGGCTGAACTGACAATGTCCGGTGTCGTCTTTCCTGATGAAGCACTCCATTTTCCTATATGAGGGGGCAGAAAGGCCATTGACTTATGCTGACTTCTTTCTGGATGAAAAGAAACATGATTCGGGGAGAAGGGGTTCCCCACATGCTTAGCTTGTCTTTGTAACCAAAAGCCATACTCATTCTCTCTCACTGATTCCCAGGATGTAAAGGAAGGGATGTGATGATTGGTGGTGCTTTACTCACATCTCAAAACTCAGTGGCAGAAAACAAACAAACACAAATCAAAACACTTGTTGCCCTAGCTCCAACTTGAAAATTCCTATTGACATAGTTAGACGGGCTTGACTTGGGCCATAGGCTTATCTCTTGGAAAGTCACAGTGAACATTTTAGTGAGAAGATTATTATGGGCCTGGACTGGATTTCATGTTTTCCCCTGAGCGCAGAGGAGACTATCTTTATAAAAAGAGAGTTGGCAGCAGCAGTGCTGAGTACACAGCAAATGGACTTTCCAATTTCCTAAACACATGGCTCTAGTTTACCTTTCATCCATTCAACAAATATTTACTGAATATCGACATTGCATGAGTGCTATGCCCTCTGCCAGATTTGTTCTTCCTCCTGCCACCAGATGCCAACATGGTCTGATGCTAACCACACCTGTATCGCTCAGTATCTGAGTCTTTCGGTGCCTTCCACCTAAAAGCACATTTCAGCGCACTGTTCAATTTACCAAAGTGAATTGAATCGAGTCAACCTTTATGCTTCTATTCATCTTAGAGTCTATGATTCCTCAAACTTCAAAAAAAAGTCACAAGATTATCAATGGAGTTTAACATGTTTTTCTCCTCATATTCCTCTCTGCCCTCCTCCTTTATTTTAATCGCAATAAACCAGTTTGCCCTGAATCCTCATGGAATTTATTCATAACCAAAATTCAGCATGTTTCCTGACATTTAGGAAAGCTTATATGATTTTGGGCTGATTTGTGCTCACTCAGGTAAGGCATACTCATATCACATGAGTAACTTCCCAGAATAAAAAGACTCAACATTTAACTATTCTCCTCACACTGTCTGTAGACATGCCTATGAAAACACAGCAAGAAATGTTTATCCATGAAAGGATACTAATGGAATACACATTGTAGACAATGAGTTCAAAATCTAAAAGTGGTGGTAAGATTATTTCTTGCAGTTGTTTTGAGACATTAAAATTTTTAAATCATGGTAAAATCTACAATTTACACAGTTCCTGAAAGACAATTAATGCCTACACTAAAAGTTTATATTTGATATCTATTTGGTACCAAGCACGGTTCATACCCACCGGGAATATCAGAGTGAGCAAGGTCAGCCGGGCCAATTCTGCTGTGGAGCTTACATTTTAGTGGGATAGACATACAACAACAATCACTACGATTATGTCAGACAGTTTCAAGAACTATGAAATGAGGCAACTAGAGGGTGGGTACGGAGTGTTGGGAGGTGTACATTTTATGAGTGACTGAAAGTTATGGCTTTTTAACAAGTAAGTAATTTGATGTGATTGTTTACTGTTTTGCACTGAAGTCTGTATTTCCTGACATTAATAAGTTCCTTAATCTTTCTTTGATTAGTTTGCATGGTATATGCATTTACTTCTACCCTTTACTTTTATCCTACCTATATCGTATTTGAAATAAGTTCCTTACAGACAACATATAGTTGGGCAATTGCTTTAATCTACTCTGACAATCTATATTTTAATTGTTGTGCTTAGGCTTTTAATGCGATTAGACTTTTAATATCATTATTGATTTGAAATTAGTACTACCATTTTTTCGATTTTCTGTTTGTCCCCTCTCCTTTCTATTCCTCTGTTTTCCCTTTTCTGCCATCTTTGGGATTATTTCAACCTTCTTAGTATCTCAGTTTAATTTATCAACTGTATTTTTACTACATCTCTTTGTACAGTTTTATTTTCAGCATTCGGTGTAAGAATTATAATGTACATACTTAACTTTTCCAAGTCTACTTAAAACCAGTATTTTTACCATGTGTTGACGTAAGAACATCCAAACCTGTAGAGAATTTCATGAGAATTTATTTGAGCCAAACCGATGACATTGCGGGGAAGCCAGATCTCCAATGCTCCAGAGAAGGACAGCTTTACAGTTTCTTTTATTTGTTTGGAATTAAGGAAGGGGCAGAATGAAGATGACATGGAGGTGGGAGAAAGTTAGGGACCAGAGAGTTAACAAAATTCCGTGCTCCCCTGAGGGTGGTGATGCTGGTGGAACCTATGGAGTCCACTGTGGCTGTCCCATGGGGGGTGGGGAGGAGGTGTCGCCATTGCAGAGCCTGCTGGGGTCCCTGGGAATTGCGGTGCTCCTGCTGTGTGGCGGATGGGCTGTTGGCCCTTGGTCTTTTTCCTTGTTTTTGCCATCTATACATCTCAGTTTTGCCAGGCTCTGGGTGAGGTGACACAAAGTAGGTCCCTCATACAATGCACCCTCTTTGGGTTGGGGAAGCTGCTTCCTCACAGGTGTCCCTTTTCTAGAGACAGTAAGTCTTTTTTTTTTTTTTTTTGAGGGCAGTGTTACTGGCCCTCATATATGGGACCCGAACAGGGGCTGCTGGCGTCCCAAGCCAGCTCTTAACCACCGCGCCACTTGGCCGGCCTGACAGTACGTCTTTCTAGCTGGGTTGTTGGTTCTCTGTGCTGAGCAGCTGGGCTGGGGGATGGGATGAGGCAGCCAAAATGAGGGTGTTTGTCCTCTTTTTGTGCCATTTCCTCAGATCATGTGTTCCACTGTGTTGTTGGAGTTCCTTAAGTGGGCTCTTGAGCTATCTCAGAGCTGTTCTTGTCCATGGAAATTTGTCTAATTGCTGACTTCAGTCGGGGGATGGAGGCTGGGGTCCCCTATTCCTCCATACTGGTGACATTGCTCTTTCCTCACTCTTACTGACATCTTTATAAGTCACCTCTGGCCCCAAAGAACCCAGGAAGACACTCACGCAAGACTCAGGTGGGGTCCAAGTATTAAAAGTATACGATGCTGAGTGTCTATTTAAAAAGGATTTAAGAGTTTAAAAGGATGGAAATGAGGCTAGTTTTTAAGGCATGCATCACTAATGTCAAGTTATTCTAAGAGGTGAGTACTGATATGAACACTGAAGCTAACTATATGGTGATTTTTGAATGTTTGAATGATTTATTCAAAAAGGCTGTAGGAATCTACTGTGTTTCTTAAACAAGAGAATGACACGATGAACAGCAATGTTGGAAAATTGAATTGGAAGAAGAAAATGTTCTAGAGAGGGGAAATCCTACAGCATAAAACACTATACTTGGAATCAACAGATGTATTATGAGAAACTTCATTTCTTATATTCTTTTTCTTTTCTTTTTTTCCACACAAACCTTTTTTTTATTGCTGTTGGTCCTCAAGCTGAGATTAGTTCCTAACAATTCTCCTCCCAGAACTCAGGTTGTGAAATGTATTTGATATCTTTATATTGGAGAAAACACATTTTTTTTATCTTATTCCTACAAAGTAACTAAGGAAGCTGCTGCTAACTCTAACTCAAATGTCCCTTAACCAAAGAAAGTGACACTGTCCAGACTAGCATTCCTTTTTTATCCTCTTAAATCATACTAACAGCTGCAATAACAGGGAAAATACTAAAAATTGAATTAAAAAAAATCATTCAAATTCAAAAGGGAATCTGGCCTACCGTTTTTTGGTACAATAAGTGTATAATCACAGACAGCTTGGCATATCTATTTTCGTTTATTATGACAATTTTTCTGCCAGCTGCTCATGACTTCCTGTCTAACAGTGATGGGCCTGATGAAGATCCCACTAATGAGTTTATCGTGTAGATGTTCTTTTTTATCAGGTTAAATCTATAACTATTTAAAACCAACCTGATTTAACAAATTAATAATGAACACATCTGAGAACAAAAAAAGCACTATTTGGTCCACCTTACAGACTTAAAATAGAGAATTCGGTCAGATAATTGTGATTTTTTTTTTTTTTTTTGGTGAATGGCTAGTTAGGTGTTGCTTAGCTTTTTGACTTATATGAAATATGAATAAAGAAAAACCATAATAAAATGGATAACCGAGCTAGGCACTCACAGAAAGTCAGCTAAGTGTAAAAAGTCAATATATTTTGAAAATATACTATCCTGCTCTCCTTGTATTCATTTTTTTTTTTTTTTTTTTTTTAGAGGGCAGTGTCACTGGCCCTCATATGTGGGACCCAAACCGGGGCCGCTGGCTTCCCAAGCCAGCTGCCAACCACTGCACCACTCGGCCGGCCCCTTGTATTCATTTTTAAAGTGAAAATATGATCCCACATACCTCTGTTTCCATCTATGTGCCAAGATCATTTTTTACTTTTTGGCGGGGGCAAATACAAACATCTTCTGAAATCAATGTCTTTTTGTACTTCAGCTGTTTGGGTACATTCATTATGACAAAACTTGATCACTAATGATTGAGAAATGTCTTGTGCCTTAGATTGAGATACTTTCTTTCATTTATTTTTTAAGAGTGAAATAGATAGTGTTTTTATTGTGTGTCACAGTTATCAACTAAATATTAGGTGATAAAACATTTAAATTACAAATATTTCAGCAGTTAATTCTTAGTAAAATGAAAAAATATATAGATCATTTGTTCAAAAACACTCAAAGCACCAGTATATGTTGTAATGACGCTTTATTTGGATGGCATTATTTCAATATGAAGAATATTTTTTAAATAGCAAAACCTATTTTAAAGAAATTAAGATGATACCAAGTTTCTTTGTTCATTTTCCTTCCCTAAATCTAGTTTTTAAAAAGTAAAACTATGGGCTATTGTGTTTATAACTAATCTGGCATATTTATAGGTGTGAGTTCACAGAGTTGAAGGTAAAATTTGAATTAAAGTGCTAAATTTAAAGAGCGCAATGTGGGCCAGCAGAGTGGCGCATTGGTTAACAGCTGTCTTGGGAAGCCAGTGGCCCTAGTTCGGATCCCACATATGAGGGCCAGTGACACTGCCCTCTACAGCTAAGATGGTGAACAGCAGCCCCACCTGGGCTGGGCTGCTGTGAGTTCCCAGGATGGCATGGCTGCAGCCCCTGCTGCAATGGGGTGCCATAGGCTACAGTGAGTGGCCGGAAGCCAGCGTGAGCTGCCAATAGCCACAGTGAGCTGCCAATAGCTGCCATGAGTGATCATCCAGAGGCCAGTGACCAATCTGCCTCATCTGGGAAGAGCGCAATGACAATACCAACATGGACCAGTGAAGCAACGTCCTGCACAACTAGACTGAAGAACAAAAGGACAGCAACTTGTCTGTTCCTCTTTCCCAGTTAGTTAATGCTGTTCCCCACTCCCAATTCCCCAATAAAATCTTTAAAAAAAAAAAAATGAGTGCAATGCACTGAAGAGATAGCAATAGTCATTTAGTATTACAAATGTTCTTTACTTTCTGTTAAAATAATTTTGACTGTCCAGACATATGTTTTCATGAATAACATTTGTCTTTAAAGCTGATACAATACTCAATGTTGAATTGCATTATCCACTACCCATATTTATTAGAAAACCCACTGATTACAAGATGAATTGACAATATTAATGTTACTTCTGGGCTACCTATTCTTCCATTGATTGATCTATTCTTTTTCAATACCACAATGTCTTGATTACTGTAACTTCATAGTAAGTCTTGAAGTCAGCAGTATCAGTTCCACAACTTTGTGTCTCTTCAATGGTTTTTGGCTACTATGAGTCTCTGGCCTTTTCATTTAAAGTTCAGTTGTTCATATCCATAAAATAATTTGCTAGGATCTTGACTGAGATTGTGTTAAATCTATAGATTAATTTGGGAAGAACTGACATCTTGATAATATTTAGTGTTCATAATCCTAGACATGGAATATCTCTCCATTTGATTCAATCTTGTTTTACTCTTATCATCAGAATTTTGTTTTCCTCATACAGAGCTTGTACATATTCTGTTAGATTTATTACTACTCCTTCAATTCTTTGGTTGGTGCTCATGTAAATGATATATATTTTTTTTAAATTCTAATTGCTCCTGGATGGTATAGAAGAAAGAAATTATACTTATATTAACCTTGTATTATATAACCTTGCTATGATTTGCTATTAATCCCACTGCCCTTTATTTTAAAATTTCTTTTCTTAGCAGGCTAACTTCCTTGAAAGCATCATGCTCTTTTTTTTTTAAATTTACTTATTTATTATTATATTGTTTTAGTTTCCGGTGTACAAAACAGTGGACATTTACACCCTTTACAAAGTGATAAGTCCCCCCATTTACTACTCCTCTGACATCGTATCTAGCTGTTACAATTCCATTGACTCTATTCCTTATGCTGCACTCCACATCCTGTGAATATATATATATATATATATATATATATATATATATATATATATATATAAATTATAGTCAACATTCAATAGTATTCTACTCCAGCTTCAGGCATATAGCGCAGTGATCAGGCATCTACATCCTGTTCTTTCTAATTTGAGGCTATTTACACGTGCTCTCCTCAGGACCGAGCCATAGGACTCTACTCTCTGGTTCTCTTTTGTAACACTATACTAATCTTTGAAGTCTTTGTGTGATGTTACCGTAACAAAGATTTATCTAAAGAGTTCTTTCCCACCCATGGGGAAAAAAAAAGATTAATATAAATCCTCAATTTATATGGCTCTGTAACACTTCCAATGTCTCCTTCCTGACAATTAGTTATAGTCATAGTTATATGTGTCTGTTTTCTTTATCAGACTAGAACATTCTAGGTGCAGGTAGTGTGCTTGTCTACACATTGCTACTCCCTATTTCTCATGGAATAGACCTTTACTACTCATCTATGGACACACTAATAGCACCACATCCTCACATGTGGGCATAAGTCCTCCCCACAGGAATAGTTTTAAACCTGTGGAGACCCATTATTCTCTACTTTTCCATTGTTTTCGAGATTCTGAAAATTCTAATAGCAATGCCTTGGGTTTTTGATACATTATTTGAAGAAATGTTATTTCACACTTAATCCACAATTACCAGTCTGTATCTTCTCACTTTTCACAATACTATATTTTGCCAAGACCTAAGGGGAAATTATAAAGTTTTCATATTTCCGTGTTTCCTTTTCCTCGCTTGAAGTTAAATGTTTTTGGAATTCCAATTCAAGAAACTGACATGATTGGAACTGTTATATATGTCACACAATGTAAAAGATAGTATATTTAGTCGTGGTGTTTAGAGAATTAGTTAATTCAACATTTTGAATACATAAATAATCATTGGATCACAAAGAATGACATAGCTTTCCCTCACACCTGAAAAGAATAAAATATAAAGAATAGTAAATTCCATCAATAGGATGGATTTCCGGTTATCTAGAAAGCATTTTGGACCAGAATTATAAAACCATCACAGAATTAAAGTGTGTCATGGCTCCATCTGACATGTTCATTTATTTGTTTCTTTTGGATCTGATTCTTTCCATAATTTTATGGGGTAGATTTTAGTCTATGAACAATATTAAAGTTAACATTCCAGGTTTGTTACTATGTTTTTTTTTTTTTTGTCTATTTGCTTTAGAAAGTTCAAACTCAGAATCCCCTTGAACATTGTTTTTCTTTAACTCTACCAGTTATAGAAATTATTGGGTTGTCAGAAAAGTCATGACATATTTTTTCTATGTTTTTTGTTGCAAAAATGCGTCACCTCTTTTCCAACAACCCAAGAGATACCTAAGAGCAATGGCGACAAACAAAAAATATGCCAAAATCCTACCTATCTAATATATATTCCACATGAATTAACTTGTGTGTTTTTTGTCCAGTTGTCATATGTAATATGATTTATGTACTCTGACTTGTTTGTCTGTTTAGATGATAAATATTCACTGCTGTTGATTTCAATTATTGAGTGCTTTCTATAACCTACATACATTGCAGCATTAAATGACAACAACAAATAAATCCCTTTTATTCAAGGAACTACAGACAGCTAGAGGAGAAAGATGAATTCATGTGATGAATATTCTAATACAGGCAAAGTGTCACAGGATGGAGGAACACCCACCCTGAGCTTCTGCAGTGGAGCATAGAGCCAGGATTGCTTCCACAAGTGGTCACATATGATATGTGTCAAGACCATAGAGTCAAGCAACTCTCCTTCCATCAACCAGGCATAATGCTGTAACAGGACTAACCCTTATAGTAACCTTAGTAGGTAGAGTTATAAAATTACTAGCATTTATATTACTGCGCCCTGTCAGGAACTGCCTTGGATGATCATGTGTGTCTCACAAAGATTCACAGCAGAGAAACTTATATTCAATTAAATCTAATTAAAAAGTATTTGTTGCTGCATCTGCTGTTTTCAAAAACCGTATTTTCATTAGGGTAGGTGTTAACAGAATGCAAGATGAGAAGGCAATGTTTCTTGCTCTTACTAAACAGAAAATTCAGTGGGAAAATCCTCTCTGGCTTACCTCAGCTGAGTTATTTATAGGAAAGGGTAGGGAACTTTTTGTAGCATATGGTTTCTTCAAGTTGATTTGCATGGAACTCTTCAATTATTATATAGGCATAATCTTATTTGAATATATTTTTCAAATAATAGATAATAAACAGATTTTTTTAATTTGAGGCCACAATGAAAACCAAAATGCTATACAATTTGTATGATGGTTGAGCATACTGTCTAACTTACCATCTAAGTTGTAATAGGTGTGTTGGCGGGGCACTATTCAATTAACATGAGAGACAAGGAGAGAGAGGGAGGGGGAGAGAGGGAGGGGGAGGGAGAGAGAAAGGGGGAGAAAGGGAGAGAGAGAGAGAAAGGGGGAGAGAGAGGGAGAGACAGAGGGGGGACGAGAGAGAGAGAGAGAGAGAGAGAGAGAGAGAGAGAGAGAGAGAGAGAGAAAGAGAGAGAGAGAGAAGGAGAGAGGGAAAGAGAGGGAGAGAGAGGGAGAGAAAGGGGGAGAGAGGGAGAAGAGAACCTTGTGATAGGGTCGAGTGCATTTCAAGTGTCAGTTGTTAAAGGGAAGCTTACTGGGGTAGGAGCAGTGCTCCAGGGGTGCTACCTAGCAGAGACGGCATGGTGCTGCCCTTTCAGGGCCGTAATGATGATGCTAGTCTCTATTCTCATGACTGGCCCTGGGATGAGTGACAGGCAGCTCTGGAGAAACGCCTCATGGTGACAAGCTTGGTTCTGGTGTCTGGGCGATGGGGTCCTGCTGCTGCTGGTGTTGTTGTATTTATTAGCCACCAGGTTTATTTCACTATTTAGATGAACTACTTTATTTATCTAGCATTATGCACGTCTAATATTGTGACTGTCAGTAAATTGAGGAAAAGGTAAACCTTAGAGAAAATTACATCATTGGAAACATTGAAATTTCAGTTCACTTACATTTTATTAACTAAAAGCTTTGACTATGAGGAAAAACACGGCTGATTTAGGGAGATAGCAAAAGAGGGTGGATTCATTTTCTTTGGTGTTTTTTGTTCCATAAATATCATTTACTGATTTTACAATAGTGTGCAAGGAAGACAGCTGGGCTGACTGCACAGATGTGACAGCTCTGCCACAGAAAGAAGGAAGAAGGACCCTTTGCTGGGGTCGGGGAGAACTTAATCAAATTACATTTTCTCTCCTTAACCACAGTGCAGAGACTAGGAGACTGAGAGAAATCACCAAAGGCAGAGTGACCAGTGAGAACTATATTAAAGAGGTGGCAGTGGGAAGATTTTGTACTTCAGAACTGATCAAGGCAAATACAATTTAAAAGGTAAAATAGATAAGGTGAATATGATAAAACATTTAGATGACACCACTGTTTTGAGCCTGGGTGACAGAAAGAATGGCATTGGCACTGAAAGTGAGAGACATCACAGACAGGCAGTGGCCAGATCACATATAAAAATACAACTTTGACCTATAATCTTCAGCAACCAGTGCCAGAAACCAAACCACAACCTCTGTAGCGACTGACCTCAAATTGTCATGACTTGATCAATAACTGACAGAGTCCCTACATTGTCTTCCAACTTAGGATCCACTAGAAAAAGCCAAAAATGCTCCTCTAAAAAAAAAAAAAGTAAAAAGAAAGAGAAAAAAGTCAAATAAAACACTCATGTTCTCATTATGTTTCCTCTAGCTTGTTCTCCTTTGAGTGGACTTTGTTTATTTCCACAACTGAAAGAAGAATCAAGATTAAAACAATAGTCAAGCTGATGAGTTAACTCTAACATCCCTTGATTAAGTATTCTATGAAGACTGCCAGTCATTTAGGTCTATTCAATAAGTGAATCGATATTTAAATATGGTATATCAGAGGAAGAAAGACAGCCAATGGCCATGCCAGTCCAATGGACAAAGGTCAGTTAGCTAAAGAAAAATGATGGACAAAATAACAGCAAAGTAACCCAACTGCCCAATGTGTTCGTAAAGGATTAGCATTGTTAAACACAAAACGCACTCTGCCACGCAGGAGGAAGTTTTATTAAAGCTGTTGCAATGGGGGAGAATATTCTTTCACTAACAATGCGTCAAAGACCAGGAAACAGGCCTGGGGTGTTAGAGAGACAGCCAAACAAGTGAAGTATCATGAGGGTTAGGAGAGTAAGGGGGAAGAATAGTTCAGAATATGTGACATCACGGTGGCTCCTCGTGATCCCATTTCCAAGAACAGACCAAAAAAATGCCATTTCCAGGTATTTCTGAACGATTCCTGTTTTTAGAAGCACATGCCTCATAACAAGAGTAGTTTTGTCAGCTTCAATATTGAATGCTGTTGGGGAAATACAATTAAAAGCAAATCTCCCCCCAACCCAGTATACCTCTCCACAAAAGCAGAACAGAACCAAAAAAAGAGTTTTATTATTAAATAAGCATCAGTCCGGAATGTGGTGAGCATCTCAGGCAGTGCCCTCAGAGATTGCAAACACAGGAGGAAATCTCACCCCTTTAGAGAGCCAAGCACACAATCCATTACATAAATGTCCTGCCAATAAACAAGAACCAGTTCTCACCTAAGAGGACTTGACAGCACCATTTGTCAAACATAGTTCATCCCAAATTCAAATGGTAATGAGATTGATTATCTGTGGTCGCTAATTGGCTTAATCCAAAGGGAAGAGAAGGTCTCATACCTTTATGACAGGAAGTAATTTTGGAGTGAGATACCCGCTAAAGGTAAAGACAGAGGACATAAGAAACAGATAGACTACGGCCCAAGGCAAAACCATGAATCATTGTTTCCTGGGGGCCGGGGAAGGGGTTGGTTTTGGCTGGGTGAGGTAGGGCAGGGAGCCCTGAGAAACAACGGATGCAGAAGGCTGCCCAGAAAACACCTTTCAGATCATTAAAACGGGGACAGATCGTTGATGGCACAGGAGTCCTGTTAGCCCATAACACAAAACGACTTGCCTTTAAAGTTTCACAAAACAAACCCACTCAACCAAAATAATGACTTCCTAAACTAATTTGAAACAAAACTGGTAATTCTCTTTAAGTGTGTTTAAAAAATTCTAATTGGAAACTGCAAGTCTGCTAACATCTGTTTGTTAGATGTTTTGCCAAATGTATCAGGATGAGGAATTATTTCAACCTTTCTTACACCTTTCAATGGCTTACACAATAATTCCCATAGTCCCTGAATTTCTTTTTTTTTTTTTTTTTTTTTTTTTTTTATTAAATTTTATTTTATTTTTAATTAGTTTCAGGTGTACAACACAGTGCAATAGTTATACATTTTACCCCTCAAAGTGACAACCCCCCCACCCCCAATAGTTTCAGGTGTACAACACAGTGCAATAGTTATACATTTTACCCCCCAAAGTGACAAACCCCCCACCCCCAATACACCCCCCCACACCCCCTGAATTTCTTTATTAAATTGAATGATCTTTCAATTAAAATTATTTTTAAGATCTTGTTACTCAGTTTTCTGTAATGGCTCCTCTTTCTATGTTGAGCAAATGAAAAATATTTAATTATTTTATATTTTTGGGATGAGAAAAAAATAAATCTTTCTTTTTAGAACGGCTATTTCAAATTTTGCCTTTGTTTATGTGTAGAAACCATTTAAGCAAAATCATGCAAATAACCTGTTTATTTACTAAAGTTTTAAAATCACAACAGTATTTAGATGATAGCAACTTGTTCATTTTATTTGCTTTTGTGTTTGAAATGTATTTCACATTAAATTATCAACATAAGGTAGAATCTGTTGGCTGCGTAAGAAAATTACTTCTTTCTGATACTTAATGTTTCATTGATGCACCCTTCTTAAATAATATTCTTAAAAATTCAAGAAAGAATAGCTGTTACTTTATCTTCAATTTTAAAAATAAAGTGATAGTCAACAAAAAAATAACAATGCCTACATTTTTAATTGGAAAAAGCTTTTCTCCCCCTTAGAAATCAAACAAAAGCTAATTGGTTTGAAAGTAATTATACCCATTACTCTCTTGCTAACATATGCAAATTCTTAAGTCATCTAGGAATAAAAGGATGCTATAACAGGAATTATTAGAGAACAAATGTGGGGTATTTTTTATTATACCATTGTTTATTTAACTAACTCATGGAATAAAGTATTACTCTCCATTTTCTCTGTAAAGATACTACACAAATATTCCAGATGCTATTTTGTATGTGCTTCTTAGGCTATATTGTATAGCATCCCCATTCTCCTGAAATTAAATTTTTGTTCCCTTTGAATTGGTGGCATGGAATTACAAAGCACTGTATGTAAGTTGTACAAATTATTACACTTAAATATCACCAAAGAAATGTGAGAGTAAAAACAAAGTGACCTCTTAAAGGCCAAGTACTATGGAAAATTTTCCTTTGAAAATACTTTTATAAATTCAGTTTCCTTTTTTAAAAAATGTTTTGCAAATTAGATGTCGAAACGACGATGACAAAATATAGGGAATTTTATGTGAAATTCTAGACGGTGCATGCATTCATTTTGATTCATAAGTTCTTATGTATTCATTTTATTCAAAACAGGTTGAAAAAAACAATGATTAAATGATGCGTTGTGGCTGTATTTTATATAAGAAAATAATGCTGACCTTCAAAATGGACCCATAGTCACAGAAATGTCTTTGGCCCTATATCAAAATTTTGTTAATAAATAGTAACAAAAAATGAAGATATTCATTTAATGATTGTATGATGACTGCTTTCAAAGTACATGTCTTTAATTAGTTGATTTACATACAGGATTGTTCAGATCATAGGAGGAGGCTTTTAAAGCATAAAATAATGAGCTCCTTTGTGTAGAGTTGTAGAGTAAAAATTGTACAATGCACAGATAGGTATTTCGATAAGGAAACTCAAGTCAAGTGTCACATTCCAGCTATTGACTAGTAAGCATGTACTACGTACTTAGGTATGGTACTGATGTGAAGATAAAATGGCAAGCAAAGCAGTTAAGTATTTTTATTGATAATAGGGAGTTGAAAACGTTCATTGAATTTTCTTTATTGTTCAGTATACTAGTGAGAAAATGGATGGCTAACAGTTAAGGAAGATTCTTACGTTCATGAAAAAATGATAAACAATAAATCCAATTTTCTGTTTTAGCTCTAACATAGAAAGAACATGGATGTCATCATGCCTGCCCTGCTAACAAGAAACGAGCTGAACACACTGAAACTCAGTGACTTTTCTGAGACTCACAAAAGAACAGAGGTCACCGGACAGACTGCCATCCTGAAATCTGGAGAGACAGCTGACTCCACCAAGCCACACCTGAGATCCGCTTAAGTGAAGCAGAAGCCAGCAAAGCAATAAGCTGCTAAGAACATGGTGATTTTGAAAAATAGCTACTAGCTTGAGAGTCAAAAACTCCTGAGGCCCATGAGCTTAGGGTGCCTCCCAGCATTTAATGCATTTTACTTCCAGGAACCCTCCCAGGTTTTCACAGTGAAGAGCCAAGAAATCTGCTAAGTCATCTGGAAGGGGAAAGTCACAATTGTTTAGTTGGTCCAGAGTGGTTTATGTAACAAAGACCTACTGTCTAGGGACAAAGACTACCAGAGACTTCTTCCCTGTAGGAAGTTAGCTCTCTAATCCCAGGCCTGTCTAGTCCACCTGCCTTGCCAGTGGGTAGGGGAAATGTCACAATCCAGGGAAACAGGCTCACTAAAGAAGGTTAAATGATAAGATTATGGAATTCCCTCCCTAATGTCTTCTCACCACACCTACAAGTATATAACAATGTATTACAACTTAAAATGCTGGGATATGTGGCTTATCTAAGGAGAGGTTTTAGCAAGTTTCATAATGAAAAAAGAAAGAAAAAAAGAAAACAAAACATTTGAAGTCTTCTGCAGTTACAGCAAAAAGAACTAATCAGGTTTCAGAAAGGTAATCAGAGTCAAAACCCACATTCCACTATCAACAGCTTTTCTAGATGTAACATATAATCAGTAATATAAATTATTTTAACTATTCAATAACTGACATAATAAATAGGCATGGAAGATAAAGTGCCAAATCATGCAAAGGTAAAAACATAAATAAATAAATTAAATTTAAGGTACTTATCTTATGTTTGAGTGGAAAGACTCTTTAGAGACTAACAATCATTCTTTCATGACTCATAGATACATATTTTTCAATAAAATTTGTAAACATTATTTTGGGAATATAACAGGAACACTCTAAGTTATGTCTATTACAATACACAGAAAAAGAATAGATGGATATTTTCAAACTAAAGGAAAACAAAGAGAAACTTGGCTTGGCATATTTTAAAATATGTTATAAATCTACTTTATGTAAATAGTTGGATCTTAAAATAGACAAAAAAAAAAAACAACACATATCTGAGAAGGAAACCCGTAAGCATACAAAACTTTTATAGAACTCTGCTAGCATTACAAATTATTTTAAAAATGGGGATTATTTAAAATTGGCTTCAAAGACAAAGGACAACTATTCAAACACACATATGCTATGTAAATCCCCAGTCACCGTCATAGGAACAAGAGACAGGTAAAGAATGTGGATGGAAAATTGGTCTGACTGTTCTATGGGCAAGTTCATGATCAGATAATCCACAAAAAAGTCTGCAATGGCCAGTAACATATGACAAACACGTTCAAGTTACTGTTGGTCAATACACATTAGAGTGTACATGGAACCACAGTCACGGTCCCAATATTCATTATTGCGCAGATTAAATGACAGTTTTATTTTGCTAAATGAAGGAAATGTTTTAGAAATATCATGAGTGTTCATGAGGGGATAATAAACGTCCAGTTTATAGCCCAACATTAGCACAGTAAACCACTTAAAACTGTCTGACTGTAATGTTATACTATATGTCAGTGTTTCTTATAAAAAACAGATCTCTTCATAGACGAACTCTAGATATTTAAATCAAAAAATGTTTTGAATCAGGTAATTAATTACATAAACGAATGCTCATCTAGGTGCTATTTTTAATAGCAAAATATAAGAAATAGCAAAAATACCAAGTAATGGTATAAGATATTATAGGGATGTAGCTATTTGCTTATAGAATAATATATAATTAATTCAATTTTTTTGTACATCCACATAAATTAATATTAAATGATATTTTACATGAAATAATGTAAGACAGTTTCATAAAATGGATTACTAATTATGACATGATGCCACAATCAAACCAGGTTCAATATTATGCTATATAAATTATAAATATTATGTGCATATGTAAAACAAGTATATGTTTCAATATGTTTTATATGTATATCTTTACATGTATCTATATCTTAACAATAGATGTATTACACAATCTTATTAACAGTGGGTGTTCTTAAGTAGTTAAGGTATGGTTGGGTTTTTATGTGTTTTCTAAATTTATTATGATAAATATTTCTCATTTCCTTACAATGAATATTTATCATTTTTATAATCTCAAAAACACCAGCATTGTTTAATAGTTTCATTTAATCTTATTTCTTTGAATTTCATTCACCAAGTATAAGGGGGAGAAAAAAGCAGCTAGAAAGACTAAGTTCAAATCTTTATCTTCTTTCTGCTCATAATCTTCAAATATTTTGACATGATTCCCAGGTGTTTGTCAAAGCTCATCTGAACAAGAAAAGTACCACAGCAGGTCAAGTCCTTACGATAACAGGAGTCAGGCAACCTCAGCAATGGCCTGGGTCCCCCGATGTCTTCTTTAGCAGAGGACAAGCGAGGTACAGATCAATTTTACATAAAAATAGTCCAATGAGATTCCAACTTAAAAATGTGCATAAATCAGTCTTGACTTCCAACATTATCCTTGGAAACACTATCTGGAACAGAAGACCAGGCTTTGGCCAATTGTCCAGAACATACCTTCCCACCTCGGGTGTAACTTCTACTGAAAAGCAAAAGGCACTCCAAGGTTGAGGCAACTTTAGCACCAAGTCCAGAATCAGAGTGTAGAGAAGAGTGAGATGTTATTTCACAAAAAGTACACGTGAATGGCTTTCCACAGAAGATCTCCATTTTCACCTTAGTTTACTACAATATGCTTTTCCTCAAAAATGAATATAGATCACTGTATTCCTCTCGCAGATTAGACAAGCTTGTGCTAGTATTTCACAGAGCTCTCCCCTGAATCAGATGGAACCTAGTGACGGAAGGAGAGATTTAGGAGATGTCATGAAGAGCGCAAAGAATCATAAGGAGGGCTGTCTACTCAATAACAGCTTCAAACAGCTGAGAACCCAGCCAGAAATAGCCGCTACCTCTGCCCAGTGCAAATGAACGAAGCACCAAGAGCCTGTAAATCAGGACTCCCAACACCACATCATCGGTGACTCTTGAAATGTGCTGCCTCCACTCCCTGTGTTGCAGTAAAATGGAATGTTTATTCTATAGAACACAATGATCATACCTCGTCAGGTTTAAATATACAAAAAGATAACACCCACTAAATGTAAGGGGTGGGGGTATTGGCATAAAATGATTGATATGTTGCCAGTCTATTTACATGTATTCTTCTATACAATATATTCACTTCTACCACACATTGTTAGCACTCTTTTCTTTCTTTCCAAGGAAATCTTCCAAGTAAATATGGTCTCCATACAAACAAAAGGATGATTTAAATAAATAAACATCCCTCAAAGCACAACAAATTAAATATACAGTGCACCATACCATATTGCTAACTACACCAATATGTTGCACAGCAAATCTCTAGAACTTATCCCTCTAGCATCATGGAAACCACACTTCCAAATTGGTTGCAAGTAGATTTCCTCTTATGTATTCTTTCCATAAGAAAAGGGGCACCCAAGATAAAGGACACAAGAAAACTCTGGGAAGTTGTTGAAAATGGCTATAACCTCGATTGTGGTAATGGTTTCATAGGTGTTTAAATATGGGCAAAGTCATCAGATTGTACATATTAAATAACATGTGGTTCTTTGAATATCAATTATAACTCAATAAAGCTGTTAAAAATAAATATAAACTGGGCCGGCCGAGTGGCGCAGTGGTTGGGAGCTGGCTTGGAATGCCAGCAGCCCCGGTTCGGGTCCCACATATGAGGGCCAGTGTCACTGCCCTCTAAAAAGAAAAAATAAAATAAAATAAAATACAATAAAATAAGTCTTCTATTTAAAATAAATAAATAGGTAAGTAAATATAAACTCAAAAGCTCAATAACCTTGAATTTAACTACATTTCATCCAAGTTTAATGTATTAGCTTACCTATAAATTAATGGTGATAAACTTAAATTTTATTTTTTTTTATTGTCCATAATACAAATTGTGTTCTAGAAGCTCTTTGTAAACCATATAATTTTAAACCAAGAAAAAATATAAAGTATACACACTTGCCTTACAATACCTATAGAATAATAATATATGTTTAAAATAATCAAATGTTATTGATGAAAATATTGAGGCTTACTACAGAATTTGGGCAAGACTTTAGCTATTACAAAATAATAATGAAATAAAATTGTATGGCTTATATATTGTGGTAAAATAAACCTGCCTTGGCTTTCTCAGAGTTCCTATTAAAGTCTCTTGGGAAATGAAAATATATGCCTTATAAAGATAGAGAGTGTTTGCTTTCACTTCCCGTATAAATATGATACTTTTCACATTCCATGAGGATTCGGGCTGCAGCCTAATGGTTTCATGATGGCTTCCATCCAATAAACTTTCTCTTATATCTCCGAGAGCCAAAGTTGACATTTCTGGATAGGCAACTAGGTTAGGGCACTGTTTTTCTCTCCAAGGAAACTGAGAGGAGGAGGGAACAAAATGATCTCTCTCCTTTACAATATAAATGGAGGAAATTCATAGGGTTCCAGCCCTCCCCTGGGGAGTGAGCCCCACCCCACCCCCACCCCTCCATGAGCTTAGGATGATTTTCTATCTGTTTCTCATCAACATTGCTTTTCAGGGTTGCTGGGCATAGAGCAGACAGAGATGTCATTTTGCTGTTGACTGTGCTGTGAGTGTCACAGAGCTCTGTACTCGGACCCAGGTTCATGATCCTGATATATTCCATGCAGGGAGGGTGACATCTCAGAGCCCTCACAGTTTCTAGCGACATATATTTAAATATCGTTTTCAATATTTATTTTAAATAGAGCCATTTGTTAAGAGTGAGGCCATAAATATAAAATGGGCTATTTGCAATCCTTTTCTGGATGTTCTTAAGAGTTATATTTTCCCAAACTGTAACATTTTCAGCTGTACTTGAACACAGCTTTAGGACATGAAAGCCCCCAAAGATAAAGATTTATAAGGCACACATAAGGGATTCCCTAACTATGGTAGCATAAAAACACACAGTATAATTTATGGCTCAAGTGCCACTTATGAGTTATGGTCTAGGGCTCAGTTCCCACAATCATTACATAGCTTTTGTTATTAATAGGAAGCAAAGCAAATTCTTAATATTATGCTAACGTTTTTCAAATGCTCTGGATTATGTTTAAAAGAGCTCCAATATCAAAACACCTATGATTTATTTTGCAGGTAGAGCAGACGGGAGAGCCATCAAGAGTAAAGAGGATCTTTCTCTTTCTCTCTCTCTTTAAATACAAATATTAAAGTGAAATGCTTGATTTGAAAACAGCTGTAATTGTGCTATACATCCATTCCTCTGTAACATAAAAAAGGTTGCATGTAGTTCTTGAGTACTAATGAAAGAAGGTACAGTGCTATAATTCTGATTATTTTAAAAACTTGAACGTTGATAAAATTAGTGCAGCTAACAGAGACCTCTATGAATTCATATTTCAAAGTTACAAATCTCATTTATATAACCTACAGAGTTCTATTTTTAATTACATTTTAAAACTGTTTTTCTAACTGGTGTTTCATATTCTGTAGAACCGTGATAAATGCAAGTCATAATCACTTCTAAAGGAGTCAATGTCCCAGGCCCTATTATTACAACCTTCCTGTGTAAATCCAGCTGTAATAGAGCCACTTGCATATTTTAATTAATGCTTGATAAATCGAGGATCATTAACTCTTTAAGTACTTTTCATGTCCCTATGACCATGGAATTAAATTTTAAAATTAAGAAAAACATTCAATGTACTTTTAAGCATGCTTCATGAAACCAACTCTGAGAACTAAAATTCTCTGTGACCAGACAATAGTTTGGTGGTTACCAGAAGGAAAGGGGGAAAGGGGAGGGTGGTAGATAAGGGAAAAGGGGATCAAATCTATGGTGATGGAAGGAAAACTGACTCTGGGTGGTGAGCACACAATGTGATATACAGATGATGTATTACAGAATTGTACACCTGAAACCTATGTAACTTTACTAACCATATTTACCCCAATACATTTAATTTAAAAAAAGACATAAAACTCTCTGTGAACAAATGGAAAAATATAGGTCAACAGAGAACATACCGAAATGGTGTGACACTTTTCTTTCCCAGTAGAGTTGACTAATGAACCCTGACATCAATATTTAAAAGTATATACTTAGTAACTCTGGGTTACAGTGTACACATTCTCAAATAACGGTTGGTTGTATATCAAACTTCCATCACATGTCCCTTGAATGTACAACTCACAAAAGAAATGTTATCCAGGTCAGACTTGCCTGTGGCTCTTGCCTCGTGTTTCTCCCTTCACAGTCTCTCTTCTGCCCCCGCTCAGTAAGTATTTGGGTCTATGGCTTCCCTGACACTTCGCTTGTCACAGGAACTCCATGTGCCATGCCCAATGGCCATTTCTATACCTTCGCCTCTCTAGGTCATGCAGAAGCACTTGGTATAATTCATTCCTTCCTTCTTTCCTTTTTTTTTTTTTTTTGAAATTGACATTTATTGGGGTGACAATTGTTAGGAAAGTCACATCTTCAAGCACTTCCTTCCCTTGATTCCTGCAGCAGCACTCTCTCGATCCCACCCCTCCTGACTGGTCACACATTCGCATTCGCCCCTAAAGAGGTGCATCCTCTTCTTCCCACCTCTAAATGTAGGAAGCCCTCAAGATTCGGTCCTGGGTTGTTTCCTCTTAATTTCCAGTCTCTTTAGAACTTTCATCCTATGCATTAATCTGTATACTTACAAATCCCAAATTTATGTCTCCAAACCCGACCTCATCTGTGAATTCGAGGTGGGGGTACCCAAATGCTATGCTAGCAGAGTGGACAGACGTCCCCCATGCAAACCTGCTCCTCTCCCAACCTTCCACTCCTCAGCGGTCCGCATGACCATCCCTTTGTCGTTTGAATAAAATTAGCAGCTGTTTAAGTTGTCCTCATCCTCTTGCTTTTATAGCCACGCCACCGTCCAGTCCTGCTAGCTGTATGATCACAACATACCTAGACTCCCTGTCGCTGCAGGTTAGGCTGCTGTCTGGGCCAAGCGAGCCTCACTGCCTACCCAGAGCGGCACAGGATCTCCTATAAGGATCCTCCATTTGGCCCTCCCCAAATGCTTTCTGCACAAAGCAACTGCGCGATCTTTAAAACATGTGAAATGGATTTGTCAACTCTATGCTCCAAACTTTATAATAGCTTCGTATCCCATGCAAACCCCTTCTCCTGGGACTTAGGGCTCTGTGATCTGGCTCTGGACACCCCCCCATGACTTTTACTATCACTTTTTCCTTTACACACTATCGCCCAATCTCTCTCTTTCTCTCTCTCTCTCTCTCTCTCTCTCTCTCTCTCTCTCTCTCTCTCTCTCTCTCTCTCTAATTTAGAAAATGTCAAATTCATCCCTATTTTGATGTTTTCACTTATTTCCCTCTACTTGGACAGTCTTGCCTCTGACTTGTCCGAAGATGGATTCATTTAATATTAAAGACTCAGCTGTGTATTGTCTTCTCAGAGTGCCTTTCCTTGAACCCCTAATATCTACAATATGATGCCCACTCCAAGTCTCAATCACTACCATAGCTCTCTGTTTATTTCTGGTATTGGAAAGCATCTTGAAATGATCTTGAACACTTATTGCTTACTTGTTTCTTTCACTCTCTCGAAATGTCTGCTTTGGGAAAGCAAGGGCTAGCTGTGCTCTGTCACCAGCATGGGAAGAGTATGAGCCTTAAAAATCTTGTTAAATTAGTAAAGATACATAGGTTTCAAGTGTACAATTCTGTACCACATCCATCATCTTTACAGCATGTTGTATGTTCCCCACCCAGAGTTACTACAATTGTTACCCCAATAAAGTTTAATTAAAAAAAAGTCTTCTTAAGTTAATGCTTCAATTTTCAAAACAGTCTGAGATATGCAATTTAAAATAATTACCATGATTTTCCATTTTAAAAGAAATGCTGTGTAAACATAGGGAGTATAGGCAGAGTAGTTATTACTACTGTAATAACTATGTATGGTGTCAGATGGATACTAGGCTTATCGTGGTGATCTTTGTAAGGTATATAAATGGCTAATCATTATGCTGTACACCTGAAACTAACATACTATCATATGTCAATTGTAATTGGAAAAAATATATTTAAAAAAAGAAATGCTATGAAATAATCAACAAAATATCCAGCAAAAAGCTAATGAATTACAAATGCAATTCAGAAAAAAAGAAAAAAAAATGAACTGTTTCTGTGGCAATATCTATTATTGTTAAACAAATGCAATATTACATATTCAATTTCTTAAAGTACGCAACAAAAGTAGTTTTAGTAGATTTATGCCCATTTCCGATTTACCCCTTTTTTGATTTTTCCCTCTATGCTTCCCTTCTCACTCGCTGCAAGTTGTTCTTCCTGTTTTTATTTGTTTAGTGACCAATCCCTCAATTTGACAGTAAACTCTATTAAGGATATTAGCATATACCCTGGTTTACCACTGCTGATGCACCAGTGAGCATGGAGGCTACCTATAAAAATTGCTCAATGATTGTTGAATGAATGACAAAAGTAGGCTTGAAATACTTTATCATCAGTAACCATTGGCATCTTCGTTTTATAAGACCCGGCACAGATTTCATAAACGTTTAACTGTGTAGCAGTGAATTCACTGAACGTCTACGGTATTGTATGTACCTTTCTTGAAGCACCTATAATATTGTCAATATTTTTGTCAGTATCTTGCAAAGTGATGCATATGTCATTTCTTTGGTGGCAAGAATTATTTCTTATTGAAGAAATCTGAGATGTAACAATGAGTAAATTTAAAGTGTAGAATATGTTACTTTGATACGTTTATATATTATAAAGTATTGTACCATTTTTATATTACATAATTATAAAACAATATTGCTTCTCTGTATTCCGTATGCTGGGCAGTAGATGTCTATGATACATTTACAAGTCATTGCAAATTCGTAGCCTTAAACAACAACTATTTATCCCTCACCCCCAGCACCTGGTAACTACCATTTTCCTCTGGTTTTTCATGAGTTCCACTCATATTTCACATATAAGTCATGTCAGACAATACTTGTCTGATTATCTCACTTAGCATATTTGCTCAAGGTCCATCCCTATTATTGCAAAGGGCAGGTTAAGTGGCAAGGATTCTTTTGATCTGTTTTAGCCCTCAAAATGTCTATCATGGAATGTTATATTGGTACCACTTTTTAAAAATAATCAGCAAAATGAGTTCAACTACAGCAGAACTAGTTTAAACACAGAAAGAGTAAATGCTTTGGCCATGTAACCCCATTTGTAAATGCTATAATTGGGGACTGAAATCCAGGATTCTGATTCCAATTTGCTGCCATTCGAGTGGCCAAGCTTCTGTAAAGCGTGAGTTCAAGTGCAGTGAGACATCAAGGTTGAATTCCAATTCTGACAACTGTCTCCAACCACCTGTCTTCCCAGTGTGGGACCCCCTAAATGTCGTATTCCAAAGGGAAAATAAAGGAGATTTGGGTTTGCTTGTCTGGTTGTCAGAAAGTATCTGATGAAATAAACCACTCCCACATTGTCAATTTGAGCTGCGCAGCAACAAATCCTGATCATGGATGAATGGACGCCTCTCATGGAATTCAGCACGATGCCTAACACCCAGCCAGGACAACGGGGCTACCTCCTACTTAGCCAAGGCTTCTCTTCCATAAACTAAGCCTAGAGAGGCACTCTATTCCACAAACATGCGTCATCCTTTTTAAAAATATTCCAGAGGAAGGATGGAGAGAAAGAAGTATTCCTAATCTAAGGGAAGGTTTCAAAATGAAAAAGTAGTTCACTTGGTGAAGGAAGCATGTATAACAGCACTTTGGCCTAGAATACAAAAAGAAAAGTTTTGTAGAACACATTAAAATGAGCCCAATTCTCCAGAACTGAAAACAGAATTAATTGCATTGGCTCGGTGAAGTTTAGAGAATGGAAGGAGATGAAAATAAGAGCCAGTACGATTCAAAAACTCAAAGGACAACTGAGGGCTTTGATGAATATAGGGGTGTTTGAAGTGCCCGCCCCCTGGCCTGACTGACTTCCTTCGTACCAGGTGTCTGGAAACTTTGTCTGGAAAGGGCTAGACAGTGACTACTTGAGAGCTGCAGGCCATGTGGTCCCTGTTGTAACTGCTCAACTCTGCCTGGTGCAGCAAGAAAGTAGCCGTAGATAGTATGTGAATGAATGGCTATGACTGCATCCCAATAGAACTTGATGGACCAAAACAGGCAGCAGAGTGGATTTGACCTGTGGGTGGTGGTTTGCTGACCACTGCTTCGTAAATAATTATAGGAGTTATACATTTTCCCAATGCTTTTATTTTGTTTGCTGTAAATATTGTACAATTAAGAGATGCTTAATAACCCTGAACCAAGTTGGAGCTACTGGCGTTCGGAAGAAAGAACAACATTTTTTGTCCCAGTGTGGAGAGAGAGAGAATGTGTTATGATAGACAATAAAGTCAGATGAGAGTTTATTAGACTAGGCAATATCTATTCCTACTCATCATGGTGTGAATAGTTACACTGGGAAAAACAAATGGCGACATGTACTCCACTTGGTCATGAATTTGTCCTACGTGAAGTAAACATTCTATATAAATTAAGGACCGGCCCAATGGCTCAGTTGGTTAAGAGCTCGCTCAAGAGTGTGAGCTGAGGTCTGAGCAACAGCAGTTCGATGCCCAGCCTGAGCTGAGCGGCCGCTGAGCTGCCAACAGGTGGCAGGATGGCTCAGCTAAAAAAAAACAAAAAAACATTCTGTATAAACTGTAGGCAGTTGAAAACTTCTGCAGCACTGATTAGTTTCAGTCAATTATTGTACGAAAGTGTAAATTCAGCTATTCCTGCCTCATGCCTTTTGCACAGACTATGTTGTCTCTCCCTGGAGTTTTCATCTTTTACCTCTTTTCAGTAAAGCAGTTCCACCATGATAATATTAACATGAAATAGGAACTAGGAGTCCTAACTGAATGACAATAGCATTGACATTTATATGAGCCCCCAAGCCCTTCCCTTTTGTCACCCAGCCCCCAGGCCTCCAAGAGGAATTTTATGGCACCTTAGAAGCACTGTATTCCCCCCCGCACCTCCCATGTCCTCTATTCTATTATTCGGCTGAATTTCAACTTGAGCACTTTCTCTATGTCAAACTACTTATTCCTTTAACTGCTTTCTTGCTTACTGCTTCCCAGCCAAAGTGCAAACCCCATGAAGAAGGGTATGGATTGTCTTATCTGCAGTGGTGTTTCTAAAGACTGGCCTGTCATGGGCGTGGGTAAGGACAGGAAAATGCCAACCTCTCTGAAGGCAGGTATCCTCTGCTTTTCAACCCCCATCCTCAGTAACTTCCCTTTTGTGGAAGCTCCAGACAATTTTTACTTTGAACTGGTTAAAAATGGCTTGGATTTTCTTCAATGTTTTCAATAATAGGCTGAACAACAGCAAAAACAACAAGATCCCTTCACTTTCATAGATTCGATGTCCATTAAACAACTGGATTAGTTGAGGCCTCAGAAATCCATCCACTGTACTATGTAGGCAACCCCCCAAACCCCCTCGAGGCTTTTGGCTGTTTTATAAATTCATACTAGGGTTCCAGCATACATTCCCAGCTTCTAGGATCCTTCCGGAAGAACAAATCAAATTGGAAGGCAAATTGATTTTAACTCAAGTGCCAATTCTCATGGACTGGAAGTGGCTGTTTAGAGCAGTAAGGGGAGAAATCCTCAGAAGCTACCTCTGGGCTCACCTGGAGGGAGCATGGCTAAAAGATTTAGTGATGTCATTTGGGGGAGAGGAGTGATACTGGGTACATGATGTGCATATTGCATATTTTACATCATTTAAAGGAAGCATGATGTATTATCCTAAAAGATTTTTCAAAGAGCAAACATATTACTATTGTTTAAATAACACTAGTGCTTTCTCTCTTACATGCAAATGGATTTTAATTTGTTCTGTCTTTCTCTTTACTGCTAGAATACAGATGTCTAATGTATTTCAGGCTTGCATTAGTCATTAATATGAGTATCTTTTGGTTGATCAACTTCTTAGATTCAAGCAGCCATAATATAGATTAAAAACTTAATTAATTATATATTGCAATTCTATTTGGTGTGAAACATTAAATCGCTATATAATCGCTCCAGTTAAAAAAAAAAGGTTAGCTGATAAAATATTAACAATGTAGTACAAAATAGGAAAACAAAATTGAATGGCAATGAAAGTGACATCAATTTTTGCTACGTCTACATTATGTATTGTGGATGGCAAGGTTTATATGACCATCTGTTTAATATCCAAAATGTGGCATGTCATTAAGGCACTCATTTACTGTCAGGTACAGAAAAATCTCAATGCATACATTTTATGTCCTATTTTGTAAGTTAGAAAATATGAAATGGTAATCCCTTGTATGAGGTGTAAATTATATGTGATCATTGTGAGAATTACCTTCAATTGTTAAAAAATTCTGATTCCATTTATACTGCTTTATTTCCACACCACTGGGTGTGAAATCTGTGAGATGAGTTTGAAGTCTATTAAGTCCTGACCAGAGAGATGCTGTGAGGTGAAAAAGCAAGCGCCTTGTCTGGAAGGGTGTGAAAGTACAAATCTAGGATCGTGGTACAACACAAGATCATGGTTACTTAAATCCACTGGCTGGGAGCGCTGACCAAAAATCAAAGTTTCTGAATTAGCGCAGATCCCATAAGCTAATTACACTAACTCTTGTTTGCTTAAATTCATCATAAACTTCACCACTAAATTGTTATCTAGTACAGAATTTGTATTATTTTAACTTCAAGATTAATTGCTTAAACCAACCCAAGGGGGAAAAAATCAAGTTATCCAAAATAGCATCATTATAAGTTCACTAGAAATGGATATTTTTAAAACAAAACAAAACATTAAGATGAACATAAGACCAGTCATCTTCCAGAAAAGGTCATTGATAAATATTTACGGGACATCATGCAGTCACACAATGCACCATGGCTACATTTGTTCCATTCTGCCTTCACTGGTGAAAATTTCTTCCAACTCTTACCACTCTACATGCCAGAGTCGGTAAACCATGGAAATACTCCAAACGAGTCTTTATCACATTTGCATTATTTTAAGTGTCAGAAAGTTCTTTCATATTTCAGGCTGTAATATAACTTCTTATAACTTTATAACTCCAAGTTCTCCCTTTTGAGATCATACAACACAAATTTAATGCACCTTCTAAGGAAAGGTTTGTCAAATATTTGAGAAATGTGTCATATTGATTACATTTTATCCCTGATTCCCTCAAGATTTACTGATCCTTTGCTACCATGGTCATGGTCCATGAACACACACTCATTTTTGCCCCCAATGTCTCTCCTAAGATGTGATGCTCATGGTATACATGGTATACAAGGGAAAAATACTCACAATCAAATATAAATACTCCAAAATATCCACTGTCCCTCAATTCTGATAAAAATTGGAAGGAAGGACACTATTTATGGAGCATAGCCTGAAGGGTATGCAGTCCATACACTCATTAAGTGACTCCAAAATCTATTTTTAAATTAAATCTGACAATTAGAATTTTCCCACTGGATTTCCTTAACTACCCTGTGCTCTGGCCATGACAGAATCAGGGAAAACTAAAGGACATTAAAAGGAACAGCTTTTTGGAAATTTGCCACTCTTTTCTCCCCTTATTTGTAGTTGAATGTATTAATTATTATGTCACCCCTGTCCATTTAGGATAACGTATCCATCATCAAATTTAGTGCAAGAAACCTTGGAGCCATATTTTTCGCTCACCTGTTGGAAGAAACTAAAGCATCGCCCCACATGTTTGGGTGTGAGAGTCATACCTGGCTCCGTCTCACTTAAATGCCCCTGACTTGTCTATTTAAAATAGTTTTCTAAAGCAGTTTCATTTTTTTAAAGGATAAATTTAGTAGTGAATAAGCAAATAGAAGCAACCATGAATTGCTTGCACAAGATGCTGTGCTAGGTTAAGCTACCTCCTTTATTCTGACAACACTATAAAATTGGTAATTAGATGAATTTGTACACACAAAGGCTAGAAGTAATTTCCGTCCACATTTCATGAAACAACCACTTTCCCCCCACATTTGTTAGACAGATATTAATGAGTGCTGGTGGCAAAAAAGGGAGATATTATGTGGCCCCTTCCCAAACGTTACCATCTAGTAGGGAGAGATAAGTAACTCATAGCGTCACAGTGACATTCATAGGGTGAAATGGGAGAATGGAAGAGGGATATTGAGAAAGATGGGGGTAAGTTTTCTTTTCAAGATTGTAGAGGAAGGTGTTTTGCAGGGAAGTTGAAACTGGTGCTGGTTCCATAAAGAAAGAAGAGGGGAAAGCATTCCAAGGAAAGGGAATATGATTTCTATCAGGGGTTGTAGTATAAAGCGGGCAGTGATTCCAGCAGGAAGGTAGAATGAGGAAAAGTCTTAAGACGCTGACCTCTGCATTGCAGGCTAAGGGCGAGAAGTGTGTTCGCTTTCTCGTCCCCTGCTCATTAACTGTCTATATTTCACTTACCTAGTGCTGCTTAAATCCTCACCTCAACCCTTAGTGACTTAAAATAGCCATGACGGATGATTCCCCATGACTCTTTTGGGTTGGCTGAGCAGTTTGGCTCATCTTTCCTGGTCCTCTCCCTTAGCTTCAGTCATCTGACCCCATACCTGGGCTTGGAAAGTCCACGGTGTCTCCTTCACATTTGGCTATCAGCGAGGGGATTGTGGTTTTCCACCGGGATCCCACTCACCGAAAGGCCAGACTGCCTTTTTCATAGTGAGGTAGCCTCGTGGTTCTAAAAGGTCAAAGGTGAAATGTGCAAGAGACCTTGAGGCCTAGCCCGAGAATCTGGATGGGGATATTTTTCCCTAGCCTATTAGCCAAAGCTTGTCACAAGCATGTTCAGATTCAAGGGGAGGAAAAATGGGTTGCCCCTCTTCATTAAGCAGCAGCAAAATCTCCTTCTCAGTGACCATGATACAAATGACCATAGTCATCTTTGACAACAATCTTTGATTAACATATATGGGATGCCATTGACTAAAACAAAAGCGGGGAGGACCATTACAGGGAGTTGTCACACCCTCTGAAGTGAACAGGTTTGGGGAGGATAAGTAAAAGGGAGGCTAGAAGAAAGAAAAATTAAAAATATTCCCGAATGGCATCATATATTAAGTCGTTTTTACCGGGGTCACTTAAGTCACAGATACAGAGAAGGCAACCTGCTACTTCAGGAAAAGCTAAAGAAAGAAAATAGAACCTTGAATAATTGTTGCATTGTAAAATATAACAGGATGTTTATTTGAACTTATTGAAATTCTGTAATGACTCTGAAAAGTAAATATTCTTGTTGACATCTGAGTGATGAGAAACAGGAAATGAAGCAACTTGCCCAAAGCCTGGCCTGCCTTATTCGAAATGAGCTAAGCAGGAAAGGCCACCTAGTATACTAGCCCGGGAACTGATTCGATGGCCATAGGGACCCTTTCCAAGGCTGCTTCTCCTCCAGTTGACACTGACCCAGCAAGCCAGTACTCACATTAACACACAAGGATACAGGGAGAGGGTGCCATTCCTCCCAAAAGGGGCCGGAATTCAGCAGTCAGAGAGGAATGGGGGGCCCTTTGAGGGAAAGGAACCAAGTAACTGTGGCTCCCTCCCTTACTTAACACCAGCTGGCAGATAGGCCCTAGCAGTTCTCGGGATGTACCTGCTTCTACAACAGGGCGTGCTATTCTCTTCGGGATTCCATTTCTCCAATTTTGAAATATGTGCTCTGTTTGTAACACTAAGTTGCTTCCCAGTGGAGATTCCTCTAATTTCTAAATCTCCAGCTAACTTTGAATTTATTTCTACAAGGGACACACTACATCTAAACTAATAATGGTGATATATCTAAGAATGTAGCATCTCGGTGTCACTCTAATAAATTCCATGACAAATGTGCTCATCTGAACAGATCTCTGTCATGCCCAGGTAATTCACGTATAGAATCTTTTCCCTCAAGTATCATGTTTTAAAAAGATTTAGGGGGGGGGATATTGTATAGTAAAATATTTTTAGGGAGGATGAGAAAGTTATGTCCTCAAATGCTTCCAAGATTTTCTTCCGAATTTGAAACTATTTATACAACACCACACAGTAAGATGGCAATACCTTTCCAGGTCACTTATGCCTAAAAATATTACACAAAGCAAACACTGACCTTTCTTGGGTTTGAACACACAAATTAAAAGCATCTTTATTTTTGACTCTGTTTGCTTTCTTGGAATGTCTCCAGGGAAACTCTTTCACTACAGATTGAGTGGGTTAACCTGTTGCCCTCAAGACTATTTGTCTCTGCAGAACTGTGCTCATTCATCCTCAAAGGCACCTTGCCTTTCAAAGCCACACAAACAGAGAAGTTTTTAGACAGAAAGAGAATTAATCAAGTATTTGTCAGACTGCACACAAAGTAAGTCATTTGATACAATGGAGCGAACTGTGAGCTGTAAGTCAGCTCACTCTCGCAGACTTCTACAATATGATGCGGGTCAGGTAAGATTGATGGCCGGTTTTCAATTTGCACAAATACGGCGCTCAACCTCAAAATCACATTTTAAAGCCATTCTAGTAACAAGGCTGCATGACACACAGACGATATTTATTATATTTCTATCAGGAATTGTAATGCTAATTGTTCTAATTGTTCTTGGGTCTACTCCTGAATTATTTAAGGTCATAAGGGTGCTGAGATGGATAGGTTGCAAATTATTTTCAATAATTAAAACTGCACTGTTATTTTAACTTAGAGTCTCAGTGATTTAGATTATTTAGTATTTTATATCGATCTTTTTTCTCCTATCTAGGAAATGACTTTCCTGTTTTTTACCTTTTTTTTGTACCACTTGAGCTACTAACTATATTGAAATTTCTGTAAGCAAATTTACCCTCTAAAAACTTACTCCATGAAAAATAAGTTGAAAGAAAATCCAGTGAGCTCTTTTCTTTAAACAGTCTGAAGAGATATGGAAACATGGATTCCAGCCAAGAGAGGAAAAAGAGTAATGGGAAAATAAATTAATTTTAGAAGCTATAAAGAAATAAGTACCCGTAATTGGTAGATATAATATTAGAGTAATTTAGAAAAACACATTTTAAACATTATTTTTAAATGAGAACTCCTTAGAAGCTTCCTGCAACGATGTTTCGGTTCTTTGAAACACAATTATTGTACAATCATTTTCAAATCACTTTGTTCTCCTGGACTTCCAAGAGATGTTTGTAGGGAAGAGAGTAGGTCACATTTTTCAGAGTTAATGCATTGGAACCAGTTCTGTTGGGAGTTATAATTCTCAAAAATGTTGTGTCGTTTCATTTTGGTACATCCATAAGCGTTTGCTTTTATAAGACTCTCACAAAAGCCCCTTACGAGTAGATTATGCCACCTCACACCTCAACCTTTTAATCTGTATCAATTATGAACAGGGACATTCTCTTGTACAGTCACAATACAGGTATTAAGTAAGGTCATTAGCACTGATCTATTGCTACCATCTAATCCGAAGACTCCATCCAAGTTCTTGCCAATTTTCTCCGTAATGCCCTTTATAGTAAATGGGATCAGGCCAGCATCACCTCTTATGCACACTTGTCATGAACCTTTAGCTTTCTTTAGTCTGGAGCAGTCATTTGCCCTGCATGACCCTAACATTTTGAAGACTATATCGGCCAATTGTTTCATAGAATGTCTCTTAGATTACATTTATCTGATAGGTCTGCACTTTAAAATTTTGGTTCTATCATTCTGGTAGGAACATAACAAAAGTGACACTGCGTTCTTCTCATTCCATCCTGTCAGGCGGGTCACACTTTCAATTTGTCCCATTGCATGTAATGTTAAACTTGGCACCTTGATGAAAATGTACCCTGCCAGCTTTCTCCACGGTACAGTCTTTTTGTCTCTATGAGGACTTTGCAGGCAGGTAATTGAGACTATTCCATTCCTCATAAAACTTTCACCCACTACTTGAACATCTATTTCTGTTTCTTGGATGAATTAATTGTAACTGAGATGGTTGCCAAATGGTCTGATCTAATTCCATCATTCTCTCTGTAGTCTTCCATTGGCATACCAGTGAAGGAAAGGTGTTCTACTCTGAAAATTAAGTTATTTATTTATTCAGTGAAAAACTTACAAGTTCTAATTTTATTTAGCCGTTTATACTGGGTTGTCAAAAAAGTCATGACATATTTTTTCGATGTTTTTCGTTGTAAAAATGTGTCATGACTTTTCCGACAACCCAATAATAATCCATTTCTATCACTATCTATTTTGCTGATCAGATTATTACCCATATGGTCCTGGTAGATCCTTCTAGCTAGCTTCCTGTAGTTTTTGACATACCTTAATCTTTCTTAAAGAAAGTCCTTACATTTTAGTACAATAAGATATTCCAGGCTACCCTGATATCGTCCTTGTCCCAACCTTCAGGTCAGCAATTTCTCTGAAAAGCTCTGGTCCTTTCAGGTGGACAATGGTACTGAAAAAGCAAGATGTGGGCTCTGGTTATCCTTATCTGGACAGCAGATCCTAGACTCTTACAGCCATTCAGTGGGTGGGGCTAAAGAGTATATTTACTCTGGCCCTCTCCCCCATATAGTCTCTCTCTCTCTCTCTCATTCTCTCTCTCTCATTCTCTCTCCCTCTCTCCCTCTCCCTCTCCCTCTCTCCCTCTCCCTCTCTCCCTCTCTCCCTCTCTCCCTCTCTCCCTCTCTCCCTCTCTCCCTCTCTCCCTCTCTCTTTCTCTCCCCCAAAACCATGACTTCACACTGATACCTCTAATTTGAAGCCTGTATCACAGAAACCACTTGAGTTTTTCCCTTTGATAGGGAGAAACGTGGCTTCCATCATCTTTGATGGATTTTTTTTTTTTTTTTGACAAGTCCCTCTTGCAGGTCACCAATGTCCAATCACCACGGTAATTGCTCCTAGGCAGGTGGCCCGCTCACCCTGTGTGGCCTCCAGCACTGAGTGGCAGCAGCCTCTTGGCTCCCATCCACCATGCTTGCTGCCTCCTGTCACTGCCCTATTGGGAGGGCACCTTCCCCAGGTCACATGGGCCCCTGACCCCTGTGCTATGCTGTCCCCTCGAGTGCAGGGAGATCTCCACCTTTCTGGACCCCCCCTCCCCCAATAACTTTTAGAATGAACTATTCAGGCAGAAAGGAATGAAGCCAGGAGGAAAGGCAGGGAAGCCAACCAGCAGGGAAGAGAGCAAACCACATATCAGAATTAAGCTTGAAAAGCAGCCATTTAGGAAACACATGAGTTATTCTCCCAGGATTGTTTTGTGACACTTTCTGGAAAGAAGGTGCCTGGAATGGCTGATTTTCATCAAACACACTATTCATCCACGCCAGTATGGAAGGAAAATGAAATTACATAGCTGTCACGGGGCGTGGCCTATCTGTCCACACTGTCCCAGGGAGAAGACAGATCTTGTAACGGGCCATTCTTCCTTTAGCGAGCTCATTCCAGAACAGTCTATAAACAGCAAGAATAAGGATAACAGGACAACAGACATATTGGCCCTGTCTGACTGTTATGTCTACGGTCCCTGCTCAGTGACTAGATAGCCCATCTAATGCAATAGCTCATTTAACAAACTATTGATTAACATCTCACAGCATAATGTATTGTGCTATGGAGGTAGCTCATCCTTAGAGATCTCACATACTTCCTAGTAAAGAAATAGTCAAGGGTTACAATCGGAAGACAGATCAATGTTGTTTTTTTCTGGGGGAGGCACTGGCCTTTTTCTGTTATGCTGATGAAACCACTTTTCTAAATATCTCTTAGATCACATCTTGCGGCAACTGTGTGTAAAAATCCAGTTCTGTATGGGAGTAATTTGTTTGGCCTAATTTTTCAGTGTCATGTCTAATGTAAGTGAACATTTATATTCCCATGTGATCTGCTCATCCCAAGAAATCTGTAAGGTTATGGTCAGACTCTCAACTCTGAGTAACTCTCAGTAGTACAAGAAGCGCTAGCAAAAAACAAACAAAAAATCTGCAGGGCACCAGCTGTAATAAATATTTTGTTATTGCTAGATTCCTTGGTTTTGATTTAACCTTTTTTGGAGGGGATGACAAATTATGTTTTCATAAGAGCCTCAGAAAAACGAACAGGCAACACTGTTTCTAATTTTGAACCAGTTGATTTTACAATGTAAACATGGGAGAATTTTGCAGCATGGTGGGAGAAAATGATATGGCTAAACTGGAAATTCTACTGAGATTGCTATTTAAAATAATCAGCTGTAGGGATACTGTATGAGAATGGAAAAATTCATGCGGACTTGTTTTTAGATGAGTTTCTTTTTTTTTTTTTAAATCTTGAATCGGCAACTTAGAAGATGAAATTATTTTGAATATATGTCCTTGGGTGAAAACAGCTGCCAAAAAAACAAGGCTCATCACGCCAGTTCCATCTCACTGACATTAGTATAAGAAAAAAAAAATACTATAAAACTCTCTTCCACACACTATGTAGGATTTTTTTTTTTAAGACAGACTTTGTCATGTAAACATATCATCAGGATACTTAAAAAAAACTGTATCTGATTATAGGAAGTCCTGATTATAGTGAGAAATCATTTGAGTGTAGGATAATTAGTCATAATTAATACATTACAATTAATATATCCATTACAGCTGAGTGTTATATCTTCACATTGGAAAAAGTAGTGGCTAAGAATCGCACCAGCTTTGTAGTAACATTTTTGTGCTTTCTCAGTCCCATCTCTGACATTTACCAGTTCTGTGTGGCCTTAGGCAAGTAACCTACCATCAACTTCCTCATCTGTAAATGGAACAATACTATTTTTTCCCCCCAAATAGGCTTAAAGATTCATGAAGCAGTGTATATAGTGTATATAAGTAACACAGCAGAGTGCCTGGAGATACAGTATGGCTCAATATGGTACCTTCCTAATATTAATAACTGTGCAGGTTAGGGAATTATTACACTAAAATCAGTCTTGCAACCCACACTGTGTGTTAGCGATACAGAATCAATTCACAAACTCTTTTCACTTCTTCTCTCTGTGTTTGAGACAGCAAGGCCCAACGATTTACCTTCCAGGTTCCCTGTAGCTAGTCACAAGACTAGTTGTGACTGATGGAATAAAAACAAAACATAGGACATCTGGGAAACACGTTTTTAAAAGGGCAGACATGGGGGATGTAGACTTTTCCTTTTTATTTTTTCCCTTTTCTTCCTAATATGTGGAATGTGGGTCTGATATTTGGAAGGGTTCAAGTTACCTTCAAATTATAAAGATACATGCCATTGTTGTGAGGTGGGGGGAAGAAGAAGTAGCCTGAATTCTTGGTGACGTTTTTTGAAGTAGAATTGGAGAAGCAACTTGTCTGCCGTTAGTGTGACTTTATTAATTCAAGAAACTCATGTCCAAATGGCTTGGCATGGGACCGTCTGGCGAATTTCAGGAACACATCCTAATCGGGTCATCTGAACAACAGGCTCCTCAACTAGGCTTCAGTTGTCTCTTCTCAGGACAACACATAGTGCAAAGCAGCTTCTCGACTGACCATTGACACCTCAAGATGCCCTCCTAGATCTTTTCCATCTCTGTCATTAATTATTAATCGCTACTCTAAAAGATGACACAGTTACCCTTTTGAATAAAGTAATTCGCATAAACACAAAGAAACAGTATTGTGCATGCAAATATTCAGTGAATGTTAGTTTTCTTTACTGAGTGACCATCCGTGAATCTGGGTGGTGAACACACAATATGATATACAGATGGTGCATTACAGAATTGTACATCTGAAAGCTATGTAACTTTACTAACCATTGTCACCCCAATGCACTTTAATTTAAAAAAAAGAATCAGTTCATAGAATCTTATGAAGATACCTAAAAGGCAAGCTTTAAAAATGATAGACTCCTTTGGCAGTCAGACTGTGACTCCAGCCCTCACCGTGCCACGCACTCACGGTGTCATCCAGAACACAATGATCAACGATTGTAAGCCTCAGTTTCCCCAAATGCAAAACTGTCATAGCAACCTTACCGTGTTTTGCCAACCTGATTGTCCACACCTTGAAACTTTGAAAAGACTGCCAAAATAATGAGGAATGGTTCATGCTTCCTGTTCCCCTTCCTATAATGTCTTTCTTGTTAGAGCAGGACTCCAGCTGCCCTTTATGATGCCCGACAAGTGCTACTGTCGGGTGGCAACGAAATAGTCCTGCATTGACCGGAACCATACGGGGAGTTGGCCTGGTACAAAGAAATTATGTTGGCCGGTGTTTCCATATCAGTGACAACATACATCACACTGCTGATTGAGAAAGTAGTATAACTATTCCATGGACCATGTTGTCTAATACTTAGAAAAATGAAAATGTACATTCATTTATAACATTATTAGTAAAAAAAAGAACAGTACAATGAGAAATTTTGCCTTATGAGAAAGTTTTGAAGGCAAAATATTAAAAGCTACTCAAACTAGAAATATGATAAAATTAGGAGTAACAACTTCCACAATTTGAATGGTGGCTCTGTTTTATACTATGTATTTTATTTCTTTCCGGTCTTGTATTCAAGTCTTTAATCCACTTTGAATTAATTTTTGTGTGTGGTGTCAGAGAGTGGTCTGGGTTCATTCTTTCTCATATTCACTTCCTTTTTTCTTCCCAACCAAACTGATGGATGCATGATCTGGCTCCATTAGAAAATATCAGGTACTTAAAGATAAACACAGAAAAACCATAACAATAATTTAAAATAAATGTCCTCGTTTTACATTTAAAAAAACATCATGAATTAATTTTCCATGTCCGTCTGTCTGTCCATCCATCCATCCATCCATCCATCCATCCATCCATCCATCCATCCATCCATCCATGTATTCATCCATCAAGAGTAGTAATAGCAGGGCCAGCTGAGTGGCGCGGTGGTTAAGCGCTGGCTTGGGAAGCCAGTGGACCTGGTTCAGGTCCCACATATGAGGGCCAGTGACACTGCCCTCAAAAAAAAAAAAAAAAGAGTAGTAATAGCAAACTCAATCTGAAATAATGGTGAACTGGCAGAAATAAAATAATGAAAAAATGGCTAAGTGGTTTATGTGAATAATGACTTTTGAATACAAAGGGCTCTGTCTTCACTTTTTACAAAGTTGAAAATGTAAAATAATGTGCAGAAAGTACCTTACTTTTAAAAGTTTAGTTGCTACTTACATAGAAGAGTCATAAAACATTTTAAAGTTTTATATTATAAAGGTTTTGAAAGAAAAATGTCCTTGGCCCACAGTTATGTTTCATTTCATAACCTGTTCGGTCCTATATCTCAGTGTAGTTAAAAACTGGAAAGGGTAATTTGCATGTTTTGATGGGAAAAACTTAGGATGAAATTTTAATATCTTCCTGCATTTGATTAAAATAAAGGTGAAAACTTGAATCTGTGCATTAAATGTCTATAACTCTTACCTGTCCTCAATATGTAGGGTTTTATAGCTTTAACAACCCAAATAATTCCACCTCAGACAGGAACAGAACTTCAAATGTCACCCCCGCCTGATTCTGCAGAGCTCTCCATGTTTCCCAGTCGTTTCGGGAGCTGGGTCCATCTGTTGGTTTCATTTAGCTTTGAAATTTTGGCCCGTTTTTCATGTCTAAACCTGAACTGCCAAATGTCCCTCACTTCTTTCTTATTATCACTTTTCATTTCAATATTTAAATACTTGACGATTCTGCTAACTGTGATTCATTGAGAACCTAGTGCTAGACAGGTAATGTCCTCGTTCTTACGAATGCAGAAATGAACAAAGCAGACCCAGAAATAACCTGCCTTCTATTTTACATCATCAGCCCCACAGCCCCTCCCCTCTTCAGATGGATAACTTCCCCTCAAAGCACAAGACATTATTCCACGTCAGTCATTTGCCTCCAAAGGAAGTTGGGGTGCTTGACCCCTCAACAGCACCGTGTGAGCTGCGTGGGTCCTCTGATGCATGGGTTTATGAAAATAAGTGCAGTAAATGTACTTTCTTTTCCTTATGACTTCCTTCATAACATTTTATTTTCTCTAGCTTGAAGAGAATGTAAGAATACAGCATGTAATACATACGACTTACACATTATGTGCTAATGGACTGTGCCATTGGCGAGGCTTCCAGTAAGAGCAGGCTTTTTGTAATCAAGTTTGCAGGGAGCCTGAGAGTGTACATGGATTTTCACCTGCACAGGATGGGTGTTTCGGGCCCTGATGTTGGTCACGGGTCACCTGTAATGTCATGGGGATTGTCCAGGCATGACAACTTCTCATTTACTCTGGGCACAAGTATTAGCCAAGTCTGCCATCAGCAGTAGGGCTTCCGAGACTACATAACTTCCACTGGTCGCATCAGGAAAATATGACTGCACATTTGAAAAGAAATATAAATTTTCTTTACTTAAAGGGAACATCTAATGGGACTTAAGGTTGAAAACATCACACACATCACACACACATCACAAACACACACACACACACACACACACACACACACACACACACACACCCCTGTCCACAACATAAACATGACAGTAATGACAGCCTGAGAAAATACTGATTTGGCAGCTACACAAGTGCAGCGCTCATTCCAAATCACATGATGACTATACGGAAACGCAGGCGGAGTCAGCTAGCTTCTCACCACAACCACACTGTTGATTCTTTTCTCATTGTTTGCCCGCCCTATATTCATCATATACTTTTCTATGGGAAGTTCCACAACTAAAGATGGATTATTTTCCCTCTGTTTCTCCCAAACTTCCCCAATTAAAATACTCCACACTAAGAAAAAGGGGTTTCTAGGGGGCAGTTTTAAAGCAGACTCTAATATGCAAGTTGCCTGTCTGGGAAAAACACCAGACATATATTTGTAATACAGAAATACAAAATTAAACATGACCGAATTTGTACATGAATGACCTCAATAGCTAAAAGGGAAAAAAATGCAATAGAACTTAATAAGAATCAGATACAAAAATATGAGTGTTTGCTTAAATTTTGTCTCTGCCCATTGCAGTGTTATACAGAGAGTTAAATTCTGTGAGTAAAGTGAAAAACACAGTGTCTATCTCAAAATAAATGAGAAATATTAGCCAGAATCATCATTACTGACATCATTACAATTACTACAATAATTATTATTAATTTAAAACAAACACTAAAGGAGTTTAGAAACTGGGGAGAAGATCATGATTCTTTTTAGCACACAATTAGAAGTGAGTCCGTGAATCACACACAGAGAAACAACGAAGTACTAAGTTCACAGTAATGACACAGACTGGATATGCAGTAGTACTGAATATTTTTTCTTAAGAAATAATCATGGATTCAAATGGCATACAAGTAGTCCTTGGGGCCATCTTTCCAGCCTTCCTACTAAAATATCTATGAACACAGAATAAGATGAAAACTCACAATCCTAACAAAAGGAAAATCCCATACAAAGTATTACCAGAAACTGGCAGAATTTTTACTAACTTATTATCGTTATGAAAATGCGTTTGGCAGGGCTTAGGGGGTGGGGGTGGGGAGGGAGGGCAGGCAGAATTTTTTCCTCTAAGGAACTCAAGGCCTTTATCAATCAGAAAAACCATTAGCTTCTATTTGTCTTTTAAAGCATTGCTCAGGTTAAATATCATTGTTTTATTTTATTTTTTTTTAGAAAAGACATTTGGCTCCCAGATAATGAATCCCTTGATAAAACATGAACTGTTTCCTTAAGATTTAATTGCATATTCGTCAATGTGGCTACCTCTTTCTCATCCCTTTTTCTCCTCCTCTCACAAAGTTTATGCTTCTTTAGCAGCAAAAAGATCTATTTTTGGTCACCATCCCTCTGCCAGGGTCTGGTATACTGCCTGACGCATAAGAGAAGTATAATGAGTATTTTTTGAACAGTCAATGGTTTTTTTCCCCATCAAACATCCTTAAATAAGACAAAGAGCAAAAGAGAGAGGAGGGTAGAATAACATACTGCATCTCCAAATTCATCAGTAGATTCAATGAACTGGTAAGTCTAATCAAAATCCTGATAGTCATTCTGCAAAATGACAAACTGATTTTATAAAAACAAGAGAAAATGTGTAAGAATATCCTAGAAACTCTTTAAGAGGAAAAAAAAACTGGAGGAAACTATCATATGAGAATTACAACTATAATAATTACGTCAGTAGGACTGGCAAACAAATGGACAGATTGATAAGTCAAACAGGACAGAAAGCCCAGAAACAGGTATATACATAGATGGAAACTTAATTATGACAAGTGGCATTACAGAGCAGTGAGCCAGCAAAACCTAGGAACCAATTTGTGTCAATTTGGGGAAAAAATGAAAAGATTTGAAATGAGATACATACATCACTCTATATAATAATAATATCAATTGTAAATGGATTAAAGACCAAATCTGAAAGGCAGAATTAAGTTGAACATGAAAAAGAACTAAGTTCTCATATTGAAAGTGCAAATATCGAACAAGAAAAATTTTTTTAAAAATGATTCTACATCTAAATGACTTATAATCAAAAGCAATCCACACAGGAACATCTTAAAAGCTAACAAAGGAGAAAAATACATGAGCTGGTGAGGAATACCAGTTAGATTGACAGCAAGTGCCTCATAAGCAAAAATGTAGTTCCGTGAAATAATAGATTTTCTGAGCAAATATCACTTCTTCTTTAAAGTTTTACTGTCAATTATGCTGTGATTCATAAGTAAGAGAATAATAAGTTCCTAGCCAGACATGAAAATAGCAATATAAGTTAGTCTGTAGAGACCTTCATTACAATTTTATTAAAGGATATTGAAGAAGAAGAGGAAATATGAACCCCTGGGGAAAAGTTAGTAGCTAGAAACAATAATGAGAATACATGTTGATAAAATATCAGCACATTTCATTACTTAAAGACTATAACAATAATAGCTTGAAGTTTTGTGACACTGTAACAAAATTTCACAGAAAATTTGAGGGAAATATGGAAGATAAAGATGCAAGTAGAATAAAACCAAATGATACAGTTAAAGGCAGATACGTTGACCTTACCCTCTGTGTTCTCTTTAGTCAACTCGTTCCTGACACTGAGAATTGAAATAAGACAGTATATGATTTCTGGGTAGTTTAGAAATGTGATTTTGAGTGTGATGTCCGAATATAGCATGTACAATAGAGCTTCAATAAATTAACCTGGAAATAGTTCAATGAATTTAATCATTCTACAAACTACTGCTAACATTTATTATAATAAATCTTGAAACATTTTCAAAGAAACCCTCTTGTAAGTAGGCAGAGTAAAGGCATAGCTTCAGTTGTGATTACACTGTGATGAGAAAGAAAACTACAACATACTAATTAATTAGAACATAAATGAGAGCAGAGCCAATCGCAAGTGGGGGATTTAGGAAGGCAAAATCCTATTTTTTTATTTTATTTTATTTTTTTTATATATTGAAACTTGACCATGGCTCATCAATATTCTAAGTAAGGACCAGTGAACATTTTAATCATCATTACTGTCCTAAAGCTGAGTTTGCTTTGAAACAGTCTTTACATACATAATTCTAGTAAAAGTATCAATAATATGAGAGTTGAAAATTAAAGAAATCGGATAGTAGGCAAGCAATTATTTTATTTATATGTATAAATCTCTAATTGCTATTTAAACCCTACTGCCATAAATGCATTTAAGATTATTTTCTTTGAGACATATATGCGCCCTTTTCAGCTGAATAAAAGCATGTTATCTTATCCTCTAATACTCAGGACTGAAGGGTTACTTGCTCTGTCTTTATCTATTATGTATTTAGAAATCTTAAATACATGTAGCATTTGCTCTGGGCTAGTACACTTATATATATGGCTCCTTTATCACTTGTGAAACCAACAAGGACTCAAGAGGAAAAGCACTAGATTATGAAAGAGATAAGATTAATAACTTATATTTGAAACTCTTGATATCCATTCAACTATTTTTCTACTCACTGAGAATCTCAATATGCAAAGGTAATGCTAGTGAAGATAGATTCACTTAAAGTAATGCTGATTCATAAACACCTCTGTGCGCCAAAAGTATAATTTAATAACAAGAGGAGTAGAGCTTTGAATGGAGCACAGGAGAAAAGTGTCTTATTAAACTGCTTGCCAAGAAGTGGTTATCTTCAATTGATTCACATTGCTTGGGACATTTACTCAGAAGTGTCTCATATTTTAAAAAATCAGGTCAAGTTTGTTATTGCATTAATGCACTTTTATGATTAATTTTACTAATGAACAATATCCATTTTCACAAAGCATGTGTAAAAATATATCACTTAAAGAGAAGAGATTTGCAAGATCAAATAAGTTATTAAATAATACAGAGTGGATTCATTGTACTTTTTTTAAGGAAAAGGAATCTGAATTAGTATGTCAATAAAAAAAATTTAGTTTTTATCTGATTATAAAATTAAGCAGCATAATGAATAGAAAAGTGGATGTAATACTAGGTGTTTCAATCACAGTATTAGAAAAATTTACAAGTGTATAAAAAGAAAATACCTCTATAGTAATTTTGAATTTTCATTGTTTTAAAGATTTACAGGACCATGCATCATGAAACAAAATATGTTAGTTTACCATAACCGAGGAGTAAATTTATTTTATTTTAATCTACATGGTTGGAACCAATAAAAATTGTTTATCATTTTGCCAGAGCAAGCTTTAGAGCTTGGTTCAAATTATCAGCATATTTTACTTTAAAAAACCTCAATTCTGTTTTTATAAGTTTCTTCTTACTTTAATTCTGGCATGTTTGTTGAAGATTCAAAATACATGAGTTTCAGTGCTGCCCTTGGAGTCTTGAAGCCACAATTTTTCAAATGTGACAGTGATCCCTTTGAATGCTGAATGTGGCCCAGACTCCTTAATAGAATATAGTAGATATTGAAAGAGTAACAGAATTATAGCCTATAAAGAAAAAATCTCAAACAATTAGTATCCCCTGGCTTCTTTTATTGTGCTTTTGTTTTATCCAGAGATTAAAAGTTAATTTCAATATCACGTAATTATTTTGTTAGTATATTCAGCATATATATTTAGAGTACGTATTTGACATAGATGAGAGAGAGAGAGAGAGAGAGAGAGAGAGAGAGAGAGAGAGAGATAGATTGAGATTAAAGGACAAATTAAACAAAACATTGCAGAATTATTTAATTAACATTAATAAAAATTTATCTGAAAAACTAAGTTGAAAAAGATGCTACAATTCCTTCTCAAAACTAGTGATAGAAGTACATGAGTTCAGAAGGACATTGCAGACAGGAAAGTGTTCGTCCCCAGGTCCCCTTTATCTGTGTCACTCAGCCTCGGGGGCTGAGCGACTCTAGGTGAGATTTGGAACAGGACCCTCACCTTTATTCCTCCAACGCTTGGGGGCATCCTGTGGACGTCAATAGACATGTGATTTTACCGTGATATTTGAATGTTCTCTGTGGATTGCCGCCTTCCTAGTTGTGGCAGCTGGGACCACCGGCAGCAGTTCCTGCAACTTTCTGACCCTAAAAGACAGCCGTGAGCTCCACAGCCAATCGATGCCTCCAGGGACCCTCTTTCCTTCAGCTTTTTTAATGTTTGGATTACCCGTTCCTTGTATGAATTCTCTTCCTGCTTGGAAGTGGCCTTGGTTTTTACCTTAAACTGATAAGTCCTAGCAGAACTCATCGTTTTGGCTGTGTGTGTGTGTGGGGGGGGGGAGGAGGGGGCGGCTAGGGTGTTGAAGGGCTTTATATATCTGAAAATCTCTTCATGTCCAAAATATGTAAAAAACTCATATGGCTCAATAACAATAACAATAATAATTAATAGTAAGGAGAAGAAGAATCTGATGGAAAAATTGGCAGAAGTGATGAAAAGATATTTCTCCAAAGAGGACATACAGACTCATGAAAAGATGCTCAGCATCACTAATCATCAGGGAAATGCAAATTAAAACCACAATGAGATACCAACTCACACCTGTCAGAATGGCTATCATCAATAAATGAACAAATAACGTATTGGTGAGGATGTGGAGAAAGGGAATCCTGGTGCACTGCGGGAGGGACAGCAAACTGGTGCAGTAGCTATAGAAAACAGCATGGAGGGCCCTCAAAAAACTAAAACTGCATATACCATACGACGCAGCAATTCCACTTCTGGGTATTTATCCAAAGAAAATGAAAAAACTAATTGGAAAAAATACATGTATATGCACCCCTATGTTCATCGCAGCATTATTTACAAAAGGCAAGATGTGGAAACAACCTAGGTGTCCATTGATAGATTAATGGATAAAGAAGATGTGGTATCTATCTATGTATCTATCTATCTATCATCTATCTATCTATCTATCTATCTATCTATCTATCTATCTATCTATCTATCTATCTTCCTATTTACCTATAATGAAATATCACACAGCAGTAAAAACAGAATGAAGTCTTGCTATTTGCAATAACATGGTTGGATCTAGAGGACATTATGCTAAGTGAAATAAGTCAGAGAAAGACAAATGCCGTATGGTTTCACTTATATGTGGAATCTAAATACAAAACAAAAACAGACGCATAAAAAGGAGAGGCCAAAGGGATGGCTACCAGAAATAAGGGGGTGGGAAGATGGGTGGAAAGGGGAAGAGGAATATAGTCAATAATATTGTAATAAGTTTGTGCAGTGACAGATGATTATTAGAATTATTGGGGTGATCACACTGTAAGGTATAAAATGTCAAATCACTATATTGGACTCCTGAAACTGATACTATAATCAATATAATATTGTATACCAACTACACATATATTTAATTAAAAAGAAAATGAAAGTGACACTTGAATTAAGATTGTAAAATATTCCACCGACACATGGGCATGGAAAGACTTCTAGACAGAGGGAACCATGTGTGCAAGCGGGAAGACTTGACAGTCCACAATTTTTTTTTTTTTTTTTTTGCAAATAGTACTCATATGTGCTTAAAGGGAGTGGGACTAATGCCATCTGGCATATTCTGGGAAGGTTTCTGAAAAAGATTATGTTTTAAAAAATGCACAGGACTTGGATGTGCAAATAGGAGAACCTCTGCTTGGATTGGAGTGTGGAACTTTCCAGGCTAAGATGAACAAAAGATGTTCCCCCAAGATTAGCACGCGAACCCTTCCTGATCCTGGATGTTTGTTCTTGATCCATAGCTTTGTAAAGGTTGCATGTGTCATCTTCCTTCAGGAGCTCAGCTGAGCTGCCAGGTGTGTGGGCAGCAGCCCAGTCCAGTGACGAGTCAACAATGAAAGTGGCATCTGTAATGGGGTGCTGCAAGGGCACAAACAAGACTCTAAAACCCGAGAAAGGTCCACTCCCCGTCTTTCATTTTCCTCCGTGGAATGGAGCACAGGTTGAGGGGCAGGTGGGTCAACACAGGTGTCTCCCTGTTAAGGAGCCCCCAAACAAAAGGCTCTGGTAGCTTTATGGACCTTGGGGTGAAGGAGAGGGGACAGAGGAGTCCAGGAGTGGAGAAGTAGTGCATACTGAGTCAGAGTTGGCAAAAATAGGTCCAAAATAACGTCTGTATAAATACATCTCAGAACTTGGTCTACTACCTTAAACACGTGATCAAAGAGTCGAGATTACAGATGCATAGATAATCCCCATTAGCACCTGGAGTCTGCAGTATCAATAGTCTCTAATACGTTGTCAGTCATTTTTATTCAGAACTATATGTGATGGCTGGCTTTGTATTGGAATACCGAATAGGCTAAAGGAACATAATTTTCCCCACTTAGTTAGGTGCACCTAGACAAATATCAAATCAAAACTCTTTCATAAACAAGGCATCATGATCCTGTTTCATAGATATAAAAGGTGTCCTGGAAAAAGAAGTTAACCAATGAGAGCTGAAGATAAATTTCAGCTTCATACATACATTGAAGCTTCTCTTCCAGTGACTTTTAACTTTCATAATTACATAATTTATTCAGTAAGTATTTATGGAATGGTTACTCTGCTCAAAAAAAGTCTCCATGGTATGACATTGTATAAAACATGAATTCGTTTGAGCTTCCAGTTTTTACAGTTACGGATCCTTTCTTTTTTCTTCCCCAGGACTAATGTAAAAATGAAGAAAAATGTCACACACTACATATACATTTCTGAGAAATAAAAGTGTAGCTATATGCCTTCGATTTGCCCAGTTCAGAGGGGGAGCTGCATGAGGTTAAGTAATCACCAGAGGAGTCCAGGGTGTCTTTGTTGCCTCTTACTGCTCAGAATTTTTGAAAAATGAAACCCCAAACTTTATATTAGTTACTTTCAGAAAGGAAGCCAAATGTTATTTGGTATAATGGAGACTGGTATATTTCCTCTCCAAAAAGATAAATTATGGATCAATGTCTTTATAATTCAACCAAACCAAATCAAAACAAGTAAAAGTAACAGCTAAATAATTTTTTTTTTGAGGGTAGTGTCACTAGACCTCATATGTGGGACCCAAACCAGGGCTGCTGGCTTCCCAAGCCAGCACTTAACCACCGCACCACTCGGGGGCCCCAAAATAACTTTTAAACTCCCCAATTGTTCATCAATTCCAAAGATAACATGTCAAGCAAGTAATTTGGTTAGAAAACGTCAGAATTTACAGTCTCTTCACCAAACATGGCATTTGTTAATTTAAAATAAATTTTCACACTCTCTTAGATACAAATATATAGTATCATATTTTACTTCAACAGAAACATTCATGGTGTATTGGTTATTTTTACAGAATCTTACATCAATAACCTACTTTCTTATGATACAGTAAATGCATGTTTTGTAATATATCTGACAGTTTAAAAACTTTAAAATATCTATTTAATAAAAAATGCATATTCCTTGCATATACGAAACAGAGAATTGCACTAAAACTGTTTTTTGCAACAATCATTCCTAACATGTATAGTGAAAATTACAGAACCTTCATAAATAACTTCATTTCATTCTTACATCTATTTTGTGAAGTATGTAGGGCAGGAAATAGCCTTAAAGAGTGTAAGTGGCTTGTCCAAGTTTCAAGTATTAAGAAATAGTAATAAATCCAGAAATCAATTCTTTTTTGTTTTGGCATGAGGTCATTGCTCTTTCCATACTAATACTCCAATGGACCTGACATACACAAAAACTTGCTGAATATAATGTGATATAATGTATTATGATATATATCTATTTCCCTTATAAATAAAAACAATTTTGTCCACAAAATATTTTTATTCTAGAGAGTGAGACTATGAAAACTAAGGAAAATTAAAGTTTGATAACAACTGTTAGTATTTTAATATTTAATTTCTATTTCCCTGTATAAGTATTGTATATTTTGTTATCTTTAATCACTTTTAAGGAAAATATAATGCATTCAGTTGCATAATAGTTCAAATACTCTGGAAGAAATCATCTTGCTATTACTAAGAATAATATCTAATCAGGGTCTGTTTCATCTAGACCTCTCTAACTCTTGAAGAATGACACTTCACCTTATCACATTTCCTGCATTTGCTATCAAAATCCAAATCAGAAGGATCTTGTATCCTTCCAGCCCTGTGCAAGCTCATTGTCCTCTGGTCCAGCTGCACTGGCAGCCCTGCCCTGTCAGCCCAAGGAGGTGCCATCAGCCCAGCCCTTCGCAGTCACCGCTCTGCCCTCAGAGTCATTCCTTCCTTATTTTATCCCTTCTCAGTCCATTTCAGTCTAGGCTGGCAACATTCTGCTGGGTATAAAATTCTCAAGACCTGTCAGTCTCCTGTGCCATTCAAGGGGGTTCAAGACATGATTGACAAGTTGGTCCTCCACAGACCTTTTCTGAATAACCAAATCTCTACTTCTTTCTGCTGAAATGTGATTGGCTACTTGTGCCACACACTTACTCTCTTTACCAAAAGAGCAGCAATATCTTTAATGTTTTCTTCTGAGAGTGCTTTCTAAATTTTTTCCAATATGGATAGAGTAAGAATTTTCTAGATCTTCAAGTTCTGGTTCCTTTTTACTTTTTGCAAGTACAGATTTAGGGGGCATATAGTTCAGACTCCCTTTGAAGAAAAGTTTCCCATATGTCCCATGTTTTTCAAGACTTTGAACATTTTCAAGAGTAGTTGTCATTGTTTTGGGGTTTTTGTTTGTTTGTTTTTGGTAGAATGACCATCAATTGAAAATTTTCTGATGCTTTTCTCATGATTCGACTGGGACTATGTTTCTTTGTTGTTGTTTTTGTTTATTTGTTTTTGTTGTTTTCAGAAAGACTACCACAGAGGTAGAGTGCCATTTTCATCACAATATCAAGGGTCCATAGTATCAACATGACTTATCACTGTTGATGTTGACCCTGACCACCTGTCTGAGCTGGTATTTGTGAGGATTCTTCACTATGAAGTTATCATTTTGACCCCTCCAGATTTGAATGCAAGGTATCTACAAGAATTATTTGGAATTCTTCTGAAAGGGAGGTTGGTATATTCTCCCTTATTTATTTATGTATTGCATCATTTATGTATATCATCATGAACTCATGCATACTTAATATATACTCTCAGCAAAGATTGAATATACTGTATTTTGTCAAATTGTCCTGTTTTAATTCTTGTGGCCTCTTTTAGTTGGCTTCTATGTCCCTTTGTCTCAGCCTGTTCATTGTAGGGTTTTTGAGCACTTTACATTTTTGCATCATAAAATCTCCAGGCTTCTCTTGTATAATTTCTGGTCCATTTCTAAAATCAGCTGTTTCAAGGTGTTTCTTTTATTGGAAAATGGCATTAAAAACCAAAATCTGGACACTGGATGATAGTTTATTTTTATACATTAATTTATAATATATTAATAAATACTTAAAGATATACATGTATTAAAATGCATTAAAAACTCCACTTCCTCTAAATAAACACTTTTATAAATTTTGGACTCAAATCTTGGTTGATTTTATACCATGTGAATACCTTTCTCAGATTTCATTCATCTTTTAAGTTACTGCTGTCTTTTCCTATACAGACTTAAAACACATTTAATATAATTAAATGCATCTGTCCTGTACATTTGATTTAGACTTTGTTTTGAAAATTTTAGTGCCCTCAGAATATAAATATATTCAACTTTACCATGTTTAAAGTTTTAAAATTTTATTTTCCATATTATGTCCTTAATTGGACATGTATTTTGAAGGACAGTATGAAATAGAGACCTAATTTTATTTTTGTACATGTAAATTGAGAATTGGTCTAAAACCAGTTATTAAATAGTTTACTTATCATGACCTACTCAGTAGTTCTGACTCTCTCCAGTATATTATTATTATACATGTTTGGTTTGTTTATAGGCTTTCATCTTAATTCATTGCATAAGGCAATGTCAAAACCACACCATAAAATAAATCATGGTATCTGGTAGATTGACCATCTCCCCAACTTACTGTTTTTTTCAAAACTGACTAGGCCACAATCTTATCTCATGTTGAGAGTTTAGACATCTATAAGGATTAATAATGAGAATATTATAGATCAGATAACCATCAGGTGGATATTATCGTCCAGCTGCTATGTATGGGACGCCATTTTTTTCTTTTCTCAGTCTGCTGGTTCGTTTAGTCTGGAGTTTTAGGCATCTTTCTGCAGCTTTTTATGGCTCCTGTTTGAAAATGGGAATTCTGTAGAGCTCCTGTATATTCCTGACTTCTGCCTCCTTTGGAGACTGTTTATTATCTGTTTCTTGTAGGAGATAAATTCCTCATTGACATTATCTATTTCTGAACCCAGAGATCTATACGTCTAGCACCCCCAGCAGCCCACACCTTTGATATTCCCCCATTTCTTGTATACAAATGTTTATCTTCATGTGTATGTGAGTGTGTTCAGAATTGAAAGAGGAAGGAAACTCAAGTGTTAATCTTAAAAGTCTATTACACTGAAAGATAAGTAGTTTTCTTTCCCACTTACTGAAGGGCACATAAAAAAAAAAACAGAAAGAAAAGAGAGTTGATATGTTATGTAACTACAAATGAAATCATTTAGTGAAAGTAGGAATTGTTAGGTATGAGTATTGAAAACGAAGTATGAGGAATTGACAAGTGGTCCTTGGTAGAAAAGAGTTTAGGAAAAACAGTCCTTTGCCTTTCTATATTTAATGCCTTCTTTAACGACCTTTTATTCACTAAAACCAAATAATAAGCCATACAACAAACTCATCTAAGCCATTCATGAACAAAGCCTCAAAGCAGAACATAATGACAGATTCTCAGTAAACAGGAACAGGTTACAGAGATTAAATGGAAACTAAAAGCTATCCCCATGTGAATTCAGCCAAGAATAGCTAAATCTTCAGCCCTCAAACATCCCACTCCTGTGCTTTTAAAACTTGAAACTATTATGAAATGTAGGCTGGTACTGGAAGGCACTCATTATCTATACAATAATAGCCTCAGGAAAACCTACATGGGTATGCCTCGCTTTCAAGACTAGGAGGACTAGAATCTCTACTAGGCTTCTCCCCCCTTATTTCTTAATAACAGGGGGTCCTGGGGAGATAGGTGGCTTTGGAATGCTTACTTTTTGTGAATGCATATAAACACTTATTTCCTACTGAAAACATTATATAGATTAGGCAGTAATATTCTGAATTCAGTTTTTGCAAAACAATGTGAAAAAAAAAAAGGCTTTGAGAATTATAAAATCGATGCATTCTGGTGTTCTAAACCCTCTCATGAAAATGTCCAACTCTGTATATTCACTTTTTTTTGTCTTATTTTAGCAAGATGAGGCATTAGAAAATACATTTAGAGACAAAGTGGTTTGATATTACCGTTTAAACTTTTGCCTGTTTTATTCCTCTTGTCCACCTTACCTCTAGGCAAGTTGTTAGCTAGAATATCACCTGAGGAAGGACAGTCTCGCTCACGGATTAATCATGGATTGTGGGCGCATAATGTGTGAAGTATTTCAATGGGCAAACGAAGGACGAGTAGGCAGAACACTTCCTCATAGTGACTTGGGACCAAACTGCTTTTTTATTTCTTTAGAAAAACTGAACCACCCTCAAAGTAAAATAAAATACACAACTGAAAAACAAAATTTGTAAAATACAGGCTTTTCTATTTTATGTCCCTGCTTTATAGGATTTAAATGGGTTTGTTTTTGTTTTTTTTAATTCATAAGTGTAGGTAGTTTCATTAGACCAAAATTAAATCTCACAAATCTTTTTGAAGGTTGTACTTAAACACAGCACACCTAACACATGGAATTGTCTCCATCTCTCCTGAAATTTCATTAAAACAATATAAAAAAATAGGAAAACTGTATATATAGAACAATAGTAGCAGAGTCAGGACGAGGTCAGATGCCAACAGAGGGTTTCGGGATTTGGGGAAGACACAAGGTATAAAATTGGATTGGCGAATAAAAGCAGGACAGGAGCAAGTCCCTGTGTCCTGGACAGCTTTTGGCTTCTGAGCCTGAGAAACAGTGGAGGAAGCTAGGGAGAAAGGGGGAAAGAAGGGAAGATTAGAGCTGACAGTGGGTGGATTCATAGCAAGTTGCTTTGTTTTAATACGCAGTTGATGCTCCAGCCTTCATGCATAGCCCAGACAGGTGAGAGCTGAACCACAAAGGGGACAAATCATTGCGTTGGCATAAGGAAATGGAAAGAGGAGAATTGGGAGTGTAGGAGAAGCTCGGTGGAGACTGACATCCCAGAAGGAAACCCTTCTCACCATTCCATTTCCAACCCAGCCAGGAGAATAAGAAGCAAACTCTAAATGCTCGCTCTACAGAGAAGCGTGTCCATTAAAAAAGATCTTCATACTCTAATTTTTAAAAGTTGTAGATGACAAATAATCAGCACATATTTTTAAAAAGGTTATCATTATGTATATATATAAATTATATATATATATATATATATATATATATATATATATATATATATATATATAAATTTGTCAGCATAAATAAGACAGAAGAAGAAGAAACCGTGAACGACAGGATGAAATAGATATTCACGACCATCCAAAATTTTTTTTAAAATGTATAAAATATTATCTTTAGAAAGTGGAAAAGGTGTGGAACATTCCAAGATAAGCAAAAATAAAAGAAGACATAGCCCATAAAAGCTAAAAAGGTTTGGTGAAATAAAGCTATTATAATAATAAATTGAGTTAACAAGATAAAGTCATAGGAATACCCTGAAAAGCAGAACAGAAAGATCAACATGGAAATTATAAGACACATTTTAAGTGCAGAGTAGAAAGTCTTAAAAGGGCATCTATCTACCATGCAACAAATAGAAGTTTCAACTTTGGAAACAGAGTAAGTGAAAGAAAAATTATTATAAAAAAATAGAATTAACCCATGAGGCCATCTGGTCCTGGTCTTTTCTTTGTTGGTTTTGAGCACTGATTCAATCACCTTATTTGTAAATCTGCCCAGAGTTTTTTTATTGTTGTTTTTTCCCTTCTTGATTCAGTCTTGGTAGTTTGTATGTTTCTAAGAGTTGAACCATTCTCTCTAGGTTATCAAATTTGTTGTCATATAAATGTTAGTAATAGTCACTTATGATCCTTTTATTTCTGAGGCATTATATCTCCTCTTTTTTTATAGAGTTCTATTTATTTGAGTCTCTTTTTTTTTTCCTTAGGGAAGCTATTCTTTCAGAAAATCAACTCCTCTTTTGTTGATTTTTTTCTATTATTTTTCTATTTTCTAATTGCTTTATATACGCTTGAATCTTTATTATTTTCCTCCTTCTACTAATTTTGGATTTTGTTCTTCTTTTTTTTTCTAGTTCATATATCTTTATAGTCTCAATGAACTACACTTACCAAAATCATCACTGTGTATTGCTAATTTTTATTTAAGAATAAAGTACTACTGTACTCTGGAACACATTTAAAAAAAAGCTATTCCATTATCTCATATGAGATCTAAGAAAAGTGGCCAAGGAGAAATCTGAAGATAATTACTCAAGTACTAATATCTTAGGACAATTAAGACAGGTCACATTTTAAAAAATGATTTGACTTTAGTTAATTTGGAGTACGAATATGACAGAAATTAGATAATTTGGTTTATTAAATTTTCTTTGTTCCCATTACATAAAGAGAAAAATGGAGGCCAATGGGAAGCCATGTGAATTACTTAACTTTATAAATAATATTTGAAAAGCAATAGTAAGATGTTTCCCACTTACTTGAAAATAAGATAAATAAGTCCCTTGTGGAATGATGTCAACAAGCTTTCTAGTAATATAAAAAGTTGCAGGCTAATTGGAGTCAAAGCATCCGAACCTTTGTATTTTGATTGCTAAGACATGAATGTATCATCAAAAGGTAAAATGTGAACAGCACTCTTGAATATACAAGGAGCGTCATGTAGAAAGAGATATAATAATAAATAAAGACTATTTATCACTGACAGGTTGTGATTAATATTTGATTTACAGTGTACCTTGCATTCAAATCTCCTCCATTACTTACCCTTATTGGCCTCTGTCTTGCTGTCATCACTTTTCATCTCCTCTCTATTGCTAAGAAATATGTGAGTGAGATAACTGCATCATGTCCCACGAATGCCGTGGTCTATTTAACTGAGACAGCAATATTCAACAGTGCACTGATGCTGACACAGATTATAGTAGGACAATTTCAGCAGGGAATAACTCTCCTTGGCTAACAACCGAAGCCGGCATTACTGGAATGGAGGTAGCGACACTGCAATTATTCAGAATGGAACCATAATCCTCTATCAGGGTCCCAGAGAGGTAAAGGTGGGGTGCTTCAAGGGCATTGTAGAGAATTGCAATTTACCTATGACAGGTAAATCATGGTGAGGAAACAGTCATATATGCCTGTGACATATAAAAGATAGATGCATCACCCATAGTCATCCCACTCAGCCCGCAGTGGATGCTGTTCAGATTCTTAATATGTAAGAGAAGCATCACGAATTAATGATCATCAGCCTACACATCCCAGCATATTCACAGCTATAAATACCATCTATCACATTCGATATTCTGCTTTGACTGTTCTAGAATCATTCAACATGCAGCAAACCTAATTGCAAGAATTATTAAGATTTATATGAGGCAGTTTTTCGAAACCTCCTAACTTCCTTTTGGCTCTTGGTTTTTGAATATATCCTAGCAAGCGTAAGAGTCTAGACCTATTTTCAATGTGTATACAACAAAAGAATAATTATATCACATCTGATATCAGACCAATAATGATGCACTTGATTGTACCATCATGGTCTTATTAAATACTGTTAATATAGTCATACAAATATGTGACAATAAGCGGGTGGACTATTTGGGTTTATTTTGCAATTTTTTCCCATCCTTCCTCTTCTCAATCCTGTGATCTAAGAAAATAAAACATCTCAAAGTATCAGCCTCAAATAATGTGTATTTTAAGCCTGGTAAAAAGTGACTGACTAGGTTTCCACTTCTTAAGTGGATACATATTTAATATAAGCTTATTATTTTATGCATGAAGAGAAGTATTGTTTAGAAAAATTCTAAATACACAAAGCTTAGAGAAAACAGTTAAATATGTTTAACTAAAGACTTTTACTTGAACCCTATCTATTTTTTTCAATTTTATTTGGAGAAAAGTGTTGATTTAAATGTAAAAATATAATTTGTCCAGGATTATAATATCTGTGAGACTGCTGTTAGCAAAGATAATTTTCTACAAGTACTCAAAATGAAAAAGGCAAGTGATAAAATATGGTTTCATTTCCATCAAATTAACAAATATTTTAAATTAACTATATGCCAGTAACTATAGCATATATTGGGAGATTTCAATTCAATCTCCCCAAAGTACTATCTGTGTGCCTCTTATGTCCCAGTTCTGTAACGCAGAAACAACTAACAAATACTAAGAAGTTCACTCAGAAGTTAAGAGACTTATCGGGGAAACAAATAATTGACGGAAATGGACTCAGTCTGAGAACTATAATAAGGAAGGAATACTCAAATTTGCTTCTGTGAAGAAATGTTCCTAGAATACTGGTAGTTAGATTGGGTCATGGTTAAAGAGCTCTTTCCTATAGGGCACTTGATGCAATTTCCTCCCTCCAAATCTCTTTTTCTGTATAATAATTAAAAATTCTTTACATTACACATGATGATACTGAATATTTACATGGTATCACTTAATCCAAAAAGTGAAAAAGAATAGAGATTAAGAGAAACCGCAGTCCAAGCATAAAAGTTGTACAAAAATGAAAGAATAACAGTTTTTGTACTTAACACATTAGGGTGAAGTTTAAACCATAATCTGAACTTCCACGCCTCAGGAAAGTGACAGACCTAACACACACTCCAGCCTGTGGAGGAAAAAGGTCTAAAGACTCTCATGTTATCCGAAGCACGTGGTGGTCAACCTGTGTCAAAATTTCAGTAATGTTGAAATCTGTTGACATATATCAACATAGGGGGAAAACTGAGAGTTTATCGATCCCTACTTTCATCAATTAAATCACAGAGACAGCCTTGTGGCCATTCAGAAAAAGAAAATATAGCGGGGGGAAAGGGAAGGGATTAGATAGCATAAATAGACAACTACAATATTGCCACAGGGATATGAAACACAGTTCGGGGAATATAATAATGTTAAAATTTTGTGGAGTGTCAGATAGTCACATGTGTTGTTAGGGAGGCCACTTCTTGGATGGAGTAGAGGCTTGATCACTGCACTGTACACCTGAAGCTGAGGTTGTATAGTATTGTATGCCAACTGCAACTGAAGATGTGGATGGTCATGGGATGTGGAGTATACTGTGGAGGGGAGTCAGGGGAGTTGTGATGGATATGTATGATATGGGGGGGAGTGGGGTGGCCAACTGGGGGAGGGGGGTTTTCACTTTGGGGGGTAAAGAGTATAACTATTGCATTGCGTTGTACACCTGAAACTAATAAAAAAAAAGAAAAAGAAAATATAGGGAGATGGCATGAGCTTCAAGCTCATGCATTTGCCTACTAATTACTTCATATTTGCCAAACACAATAGACATTAAGGATAATAAAATGTTTCTGGAATAAACTCACCAAATCTTAATAAAAAAAAGGAAAAATAATGTCAATTACTTACTTTTATTTCTTAATTTTTATGCTATGCCATAACCATTAAAAAAAAAGAGAGAGAGAGACAATGAAAGAAAGCCATAAGTCCATCAATCAATTCATGAAGAGGGAAAAAGAGAAAAAAGTATAGAGATATAGATATATAGAGATATATAGATATTTTACATGATTAGTTCCTTTGAATAATTTGGTCACTTTAGACACATAATCAAAACTATCTTTGGGGGAAATTATATGACATTTTTCCTGAGACTGTAAACCTGTTTATTTATGATATTGTAACAGGGTATCTTGTCTGCCTTACATAGAGATGTAACAGGGCATCTTGCTTGTACAATATATGAACAAGGAACTAGAAAGGGAACCACCAGTCTTCAGCTTCTACTGTCCATTTGAAAGACTATCTGGGTCTTCTGGGCAGATGAGCTTGCTTAACTCAGTGATTTAGAAAAAAACACACAAATCTACTCATTGAACAGACGGTTTTGAGTGTCAATGTATGTCAACTTTGTTCTCAATGAATGAGACAGACATGCTTTCTCTTCCCTGCAACGTGTTACTGGTGGAAGAGACAAACAGAAACAAGGGAAAACATCAATGACATAATTAGATTTTGCGGCGGCAGCTATAAAGGAAACTCAAGGATGAGATAAACAACAGCAGGAGTCCCCTGCTTACATGGCAGTCTGACAAGGGGTCTCTCTAGTCAGCTCAGAGCTGATACCTGGAGAATGTGAAGGTTCAGGGGACCAGAGAGGGTGGGACACTGTACAGCCTGAGGGGAGCAGAGAGGCAGACACAGGCGGCCACACCACAGCTCCCCCAAAAGCTGGGACAACGGTGTGGCTGAGTCAGCACCAGGAGGTCTCATTATAGCAATCATTTTCAATATTCACTTTGTGATCATGAAGTGCCAGGCATTGGATGGAGTCTTGTTCTCCTAAGAGCTCAGGGAAGGGAAGGTTTTTATCATTAACCTCATTCTACAGAAGGAAAACTCAGGGAGATAGAGGACACCTCAAGGTTACACAATTAATGGGAAGCCAGGCTTCATAGATATTTTATTACTTCATAATCAGCTTTTACTCAGCACTTGCTTGATGACAAAGATCATGCTAAATGCTCTGAAAGATATGATTTTAAAACATTTAGAGCAATCACATGATAGAAACCATTTCTTTCTAAAATCTCATTTTGCAGATTAAAAAACTAAGCCCTAGAGAGACTAAGTGTGTTTTCCGAAGTACTCAGATAAGAAGAAGCGTGGCCAGAATTTGGAATAAGGTACATTCGGGGGACTCCTATGGAGGCACAAGAAGAGAGGCTGTGCTTTGTGTCTTTGCCTGACAAATGAGCATGTCGAGTGGTAAGAGACAACACAGGGGACCCAGAAACCCCAGTCTTAACATCTCTTTTCTCTTTCATAACAGGCTCCAGTTTCATCCCTTGTGTTTACTCAGGGCCCCTTGCTTTTGTTTAAGGCCCATTGGCAAAATATGATCATTCCCCACAATTCCCACATTAAAAGAAACTTTTTTCAAGAGAACAGCAAGACCAAAAGACAACTGAAAGTGCTAGGTTTCAAGATTCTCTCCACCCCACTGAAGTACAATATGGGGTGTTACAGTGTCACACTGTATAAAGGTGATTTTTCCCGATGTCACCACCAGTATGGAAACACAGGACAACTCTTACAAAAGAGAACTATTAGGAGACTATTACAACATTGGGACAATGTTCATTTTAAGAGCCTTTCTATGGCCTTTCTTTGTTATACATACACACACACACACACACACACACACACACACACTTATAAAACAGAAACATTGGGACGATATCATCAATATATTTTAAATACATGTTCAGCTTCAAGGACAATTATTAACACTTAATATAGAAATTATATATTATTACCCATATATTCCAGCCATGGGTATTGAGTATTTATTTATATATATAAAATGTATATAACAGGACTCCTTAAGCACCAAGCAGAATGCCAAATACTGTTCTTCTCTGTCTCATTTCACCTAACTCAAGGCACTTGTCTCCTTGTTTATTTACAATCTTTCCTTAAGATGAAATAGATCATTTTTAAGTTTCCTTTCATTTTTATCATTCCTTCATCATGCAAATAAGCAAATCAGTTGAAATGTAAATGAATAGAAGACGACAATCAGTATGATACATTGACTCCTTGTAGAGGCCCACACATACTTAAAACAAACACCAATTGTATATAGCACATTTACATATATATGTCTAAATATTAAATGAGCTCATCTAAATGGACAAGGTACAATGGGGTAATTTGTAAGAACTGAAGAAAAAATATTAGGGGGGAAATTTGGTAAGAAAAAGTAAGTCATGTTGATTTGAAACCACCATTTATAGTAGTTGCTACAATGTATAGGCACAGCCAACCAATCAGATTGTGTAATTTGTATATAGCAATATTTAGTTGCTAGGGGACTAGTGAAGAAAGTCATGGGTTATGTTTTTCCATAGCTCAAGTTTTGTGAGGGGAATGTGATTAGACAGCTGAGGGTGTTGAAAGTGATTGGAATACAGTGTTTATAGTTTAGTCCATGGAATCTCGGCTATATAATCTGGGAAGTTAAGCCAGAAGCGAATAAAGCAAAAACACACAAACTATATATATAAAGGGATGTTGGATTTGGTAATTGCTGAAGCAAAGCATTGTCAAGGTTTCAGAGGATAAGTAAGAGAATGAATGACAAAGTGGGTTGGAAGGAGGTCCCTGGAAATGAAATGAAGCCATGTAGTTAGAATGCAAGAAACTAGACTAGCATCCTGTGATAGCCTCTAATTGCGCTCCAGGCCTGTAGCTCAAGCAGAAGTCGTCACCATCACACTATGTGACTTCAGCTCTTGGTGTGGTAAAAAGGTCCATAAATAGCACCTGGCTTGATTTAGATAAGTATGTGTATGTCCCAAGATTTTGAGCCTAGGCCCAATCAAACTGTTTCTAATGACGTGAAGCATGAGATGAGGACTTTTGGGTGTCCATTGGGCATTTTTTCCCCCACGTGGTCCAGATCATCAAAAGCAGTTTTTTTTTTTTTTTTTTTTTTTTTTTTTTTTTTTTTTTTTTTTTGACAATATAAAAAATAAAACATACCACACCCATAGAGGGAAGAAAAATAAAAGGACAAAGAGTCTTATTCCAGTGAATGTCTGCTCTTGGATTCCATATGGTAATATCTTCATAATGAACTGAACTTTTAATTAAACTTGCATCTAAGAGAGTCTGAACTGCTATGTAGATCACTCTTTCTAAGAGGTGCTGAAGTTAAATAAGATTGTGACATGAAAATAAATGAGGAAAATATTCTCTAATGACTGCTTCCGTTGCCCTTGCTTACCGCTTGGTAGGTGGTCTTATTTTGTATTTGCAAAGAGAGCTCTGTGCCCCTCCAGGTACAATTTTCAGCAGCATGTGCTTGTCTCTTGGAAATAAATATTAAATCATGTCTGTGTCTTTGTGAAATATGAAGGCAATAGCTGAAAATGGCATGATAATGTCTTGAAATATGCTTCTATCATGCAGATTCTTGTATAGAAAGAAATCAGACTTGACAGCTGAGTGTGTTGGTGTGTTTGTTCTTTTTGTTAAAATGTTCTACGTATTTTCTCCCATATGCTTGTAGTATGCTAATAACTCATTTCCTGTTGATCCTCTAACGACAGAGGAATTAAGAAACAGAAGAAATAAGTGAGCCAATTATAACACATGTGCTCTCCCAATGATATAATACAAGTATCATATATTTCTCTAGTATCTGAAATTATTTTAAAATGCAAAGGAATTGGAGCAGAGGTGGGTGGACTCTGCATATAATTAGATGACCTGTGAAACAAATCGGATATGTGTTAACCCTAAGGCAGAATTCACATTTAGTTATACATTCGAATAATCACAGTTGAAAAGATTCACACATAAAAGTGGTACATGATATTCTTTCCCCCAAGGCAATAATTTTCCTAGTAAATAGAATAGTAATCTTCAAAAGCAATTCCCAGTGAGCAGTGATAAATAGAATGCATATTTTTAACTATATTAATATTGTCTGTACATGATTACTAACTAATCTATTAATTACTATATTTACATATTAAATTAAGGTCTCATATGTATTGTTGAAAAGGTTATATGGAAGTCACTCAGAACCTAAAAAGCCTATATGGAAAAATAAGAAATAATTTTGGAAGGTATAGTCTTTGAGAACAAAAAAGTAAAAGTCAAACACACAACCTACCTCAGTTTTCTACCTGTTATTTTTTGTAAGGTAGAGCACTATAAATATAAAGGTGAATTCCACTTCCTGGGAGGGTGATTTGCATCATAATTTCCTTACATTTGCAATTAAAACTAATTTTAAGTATTATAAGATATGCTGAATTTCACTGTGGGTGAGCTTCAGTAGTCAGACACCTCAGAGAGGAACACTTAGTCTTAAAATGATTGATAGTCAATTTTCATCTATTGTCACCTACTTAAAAACAACAATATAGTTTTCTAAAAACCACCAAAAGAGTCAGATCATTTAATTCTAATGTGGGAGAAAGTAAATCAGAAAAAAAAGAGTTAATAATAATATGTTGTCAATACTTAGTGTTTTTCACAAGTACTTTTAATCTTCTAAGACAATGCAAATGCATGTTTCAGAAAATCAAGTTGGCAAAATATGATTTATTCAGTTCAATATGTTATTTTAAAAGTTCAAATAAGCACATGTTAATAAAATATAAATTGCCTGCATAGTCCAAAAGAATGAAAAATTATATTAGTTGGAGATTGCAACAGAATCTCTTAGGAAATATACCCAATAAAAAACATTTATACTTTATCTTCAGGATACTGTTCAATCATAATTATTTTTCTTCTTTGATTTTATTCATTCTTTGGCATAATGTCTAAACAAAAATTGGATATTTTACAAACCTTAAAAGTTCTAGATAAATACCCATGGAGGAAATGAACTTTTATATTTCACTCCTTAATGAAAATGATAGTCAATTAATTAATGGTTTTTCCCAGTAATTTCTCAATATTTTAAACTCTTCTACAAATTAATGATTTTAATTATAGTATGAAATGATGTTAAAAACAATTCCACTTTGTAAAAATAAGAATATCACACAGGCTTAAAAAAGTTAGGTTACAAAACCAGAAATAAGCTCTGACTGCATTTCATAAAATTTATAAATATTTATAAAATAACTGTTCATAATCAGATATGAACACACAGATATGCTTATAATTTGAAATCTTTTTTCTGTGGCCATGATTATCACCTAAGTGATATGTTAAATATCCTTAAAGTATGACAAATAAAAATGGCAAGAGAGAATCTGAATACATAGAAAGTAGAGCAATTAATTACATTTAGTTTAATGGGACTATTAAGTGTATTATTTTGATTCTATAAATATTTTTGATTAAGATTCCTAATTCAATGTTAGTATTTTTTTCCTTTGAGATATAAGTGCCATATATAATATTTTAATAGTATCAAGTGTATAACATAATGATTATATATATACATATATACACACACACACACACACACTGTATTGTGAAATGATAACTGCAATAAGTCTACTTAACATCTGTCACCACACAGAGTTACAAAGCAATAGTATCAGAGTCAGGATGACTATTATTTGAACTGTTTTACTGGTACAGTACACCAAGTAAAAAATATTTTCCTAAATTTCAATCCTATTTAAGCAATACTTAGAATTCAAAATTTGAGCCTCAGCAAATTAGTACCAGGTATAACTAAGCTGGCTTTAGAATAAGAAAATGATCAAATATTTCATCTAATTATGTCTGTCATTACATAGGTTTTACAAAATACAATGTGGTACATCATGGAAAACATGCAACTGAAACTCTATTGCAAGGAAGACAGTTTTGGCCATAAATGAGGAACAGCGTAAGATTTGATTGCTTGGATTTGGTGTTATGGTTTTCCTAGGTTCCCGTGCTTATAATTTTGTTTGGTTTGATAGTTTTTAATTTACATTTGAAATACAATCATACTGAATCTCTACAGAAACATTCACAGACTTTTGTAATTAGTAGATCTAATCTTCTTTAATAGAGCTCACTGTTTTACACATATGTCTTGAATTTTATACCATAGAGGATGTTAATCTTTCCTTTATTAATTGATTCTCTTAAAATAAGCTGTGTAAGTGTTCAAAATGAAACCTGTATCTTATCATTAGTGCAGATAATGCAGTAAATTAGGGCATTTGGAACAAAGACTGATATTGACTCACGAGTACAGTATGTTTAGAATAAGCAGCAAGCATTTAGCTGCTACCAACTTTGGGGGTATCAGGGGTTAGGCCTTTCATAATGAATAAGAACGCTACTAAGTTGTTTAGTTTTTGTAACCCTTATAAATAAAATAAAAAAGTAAATGTATTTTCTTATATTTTTGAATTTTATAATAAAATAATTTTTTAAAACTTAAAAAACAGAACAGCGTAGGAATAATAAAACCATATTCTCTGAGAGTAACATGTGGCATTTCCCTTCAGTTCTTTTTTTTTCCTTCATGTATCACTTTAACTGTTTTATACACACACACACACACACACACACACACACGCAGGCAGGCAGGCACGCACACACACACATCTGACTGGCCATATAAAAAATTAACTGTAATGACACAGTTTTCACTGTTATAGTATAAAGACTCTTCAATTTGATTGCTGTTCAAAAATGCAAACACGTGCTGGACCAAAGATATATTTGTTCTCGGATCGTGATGTGCGGCTAAATGGTAAAGAACTGACACGTCAAAGAACAGAGCTGCCAGCATGATGTCAAACCCGTGTACGCCAGCTTCGCCACAGCCCAGCGGAGGCCTCTCGGTGGCTTTCAGGGTGTTGCTCTGAGAAATACATTTTAGAGTGACTATCTTTATGAAAGCACTTTCATTTATGGGAATTTTTCTGCAGAGAAGACTCAAAGCAAAATGATTCATCTTAGAAACCTTGTTGGCTTTCCACAGGGTTGTATAAGGACATACGAAAGTATACCAAAAAAGTAAATGTCAACATTAACATGTAATGTGTCATTTCCCTCATTTTCTTTTGTTCTAGAAATACTACTGTGTTTGGTAAAATTGACAAATGGCAACTTACCTCAGGAATTTTTACCACTAATCTAAATTCAAGCAAGACTGACATGCTTTACTAATCATACTTCAATTAATGAAATATAAAACATATATTCTTTGGCATGTGGATGGTTTGGTTCAACAATATGTTTGTGAGATTTTTCCATGATTCTATGCAAGTATCATTATATGGTTCTGTCATAATTACTTGATGCATTTTAATGTTGATGAGCATTTGTACGGTTTCCTGTTAAGAGTATCACCATGACTTTTATGCATGTTCCAGTGCACATCTTTTGGTAAAAATATATACTTAATTCTGTTGGCAATATACCTAGGAATGGACTTCCTGGTTCTGAATAAATTCTCAGCTTTAATAGGTACTGTCAAACCATGGACCCAAGCTGTTCTGTGAATGTAAACTTTAATCAGCGGTGTATGAAAATGCTTTACATACTCTTGTCTATTTTTCATTATAATCATCATAGTGTGTTCAGCAGTACTAGCTTCAACTGAATTTTAGAAAGAATAATTAATAAAGTTGAACTACTCTTCGTAAGTTACTGGCCAAATATATTATTGGGCAAAATATGTTTTTAAGATTTTTATCCAAGCTTTTGTTGGATTTTCTAACGTTACCATCAATTTGCAGTAATTCTTTACATGTATTTTATATATATATATATATATATATTTTTTTTTTTTCTGCATATTGGTCCTCAATTGATTGTATGTATGCATAGTAAGTATCTTCTAGTACTCTGTATGTTGTGTTGTCACTCTCCTGGTGGTATCTTTTAATGAATAAAATACCTAATTATGACCATTTTTTCTTTTGTATGAATGCTACTTTTGTGTTCTGTTTAAGGAATTTGCCACCTCTAAAGTCTATGATCTCGTATGTTTTCCCCTAAAAGTTTTATTGTTTTGCTAGTCACATTTAGATTTACTATCCATCTGGGATAGATTTATGGAAAAAGGCAAGTTTTCTCTATTGAATTGCAATGTCACGTTTGTCATAAGTCAGTTTATCTCTGTGTTTGAATCTGTTTCCAGACTCTCCATTGTATTCTATGGATCAGTTTATCTATCTCATGCTTATAATACACTGCTTTAATCACTGGAAATTAACAATACTTTTTTTCTACCTGGTAGTTTAAGTCCTCCAAATTTAGTCTTCAAATTGCTTTCATTAGTCTTGATTCCTTGTATTTCTATATGTATTCTAGAATCAAAATTCTGGAAGATAAGCCTTATGAAATTATTAAAAATTTTATAATATTTAATGTTCTAATATAAACTCATACTACATCTCCCCATTTATGTAGGTCTCATTTCATTTATGTCAATACTATTGTATTGTTTTCAATGCAGAGCTCTGATATTTCTTAAATTTATTCCTAGACTGTTGTTTTTGATGTTATTGCAAACTGAATTATTTTTAAAAACTTATTTGTATTTGTTGTTGACACATAGAATATAATTGATTTTTGCATATATATGTATGAGTATATATGTACACATATATATGAGTTTGTATATTATATCCTATGATCCTTCTAAAATCACACATCTCAACTTCACTTTCATTACATGTTTGGTGTTCAATTAGTAATTGTTAATTTAAATTTACAATTTAGTGTCACTTAGCTCCCATACTGTAAGTGGGCATGTTGGAAGGTATCAAGGTATCTAAGAACCTCATTGATTATGGTGATTGATTATTATGGACAAGATGATATTTTGGCTCTCATGTTACCCACTGGAATGCAGAAACATATTTGCAAGTGTTTTTAGCCTTTGTTGACTTTACCTTTAGAAGCCCGATGACCCCATTTGCTCAGATAGACTGACAGGGAAAGTTAGTCCGTCTGTAATACGCTGCCTGAAAGAATGGCTTCTCCTATCTGTTCTGGCTGAGCTCTGGCCAAGTTTTTGACTTTGTCTGCTCCAAATTCCTAAAGGCTTGCCTCTATGAAGTATTAGGAATCCAGACCGATTTATTCCAACTTGGCTTTAGCCCTGTTGTTAATAACTAGCAAACACACAAGGACTCCCTGTGAAAATAAGCCAGTATCTCTCATTTAGTAGTTGTATCTACTTCTTGGCCTAGTCATGAGTCCATTAACATACAAAATAAGCAACTTATTTATTCATTTGTTTTAAAATAAAGCATGCTTTACTTTTCATAGCAAAATTAGATTTTCAACTGTAAAATGCATTATCACTTGGAATATGAATTAGATGAAAAGAATGTCTTCATTTCCTTTAAAATAACTCTAGGAGATTGTGAGGACCTCATAATGAATAGATTATAAATCCTTTATTAATGTGATCAGATATGTATAATTAAATGTAGGTCAGTGTGACTTTCTGTGGCAAAGGGACACATAACTAACGTGATGGTTTATAATTGTTTACTGCTTTCACATACCCAAGAGTCTAAGTTTCCCATAATCAACTTCATTTCGAACCAAAGATACTGGTCCAAATACAATTACTTTGAATTTGAAACCACATTAACTATAAGAAGAAAGGGGAATTAATGAAACTCTAGTTCAAAAACATGGCTACACTTCATTACTTCTCTGTTGATGTCTAATTATTTTCTGCGATGGAACAAGGACCAATGAAACTCTATCCTTTTTGTGCACTAAGCCTGTAAAATGCACTGTGTAGAGTCTTTCTGGATAGCATCAAAATCCAAGTTTTCTATCTCAACATGAAAACATGAAGTTTTAATGATTTGGATGTGTTATAATAAAAATGTAAAATGCAAAGTCATTTCAATCAGCTTTTAGCCCATGCTAAAATAACTTTCGATTATAAACTTGCAGAAAAATAGTTTTATTTTTAATATCCTTTACTCAGATGGACTAAATGTATTTTAAACTATAGTCTATCTTGTTTTTCTCCTAATTTAGATTATGTGCCACAAGCTAAAAGTATACAGTCATCTTCCACTTCCATCAGCCCTTTCCTAACACACACACACACACACACACACACACACACACAGCAATGCTGTTGTTGTTTTTGACCCTTTTATACCTTTTGGAGACTTATAGAGATTTGAAATTATTGGCTTTCACGTTTAAGAGCAAAACACTTTAAAGAAGAGAGATTTCAGTAAGCTAGAAACCTGGACTTATAATATCCAGAAGACCAGAAGGAGGTGATCAGAAATCCAAAAACAATAGGTTAGAGAAGTACACAAAGTTACTGTTTTCTTACAAGATAAACAACACTTTGGAGATGGAAAAAGAATATTCATACGTAGGCAAAAAGAGATGGGAAGAGGCTGGTGTTTTTTTGTGACTTTTCTTTTTTTAGAGCAGTTTTAGATTCTCAGCAAAATTAAGAGTGTGCTGCAGAGATTTCCATATGTCTCTTATCCCCACATAGGCACAGCCCCCCCCAATATCTCTATCCCCCACCAGAGTGGCATCTTTGTTATAATTCACGAACCTGCACTGACACATCATAATCACATGAAGTCCATAGCTCACATTAGAGTTCACCCTTGTATATTCTATGTATTTGGACAAATATATGAAGACATGTATCCAGCAATACAGTATCACACAGAGTATTTTTCACGACCTTAAAAATCATCATGCTCCACCTATTTATCCCTCTCACCTCTCCCTCAACATCTGGCACCCACTGATCTTCTAGCTGTCACCACAGTTTTGTCTTTTCCAGGATTTCCTGTAGTTGGAATCACACAGTACGCAGCCTTTTCAGATTGACTCTCTTCACTTAGTAATGTACATGTGAAATCATGGAGCTCAAATCTTGATTTTGGAGGCATTTATTGGGTGGTAAAGATAAAATTTTTAAAAGGGGCAAAAAAGATAATGAAAAGAGGCAAAGGGGGTAAAGTGACATAATTTCTTAGAAGGTGATAAGTGCTATGGAGGAAAATACATTAGGAGACAGGATGCTGCATGGGTTGGGGGCCTTGGTACAATTTTAAATAGGCCTCTGAGTAAAGATTTCAGTGTAATGTTAACATTTTCAAAACGATGGAAATGATGTGAGGGAACCAGTCATGAGAACAGATAAGAGAGACCGTTATTGGTGAAGGAAGAATGAGTATAAAAATCTAATAGTAGAAAGCCAGAAAAGATTGAGTCACGTGAATGAGTAGGGAAATGAGTAGGAGAGAAAGAAGTCAGAAAGGTAACTGGGGGCTAAACCATAGTGGACTTCATAGAGCATTTTAAGGACTGACTTTTATTTTGAATAAGATTCAGAGCTACTGCAAGGCTCTGACAGAGGAGTGATGTCATTTCATGGACATCTTTAAATGACCCTTCCGGCTGCTGAACTGGGGACAGGTGTAGGAGGAGGTAAAAGCAGATATTTTCGGGTGAGTTAGAGGGAACTGCTACACTGCAGTCCAAGATCAGGCTGGCTTGGACCGGGAGTGTATCCATGAGGGGTGAGAAGCTTTGATTCTGTATAGATTGCGACTGTAAGATATGTTGCTACTCAGCCTCATCCCTGGCCTTCACTTTGGAGCAGGGCTAAGTCGGGTACCTACAGTCCCAGGATGCTCTTGTCAGGTGGCAGTCCACAAAACTGCCACCATGCACCTTCATACAAGATCAGAAGGCAGGGAAAAAAGAAGCTGGCAGTCAATGAGTTTCCCACACCAGCCGGTGCATCTGTGAGGGAATGTCAGGCATGGGGCTTGCAAGTTCTCTGGGTGAAGGCCTGGGAATCACTTGTTTTGATGCTGCAGGTCCCTGATGTCATGGGAAGTAGCCTTCCTATATTTTTGCATTCTGAGATTGCATGACATTGTGCAGCACGTTTTTGTTATTGGGTGGGGGTGCTTTTTTTTTTAACCTGTGTTTTCTTTTGCTCATTTGTGTGAATTTATTTCCCCAACATATTCAATGGTCCAGAGGTTCAATGTGCTGTGCACACACTATTAAGGATTGCCAGCAACGGTAGGAGAGAGAACCCTGGACAATTAATAGGATCGGCCACACAGTGGAGATTATCTGGGCTTCATGCTAAAGCTTTTCCGTGTATGTTTAAAGGGCGGATGGAATCAAGCTGGGAAAGGCCAAGGCCAAGACCATGTGTGCATCTTAGAACATTAAATCTAGCAGCATGTGCAGGATAGATTGAAGAGGAACCATAATAATCTAGAGGAGAAATGAGAACATGGACCAAGAAGACGCTGGCATTACTCTTTGGTAAGAAACTCAGAAGAGTAGCAAATCTACTGGGGCAGACCAGTTTTGTTTGTAGTGTTGAGACTGCATGCAAGACATACAGTGGGGTGGTGACTAATAGTGCAGACTCTGGAATCAGAGAGGTTGGAAGCAAATCCTTCGTGGGGCATGTCTTGCATCCAAGCCTTTAGCTGATGTACCTGATTCCTGTTGGTCCCAGTGGGTGCTTTGTAAGTGTGCTGTGAGGATTCAGTGGAACGGGAAAATGATGCATGGAAGCGATATACACGGTGCCTGGAACAAAATGGGCCTTCAACACACGTTTGCTCTTACAGTGCTGGAGGGGACGAGAACACCCTGACACTGACAACTACAATTCAAGCCAGAAAACAAATTAAGAAACTGGATATATGAGTTTGAAGTGATATATGGATTCCAACTAGAGGTTTAAAATGCATGCTATACAATTTTGTTTATAGACAGAAAGGAAAAGCATATAGTTCAGAAAAGTATCTATATCTCTAGCTATCTATCATGTACATATCATCTATATTCTTATCTATCATCTATTCTACCATCTATCAATCATCCATCTATCTATCTACCATCATCTTCATCTACATTTCCTCTATATTCCTATCTATCATCTATCTATGAATCTACGTATCTATGTATCTATCTAATCTATCATCTATCAATCATCTATATTTCTATGTATTGGGTTGTTGGAAAAGTCATGACACATTTTTCAAACAAAAACAGAAAAAAATATGTCATGACTTTTCTGATAACCCAATAGTACCTATCTATCTTCTATCTATCTATCTATCTATCTATCTATCTATCTATCTATCTATCCGCCCACTCACCCACCCACCCACCCATCTCTCCTGAGCACCTCCAAGGCCCACCAAGGCTGCTGTCTCTTCTCAGTGTAGCCATCAAATCACCATTTTCAGTCATCTGGCTTTGCCTTAGCAGCTCAGTAAGTTAACTGAACTCCCAAAATGATGAATTTAATAGATCATTTCAAAATAGAATTTAATAAAACATCCGCTATAGTATGTTCCACCTACCTGCTTATCAGGGAATTATGTTACATTTTGTTGTATTTCTAGGTGACTATTATTCCTTAATCCAGTATTTGTGACTGTCATGGTTCTTATGCTGATAAAAGTGAAATAATTATGTAATCATATGGGTGTTTAAATTCATGGATCCAGTTTTCAATATACTATTTCAAACAAAAATTCAAAACAATATTTATGCAAATATTAAATGCAGCAAGTTAAAGTTACTGTGAGGAAAAAAATCTATATATACTACTTTCACTTGTTTCTTCCTAAATTTTTGATCACTAAAGTATCATGGTCAAACAACCTAGGGATTGTGAAAGAGTGTTTTGTAATAATCAATCTTGGTGTGACCATTTCCAAATTTCCCTAAGGTAGTGTGCTTATCTTCTAAATTAAGTTTTCCTACATTGCATCTTTAATTATGAGTGGAATTTGAATTTTTTATTTCTTATAATACCTGATCTATTTTAATCTGATACATCACACTTTGAGGTATGTAATGAATGAGAGCTACTTAAAAGTAAAGTAATATAGCAATTCAGCTATAATAATGAGAGATTATAGTAGCTTAGAATAGATTTAGTAGAGTCATGTTGCAAAAAATCATATTATTAGTGTTAACTATGCATACTCAGTTGGAAAATAGAATGTAAAATGAAATTTAGAGTCTGTTATAATTAATCTCTTTCTTTTATGCAACTTATTTTCATAGAAGACCATGTTAAATGCCTTCATTACAAGAAATACAGCAGAAAAGTTACACCAATAACTACTTCAGATAAGGATTTAACTAAGTAAAGTGAAGGTGACCCTTATGTGCTTTCACAGAATCATTTCGTTATTTCACAAGATAATTCACCTCTTTGGAAATCTAGTCATTGCTGTTTGGGGGGCAACAGATGTCTGGAATAAGTTAGGAAATCTAAAACAATGTGAAGTTCATTGGCTAAGCAACTGTGGGGTGGAGAAAAGTTTCTAAATATTTAAGTGAAAGGAAACCAGTACCATCGCACAATTTGGCAGCATCATTTTTTTCTCACTCCCACCTACATTTAGATCAGCACTAGTGTTTCAATGCTTATTACTGTACACTTGTTTTCATCTTCACCATAAACAACATGCTGCCACTAGATAGATAAGTGATGGATACAATGTCCACGAAAAATTAAACATCATTTTAAACAGTAATGCAAGCAGTAGCACAACCCAGTTTGTTCAGCAAAAAATATATATACCTGATAAAAAATTACCTTCAAGAACATTTATTAGTTAGAGCTCTCCAGAGAACAGAACTACCAGATGTAGTTCCAGTGGCAGTGTAAAGCCAAAGACTGTGCTGCCGGAATTACTCTGTGATTGAGACAGGGGTGTGTGTGTGTGTGGGGGGAGGGTTGGGGGGGTCAGTCTTTGTTCTAAGAAGGCTTTCGACTAATTGAATGAGGCCCACCATATGGACAACAATCTACTACACTCAAACTTTGCCAATTTCATTGTTAATCTCATCTAAAGAATAGCTTCACAAAAACATCCAGGCTGAATTCCGACTAACTATCTGGGCATGGTGGCCCAGCCAAGTTGGTATCAAGTTGGTATCACTTTCAACATAAACAAATGGGAGGGAACTAAAATACTGTGCATTAGAGAACCTATGCTTTTGGCGGTGACGTACAAGATTCATGATAATTCATGGGTGGGAAGACGTTTCATCTACTCATCTGTCTGATTTTATTAACTTTTTTGGTTTTTGTTGAATATTTCAGAAAGATAAAATCATTTTGTACTTATTCCTCAAGCTTCAAATAAAATAGTATTATCCAAAACATACTAAATGGTTCACAGCATGTTACATCCACTATTATAGAGGGAGCTCCTACACCAGGAAACCTGTCCTATTCCCCACCCTCAGGTCCACCTCCTGCAGACACATTGGCTATGATCCCTAGTTCCGCTGAGTCCCATCCCTTCGCTCCCTTTAGACCCATAGCAGATCTAGAACTCCTCAAAAATGGGTACTGTGACTTGGCTGTTCCCATGGGTCTAGTGGCTGGGAAGGGAGGTGGAGGCTGTTTCTGGGGAAACACATTTCGTAAAGATATGAAACAACAATATTTTAAAATGTGCTTTTCCAGTGTTTAAATATCAAAACCAGTTTAAAGTGACATTTTGCCAGATAAAGCTGAAAATCCCTTCAATTAAGGCTTGTAGGTTTTTACATCCCTCATTTTATAAATGCATTATGAAAATGTTAATTTGGTTGTTTTACATACTGAAATTATCCTTTTAATGAAGACCATTAAAGAATATTAATGTCATGGAAGAGTATAAAAATAATGGGATTTAAAGACATTTTATATTTTCCATGTGTAAATTTAATCATTTTCTAATCATAGCCCTTGAAGCTACCGACTGCAAACGACTCAACTTTTGAGTCATAAACAAATGCATTTGGCTCATAAAAACATTCCTTTCAATTTGTTTGAAAGCCAAAAAGTCCACCAGTTCTAGTCTTAGAGAAAATGCCAAGGCTCAGTCACAGGTGTTATTGTGGAGCTAATTAACTGAAGATATTACACAGAACATGTGGCCAAACAAAGATCTTCTAGAATTCAGAAAGAGAAACTTCTTAAGAACTTAAGCTCATTTTAACCTTTTCAATGTAAGACCAAGTTACTAGATAAAATCGGTTTTGGGTTCGCATTGTAGAAGTTCAGTGTTGCTTACATGCAGCCAATGCTTAATTCTGTGGTTTCTGTCTTTTGTCTCTATTTTTTTTTCTTTTTTTAATCTCTAAATATTAGGAAGGGAACACTCTCCTTTCCTAGTCCACAAATACATGCTATATTTATTCATCTTCTTCCTTTCCTCTCCAGCCCTTGAAATTTGGCTAGATTCTCCTCTCTGCTTTCATGGCAAGTATTTATCATTTCACTTCATTTGCTGCAACAATTTCTCTCTTTCTCTTCCCCAGAATACGAATGATATTAGGAAGGGAAATTATGTCTCTATTTCCATAACTTGAGAGGTTCCTGACACATGGTAGGTGAGGTGTATTAAGACACTCTTTTTTTTTTTTATCAAGTAAGTGTATATTTGATTCCAAAGTATGCCTAAAATTTCTTTCTATTTGTAAGTAGGGACAGTTAGAGACTTGGAATTGGGAGAAAGCCATTGCGGGGACACACGTGACACACTAAATCCACTTTCCATATCACTCCACCTCGCTCTTTGGCCCGGTAGCCCGGCCTACATGCATCTCTAAGAGTTTGCTCTTCCTTTTGGAGTTGGACATTCACGAATACTGGCTGGAAATCTATGAAAAACTAAGTAGGGTAGATCATTGCATTTCCCTGGCTCCACTTTGGAGGTTATCTTGGATTTGTGTCCTCTGTCTAAGGGTCACTGGTGCCTTCTAGGTAGTGACTCTATGTACCATTTCTCACTCTCTCTTTCCTTGTACTTTAAGGCCTAAGGGGTGGTGACAGCTCTCTTACAACTATCCCATGGTTCTTACACCAAATAACTCTTCCTTTAATGTCCTGTTTTGAGAGTGCCATCTGTTTTCCACTGGGATAATGACAGATAAAACAAAACAGGGCCAACAAAATGTGCGAACTATTTCAAGAACAAAAGAGAGTGAGCAGCAGCATTAAAAGCAGTTCACAAGCATCTTCTAAAAACCTGCATGAGGGAGAAGGGGAAGGAACTAGGAAACACAAACTGATAATGACACTACTACTGCAGAGACAGAAGAGACAGTTTAGGGAATATAATCAATAAGGTTGTAAATACATTTTTTAGGGGATCAGAAGGACTCATGTCTTGTCAGGGAGACCTCTTCATGGACGGTGTAGTGGCCTGACCACTGCACTGTACATCTGAAGCTGCCGCTGAATAATATTAGATGTTGACTATAATTTAGCACATATATAGTCATGGGATGTGAAATATAGGGTGGGGATGGAGTCAATGGAATTGTAATAGATATGTGTGATATCGGGGGTGGGGGGCCAGAGGAGGGGGTGGGGGTAGTCACTTTGTAAGGGGTGAAAAAGATAACTATTGCATTGTTTTGTACATCTGTAACTAATAATAATAATAATAATAGTTTAAAAATAAATAAATAAATAAATAAAAAACTGCAGCTAACAGCACACCAAATGGTGAGAAACCTGAAGTTTTCCTACTAAGATCAGTAACAAGGCAAGCATCTCCTCTCTCACCGCTGCTTTTCAACATCATACTGGAAGTGCTAGCAATTTTAATAAGACAAGAAAAGTAAATAAAGGACTTCCAAATTTGGAAGAAAAAAAATAAAACTGTCTTTGTTCACCGATTACATGATCATCTGAGTAGAAAAACCAAAAGAATCTAGGAAAGAACTCCTAGAACTAAGAAGCAATTATAGCAAGATTGCAAGATCTTGGGGTTGTCAGAAAAGTCATGACGCATTTCTGAAACAAAAAAAAACAAAGAAAAAATACTTCCTGACTTTTCCGACAACCCAGTACAATCTTTCCTATATACTAGCAATGAACAAGTACAACTTGAAATAATAACATATGTTACCATTTATGTTAGGAACCAAAAAACTAGATATTTAGGTATAAAGCTAACAAAATATGTACATAATTTATAGAAGTAAAACTACAAAACTATACACAATATCAAAGAAGAAATACATAAATGGAGAGACAGTCAATATTCATGGATATTAAGACTCGATATTGTCAAGGTGTCAGTTCTTCACAACCTGAGCTATGGATTCAGTGCAATGTTAATCAAAATCCCAGCAAGTTATTTTGTGTATGTCAAGAAATTTATTCTAAAATTTATGTGGAGGGGCAAAAATCTCAGAGTATCCTGCCCAATATTTGAGGAGAAGAACAAAGTCAGAAGATGACATTGTTCAACTTCAAAACTTACTATAAAGCTGTAATAGAGAAAGTGTGAAACTGGCGAGAAAATAGACAGATCAATGGAACTGAATAGAGAGCTCAGAAATAGATCACACAAGTAGAGTCAACTGATCTTTTCTTTTTCAACTAAACATTGACAAAGGAGCAAAGGCAAAACAATAGAGCAAAGCTACTCTTCAACAAATGATGCTGAAACAAATGAATATCCACGTGTAAATCTAGACACACACTTTACACCCTTCACAGCAATTAACACAAAATGGACCATGGAATAAATGTAAAATGCAAAAGTATGCACTTCCTAGATGAGCTACATATACCTTTAAGAAAAATTAATACAAATAAAGAAGATCAATTTTTTCCAACCCACTGATTCCAGTTCAGGGTGGAAGGTGACCGGAGCCTAACCCAGCAGCTCAGGGCACAAATGGGACACCCCCGGAGAGAACAGCCCCAATTGCAGGGCACACACATGCACACATACACTCACACTGGGACAACATAGACACACCAGTTTACCGAATGTGCACTTCTTTGGGACGTGGGAACCAGAGTCCCGGAGAGAACCCTTCAAACACTGGGAGAATATGCAAACTCCACACAGACAGTGGCTCCAGTTGGGAACTGATTTATTATTATTTTTTCTCATTAACGTTATAATGAAATGGCATTTTTTTCAAGGACCTGCTGTGTAGTTGACACATAGTTGCACATCAATTAAACACTTGTAATTAGAATAATATGTACGTGAAACTGGACATCTTGTAAGATGATATACCGAATTCTAAAATATATTTTCTTCAGTGATAAAAATAGGAATTTTAAGACCTTAAGCAAGATTACTTAATGGCTGTATCTGGCAATATAACAATGGTGCTTGTTAAACTAGATAATAAATACAGGTAAAATATTCCAGTGAATAAATTTTTTGATAACTTACACATTCTACATGAGAAAACTTTGTTATGATAGTTATTGAGTAAATGAATTAAAAACTATTTAATATGCTCTTACTTATAGTCAGAAAAGAAAGATATAAATAATATCAACACATATATTTAGATATTTTAAAGCTTAGTAGGTCTCTTACATTTTTTGCCACTAAACTTCTATTTATTTAAAATGCATGCCTATGAAATAATATTAGGTGTTAGATATGATTTTAATACACGTACTGCACCTTTTGCCACTATCAACAGAAAAATTGGAACATATATACAATATTGTTTTTAATTTTTCATGATTTTAGAAAAGAAAGCTTTCATAGAGAATAATTAAATATAAAACAGTGGATTTGAAGCTAAGATGATTTAATATTATTTTGATTAACTACCTCAATCAGATAAAATAAAAAATGTGTTTTGACTTAAAAATTCAACAGCAACATTCTTCTCCTAATAATTTTAGCCAACTCAGTGACATCAACATTTCCATCCAATTGAGAATAATGCAAAACAAAGGAAAATGGGAACCCTGGCAAGTTTCAATTGGCTTCACACTAAGAACACAGATAAGCTTCTCTACTCAAATGAAATATGTTTCTTTGTGCAGATTACATTTCAATGCATCAGTGCGTCTCTAGATAAGATACTTCATTTCGTTTTCTGTCAATGCCACGCTTCATGTCCATTTCTCAACTTCTTTAATAACCACCCCAAACAAAACATTCACCTCTAAAATACATTATAGAGATAAGCCTGATTGCTGTCATAGTGACAGAGATTCTGAAGGTGATAATAGCAATTTAAAGGATCACCATTCATGGAAACCCACACTTGGTCATTCAGCCTTTCATTTGTAATGCTCATATCACTTACCATGGTCTCTGGAGTGTCCCTGGCTGGCGGGGCTTATTGCCAGACTCCAAGGTTCTCTCACTGTGTGAATCTGGGCAGGTTCTCTAATCTTTCTGCTTACTCATCTCTAAAATGAGAAGAATACTATCTCATTAGCTTTTTGTGTGCGTTTTAAATGAGCCAATGCATGTACCACACTGAGAATGTTACCAGACACATAATAAAACCTTAATATGTACTATTAGTTAATGTTTTTTTGTTGGCTTGTTTTTTACCATCTCCCTACCCACTCCCAAATTGCCTGATTTGCATTCTCCTCAATACTATTTTTACATAGTCTTAAAATCAAATATTTATTATTTGCACACGTGACCTTGGCTCTCAGCAGATTCAAATTCTGAAAATTGGTCCCAGGGAATAAGCGCATTTCAGAGTTCAAGTATAGGGGAACACGCTGTGTTATGTCCCTGGGGGTTGGCTGGGGATGGATAAGTATTCACCACACACAGAAATGTGCATCTTCAATGCTGTTTAGAGAATAGTCTATAATTTTAATGAGACAACAGAGTAAGAAAGATTTAGACAAACAATTTCGCCAATAAAGCTTGAAAGTATTCCACCCTTTTCAAGAAGTTTTAAAAAAGGAAGTGCAAGATTACTCATATCACTCTGTACTTATTCAAGAATAATTTAAAATATTTAGATTGGGATCCAAAGAGGAATTTATGAGAGAGTCACCTGTAGGAGACATATGGATGAGCTGGGATAAATAACTGGAAATGCATAACAATCTAAAAATGATTTTTAAAATTCCACATATACAGAAACGTGTATTTTCAAATTATATAGCTTTTTAAAATACTTATATGTGTATATGTATGTGTGTGCGAGTGTGTGAGTGTGTGTGTGTGTGTGTGTGTGTGTGTATATTTAGTTGGTCCTTAGCATCTGTGGTTTTCCCATCTGTGAATTTAACCAAACTTGGATTGAAAATATCTGAAAAAAAGTAGCTATGTTGTTGTTGACATGTACCATGTATTGTAGTTAGACCTATGATAGTTGCCTCTGTACTGAACACATCCAGGCTTTTCTTGTCATTGTTCCCTAAATAATGCAGTATATTTACATAGCACTTACACTGCATTAGACATTATAAGTAATCTAAAGATGACAAAGTGCATGGGACGATGTGTATAGATGACATGCAAGTACTGCCCCATTTAACAAGGGACGTGAGCATCCATGGATTTTGGTATCCATGGATGCCTGGAATCCATCCCTCATGAATACTGTTGGACTGTATTCTCAGACTAACCAAGACTGAAACTGAGCATACAGAAACAACTTGTTTATTGGTTTTGTAAATAAAACTAGGAAGGTCCTGCAATAGAGAGATCCTTTGAAATCAAGTTAAGGAGTGCTTTCATAACTCTTGACATTAACCACAAGTAGTATTCGTTATTACTGAAATGTTAAATTACAATACTTTTCCTCTCCAGGACTTTCCTGCTAATCTCGTGTTTTGTCTTTCCTCAACCCCAACCACTGGTTTCCAGGCCTGTGTTGGGTTTCCATGCTCTGCTCCATGACCTGAAGCTGCTTCCAGGGGGCAGTTTGTGAGTATTAGCACACTCATCTTTCATATTTCCTTCCATAGATAGCAGTTCCACACCGTCCTGTTTCACAATGTGGATAATAGCTATTTTCATAAAATTTTCCCCTTGTTTCTAACTGTTATGGTGTGAAGTAAATTGTTACTATCATTTCATTTTATTCAGAAGAGAAAGAGTGTAACTCTTGTTGGTCTCATAAAAGATGTAGCTGGATATTAATTGGGCTTAGTCAACCTGGGAATCGCTTTTAATGATTGGTTTGTAGTCCATCTTTTGTACAATTATTATGGTTACTGACACATTGATATTTTGTAACTTTTAGTTTTACTTACCATTTATTTTTGCTCCTTTTTTGAATTTTATTTCCCTCACTTTTTTGAATATATATTCTCTAAGTTTTGGGGGGTGCTCTTAAAATGTTGGCATGTGTAAATGTTTTACTAAAGTCTAAAATTAATAAATATATTCCCCCCACATGTAGTAAAACCAAAGATTTCTTTGAATCTGCATTTTTATTTTCATTTAGCACATTATATCCAATTTCCATTAAAATTTTAATGCCCAATATGCTTTTGGGTGTATCAACATGTTTACTATTGCTTGTTTATCATTACATTGTGCTTTCAACACCTTCCTTCTGAGATTTTCTCCTGTAAAAATTTCTCCATTAGAGTTTCTTTCTGCAAACTTTTATAATTGAAAAATTTCATCAGTTACTTATTGGATATTTATTTTTGGTATTTTCTTTAATTTGTTTCCTTGTTTTCCATCTATATTGGATGGAACATTTATAATGGAGCATTTTGTACAAATTTATCTTCCATTGCATTAATTTTATCTTTAGATTAATGTTATCATTTGACTTTTTATTTCCTTTTTTATTGATCCTCATAGATCTAATAATTTTTTTGGCAATTTTCCTAGTCTGTTTTCATATTATCTTGTTCATTTACTTATACTTTTATTTCTCATTTCTCTATTTAATTATTTAAAAATAATATTTTACATATCTCAGATTGTTCTAGAACTTTAGAGTTGCTAATTAGTCCAATTACGGCACTCACTTCAGAGAGATTGTTCAGTGTTCCCAGCTCTTACAGATTTCTTCTTTTTTCTCCAAAGCTTGACTATGCTTGCTAAGATTATGTGTTTTGATGTGGGTGCTATATGCTTTTGCTATTTTTATGTGATTAGAACGGAAGAAGGCCCATTTTTATATTATTCTGTCATGATTCTTGCAAAGTCCCTCTATTCTCTTCATGTTTTCCTACTATATTACCTCTTACCTCTCTCAATTTAAAAGTAATTAATTTAGAGAATATTTATCTTGAACGGTACAATTTTTAAGTATGATTTTGAAAGTGAGTTTTAAAAGAAAACATGGAAATACTAACTAAAAAGTAATATTTGCATACTGCCATGATATGCCACATTGAAATGTTCTGCTGAGATGGTCTGCTTTTAGGATAGGGTTATTCACTGACCTCCAAATTATCTAACATTCCCTAATTTATATGCTGGTAGATTAAAATGTCATCTAATAGAACACAAAGCAAATAAAAACTAATACTTTTTAAATGCAGGGGCTATCATCCTTGAGGAATTTGAATATATTGTAAAGTTTAGTTTGGGAATTAGATAACCAAAAGTTGAGAAACGATACTTAAATATGGAGAAACAGTGTCCTCATGTGTGTAATAGGTTGTTTCTTCAGGTGTGTAATTGCTTGAGTTAGGGTCAGTGGGAGAAGAAAGATAAAAGCATAAGAAGGAGATATCGAGTGCATTTACATATTCCCCATTTTCACTGGTTTTCCTTGGGAATGGAACTTGCTGAATTAGTTTTAAACATTTTAGAGAAAAATAAAAACACTAGGAGAAAAACACATAAACAGAGAAACATAACTTAAAACATAAGAAACTAAAATATGTTACTTTAAAATAATTGTTTGGCTACACTACATTTCTTGTAGTCCTGATGATCCATAGGTAAACCAGCCATTCATATATCCTTGTCATCTAGAGAAGACTGTCTCATAGTAACCACTTCAATCATCTGGGACTCCTAAGACTTTATAAAAGTTTTGAGTTCGAGGGCACTGTTTAGGCTAGTGACATGCCCTCTTCTGTTTGTGTTCAACCACCATCCTCATAGTCTCCCAGATTCCTCCCATTTTTTAGCTAAGAGCTAATTTTTTGGTTGCCTTTTTTTTTATGATCTATTTCTTCACATCCCCACTCCCATTTATATTTAAACTATAGTCACCTGTATTAGATGATTAATCTTTAAAAGGTGAGGCTTTAATCAGGTTGGCATATTGAGATTATGAATGAAAACAGCAAAAAAAATGAGCTTAGGTAGCCACCCGAGATTTAAACACAGGGATTAATTTTGACTCCATGGATATAAGACAAATGTATCTGCTCTGCTCTATACCTGCAAAATGCACCTCAAACTCTTTTGTCAGGTAGGAGGCATGAAGAAAATTGGTAACCCTTTAAAATAATTGTGCAATTAATCACTTCTGAAATCACAGTTGAAATTCCAAAGAACTAGTTATGACATGTACATTAATACCAAATGAGTTCCTCATGATTAATATTGTGACAATAAATACCAGAGGATATTAATAATGATCTGCTATTATTTTAAAGCTCTGCTACATAATTCAAATATTTTTACCTTGAAGTGTAAGCATTTTTAAGGTACATACAACATACAATTTTTCTTAACTGTGTTTTTATTCAACATAGTTCAGTTTTTTTTTTTAATTATTTGTTTATTTTTTTCAGTTGCAGTGGACATTCAATTCAACTTAGTTTAGTTTAATACTTTTAAAAATACTTTTATTTCAGTCACACTTATTACTAGAAAAGGTCATTTCTTCCCATTTCCATTCAATGAGAAGTGATTAAGTCACTGAAAATGAAAATTTAATTATTTGAAACTCATCCTTGATAGTGCTAAAAGATAAATTGAGGCATATTAAAATTTGTAAGAATTTATTTGAGCAAAAGTCAACTCGAATCAGGCAGCATCCAATCTAGTAGACAGAAAAGATCATCAAGATACTATACAAATGGAAAGACTTTTATAGACAGAAGGGAGTGGGAAGAAGGTAGTTAAATTGGTCAAAAAAGCAAGCTGGCTTTGAAAATCTCCTTTCCTTTGGGAGACGGTGGAGGTCTGCTGGGAAGATGACCTAATAAGTCCTGATCAGGGGATTCCTGACTGACTAGGAGAGAGGCAACTTTTAAAAGCCAAGTCTTGGCCTCACCACCAGCAACTTCATTTGGTGACTGATGTCTTGTTTTGAACAATAGGCCTATGTACTGAGTCCTGAATTCTAATCGTGCAGTTGTTTTTTTGTTTTGTTTTTTTATCACTTTGACAATATTATTTCATTGTGTCCCAGTTTCTGTTTTAGAGACCAGGGCTCAGCTGTGAGAGCCACATTGTTAATTCACTAGATTCCATTTCTGCCCAGTGACTTCTCAGCCCTCCATGTACAACAGCCACGGCCTATGGACATTAACAGCCCTGTTTTCATGAACTTGTTTCTAACACATAACCACATTTTTTTTCTCAATCAATAAACAATTTTTTGTTGTTGTTGAGGGAGAGAGTCTAGTGTATAGGTTAGAACTCAACTTATGACCTTTTAAAAATTTCTTTCTATTACATTGGCGAAACAGACAGAGATATAAGGTCACTGAAACTAAAGCAAAATCCTGACTATATTATTACACAGAATCCCCATCCAGAAAAGACCGAGCCTGGAGACAGACTTCTGCTAAAAGCAACTACTATACAGCTTTTCTTATAATTTGGTGCACAAGAGTCTAAGGCATACGAACAAAAACAAATTACGTGAAAGACAAAAATAAAACTCATATACAAACACACATACACACACTCTGACCTTGGGGATGAAAACATATTTCAAAAAGTCAGTAAATTTTTAATTAATATCTTCATGATTTTTAAGAGACTGTCCCTCCATACAGTAAGGACATGGTTATTTATTTATTTAGAGGGAACATTTGGAGAAAAGGAAAGCAGTCATGGAGATAAAAAGTATTTTCCTAAAGTATAATAATATAAAATTAATTTTGGCTTTCTAGCTCCTGGTTTTAAATGGACACGAGTCATTGAAAAAGAATTAGCAAACAATAGACAAGAAGAACTATCGGGATGTCGGAAATGTCGTGACGCATTTTTGCAATGAGAAACATAGAAAAAAAAAGTCATCACTTTTCCGACAACCCAACAGTATACAGATAAACTGACTCATCTCATTGATAATAGGCATCCTAATGTTTCCTCATACTGAATAATATTAAGTTTGAATTGACGTTCTCTTCTTAATATGCAGAACTGCAATTTTACAGTGTGGTTACTAAACCCACCTCATTCTTTTAGTGAACTTGAAACTTAAATTTAGAGCACAATTCTAATTTTTATTAATATGATATGATTTACTAATGCAGTGAAATTCTGTGCAGCAGGAATGGAGCCTTCAGAGTGTCAAATTATGAGCGTGTACAGGGAGACTGAAACACTGCTAATTCTTCCATGACAACGCATGGTCACTTCATCTCCAGCCTCAGGACCAACTTTATTTTTCCCATGCAAACCCTGAAATTTCTAAGACTATTAACTGAGTGCCAAGGAGACAATATAGCATTGCATTTTTATAGTATTATCCTTTATATTAAAAAGTTATAAGGGCCGGCCGAGTGGCTCAGTTGGTTAAGAGCTCGCTCAAGAGTGCGAGCTGAGCTCTGAGCAACAGCTGTTCGAGGCCAGCCCAAGCTGAGTTGCCGTTGAGCTGCCAACAGGTGGCAGGATGGCTCAGCTAAAAAAAAAAAAAAAAGTTATGGGCCGGCCGAGTGGTGCGGTGGTTAAGCGCTGGCCTGGGAAGCCAGCAGCCCTGGTTCGGTCCCACATATGAGGGCCAGTGACACTGCCCTCAAAAAAAAAAAAAAAAAAAAAGTTATTGCCAGAACAATAAGAAATGCCAGCCTGGTTTTTATTATTGCACATTACTAACTTGTAGTTAAAATAGGAATAATTATGGAAACTAAAAGCTATGAGTGTTGAGCAGTGTGCTCAGCTTTTCATAAGTAACATGACTACTGGTTGGTGTTATAATCCCCATTTTTCAGATGAAGATATTCGGGCTCAGAGAAGAAAAACGTCTTGCTCAAAGGAACAATCAGATTAAAGTGGTTCTGTATGAAGTCAAAATGTATTCCCTCAACTATATTCTTAATAAACCAAAGTGCCACAATTGTGTATAGATATAAATGGTTTAAAATATTTTTTGTATTTTCCCATATTATACTATCATTTAATGTTAGATATACTCATGCCTCTATTTAATTTATGTGTTACTTGAAAACAAGTATTTAAGTAACAATTATTGTTATCACATAGAAATGTCTCAGTAGTATTCTGGAATCTAATCTGTTAGACATCTTTGAAAAAAAAAAGTTCAGAAAGAAAATCGTGTTGCTGACCAAACTCAAAGAAGTTTTTGCATCTTTGTTCTAAATGCAATTTAATTAATTATAAAATAAAACTCAAAATTCTGAAATATCATGAACTTGCCTACCTTTTCTCATTTTCAAAGAGAAACAAAATTACCCTTGCAATATTCTCCCAAGCCAATCATTTTGTACACAGATACAACAAACAAAATTCAGATATTAAGATTTTATATTTTTCTATTATCTTAACAATATGCTATTTGAAATTTCTACCATAATAATATTTTTAATTCTCAAAGAAAACTCTATCAAAGAACTATATATTAAGACGCAAAAAAGATACGCATTAACAGGAATAGTTTTTAAAAGAATAAGTACTTACCTGAAAATTAAATAGAATTAATCCATATAAAAAATAAAGCTAAATCATATTTACTATTATCTATGTAATTGAAAATACAGAAAACCTTCAAAAGATAAAAAAATTTTTGTAAATTTATGAAGAAACTGATACAAATAATCTTCTTGTTGAAACTAAAATTTAAACATCAATATTCTAAATGGCTTAGTTATTTCAAGAGCGAAAACATGCCATAGAAGCAATGAGAAACTCCTTTGAAACTACCAGGAAATTATCTAGCAAGTCACTGAAGAAAAATTGTTTTTCTCTTTTTTATGTTGATTTCTCCCTTTACTGTATCTGAATGTCTCTCACAAATTTAGAATAAATTCCACATTGTATATGATGAAAGAGAATATAATTATAATCCCACAGAATTGTATGCAAATTGATTTTAGCATAATTTTACTATTCTTCCAAGGATCCAGTTTTCCCAAATCGTTTTAATGTGTCAAAACTTTGTTTCATAGAAATGATCTTTAAGAAATTTCAATAAAACAGTACATTAAATGTCCACATTTTTTACAAATATGTTTGATATCAGAGACATTCCTTATAGACAGACTGGGTGGTTAGGAGCTTGGGCTCTGGAGCTGGAATTGAAATCCTGTTTTCAATACTTAATACCTGTTTGTGTTGTGGAAAATTATATAACTTCTCTACTCTTTACTTCCTACATATATAAAACAGATAAAATAATACCTTTCACAGTCACATTTTGAACTATACATGAGTTAATATTTGTAAAACACTTAAAACATGTGGAAAAAAATAAACATTCTAAACTATTGACTATCATTAACCTTCGTCCTTTATTTAGCCTGCAAATTTAAAGTGAGATATCCAAACATGTTATTAAATCTACGATCTATTGTCAATGTGCTCTTATTATCAGACTAAGTATGGTTTAATAGTGTAATAGTTATTAAAATTGTGGTTTTTTGATATGAATAAATGCATAGAAGTGAATCAATATGAAGAAACTGAATTTGAGTTGTGAGTTTCAATCTTTTACAGTGAATTAGAAAAATTGTACTTGGAGAAATATATAAATATGGGAGAACTAAGCTAAAGATTTCAAAAAACAGAATCTAGTTTGCTTTACATTACATATTTTTATCCAATAACCATAAAGCTTTGCATCAATTGAGATAAGAAGATGAGGGGCAATTACTGAGACCTAAATATTTCCTAAGAGAGCAATGTTTGTCAATAACTTAGCATTTTGCCTTTTTTGAGTGAATCATAAAACAAGGTGCTCCATATAATTGTAACAAATATTGATTATTTAAGGTATTTTATGTCATTGATTATATTTTAATTTTGTATGCAAAACTCACAACACTTTCAACAAATGTTGGTTGGAAAAAATAATCACTGTGATTAATGTAACTGTCATTGACAATTGATTTTGATTAACATTGGTTGAATTCCATCTTTGCTTATTTACAAATTTGTATATATCTATCTATATCTATATATCTATCTATATCTATATCTATATCTATATCTATATCTATATATCTATATATATATATATATATATATATATATATATATATATATCTGTCTATATCTATCCTGTACCCACAAAGCTGAAGCTCAAGCAGAATAAGTTCCAGAAATGGGAAAGCTACTATGTGTCCTCATTCCATCATGAAAATATTTCAACAGAAACCATTTGCTCCACTTTAGACAATTGTTTTCGTTTAAAAGAATAATGTCTGTTTATTATTGGTCAGAAAATTCTACTAATAATTACATTTCCCCTAATGAATGCCTACTTTCTTAATTCCATGTACTGAAATGCTATTTTAAATTATTTATTTTATAATTCATTAGAGTAGTTAAAATCATTTTTGTTTATTGTTCTGCCTGTGGTTTTGGTGGATGGAAATATTCTCATAAAATATCTTTGATTTAATAAGTTTTTTTGAAACAGACTGTCACATGAAGAAATTCAAATTATAAAAGTTGCTAGAATACAAAGCTTTTTTAAAGATCACCTCATTTAAGTTTCATTAACATTGTGATGGAGATATAACACTGTGAGAAATCAATCTAGGCAGTCATTATTCTTCAAATACAAGGCTTTGGAGAAATATTTACAACCATAATAACTACATTGTTTTCAGAGTAATGACTTTTATAGGTTAGGAAAACATCATTTAGAGATACTTAAAAATTGTTGTAAAAGCATTTAGCTCTTAGAGTGGACATCTAATAAGACACAGAGGTTCACGAGAAGACCTATCTTAATGAAACATATATGTTTGGCATATAAAAAGTAGCTAATTGTATTAGAAGTTTTCTTTCTACATAATCAAGCTGATTAAGTTCATTAGCTCATCAATTTTGTTAATAAAAACTGTGTTTACTGTAGCATGTCTGTTCTTCATAAAAATTTCCATGTTACAGCCACCTCTCTTCTAGCAATTAAATTTCTTAACATAGTAAGATACTATCTCACTGAAAATAAGAATATGAATACAACAGAGCTCCATCATTGTTTCCAAAAACAAAGTGATAAACCATAATGCATCATTATTAAGCTGGGAAAAGCAGAAATTCAAGGCAAGAACAAGCCAATAGAGCAGATGGTGGGTAAAGCATAGATGGTAAATTACAAATAACTACAGAAAATAAAAAGTCACTGACTAGCTTCAATAAAAGTGAAAACACATTTAAGTAAATACGTCTACGAAATGTCCAAACATGTATAGGAACTATCTCAAGTCACACATCTCAGATTACAATCTTAACATTTACTCCGTGATTTCTTACTGAGTTTTGAGGGCTGGCAAATGTATATGGAACACATATGTTCTTTGATTCCCTTTAAAAATATTTGTTGTGAATAAAATATATTTGAGACTGGATAACCATATTAGAGGAGAATGTTGACTAGATTTTAATGTGTGCCATTCTGATCACCAGGAAAACTCTTCCAATGGATCATGAAAAAACACATACAGAGTTAAGGGAAAAAAATCTGCAAATATCAACAGTATGTCCAGTTAAAACCATGACTGCAGTTTCTGGTTATTTTATGATCTCAAACTTCTAACTCAGAAACATATTATTTTAGAACACATATCATTAATATACCAGAAGGGCCAAAAAAAGGTATACCCATGATGTATTTATCTTTTGTTATCAGCATATATTATTACTCTTTTAATACAGTTTTTTCCTTTCTTAAAATATGTATATGTTTTTTGGCACCCTCTGTATTTATGATAATGATTAATATGACACCCTCATCCAAGATATTTAGCAATATCATGAAATACGTGAGCAACTTGGAGTATCAAAAACTAGTGAGATAAATATCATTTTGGCTGTTTTCCCTTAAATAATATGGAATTCAAACTAATACTACTACAGATATTAAATGGATATCATAATTATAGTGCATAAGGGGCAGTAGGATTTTAAACTAATTAGAAGCAACCTCTAATCTATGTACCAGTATAATGATTTATTCCTTTGTTTGGCTCTAGCATCAAAAAAAGACATTTAAGAATTAATATTTTTATAATACCTCAAGGTGATGTGGAAATATCACTAAAATCATCTTAGATACAAAGCAAACACTTTAATATTAAAATTTTAAAAAGTTAGAAAGCTTTTTTTTTTTTTTTTGAAGGCAGTGTCACTGGCCCTCATATGTGGGACCGAACTGGGGCCAATGGCTTCCAAGGCCAGCGCTCAACCACTGCGCCACTCGGCCGCCCCGCAATTATCTAATTTCAATGGATACGAATTCCAGTTTTATTTTTGTGATTGTTTGTACTAGTTGTCTATTGGCACATAACAGAGGACCCCCAAATCTACTGGATTAAAACAACACAATTATTGGGTTGTCGGAAAAGTCTTGACGCATTGTTTCTATGCTGCAACAATGGGTCATAACTTTTCCGACAACCTAACATATGCAAGTTTCTGCCAGGAATCTGGGCAAGAATTAGCTGGGGCCTCCCTTTAGGATTTCTCACAAGCTGAAATCGAGGTGTAGACCAGGGTTGGGGTCACTCACATCGCTGTTGGCAGGATTCCACCTACTGAGTGCTGTTGGACTTGGGGCTTTTACTTACTCCCTGCATCCAGGCAGCCAGCTGCACTGTTTCTTGCCATGAGAGACTCTCTACAGAGGAACTCACAAATGGCAACTTGCTTTATCAGAGCAAGGACAAAAAGCGAGGGACGCAGGGTGCAGGCAAAATGGAAGTCAGTCTTTCATATCTAATGTCAAACGTGGCATTCTATCACTTTTGCAACATTCTATCCAGGAGAAGACAATCTCTAGGTCCAGGCCACACTTGGTGGGAAGGGACAAACGCAAGGGCCTGTGTAAAAAGCAAGGATCACTGGGAACCATCTTAGAAAGGTGCCCATTACAAAAGGAACTCCAAACAAACAAGCAAACAAACACTCTTCTTGAAATTAATTTAAACATATTTATTTTGCCCGTCTTAATTTTTTTCATTCACTTATTTTATTACTGGTTCACGGTAGGAACTTACAGTACTTTATACCCCTCAATATTTTTTATTCATATTTCCTAAGCTATACATTTCTTTCCAATAGTGCAGCCTTTCCTGATTGAGTGATTTGCAGCAGTGTGCTGGTAAATGCTTAACAATGAAGTCCCTGAAAATAATGCATGAGTTTATTATATTTTTCTACAGGTATAAAAGATATATAGGACACGGTTTACAAATAATAATAAAAACACAATAACTCCTTGTAATTCCATAGAGCCAATTGATTTTCACAGAATGCTTTTATTGATTTTTTTGCTGACCTCTTATACCTGTAGCAAACTTATGTTTGCAATTTAACCATGATTTGACAAAATCAAGCTACAAATACACACAAAGAAGTATCTCATATTATAGATAAATGAGTGTACTTTTGACATGAATATTAGTTAAAAATTTTGCTTATTTAGCAAGTAAGATGAGTAAAATAAAAACTCATTTTATTGGAAAGCCCTCCTTAGTCACTGATATGAATGGGTCCTTTGCTGAATCAGATGACAGTGTTTGAACCTAAAGGAATATTTTCTCACTCTTGTGTGTGCATGAGCACATGTGTGTCACATGTAATGATTACAGATGTGGGTGCTTTTTAAGTTTAATCTTCATGATTCACATTTCCCCATCACTTCCTTAAGTCTAGGCAATCCCAGAAACAGTGAATCAAGGCCTTTTTTCGAGTGTTTTTCAAAATCCAATGGTATAAATATTCCCATCATGGCTGATGTCTACCTGACAACATGATATAACTTAAATTCAAGCTGCAAAGAAAGAGGCAGTGCCATACTATTGTTCAGCATCTCACCAGACAAGCAAAATAAACATCAACAACTGCACAGCTCAGATCAGAGTTAACACAGGAAACCAATGAGAAACTGAGTTTTGAGCATTTATCACCCTCAATTTACTTTTAATTTTCTCATTGATGTATAATTGACATACAATATCTTATTAGTTTCAGGTATATGTCATAGTGATTTGATATTTATACGCATTATGAAATTATCCCCACAATAGATTAGTTACCATGCAAAGTTATTACGATGTCATTGACTATATTCCCTATGCTGTACATTATATCCCCATGACTTATTTATTTTGTAACTGGAAATTTATAATCTTAATTCTTTTTTAACCTATTTTGCCTGCCCCCCTATGCTTGCGCCTCAGCAGACACTTCCATATCTTGGCTACTGTAAATAATGCTGCAGTGAACATATATATCTTTGAATTTGTGCTTTTGTTTTGTTCAGATGAATACCCAAAAGTGGAATTGCTAGATCATATGGTAGTTCTAGTTTTAATTTTGGGGGGAACCTATATACTGTTTTCCATAGTGGCTGCACCATTTTACAGCCTTACTAACAGTGCATAAAGGTTCCCTTTCCTTTACATCCTTGCCAACACTTTTTATTTCTTGTCTTTTTGATAATAGTCAATCTGACAGTGTGAGGTGGCATCTCATTATGGTTTTGATTTGCATTTTTCTGATAATTAGTGACATTGAGCATCTTTTCTTGTGACGATTGACCATTTATATGCCTGTCTTCTTTAGAAAAAATATCTATTCAAGTTCCCTGCCCATTTTCAAATCAGGTTGTCTGGCTTTTCTTTTTCATATTAAGTTTTATAAGGTTTTTATATATTTAGGATATTAACTCCTTATTGGAGATACGAATTTGTGAGGATTTTTCTCTCATTCAATATGTTACCTTTTCTTTTTTTTTCTTTTTTGATGGTTTCCTTCACTGGGCAAAACTTTTTCATTTGATGCAATCCCATTTAATTATTTTTACTTGTGTTCCACTTTCCTGAGGAGAAAGTTCCAAAAAAATATTGCTAAGGCAGATATCAAAACAGCTTCCTGCATATATTTTCTTCTAGGAGTTTTATCATCTTTGTTGTTAGTGATAATTTTGTGTTTAAATAATTTAATTTTAAATAATTATTACATTTTTTGAAATAAAAGTTTATTGGGTTGACAATGGTTAGTAAAGTTACATAGGTTTCAGATGTACAATTCTGTAATACATCATCTATATATCACATTGTGTGTTCACCACCCAGAGTCAGTTCTCTTTCCATCATCATATATTTGATCCATTTTACCCTCATCTACCACTCCCCTCTCCCCTTAACCTCTGGCAGCCAATAAACTATTGTCTGTGTCTAAGAGTTTTTGTTTCTTCATTTGTTTGTCTTGTTCTTTTGTTGTTTTCAGTTTTATATCCCACATATCAGTGAAATCATATAGTTTTATACTTTATCTTGGTGCAGCCGCTATGGAAGGCAGTGTGGAGGTTTCTTAAAAAATTAAGAATAGAATTACCATATGACCCAGCTATCTGAAAACATTTATCCATAGAGACATATGTGCTCCGATGTTCATTGCAACTTTATTTACAGTGGTCAAGGCACGGAAACAACCAAAGTGTCCTTCGACAGATGACTGGATAAAGAAGATGTGGTGTATATACACAATGGAATGCTACTCTACCATAAGAAAACATGAAATAGTGCCATTTGCTACAACATGGATGGATCTTGAGATTATTATGCTAAACGATATAAATCAGACAGAAAAGTTCAAGAATAATGATTGGATTTTAAAACAGACTTGTAAAATCCCTGAAAATTTACTTGGTATTTACACCATTAAAAAAAATAAATACATACCTACACACACACACACACACACACACACACACACACACACACACACAGTCATAACCTGAAAAGGCAGCTTTGATTTTTGCTTAAAACCTTTTTTACCAAAATAAGTAGTAAATAGCCAATAATTTTAAGAAGAGTAAGGATTCCCAGTTGTGTTTTTTATTGTTACATTATTTCAACAAATGGATGAAAATAAATGTTTACTACAATTAATCAGTCAAATTGCCTTGAAAAGAGAAGGTGGAGGTTACGAACATTTAGTTACTCTGCTTACCCTCAAATCATCCCTAGGTTTCTCATTTGTAAAACGAAGAGAAATATTTATCTTGTGAGGTTGTTGACAGAATTTGTAGTGAGATGAGAGCTCAAAAACCAGGAAAAAAGAAGTGCCTCAACCAATCTCTCTCTCTCTCTCTCTCTCTCTCTCTCTCTCTCTCTCTCTCTCTCTCCCTCCCTCCCTCCCTCCCTCCCTCCCTCCATATTTTAAAGTTCTACATAGATGATCCCTCCTAGAGCCAGGGGTCAGAACAGATTCTGATATTGCAGTAGTGCCTCATGACACAAGGAAATACAATGTTTTATATTGTTTCAGTTTAAAACACTTGGGACAAGTACTTTTTTCAATGTATAGAAATGAGCTCAACAAATATTTGTGGAATTTAATATTCCTTCCCTAAAGCAAAATAATCCTACCACGGTAAAATAAGCAATCTGTTTCTATATTGTTATGGCAATATATATCTATATCTTGAAATATATTGCCTATGTAATTCACAATATACGGCTCTAGTAAATCAGCTCTAATTCCAAATTTATTTGAAATCAACTTCAACTTGTCAATGTGAAAACGTTCTGTAAGCATCAAATGAAAAAATAGCTGTAAAATTTGCATCTCATCATTTTCCATGGAGTAGAGTACAACTTATTATGTATAGTACTTTGTATCAGGAAAGACAGAAACAGTTTCAGCACAGCTCCATTTTGCAGCTTACCACCAGATCTGTAAAAATTCAGGTTCTCATTAAAACTTGTTAATCATCCTTAATACATTTTCTTTCATTCAATATCTAACCATTAGGTCTGAAAAAATTTTGGCAAGCAGTGGTATGCTAATAATAGCATTATCTCCCATTACAAAGTTATAATTTTGATCATCAAAAATCAATGACCTATAAAGTAGAATCAACAGAAATCCACCCCCAATCTTAGGGATGTTGAAAGGTACTAAAGCGCAGAAAAGAACAGTATTATCAGATTAGTAGGGTAGCATCTTTAAGGTATAAATTATGTCACAAACATGGAAAAGATTGCTGACATCACACTTCAAGGTGAGTTTCTGGCACCCACGTTGCAAATCCACTTTCAAAAGCCTACGGACTTGAACGTGTAGTATCAGGGAGTGCATCTTATCCACCAATTCCTGAGGCACAGAGTGTCTGTGGTGGTTTACATCTCAGCTCTCTTAAATCACTGGTTTTGGAAAAGTACTTAACTTGTAAGAGCTTCAATTTGCTTATCTGTGGTAAGGAGATAATTCTATGATTTAATTTGAAGGGTCAATGTGAAGCTTAAATAAATTAGTATATGTAAAGCACTTAGGACAATGCTTAACGTTATTGAAGGAAGTCAATGACTGTTACTTATTATTACATTATTTGCTGATAGGTAAGACACTGCAATTAGTTACTTTATTGCTCTACTCAGGATCTAAACTGAAACAAAAAGCAAACTCTTTCAACTACAAAATATACTCCCATTCGTTTGCAACATCAGGATTCCGTGTGGATTCCTTTTAAAATCAAGCTGTACAAAGTAAAGGAATCTAAATTCCATATATGTGCATCAATACCTCTGGGGTGACAATCAAAGTGCAAAAAGAGTCCATCTTGCGGAAGGGATACATGGTGTACACACTATATACTAGTTATGCATTTTATATCTTATTTTTTTTTTTTGAGGGCAGTGTCACTGGCCCCCACATGTGGGACCCGAATCGGGGCTGCTGGCTTCCAAAGCCAGTGCTTAACCACCACGCTACTCGGCCGGCCCGCGTTTTATATCTTATTCTCTACTAAAAACAGTAAAGAAAACATTACATACAACTTTAATTGCAAACTCTCCTTGAAATTATAAAGAATTATAAGATCCAGTATGCAGCTATGAATATTCAACCCAGGCCATATGGTATAAATTGTACAACATTCCAATTATATTTAACCTGAAAAGATAAAAAGTGAATATTCAGCACGTTAAAAGGATATGACTATGTAGGGACTTTTCCTCAAATCCAACATGGATAGGCAGCCAACAAGAAAACCAAGGAAAACAGCAATGCTCTCGACCTGGTATGGACACAACATTCTCAAAGCCACACAATCTGAATACAAGTTTTGTCAGAGGCCATTTCTGTTGCTTTATTGTAAATGTAGAAGAAAATAGCCACGATCTTTGGTAGGGAATAAAAAAGATGCAATTTGTTTAAGTGCAATGGACTGAATGCTATAATTTATTAGGGACATCCTGGAGCTGAGACGAATACACACTTGAACAACAGTCAATAAAAATCCAAGTTAGTTTCAGCAACTCATAGACATTAGGTTTGCCTCAGTCTGTTTATCTGCTAATTGGATGTTAAATATATTTGCCAATATTTGCTTCAAGGTGGAAAGTTGACATAAGCGGTGTCATTTTAAAACACATGATGGCTGCCATGGCAGAGGGAGTTCCCTACACACCTTCCTCCTCAGGATTAAGCGACTGCAGCAGATGGGATGTGTTTGCTGCTGCTATCCCAGTTAAGTGAGCAATTTGGAAGTAGGTGAATATAGTTCCTCTATTATCACCATGAAACCATTTCCCACAGCAATACCCCAAAGTGGTCAATCTCTCATCTTCCATTTTAAGGGCTCAGGAATGTTGAGGTCCTTTTGACTACAGAATAACCAAGCAAAATAAGTTGTTTAGGCAGAAGGAGAAAGGGCATCAAAATCTTTGAAGCAAAGGTATATTGCTCATATCTGGATGGTCAAAGGGTACAGGCTGATCTCTGGTGGCCAGTGATCCTCCCTGCTGATAACAGTACAATACCCCTCAGTGTTGGATTGGATTCCACCCAGGTTTCTGGACTTTATTCCCTCAGAGGGCCTCTTTTTTGCAGCTCTTGTCCTTGGCAGGGATGGATTGTAAATCTATATGTCCCAGTCAGGATTTAGTCTTTATTTCTGTTTCCACTGACTCAGGGAGAGACAATTCTATAGGAATCCAATGGAACTCATTTAGTGAACTTGTGGCTAATATATACACAGAGATTATTCCAAGAAACATTATCCACTACTCTTTTGTGTTCTCATGTATTATGACACTTCCAGGACATGCTGAAAAATCATTATAAAGTTATGAAATTAATGAGTCAAGTATTTAATTACTTTTGGATGGAATTTTTGACAGTAATTGCTTAGTATACTTTAATAAAGAAGTAATCTATGCCTTCCACATGTGAACACAAAAAGAAACATACTGCCTTTACAATAAAATATATAAAATCAAGGTTTATTCTAACAAAACTCTTTTTTTTTAAATTTGGTTATGGCATTTATTTTTCCCAAAGCAAAAAGCATTCAGAGAAAATAGATATGATTATACTTAATTGTATGAATACTAATTTTCTAGAACTCCCTCTTCAAATATTATATATATCGTAAACAACCACTTCACTGCCATAAAATATCTCTAAAAGAGTTTTCCCCCTCCTGCCCACTTTTACTACTTAAATTCTAGCTAATGATTTTCCCAGTAGTTTCCTAGTACAGCAAGCTAATGCACTGGTTTCCCTAAGAATTTTAAAGTACTGCTGATAATTAGGGCTATTTGCTTAAACTGATACTGCACAGGTATCTTCAAAGCATTATGACATTTAAAAAAATGACAGGAAAATGAAATAGCCATTAATGATTGAATGCTTGAGCTGTGACTAATAACTACAGATATTATGGTTATTGAAAATTTACTTTTTAAAGCTGTACCATGTTGATATCTTAAAATAAACTAGGCAGTAGACCATTATTTATTTTCTAGCCATGTGTAAAGCAAATAACTCTCGGCATTTTCATCCCAAGGAAAATTCAGTTCTTTTATTAAGGTTCTGCCATGATTGTTAGAAATTAATTGACTTTGTACATTTTGGATATATTATTATTCCTTCTTTGCTTGTTAAAATATACATAATGCTACATAACAGAATTATGGTAGAAATGGTGAATATGAGTTGAAATTTTGTATACTATAGACCACATACTGAGAATTTTCTTGTATTTTTTTCATTATTATGAAAACCAGGCAGAAAATAAATTAATCATTTTAACGTAGAAGATTCTATGAAGATGCCAGAAAGTTTTTAAAATCTTGATATGAATTCTACATTGAGTAATCTGATTATATTGACTGTGATTACCAAAGGGAATGCTGCATTATTCCTTCCTAATGATAATGTTATACATAAGAGTGTTTTAACTTGTATTTAAAATATAATGATGCCACTATCATTAGTGTTTTCATGTAGAATATTCCTTTGAATGCTTCATATTCATTAATGTTAATATCAAGTGTACTTCAAGATATTTAAAATATTATCTAAGATTTATAAATTCAGAATTTTTCTGACAAGGCACTATATAATTTATTCCTTAATTTATTTTGCTACCCAGACTTACATCTACCATCCAGCATATTACCTTTTGTGGCAATTCATAAGAATTTATAGGATAACCTTCTTGACTGAATAAGTTTTGCTTTTTTGTAAATCACATATGATTTTGGACTTGGATTTCAGAATATAGATGGATGAATACATAGATGATAGATCGATCGATTGATAGATAGATAGATAGATACCTGTAGCCACACAGGTGTGAATGAGACCTGCGTGTATGAGTGGCAGGGCTAGGGTGGGGGTGAGTGTGGGACTGGGGATTAATTCTTCGAATACCTAGAGAAATCATTGAGAAAGTATAACTGAAAAATTATGCAGTCTACTTAAATCTTTCCTTAGGCAAAAACTGTTATTTTAATCTGTATCCTAGAATTCTGGTCAGCAGTGTTTATGTACAATATTATAAAAATGCAGTTACAAATGATTCTATATTTTGGAAAGGAACTTCATATATTAAAAGAAAGACTGGATAAGGAAAATCATTAATAATTACCCTTGTGTTCTAGCAACATGTCTAAAGAAACCTGATCCCCCAAGATTTTTGTAGAAACTTAAATAATTCTTATACATTAGCTATGGTAGATATCAAGGTATCTGATTTTTAAAAAGTAATTTGCTAAAGAGAATATTGAAGGAGGAAAAGTTGACTCATAACCATAACAAAAACAAAAAACAGTCCACAGAAACCAACAACTAGATAACCCATATATTGGAATTAGGATATAGGGCATTAAGGGTGACAAAAAGATTAAAAATAAATAAATAAACAAACAGAGCCTTTTGACATGTAAGATAATGCCAAGTAATTTAATATAATTATACCAGAAACAGAGAAAAATGAGAATAGGCAACATAAATATTTGAAGAAATAATGAAAGTTTGGAAATTCCTAAATTAAAAAAAATATAAAAATAACTGGGAAATCCAAAAAGGTTAATCAATGCTGAGGTGGATAAAACCAAATAGGATCATACATCAAGATATATTAAACTCAAAAATGACAGCTAAAAAAAAAACACCTTGGAAGCAGACACAGGAAAGAAACACATTACATGTAGACAAATAATTATATGAAAATTGACTGCTTCCCAGGAAAACAATGAATTTGGAAAAAACAATGGAATAATGTCCATAAAGTGCTGGCAGAAAACACACACATTCACACAGAACTGTCCACTCAAAATTATATAACCAGGGCCGGCCGAGTGGCGCATTGCTTAAGAGCTGGTTTTGGGACGCCAGTGGCCCCAGTTCGGATCCCACATATGAAGGCCAGTGACACTGCCCTCTACAGCTAAGATGGTGAACAACAGCTCTACCTGGAGCTGGGCTTCTGTGAGTCCCCAGGACGGCATAGCTGCAGCCCCTGCTGCAGTGGCTGCCATAGGCTACAGTGAGTGGCCGGCAGCCAGCGTGAGCTGCCAACAGCCGCAGTGAGCGACCATCCAGAGGCCGGTGACCGATCTGCCTCATCCGGGAAGAGCGCAATGACGATGCCAACATGGGCCGGTGAAGCAACATCCTCTGCAACTAGACTGAAGAACAAAAAGACAGCAACTTGTCTGTTCCCCTTCCCCAGTTCCCCAACGCTGTTCCCCTCCCCCAATTCCCCAAGAAAATCTTTAAAAAACTATATTAAAATATATATATATATATATATATATATAAAACCAGTTCATATAGTCTTGAAATAATGCGGATGAAATAAACACATTTTCAGATCAATGAAAGCTGAGAAAATTAAGTACATAGTCACTGTATTATTCTTTTAGTCCTTACTGTTTGGCCATTATATTAAACATTTGACATTTAGATCTACTATTTTCCCATGATATAGTTACAATTTCTCCAGAAGTCAGTTGTTCTCATATGATATTATTTCTCACAGTCATCCGCATTCTTAATTTTTATTCCTTCCTATAGATCTAACTTAAATCTGATGACATTTTCCTTCAGTCTGAAGAACTTCCTTCAATATGTTCTGTACCCAGGTCTGTAGGTGATGCATTCTCTTATAAGGTCTAATGTTTAATGCTTTATATTTAAAATTAGAACATGAAATTGAGAAGAGGCATACAAATAAAAGTAGTGCATTAAATGTTTGAGGTTATATTGAACTTACATAAAAATCCTTTTAACTTAAAAGACTTGGATGCAATGTGCATTAGCAAAATAAAAGTTTTGGATTGGAGTGATTTGTCTCGCATTTCCTCAGGGGACTTGCCATAGGGAAATTGCCACAGGTGTTTCTACAATTGGCCTTCATTGGCAAAAGCCACCGATTTCAATATCCCTTAAACTCCCATCCCATTCTTGCTGTGCCAAGACCTGGAGTCTGTAAATTAGATAGTGTGGGAATTACATGGCCATATCAGGTGCCTTGAGAATCTAATTCCTGCTAAGTAGATATGAGCTCATGAAGTATGTAAGGAAACTTCCTTGCAAACCTGTACTTTTTCTGCATATTTTATTCCATATCCAGTCAAGCAATCAAATAGATATCCATTAAATGTAGGCAATCAAATAGCCAATTAATCAAAATCTATTCAAGTAATCAAAGTGGTTATCTGTTGTTTTGGGTTTTGTTTTTCAGTTTTGTTTTTGTTGTTGCTTTTCAAAGCCTCTTTATTGATGGAAAGATCCCTGGTTTATTTTTTACAGAGAATTACATTTTCAGGCATGGTCTGTCTATATGTAGCAAATGCAGGTGCCTTGTTTGCACCACAGATTAGTGCCTAGATCTTATTTCTTATTTTTGAGATAAACAAACAAACAAACAAAAAACAACGCAGAATTTTTATCATAAAATAAGACCATTCTACTGAAATTAACTTATGAAACAAGCAAGGCCCACATATTATTAAAGGACATTCTAATGAATGAAAACAAGAAAAGATTGTAGAAGAAACAGGAGATTAATATTAGAAAAATAATACGGATCCATGTTTATGCCCACATGTTTAGAGATTCCCCAGGCGAATACTGGTTTTTGTAAACTTCAGTATATTTTTACCATTACCTTATGGCATAATTTCAATTGTACTGATTTTTACAAGGGTAAGTAACACCTAACTGTATTTCTCTATAGCTTCACTTTAGTCTTTTCCTTAGGATTTACTTGTTAGTACATATCCAATTTAACACAAAAGAAGGACTTTAATTAAATGAACCTTTTCTTTTTTAGAGGAATTATTTCCCCTTGTAATATAATCGCCCTTTAGTTAATTTGTTTGTAAACCTATAGTTTGGATTTAGGGATGTTTTCAGTTGGCACAAGTGCAATCTGAATTACTGAGGCAGTTGTATAGGATCTTTGTTTCATTTTCCCTGTTGTTTAATGGTAGACAGCAGTAATGTTTTTATGTTTCAAACATTTTTGCATCAGTAACATTTCTGTAGGAATATCAATGTACTTATTGATATTTGCTTCTCAAAATAGAGCCATAAAAGCCATTTGGTTCAAGGGTCTACTAATAAATATTTAACTAAAATGAAGAACCAGTTACATTCAAAGGGCTCATAAAATTATTTTCAAAGGTAACTTGTTTCAGAAACTTTAATATTTCACAATAAATATTTTCCTCAATTTAAAAAAATTAGATACAACATTAAAATGTTGAATGTTAAGCATAAAAGCTTCAGTCAAGCATAGATATCTTTAAAAAAAGCAATAATGTTTTGGTTTTAATAACAAAGAAAAATATTAGTGGTTATCAGTATATTTAAACAACTGTCAATCCATGTAAGGATTTCTAGACATATAATACCTCCTATGTATCTATATACCTATGTGTCTGTCTGCCTGTCTGTTCATCTATCTGATCTATCTAGTTCTCACCTATGATGCCATGATTCCATCAAAGAAAAGGCTCATTGCTGTTACATGGTTACATTCTCTCAATATATCACTTTATTTGGTCAGACTCCTCAGCCATTCTTTTGTCCACCTGATTTTAGGGTCAGTTCTCATGAACAAGAAGCTATTAATAAATTTATGTTAAAATCAATCCTTATTAGGCACTGTAGCAACCTAACTTCTCTCTCTCTCCAGATAAAGCATGATCCTGTATTCACAGTTTTAAAATTGTAGGTAACTATTAAAAACAACTAAATATAGTGTCTAAATATAGTATAATGTCTAAAGCACTATACTAGGCACATTACATAAATGATTTTATTTCTTCTAAATATGTACAGTTACCATTGTAATTCCCATTTTACAGACAAAGAAAATGAGGTCCTGAGTATTTTAGAAATATATCTAATGGCATAGATAGGAAGCAGCACAACTTTGATCTAAGCCCACATTATCTCTGTAGTGTTGAAGCTCCTAACTTTTATGCTATACTTTTTTTTTAAACTTATTTGCCATATCTGAGCCTTAGCTTTTTTTCATCCAGAAATAACTAAGTCACTTAGTCATTCATTCAGTTAATCATTGAATTAGTGCTTACAATTAGTGCTAGACTAGATTTGGGTGCACACGCAAATATGAAGCAGAAACAAAATAGACTATGTGTGTACCCATAAGGGCATCACTTTCTAGGGAGAAGAATTACAGAGTGACTCTTACTCTGGGAAGCTTTTCTGGATGTGTCCAGAAATGGGGACAGGGATACCATTTCATGTGGTCCCAATGGAATGAATCTGAATTAACTATTTGTTGGTGATTGATTCTGGACTTGACAATGAAGAGAGTAAGACCACACCCACAAGCATGTAAACACACACACACACACACACACACACACACACACACGCGCACCATAGAAGTAGTAATATAACTTGTATGTAACTGCTGATATCACTGAACTAATCTGACCTGTTAGAAGTTTCCTGTAATCATTCAGGTGTGGTCTATGACAAATTAAACTATAACTATCCGAATTCGAAGATTTTTCTCAACAAGAACAAAATAATTTATTAGGAAGTACTGTTTTAGTCATCCTATTAGCGATTTTACCTAAGAATATTGTTTGAATATATATTGAATTTTTGTTTGTTTTTTTTTTTTTTTTGAGGGCAGCATCACTGGCCCTCATATGTGGGACCGAACCGGGGCCGCTGGCTTCCCAAGCCAGCGCTTAACCACCGCGCCACTCGGCCGGCCCTATATTGAATTTTTAATGAGATAAATGAATAGTTTATACTGTGCAGCTATAGTTTTATTTGAATTTTTTGAAAATTCAACCAAGGCTGGTAATACTAAAGCATCAAGTTCCAGTGGCATTGGCGATCCTGTCTTTGAACTCAGTGGTTTGGAAACAAGGTAAAGTAAAATAGTCATGATTTTAGGGCACCCTCTACATTTTTCCAGCATGAGAAAAGCAATAATACTTTTCATCTCGGCTGATTAAGGAATGTTCTCTGTGTCATCTAATATTCATTTTCTCTGCAAATGCAAGTACTATACACTAATATTTTATATAGTTTTATCTTGCCTTAAAAATCACATATCTTCCACGCATCGTAACCATCTTGTCAATGGCTGGAAAACTGGCATGTGATTAAGTGTCACTGCATTTTCTCAGAGAGCCACATTTAATTGGCTGGTCCAAGTCCTTGGAATTTGTATCTAGAATCCTCGGAGATTGATGTACAAGCAGTTTCAGTATGAAAGCAGCTTCAAATGTTGGTCACCATTTCAATATTAGAAATGCTTCGACTTGAACAGTGATCTGCATGATTGCTTTGTTTTCCCCGAATATTTTCTTTCTCCAACTTGGTTCAGTTGATCACATTATACGTATTTTCCTGTTTGTTTGTTTGTTTTTTCTCTCAGAAATAACAAAGGCAGTAACAAAATATGACAATGTAACCACAGGTAGGTTTTGAACTTCATTCTATAGTACATGTTTCATATCAAATGTCTTGGTAGTAACAGTGGGCCATTTCAAGTACAGGTGGCTGGTTGGGTTCCAGGGCCACTGAACACAGCTAATTTTGCTAATGCATCACAATTAGGGAACCACCTGTGCTAAATAACCTTGTGCTAGTGCCATGAACATGAATAGTGTTTAGTAACCCTCAAAATATCTCATTTCATGCTGATTCAGATTTTCTCTGACCATTTTTCTGTGGCATTTCTTCTACAACATAGCACATCTTTGAAAAGCCAAATTCCATTTGTTTCCTTTCTTATATTTCAGAAACTTCCTCTTTCACTTTCTTTTTATAAGACAGCATGGTGTCTTGAAGCTAATATCATAGATATTCTATTGTGTTTTGCCTGCAGAGGGCAAAAGGGTACAATTTGTTTGAAAACAAACAATATCATCGCTATGCTGATAGAGGGGTACTTTTTGTTAACTTGCACACATAGACGATCTGTGGCAAAGAATGTCTTGAATCACAACTTCCTGTTGAATGCTACAAAAATGAGCCATGCCTAACAATGTGTCAAATAACCCAGCTTGTAAATGGGAACCAGCCATTAGGGTCTTATCCACCTTCTCACCAAGGCGGTGATGCACCTTGGTCCTCCTAGAATCTTGAACCACCTAATGGTAAAAACAAGACAAAACAAAACAACAGCCTCTACTCTCTAGGCTCTTCCGATTTAAAACCAAAACTGCCATGTGACACTGACTATTAAGAAATTGCTTAAGAAATATTCAAGGACAAAGTTAGTATGATATGTATTAAGTATACATCATACATCCAGAGACAATTTCATGGTGATTAATCCTGGTAAAATAGCCAGTTGATGATATTTATTTAAGAGCAGTGTTGACAATTATAGTTGAGAAGGGCATACAGTGTTCAAGGTCAAATTCAAAGATGAAGTGGATGAGATTATTGGCGTCAGTCAGTGAAACAAATGGGAACAGCTTGGGCGATGTGCAGTGAGTACACTGGTCGCTGGTCGGGGTGCCTGGGGTCCGGGAGCGGCTCAAAGGTGTTTGTTAACCAGCTGTCTGATGGAATGAAGGAATGTGTGCTGGAAGCAAACCCCTTTCCGGGATGAAGACAATGGTTTCCTGCATGAGTCCGGGAAATCTTCATTTTATTTTCCAAGTGTGAACACAGTTTGCAATTTGGTAGAGTGTTTGCTTCATTTCTATATTTATCTTACATTCTGGTACAAATGTTTGCTTGGCGATGGGATGTAACTGGCTGCATCCTTGCCATTACGAAATAAAGAAGATACTAGTAAATATGCTAGGATTTGAAACTAGAGTATTATACAAGAAAAGACTGAAAAACTGGATTACTATCAGGTAATATGAAATGCATGTATGTCCTCAATTTTTAATTGCTTACTATTTAAAAAGCATATGAAATAATAGTTGTCACCCATAAGCTGGGAATGCATGGCAAGTTCACTTACACATGGAATTACATGTAAAATTCTAAGAAGTTCTACAAAACCAAAATAAGGGAGCAATATTGAGATTTAATGTATATTTTAAATAAAAGTAAAATGTACCACTTGTAAGATTACATTGCTCATAAGTTCTTCTGACTATAAATATGAAGTTACATTAAAGACTAAAGGACAAAAACAATATTTTTTTAATGAAGGAAACCTATATTTGTATGAGAGAATTAACTGAATTAATTTAAAAATCTCTATAGACATATAAGTTTATCATATCCTTGGTGAAATAAAGTTGACTGTATTCCCAATGATGTGAGCCAAACCTTGAAGCTTTCAAATGTATTCAAAGACTTTTCTAAGAGGCAGAGTTTAGTGTTACATTGCCTAAAGCCAAGAAAGGCCAATGATTACTGGAAACAGCCAGAAGCTAAGAGAGAACATACAAGATTGTACCTGAGAGCTTGCAGAGGTAACCGGTCACGCTGGCACCTTGGTTTTGGTTTCCATCCTCTTTGAATGTGAGAAAACAATTTTTTATCATCTTAAGCCCCCCAGTTTGTGATCATTTGTTATGGTGGTCCTAGGAAATTGATACAATATGCTAAGAGAAAAGAAACTAATGTATAAAATGTCACTTCATGTTTAAAATAACTAACATTGGCAGTAAGTAGGTGCATATTCTTTTAAGATTCATATACGGAATATATGTGTAGACCGGGATATTTTTTTTGAGATCCATGCATGAGCTACATTATGAAATCAATAAAATCCAAATATTGACCTAACAGGTGAGCTATTCTTTCTTTTACGGTCTTTTAAAGCTAATATGCAGAAGTCATAAGCCCTGTAAAAGTCCATGTATTCACCCATTGTTAATTGATTTTTATGATCCACTGATATATTTACCTTCTTAATTATTGATACAAATTATTTTCTCTTACCTATTTGATGTTACTGCATCACAAATTTTATGACTCATGTCTCATTTAAATCATTTCTTAAATTAAACAACTTTGCATTAGTATACCATCAAAAGACTTCAATCCATCTTCTTATAACAGCTTCTTCTATTTAATACAGACCTATTTCCATTTTTCTCTTTTATATATTCTAAATAAAATTCACAGTACCTGTATTTATAAAGTAAATGTATTCCAAAATCTCTACTTGGTTTTATCTCTAATGTAGCATACAAATGTCTCTATCTTCTTTCCCCCTCATTCACTAACAATTTACTTAAAAAAAGAAAAAAAAAAGTCCATTTATGTACTAAGCACAATGATTAGAACTGGGGATTCAGAATTGAAAACGACAAACAAGTTTCTTGTTCCCATTACATTCTATGCAATAAACATTTTTCCCAATGAAGCCAACTGAAATGTTTTCAAACATTATCAAATTGTGACTATACGATAATCTATTCATATTTATTTACTTATTTTTCAGAATGAAAAAAATCAAGTGAAGGTGATACACAATTGAATGCAATGATTTGATTGAAACATAATGCTGTTAGCTTTTCCTCATTTTCTCATCTATTATAAATAAGTTGTTTTCAAAGACTGTATCAATTTAGTTGGTTATCGACTAAAATGATTTTCTGACCAGCTCAAGAATAGCTATCATGTTGATCATTGCATCTCGGCCTTAGATAATTCTTCATAAATGTGATAGGGACATGGGACAATACTCTACTAAATGCCTACCCATCCACACAAACAGACCCACAGCTCCATAACAGAGGAAAAGGGTGAGAGAAGTTTTCTTTTGTTAGCAGGCTAAGTAAGACAGACACAAAATTACTGAGACCAATATGCTAGACAGACGTAACTACAGAACTTGACAAATAATCATGGTAGGAGGAATCACGCTATTTTTCAGGGCTCCAAAGAGGAAGAGTGGTGACTGAAATTTCACTCCTGGATAAATGCTGCTCAAACAAAACAACTGATACTCCCCCAAAGTATATCAAGTGTCATTTGATCCTAAATGGAAAACTCTCAAATGATTTTCTTATACTTTAATTCACAAATATTTAAGAAAAAAGCTGCGGGTGTATGATTCTTCCTCAGTAGGTTTGAACACGTTTGATTGGACATTCAGCTTCCATGCCAAAGTCCTCTTTTCTTCCCTAAAGAAGTGCTCCTCTCAGGGGAGTCAGACACTGATTCAGGGCTGCAGCTGGAGGCCTAACTGGTATTAAGTGGGCCTCGCTAGGCCAAGTGGCCACCTGGAGCGTCCCACACACAGGAGAACTCAGGGCTGCCTAGATCACCTGCTTGCTGCAGAGGAAGAAATGGCTTGTGAAGCTACTCTTTTGGATCTAAAGGTTATCTGCGAGCCAAAAAGAAAGCAGCCAACCTCATTCAAAATCAATCAATCATAAAAAACAACCATCAATAAAGCTCAAACTAGCTGTGTCCCATCTTTTTCCAGTCTGTAAGAGTCATAACACAAGTCGCCTGGGTCTTCCCTAAGCTCCATGAGACAAAATATTCCATTTCATTTATTTAGTGCAAGAAATCACTTTAACTTACTGTTGGCAAATGTCAAAAAATAAGCAAATGCTGGCTGGATTTTTGATTTACACGGCTGATAAAAACAACAGCATGGTGACAGACAGCTTTGCTATATGCCTGCCACCCTTCCTTTTCTCTGTCATTATTTTTGTAAAGGCATACTTCAAATGCACCCTTACCATGACGGTTCCCATTGTAGATGCTGTTAAGTGTGTTTATATAAATGAAACTTTAATTGTAGGGCTTTGTGTATTGATCGCAAAAGAAAAAAAAGATCATCGCTCATTTATCTTTCTCACCACAATAATTCTCAACTGCTTGATTTTGACACAACTTTTTGGAAGATACACTTCAATAATTTCCATGAAAAGAGGACATTAGAATGTCATGCACACAGAATATTATTGCTCAGAGAAAAGATTCTGAAGGCAAAAGAGAAGTGTCTGAATAATATCAGGCATATTTATTTTAGTGAAAGTGTGTAATCATGATATGCCACTTAATTAATAGTCTGCTTAAATTTTACCAGTTATGGTTAACGAGGGTATAAACACATGGAAAGCATTTGTTTGCCATCAGCATCACACAACGTAAACAGTTCAGTGAAAATAACTTTCACAGGCATAGCATTTTGTGGTCAAGACGGTACGACTTTGTCAATGACCTCCACCTTCCAAACTCCCCATATCTGTGTTCCCCCGTCTTCCCTAGCTCAGGGAATGACATGACCCTGCTTCCAGTATCTCAGGCCTTGGTGTAGGAGTTATTCCTACTGCTTTTAATTTCTCATATCCACACAGTCTCCTTCAGTAAATCCGAAGTGCATATTTGATCACATACCACCACCGATGTTTAATGGTACCATCTTGGACCCAGGCTCATTGTGTCCTCCCTGGATTATTATCATCTTCTAATAGATGTCCTTGCATCTGTTGATATATCCATCAGTCTACTCCCAAGAAGGCAGCTACAGCGACTGCTTTTAGGTGCTAGAAACTCATTACAATCAACTATTAGGCACACAGCAGATGTACTATTCTGAACAATAAATATGAATGAGTAAAAAATGAGTAAATCACATAAAGCTCGACATATTAGATTTAAAAGACAGTGATGTCATATATTAAGAACATGACTTACAGTGTGAATCTGTACTAGTTTTCATGCCAAATATGCTACATACAAAGTGATGTTAAGAAAGCGAGATTATCCATTTTGGGCCTGAGTTTCTTTTTTGGTTAAAAATAAATTTTTAATAGGAATGCCAAAGTTGAATTTGTTACCATTTAAGAATTTACATAGTCCACTGTAGATACCCTTACTGGATACACACACACACACACACACACACACACACACACACACACACGTGTATACACACACAGAGACACACACACATCAGTGTGTGTGTGTATATCTTTATATCTTTTTATATGTTTTCATTTTCCTTTAATTAGTTTTCCTACTTTAAGTGCATCATGAAACTTGCTAGGTATTGGATAGCAAGAAGTTGCATCATGATTCTCTGAGCTTCTAACACTTATGTGACATTAAGTAGTGTTATTCTCAATATATCTTGACACAGAGAAGAAGTCACAGATTTTCATCTTGGATGCTGATCAGGAAGTGACTCCCACTGTCACAACTAGAGGCAGCGATAAAGCATTAGGAATAGAGCACACAGAAGGGCAAGTTGGGGCTTTGAGGTTAGAGCAAGAAGGATTTGCAGCCTCCAGGAGACATTCTCATTAACATGTAAACCAGGCAGCCAAAGTTTTGCAGAAGTTACTGGAAGGAAGCAAAGCCTTTTGTAGAATCTATTGATAAAGATTTATTTCTAAGTGTGAACTTTGACAAATTCCTAAGGAAAGACTAATGAGTTCCTGAAATTAGCCAGAACTCTAAATCAAGAGGTAGATATATTCCAGAAAGAAGCTTTGAGATTTCAAGAGGATTAAGGTATGGGGTTCAAATACATGGTGAAGGAAGGAGAACTGACTCTGGGTGGTGAGCACACAATGTGATATACAGATGATGCATTACAGAATTGTACACCTGAAACCTTGTAATCTTATTAACACTGTCACCCCAATAAATTTTAATTTAAAATAAAAGAGGATGACCAGTTCATCTTAGAACAAGAATTCAGATAAGGTAGAAAATAGGCAACTTTAGCTACAGTAACTGAAAGTATTTGTTTTTAAATGATTAAATTTTCAGGGCCGGCCGAGTGGCGTGGTGGTTAAGCACTGGCTTAGGAAGCCAGCGGCCCCGGTTCGGGTCCCACATATGAGGGCCAGTGACACTGCCCTCAAAACAAAAACAAACAAACAAACAAACAAAAAATGATTAAATTTTCATGCGTAAACCTTTTCATGTTTAGCTTTTTTAATCTGCAAACCTATGGAGGCATAGACCTAGCTTCCTTTTATGATTCTTATCTGTGTGTTTGAGGCTGAATTGCAATGGTCCCTATTATTACCAATGTAGCAACGACAACACTGACCAATGTCCTCTCCTGAAGTCTTACAATGAAGGTTCTTGGTATTGGTCAGAAAAAATCATTAGCATAAACACCATTCTGCAGTCCATTTTCTCATTCTGCTGCCGGCAAACCCCATTTGATAGATCCATTTCACTCTTGTTTCCAACTATTTCCACATAATGCTTAAATACTTCCCCCTGCTGCTCCCGAAATAGTCTAGGAGAATCACTGGCCCTACATACTTAAGTATTCTTTTGAAGATAGTTATTAGTTTCCTAACATGTTGTGTGTAAAGTTATTATAACAATTGGACTCCATTTCTTTAGCTGATCTCCATTCTATTAGTAAATCTATCAGTAAATCGTATAGGTAAAGGAAATTACACAAAGTGGGAAATTCAAATTATTATTATTTTTTTCACCTAAAACTAAAGGGTTAGTTCCAGGTTTGGAGGGATCTCAAGATTATAAAATCCATGGAGGCCTTCAACAACAATGAGAATAAGAGATTTGCTCACCTATTATCATTAGCATCATTAGGATTACTATTTTAATTAACTGTGTATGACTGTATTTTTCTTTCCTACATTTTTTAATTGCACACTCTTTTTCGTCTTCCTGTAACACTAGCTTTGTAAAGTCACTTCCTATAGTGAGAATGGAAAGATAGTTCAGAATTTGGTTATGAAAAAGGGATTTAGTCCTAGAAAACAAAGGAAATAGAAATGGTTTCTTTCATTGAAAATTTTTAATACAAGGATCTGGTTTCCAATATATTTAGGCAACATCATAAAAAGAGACTTTTGCCTCCTGTGCTGTGTTCACTTATAAATGATTACATTGGGGCCTCCTGGGTCATCTCCCCATCTCAGGATCCTTAAACACATCTGCAAAGTCCTTTTTGCCATGTATGCTAACATATTCCCAGATTTGGGGCACAGGGCATGAATACCTTTGAGGGGTGGCACTCTTCCGTCTATTATATACAGTGTATTAAGGACAGGAACATCCTGAGACACAGTTATTTTCCTCATTGAAAACATTTAATAACTGTTTTTCTGCATGGGGCAGGAGACGAAAGAAAGAAGCTTTGAATGTGTTTCCGGCACCAGAACATCCCTTCCTGTGGTCTGTATGTGTGACACAGAAAAATGTCTAGTAGCATTTCAACCCAAAGTTCCTGAGATCAGTGTCCTCAGAGAAGCGACAGTACAATGAGCCTTACCTGGACTATATCCCATGATACCAAACGTAGATTTAAAACTGGACCTAACTGCAATTTCAGCCTCTCCCAGAAATATATTTAGTTAACCAGTCTGGAATTTTCTGGTCAAGAGGCAGTAAGGTAATCTATCACATAGGGCCTCTCCATCCCCCACAGAAAGAAGAACCAATCTATAGGATAAAAAAAAAAAAAAATCCAGTCCTGTTCTTTACCCCCAAAGACAGATGTCCTGGCCCCCAAATAATCTTTTCTTTTCT